>CP141128.1:87462842-88810935 GCA_035236585.1 Warburgia ugandensis
TTCCTTGCATGTGCCCTTTATTCTATGGTCCTTCTCTTTGTCACACTTCTTATCCAACCCTTCCTAATCTTGACTCCGTCCACCTTGGTTCCCCCATGGCAACCGTTCGCCTTGCAAGACCTCTGCCACCTGATGAGCTGGAACAAGTGACCCATGCGCTTCCCCCACCTCAACGTGGCGCGTGGTTTAGCGTGTTCTACAACACTCTTAGCCCCTGTGGCTTCTTTCTTCGAGCTGTGATCACATGGTAATTCGAAGGGGTCCATGGGAGGCTTAAAGCTGGTTCCAATGTTCCACGATGCTCGACCATTATCCTCGAATTGGATAGATATAAATGAATCTGCAAAAGAGGTTAATACGTTCAATTCTCAAGTGCAAAGGGCTCTTGTTATGATTCTAATGATATGGGATGAAAATTTCCTAAATCCAATCTTATTCTGCTGAGCAAATCTAGAAATTCTTGAAGAACTAGCAGATACTACTTAAATATTTATTACTTATTTTGAGTAAACAAAAGAGAAGAAAATTCATCATGATTGTTGTCTAATTAGAATGACATTCCTGCTGCAAACAAGCACAAATCTCCGAAACTATTGATATTTGATCCAACTTTATAAGACCCAAGAAGTGGAACAGTACCTTCATTGCTGGACAATGTATCTCGATCCGAGTGTTCGAATTTTCGTTGCCGGAATTCAAGCCGATGGAGGATAGAGCCAAGTGCAAAGACCTTCGGAAGTGTGACAGAGAGTTTCTGATGTAGGAACCTGTGAGGTTTCTGGGTGTCCTTGGCTAAGGGAAGGCGTCCTTGCTTTGAAGCCAAGACGAGAAGCCTCTCTTTCAAGCAAAGAGCACATACCCCTACAAGCACTTCTTTAGGATGGAAGTAGCAATATGGGTTGTCTTCTCCGTAGTCATTCATGATGTGAGGAGAGAAGCCCAAGGTAGGGGAGAAGAGGAGAGGGAGCCCAAAAGGAGTCAAATGCAAGATGTTTGGTGAATGTTGGTATATACACTTACCTTATTGATAAAATTTCTATTTTCTATTAGAACAGGTTTGAAAGGGAGTTGGGACCATACGTACCAGAAAGAAGATGGTGAAACCACGTAGCTCCCATGTTGGTCCCCAGTGAAATTTCATAGAAGCGATTTCAGTTTAATATTGGCACTCATTTTTTTGAAGTAAACGTCCATTTACTTGTCAAAACTTGTTTAATGACTTTAACAGTTCTCAGATGAAACCATAAACGCAAGCAAAGTTTCGAAGAGGAATGATAGTATAGTGTTAGAAACTACTGCAAGCTGCTGTGCAGTGCCCCACTTTTGCATGATGATCCCCAGTGGTTGATCAGACCTGTCCACTGGTTTCTCAGACTTTGGATGACTACTGAAAACAGTAGGGTTTAACACAACACATGGGGGAACATTGTTCCATGAAGAGTCCATAATCAACGTGTAAGAAGCACATGTTTTTAGATGTCAAATCATTCAATCACATTGATGTTTGAGATGCTAGATTTCTACCGCTGAGAAATCAGATGGTTGGGTCGGATCAACCAAAGGTAGGGGTAGGGTCCTTCAAAATTAGGTAGCGTGTATACCATTTCGATTTTTATTTATTTATTATTCAATAGTCAAATTTTGAGCCGAAACAGGAGAGTGTCATTGACTACACCCACGCGTGAGGCGCACATAAGTTCAAGAACGTTCTTTTAGGTGGGAATTTCATTAAAATCATAGACTATCAGGCAAGATCTTGTATATAGTTTACAGTCTATACGGAGCTTCATGTACAATCCATCTCCGTCCTACGAGTGATGGAAATGCTCATGAATCGAAACCGTCCAGTTGACAACAACTTGCATAAGAAAGTACATGACCCCAGCTTGGTGCTTCCAATTCTCTGATCAATAACTTCCTTTGGTTACTAACCAAAAGTCATAAAAAATTCCTCCAAAACAAACCCAAGCTGATCTCGCAGTAGAATCCATTGGTTCATCTGGTTTGCCGACCACGGCGCCTTCCGAGAGGTGGTTGTTGGTCAATATAAGAATGAACTTAAAAAGCAGTCTCAGCGCACAAAGCTCCTGTCTATGCAGGGTCAAGAAAAGAGGCCAACCACAAAGGTTTATAGTAAGCAGCCTTACCTTGCATTTTTTGCAAGAGGTTGTTTCCATGTCTTAAACATGTGACCTCAAGGCCACTCCTCTTCCCCGGAGTGAAATTTTGATCCAGCCCGCTAATCTCATTTCTCCGACTTCAGTCGGAGATCTAGCACCCGAAAAACCGTGAGGTAATACCCAATTGGAGCCATAGTCGCGAAGTTTAGATTCAGGAATAAGTCCCAAGGAAAAGAAAAATATCAAAAAGAAAGGGCAGCCTGGTGCCCAAAGCTCCTGCATATGCCGGGTTAGGGAAAGGCGAAAAAAACAACATAAAATTCAAAATATTTTGAAAAAAAAAAAAATCAATTCTTCTAACTTAGTAATATTTGAGAATTTGATAAGTTTTCTTCAAATTTGATTTTAAATTTAATAAATCTGGTTAATTTTTTTTTTTTAAATAAATTGTAAGAACTTTTCAATTATTCGGAGTTTCCGTAACATGATTGAAGCTTTCCTGGTGCGTATAAAAGCATACAGTCACAGTTTTCATTTGAGAAAATTCCCCACCAACAAAACGTAGGCTACATTCATTTGTGGGACAAAATTTGAACATTTTTAGGGACTTTCACTAGTAAATGTGGCGAGCCCTCCAACATAAATAAGAGAATGGTAAAGAAGGTTGATGTACACATTGGAAAAGTGACTGGACCAGACAAGGCAATGGTCACATGGTGGGGAGAGACCTATTTCTCCATTGTGTTGGCTTTTAACTTAGCTCCATCCCGCACCAAAATGGCATGTAGGGCCTTCCCTGTCTAGTCTTCTATATCTTCGCGCTCTTCCCAACAAACACTGCCAACTTAATGACATGCAGTATTGGCTTTGACCCTGTCGTTTGCTATGGGCATTAGACTGTGATGCAGTTATTGAGACCTCGTTATTGGACCCACCATTTTGAAATTGGCATCGCTGGATGTATTCATCCACTGGGACCATTTCTAGAGATCCCACAGATTCAAAGTGGAATTTCTTGTGTGATCACGCTTCTTATAAGGTTCGCGGGTTGTGAGAAAGATGAAACAATCTGAGCTAAGATTTGCATTCAAGCCCATTTTTTGAGCGGTCAGGATTGTATTAATTAGAGCAATCTTTAGCTTTGTATCCAGGATAATGGAGGTCTCAATTTTGCTAGCAAGTAGCAGCTGGAACATCAATTCTTACATATTCTAATGTGCCCTTATTTGGTTTGATTTTCTTAAGGAGAGCGTCGGCGTAGAAGTGATTTTAATGGCATCCATCTCTGGGTCCCATTAAGTGAAGGATTTGCCTTCAGCTGAGCATTTTGCACTCGTGGTCCATGAGGAATGCTTCACGAGGGCATTATCTCATTGTAATACAATGAGGCACAACCACTTTAATCCAACGACCCACTTAGAATTGATCTGAACCGTTCAGGTTATAGTTTGAAAGGATATCTAAGAGCCCAAAGATCTAATTCGAGAATATAATATGGCCAGATTACACCCCTCACAAACAGGAACATTTAAGACCACTCAGCAGATGTTTCAATTGTTAGAATTAGTTTAGAGTTAAACACACTAGTGGGCTATCTTAAACCAAAAAAGAAATAGATCTACCTGAATGAGAAGCTTACAGGTATGAGGAAACAAGATCTTTGTGAACAGAAAATCACCTTTGATATCCTATAAGGAAAAAAAAATTGATTTATGCGAAATAGGAAACTAGAATTGAAATCTACAGAAAAGAATAAGATCTATGTGAATGAAAAATTTACGAGGATAAAGAAACAAGATCTATGTGAATAAGAAACCACCTTTGTACCATATAAAAAAGAATAAATCTTTGGGAATAGTCTAACCTGCACTCATTTCTGTCCGAATTCAAAATCTTGAATTCTAGAGAAAATTGGAGATCAAGAGAAGCTGCCTAATGACCAAGTAAGGCTCCCATATATAAATGGGGTGCTCAAGTCATTCCAATAGAACAAGCCATCTCTCTCTCTCTCTCTCTCTCTCTCTCTCTCTCTCTCTCTCTCTCTCTCTCTCTCTCTCTCTCTCTAGTTGCTCTACCAAGATTTATCTCTTTGTTGTTTTCACCATCACCTTTATTATCTTGACTGAGATTTTTCTCTAATTATCATCTTTCGAGACCTTTATTGCGTTGACTAATTGATTGAGATTTCTCTGTCTTTCAAGACCCTTGATTATTGTCTTTGCTGATTAATTGAAATTTCTAGTGTTGATATATTTTTTCATGCTTACTTTAGAAAATAATTTAAACATTCATTTGGATATAAAAGTATAGACTTATTTTAATAGTACAAATTAGTTGAGGTACAAATTAAACATAGCTTGATTGAATTATAGAGTTGTCATATCCTTTTTTACTTATTCAAAGACTCCAACTATCTTCAATACAAGCGTTCCTTCTAAGGCAAGGTCCATTGGATTCTTATTTTTTCTCACTATATTTCCAACATCAGTACTATTAGGGCCTTACATTTATTGTTGCCCGCGGATGTTACGGGAGCTGACCCCATTGCTCTTTTGTACCAATTTAACACTTTTCACTAGTCACTCCTTGGTCCACCAGTCGTCTACCAAGAAAACATTGCTCGTGGCCTATTCGTAGAAATTCCTTTCGCAAAGGGTTGTCGGGATCATTGTCATCTACTCGCAATAATGAGAGGATTAATATAGATCTCTTCTCAATCTTCGCCTTTCCCTCTTCTTTTGGATAATCCTGTTGGTCCAGACCCATTTCAGACAGCCGCCGTATTCAACGGTGGCGGGCGCAGCAGTGTCGATCGTCGACTTCAACAATGGCCGGCGGGCGCCGCCGTCGACCACCGCCACCGACCTTTGAATTTGTGTAAAACGGGTTGAAAATCAGACCCGAAAATTCCCTATAAATAGGGATACCAAGAGGGCAAGTGCATAATCCCATTCCTCTGAAAAATCCCGGTGTATACCTCTCTGTAAAACCCCAGTTTCATAGTGAAATCATTCTCTCCCGTGGACGTAGGCTTATTGGCCGAACCACGTTAAAACTTTGCGTTTTATGTGTGTATGATCTTGGGCGGGGACGAAAATCCCCAACAAGTGGTATCAAAGCTCTGCTGGTGAAACGAGAGGCGTAAAACGGAATTGCGGTCACGGCCGAGAGGAGGAAGAAAACTATTCCTGCTACGATTTGCTACGGTAATCATCATTGCTAAGTACAGAAAAGCACGTCATCATGTTGCTACGATAAAAGCATCATCATTACATGTCGCTTACAGTAATCGCTACAAAGATTACTACTACGATCTTGAGTTAGTGATGCAGGCGGGTTCCAGCGGGATTCGAGTTTCAACAAATACGAGTTACAACAAAGGTATAGAGTTGTAACAAGATGCGAGTGCAAATAGTAACAAGACGCAATTGCAAGATGGCCGAGTTGAAACAAGAATAGACGTAACAAGACGAGGTTGCAACGATTCGAGTGCAACCGTAGGGCCGAGTTGCAATAGTAACGAGTTGCAAATAAAGATTCGATTGGAGTAGACCTATTTTTGGCAGGTTTTCAAAGGGGATAAACCAGTTCTTGGCAAACGCAAAGGGTGTTCTCATATTTGTAAGATTTTCTCCGAAATTCTTGTAAGTACTCTTCTTTACTTATGGAGGCAAAACATGAGCAAAATGATTTGCTTAAATGGTACTAACTATCACAAGTGGAAGGGAAAAATGAAAGATCTTCTTTTTGTGAAGAAATTACATCTACTGTGCTTTACTCAAAAGCGGAGGATAAATCCAGAAGAAGAGTGGGCTTTTGAACACGAACGGTATGTGGTTTTATTCGACAATGGGTAGAAGATAATGTTTTGAATCATATTCAAAATGAAATACATGCTAGAACTCTATGGATCAAATTAGAAACCTTGTACGCGTCGAGAACAGGGAATAATAAGTTATTCCTACTTAATCAAGCGATGCACTTGAGATACAAGGAAGGGAGTTCTATTTCCGACCACTCGAACGAGTTGACGGGATGCTTTCAAAGAACTATCCGATGTTGGCGTCGGGTTTGACGATGATATCATGGGTTTATGGCTTTTAAATACTTTGCGTGCCTCATGGGAAAATTTTCGTGTTTCTCTACCTAATTCTACTCCGTGTGGTGTGTGACATGGGAATCATGCGAAGCGCTTCTAAATGAAGAAATGAGGCGACGAGCTCGAGTTGTCACCACATCACGGTCGAGATTTTGATCTCGGAAAATCGAGGGAGAAGCAAGATCAAAGGACAGGGAGAAGAATAATAGAAGCGAGTAAATCTAAGTCCAGATACAAGAACTGGAATGCAATTATTGGCAAGAAGGGTCACATTAAAAGGCGTGTTACAAGTGGAAAGCCGAGAACAAAAGTAAAATGCCAGCGGGAGAGAAGAAATGATGAGGGGAATGATCGTGGTAGTCGCCACTACTTCAGGGCCTTGTCGTGGTACCGTGATGAAAATGAAATCAACCTAGCCTCCAATGAAATTGGATGGGTTGTTGACAAGTGGTGCTTCTTTTCATGTTACCTCGAAGAGGAGTTTTCACCTCGTACACTCCTGGTGACTTTGGAGTGTTGAAGATGGGTAACGATGGGTCAGCAAAGGTTGTTGGTATCGGATCCGTCTGTTTGGACACCAACAACGGAACAAGGTTGATTCTCAAGAGACGTTCGACATGTACTGAGATATCCGACCGAACTTAATATCACGCCGAAAGCTTGATGATGATAGTGCTGTAGTACCTTTTGCGATGGACAAGTGGAAGCTCTCTAAGGGAGCGCTTGTGGCTGCGGAGGGAAGAAATCATCTAGCTTGTATGTGATGCAAGCTTCGATTCCTAGTAACTCGTGAACGCAGCTTGATGTTGCTGGTTCTTCGTAGTTGTGGCACGGTGCGGCTCACCACATGAGTGAGAAAGGACTAGGTTGTCTAGTTAAGAAGAATTTGCTTTCAGGGCTCAAAGCTACAAAGGTGAGCAAATGTGCTCATTGTCTTGCTTAGGAAGCAGCAACGAGTTTCCTTCAAAAGCCATCATTCTTCCAGAAAGCCAAGCGTACTTGAATTGGTACATTCAGATGTATGCGGTCCTATGAAGGTACGCACATTTGGTGGTGCATTATATTTTGTCACATTTATTGATGATTATTCCAGAAACTCGGGTCTATGTTTTTGAAAACTAAGGATCGTGTGTTGACAAGTTTAAAGAATTTCAAGCTTCGTGAGCGCAAACGGGAAGAAGTCAGAAATGCATTCGCACAGACAATCTGGTGGCGAGTATTGTGGACCTTTCGATGCTTATTGTAAGAAGCAAGAGGATCGGACATCAAAGAACTCCTCAGAAGACTCCTCGCCTAAATGGTTTAGCGAGAAAGGATGAAACGGGACATTGATGGAGAGGGTCGGATGCTTGCTTTCTTCAGAGCAAAGCGTGGTTCCTTCCGGGGGTGAGGCGCTATACAACGCTGGCCTATGTTATTAACATATCTCCAATAGTTGCCTTGAATGCAGATGTTCCTGACAGGCTATGGTATGGAAAAGATGTCTCTTACGATCATTTGCGGGTATTTGGGTGCAAAGCATTTGTACATATACCTAAGGATGAGAGGTCCAAGTTAGACGTCAAGACCAAACAATGCATTTTCACTCACATGGGCGGGATGAGTTTGGTTACGGTGCTATATGATCCTGTTGCAAAGAAGCTGGTTAGAAGTCGTGATGTGGTCTTTATGGAAGACCAAACCATTGAACACATCGACAAAGCCAAAGTATCAGAAACTCAAAGTTCTGATACTCTGACAGATTTAGATCCAGTTCCTGTTTCACATACGCCAAGTGTAGATGGCACCAATGACCATGGTGGTGCTCCAGTTGATGTTCAAGATAATCAGGCTGAGGGAGAACATGAAGCTGCTGAAGACATGGATGTTTCGTCAGAGGCTGATGATATTCAGCAGGAGGTTCCTACTGAGGAACCAGCAGTTTCATTGAGACGGAGTTCGAGAGATCGTCAACCCTCCACTCGATATTCATCAGATGAGTACGTACTCCTCACTGACGGGGGAGAACCTGAGAGCTACATAGAGGCAGTTGAAAGTGAAGAGAATGCAGAGTGGATTGCAGCTATGAAGGATGAGATGAAATCCTTACAAGACAACCACACTTTTGAGTTGGTAAGATTACCTAAAGGCAGACAAGTTTTGAAGAATCGGTGGATATACAGGGTGAAGTACGAAGGTGACACTTCACAACCACGATACAAAGCTGAACTTGTCGTGAAGGCTTTGGTCAAAGGAAAGGTGTTGATTTCGAGGAGATATTTTCTCCCGTTGTTAAAATGTCTTCAATCAGGAGTTGTATTGGGTTTGGCCTCAAACCTTGATGCGGAGGTTGAGCGGATGGATGTGAAACCGGCGTTCCTCCACGGTGACTTAGAGGAGGAGATATATATGGAGCAGGAAGGGTTTGTTGCTAAAGGCAAAGAGAAGTATGTCCGCAAGTGAAGAAGAGTCTCAGTATGGCTTAAGAGGCTCCCGTACGGTGGTACCAGGAAGTTCGAGCAGATTCATGACCCAACGGGGTTATCGAAAGACTACTTCGATCACTCGTGTGTTTGTGCGAGAGATTCTCGAGAAGATGATTTCATCATCTTGCTACTCTATGTCGATGATATGCTTATTGTTGGAAGAAGCTCTTCAAGGGTCAGTCAGTTAAAGGAGCTGAACAAAGTCTTTGCTATGAAAGACTTAGGATCCTCAGAGGCAGTTCTCGGGATTTCTATCATTCGTGACAGAAGAATAAGAGGTTATGGGCGTCACTCGGGAGAAGTACATAGAAAAGGTACTTCAACGATTTCACATGGATAAAGCTAAAGTGGTTAGTACACCTTTTGCTACTCATTTTAAGCTTAGTAAGAATCAAGTTCCAACAAGTGATGCTGAGAAGGAATACATGCAAGATGTTCCTTATGCTTCACCATTGGCCTTATGTATGCCATGGTATGCACCGGACATTACATATGCGGTTGGTACGTTGAGCCGTTTTTTTAACAAATCCAGGAAAAGAACATTGGAATGCAGTGAAGTGGATACTGAGATATCTACGTGGTACTTCTAAGTTGTGTTTGGGATTTAGAAGCCCGTGCTTGAGGGCTACACCGATTCGGATATGGTGGTGATATCGACACGAGGAAGTCTACTTCGAGGCTACTTGATTACTTTTGCGAGGGGAGGGCGTGTCATAGCAATCAAAGTTAAGTGTGTTGCCTTATCTACAACAAGAGGCTGAGTTTATTCTTTGTGACTAAGCATGCAAAGAGTTATTGTGGATGAAGAAGTTCGTGAACGAACTTGGCTTTATGCGAGAAGAGGTATGCGTTATTTTCATGATACCAAAGTGCTATACACCTTAGCAAGAATTCTACTTTTCATGGAAGGTCAAAGCACATTGATGTTCGGTATCATTGGATACGTGATATTTTGGACTCGAAGTCGTTAGAGCTTGAGAAAATTCATACTGACGATAATAGTTCAGATATGATGACAAAAGCATTACCTCGGAGTAAGTTCGAGTTGCGCAGAATTGGTCGGGATGGGCTCGCTAAAAGTCCATATGTGAAGAAACCTCCTTCAAGTTAATGGGCACGGAGGGGGAGATTTGTTGGTCCGGACTATTTCGCAGCCCGCCGTATTCAACGGTGGCGCGCCGGCTGCGGCTAGCGACTTCAACGGCGGGCGCGCCGTCCCGGCCACCGCCACCGACCTTTGAATTTGTGTAAAACGGGTTGAAAATCAGACCCGAAAATTCCCTATAAATAGGGATACCAAGAGGGCAAGTGCATAATCCCATTCCTCTGAAAAATCCCGGTGTATACCTCTCTGTAAAACCCCAGTTTCATAGTGAAATCATTCTCTCCCGTGGACGTAGGCTTATTGGCCGAACCACGTTAAAACTTTGCGTTTTTTGTGTGTATGATCTTGGGCGGGGACGAAAATCCCCAACAAATCCAGCTACTGATTTAGGATGATACTTCTGTTTGGCTGGATTGAGCTCCGAACTGACTCAAGTTCAAACTTCTAGAGTGGACCTGTTTATCCATGGACAGTGATATTCTCCCCATATGTTTATCTATTTCCAAGGCTGCAAGTAACAGGGAGAAGATAACCAAATGCCTTTTGCCACGGTGGTGGCAGAACCAGGCACCTCCCCCAAATGTACACCATGCATCAAGACATTTGAACGACTATGAACAGTTGTTCTTATATCATTGTGAAACATGTCACTGTTTTAATGATCCTGATCTAGTATCTAGATTAAGCCATCTTGTATGTTGAGATCACGTCTTCTTGATGGCAACATGTAACCAGAAAGAGCGGCCAAGCATTGAATAGGAGCTTTCCAGGCAATGTTTTAAATTTACATGAAATTCTCATTTCAGCATTTACCCGCTCCTTATGCTAAATAATAAGCGCGAGGTTTCCCGTCTGGTGGTGTTTTTGGGAGAAATGTAATCTTCTGCAGTAATTGCAAGGAATATTATTTGTGTCGATAATTTTTTTTTGTTAAATTGGTGTTCGGTTAACTCACTTTCTCCTTATAAGACTCTTTATGAGGGTGAGTCTTCTGGTTCGTCCCATAAAAACATGAAAATTCTGGATAATGACGATAGATAATATAGATGGTTTGATGTGGCTTCTAAGAATTGGTGTAGCTATCCCGAATGGATTCTTGTAGGTAAAATCTGCAAGAAGAATGTCAGGGCATCTACCATGCATCTTCTTTCTTCCCGAGTTTGGAATGTGAAAAGTGATGTTAAGATGAATGATCTAGGACACCATTACTACCTGTGTCTTTTTTTCGCCGAATGAAGCATTTTCGGTTTCGGATTAACGGACCGTGGGAAGTGGGTGGTCTTGTTCTGGTGTTAAAGAGATTTAGTTTTTATTTAATACCGCGGAGTGCAACTTTGGTTCAAAACCAGTTTGGGTTCAGTTGCAGGGTTTACCGATTGAATTCTGGGAGGAAGAACATGTACACTATCGCCAACCTTTTTGGTAAATCCAAAAGAGATGATTACTGAGTGGAGCTCTCCTATACCTGGAATAAACTATGCTCGGATATCCATTCAGATTCTGATTAAGATTAAAGTTTCTCAAGGAGTGTGGCTTTATCATAAAGGAAATGGATATGACTACTGAATTTGAGATCAAACATTTTATTTGTATTCAGTGTGCCTAATGGAGACAAAAGTTATGTTTTCCCTCAAAGTTTCCCAGACGCATGAGTATCAAGACAGATATTGGCTGCAAGAAAGCAGTGGGGATAATGAAGATGATGACTTCAATGTTTATCATAGTTAAATTTTTTAATAGGGTCCTGAAAATAGCTATTAAAAAAAGGAAAAAAGGAGAAGGTGAAGAAAGAACTTAAGCCCTGATCATCCGTCAGATGTGACGCGGGAAGAAGTCTACCGGGTAGATCAATCTGATCATAATTCAAACTTTTTGAGTGGTACTATCAAGGGAGAGATAATGGATGATGAAAGGAAGAATCCAGAAGACATGTCGCTAGAGAATCATGAAAATGGAAGGGCGAGGCTCGAGAGGGGCTATCGATGGCGTGCTGGCCCTTGCTTCTAAGCACCAAGGGGAAGGACGATCAGGCATTAAAGGAGCAAGCTGATAATGTCCATTCCCACTCCCTTGGAGTCCTGCCTGAGAAGAAGAGTCTTAGTTAAATGTAATTATAATCTGATTAGAAATCTTAATTAGAGAAGAAAAATGGAAATTAGAATTAGAGTTTTACTTGGCCTCCGGCCTCTATAAATAAGGCTGGAGGCAGAGCCAAAAAGTACATCTCTCAAATAGTAAAAGTATTCTCTCTCCTCTCGACGTAAGCCATATATAGCCGAGCCACATAAATCTTGCGTTTGCATAACACAAGCTACATGGCAAGAAATATTGGCCATGGATTCTTACCGTGGAAAGTCAAAAGGACGATGGACTTATAGATTTTTCTAATGTCCCTATTAATGTGGACAAGAATAGATTGGGTGACTGTCATATCAATCCTAACCCTTCTTTTCAAGCCAAGAGGAATGTGAACGGATGGATCACAACAAAAAACTATAAGCACGAGGAGAGCTGGAAACTTTGAAGATGATAAGTAGAAGAAGATTCAAAAGAAAATAAAAAGATTTCAAGCGCACTAGAGTCAGATACAGAAGTAAAGTAGGCTATTGGAACAATTATTCGGCATTTATTTCTCTTGGAAATAGAAGCAGCATGTGTTACGGCTGGAGAGATGGAGTATCATCTTCTAGCTCAAGCTTGGATTCATCATCCTCGTAGTCATTCTACTCAGCACTTGACAAACAGCAAGAGGAAGGACTTTTGGTGAACGAAATGGATAGGGAGCGACTTCAGAAGAGCAAATGGTAAAGCTCCTGAAGGCTATGGATTTTGCATTTGTCAACAACGTGAATGAAAAGGAAAGTTCATCAGGAGCATCAATGAATTGAAGTGTCGGGTCAGACAAAAAGAGAAAACAGTCAAATGAACTCTTCTCAGAATGGTAAGCATGATGAGAGTCTTAACTTGGACACCAACCCTCAAGATTTCCATGTAAGCTGCTACAACGAAGATGGGGCATAATTTTTTCTCTCTGTGTAAAAATGAAGAGCGATACATGGGGGAAAATGACAGTGAGAAGAACATGGATGATTAGTGGGCTCGTCATGCATATGAAGCAGATATGCAAGAGAGAGGAAATCGAGAAAATGGGGGATATGAAGGAATTCATCAAACAATGGGAGGAACAACTTGAAAATATGAAAAAAGTGAATGTGGTTTTTAAGAGAAAGTTGGAAGAAAGAATGGGTTAGATCTAACAACAATTGTTTCACAATACATAAAAATTCGGGTGTGTACTCCTTCCTCTCCTCTTGAATGTGTACGTTTTATTTATTTGCTTGTAAATATAGACCATTCACATTGTTGGCCTTCTGTGTTTATGCTAAAGGTAAAAGACAAGCCAATTTGGATGATTCTAACTATTAATGTCTGAGTTATAACAATCAATACATGATTTAAAACTATTGGCTAAGATCTAAAACCAAAAAAACATAGTTAAGATTGTTCAAGTTGTGCAATATTTTGTATATGTAGTTAGTAAGAATCTAACAAAGAATGAAGAAGATAAAATGGGTCAGATCTTCTAAAAATCACAAAAAAGGGGTCCTCGAGAAGACTTTGTTTTTCGAATTTGGGATTAAAGACACTCCAAAAGTGGCTTCAATAAGAAATAGTTAGGAGAGTGATCCAAGGACTTATACCTGCTGAGCCTTTGAAATTAGGGAGGGAAATGCTAAATAGACACTCCACATGAGAGCCCTTTTTTATCACTTCTTCTAATACCTTCTGTTTTTTTTAATGGCGGTTGGTTTCTATTGATGAACGGGAATCAAGATGGAGATTTGATAAATGTAAACGCCTAAAAGAGTCTACAGTTGACTCTGGCTTTTTCTTCTTCTTTTTCTAGATAAGGCAGCCCCAATGCACGAAGCTCCTGCAAGAAGGAGAGCTTTGGTGCAAAGGTAAAAGTTCTCGTCATGTAACCTTAAGGTCAAGGGTTCATGGCATGGAATCAGCCCCTTGCAAAATGCAAGGTAAGGCTGCCTACTATAAGCCCTTGTCGGACTCCATGTTTACTCTATTTATACAAGATCACATTCATCAAGTAATTCTAGCAACTTATTTTTCTGCTTCTAAATGTAAATAATTCTGCTTAAATCACACCAAAAAGAAAACAAGCATGCAAAAAACAATCCAATCAATATCAGTAATCTAAGAAAGGCCGACTAAGTTGTATAGAATAGATTTTCTGAATATTTTAAGTAGAATAGAAAAACAAGGTAGACTACTTTTAGGCATCTAAATCATCAAGATGATCCTAAAAGATGTACAATAACCATTCAGAACTAACTGCATTCCGGACGTGAAAATAGAAATAAGAAGAGAATACCCAATTCTAGCAGGTTCGAACTGTTCCAATCTTAATACTTCTCTGTCCACCCCCTCCTTTGCAAGACGATCAACATTAGCATTTGTAGATCTTAAAACATGTTGAATCCGAAACTCTGTTTCTCATAAGAAAACAATTTCAACTGCCTTGTCTTGAATCTTCCATGGAGCAGATGCTGTATTAGTGATTCATCTAATTACATTAAATGAACCACCTTCAAGTACTACTGGATTTTGAGCAATTCTTTGTAAGCATTTTATTCCTTGATTGTCTGCCATTACTTCTACAAAATTGATGTCCATAGTACCCGCATGACGACCAAATTCCTCTGCTTCTCCCATGTTTCATCTCTAAAAGCACCACGAATGCCTGTCTTGCCTGAATTACCTTCGCATGGCGTCAAAATGCTCCACACGAGTTGATTATGATACTAAATGTCAAAGCATTCCCAAAAGTCTTTCCAATTGTTAATAATGGTGGATGTTGATAACTAGAAAAAAGAGTAGTATTTGACATCCACCCTGCCACACCATTCTTTTTGTTCTGTTAAAAGAATAATCTTCAGATCTTGATTGGCTTCTAATATTCTTTTGTTTGATTCAAGACATAAGATTCAAATTCCAGCAAGATGAATTGATTGCCACAATTGTTTGATCTTCTTTGAGTAAGACTAGATTCTCCACTGTTGCAGAAATTTACCAGTCTTTGCAGGCTTCGCCCAAATGATTCCAAAACTGATGAGGGAATTTTGTTCCAAACCTCATATGGGCATCGAAGAACTGGTTACTGGTTTCCCACCCTTAAGTTTTAGTAGCGTCTTACATCAGACAAGGGAATCTTGTTATTCTTTAAAATTTGAAGAAGTCCATTCCTTTATTCTCTTTTTCTTTTTCTCAAAGTTGAGAGAAATTCATCATTGGACAAAACAAAGGCATCTATGCAGGTGGAAGTAGCTAATCTTGGGCCCAACGAATAGCTGATTACGACAGGCTTACTCACATGTAGGAGAGAGAGATTAGCGGTCGATCTCTCTCATGATCCAAATCTTCCATTTCTTAGGTCGTGTTAGGACCCACTTGAACATTGTGGGCCTCTAACTCGTTTAGTCTATTTTCTTCAATCAACCCAACGCACTGGCAACGAAAATGCTCTTTATGATCCGGAAAAAGAGTGTTGCTTTGCTCTGTTTTGCTTTTTGCTGTTTTGAATTCTCTGCTTCTAAACCTAGAAGTCTCTTACTGTTTTGGTTGTTTCCGACTATGCTTGAATGGGTTGTACTGTAAGTCCTCAGTCTTAATTGGACTAAACTTCCATTCACAAAAAAGGGCAAAAAGAAGACCATTGATGAAATGGGGCAGGTTTGTACTTAAACTACCATTCACAAGTAAGATCTCCACGTATGAATGCTCTGTGAGTGGGAGAAAAGAGGGCAAGAAAGAAAAGGCCTCTTTTCGAAGGAACTTTGTGGCAAGAAAGAAAAGACGGCAAGAAAAGAGAGAAAAGATGGAAAGGCAAAGATGAAAGTGGAGTTTCAGTCGACCCATAAATGATTCTAAGTCCGTGGCTGCGAAGATTTGGTACTGATCTCTTTAGTACTGTGCGTCAAATAAGATTTTGATAGAATCTGCCTCACAAAACTTTTCTTCGCCTACGGTGCTGCTTTCCCAACAAAAGATCCGAGATATCCACGTTCACCTTAGTGGGATTAGGGGTGACAAAATATGACACGACTCCAACCAGACACAAATTTAGCAGGTTAGGGTTAAGCCTTATTGTGTTTGTATCATTTTCGGCATCCCAAAAATTGTGTCATGTTCGGGTTAATCAATGTTGACATGTTTGACACGTAACTTATTAATTCGTCGTGTTGAGTCATTTGACCTGTAACCAGTTAACCAATTGGGTTGAAAATATAGAACAATTTTTCAAAAATAATCCTATATTATTATAGTAATATATGATGATTTTTAAAAATTAGTCCTATATTTTTGTGATTTTAAAAAAATCATTAATATATGGGAGAGTTCTTCAAAAACAGTCCTATATTACCTGTCCTATATTTTATGGTTTAAAAAAAAAAAACCATCAATATAAGATGATTTAAAAAAAAAAACCCTTCAATATTAGACAAGTTTTCAAAAACCATCCTATACTAATACTCCTATACTCTATATAGGATGGTTTCTGAAAACCAATCATATATTATTACGATTTTCTAAAAACCTTCAATATAAGACGGGTCTTTAAAAAATATCCTATACTCTTATAGGAATATAGGACGGGTTTTGAAAACCAGTCCTATATTTTTATGACTTTTGAAAACCATCAATATAGGACGGGTTTTCAAAAACCGTCCTATATTTTTACGGTTTTTGAAAAACTAATTGCCTATATTATTATATGAAAAACCGTCCTATATTAGTTATTTTACATTCATTTAATCGTGTTACATGAATCATGTCATGTTAACTCGTTTAATAATCGTGTCGTGTTGGAGTCACGAGTTCTTAACACAATTATTAAGCGGGTTGTGTTTGTGTCGACCCATATACTATAGTGGGTCAGTCTCGACACGACACGAACACGACCCACCAACCCAAATTACCAGGCCTAAGTAGGATCAAGGCACCAAAAGCCATGCTCTTTTGACCATCATCTTTGTCATCTTTTTCTCTAGGTCGGTGTGTATTTGCCCCCAAGAACATCTCAATCAGCACATCTAGCTATCTAGTTTTTGCACATTGGAATGTTCTTAATAATTTGATGAATTCATTACACCTCCCTTGCGTTTGGAGATTAATTTGACAAATGAGGAGTCTTAGGATCTGAACTCGCAACTTCCTCCGGATCGTAAGTCTCTATTAATACTATATTGGATTGCCATTCAACCTAAAAACTTAACTTCTCAGGAAGTAGACTAATATTATCTGGATGTATGACATTTAAAATCATCAAATAGAAAATATTTGGTGAGTCGTAAAAAAAGTGTGGAAATACTATACACCACCCCTTATGTTGTTATGATCCAACAGGTTCATTGGATTCATGGCTTCTCAAAATGGGCAAGTACCAAAAATCTATTTAGTGAGCCCCTTCAACTGAAATATGAAAGGTATTAAGAATAAACGCAATACCGTCTATATTTATGTTGCATAATATTTGTGTGCCCACTCATCTTGTGGGATTATGAATCCACAGAACAGATCACTCAAACAATCGAAGGGTGAGCCCCAACAGGTGGCGTCTAACATCTGACACAGAAAAGGAGAGAAATTTATCTCCAAAGTTTGGGCACAATCAATACATATAGCTACCTGTATAAAACCCAACTCGTACCAGGGCATGCGTGCACCACGTCGAAGGAAGAGTCAGTCAAGTCATTTCAGGCAAATGGGTTACCTAACCTCGTTCAAGTTCCAACTTCTCTATTTCTTTCTCAGACGTTCGTGGTTGACTGATGAAGAACAACTTATTGTACTTGTTTTTCTACAGAATTAAAGAGAGGAAGCCATTACCATACCCATTCATTACAGAACATATGTACTAAGTACTTATGATGCGGCCCATCTGCGATGCCTGCGAGACTGCTCCAGCTTTCCTCTTCTGTGCCGCTGACGAAGCAGCTCTCTGCTGCTCCTGCGACGAAAAGGCATGTTTTATTATTACTATCTTGCTAAATGATATTCCCATTCCTTCAACAGAGAAATTATATGGTTTCTGAGGTGACTAGTTACGCAGCTAAAGCTGCATCTTGCACCCAGAAAATTTTTGGTGCATGCATGGCCTATCCATGAAAGGACCCAGAAGATGACCGGTTTCGATCGTCAAAGTCTGGGCCTCGCACATAGTTTTGCCTGTGTGCATATGGGATTGTGGTATACAATAATTTTCGGTTGAGGAGACTTGGTATGAAACATTGGTAATTTGTAGATCCACGTGTAACAAACTTGCAAGCAGACACGTACGAGTACGATTAGCCCAAGCATCTCCAGTATCTTACTGCGACATCTGTGAGAACTCTCCACGTTTAATGTCTTACCTCCCTTCTTTGATCTTTTCCTCTTAGTTGTAGCTCTTCCTATTTATTCTCTGTTTTCTTGTCAAGCTGAAGATAACTGTGCCGTTGTTTTAGAAGATCTACACCATTCACAGTCTTATCCTCATCCCAGATTGAGATATGCACCACAAATATCATCTATTATTTGATCCTAGCCGCTGCTACCATGAGCTTCAAAATAAACAGCAAAAAGTTTCACCGTCCATTTGTAAGCCTAAAGACCTATATATTAGAATTATCCGATGGATGATATTTTTGGGACATAGGTCAGCCAAGGATAAAACAAGATTGTGAGTTGTTCAGAACTTTCAAAACATACGCCCAGTTCAAATTATAGCTTGCGAAAGAGTGGGATAAGAGTGAGCCTATTAAAATGTAGAGTGCAGATGTCAATTGTTTAGACTTTCAAGTTTTACTAGAATGGTGAGACGAGCTAGAGCAAAAAATATTAGTGGGTAAAGCCACTTTTTCAATGATCGAAACGATCAATATGCTAAAGATGTTATGAATGAGCCACACACCAAGTTACAGTCCATCTGCTATTTCTAAGCCTCTGATTTTTTGTCTTCAAACTAAAGCTTCGGAAAAAGAAGGAATGGGTTTCATTTATCAACAAAAATCATGTATTAAAGGCTTATAATCATCGAATGGTGGAGTTATCATCGTGTTATCTTGAGGACATGGTTTTAAGGAGTGGAAACAGCCTCCTGCAAAATAAAATTACATATTATTGACCCTTGTGCTCCACCCCTTTTCTGGACCACGCATACGTGGGAGTTTTGTGCACTGGAGCTGCCTTTTTTACTTATCTATGTAATACACTGGGGTTCCAATAGTCACAATATTGTCTACTTTGGGACACCCCTCACAGATTTGTTCTTTGCTGGTTTCCCAAGAAAAACACGTTGTGACCTTTAGTGTTCCTTGAACTCTTATAAACAACCAAATTTCCTCTCCCCAGGCGATGTGGGACTAACTCTCTATCCTTCACCCTAACCTAGAAGCCTTCCAATCTTCTTTTGACACGACCTCATCAGCCCAAGGTTTCACATTTTTCCCCCTTAGGGAACACATGTCCCCGAGTGGCCTCAACTATCGAGCAACCGCATGCGGCTAGCCACCGCATCACAAGGGAAACTGGCTCAGATACCATTTGTAATACCCCTGGGTTTCAATAGTTACAATATTGTTCGCTTTATGGAGCCTATACACCCCTCATGGCTTTGTTCTTCCCTGGTTTTCCAAAAAAAACGCGTTGTGACCATTAGAGTTCCCCAAACTCTTATAAGATCCCAGGATGTGAAGCCCTGGGCTGATGAGGGCAGGCCAAGAGAAGGTTGGTAAGCTTCTAAGCTATGGTGAAGGATAGAGAGTTCGTCCCACATCGCCTGGGGAGAGGAAACTAGGCTACTTATAAGAGTTAGGGGAACTCTAACGGTCACAACGCATCTCGAGGGGTGAAGCCTAAGAGATGTGAGGAACCTAAGGGAACAAAACATTGAGGGGTGAGGGACCCAAAGAAGATAATATTGCATTCGTTACGCACTCTGCCCACCGAACAACATGTTTTTTCTAAGAAATCGGGGAAGAACAAAGCTATGAGGGGTGTATAAGAGCCCCAAAATGGACAATATTGTGACTGTTGGAATCCCGGGGTGTTACAAATGGTATTAGAGCCAATTCTCCTCGTGGTGTGGTGGCTAGCCAAACATGGGCGCCTGGTCGTGGCTATCAAGCGGGGACACATGTTCCCTAAGGGGAGAAGATGTGAAACCCTGGGCTAATAAGGGCGAGTTAGGAGAAGGCCGGCAAGCTTTTAGGCTAGAGTGAATGATAGAGAGTTAGTCCCACATTGCCTGGGGAGAGAAAACTAGGCTACTTATAAGAATTCGGAGAACTCTAACAATCACAACGCATCCCGAGGGATGAGGGACCTAAGAGAACAAAACCTTGTGGGGTGAAACATAAGAGGGGTGAGGGACCCAAAGAGGGTAATATTGTATTCGCTGCACACTATGCCCACAGAACAACACATTTTTCCTAGGAAACCGGAGAAGAATAAAGCTGTGAGGGGTGTATGAGCATCTTAAAGCGGACAATATTATAACTGTTGAAACCCCGAGGTGTTACAATCCATTACACTCCAAACCAGATAAATGATTTGGATAATTGAAAAAGTTGGTCCCATGAACCCTTGGCCCACTAATACTTCGAAGTGAGAATTTGTGCATCTGCCTACCAGCTCTCAGGAAGCAGACAAAAATGTACTTCAACATGTTCTTAGACTTGATATATGATGGATGCGTCACTTGGAAAAAATGAGGGGGTGAAGGAAAAAGTGGTGCTCACTCTTTCAAAATCAGTATCTTAGTTTGCTTTATGGATGATAGTGTAACAAAACTTCTCCACAATTTGATGGCCATATACAATCCTATAAAATTTTGGAGATCTTGTTGGTCTATGTAGATCGCTATTTCTTTCTTTTCTAACCACTGTTTAAGGCCATAATAAGAGGCCAGATTTATCAGATGAGTTATGTGACCCATCCATAGTATGATCTAGATGTTTTGGATCGTAGGAAACAGTTGCTCATATTTTTTTATATGCACATACTATTAACCCTTGTAATTCGCCCCTTTCCTGGGCCTACATATGCAGGAGCTTCATGCATTGGGGCTGCCCTTTTGCACATACGTCATGAAACAGTTCTCTTTCCAAATGAGATTGTGGATATCTATAACGTAAGATATCCTCTTCAAGGGGTGACTACATTGAACTGTATATAATCCATTCGCATATCCAACTGAAATTGAGCATTCACTATATTACAGGCTCATTATGTGATGGATGCATATTTCCCTCTGAAAATTATTTGCTGGAAGAAGTATCAGCGGGTTGTTCAAGCATATTGAATACTTGCACCTCTACTCGTTGAGTTTACCTGAGTCAAAGCGAGTTTACGTTGTCCAAATAAACAAGTGTTTAAACAATCTAATATATATTAACGTCAATTGTCGTAGTCGTCATCAAGACCTTATCCCAATTAAGGGTCGGCCACAGGAATCTTATTCCTCCATTCCACTCTATTAAGTATCATGACTTCATTTAGTTCTAAAGTTTTTAAATCTTTCCTCACTACTTCTATCCATGTTCTTTTAGGCCTTCCCCTTGCCCTTTTAAAACCTTATACTTGTATTACCTCACTCCTAACCGGTGACATCATCGGTCTCTTTTGAACATGTCCAAACCATCTAAGTCTAATCTCCCTCATCTTGTTACCTATTAATGATATTCCTACATTTTCTCTAATATTTTCATTTCTAATTTTATGCTTTCTTGTTTTACCACTCATCCATCTCAACATCCTCATTTTTGCGACGCTCATCTTATGAGCATGATGTTCCTTAGCTACCCAACCCTCTGATCCATAGAGCATAGTCAGCCTTATGGCCATCCTATAAAATTTTTCTTTTAATTTGAGTGGCACCCTCCAATCACACAAAACTTCATATGCATACCTCCATTTGTTCCAACCCACTTGGATTCTTTGGGTGACCTTCCTCTTACTCTCTACACTCTCATGAATCATTGATCCTAAATACCAAAAGTGGTCTTTTACAGGGACTTATTGGTTATCAATTTTGATTGGCATTCCACTCCTCCTTGCTAAAATTGCATTCCATATATTCTATCTTAGTTTGACTAATTTTAAATCCTTTAGATTCTAATGCTTTTCTCCATAACTTTAGCTTTATATTTACACTCTCCCTTGTCTCATCAAGTAAGACTATATCATTTGCAAATAGCATGCACTAAGGAATCTCCTCGTGCAAATATTTTGTTAACTCATCCATAACCAACGTGAAAAGGTATGAGCTCAATGCTAATCCTTGGTGCAATCTTACAGTGACAGGAAAATCACTAGTCTCGCTACTAGTGGTCTTAACATTTGTTACCGCTCCCTCATACATATCTTTAATTATGTCTATATAACCCTGCGAAACCCCTTTATCGCCCAACACCTCCATATTAACTCTCTATAGACTTTATCATCAGCTTTCTCTAAGTCGATAAAGACCATGTGGAGGTCTTTCCTCCTCTCCTTATATTTCTCTACTAATTGTCTTAGTAAGAAAATAGTTTCCATAGTAGACCTCCCACGCATGAAACCAAACCGATTCTCTGATACACTTGTTTCATATCGTAGTCTCTTCTCAATCACTCTTTCAAAAAGTTTTATAATGTGACTCATAAGTTTGATCCATCGATAATTAGTGCAGCTTTGTATATCTCATTTATTCTTATAAATTAATACAATAGACCTCCCACGCATGAAACCAAACCGATTCTCTGATACACTTGTTTCATATCGTAGTCTCTTCTCAATCACTCTTTCAAAAAGTTTCATAATGTGACTCATAAGTTTGATCCATCGATAATTAGTGCAGCTTTGTATATGTCATTTATTCTTATAAATTAATACAATAGAGCTTTTCCTCCACTGATCAGGCATTTTCTTTAATTTTATAATCTTATTAAATAACTTGGTCAACCAAACTACCCCAATATCTCCCATATGCTTCCAAACCTCTATTGGTATATTATCGGGCCCCATGGCCTTTCCTAATTTCATCTTTTTCAATGCCTCTTTTACTTCAAGTATTATAATCCTACGTTCATATCTATAATATCCAATGTTATTTAGATTTATAGTATTTTCAATCCCTATATTCTCAGAGCCATTTTTATTTAACAATTTTTGAAAGTACAATTCTCACCTTTATTTGATCTCATCATCTTTGACTAATACCCTTTAATCATTGTTTCTAATGCACCTAACATGATCTAAGTCCTTACCTTTCTGTTTTCTTACTTGTGCAAGTTTAAACACATCTTTCTCACCTTCTCTTATTCCTAGTCTATTATATAGCTCTTCATATGACTTAATTTTAGCCTCACTTACTATTCTCTTAGCAACCTTTTTAGCATTCTTATATTGTTCATAGTTTTCATTATTTCTAGTCTTCTGTCATGCTTTAAAACACATCAGTTTTTCTTTAATAACTTTTTGCATTGTTTCACTCCACTACGATGTTTCCTTTATTAATTGCCTTTTACCTTTAGATACTCCTAAGACATCTTTTGCCACTTTCTTAATGGACTCAGCAATATTAATCCGCATGATATTTACTTCTGTTTCATAAATTCAGTTTCTTTCTACCATCAACTTATTTGTGAATGAAGTTATTTTCTCTCCTTTTAAGTTTTACCGCTTAATTTTTAGATACATAGTAAGTTCATTTCCTTTCTTCCATCTTTTGATATGGATATATATAACCATTAACCTGTGTTGTGAGGTTAAACTCTCACCGACTATCACCTTACAACTCTTATACATTAATCGTTCACTATTCCTAAGTAGAAAAAAGTCTATTTGGCTTATATGAAGTCCACTTTTAAAGGTTATTAAGCATTCATCCCTCTTCTTAAAGAGTGTATTTGCAATGGCCAGGTTATATGACAAAGCAAAATCAAGGATAGTTTCTCCCATCTCATTTCGTTCACCTATACTATACCCTCCGTGTATTCTATCATATCATTCCTTTTCTTTTCCTACATGGTCATTTAAGTCTGCTCATATAAATATCCCTTCGGTGTTAGGAATTTCTTGCATGACTCCCTCTATATCTTTCCAAAACTGTCTCTTGATTATATCTTCTAACCCGACTTGTGATTCGTACGCACTTATAACATTTATAATCTGCTATTCTAGAACAAGTTTTATTATTATAATTCTATCGCTGATTCTTTTAACGTCCACAACTTTATCCTTTAATTTCTTATCCACTATTATTCCTACGTCATTTCTGTTATTATCCTCTCATATATACCATTATTTATACCCATCAATTTCTCTAGCTTTAGCCCATTTCCACTTGGTTTCTTGGATACAGGTGATATTGACTCTCCTACGTTTCATCGTGTCTACTAACTCCAAACTCCTACTCGTCAATGTCCTTATATTCCATGAGGCGATACGAATCTTATGCGCTGGAGGCATCTTATTTACTATCGCCCTTCTCGACCTCTATGGCATAAACTCATGTCCACTTTTTACTGCACTTGGGTTCTGATGTAACGCGTCACTTCCGAGGGGCCGCTCTAGCAGCCCTTGCCATTTTTCCCTCCACTTGGGATCCGATGTAGCGTATCGCTTCTGGGAGAACGTCCTAGCAACCCTTGCCTATTTTTCACCATACCTAGGATCCGATGCAGCACATCACTTATGGGAAATGCCCTAGCTTGAGGGAGTGTCTGTTTTTTATTCATGACATGTTAGGGTTGCCTTAGTTTTAAAAGGCTGAAGATGATTTTCATTTCTTCCTTACAAACTAACATTATTAATGCCCTTTTTCTTATCCTTGCAAATTTGGTTGCCTTCTTTTGCTGCAAAATTGATGGATCTGCATTGTGCTTGCACTGTGACACAATTGTACACACCGGGGGCAAACAAACCCATGAGAGGTATCTCCTCTTGAGGCAGAGGGTTGAGGTTAGTGATTTGGTGGATTGCGAGGAATAGGATCCGCATCATCAAGGCGCTAAAATTAACTTACAGGTTTCCTGATGTAGTTTTTAAGTGAGGAGACAAGTCCATTGGAAGATTTGGTGTCGCATAATGTTGAGAAATACAGTAAGAGAGATCATGATGCAATCAATTCCATGTTGATCAAGGTTCAGCAACCTTCGACCTCAACTCGAGACCCCATAAGATCCAATGCAATGTTACAGACACCAGCCAGGTACGAGATGAATTTCCTTTCATTTTAATGATGTTTGCCCTGGTTTATTTAGTTCATTCAGGCTTGTTGGGTATTCCAGGGATACAATCAGATTGCTCAAGAAAAGCTGGATTGAATGGTTTTGCAGCTCAGGCAAATAAAACTGCTCTTTCTTTATAGTTTCATAACAACATATTATAGACTGCTTGGATTGTATCTGATTCACAAAGCAATGTGTGCACACAACGTTTACAAGAACACAGGTGTAATCAAGAATACGGTGCCCTCCTTAACATCGATACAACAAAGAAATTTTGACAGCCATGCTTATGAACTACAGAGTTAATTTGAACGTCTTCAGATAATCTGCAGTACATGGATATTTGCCACCTTAAAGACAACTTCAGAAATTGGTAGCTCGCTTTGATTGTCAAATCAATTTCTGCCAGCTGATCAAAGACCCTGCTAGCCAAGATTTCAGCTTCTGGCAGGCCCAAAGCTACCTCCTAATAATGAAGAATGGTTCAGACTGGAGCTACCACACCATAACACAATGAGACCCACTCATGAATTATCCAGACCATCCATCTAATAGAGCCCATTTGGTAACTCCAATGGGATTTGCAGTGTTTGGCTCATTTATATTAATGTAACACTTTGAACTGGATGTTTCAATTGTCTGATCAAATCAATTATTGCTATGTCCGGAGATCTAGCAGAGGTTCTCCCAGTTGCATGGTGCAGATCAATCATTGGTGGGCCCATTTCAAAAGGTTGCAGCCTCATTGTATTATTGACCCTGCGAGACCTTTCCTCAATTACTTGTATAGAAGATTTATCTGATCTGTTAATAGAATTTCTTTTTCATGAATGAAATTACAAAGAAGTTAAATCTGAAACTATTTTAAATGTTAATACTTATCTACCATTTTTTGTAAGGATAATACTCGTTCCTAATTACTAATACTCTCACTGTCAATTGAACAGGCATGGGCCTGAATTGGTAGAAACAGAGAGCAACTCGAGCGGTTGGAGAAAAGCATAGAATAGAGCCAAAGAAGGATCATAATTGTGTTCAAGAGTCTTTAAGCGTAGTAGTTGATCAAGGATGCTCAGTCATGTCCGGGTCTGAACTTCTGTTTTCTGCCTAACTCTACTTTGTCATGTTTGTTGGAAGGTAGTATCCAGTGTAGAACTTTTTCAGTAGCCTAGCACGGATTCCTGATTCTCCTGAAGAGTTTAAATGACAGTGAAATGAACTCTGACAGTCTACCGAACATCTGTTCTGTTCTTTTGTAGATGGCACTCTAATAGTGGCCCTAGAAAATGTTTTCATGCGTAATTTTGGATGATTTATTACACAACAACAAAAGATTTACCCGGTCCTGGGTACAAGTTCTCTCATGGTTATGCAGGGGAATGAATTCAAGACAGCATTCTAGAACCACCTCAGTTCATCAAGGACCATGAAATAGTTCTTTGTTTTTCTAACTGTAGTCTATGATCCCATGTCGATGTTACTAAAAATCAAGCATTCCTTCAAAAGAATTCTGTCTCACAGAGAACTTAACATAATCGGAGCCTTGGTGCAACAGCAAAAGTTGTTGTCACTTGACCTTAAGGTCACGGGTTCAAGGTGTAGAAGCAGCATTTTGCAAAAATGCAAGGTAAGGCTGCCTATTTTAGACCATTGTGGCCCGCCCCTTTTGCAGACCCTGCATAGGCAGAAACTTCCTGCACTGGAACTGCCCTGGAACTGCCCTTTTAGAGAACTTAACATAAGGGAGAAAGAAAATCAATCTTTCATTTCTTTGCTAGATCATTTTACAGAACATTCTCAAAAACATCACATGAATGTCAACATGCCGAGAAGTAATGCAGCCATATCTTTTCTATAGCATGCAACGCATAAACGCATAAATACTTGCCGATGGGCAGATATATGTACGCATGCATTCGTCCGTCGCAGAAAAGCATAGCTTGCTTCGGAAACTACCGAAAAAATGTGTCAAATTCTTATTCAACCCCACTTGTACTGCTCTACTTATAATAAAGTTGAAAAATCCTTTTAGAAAAATTTAATATAATACTTTGGAAAGATAAATATCCAAATATTATATAATCTAAAATTATAAGTATTAGATATACTATTTATTATATTTTAAAATAAAAGGAGGAGGAAGTGACATTGTCACTCTCCAATAAAATGGTATATCAGATCATTGAAAGAAAATATAATCTTTGACCTAATAGTCAGCTAATAAGAAAGAGGAAGCATTTATTGATAGAAATCTTCTAACAAGAAAACGATAACTAGAGATATTATTAGAAGATAATGAAAAGAAATTTTAAAAAACTTATTTTGAGGCTTAGATATAATAAACAATGCAAAGGTGTCTATTTTAATAATATTTATTACTAAAAGGTGTATATTTTAGTACATTTGTCATGTTCATAACGCCGTCTGAAAGTGCAAATCCATGCAAACAGCTGATAAGGATAAGAAGATAACACCTCATTGCGTTGGAGGCACACTTTATTGTTATATGATCCACACAGTCCATCTAATGTAGGGCCTACTTTGCATCTCAGATTAGATAGGCACCAAATCATGCCAGCCAAGCGAACGTAATTTCACCTGAATATAATAAAAAAGGTGCGTTAATTTCACTTGAATATAGTAAACAAAAAAGGTGCAGTCCGATGCACAAAGCTCTCGCATGTTGTGCAGATTCCTTAGAAGGGCCAGACTATAAAATGGCTATAGTTGCACTTTTGTAAGAGGTGACTTCCACGCTTCTAACCTGTGACCTGTAAGTTATACGATGACAACTCTCCAGTTGCACCAAGACTCCTCTCCTTAAATCCACTTAAATACATTATACATAATTTACTTATTGTAGGCATTCATGAACCCAATTAAAAATCCATTTGTTCTGTTCTTGCAATTGTCCATTGGACATGCTATTTGGATAACCGGAAATCTAACTGTGAAATCAGATGATTTTCAGATCGATCTTAGGTGGGCCCACCATATGTAAGTGGAGGTTGTAGTTGCAATGAGGTTGGCTCACTACCATATGGCACACGCGCCCTGCTAAACCAGTAGTCGACTTGGTCGTCCATAGGGTCTGATGTTGAATACACACCCTTATTGATGATTATTTAATTGGTACGTTCGGTTGCATTAGAATTTTGACGGGCTCATCCAGACGCATGGGATCGCTGAAAATAATGGACCACACAGACTCTGCTAATTTCCAAGTAAATCCAGCATATTTGAACCGTCTGTTTAGAGTTTACTAGTGTAGGAGGGCCGTAGGGCGTCGCTCTTAACTTGCCGTAAGTAGAGCACCACCACTGCCAGATCTATATTAGATGTGAACCAACGGCTTAGATAAAGAAATTACCACTTAACCTTCTTTCTTTAATCTTAGCTAAACTTTCTCTCTCCTCATGCAATCCAATACTTTCTTCTTCATTTCAACTCTCTCGCTCCAGAATGTGACCCACAAATGGCAAAGCCTGAGCCCATCTTCTTCTCCTCCTTTTCCTCGATCCTCCTGGCCCATTGCTTTCCCGGTCAGGAGGTCAGAATCAGGCCGCCAGCCCGTGGACTCTCCCCCACAGAAGCATCAGACAAGTGCCTTTCTCAGTTAAGGCATCCCAGAACAAATTGGTGGCCTTCCATCTCAAAGAGCGAGAATCTAATTGTTATGAACTGAAAAGCTTGAAGATCTTTGACCTCATTCATTATTGAATATATATTAATTTGTACAACTTCAGGCTACTGACTACCAAATGCCGCCAAAGCATTTTTAAGCTATATATTAATGTCATATGAGCGATACGTATAGTACATATAAATGTAAATGGCAAAGCAAACAAATGAAAAAGGAACAGAGACCATATACTCCCCTACAAAAATGGTTGAATTATTACTCGTGATTATGAAAGTCAGCCCGAGGCGCCTGCTGCAGCAGCACCCTTGTCGTAATCTCCCTGCTCTTCTTTTTGAAATTCTTCAATTAAAACTCGCTGCCTTGGTGTCAAATTCCTGCCAATAGTATCTTTCAATCAGAATCATTAACTCCAGGAAAATGTCGTTGACTCTTGATAGAATGGAGTTTCCCCTCACAATTCCACTTGTGAGGAAACCACCAAACACTTTAGCTCTGCAACACGACACAACAGAAATAGCATGTCTAAAGAAGAGAAACTTACGTTGGAATGCTGACATTGAAATGTACGTACTGGTTCCCGTAATATGGACTGTTCCTTGTTCTTATCCCTGGAGGACATATCCAGCAGGAAATCACCGACTTTGTTCAATTTAGGAGCACCCAAAGCAAAAAGGGCAAAAGAAAAAAGAAAAATGGGAAAAATGGCTGCTCTGTTAAACAGAACCACAAGTCTGAATGGTGTTCTCTTTAAAAAAAGAAAAAAAGATCAATGTATCATCCAGGCATCCCAGCACGTGAGAAAAGTCGATCTTTAGCAGCTACGTTATCAACACGGGTATCATGTCTAGTACAAGAAAACAATTTCCAAAGGAATGAAGAACAGAAAAGGTCATGTATGTAATAACGATCCTCACCTTTTCCTTTCAGAACAACCTTCTGACCAGGCTGAGTACCTTGGCGAACCTGCAAGAACCAGAATTTCAAATTTACAGAACCCATCTTAAATGGCTTCAAGTTTTTAGAATGCAGGAAGAGAGACAAGTATATAAGAATGAGCTAGAGAAGAATAGAAATCATACAAACCTTAAGAACTACATCTCCGGAAAGAGTCGGCACCTGAATAGTTCCTCCAAGAATTGCCTATGCAGGAGCCAAATAGCATCTTCAGTATGAATGATTATTAGCAATTACAGAGAGATTAGTAGTTTGGTACAGTTTCCAAACAACAGACAACCCTGGGTATGTCTACATGCTTCCTGGCACAATCACGAAGAACATTCATTTTTTATGTCCAGTACAAGTTCAAGTTCAATACGTTAGGTTTCATATCAATGAGTGCAAGATTGTAGTTCACATTACAAATGCCGGAACTAATAGACTCCTCTAGCATGTCAATACCTGTGTGACGCTTAAAACAGCATCCACATGGATATCAGGACCTTCTCTTCGGAAAACAGGGTCTTCACGGACCTATCAAAGATGCCCATGGATCAGATTTGAAGCCAACAGGACAGACTATGTAACTATACCCAATAGCCATAATAAATGATGAGAGAAGCATAATCATTACCTTGATAGTGACATAAAGATCACCAGGTTGATTGCCTTCAGGATCTGCTCCGCCACTTCTGAAGACCTTCATGGTTTCATTATCATCCACTCCTGCAAAACATAATGATGTTTTTTTTTTTAATTGAAAGATCAAACACGGAGTAAGTTTATGAACAGAGAATATTGTATAAGACGCACAGCAGTAAAAGAAAATGTCTGAAAATGAACACTGATAACAACACAAAATATTCTTACAGCTACAGTAAATTACATGGTGAACATCAACTCTGAGGAGGTGCAGATAAGAATAAGAACAAATATAATTCACGTTAGGAATACAGAATTACAGGTCAGAAAAAGAAAAGGGATGAGATTATACCTATGCTCTGTATTGGAAATATCTAAATTTTCTCAATTTAAGTTTATGACCATAGAATATTGTATAATACGCAGGGCAATAAATGAAAATGTCTGAAAACATAAACTGTTAACAACACAACTTTTTTTACAGATCCAGTAAATTGCATAGAAAGGGAGCCTTGGTGCAACGAGTGAGCTGTCACCACGTGACCTAGAGGTTATAGGTTCGATGCATGGAAACAGCCTCTTGCAACTTGCAAGGTAAGGCTGCGTGCTATAGGCCCTTTGTTGTCTGCTCCTTCCCTGCACTCCACATACGCAAGAGCTTCGGACACTGGGCTGCCTTATCCAGTAAATCACATGGTGAGTGTCAACTTTGAGAAGCAGATATGAAGAAGCCCATATGTGGTTTGCATTAGGAATACAGAACTCCGGATCCAAAAAAGAAAGGGGATAGGGATTATAGCTATGCCTCTGTATTGGGAACCATTTGTCTAGATTTTCTCAATTTTACTAACAACCCAAATTAGTTGCCAATAACCAATCCGATAAATTCAACATAAAAGAGAACTTCCCATACGAAAAAATCTCATAACAACATCACCTAGACAGAAAGGGATAGTATTTCCCAGGTAATGATTCATCAACAAGCACATGAAGCTCTCCCAGGTAAGAAGAAAAGTGATATTCCAATACGCTTAACCGCATTTCAGAATGGGGCTTCCCTCTCACCATGCAGCATGTCCCATTTAAAGCTGAGAAGACTCAAGTTTGGTTAAACATCTTTGACCCATGAAAAGGAAAAAAAGGACCCTTCTAAATCCCATTAAAAAGGAAAACTGGAAATTGCCATATTCAGATTTTTCTGGGACCAAAGGTATTCATCTTCCCCTATCCATTGAAACTGAAAGAATGAAGAACTCCATTGATTCAGAAAAAGAATGCATCTTCTTTCCTGCCGCATCACAACCAACAATGTATTTGTAGATCCAAGAGGGAAGGAAATAAGAAAACCCACATTGTCTTCTTCTTCTGTCCAGCAAACTGAAAGAATGAAGAACCCCAATGATCAATGAAAAGAATGCGTCTCTTTCTTGCCACAGCATAATGCTGGAGATCGAGGAGAGAAGATAAGAAAAACCCATATCAAATTTGCTATGAAATCTATTGAAGATGAGGAACATCAAAGAACCTAAACTCAACAAACCAGATTAAGCGCTTTCTGATTCTTTTTTCGATTTTGCTTTTATCTCCATCTCCAAAGAAGATCTAGGTTGCTAATGAAACAAAGATAGGGCTTTCTCAGATCTAGGTTGCTAGAGGTTCTTTTGTTCCGAATTTGTAGTCTCACTCTGTTTTGGGTTTTCCATTTGGGAGGAAAAAGATTTCTGTTACAGAGTGTTTTTTTTATTTTATTTTTTTTCAGTTTCTGAGAAAGAAGAAACCGGAAAGACATTTTTCCTTTTTAGTCAAAGACAGGTTAAGCTTTAATTTGCTTTGTGCTAAAATCAATTTTTTTATTATCTTTGACCAGCTGAGTTAAGAGGGTCTGATGGCAAGGTGAGGGGGGGCCTCATTCTGAGACTCAGTTCTAGTGTTTTGGAATATCTTTCCTCTCATGTGACCTTAAGGTCACGGGTTCAAGACGTGGAAACAGCCTCTTGCAAAATTGCAAGGTAAGGCTGTATACTATAGGCCCTTGTGGTCTGCCACTTCCCCGGACCCTGCATAGGTGGGAGTTTCGTGCACCGGGGCTGCCCTTTTTATTCCTCTCATAAGAAATAGCCACATTTGATACATAAGAAAATCAGTTCAAGGACAGCAGCATATGGCATCAGAAGTACAGCATCAGAGATTCACAGGTGGGGAAAACCATTCATGACAAGTAAAGACAGCAAGTTTTAGCAGCATCTTCATACAAACCTGGCACCACATCTATCTTTACCGATTTTGTTCCTCTCACGACACGTTCACCCTTGCACGATTTGCAGAAGCTCTGGATAGAATTTACGCAAGTTAAACATAGTAGTGTCAGCTTCAAAAGAGGTAACTACGCAAGACATTAATAACAAAATGGGGCACCAAGAATGGTAAAGAAGGGAGAGAAAAGAAAAAGAAAAAAAAACAGAAATGTCCATTGAGATCCAAACCATAATAAGAGCAGAGAATACTAACATCAAAGTGAACACATCAGTATGACAGCATGAAGATTTGATGCCTGCAAATACTGTCACTACCATGAATAAATGCAAATTTGAACTACAGAGTCCAGACCAATTCAAATCATACTTGCTGGAAGCTTGTAGGAAATTAGGGAAGCTTGCTTTAGAAGTAGGAAACTTCTCATATGCCCACAACGCTTCAGAAGCAGGATACTACAGGGAGGTGCACTTATTTCCTAGGTTATTTTCGTTTCTTGGGCTTTTGGGAAAAGCAAAGTGCGTCTAACAAGACTAAACTTGCAAACTCAATACATAAGAACACTCTTTGTAGCTTATTTCTTGATATTTATCTAAATTTTTTCAGAAATTTTGTGTTGTAAGTATTCTTGTTTCATTATGTGCTCCCCGCTTCCCACCATTAATACTTGCTCATTTTCCACTTCCCCTTCCCATCCTAGCAACTATGTTCAAAATACTGGAACCACTTTATATTTTCTTCAAATCCAAGGTTGGCTGCAAAAGTTAAACAATTACACTGATACCAAATTGCACCAATTTTTATTAAATTGAGTAGGCTAAGTTAGGTACTTGCTCATTATGCAAATTGTTTGATCAAGTTGCTCCTTGTGTTTGCTTTTGCCTTCCCCCAAGTGAATAAAACTGACAAGATGGAATCCCTCCAAGTCAAGCTACTTATATTAGAAAATAGACACACACACAAAAAATGAACAAACAAGATATGAAGAAAATCAACCACATCAATAAAGTATGAGCTTTGGCATGATGCAGGATCATAACACATCCTACAAAGCGCAAATAAGTTATCAAAGGATTTCTAAACATGTCATCATCATAACTTTCAAAATATACTGGAATTAAGATTCATTTCATAAGCTGCAAGCAGAAATTACAGACTCGAAGACCACAACCATCTAGATTTTCTCAGTTTCTTGCCAGAAATGGTGGTGATAAGGCCTGTGGCCATCATTTGGAGCCCACTTGTGCTTCTAGCAACTGGAAATAATTTTGTCCAACCGAGGCCTCCTTATTTTTATTTTTATTTTGGAAAGGTAGGTAAATTTTATTCAGAAGAACTTTATTAAATTATGGTGTATGGGTTTGATCATTCAAAGCTGGATTCGATCCTTCAAAGGATTTATTAAGAAGAACTACTGTACAGTTTTCAAAAGATGTCTAGGGCTCTTCCATATTCTCTTTTTCTCCTCCTAGAATCAGTTTTGACACTTTCATGGTGACTTGCAGAGCCACTAGTTATAATTCATCAAAAGAACATTCTTTAAAGGTAGAGCTGCAGTCAGCAGTTTTTTTTCTGTATTTTTTTTAAATAATAATGGTTTTGACAATGTCTGTAATGATAATCATAATGTAGTTTCTCAAACATATGCAGTGGCCGCCTAGGAGCCTTCAACTCACCGGGCTTGAGAGATAATGCTGCTCATCAGAACTTAGCCTTTCAGAAATATCAACAACATTGATGTGTTAAATGAAATTCTCAAGCTACTATACACTAATCACGGCTTTAGTTGTTATCCCATGGAAAGACTTCTGGCTGCTCTATGCTGAGTTAATTTAGTGCAGTGGATTGGACAATGAAGGAATGGTGTTTCCACAATGGAAAGCAAGGGACTGTTCTTAGAAATCCAACACATTTTGTAGTAGCATGGGGTTGTTGAAAAAGAGAGAAACCAAAGGGCATAAGTCACATTCTCCCCCAAGAAAATCATTTCTGACATCAAGCAATTGAACTCTTCTAAGTACGAATGCCCAGATTTTTGGGCGTTGTGGGCCTTGATATTCACAGAGATGGAGAAATACTAACTGCTAGCAAAGACACAGTTAATCTAGTATACACAGAATTGAGTGCATGTAAGTGCAACCAGGCAGAGAACAACTGCACCACACGCCTGCAGCAAGCATGCTAAAGAATGGCTTCAAAATTTCACAGCACTGTGCTGAGAATAGCTACACAGCTCATGTATTTAGAACCAGCTCACAATGCTTCAATATAAATCGTAACCATATTGTATAAAAGGAAATTTGAAACACGATCTTTGAAGTTCTCAAACCTCATAGAGCACTTGATCCTCCAATTTTTTATTTTATGAACAGCTCAGCTCCACAGCATCAAGAAAGAAGCAATCAGAATTTTCACACATTATTTTTCTGGCTAAATTAATATTGAACGATGACAAAAACTAAAGGGTACCAATACAGCTTAGCTATTGCCAATTCTAAATCAAACTGATCCAAACCAGAATCTAACATGCTTAACCAACAAACAACAGACTTGGGGAAATCATTTCAACTTCCTGTTATGGAATATAATCCCACAAATTAGTAACAAGAAAGTCCAAAGATACAGATATTGGACACATATCATACCGTTACATGTTTCCCAGTTCCACCGCACTGAGAACAGGTGGTTTGGATCCTGAAGAAGCCTTTTTGTGAGGAAATCTGTTGATGCAACAGAAAAAAAATTTAACTGAGCAATAATGCGTACTACAGAATATTGAAAGGTGAATAAGGGAAGCATGGCAATTATGATATCTGACCACGCCTGAGCCTCTGCAGGGCCTGCAGGTTTCAGGTCTTGTTCCAGGAGGAACGCCAGTTCCACCTGCAGCAGTAAAAAAGCACAAAATACATAATGAGATCATGTTTGGATTAAATTAATCATGAAGCAATAGCGAGACAACTATGGAGTAGTAGAGATAATATTGAAATGAAACATATTATACCGCAAGCTTCACAAGGTAAAGCAGCTTGAAACGTCACAGTTTTTGTGCACCCTTGAACAGCTTCCATGAAAGATATTTCTAGAGTAACCTGCACATGATAAGCAAAGTGGCACACAGAGTAAGTCAAAATGATGTCGATGGCCATATTGTAAGATATCATCAATTTGGTTAGAGACAGAACCTTGACATCCTGGCCACCAACCCCGCCTTGGTTGAAGATGTTTTTGAAGAACTGGTTTCAAGGAAAATTATACCAAGTCAAAAATAATACAGGATCAGAACGAAATAGGAAAAATAAAAATAACACTCCAAAGCGAAATATAAAACAAGAAAATGGCCCTCTTCGAAGAATGTAAAAAGATGAAAAGAACTCAATAATCAGGGAAGCAGAAGATACATCATCCATTCCACCGCCGCCACGACCAAATATGTCCTCAAATGGATTAAAACCACCACCAGATTGAGGGCCAGGACCACCCCCTTGAGTATACTGTTCAAATGCCTCAGGACCCACCTGAAATTGCCAAAATAACAAAAGATCAACAAGGTCACAAATAGACTGTCAAAAGAAAAAATTATGATGACCAATGTAGAGAGAAGTAGCATACCAACTGTCATTCAATAAATGCCACAAACAAAATGAGCATAATAAATAGTATGTCAAGCTATGTAAAGAGCAGGACTTCTAGAAGATAGGACTTGTATGGGCCAAAGTCCAGGAGGAAGTAAAGATAGGAACTTCTAGAAGAGCCTACAGAATACAAAAAATTATGATGGCTGATGACAGAAGCTAACCCTTGTACAAAACATAACTTCAAGTGCCTTGTCTCACAACAAAAAGGTTGTGGTTCAAGTCACGGTTTACGTACAGCAACCAAACCCCCCACCCCGGGCAGCCAAAATAGTTGCAACTGACAGTGCTCTAATAAGACACCCACGAACAGCTCTGAAGTAATAACCGTGTCAGGACAACGGTAAAGATCCGAAAAGAAAACTAAATCTCCAAATGAAAATCCCAAGTATCGTAATTTGCCATGCAAGAACCAAGTCACTCTGCTCCAGAAATTCATAGATATCTCTAGTAGTGGCTGATATTTCACTGCAACACTGCAGAAGCACCTACTATCTAGAGATGTCAACAAGGATCAAAGAACCAGCAAGAACCAGATTAAAAAATTAGGTTTTTGGTCCTTCAAATGAAACTGATGGTCCGCTTCTTATTTTACAGGCCAAGAAACAAATAATTACAATATAATACTCCTAACATTTTACATTTAACTCCAGTTTAGCAAAGGGTAAATTAGTCTTTTTCAGTCTTAGTTTAGAGCTTAGTGATTCTTTTTGTCCTAATTCACAAATCAGAATAATAGTTTGATTCCTAGAATTGGTTGTTTACTTTCTTTTGATTTCATGTGCAATGATTAGGTGCACAGACACTCCTCAGTTTGTTGGTAGTTTCTTGATTAACAGATAATTGCTATGTGGAGTTGTACTAGCTTGTCCTTAGCATTTCTGATCTGACTTTGAAGAAACACTGCAGTCTGACTTAACAATTAGCAAAATTTATTCCCGAAAGGAAGGGCAAAATAAAAAAGTGCCAGTAAGAATATGAGTTTCCAGGTCCATCTACAATGAAAGAACTAATTTTTTTAATTCTAAATTGTTCTATCTAGAGATGGGCCTGTGCACGACTGCTATTAGGTCTTTGGTAACAGTAGGAAAAATAAGAATATAATTAGTGAATACACTCGAGAGGTACGGAATGTAGATTCTTTAGTAATTATCATTGATGAGGAGACATTTTTGGTCATGTGGCACTCTGAATGAATATGCAAGACCAGCCTACATTTTCATATAGTAATTGTTTTCCATGACCAGTACCATCAATTTAGAGAAGCATTATAGACAGTAGTGAGGCTAAAGACATATGATGATCACCACAATAGATTAGGGTGAAGAGAAGGTGAGAAAGATATGTTCAAACTTCTACAAATAAGAGAGTAGAACAGTAAGGACCTACAACACATTAAATGCATTAAAAATGATGACCATAGGGTAATAGTCAAAGGAGATGAGATTAATCAAAGGCGAAAAAGTTACTTTAAAAAATTACTAAATAACAATGGCCCTCAGAATATAAAAATTGAAAGAATCGCAAACCCCAATAACATTTATATAGATACAACCGTAAGATTAGAATATCTAAAGTGAAAGTGACCTTGAAAAGAATGAAATCAAGAAAGACCCTAAGGAGAGATGGTATACCAATAGAGGTTTGGAAATATATGAGACATACTAGGGTAGTTTGATGGACAAAGTTGTTTAACAAGATTTTAGAATTGAAGAAAATGGCAAATTAATGAAGGAAAAGCTCTATAGTACCAATCTATAAGAATAAAGGAGACATATAGAGTTGCTCTAATTATTGTGGTATCAAACTTATGAGCCATACCATGAAACTTTAGGAAAGACTTATTGAGAAGAGACTACAACATGAGACATGCATCGAAAAACTAGTTTGATTTAATACCAGAGAGGTCTACCATGGAAGCTATTTTTCTCCTTAGACAATTGATGGAAAACCATAGCGAGATGAGGAAAGAACCTCCACATAATCCTTATTAATTTAGAAAACCCTAAAGAGTTAATATGATAAGCAAATGGGTGAGAAAGGGATTTTACAAGGATACATATACATAATTAGGCCCTTGTGGTCCGCCCCTTCCCCAAACCCCGCATAGGCTAGAGCTTCGTGCTCTAGGGCTGCCCTTTACATATACATAATTAAGTATATATGAAGAAGCAATCAACTGTTAGGACCACTAGCAGAGAGACTGATGATTTCACTATCACCATAGGATTGCACCAAGAATCGGCATTGAGCCCATACCTCTTCACATTGGTTATGGATAAGCTAACAAAACATTTGCACTAGGAGATTCCATGGTACATGGTATTTCCAAATGACAAAGTTTTGATTGATAAGGCAAGGGAGGGCGCGACACAAAGCTTGAGTTGTGAAGAGATGCTATAGAGTCTAAAGCATTTAAAATTGGCCGAACTAAGAGTATATAAAATGCAATTTTAGCAGGGAGATGAGTGGGAGGGAAGGACCAATAAAGATTGACAACCAAAAAGTATCCCAAGAATACCACCTTTGATATCTAGAATCAATAATTCATAAGAGCAAAGAGATTGAGAGAAATGTTACCTAATGAATCCAAACAGGTTGGAACAAATGGACATGTGCCTCTGGAGTTTTGTGATCGATAGGTGCCACTCAAATTGAAAGGAAAATTCTATACATCGGTTATAAGGCCGACAACAATATATGGATTAGAGTGTTGGGCAGTGAAGAAACAACATATACATAGGATGAGCATAGCCAAAATGAGGATGTTGAGATGGATGAGTAGCAAGACAAGAAAGGATAGAATTAAAAACAAAAGCATTAGAGGAAACTTAGGAGTAGCACCAATAGGTAACAAGACGAGAGAGGGTAAACTTAAATGATTTGGCCATATCAAACGGAGACAAAAAACGACATCAATTAGGAGGGAGTTGGTCCTAGTCGAAGAATCTAAAAGGGCAAGGGCAAGACCCAAAAGGGTGTAGTTAGAAGTGGGGAGAAAATATTTAAAAACTCTTGGACTTAATGAACAATTACACTTGATAAAGGTGAATGAAGGAATAAGATTCGTTTAGTGGATCCCTGATTTGGATAAGGCTTTGATGATGATGATGATGATGAGGTCCATCTACAATTAAAGAACTAAATCACTTCTAAATTGTTCTGTCTTGAAATGAGCATGTGCATGATTGACATTTACTCTTTGGTGACAATGGAAAAAATAGGAATATAATTAGTGAATATGCTTGAGAGGTTGGAATGTAGATTTTAGTAATCATCGTACATGAAAAGACATTTTTTGGTCATGTGGTACTCTCAATGAATTTTGTAGACCAGCCTACATTTTCATGTAGTAATTGTTTCCATGACCATCAAATTAAAGAAGCATTATAGAATTAGTTTGAGTGACAAATTGATAAGTACTGAGAACCACACTAGAATCAAACAGTTTGGTTATGTTCCTTAAAGTTGGAGCTAAAGCCCCAAACAATCCACTTTTTACTGAAATCAAAACGGTGCGGTTCCAATTCCTTGTGGAACCGTACCATTGGCAGCCCTACTCCTATCTGCAGATCTATAGTGGTAATATAAGATTCTAGGAATCTGGACAGGTAAACAAGCTCGCATAAATAGAACTTTTTTCAAGAAAATGACAATCAGTTGCCTAAGAATGGAGCATCATCTGACAATGTTATAGTTTGTGTTATTCTCACTAGGGGAAAACCCTCGTGAAAAGCATTGTCATCAATGTAATAAAATGTTGCACAAATTATTGTGATATCAAACTTATGAGCCATACGATAAAACTTTGAGGGAAGAGTGACTGAGAAGAGGCTCTGACACGAGACATGTGTATCGGAAAGCCAGTTTAGTTTCATATCTAAAAGTTCTACCATAGAAGCTATTTTCCTTCATAGATGATTAATGGATAAGTGGAGGAGGGACTTCCACATGGTTTTTATTGACTTAAAAAAAAAAAAAAAAAAAAGGATTTATGATTGGGTCCTTAGAGAGTTCGTATGGTAAGTATTGAGCGAGAAAAGGGTTTCACAGGGATACATAGACATAACCAAGGATATGTATGAGGAAGTAGTAACAAATGTTAAGACCACTAGCGGAAAGACTAATGACTTCCCCATCACCATCGAATTGCAACAAAGATCGGCATTGAGCAGTACCTCTTCATGTCAGTTATAAATGAGTTACAAAAGATCTGCACGAGGAGATTCCATGGTGCATGTTATTCGCATATAACATAGTTCTGACTGAGAAGACAAGGGAGGGCATAAACACAAAATTAGAGTTGTAGTGAGATGCTATAGAGTCTAAAGGATTCAAAATTAACCGAACTAAGCCAGAGTATATAGAATGCCATTTTAGCAAAAAGAAAAGAGTGAGAGGGAAGCACCAATAAAGATTAATAACAAAGAAGCACCCCAAAAAGACTACATTCGATATTTGGGATTGATAATTCATGAGAGCGGAGAGATTGAGAGGAATGTTGCCCAAAGAATCTAAGTGTGTTGGCACAAATGAAGATGTGCCTCTGGAGTTTCATGTGATCGGCAAGTGCCACTCAAACTGAAAGAAAATTTCTACAAAACAATTGTAAGGCCAACCATGCTTTATAGATCAAAGTGTTGGGCAGTTAAGGAACAGCGTATGCATAGGATGAGCATAGCCAAAATGAGGATGTTGAGATGAATGAGTAGCAAGACAAAAAAAAAAAAGGACTAGAAACGAAAACAATGAGCGAAACTTAGAAGTAGCACCAATACATAACAAGACGAGAGAGGGTACACTTAAATGGTTTGGACATGTCTAATAAAGACCAAAAACGACATCAATCAAAAGGAGTGAGTTGGTCCAAGTTGAAGGATCTAAAAGGTCAATGGGGTAAGCCCAAATGGGCATGGTTAGAAGTGGTGAAAAAAGATTTAAAAACTCTTGGACTTACTGAAACAATGACACTTAATAGAGGTAATTGAATGAACAAGATTCATATAGCTGACCCCTAATTGTGATAAGGTTTTGATAATGATCATTGTTCAGCACCTAACAAACAATTGCTCCAAAAGTGGGAATCATTGAGGCGCTCCACATTTTAACATAATGCAATACCTAATCTAGAACTAAGGGTGGCAAAATATGACACGACACGATAACATGACCCGAACCCGACATGAATTTAGTGGGTTTAGGTCGAGTCTTATCGTGTTCGTGTCATTTTCGGGTCAACCCGAAAATGATACGCCAAAAATCGCGTCGTGTTCAAGTCAATCAATGTGACCCGCCGTGTCAACCTGTTTGACATGAGACCTATTCATTCATCGCGTTGACCCATCTAACCTGTGGTTGAAACTACAAGACGATTCTTCAAAAACAGTCATATTAAAATATAGGACGGTTCATCTGGAACCATCTTATATTACATTTAGTCCTGTAATATTACTTGTTACTTTCTACTGAAGTGGATTCACTTCAAAATGCCTACCCGTCCTTGTAGTGGATTCACTTTCTCCCCTTTTCAAATGAAAAACGTTCTAAATATTGTGAGAAGAAATGGTGCCCAAATTTCAGCAATCTCTTCAACGCATTTTCCCTCTATTAAAGGCCCTCTTTTTGCCTTCATTTTCCACTCGTCCCATTCTTTCCCTGAATTCTCAGCGCTTTCAATCAAAAATGGGAAAACAAGATCAAATCACAAGCCTTGAAACCAACGAACCCCTCCCAAAACTTCAAAAAACCAACCAAAATGGCGTATCCACAAGTTCTCGAAGCCTTCTCTTTCTTTTGAGGGTAAAAAGGCTCTCCGAGAATGCCAGTTTGCCTTCAAAAGGTTCTCCTCTCTCAGCAAGATATGATCTTTCAAGGTAATGTATGCTTCAATCCATCTGGGTATCAATGATTTTGAGCAATGCCCATCTCAATCTTCCATTGTTTATTTATTTTCCAGTTCTACATCAACAACCGTTCCCGCCAGAGGAAAAGCCCTTGTTCCTACCGATTTAAGCATAGGAATACCCGAAGGAACCTACGCTCGCATAGGTATGTGTCGAAATAGAAAACCTTTTGATGCGTTTGATGATATACTCATGGACGGGCTTGTTATTTGTAGCGCCGAGATCTGGTCTGGCTTGGAAGCGTTAGATCGACGTGGGTGCAGGAGTGATTAACGCCGATTACAGAGGTTCAGTGGGCATGATTTTGTTCAACCATTCTAATGTTGATTTTGAAGTGAAGCAAGGAGATCGGATTGCTCAGTTGATCATTGAGAGGATAATGACGCCTGAGGTTTTAGAAGTTGAAGATCTTGATGCTACGGCGAGAGGCATGGGAAGATTTGGATCTACAGGAGTCTAAGTAGTCGTCCATGTAGCGGTTTACTTAATCATCTATGTTGGCTCTTTTGTTTTTTTCATCTTTATTTGGAAGGATGATTCATTGGAGGACTTCTATCAAATGTAATATAGGACGGTTACTTATAACCGTCCTATGTTTTAATTATATAGGATGGTTTTATATAATCATGTGTAAACTGATTTACAGGCCTCAGACGCCATTTGTCACTTAGGGATAACCTTGATTCACATGCACACAACAAGCACCATAATCTTATGAACTTATCTTCCCATAGTGCTTACAGTTTGCAAATAAGATTAAAAGGAAGGGAATTTTTTGGCCCTTGTTTTTACAATCACCATTCCATGCAACAACGAACCAGGGCATTGCTCTAGGGAGTGGGTGGGAAGCAAGGGTATCATGCAGTTGGGATCTAATTCTTAAATCAGAAATAAACCAGTAAAGTAAGTCTGTAAAATTGATTTCACCTGGATTTAACTCTAGTGATTGAGTCAATCAAAGATAGGAAGTTGTATAATGTAAGTGTAATATAAGACGGTTCATCTGGAACCGTCCTATATTACAGGACTAATATAGGACGGTTCTTCTAAAACCATCCTCTATTATTTATTTTATATTTACTTAATCGTGTTATACGAGTTGTGTCGTGTCGACTCATTTAATAATCATGCCGTGTTCGGGTCACAAATTCTTGTCACGATTATTAAGTGGGCCGTAGTTGTGTCGACCCATAACTCTAACGTGTCGTGTTCATGTCAGCACAAACACGACCCGCTAAGCCGAATTGCCAGGCCTATCTAGAATCACAGGCTGAGAACTAGTAGAAATGTTTTATCAAGTAACTCTACCAAATAGAACGAGGAAGCAAATGTTAATGACGAAAGAAAATAACTAACAAGTTATAACATGATTGGCGAACATAAGAATTAACAAACCTAGAAACATACAATGATCATTAAATTTTGCAAAAGCATTTACACATATGCAAGTATGAAGTACATTCTGCCAATGAGATTGAAGACAAGCACTTCAAGAGTAAGTAGGATTAAATTTTAGCTAGCAAGAAAACTTTCAACAGAGAATAACCATTGGTTCACACTAGCATGTTAAAATATGAATATTATTAGCAGGCACCTGGTCATATAGTGATCGCTTCTCCTCGTCTTTCAAAACCTGCAAAATATCAAAGGATACTAAATATTACATGCACTGATCAGAATATTAGAGGATAGCATTACACTCAACAAACAAATCACATTTTGAAGATAAACATCGAAAAACTAAAGTACCTCATATGCACGCTGAACTTCTTGAAACTTTCTTTCAGAATCAGGATCTTTATTTGCATCAGGATGAAGCTTCTTTGCAAGCTGCAGAAGCATGCCACATAACATAGGCAAACATTTTTTCAGATAAATATAAGATGGAAGATTTTACTGGGAAAAAGTAATATTAATCCTACTAGAACCTATAAAATAATGTAACATAGCCCATATCCATTAAATTTCCTTAAAGATAAAAGATTAACTCACGCATTCAAATAATGATTACAACAGAGAAAAATAAATTTGACTCATTCAAGCTCCACGGACAACCAAAAAGGGAAGCAAATGCTAATGTCAAGGTCTTTTTTGATAACTGATCATCAGACAAGGTCAGCATTTCTGACATCTTAGGATTGTATGTAATTCACAAGAATAAGGAAATACGTTAACAATTGCCTTAACAAAAGGCAATATGCTTTGTGCTAAGCAACTGCAGACCTTGCTCTCAATCTAAAAGAAACTTCAATTAGTTTTTGCCTTCAAAGGCCTTTTATTATAAGGGTAATAAAAGTGATTATCAAATGAGATTGTCATATCAAGATATACGAGGCACCTCAAACCCGAAAAAAAAGAATATACTAAATGAGCAAAATTTCTCATGGTAGTTTATCCACACACACACACACCAGCACCCTTTGATGCAATTTCCAATAGAAGGACTATAAAAAAGAGACCCTTTTAGAAACACCAGTTGATTTATTTCCAGCAAAACAACAATTCAAATAGCGATTGATATAAATGACTGATTATGAGCTTGGTGAAACAAAGAGAACAACCAGATTAAAAAGAGTTTATTGAGCTCCTCAGAGGATTGTGACCTGGTGAGATCATCCACAAGTTCGGAGTAAACACTGTAAACGCATAAAACTTGCACAAAAGCAAAATTAACCCACCGCATAATAAGCTTTCTTTAAATCAGATTGACTTGCATTCTTGCTCACTCCAAGTACTTCATAATAGTCTCTGGCGGCCATTGACCGTGATCCTACAAAAAGAACCAACAGAAGAATGAAAATTAGGAAAACAGAACAAACATCCCCCTTCACCTATCCAAAGAAGAAAATATCAAAATAAACGATCACAAGTTCATAAATAACAACGAGAACAATGAGTCAATGATAATATAAATACCAGTGGCATGAATCGACCGCGCAGTACACCAACTTCCGTGTAAACTTCCACTACCCAGTTTCACTGTATTCGGTGAAAAAAGATGTCAATTTTAAGAAACGGACTAGAAAAGAAAATACTCACACCGTAACCAATTCAAAAACGCATAAAATCACACCTTTTTCGGAATTCCAATTTCCACCAGATGATTTGCAGATTCCGGTAACAAATGACCGGCAGCTTCTCTGTGACGAACTCTCCAGCTACAAATAACAGCAAATAAAATAAATGAAAGCATGAAACAACGATCCGATTGAGGATAAAGGAGAAGCAAGGATGGAAGCTTACTAAGTTGACGGAATTTTGCGAGAGTTTAGAGGCGATAGACCTCCGTACGAACCAGTAAGCGAGTCGAGCTCCATTGCTGCGCACCATGGGAGAAGAAAAAATGGATTTTCTTGAGACGCGGAGTGGAGGAAGGAGGAGATATGCACGGAGGGAAAGAGGTGGAGAGAAAGAAAACCCTAGTTTCTTCTTCCGAAGAAGCTGGGGAAATCGACCTCCGCTACTTCTTTCGAATTGCCCGTTAGAACTGTCTAGAGAACAAGGGTTAGTTTGGACATTTGGGCTTCAGCTCTTGTATGCTTTTGGATCAACGCGCGTATATATCCACTTGGAAAATAACGGCGGGTAATTTACATGTGGGGCCCACGATTTCAATCTTGTTCATCTAAACATGTACCTCCCCGTTGAAAGAATCCAAGCCTCTGGTTTGTCAAGCTGTAATTAGGTTTTGACCGTCCATTAAACATAAAAAATCAGAAACTTACAACCGTTAGATCGACTCCAACCTGGCGCATAGCTGATCGGTAGCACGAGCTACAATATAGACGGTTTCGATCACTTGGAAATATGCACGTCTTGCGTAGAAAAACCCTACCCGCTTCTTGCTAACATTCGCGAGGAACCCGAACTTGCCACCTTGACAAGATAACCACTTTTACCAGCCAGATTATTGACAAGCATGGAAACAGCCTCTTGCAGATGCAAGGTAAGGCTATGTACTTTAGGCCCTTGTAGTATGACCCTTCCTCAAACTCATGCATGGGCGAGAGCTTCATGCATTGGGGCTGCCTTTTTATTATTGACAAAGCATGTAAAGTGAAGGGTATTTTGGCCAGAAAGAACTACTTTCTCTCTTTGCCTGGTGACTTGTAAATCAAGTAATTTGTGACACATCAGTCGCCATTAATCTCTAATACAAGGAAAATGCAGACAGCAGTGGTAATTAGGCGGTGCTTGAGTTGAAACGAGATAAAATAGTATCAGTGTTTGTGGTGTTTGAGATGAGTTGAGATAAAAATCTATTACTACTGAAATTGAATTGCACATCCAAAATAGATCTAAGAAGACATGATCATAGGCGAACACTTGGCATGTCCCCCCGTCCCTTCTAGGTCCGTCGCAAGGGAAACGAAAACTAAGATTTGCATTTATCAGGCATCAAGCGTGAGATACGGGCAAATAGAACACCTTTTAGTAATATCAATACAACCACATGAATCGCAAATGCATGAATGTGATGTACCAAAAAATCTGCAATTCCTAATGGAATAGGTAACAAAGTGACTTTGCCGCCTACTACTATTAGATCACCAACTTTCCAAAAAAGTCCCAATTGTATCATCTTAATGTACAGTTAAGTTGAGTTTTCCATCATCTTACTTCATCTTTTGTGCCAAATTTGGTCATCTCAAAGAAATGATAAGTCATTTTAAGCTAGATCTCATGTCATCTCATCTCACATTAGCACATTTCATCTTAAGAACCAGTAACACCGTGTAAGAGATTATCTGGATATCTCAATGGAAGAATTATGGGCGGGCAATATAATACTGGTAGGTTAACTCCTTTTGATGATCAAAACCTTTAATTTACTAGAGTCCTTGTGCATTCATTTGAGAATGGAAGAGAAGCTCTTCTTGCACGGTCAGGATGGTGTCTCAGATTCAGTTTCTTCTCGTGTCTCAGATTCAGTTTCTTCTCGCAGACTCAAGCAACAGGTGGGACAGAATTTTAGGTACATATCACATGAAACTAAAGCATGGACTCAAGAGGTCTGGTTTACAATATTAGAGTAGACAGTTTCTGGCTGGGTTTGTTCTGTTTGATGATCCAGACGCTAACTCCAAACTTCCAATCGCTACATTCTCCACTGAGACATCAGGAATCGGTCACCTCGAACTACAGCCACCACCTGCAAAATTTTGTGCCGACTTTAGTACTCCAGTGACGGTAGAACATAATATAAGCAGGGTTACTTGGACTCTGCATGCATAAAAATTGTAGATACATGGGTCAAAGATCAACTTTAAATACTATTGGAAAAGTCTGACATTCAAAAGATGAGACATCATCACCATCTAGGCCCTTATCCGTAGGCTAGGCCCTTATGGGTACACCAATCTTGTTCCTTTGTTCCCTTCTATTAAAGCATTATGGCTTCAACTAGTCCAAAAGTTTTTAAATCTTTTCTCACTACTTTTATCAAAGTTCATTTAGGCCTTTCCCTTGCCCTTTTAGAGCCTTCGACTTGGATCGGCTCACTCCTAACCAGTACCATTTTCGGTCTCATTTTGTTACCTATTGGTATTACTCTTAAGTTTCCTCTAATATTTTCATCTCTAATTCCATCATTTTTTGTCTTACCACTCATCTATCTCAACATCCTCTTCTCTACTATGTTCTTTAATTGCCCAACACTCTAATCTATAAGCATGGCTGGCCTTACTGCTATCCTACAGAAATTTTCTTTCAATTTAAATAGCATTCACTTATCACAGAACTCCATAAGCACGTCTTCATTTATTCTAACCCACTTGGATTCTCTAGGTAGCATCCCTTTCAATCTCTTTACTCTCATGAATTATCAATCTCACTCATGTCTTTACTAAAAATGCATTCCGCATATTATGTCTTAGTTTGGCTAATTTTAAATCCTTTAAACTTTATAGCATCTCTCTACAACTCTAGCTTTGTGTTTACACCATCCCTTGTCTTATCATCTACAAATAACATGCACCATAAAATCTCCTCATATAGATGTTTTGTTAGCTCGTCCATAACCAATGTGAAAATATACAGGCTCAATGTCAAACTTGGTATAATCCTATAGTGATAGGGAAATCATTGGTCTCTCAACTAGTGGTCCTAACATTTGTTACTACTCCTTTGTACATATCCTTAATCATGTCTATATTCAAAAGACAGGTCCAAATGACAAATTGGCAACTTTGGAAATTACCAGATATATGCAGCAAAAAAGGGGTAAAAGATAGAAAGCTATTAACTTCACAAACAAAAATTATTGCTACTGTGAACCCAGAGTATTTTGGAAACTTTGACAACTTCCACTTCATTAAAGAATAAAATATAGTAATCAATTTAAAAAATAAAAAAGGGGGAAACAAAAAAGCCAGTGTGAATTGCAAATGTCGTGGAAATGTTTGAGGCCACTCTTACACAGGGACATCAATAGTTGCATCACTTTCTGCCATATCAGCACTGATGATATTTCAAACAGCATAGGGTCCCAATCTCCAACACTAAACTTAATAAACGAAGAAGATGCGTGTAACAGTACCTCACTCATAGAAGGCCAGTGACCGGAAGCATTCTTTAAACATAGCAATGCAGCCGATGCCATATAATGAACCTCCTTAGCTTCTCCCAAATCATTCAACCTTTGATCCATCAACTGGCTCAAATAACCATTTTCTAGGAGGGGCAGTGCCTGTTTTAGCAGATCAAATGCTGTCAACAGATAGCACTAGGGACTCGGCATGCACGTGTATACAAAAGACAGAATTAAGTTGCATTGCATCTCTAAGGACTGAACGCCATTGTGAATGCCATAATTAAGTTGCATGCAGAAAATAATTGTGAATGCCATGCCATATCCATAAAGTAGAAAACATTATTAACCATGTCAAACTGCTGATCACCAACTCGATAAGATAACAAATTAAAACTGCAGTAGTAATAACTGAATTCTCAAGCATGCTAACACTCATAAACTTCCATTGTTAGTGAAGTGCAATTCTTACATCCTTCAAAGGCAAATAAAGGTCATTTGACACAACTGTAACTTACCCAGTCCACCAATTTCTGACAATCTTCGAGAGTATCAAAACCAAGGGCTTTTTGTCCAGTTATAAGTTCCAGGAGCAAAAGTCCATATGCATATACATCAAGAGAAAAGCCCTCGTCATCCCCCAGAGTTGTACTTCATCCATCAAAGGAAAAGGAAAAGTAAGCAATCCAAGCAAATTATGACCATTCAACCATTTTAGTCAGAAACAATACAGAGGGACATAATGGGTTCAACATCTCCACACAAAAGTCATGAGGATAAAGATGAGGAAAAATCCTTACATGGTAGGTCTATCTACAGATAAAGGATCATTACAAACACCATCATCCTCAAGCCACTTAGCTGAACTGAAGTTAGTAAGCTGAAAAATTAAGACATGATCTAAGCAATTCAAATTTTAACCTCAATAGTAGTTGCAGAGAATGAACCAATTATTCAAGAATTACCATTGCGGAGAAATCATGAGCTACCAAAATGTGCGAGGAGAAGACGGCAAGGTGCAAAATGGGTCCATAGAGGCACTCCTCGTGAAGATAGCGCAAGCAGGCACCAATTCCAAGTGCAATATCCCATCTTCTACTCCAAGATAGATTTTTAGCCAACTCATCACCTAGATTTGCAAATCCTATACTTCACCATCAGATAAACACTTGCAGAAAGTAAATATTGAATGGTGAATTACCAGAGTTTGATAGGTCAGATTATACCAAGCGAGCAGATTGCATCAGTACACATGTACACCAATGGTAAGCATTTGTCAAAGTAAATATATAATAAATGGAATTAGAAGCATCGATACCTAAATGGTACTGGCAAGCATATTTGAGGCGCAATGAAAACTGCTTACTGGATGAAAAACTGAAACTTTTCTTTCACAAAGTAAGGTAAATTATAGAAACAGCAGAGTCACTGATCATCATCATCATCAAGACCTTATCCCAATTAGGGGTCGGCCACATGAATCTTATTCCTCCATTCCACTCTATTAAATACCATGGCTTCATTTAGTCCCAATGTTTTTAAATCTTTCCTCACCACTTCTATCCATGTTCTTTTGGCAAGCAGAGTCACTGATAATAATGCAAAATAACTCATAGGAAGTGTCACTTATAGGGCCAACCAATACTCCTCTGGATGCTCAGTGATTGTAACTTTTGACATGAGAACTAGATAAGGAAAGTAATGCTTACATTGTAGGTGCAGGTCTAGAGAGCCTTTGCATGGATGGTCAATCAACAGAAACACAGTATTGTCCACACAGCAGTATCCAACAAGGTTCAAAATGTTCCGGTGGCGAACCCTGCTAAGGATCTTTAGTTCAGCCCAGAACTGCTCGTGGTCACCAGAGAAACTTTTCACAAGAACAGGAGCTTCCATAAAAATCCCCCGGTATACTTTCAAGTTCTCCTCTTCAAAAACAATATTCTCCTCAGCAAAGGCTTTAGTTATAGTTTCAAGTTCTGCATAGATGAATTCTCGGGGGAAAACAGGTTGAAATGAGAGTGGATACCAACTAGAAATTGCGGCACATGATCTTGGTGCCTTTTCTTCTTTAGAGGCATTAAGCTCCTCTTCGTGTGGTCTCTGAAGATGACTAACTGGAGCTGCTGTTTCAGCATTCACAGGTGTCTTATCTAACCTTTCACTCTCAGCTGCCAGAGATGGCATTATAGTTGCAACATTGTTGTGTTTAATGACTGCGATATTGCAGCCTACTTCAGAATATATACAGAAGCGATCTTTCTTCAAATGGCTGCCAACAAGAGCAAAAGCTTACAATTGATGATATTTGATCGATGAAATCTCAAAAGTATAAATACGTGAGCAGTTTGAACCTAACTTAGGCAAGCTTTGAAAGACTAGCCCCTAGACAAGGGATGAAAAGCTTTTACTAAATAAAATGATCTCAGGTCATTAGATATAGAATCATTGTGACATATTTGAAAACATACATGTTATAAATAACTAAAATAAAAATCACGTATATTGATTCAGATCATAGAAAAGTAAAAGAAGAAACATATACAGAAAGAAAGAATAAGGTACACGGATGGTCCTTCAATGTTATTAATGAAACATACTACCTGTCTAATACAATCCAACGAGTATTAGCATTCTGCTGAGCTTCATTAATGGTGACATTCTTGGGAGAAAATCCTGCTGTAAGCTTCATTTCCAACTTGACCTGCAAAACTTAACAGCTGACTAGTGAGTATCCAAACATTTAAAAACAGATAACAAAAAGTCAAGATGCAACCTTGTTAGTACAAAAAGGGCAGCCCCAGTGCAGGAAGCTCCCGCCTATGCGGGATCCGGGGAAGGGGCGGATGACAAGGGCCAATAGTAGGCAGCCTTACCTTGCATTTTGCAAGAGGCAACCTTGTTAATACATGTACAAAAATAGCTGGGTCCACTTAGATTGGTCAGCATCAGCCATCTGGTGGATCCCACCTTGGTTCTCCCATGTGTCAAAAATATTGCTAATCAGGCAGGACTAATTATCTAACAATATAATTTCAAGAAACCATTGACTAGACTTTTTGCAGCCAATGCAACAGATGTGCTATTCTTATTTCTAGGCATGGCTGTTCATCATTTTGTTAAAATAAATACATTTGGACTTTTATTGACCATCTCATGAAATTTGGACACCTACATCTGATCCTTTGCATCATTCTAGCAGGTTTGAATATTCTTGTCCTTGACCATCCATCTCTACATTCTTGATCAGACAGTTGAAAATGTAGGAGCATAAGAGGACAAAGAAGAGCCAAGTGATTCGCCGGCTAGAAGGACTGACCAAACATAGATAATCCACCCCCCCCCCCCTGGCGCGCTTATACTACATAATCACATCTGAAAAGTACCTCATTCCTCTTGCACTGAATGTAGTATGGCTGGAGGGCACATTGATATTTGTCACTCGTTCTCGTAATCTCCTCTTGGAGAAGTTTAGGCGATTTATCGGTCCGTGATGAGAACTCCAATCTCTCCCCTGTTGAAGAAATGAATATACAATTAAAGGAAGAAAAAAAAAAAAAAAAAAGGTTGCAGCTAACACATATCTGGCTGCTTGGTATGCCGACAATAAACTGCACACAAAATTATCTATGTATAGTGATCTTAACCCCTAACATCAGTATGCATAAATCAGAGACATTTGAGAACAAACAGCCTGTGATTTTTATTCTGCTTTATCTATATTCTACAATTTTGCCCATGCCAATTGCAGGGAATAAACCACTATCTACGGATGGATTATTGTCTCCGAGCCAAACAGCCCCATAGCCAGTGAAGGGAGAAGTTGGAGACGTTTGAAACTGTGAGAGAAGAAAGCCTTGGTAAAAGTTTCAATGGACAGACATCTTAGTGCAGTTGACAGCCCTGAAGCATGGATAAGATCATTTAAACAAAGACAAAACAACTCTATAAAACTGTTTGTTCTTGACAACTTTATCTATGCTTCAGAGCCGCAAATAACTGGGGATAAGGACATAATCCTTGGATAAATTCGTCCAGCGTTAGTTAGTTAGTTAGTTAGTTAGTTAGTTAGTTAGTAAACAGTGCCCTACAGCAGGGGATAAGAACATTATCCGGGGATAACAGCCCCTTCCGGGTTGCCAATACCAGGGAACAAGATCACATATTGATGGTTAATTCTGTCCTAGATTTAGTATTCCCATCTTCACAAACAACCCCGGTTCAAGAATAAGGGATGTGATAAGGAAGAAAGATTACATATGCCGAAGCCCACATCGAAGGGGAAACATGGGGTTTTCTTGCAGTCATCGCAGAGAACTCCGAGGACGATCACCGTATCTTTCGGCCGAACGACATTGTTGAGAGCCCATTTCAATGCATCAATGTTATTTCTGTTACGGTTTGCGTCAATAACGACGATGACGCTGTCGCCCGACGATCCAACTCCCATCTCTCCCGTTGTTCGGGCTTCTGCCAACTTGATTTCCTGTTAAGGTGAGGAAATGGGAAGAAATTATCTGCGCATTCGGAGAGCAAGGAAATGATAGGAAGATGGGGTTTTTGAGAGGTTTTTCTTGCATTGCTGGATCCGCCACTAGCAACCGTGATGAAACTGGTAAGGATCGTTGGTTCCCAAGTTCGGAGATAACAAAGGCCTTTCTTGGACTTTCGACGGCTTTTCGAAGTTTGGCGGCAAGTTTAGACGAAGCAGAGCGAAGAGTTTGAGCCTGCTGAAAAACTGACGACCCGCCGCATCGCATTGTCTGCGAATTCTCTACATTTGCATAGATGGGCCGCACTGTTGAATGATCTGACCTGTTCATCTGAACAATCCCAGTTTTTAAAATTTTATAATTTTTATTACGGGAACAGACGGTTAGAAATAAATGCTAGAATTGTTTGTATTTTTTGAATCCAAAGCTATGGTAGAATTGTTTGTATATTTTTAATCCAAAGTTGGAGCAAGGTTTTTTTTTTCTAATTTTTAAATTTATTTAATAAGGAAAAAATGCCATCTCAAACCTCCCACTAGGTAAAGGTGCCATGATGCCTGTGACCAACTGAAAGGGATAGTTCCGGCACACGAAGCTCCTAGTTATGCTAGGTTATGAGGAGCGGACTATAAAGGTTAATGGTACGCAACTTTATCTTACATTTTGTAAGAGGCTGTTTCCATGTCTTGAACTCATGACCTCAAAGTCACATGACAACAACTCTACCATTGCACCAATGCTCCCTTTCGCCTGTGACCAACTGAATAAATAAAATCAGATGAATAGTTCGGATCGTCCATTGGTAACCTCTTTCTATGCAGAACTGGGGTACGTCGTTGGCATTCCTCGTCTGTGAGCCCATCTCCTTCCACCCTTCATTAGTAGTTAGATCACTATATGGAGAGATCTTTGGGGCCTGACTTATCTTAGATGGGGCCTTGAAGATGAAGATTGATGGTATGGATCGTCAAAGATCCGGGTCAGTTGTAAATCCCTGGGCCATCCACAGTACACAAAAAATGTATGTGGAAGCAAGAGCTTCGTGACGTAAGGCGCTAATCTTCTAGCACATCTATTGGGTGTGCCACGAACAGAATCATCTTGTGAAGAAAATTGTATCAAAATGTTCTTTTATCGCATGTATGGTTCAGATTATTCACTGAAGAACATTTTTGGGGTTTTACTTAAACTGTGTAAGATGTGGCCCACAGTATTTAGTAGTCCGGATCGCCTCATCCGGCCAAACCATGTACCTTCTAAGTGCATTAACTTCCCTTTACGATGGATCTCGTGATGGGGTAAAGCACATAGAATCTATAGCACACGGCCTTTTCTTGCATTTTCAAGGGACTGTTTTTACTTCTCAAATTCATAACCTCAAGGTGACACGGTAACAACCTAACTGTTGTGCAAGGCGCCACAGAGAAGAGAACGGGTAATCCGAAAAATCATTCCATATGCCAGGTTAATTAGTGTGAACGACCTCAGCCCTCAACAGTAAGTCAAATGCTCATGCCAAACATCCAATATGACTCGTCCGATTATCTAGTTCTACTGTTAGGTGGACCTCACGTTGTTGCAGTGGCTAAAGAAGGATTTCTGCTATGCTAGGTCATGGGTTCAAGGCACTCATGGGTTTGGCGTGCCAAACATCCAATATGACTCATCTGATTATCTAGTTCTACTGGTAGGTGGACCTCATATTGTTGCATGGCCAAAGAAGGATTTCTGCTATGCTAGGTCATGGGTTCAAGGTACCCGTGGGTTTGGGTTCATTCATAAAAAGCACGAATAAATGGAGAAGATAATGGGTTAAAAAAAAGGCCGTCTGGTGCACAAAGGTCCCATGTACACAGGGATGATATTGACACTTATTTCATAACTAATAGCAGATTAAATTCAAGCGGCACACACTTTTTGAATAATCCAAAGGTTCCTAACAATTATCTGATGGATGTTGGTGTGGGTCATGTTCATTATTAAGACCTTATCTTGATTAGGATTGGTCACATATGAATCTTGTTTCTCAATTTCCCTCTATTAAGTATTATGGCTTCATGTAGTGTCAAATTTTTAAAATCTTTTCTCACCACTTCTATTCACATTCTTTTGAACATTTTCCTAGAACCTTCAACTTTATGACCTTGCTCTATCTAACTGATGTTATTTTTGGTCATTGTTTGATATGTCTAAACTAGAAGGACAGCTTTGGTGTAGCAGTAAAGTTGTCGTCGTGTAATATTGAGGTCACGGATTTAAGGTGTAGAAATAGCCTCTTGCAAAAATACTAAGTAAGGCTGCATACTATAGACCCTTATAGTCCGCCCCTTCTCCAAACCATACGTATGTAACAACCCCCAAAATTTTACTAGAAAGATAAAGTTTTATGAAATTATAATCAAGAACTGAAACATACATAATTAAATTGTACTCAGAAAATGGAATCCAATGACCTAAAGAACACTGAAAACGGAGTCCGGATGAGGAAGTTATGGGACTTCAAAATCAGAGGCATTTTAGTAATTAAAAAGAAAAAAAAAACTTATAACTTGGATTTAAAATTATCAAATATGGATTATACTCGTCAATATGATTTCAATGACACTAAGTTTGTTGAAATCGAAGATCAGACGAATAAATGATAATTTTCTTACAAAAGAGTATTTTAATAAGTTTACTAATGAGCCCCACTTATAGAAATATGGGTCCGATTGTAATGAGGTGTTGCTCATGCAGCAATCATATACGTTGACTAAATTATGCTTAGTGGAATCATCAGAAAAGAACATAGCGATGAGGTGTTTAACATATAAAAGAAAAAATAAAATTAATTTAAATAACTTAGTGGAGGGGACCAAATTTGATAATGGCACCCCCTCACTTAAGTGGAATGAGGTTTGTTTCCCAAACCAGCAGAAACCCAACTAGAGAGAGGAAAGAAGAAAGAAAAGAGGAAGGAGGAAGGAGAAGGGAGAGGGAGAGAGAAAAGAGGAAAGGAGGGGAAAAAGGTGACCTACATGCTGGAGAAGTGCAAGCCCACCGGAGAAGAAGAAGAAAAAGAGATTTTGGGGATTTTCCATCACCGAACAAGGAAGGCCACTCTGGGAAAAATGGTAGCTTAGATGGTTAATTCGGCCGTCCATTTTACTTAGCACAAAGAGGGGAACAAAAACCCTTTGGTTTTGTTGTGATCGAGGGAGAAACGACATTGGGTCGAAGGGGAGAACAATACACGCGTGAAGAGTCATCGAAAAATTCAAGATAAATGCTTCTTCTCCAGCAATGATTAAGAGTTTTAATCGCAACGCATGTAATTCTATGAAAACCCAACTTCGTTTTTGTCTTGAATGTTCACTATTTTGAGGGATTTATATAGATGCATGTAGATCTAGGGTTTTGGAGAGAAACTGAGAAATTTCTTTTTATCCCACCAGTTATGGAGATTGATCAGAACTCTAGGAATCTTTGTCTGAGTTTTGATCATCAAATCACATGACATATACACCGATTTGACCAAACTTAGCCGTCGAATAACCTGTAGAAGATAGATCCGATGGCCACCATATGCTGGTGACTCTTACATGTGCTCATATATATAAATCTGCATAGATATGATCCTTGATGATGAATATATTGTTGATAATACAATAGGTCAATAGATCTATGACAGATCTGACTATCCAGCATTATCCAGCCATTGATCTGTTTTCAAATGAAAAATCTGCAACATTTTAATAGCCAATTACTGCACGCATTTATTATGTGACCTCATGGCCTACACCATCTGTACTTTGGGCTTTACTATGGTATGCTTTTGTACAAAATTAACACTGATAACACTACCTACCTAGCCAATGGCTTAACTTTTAAGTGGATGGGTGTTGTAGAGTAAAATGATGAATGGTTCACATTCAAATATCAAGTTCCACTCAAATAATCAAGAAGCAATCCCAATAGTATTTCGTCTAATTAGCTTTTTTTATGAAATGATTTGATGCTGGAACTTGATATTAGCTCTTCTTAACTGTTTAGTTTAGGTTTCAGCAATAAAGTTGACAGGTATGACCATCATTTGCAGGGATCTAGTATTGACCCTATTGTCATTAAAAATCTGATTGGAAGTTTCAGTAAAAGATAAGTAACAGCAAGCATAAATTACATAATAGTAAAGCACGCACCTGCTGGATTAACAGGAGTGCTTGTAATGAATTGAAGAATTGGGATTGCCAAACAAGTACCCAATCTTATTGATCATACCCATAACAATTAATGATGTTATTGACCATATAGAATAGAAAATTTTTCAATGTATCAAGTCGTGCTTTGTGACAACCCGGGTTTTTCACATGCATTTTTAAATGCAAAACTAATTCCTAATGCGAGATCGATCCCTATTTGAAAACAATTTTATAAAAATAATGCAATGTAGCGAAAAAATCTTTTATTTTAAATTCATTTTGAAAACCCCGAGTATCATTTGCTTTCAAGACGAACAAAGTAGTTTTGAAAATTTTGATAATCATAAATGTCTTTCCAAGTCTATCCAGTTACAGCTCGTAGTCCAACTGTAATAATTACAACTACATGTCCAAAGGGTAGATCATATACTTATATTTATACTTGTCTTGTCTTCATTTACTTGATCATAGCACTAACATTTTCTAATGCTTCTTCTAATCCTGTATGGAGCTAATCTGTAAAAATAATATATTTGGGTGAGTATTTCTCATACTCAATAGGTGATCTGATAGTACTATTTTGAAAACACAGCATACCACATGCATAAATTCAAAGAGCTTTCCTTGTAAAACATCTCCCAACTATTGACTGATTTACTGATATCAAGTATGCAATAATATAAATATGACTAAAATCATAGAGTAGTAATTGATTAACCCATGTAAGAAGATCTCGGCAAACACATCAAACCAATGAGTTAAATATAATAATCATGAAACTATTAAAATAGACATCATTCAAAGCAGATGTTAGCATCACTATAAATATCATGCACATGGTCTTTCGGCGAACACATCAAGCCGATAGGTCAGTGAACACATCAAACTGACTAGTCAAGAGAACTCGTCTGCGACCATCTCAATGCTATATGCATATCAATAAAACTGAAATCATAGAGCTAACTATGCTCACGATCAGAACACATCTGGAATCATGTGTCTCCAATATCCAGAGACCAACCCACCATAGCCCTCCACGGAGACTATGGATATGTCCTCGAAAGGGTGCCGTGAACACCTCTAGTGGTCATCCCTATTTACCACAGCAATCGAGGAAGGGACAATGCCATTTTGGCAGCGATACCATCCACCTTTGGTGGTTAGAGGCTAGGAGGCCAACCCTGTACATAAACAACCTCTTAGCATAGTGCCCACCAAGCTCAATAGCCCAAAAAGCATATATAAACAATCCAAATCTCAATCATCGTAAATCAGGCAATTTATGCAATTATTTTCAAAACATGCGAGCAATGCATAAAATCTGTTCATGCCAATAATAACATTCAAGGTCATAAATCATAAAGACAATTCCGTATACTTGTATAAGAACATCATATCTCAAAAAGCATATTAAATACGGTAATAAAGTTAAGTAAAGCACTTAAGGTTTGGAATGCATTTGAAAACTTAGTAGTATCAGACTACATATCTTGATGTCTCTTGAATCGCGTTCTTCATTACTTGACCTTGAGTCACCTTTATAAAACCCTGAAAAATAATTAATAACAATGATTCAAATATCATTTTCCATCCTTTATAGATTATTAATTAGATTTATAAATTAACAACTAGATCTGCCTTTTAGGATCATAGATCCTTGCTTAATGCATTTCCAGGCTAGATCTCACGTATAGATATACTATTTAATGGTTAGATTGCCTTCATGCCAGTAATCGCATTCAAGGCCATAAATCATGAAGACAATTCCGTATGCTTGTATAAGAACATCATATCTCAAAAAGCATACTAAATACGGTAATAAAGTCAAGTAAATCACTTAGGGTTTGGAATGCATTTGAAAACTTAGTAGTATCAAACTACCTACCTCAATGTCTCTTGAATCGCGTTCTTCATTACTTGACCCTGAGTCATCTTTATAAAACCCTGAAAATCAATTGATAACAAGGATTCAAGTATCATTTTCCATCCTTTATAGATTATTAATTAGATTTATAAATTAACGGCTAGATCTACTTTTAGGATCATAGATCCTTGCTTAATGCATTTCCAGGCTAAATCTCACGTATAGATATGCTATTTAATGGTTAGATTGCCTTCAATAACTTTTATGTTATCAAGATCGTATAATTGAATGGTCAAATCTCACAGATCGACTGTCGTGATGCTTAGAACAGGTTTGTACTAGATTTGAATGGTCAGATCTTATAATTGAAGGATGGATATATGCAATTTAGGGTTGATCCTGAGCTATAAATCTCCTTACACCTCTAATGGATCAATTCATGAGATATAATTATCTTTGATATTGTAGATCTATGAGATTTTTATAGTTTTTAGACTATGGTCATATTATATAGTCCTTTGATCCTAAGTTTTATAGTATTATTAGGTCCGCGTCGTCAATACGAATGCAACGATTCTTTTAAATCGTCGATCGGAGTTATATAGCATCCTTAATTGCATTTTTAGTGTCGCGAATCAACGGACAAACCAGATTTGTCCATATAGGGCCCGCGTGTCACTGTTCCCAGGACGCGCGTTTGTCCCGATCAAATCGAGACCGTGCTCGTGCCCATGCACACACCTGAACGATGCTCCAGGGCGTACGTCTTGGAAGGCATCGCGCAAGGGCGTCTTCAGCACATATCACAGTCGACCTGGATGGGGCGGCCCGATTTGGACCATCCAACCATCCTAACCCCAAATCAACACCCAGGATGTCACGATGCCCAAGCTGTCCTAGGTTTTTCGGGGTTTTGGGGTCCCACGAACGCTTTGGGAGGGTTAGATCTCGCATCCGAGCTGCCCAGGTGGTGGATCTACAACCGACCCATCGTCCACTAATTTCACTAGCGATTCGTCGCTTAGTGAGATTAGATCCAGTCAGGATCTGGGGGGAAATGGAGAGGGGAGAAAGAGGAATGGAGTGGGGAGGGGGATTGTACCTGGGAGCCCTCAATGACACCGATGGAGGCCTTGAACATAGCTGCAACCCTTGTTGCCGGAAAATGCAGATGGAGCATTTCAGAGTGGAGAAAATGCGATTTTTGAAGAGGGGGTGGAGGAGATTTATAGAGGGGAGAAGGCAGTGTCGTCCCATTGCGATGCCACCAATTTTTCCGGCATCGCACTGCAAAGGCGGTGCAATGCGTCAACTAGCTGGAGGAGGAAGACGCGTGACGGTATGTCGTTATCAAATGACCCCCCTGCGTTTTCAGTCCATAAGTGTTTTGAATTCAATTTATAAAAATGCCCTCCATCTTTAAAAGCTCATAACTTGGTCATACGAACTCCGTTTCCAGTGTTCTTTAAGGTGTTAGATTTCATTTCGAGTATAGAATCTAATTATGCAGGTATTTCTCATAGATTCTTTTGATTCATATTTTAATTAAAATAGAACATTTAATGTAGTTAATTACATATATTGATTTTCAAAATAAATAATCTATATCAATTTAGTAAATGACAAACATATAGTTGGTAAAGTGATACAAAAGAGCTTAAAATTTTTAAGTCATTACATGCTTTGACTTCGATTTTGTGTAGAACACCAAGGTATACCTGGCTAGACCAGCAAGCGTACACTTAGACACAATTGGTCTCACCTGAACTACTTTGACAATTATCCTTGGAGTCAGACCTTAATACTATCTTTAAAATCATTAAAAGATAGATGAGGATCAAAATGAGACCACTTTTGGCTATTAGATGTGACGACCCGGGTTTTCACATGCATTTTTAAAATGCAAAACTAATTCCTAAGGTGAGATCAAACCCTATTTGAAAACACTTTTAGAAAAACTATGCAATGAAACGGAAAAATAGTTTTGTTTTAAATTCATTTTGAAAACCCCGAGTATCATTTCCTTTCAAGATGGACAAGGAAATTTTGAAAAATGAAGAAAACCATAAATATTTCCCAGGTCTATCCAATCACAGCTCGCAATCCAACGGTAGTAATTTCAGATATATGTCCAAAAGGTAGATCATATACTTACATTTATGCGCATCTTCTCTTCATTCATTTCATCATAGCACTATTATTTTCCAATGCCTCATCTAATCCATTTGGAGCTAATCTATAAAAATAATATATTTGAGGTGAGTATTCCTCTTACTCAGTAGGTTATCTGATACTACTATTTTGAAAACACGATAGGCAGCATGCATAAGTCAAGGCTCTTTGTCATGTAAAACATAAATGATTCCTTTTTGTGTAAACATGCATATTTGTGCATAAAAAGTAAGCTCATTGATGCAATTCAACTATGGAATCCTTTACCGAGATCTAGTATTCAACGATATAAATATGACTAGAAATCATAAAGTAGAAATCAATAGATTCATGTAAGAAGATCTCGGCAAACATATCAAACCATGAGCCAAATATAATAATTATAAAACTCTTAAAATAGTCATATTTCAAAGCAAATACTAGCATCATTATAAGTATCATGTACATAAGTCTCTCTGCGAACGCATCACGCTAACTAATCACGAGTACTCGTATACGACCATCTCAATGTTATATGCATATTGATAACACTGAAATCATAGGGTCACCATGCTCACGATTAACACACAACTGGAATCGTGCATCTCCAGTATTTAGAGACTAACTCACTATAGCCTCCACGACGACTATGGCTGTCCTAAAAAAGGGTGCCGTGAACACCTCCACTGGTCATCTCTGTTTACCACAACAATCGAGGAAGGGACAAGCCTTTTTTGCAGCGATACCATCCACCTTTTTAGTGGTAGAGGCCGAGAAGCCAACCCCGTACATAATAACCTCTTAGCATGGTGCCCACCAGGCTCAATAGCCTAAAAAGCATATATAGATAAATCCAAATCTCAATCATCGAAATCGTGCAATTTATGTATTTATTTTCAAACATGCGAGCAATGCATAAAATATGCTTATACCAAAAATCGTATTCAAGGCTATAAATAACAAAGACAAGTCCTACATACTCTTATAAGAACATCATATCTCAAACACATGCTAAAAACGGTAATAAAGGCAAGTCAAAGTTTTAGATGCATTTAAAAACTTAGTAGTATCATAATACCTACCTCACTGTTCCTTGAATTGCACTCTTCATTACTCGACCCGAGTCCTTTTGTAAAACCCTGGATATTAATTGATAAGAAAGATTCAAGTATCATTTCCATACTTTATAGATCATTACTTAGACTTATAGATTAATGGCTAGATCTGCCTTTTAGGTTATCTGTCATTGCTTAAATGTGCTTCTAGGCTAGATCTTTCGTATAGATCTAATGTCATCAAGATCATGTAATTGCAAGGTCAGATCTCATAGATCGCCTATCCCAATGCTCAGAACAGGTCTGTACTTGATTTGAATGGCTAGATTTATCATTCAAGTGCTGATACATGTACCTTGGGGTTAATCCTAAGCTATTAATCCCCTAACACCTCTAATGGGTCAAGTCATGAGATCTGATCATCTTTGACATAGTAGATCTATGAGAATTCTATAGTTTTTGGGCTATAGTCATATAAAATAGTTCCCTGATACTAACTTTCATAGTCTCATTATGTTCGCGTCGTCAATATGAATGCAAAGGTTCTTTCAGATTGTCAATCGGAGTTATATAACCTCCTATATTGCATTTTTAGTGTCGCGCCTCAAGGGACGACCTAGATGTGTCAATTAGGGCCCTACGCGGGTCCCAAGATGCATGTGCGTCCTAGTCGAACTGGGACCGCGCTCACACAGATGTGAACGCCCGAAGGGTACTCCTGCGACGTGCATCCCGCACGGCGTCGCGCGGATGTGTCTTTGGCGCAAGTGTGCGTGTGTCATGGCTCCCAGGGCGCTCGTGTGTCTTGGTCGAACCGAGATTGCGCCCGCACGGTCTCATGCACCTGAATGCCGCGCCAAGGAGCACATTTTTTGGTGCATGTCACGTGTGGCATCCCTGGGCTTGTCTAGCTCAATGGGTCGGCAAACCCATCGAATCTGGGTGGCTTCCAGCGATTTTCAGCGAGGGAAATGCCATATCCGACATGGATCTAGGTCGGAATGAAGGGAAAGGAGAGGGGAAGAGGAGGAGGGTACCTAGGAGGTGTCTGGCTCAATGGGTCAGCAGACCCATCAAAGCTAGGTTTCTTCCAACGATTTCGGCCGGGAAACATAGATCCGATGAGGATCTGGGCTGGGAAGAAAGAAAAACCCGAGGGTGAGGGCTTACCTGAGTAGTCTAAGAGGGTGCCTATCGCCAAAGGTGCAATTCCTCCACGCTGACACCCTAGCTGCCGGATTTTGGGTGAAGGTAGCCGGAGAAAGAGGAGAAGAGATGATCGGAGAGGAGGGGGAAAGGGCTTTTTAAAGAGGGTGAAGGCGGTGCTGCCCAATGGTGGTGGCGCCATTTCTTCCGGTGCCGCCTGCAATGGCGGTGCTGTTAGGTCGACTGGAGATAGGGGATGATGGAGGGGAGTGTCATTAGCAAAACGACCCCCTGCGTTTTCAGCCTTTTTCGGTTTTAAATGCATTTTACAAAAATGCCCTTCATCTTCAAAACCCCATAACTTGGTCATATAAACTCTGTTTTTAGTGTTCTTCGAAGCGTTGGATTCCATTTCGAGCGTAGAATCTAATGACACTGATTTTTTTCAAAAATTATTTTATTTCATATTTTAATTAAAATAAAACATTTAATATAGTTATTTCTATATATAATTTTACAATTAAATAAATTTCTATTAAATTAATTTATGTGTTGTATAGATTGAAGTGCGCATGGTCGATCATGAATAAGAGGGCAATTAAAGCTAGGTGAAAATTTAAGAAAGCATGACTAAATAATAAGATTCATGTTCTAAACATGATCTTATTTCATACTATGAAAATGATACCAATGAAATAGTAAAATTGTCATTGAATGTGTTTGTATAGTGAATGATGGAAATTAGTTATTTAAAATGATGTCATGTTTATAATTCTTGCTTAATGTGCACATGCCATCTGACATACATGATTAAGACTTGTACGTCTTATATGATTGTGAAATTATGTGATGGTACAAGGGCACCATGTTAATATATGTGATGTATGAGTCTAGGCTTATAGGATACATTATTGGTGGATTATCACCAAATAAGTGAGGATGTTATTCTTGTTATGAAATATGTGAATAAGCAAATTGCCTACTATTATGATTATTTTACATCTAGGCATGGAGGTCTAAGTGTGACGACCCGGGTTTTCTCATGCATTTTTAAATGAAAAATCTAAATTCCTAAGGTGGGATCCCGATTTGAAAAACAGTGCAATGCAGCAGAGAAATCTTTTATTTGAAATTCAATTTAAAAACCTCGAGTGTCATTTGCTTTCACAACAACCAAGGTAGTTTTTGAAAAAGCTTTAGAAATCATAAACGTTTTTCCCCAGGTCTATCCGATCAGGCCTGACCCAACTGTAAATAAACACAAATACATGTTCAAAGGGTTGAGAATTTACTTACATGTATAATTGTTTCCTTTTTGATTCACTTGTTTGTAGCACTAACATAGATGTCCTCTACTCGTGGATGGAATCATCCTGAAAAATGTTAAGGATAGCGTGAGGATATACTATACTCAGTAGAAGTCTATCACTACTAGTTTTATAATGGATTAGATGTTTTAAAATCATATGCTCTTTCAAATCATATGCGAGTCTAAATACTCAAGTTCAATATCAATATTAAAAATCCGCTGTCAAACTGAAATACTAACGACTTAAGAATCTCACAAACCAAGTCGAAAGTATCATATATATATATATATCATAACATAATAATATACATAAGATGCTTCATTGAATCTAACTCATGGATATTTATCATGGTATGGTCGACCAACCTTATATCATGTCATATGCAATGCACATAAATTTACGAAACCATAAGGTCCCACTATGCCTACAACCTCACCGCCGTGTGGTCCTTGAGTACCTAGGGACACAGGATCATATACCTCCACGGGGCATATGACACATCGACCTAGTGCCGTGACACTAGTGGTAGCCCCATGTACCACATGCAGTCGAAGTAGGGACATGCCCTTTTTGGGCGTGGTACCCATCCACCTAATAATGGTAGAGGCTGGGTGGCCAACCCACGCCCCTCGGCATAGCACCCACGAACTTACTAGCCCAAATTATGTACGATCAAATAAGCCAAAAATCTCTTTTCAAAACCTGTCCTCTTTGGGTCCCTCATAACTGCCTGGCCCTTGGCACTCCAGTGTCTTTTGGCAACCCTCAATGACATGCAATCTTTGCAAGAACTTAATGCTCATAGATCATGCAATGTATGCAATAGTTTGCAAAACATATCTATGCATAATGTATATACAAAACATGTCTATGCATAAAGCATTTGTCACATGCATGCTAAACAAGTTATATACTTAAATCATGTATTTGCAAAACAATCATAGTTCTTTTAAAAGAATCTAGTAGCGATAGAGCACTTACCTGACTAGGTTGTGCTAACCCCTTTGTCCTCGAACGCTCCTGAACATGGTTTGGGGACTCAAGGTTAGTTTAGCCTATCTTTTATGGGTTTAGAGTAGTTGAGTCTTATTACTTAGGCATTAGGGGTCCATCCCTATGCTTATGGGTGTCCTAAGGTCCTAATTGGGCCTTGGTATCATTAGTTTTTCAAAGGTCTAGCAGCCACGCGTCACCATCCTATTCTAAGGGTCATGCCCACCTTTGATTGGGCCTTGATAAGGGATTTTATAGTTTGGATGTGTCCGCTTCATCGACACGAACACAACGCCTTTTGCGGCGCCTCAATCGAAGCTCTAGATCTCAAGTTATAAGTATTTTAGTGTCGCACGTACATAGAGTCTTAAGAATGAAAAAAAACGGAATGCTAGGGCGCTACGCGACTGCGTCGTGTGCCCTGGCTTCCTTAAGGAACGAAAAACCCGCAGCGCTAGAGCACTGCGCGTCTGTGGCGTGCTTCTCAGCGGGCACGTCTGTAGACATGCCGGGTTTTCCCGCCGCTCCTTTCTTTTGCGGGCCCATCCCTAGACGCGCCCGTTTGGTTTTTCAAACAGAAGTCGACGTGGGATGTTCCAACTGGAACATCCCGCTCGTTGGGGAACCGGGGCATCCTCAGGACACCCTGGTTCCTGTTGAACCAGTGCGACCCAGGGAATGTCCCTGGGTCCTTGGTGAGTCTCTAGGGCTCTATTTTGCATGGTTTTTCATACAAAAACCTAAGGAAATTGAACTTGGAACTATGGGAGAGATGGGTTTTAAGCGATCTCGGACATACCTGGCTCATTGCTGGGTTTTTCTCCTTGTTTTCTCCTCTGGGTCACTGCTTCACGACGGGTTTTCTCCAACGTTTTGGGCTTCCATTAGAGGCACCCAAGAGCTCTATTTATAGAGCTAAGAGAGGGTTCTGGAGGGGGCTCTCACCGCCTTTGAATGGCGGTGGAGAAACCTCCAGAATGGCGGTGATTTCTCCTCCAATCACTGCCGTTCTAGAACCCTATAGAGGTTGAAGATGAAGGGGTGCCCGTATCAAAATAGACCCCTGTGTTTGCAGGTTAAAACCGTTTTTGTAAAAATTATAGTTTTGCTCCTGAACTTCAAAGGGCCATAACTTGCTCATTTTAACTCCGTTTTGGGTGATTTTAGTCTCGTTGAATTCCTTTTTCCAAGACGCATCTAATGGAACTATTTTTAGGACCAAGTTTCCCCTGTTTAGTCAAAGCAACTAGTGAAATGACCAAAATGCCCTTATCTTTAAAACTGAACTTTTCATGGGATTTTAATATTACAAAAATTGGGGTCATTACACTAAGAATTTTGTTTTAGACAGGCATATGCCTGGGGATGCTATATTATGAGGGTTATGAAGGTTTGGCCACCCGCTCTTCAAAATTTATTATGTTATGATACCAAGCACTATGTGTTGCTAAAAGTAGAGTGGGGCAATTATAGGAAGGCAGTCACTGTGGTAACCATGGTCCTCCCATATGAAAATGGATATTGTGATTTCCACTGAGGATGGTATATGGTGGATTATTGAGCAGTTATCCAAGCGCACTGTACGGATTCAAAACTGCATGCATAGTAGTCATTATGTTTGATGCACTACAGTGCTTATATGATAGCATTATGAGATGCCTTATATGATGTGGCATGATGATATACCTTATATTGTTTTTCCAGTGATGGTTGGAGGACTGTGAACCCAGTATAGTGAGGGGCATGAGGATTATATTGATATACCAGTAGAGGTTGGATGACTATGAACCCCACGTGATGAAGGGTATGATTTTGAAAATCAGTATAATTTGGTAATGTAAATTAGATGACAGTGATTATATTCATAATTTTGTATATCTTTTAACAATTTCCATAGATGTGGATAAATGCTATATGTATATGATCAATGGTGTATTTTCATATAAGTTTTCGTAAGGGTACATGCATGGGTAGAACTGTTATACAGGTTATGGTTTATGGAATTAGATTATCTTATTTAAATGATAAATGATCATTGTAAATACTCGATTTATTAATGAATTATTAATATTTATGAAACATGCTAATAATTGATTATTAGATTATAAAACATGTTGACACGTGGTTTAACAATGGGTAAATGAATTATGAAGTGTATTGTAAATTCAAGTCAATATAAATGTTATGAGAATGAATATTCTAAATAATGCAAATTAATTAATTCATATTTAAATTTAACATGCTTCTTAAACTCCCATACCAAACATAGCTTGCTAAAATATTGTAAATGTTTTATGTTTACAATATCTCAAATACAAATAGACAGGAGAAGATATACACGACAAGAGGAATCTAACAATACTTTTGCGATTATGTATATACTTTATTTAAAGCTTTTGTATTGTGTAGTTAGTTATTTGAATTGTGATATTGGACATTTAATATGATGTTTATAGGGGTTATGTAAGTGAACCATTGGATGAGTCCTATTTTTAAAAAATGCATGTATATCTTTTAGAAACTATGTATGTATGTATGTATGTATGTATGTATGTATGTATGTATGTATGTATGTATGTATGTATGTATGTATGTATGTATGTAGTGTGAGCATGAAAGTGACATTCGAGTTTTTGGAAAAATGAATTTCAAAGTAAAATCTTCTGCTGTTTTAAAATTTAAAATTAGAGGCATGCCACCTTTTGAAAAATAAATGCGAAAATTTGTTTTGGAAAACCTGGGTTGTCACAACGTAGACGGCTGCCCTTTTTATTGGACATGTCTAAACTGTTTAAATTTAATATCTCTCATCTTGCTCTCTATTAATGTTATTCCTAAGTTTTCTTTAATATTTTCATTTATAATTCTATACTTTCTCGTCTTGCCACTCATCTATCTCAACATCTACATTTCGATGGCGCTTATCATATGTACATGTTATTTTTTAACTGCCCAACACTCTAATGCATAAGATTCGTATAAGTGAGTCATAACAAAAACTTTTCCACCTTGAAATGATTCTAAACCGTTGATTCGTGGAGGATTTATTATTGACCAACGCCATTCTCTTTTATTTTCTAACCTTAAGGGCCAAATATTACCATACTCAGGTGCATCCCAACTTTGGTGTACTAATGAAGTTCATAAACTGAATTTATACCAAACTAATTTCTTATTTTCTGACCATCCTCTTAAGTGTCACAAAGGCTTAGAATTGTCAAATAGCTCCCGATAGAGGAAAATGGGCAGCATCTTTTTGCCATATGCATGGTTTGGATCAATGAAAATGTGAACCCCACTTGCATCTTTACACGTTCCTATGTTACAAGAGAGAATCTGCACGCCCATTATGTAATGAGCCATGCAGCAAAATTCCAGTAAATCCGGTCATTATAGCCCCGAATGGAGTGTGGTGAGAACTTCAATATCCCTTTTGTGTACCACATGCTGCATAACTCACCGAGAATGCTCCAGACTTTTTGACCATCTATATAGTGAATCATGAAGACCTTATCTCAATTGGGGGTCATAAATATTAATCTTTCATTTTCCTCAATCAAATAGCATGGTTTCATTTAGTTCTAAAGTCATTTTTCATCACTTTCATTTATGTTCTTTCAGGCTTTTTTTTTGCCCTTTCAAAATCTTCTAATTGCACGAAACTCCTGCCTATGTAGGGTCCAGAGAAGGAACGGACTACAGGGGCCTATATTACGCAACCTTACCTTATATTTATGCAAGAGGCTGTTGTCATGCCTTGAACCCCTGATTTCAAAGGTCACACAACAGCAACTTTTATCGTTATGCCAAGGCTTCCCTTCTTTACTTGCATTGCCTCACTCCTAATTGTCATAAATGTCCAAACCATATAAGTCTAATATCTTTCATCTTGTTATTTATTGGTGTTATTCTTAAATTTTTTCTAATATTTTTATTCTTAATTTTATCCTTTCTTTAATTAATATTCCTTTAGTCTTCTAAATCTTCATTTGGTCCTAAGGTGGATCCCACATCCGCTGTATAAACATAAAATAGCTCGTCCAGTCACCAAAATGACTCAGTTCTTCTTCTTACTCCTGGCAAAATGATCCGACTAACCACAATCTAGACGATTCTGCTGTAATAATTTGCCATGATGGGTAGCGCGGTTAATGAATCCCCTTGCCCAAGTGCACACGCAAAGGTGAACTAACCATTGCCTTATGTTCCTGAATACTATGCACTTGTCGTGATGAAAGGGGCAGCCCGGTACATTAAGCTCCTGTCCACGCAGGGTCTGGGAAAGGAACAGAGCACAAATGTTTAAAGTACATAGCCTTATCTTGTATTTTACAAGAGACTGTTTTCGTGCCTTGAACCCATGACTTCAAGATCACACAACAACAATTTTTACCATTGCACTAAGGCTCACCTTGTTGTCGTGACAAAAGGGAGTGTCCTTATCATTTTTCACTTACAGAAGTGGCAAACAGCATGCGGAGTTCATACTCAGTTTATCAAATCCAACTCTAAAGTCTAGCTCTCTTATGCAAGTATAAATAATCATCATCATCGTCAAGACTTTATATGCAAGTACAAATCATTCAACTTAAAACTGAATTGGGGACACAAACGTCATTTTGATAAAAGCGGAGTCCATAAATTGGCAAGTCTGCCCATCGTTCACCGCCCCCGTATTCTCTTTCCTAAGTCTACACGCACGTTCTTCTTTCAAGAAACGAAGGTTGCCCGGAGAGAACAAGCGCGAGATGAAAGAGAACAAGTTCTCCGGCGAATCGCTCGAACTAGGAGATCAGACCGCCGGAAAAATCATCACAGAACAGGACCAGATCGGAGAGCTACTTTCGAATTGGATCCCCTATTTATCTGAAGGCTTCTGTGAGAGATGTAGGCAACTGCTGCAGACCCGAGTTGAAAATCTCGCTTCTGGTAAATATTTCTCGTTTCTTGTTGCATTTATTTCGTCTTTTACTTACCTTAATTGAAATGGTAAATTGGAGGGAAGTCAACATGTGGGGGTTTTGGGAAATTTTGCTGTGTTTTAGATTTGTTTGTTTCTCTTTTCGGGCTTCTTTTTCTCTTTCCTGGTGGAAATCGGATTTAGGGCTAGCCTTTCCAGTTTTGAGATTTGTTTGTTTCTCTTTTCGGGCTTCTTTTTCTCTTTCCAGTTTTGGCAATGAATTATTATGACTCGTCGGAATCAGACTATTTCCGTTGAGTAATTGAAATCTCTTCAACTCGTCTGAACTCGGTAAGTTTTAAAAAAGCTGCTAATAGGAAACGCTGCAAAAATCCGAGTTAAGTAACTCAGGTTCTTGAGTCAGCTTGTTTACTTTCATGTTTGTTGTATATGTTTGCCCATTGTATGCTTCATTCTGTGGAGTTTGATGAAGAGTGGGATTTAGTGTACGATCAAACTTCTATTCTCTTAAATTGCATAGAGTGGAGATTTCAGCAGTTGAATGCTCTCTCTCTCTCTCTCACACACACACACACACACACACACACACACACACACACAAACTCCAAATTTGCCATTAAATCTTTGTTTTGGCTGTGAGAGTTTGATGGGTGTCTGACGGCTATTGAGCTGCTCTAGTTTGGTATTTTTTGAATTTCAGGAAAAGTCGACAAGATATATAAGATGAATGGCTATGCTAACTCTTTGAGCCTGGCTTCCCAAGAGAATAGTTCTTACGCATCTTCCAGTGTTCATCACAGCAAGTCGAATGGAAGCTATAACCAAGCTCCAGGTTCTGATTCTATAAGGCAGAGGCATGTCCATACACCGGACTCAAATCAACGGGCTTCATTGGAGCATTCAGGTTCAGCAATTAATGGGAAGCTCCGGGGAAGCTCAAACAGAGTTTCGGAGTCCGAGTTTTCAATAAAACGGGCACAAATCCGTACACCCTGGACTAACAAAACAGTTTCACTTGAGAACTCAGATTCAGCAGCTAACGGTTATGATGATGATAGTTACCAAGGAAGCTCACAAGGGATTTCAAATTCCGAATTCTCCACTAGGCAGGGGCATAACTTTCATTTATCACCTGTGACAAACGGCCAAGTTCCATTAGAGCATTTAGCTTCAGAATTATCTTTAGATGATGAACTAAGTGGTGCTACATCACATGACAGTAGCCAAGCTAATGATTCAGAAGTAGAGAAGGTGTCTGGTTTGACAAGAGAAGAGAGGGAACAAATACGTTTTTCTCAAGTTGGCAGGAAAAAGGATTTTGTTCATATTGAGAGAATCAATGGAAAACCGGTTAATGTTCTAAAAGGTCTCGAGCTTCACACCCGTGTCTTCAGTGCGGTTGAGCAGAAGAAGATTGTTAATTATGTTTACAACCTTCAGAAGATGGGACAAAAGGGGCAGCTAAGAGGTATAAGTCCACAACGCTCTTATCTTTGTTCTAAGCTTGTCTTTTTATTTTTCACCAGTAGTTTGCTGAACCTGCAATTGTAGACCAAAAATATTTGCACTCAAATCAAGGGATTGCAGCATTGTGTTTAAAAGTTTTGTATTTTAAAATTATAGTACTGGGCAAGAAATTACATACACGTCATATGAATGTAAACATCTGTTTGCTCTAATGTAGTATTGTTGAATTGCCAATTTCCATTTAATATTGGACTAATTATCATTCATTGGTAGCCTACGCATACTTCCTCTGCAGTTCTGTTCAGTGTTATGGCTTGTATTTTCGTTTATTTCTTTTCTTTTCCTTTTTTTTCCTTTTTTCCCTGTGGCAGTTTAATGATGATGTTGTCATGAGGATCTCAGTTTTGCATGTATTTGCATTATTCACTGTGGACCTATCTTCCCTCTATTTGGATGATCTTCTACATGTTATTGTAGTAGACATAGACACACTTGTAGCGCATATCAGCGTGAGCAGTTTGCATCCTTCACATATACCAGATTTGGTCTTTGAGCTTAAGTTTAAAAATTCCTTCAGTTCTCACCAGAACCTCCGCTTTGTGTTGAACTTTTGGAAAGTGGTAATACAAATGTGGTTGATCATCGTAATCTGAATGGTTTGGTGACATGAGTATCTGAGAGGCTTCTGGTGATCATATGAAAGTGCAGATCAATCTGGCAGCAGTCTTAGTTAATACTTCCTAAAAAGTGGCTTTAAAGCATCTCAAGTTTGCCTTTTATTTTAGGAAGTTCAACTTACTAGTTTTTCAACACAGTGGCTGGCTGTCTTGGCTATGTTACTTTCCATTGACCAAGTGTTCCCACACCATACTTATAGAAGTTTTATGCATATCAGGCATCAAAAGTATAGATGCTTCTGAAAGTTTTTCAGGCTAATTTGGCAAATGAGAACACATAAACAACGTAACTTTTCAAAACTAAAGGACGTCATTGTGTTGGAATTGGCTCAGACTTTGTCAAGGAGATGGTATATTCTTGAATAGGAATGATGTGCTCAGAAGTCTGTACCTATTAAGAAAAAGTCATTTCTTGTTTTAAGCAAGTATGGTACTGGTACTATTCATTTTTGCCTATAAGCTAGAAGAAACCAGTTTAATTTCCGTTCTATAGATGGAGATATCCTTTTATCTGATTGCAAAAATGAAATGTAATTCCTCCTACGGTTTCAAGTCTATCAAGTATTGATATGAATTTCTGAACAATTTTGTAGAACGAACATATTCTGAACCAAGGAAGTGGATGCGTGGTAAAGGGCGTGTTACAATTCAATTCGGCTGTTGTTATAATTATGCAGTGGTAAGATTGAGACTACAGTTAGAATTGTAATAAATAGACTAGTTTCTCTGCAAGTTTGTCTTGTAGTAATGTTAAGTTTCATTTCAGGACAAGAATGGGAACCCCCCAGGTATCATCCGAGATGAAGAAGTTGATCCAATTCCACCCATGTTCAAAACCATCGTCAAGAGACTTATCAAGTGGCACGTCCTCACTCCAACATGTGTTCCCAACAGCTGCATTGTTAACATCTATGATGAAGGAGACTGCATCCCACCCCATATCGACCATCATGATTTTGTTCGTCCTTTCTGCACCGTGTCCTTCCTGACTGAATGCAAAATATTGTTTGGTCCAAACCTGAAAACAGTCGGTCCTGGAGAATTTGATGGCCCTGTTGCAATACCTTTGCCTGTCGGGTATTTATTGATTAACTTCTCTTGAATGCCTATTTAATGCTTTCACTACCAGAGAATATACTGAATAACAAATGGGAAAACTTACAAATATTCTTGTTCTCTTAATAAGAGATCTAGACTTCCTTTCTAATCTTTTCTTCTGTCTTCAATACATATAAGGGGGCTAGGACAGTATGATCTTGACCACCTGAATTGCATACTGTTAAGGTCGTAGTTACCATTCAGTTTTGAGTAATCAGTACTAGTACTAGTATGCATATAAATTATAAATTTCCTGTGATTCTTTAATTGTGACTGGAGGACTAACATTTGATATTTTATTCCAGTGTCATTGTGCCTTTAAATTTTTATTTTTATTTTTTCTTCTTGATCTTGCTTGAAATATGCCTTTGGTATAGGATTGCCAACTACGTGTCATTTTTCTTTTTCATTTTGGCATTACTTCATCATGTGTACATAGTTGTGGAACTCTCTAATTCACCTGAATTATCTGACTTGCTGGGGGTCAGTGAGGAAGTCCTCAAGTGTACAAACATGGCTAGTCAAGTAGGCAAGCTGATCATTTTTTTGGAACTGCACTATGCTTCACCCTCGGACCTCATTGCATGTAAATTGGGGTGGATTGTCATAAATAGAGGAGCTTGGTGTGATTGTCATGGATCATAGGATGTTTTTTCAATGGTACATAACATTGTCATCATGTCATGTTAGGGTTGCCATACTTTAAAGAAGCTGAAGATGATTTTCATTATCTTCTCTTCTTACTTTCAAACTAATATACAAATGCATGCTTTTATTATCTTCTTTTCTTACTTACAAACTAATATACAAATGCATATTCATTTGCAAGTAGGAAAAAAATAACAAAACCAAAATCATCTTCAACTTGCTGGCTGGCACTTTACACAAGACCTTCCTTTTTCATGTACATAACATACTCGTAGTTATTTCTCATCGTGCCCATGATTTTGTTTGTTGTCTCTTGCAGATCTGTGCTTATCTTAAATGGGAATGGTGCGGACGTGGCTAAGCACTGTGTGCCAGCTGTACCTGCCAAAAGGTTGTAGTGTACTAATGTTCTGCTTACTACTATTGCTTGATCTTAACTTTTTCCATATGTTGAGTGGGTTAGAAATCACAACCTTTGGTTGTAAGACGGCACTCAACCAACTTGGAATTATTACGTCTGCTTGATTGACAGAACCATCCCAATTTGTTCTGCAGGATTTCTATAACATTTAGAAAGATGGATGATAGCAAAATTCCTTACAGTTTCTGTCCAGATCCAGAGCTAGAGGGCGTTCAGCCTCTTGCATGCACCCCAAACAAGTTACTTGGCCAGCAAAGACGAAACCTGTCTATAAGTCAAAATATTCAACACGGCAGAAGTGATGTTGTAGATGTTAGAGAGACAAATGCTAGCTCGTGGCAGCTTGGACAAGATGAGTTTCCCCCGCTAGACAGCTCAAGTTCAACAAAGAGGCCAAAGGCCAGGCAGAACCATTTCAAGGAATGAAATCTTGCTAGTTTTCATAGACGAGCTCACCATGTTCGTCTCAGTTAGAATAGCATATCAAAAGTGCGTCTTTATTGTACTCCTGGGATAATTTGAAGCTTTCAGAGACTAATGTATGGTTTTTATATTTTCCCCGGGAATTTAAGTATAATTCGGATAATCAATGTTCCGTCATTCATATATTATTTTGATAGTCATTGTTCTCTCATAACAAGACATTTTTAATACTTCAATTATGAAGTTATTGTTTTCTAAATGAATCACGATGTTATTGTTATGATCAACGATGAACTAGTAACAGAAAAGGCTTGGGGGGTGAACCGGTCACAGGTGAAGGCCACGGGCGTGCCATCTCTCTTCTATACAACGAACTACGCTTCAAGCTTCAACTATCTTTCATGAGACGAACTATATCGGTTTGCAGTGGGTAGAACCCTTATAGGGCATAAGGCACCCAAATGTTATAAGGGCATATGCCTTGTTTTGTTGTCTCGTGCAATCTTGCAAGCCATGACACATAATAGAGGGGGGACAGAGGAACAAGATTCATGTAACCGACTCCTAATTGAGATAAGGTCTTGATGATGATGTGCAATCTTACAAGCTGGTATCTAAATTCCTCCTTCTCTGCCCCACTGTCACCATTCTAGGGTGACATTTCCCATTTGGGTAAAGACATCTAATATAACACTCCATGTCCTAAGATTTGTTTCAGACAAGGGATTAAGGGGCTGAGTCGAGAAGCAAAGATTAGTGTGTGTCCTACTCCCATCTATGCGCATCCTCAACTTCTTTCTTGATTCTTGCAGACGTTCATGTTCATGCATCTGTTTATGGTTGAGCGCTCGGTTAGTACATGTTTACATGTTCCAATTGCTTGAACATAAAGCAAGAGATAGTCCAAACAGGTTTCAGCCGGCTGGCAGCAACTCACTGTCTGCTGGTTACAAAGTGACTAAAAGACCAACCGAAACGTTTTACTCTGCTGGAAGAAATCTTGCAGTTAGAGATCCACCTAAAATGCTGTATTTTTCCGTTGCAAAATGCTGCTACAAAGTGTTACTGGAGTTCAGCCATCTGGAATTGCCATTCCTGTTGGAAATAGTTGATAACCCGACTTGCTATATTACCTTACCCGACTGAAGGCAGCTACTAAATTGGAGAAGAAATTTCAAGCTTTGTATTGAACTTGCAAAGGCCCTAGACTTGGGAATGAATTCAGATGTGTTCTTCTGTTTTACTAGTACAGTAACGTAATTCAGGTCCATGGTTTTCAACGAATGGTCGTGTCTGTAAGATAAGTTCTGTCATTGCATGTGCTTCTTTGCAAGCTGTGTGATGTAGAAATATGTGGGGCCGAACGGTTAAGCAATCCTAACCATTTATCTTACCACTACTGGCCCTTTTATGCCCGTCCAGTACATTTGCAGTGTGTCCCTCAAATAAGAGCACATAGTACACGCACGTAATTGGGACTATCCACTGGAGAAGCTTTCAGGACTTGGCCAAGCATCAGATCAGCAGAGGGCTTGAACCATTTGTTTTTATCTTTATTGTTTTCATTTTATCTTTTCTTTGGTGAATCTCACATTTCGTGTAAAGACCCACATGTCGTAGGCTTAGGATCACATGTAGAATCCTTGGATTTTGGCCTAGACACCATAGAGAGGAGAAAGCTACTCGTAAAGATGGCCATGGTAAGCGAGACAAATGAAAGACGGTAAATTTTTGTACATTCCCAACAGTGGGAGTGACACATGGAAAGCCCAGAGAAAAATCTGGAGAAATTTTTGAAAACGAAATGATGATACAAGGAGAACATGTCACTGGAACTAAAGTCCCAATTAAAGGACACCAGGATTTTCCCAGGCAGACCTACAAACACACAGAAATCATGTATCAGGATATCAGAGGAGGCATCAAGAAAGAGAGAAATGAACGAAGTGGGAGTTGTGAAAATATGGGTCTGAATAGAACAGGCGCGTAAGAAACTTAGGCCCACCATGACTGCCACCTCCATAGACCGCCATCTCCAACGGATACAGGTGCAGAGGCACGCGCCCATGAGCAGAGGGATGATCTTCTCCTCATGTCAAAGAAAGAATAAACAACACAAAATCAAAAGGCGAAATTTTGAACAAATTTTAACAAACTGTTCACATCTTTACAATTAAAGAGGCAGGCCAAGAGAATCAAAAAAAGAGGTGGAAAATAACTTCAAAGACCTATTGATAGTTAACAGAACCTGTGCAATTTTAGAAACAGTTTAACCTTGAGGAAACCATGCTTGCACGCTTATAAATAATCTCAATGACGGGAAGAAGTGTGTGAATCTTTTAGTAAAACCAATCCATCATAAGAACCACAGCTATCAGGAAACTATAAGCTGCCTGTAAGAGTTAAAAGGAGTCTTTTCAACCTTTTTCCTGTCATTGTTTGGCTCCCACAAGGCTATAAATTTGTTCCTTTCTTCCGCATGAAAAGCATCCTGGTTTACAAAAACAGAGTATTCGAGCTTTGTTTCAAGGGTGATATGTTTTCCAAGAGATAAAAGTGGACTATTTCTCAAAGGCAAAAACAAGATGTTAGAATACAAATCAAGAAGCTTGCGTGCGGCACCTTAAAGAGACCGTTTTGATCATTGCTTTCTTAACTCCTAAGATAAGACACGTAAATCAGATGCCAACCCCAAGGGGCACACAGACAAGGAAAACAAACTGGTACCTCTCATAACGTGCTTAACAACAAAAGAAATGTATGGATTGAAAACCATTTACAGCAGCAGATTAGAAATGAATGGTACGAACGGGAAAGCAATAGACATCCAGCGGCTGCAAACGCATATAAGGCATGACCAGAATCTTACAGTACAGAATACTTGCCTGGTTGGCCTGTTCCGGGAAGTGACAACGATTGAGCTGTGTAGTCCTCTAGCACTCGTTTTACCTCTGCTTTTGCCTTCTTAACAGATGACTCAGATGGGCCTTCGATAAACAGGTAAAGTTTGCGCTCCCCGGGCCCTGGGATTTTTCCTGGCGGATAATACTGCCCCCTAGTAGTAATAGCAGCCCCTGTCCATTCTGAAATCGGGCCCAAGGTCTCCTTGTGTGTCACCTTCCAACGGGCATTTTGCGGGAAGTCATTGATCTCAAATTCTGCTTCATAATGTTCCGGCATAGCATCTGCTTGTATCTTTTGAAGATTATGCTGTAGATTCAGAGCAGCGGCTAATGCTGCAGCCCGTGCTGCAGCTTCATTGGGAAGCGCAGTCACAGGCAGCATGGTTGCACTTGGGAGACCAGTTACCCCAGGTAATGCCCCAGCTGGCAGTCCTCCATTTGAAAGCAGTTGGGCTGCAGATACTGGCCCTGGCGCTGAAGTTGCAGCAACCTTGGAAACTGCAGCCAAGGCAGCAGCTTGAGCAAGGGCAGCTGCCTGCGACAGATCACCGCCTGCTTTTCTAATTCCATCATCTTCAGAGTCTGAATCTGATTTATCTTCCTCGAAACCATATTCTCTAGCCTGGGCTTTCTTTGCAGCTTTCCTGGCTTCATCTTCTTCTTCATTGAACTTAAAACCACTTCCACCATAACCAGTACCATGGGCATGCTCAGTTCCCTGATGAACCTTTGCCATGAAGCCATCAGCAAGTGCTTTCAGATCTTCAGGAACAACATGTTCAGAAAGTTCTAAGGCTTTCACGAGATCTGGCGCATATCTTGCATCTTCCATCGAGATGAATGTGATCGCACAGCCTTTTCTTCCAGCTCGGCCAGTACGGCCAACACGGTGGACATAGTCTTCGTAGTGGTTTGGGACATCAAAGTTCACCACCAGTTCGAGCTCCTTCACGTCTAAACCCCTGGCAGCTATGCTTGTTGCAATTAACAGATTGCAGACATTGCTCTTGAAATCTGAGATGGTGGATTCACGATCTGTCTGATCCTTAGCCCCATGTAGCGAAAGGCAAGGATAACCATGCCTGAGTAAATCCTTGAACAAAGAATCACACTTCTCCTGTGAGTGCACAAAAACAAGAATCTTTCCCTTCTCGTACCATTCTCCAAGGAGCTCTAACAGCCTTAAAAACCTTTCGCTTTCTAGTCTAACCTCAACCAATTGAGTAATATCCTTGTTGACGACACTCCTTCCGCCAACCTGGATCTCAACAGGCTTGTTCAACACCTTGCGTGCCAGTATCTCAACTTGACGAGGAAAAGTGGCAGAGAAGAGTACTGTTTGTCGATCGGGACGGGTATTTTGGACTATCCTAGTGATCTGAGGTTCAAAACCCATGTCAAACATTCGATCAGCTTCATCCATAACCAAATAAGTAACTCTGCGAAGATTGCTTATCTTTCCACTACTGGTACATAGTATGTCTATCATTCTACCTGGTGTACATACAACAATCTCAGTTCCTCGCTTCAAATCACTGATCTGTTGGGCAACACCAGAGCCTCCATATACAGGCACACAACTAATACCCAGAACCTTGGAGAACTTCCTGATGTCACTGTGAATCTGCTGGACAAGCTCTCTTGTGGGAGCCATTATAAGTCCAATAGGACCATCTCCAGGAACCACTGGAGGCTGGTCCTTGATATGCCTCAACATTGGTAATACAAAAGCAAGAGTTTTACCTGACCCTGTTTTAGCTACACCAATGCAGTCTCTACCACTCATGATTATTGGCAATGCTTGAGCTTGGATAGGCATTGGCTTTTCATAGTTGAGCTTCTTTATTGTATCCAAAACCTTACTCGTCAATCCTGTTTGATTCCATGTTTTAACAGGCTTGGGTACGTCCTTCCCATGAATCTTTAGTTCAAGCTGTTTTCTGTAAGCAGCTAACTCTTCAGGTGTCATTCTTGTAATCTCCTTGGCTTCTATGTAAAAAGTTTTTCTGAATGGAGGGTAGTCAATCTTTGAATGGTCAACTATAGACAGCTTTTCAGCTTTAGTTTTCTTCACCCTTTTCATGAACTCGTCGTCATCTTCATCTTCAAGTGCAGCATCGTCATTCTCAAGATCCTCGTAATCTGAATCAGAATCCTCACCAGGGATTGTTCTTCCCACCACTGTCTTGGGACCCTTTCTGGGATAATCGCTGTTTCTACGTCCTTCTTTAGGGTCCATTTTGTTGGGTTCTGAATTTTGAATTTCAGCTTTAGCAGAACTGTCCGTGCTCTGCAGCTTTTCAACTTCTGGCAATACCATAGAGTTCATGAAAGCATCTAAAGGATCAATTTCTTCCTCGCCATTTGCAGCCTCATCAATACTATCTTCAGATGCTACAGTAGTCCTATTCACAGAATCTACGACCATGGCATCTCCATCTCCACCCGCGGGCTTGCCATCTCCATTCTGGTCCTCGTCAACATCCATCAAGGCCGGAGAGACAGCTTCCTCATCATCAGACTCTCCTTCCAGTGTCCAGTTCTTACCAGATTTAGGCTCCTCACCATGACCGTCACCCTTTTTTCCACGCTCATTTTCCTCCTTTTTCCTCCTCAACTCCTGCCACTCCTGAACTCTCCTTCTCCGCTTATCCATTTCTTCATCCAATTTCCGCTGTTCTTCCTCTAAATCCTCTTCCCTACTTTTCTTCTCTTTTCTTTCCAAGTCTTCCTCGCTCTTTTTTCTTCTGCTACCATCATCATCTTCATTGTGCCTATCCGACCTGATCCGTTCCCTTTCCCTAGAATCCTCCTCTCTTCTCCGCCGCTTCCTATCATGGTCCCTTCCGTCTTCACCATCTTTCTCCTCATCCCTATCCAATTTCCGCCGCTTTTCTCTTTCTCTCTCCCTCTCTCTTTCTTCCCTTTCACGCTCCCTCTCGTCCCTTTCTCTCTCCTTCTCCCTTGCCCGATTTCTTTCCCGTTCCCGTTCTCTCTCTCTCTCCCTATCCCTTTCTCTATCTTCTCTCTCCCTCTCCCTCTCCCTCTCTCTATCTTTTGCCTTCTCTTTCTCCTTCGCCCTTTCTCTTTCATCTTCTCTATGCGATCTCTCCTTCTCCCTCTCGCGTTCCCTCTCCCTCTCCTTCTCCTTACGCCTAGAATCCCTGTGTTTCTCCTTATACTTATCATCAACACTCCTTTCCTTCTCTGATCGACGACTCTCTCGATACTTATCATCGGCACTTCTTTCTCTCTCTGATCGATGAGTTTCTGGATACTTATCATCATCACTCCTTTCTCTCTCTAATCTCCGGCTCTCTCTGTGCTTCTCATCAACACTCCTTTCTCTCTCTGATCTCCGGCTTTCTCTATGCTTCTCATCAACACTCCTTTCTCTCTCTGATCTCCGGCTCTCTCTATTCTTCTCATCGGCACTCCTTTCTCTCTCTGACCTCCTACTCTCCCTCTCCCTCTCCTTCTTCTCCAAATCCCTATCTCTAACCCTCTCTCTATTCTTATGCCTCTCTCCATTCCTCTCCTTATCCCGATCGCTTTTCTTTGAATCATCCTTCCTCTCTACATCTTCTTTCCTAGATTTGTGCTTCCCCTCGTCCATCCCAACAATTCAACTAGAAAAAACCAATATTAAACAGCGCAACAATCAAAACCCTAGAAAAGGAATTTCAGCAACTCCAAAACTGGTATCAATAATCAAACCCTGCAAAAGATGGATATTTTGTTAGAGACTACTATTTTACGTGAATCAAATGAAAACTATTGATATATCAAGATCCCAAACTCAATTTTCCGGAATTTTTTTGCAAAATAAAATGGAAAAAATCAAATCAATAATGAAGCGCAGATGCAGAAGAAAGCTTACAATTTTCGTTGGGGGATCGATTGAATAATGGACAACTTTCTGAATAAAGATAGTAATTTCTTCTAGATTTGCATTAAATGGCTTCGTCCCTGTTTCGCCCGGGAAGGGAAAATTGCAGGCAGACGGGCTAGGGCTGTGTTTTGTGGTATGAGATTGTTGGTAACTTCGCCTCCTGGTATAAGTGATTGACGAATACGGGAGCATGTCCTATAAGGTTCAGTCACCGTCCGGGCCAAACCACATTGAGCTGCTCAAGCAATGGACGGTTAAGAAAGACTCTTTTATGGACTTCAATTAATGGTTGAGATCGTACCGTGGATCTGATTTTTCGGGTGTTAGAGATAATCTCTCGCGACTGGCACTTCCAAGATGAGATATACGTGTTTGAGTGCCACGTGGATGGACTGGATGAAGCTTCTTTAACATTTCTCTAACTATTATGCTCCCGAAGAAGAGAATGTGTTAGTAAAGAAACAAGTGGGGCCTGCTCATATTCAGTGATCTAAACCACTTATTGGTAGTTGATCTGTCGATAGTCCATGTGCCAAAAATCTCTCAAAGGCTTGGATTCGTCCAACTAGGCGTACGCCACCCACAGGACCCAGTAAATCAACGGTTATCGTCGAACAAGTAGTCCCCATTTATGAGCGTTTCTGTCTACCATGGTCATCAAATGAGCCTACAGTCTTGATCCCCCCAGCAGGCCTCCCGATTTGCGGTAAAAAGGTTAAACAGTGGTTTCTGTAGTCATTTCTCGTTGAGATGGGATCTTCCGTCGTGGGAGTCTTGCCACGATGGTAAAAGTTGTCATCGCGTGACTTTGAGGTTAAAAGTTCAAGGTGTGAAAATAGTCTCTTGCAAAATGTAAGGTAAGACTACGTGCTTAAGGCTTTTGTAGTCCACCACTTCCCTAAACCCTGCAAAGGAGGGAACTTCTTGCACCAGAACTGCCCTTTTATGGAATCTTCTGTTGGCATGGACCCGGAACTGTCTGCTTCACCAGATGATTGTCTAAAACTACATGATAAACCATCTCTCTGCGTGAGAACCAGAGATTGATCATTGAGATTATATCATTGATTCCGTTTAGTCTTAACTTATTCAGAGATTGATCATTGACATAGCTTTCTATCAATTTAAGCTTTTAAGTTGAAGGGTAATCTAACATGGTACTCGAGCTTAGCGATCGAAAAAGTCGTAAGTTCAATCCTAAGGTTCTATTTATCAAAACCACATGCAAGAGCTTAAATTTGGGCCTTTCTCGTAAGGAGTGTGTTAAACTACAAATATTGTTAGCTTACTTTCTATCAGCTTAAACTTTTAGGTTCATGGTGGTCCAACAGAAACCAACAATCTATAATGACTGGTGTTTGGGGGAAAAAAATTGTGCCCCACCACTTCTCTCCCCTTGCTCAGGGGGAGGATGAAGCCAATGTTACTATTGCTGCTACAAGAACCTTTGTTTACATGGGAATCTGTAACAATTTTGGTGGTGACTATAATGAGTGGATTTGAGGAGAGACTTGGCACAATGCTAAAGTTGTCATTGTGTGATCTTAAGGTATACGACGACCATTCCACATTAATGTAGGCATCTTCTATATGTTGTATTGTAGTCTTTAGTGTGTCAACGATCGTAGACCATTAATATATTTTGATTAAGGCATTTCCACTGCAGTTCTCAAGAAACTTAGACACTTCCACTACAGTTGTCATTAAACTGCTGCATGAAGTAGAACCTTCAACTTTAAAGCTCTTATCGGCTCTCACTCAACAATAACAGTGTTACTTCTTTGAGATTAATCAAAGGTCAAAGGCATAAGAAGCATATGAGAAGCTTGCCCTAGGATTTCATGCTTGCCGAGTGTTAGTTTCTTATTGGGGTGGACCCGTATATATTTCATACCTATGTGAGTGAAAATCTTATGTGTATATATATGTGTATGTATGTAATGTTAAGGTCAGTATGAGTGAGCAAAAGAGTTTGTCCAACTTCTACACTTCAGCAATACAAAGAAATTGATTTCAGTAACCATAGAATTCATCAAAGGATAGGTGCAAGCAAAGTAAAGAAATTGTACAAACTAAGAAATAAGAAGTGTGAAACTACATCAAGAGATTTATGCGATTCACCTACATTAGGGCTGCATAGAAGGGGAGACTTAGCGCAAAGGTTGAGTTGTCGCCGTGTAACCTGGAGGTCATGGGTACAAGGCGTGGAAACAGTCTCTTGCACAAAATGCAAGATAGATTGTCTACTATAGGTCCTTTGTGGTCCACCTCTTTCCAAGACCCCACATACGTTGGAGCTTCGTGCACGAGGCTACCTACAATAAGGCTGCATCTACACCAACCCAACAAGTTGAAATCCAATAATAAGGATGAGAATTACAAGAATGGAGATTAGGCCTACCCCTCCCCAAGTCGATAAAACTCACTAGCACTTTCTCTAACCCAACTCCATAAGAAACCCTCACAATAACTCACTTTCACACTATTGCTAAGATTCTTCACAACAATGTGATGATCTCTGCCAAAAGTTTGGGCTTCCAGGGTTCTAACAAGGAAAGAGAGTAAAGCTAGTTCCTAGAGAGAAACTTGTAGTTATATCACACTGAATTCAATAGGAACCCACTCAAGAAAATAAAACACTTCTCTTGAATTATATTCCCAAATATCCCTCAATTAAGAGGTCAATCCAGCCCCGGTGTACAAAGTTCCTGCATATATGGGCTCTAAGAAAGTGGCCCAGAAGGGTCAATAGTACACAGCCTGATCTTACATTTTATAAGAGGCTGTTTCCACGCCTTGAACCTGTGAATTGAAGGTCACACGACAACAACTCTACAGTTGCACCAAAGCTTCCCTTCACTTAATAAAAGATAGGTGAGGTGGTGAAATTGAGAATAAAATTCTTTAAATTAGACCTAACAGATTATGTGATGATGAATTCACATGAGCAGCTGAATATTCGGGCAAATTCACTCTCAAAACAGCATGTCCTATTATTAATTAAAGTGAGGTAATGGGAAGTAGAGTTTTGTAAAAGGATCGGGGCAGCAAAATTTATACCCGAAGTGAATAACTTCTTGTGGATTTTAGCACACGATAGACTATCATGTAGAGGTGCTTTACTTTTATTACAAGCAAAGGGCAGCCACGAGGCACAAAGCTCCTGCCTATGCGGGGTCCGGGGAAGGGGCAGACCACGAGGGCTTAAAGTACCAGCTTTACTTTGCATTTTGCAATAGGCTATTTCCACGCATTGAACCCATGACCTCAAGGTCACATGACGACAACTTTTACTGTTGCGCCAAAGCTCCCCTTCACTTTCATTACAAGCAGAGAAAATTAATTGCCCAAGGTGTGGAATCATTGAGAACTGGTTCCAGCAAGTACCAAAGAGAAGTAGAATGAAAACTCTGAGCATGAGTGTCTGCTGTGATCCTGCCCGGACAGCTTCCAACACCGGAACGCAATTATTTTTAAAAATACAAGGAGTAATTTACAATATGGTTTGGGAAAGGGGCTGACTTCAAGGGTCAAATAGTATGCAGTTCTCAATGATTCCATACTTCGAGCGTATGACCTTAAGGTCATAGGACGACAACTCTAAATAAAATTAAAGACTTTTTTCATTGAAATCTTGAATGAGGACTCGGACTCGAACGGGATTCTTCAATCCCCTAAGACACCCGGATTTGCCTTCGTGGACCTGGGAGATCCAGCCATCGATAAATGAGGTCAACCAACTGATCACGAGATGGACCAGACCAGTGCCAAACCATGCATGCACGTGCCCTGTGTAATACTTTGGCATGAGCAAGGACTAAATTGTGGCCTTGAGGGTATAAAGGGATAGTTTGGGTCATGTGACCGTGGTGATGTACACTGGAGACCTATCGTTGGATGATTTAACTCGTTCATCTGATTTCTATGACTTTGGATTGTATTTTTTAAATAAAATTAACTTCACGGGAGAATAGAAATTGCAAAAGTATGAATTTTCATGCCATAGAATCATTAGATCAACATGCTTCTTGAATTATTGGACATCAACAGTTAGAATAATCAAATGAACGAGTCTAATCATCCAAAAAAGGCTTGTCACACACGTATAGTCTCAACAAGAGTCGTGGTCGAAGGTGTTGGTCTCAGATGTTCAAAGAAACCCATGCTCCATTTTGTGATGGAACGTAATTTCTTGGAGATCTAAGCCATTCATTTGTTTTGGCAATGCCAAAATTAGAGAACCCACAAAAATTTGATGCATTTGAATGATTCTAACTCCTCTATCTTAGGTCTTTGAGAAGAACTAAAAAAATCAGTGGCTGTAATTCCAAGTACATACAAAATAAGCTATAAATATATGCTGGCTGTGAATTATGGTGTGCAATCTACCCAAGCCATTATAAACAAGATAAATTGCTTAGGTCTCTAAAAAAAAAATTCACTCTAAATCACAATATGTAACTTGGATGACTCTTACTAAGATAATATATATATATGTATACACACACACATGAATAATAAAAATAAATAAAGAATAAAGAAAAGAAACAAATAACCCGAAGTTTCATGTGAACTATCATTCACATCGAACGTGCAAAAGCATACACTCTTGAACGTAAGAAGAAGTCACGATATATTTTTCATATAGTGATATTTTGTTCTATAAATTTATATTTTTAAAATAACTTAAATAGGTTAGAGATTAATTAAATTTTACATTTCACCAAATGTCTTTAGCCTATGTTCTTTGTTATCAGAAAATAATGATAATTAATTTATTATTATTTTTTCTCATGACCCAAAACAAATAGCGCTACGATCAACACGTCAACTTGCTTTCTTATGATTCTAGCCTATGTTTTGATGATAAAAAGGGCAGTCCCACTGTATGAAGTGACTATCTATGCGTGGTGTAGGGAAGGGGCGGGCCACAATGGCCTAAAGTAGGCAACCTTACCTTGTATTTTTGCAATAGGCTGATTTCATGCCTTGAATATGCGACCTCAAGGTTATAGGATCGCCAACTTTTACAGTTGGGCCAAGCTCCCCTTTTACGTTTTGACGATAATACTAGTAACTATTCATTTTTATTATCTTTAAAACGTAAGTAGCTAAGATTATCTAAATTCATTAAATTATATCGAATTTCCGATTTTTTTATATGAAATGTAATGTGCGGCTTAGATACTCGAATTAAAGTGGACTTATACTGGGACTCCATGCACTCTCGGGCATTGCGACGTATCATTTTGGTCGGCCAATGGAAACCGGGATTGATTCACGGATGAAGCCACGTCAGCAAACGAAAATGATAGGAGAACGCCCTCTAACGACGTATCTGGAAGTTCTGACAGTCACCGGGTTTTTGGTCATTTCATAAATTGCACATAGATAACTGCTTCATGTTCTTTCTCCGTGCGATAAAAGGCGTCTTAGCTTCATCCAAAAGCGGAATGGGCGGGAGAACAACTTCTTAAAGCCCTCGCTTCTTTTTTCCGTTTTCCTGCTCCAGCAACCTCTAACCACCCCCCCCAATCAGTTCTCTTGCAGATGGAATACCTGTTGGAAAGCTAGGGTTTCTGAAATCTTAATCTCCAGGGTTCCTGAAATTCTTCTCGAACCGGCATGGCTCCGCCTGCCGAGAAAGTCGTATCTGATCTCGGCAAGCGCCTCGGTCAAACTCCTCCGAACAAAGATTCTCTGTTGAAATTACTCAGGGTAAGCTTAACGTGTACAGTGCATTTTCTTGTTTGATTATCTCCATTTTCCAGCCATTGAAAGCTCAGCTAGATCATCCGAAGCGTTCCAGCATGGCTCGTTCCGATGCATTTTCTAGACCGTGATTTTTGTTTATTTAGTGGCTATTTTTCAGTATCTTTTTTCGTAATTGTTAATGAGTTGGACAGATTGTTATTTTAGCTAGAGAAATGAGTTGAAATCAGCACATTAGTTATCCGTGTTACTAGAAGTCCATAAAAGTATGATTAATCGCTAATGATATGGGCTGCATTGGTTTGGATTAAGAGGGGAAACTTATTATGCGCGATTCATCCATACTATTGTCTTCTTCCTGCTCTATGCTGACCCAGTTTTCAGAGCCTTGAATTGTCCAGCGTGGAACCCAGGTTTGTCCAATTTAGGGCCCGGTTGATTTGCAAGATAGTGGTTTCCGTTGGCAGGAGAGCATTTGTAATTTCCACTTGAAAATGAGATTTAGAGCCTAGGTCTTCTTGCCCAATGGCAGATGAAGGAGCCTTTTCTGTGGTAGCACATGGTTTCTAGGCTGCTTGTGGATGGGTGCATCTAACACTCTGACTTTCAAGGGAAAGAAAAATGAAAATAGGATTTCATGTCCGAAAGCGAAATGAATTTTCCTAAAATGAAGGTTTGATTCCCATTTTGAACAGGATTTGCATCTGTAACTACATTTTCCATTTGAAACTGAAATGTGAAAAACACGGAAAGCTAGAAATTGACTTCCATTTCACTGGTTCGATAAGTTTCCTGCTAACCAAACAGGCCCTGAGCTGGTGTTAGTACCTCTTAGAGCCATTTCTTGATTTTCAGGTGGAGAAGTGGTTTGAGATCAGTAGATGGCTTGGTAAAAGACTGAGGAAACATCTAAGAAATGATGACACTTTATCCATTGCATTGGTTAAACGATGGGGAACTCTGGTGTATGAATCAAGAACCCGTTTTAAACATCTTAGGGGTGTTTGTTTGCTTGCTGTATATCCACGAAGTACTCAGCACTCTGGAAACATTCATCTTGAAACTCTTGGTGTTGGATCTTCTGTCAAAATGTCATCTGTATGATAATGGAGATGGTTTTCTGAACTGGGGGGATGATGGTTTTGACTTTTAATGCTTATAGTGTTTCTAATTCCTGTCGTAATTTTAGTTGAAGAAACAGAGAGGGTGCATTTTTATGGAGGAATAATTGACACATACGAGGAAAAACATTTACTGGATATGGCTGGATTTACTATTATTCTATTTCAGTAGTTATCTTGGGCTGAACTTTGGTTCTTCAGTTTGTTTTTCAGAAATTGGTGGGTCGTTTCATTTGGGTCATCAAACTTTCATCTTAAGTTTATGTTGAATCCTGAGATGATTGGATGCATTTAGTTCCATTCGACTGTATTAATTGGATCTGAGTTTTGATCCAAGATAGCATCATGTGTTTGATTAAGTTCAAAATTGTGGATGATAAGTCTCACAAGAAATTCCTCATTGCTTATGCACTAAATAAACATTGAATTTATGTTACTTGGACAGAAGTTGGTTATAGCAAGGATCTTATGTATAATTCCTCTGGTTGAATTGCTCCTACATTACCATGATGGATCTAAAGACCCAAAATATCCTCAAATATTTATGTCTTTTGTAGGATTTGATGTTTTAGTGTCTCAGGTATGCTTTCATATGCATACATGGTTGGGATCTTTAGTCATTGTCAGGACTTCTAGGTCCTGTAGCACTGATCTGCATGCACAGTGTTTCTTTATGTTGATGATCCTAAGTGTAAATTTGGTCACAGAAGTTATCTTACTGCTGAAACGCCCTTTTTGCTTTTAAGGAGTAGTTGTCTACTAGTAATTGCTGTGAGCATTTCCTGGGACTGAGGTAATTAGATTATATAAACCATTTGGAAAAGTCAAGTGTAATATGCCCATAAATGTGGTAATTTGTACACAGCAACTTTTTATATTTATGGATTTCATTATACAAAATTTTACTTCGATGAAGACTGAAAGAGGACTCTTTTCAATGGAGTTGTTGCAGCTAAATTTGGCAAATATGGCAATATTGCTTGTAGATAGAATGCTCTGTCTAACTTTAATTTTGTTTGCTGTGTTTTTCTACAGCAAGCTGCAGGTGCTTTGTCTGAACTAAAGCAGTCTTCATCATTACAGCCTGCACTAGAGCCCTTAAGTGTTTCTCTTGTTTGGAATAGCCTGCTGCAGCACAAAGATAAAGATGTTAGGCTTCTGGTAGCTGTCTGTCTCACTGAAATCATTAGGGTGCTTGCACCTAATCCGCCTTACAGTGATGAGATATTAAAGGTAACTGGATCATCTCAACAAATACATGCTTTCTACTGTTTTATTTCCTTGTCTTTCCCTTTGAAGACCATGTATGCATAGTCATCCTTTCTCGCCTAAGACATCGTGTGTTTCTTGGTGATTCTTCTTTAACTGCCTTTTTGAACAAAATCAATGTAGGGAAAGAAGACACTCAGAAGTGCTGTCTAAGTAAAAAATGCTATGATTGAACAGTTTTTCAGTTCAAAATGTTGCTAGTCAGGATTGGCATTATTTGTAAAATCTCTGTTTTATTGTAGTTTCTGTTTGTCCACTTACTGACACATGTTGCATATTTGTAGGGTGTTTTTAAACTTCTTGTCAGCATATTTGCTGATCTAGCTGATACGGCAAGTGCATATTTCTCAAGGAGAGTAAAGATATTGGAGACTGTTGCTGCCTTAAAATGTTGTGTACTCATGTTGGATATTGGCTGTGAGGATTTAGTTTTGGAGATGTTCAATGTTTTCTTCTCTGTCATAAGGTGAGGCTTTGCAGGGCAGTTTTATAACATCTGATACTTCATTGTACAAGTTTATCATGTAGTTGATTAATCTTGTTGAATGTGAAGCATTACACCGTTTTTCCTACAATAGTTTATTTATTTTTTAATCAACTAGTCAATCCTATTGCCAGTAGGCTAGTGTTTTGTTTTCATTCCTAACGATGTTACTAATGGATATGGAGCTGTGGCTTTCTAGAGAAGATCATCAACAAAGTTTGATCAACTCAATGTTGTCTATAATGACGCAAATTCTAGATGAGAAAGTCTCCCAACCTCTTTTGGATGTGATTTTGCGTAATCTTCTGAAGGAGGAAAAGGTATTGAATGGTAGTGGTTTACTGTTGTACTATATGCTTTTCCTTTCTTTGGTTGCTTGTGATGTAATTTTGTTTTGTGCCTCATTTTCAATTCTGTTGCAACAGTGGTTTCTGTTATAATAATGAGCTTTTCTTTGTGCTTTCTCTCTTAATTATATTCTTTTTCTTCCACATTTCTTTACTTGTTAATGCAGTGCATCCGACTTCAAGGTCCTTTATTTGTATTTCCTTGTATAGGTTATTGGTAGCGCTTTATGATCTTTTCTTACAATCTAGCTGATGTTGGTATTCTTTATCTACAGGGTGTGCCACCTACTTCCTTTAAGCTTGCGGTTTCTATCATTCATAATTGCACAGAAAAACTTGAGCCCTTTATTCGAGGGTTTTTAACTTCTTCCATCTTGGACCGAGATACTGTAGGGAGCGAACTTAAAGAGTATTACCATGAACTCATTTTTGAAATTTTTCAGTGTGCTCCTCAGATGCTTCTTGCTGTGATGCCAAACTTGATTCAGGAACTACTGGTATGCTGGCCCTTATTTCTCAAACTAGAATTGTTGATGCCTGTAGATCACTGATATAGATAGAGTACAAAGCATCTTGTCTAATAAATTTGGCTAGTTTTTGCTGTTTCTTTGTTTAGTTGTCTTCATGTGACCTTGAGGTCACGGGTTCAAGGTGTGGAAACAGCCTCTTGCAAAATGCAAGGTAAGGCTGTGTACTTTAGGCCCTTGTGGTCCGCCCCTTTCCCGGAACCCGCATAGGCAGGAGCTTCATGCACCGTGGCTGCACTTTTTCTTTTGTTTAGTGTTTTGATCTCTGTTACATCAAATGAGCCAAAGGAAGGTAGATTTGGTAAGTTCTACTCAAGGAGTAAGAACAACTAATCTACTGGTATTATAGCAGAAATGAGAAGGTTCTGACAGAGAATAACAGAAGTTAGGAACAGACAGAATTCGGTTACTGTAGGGGGAAGAAACATCTGGCAGAAGAGGTGGGAATAAAAGAAAGGAAGGAAATAAAAAAAGGATATCCAAGAACTAGGAAGTAGAAAGGAGAATTGGGAGGATCTAGCTCCTCTAAAGCTAGAAGTGTATCTTTCTGGAAATTCTGTAAGCAAACCAGTACATGTATAGTAAGCAGAGCTGGATCTGTCAGCCTGCTTATTGTACATTGAATCTTTGTAACTGAGTTTTTCCATAAGAAATTCATTACCACTTTTTACTGGAATTAATCGATTCTATCAATCTCCATGACTGATACTGTTGGCTTATTTTGGGGATCACCTGTTCTGTTGTTGGCAGACTGATCAGGTTGATGTCCGGATAAAGGCTGTTCGTTTACTTGGAAAGCTTTTTTCTCTGTCTGGATGCCATGTTGCACATGAGTACCGACAACTTTTTGTAGAGTTTCTGAAAAGATTCTCCGATAAGTCTGTTGAGGTTAGAGCTAGTGCAGTTGAGTGTGCTAAAGCTTGCTTCATGGCCAACCCCTCCGGGACAGAAGCAATTGAAGTTCGGAGTAAGCTATTTAGATATTTTGCTTTTTATTTGAGTGTTGGTGTTACAGAACCTAACATCATTAGTTTCTCTATCTGAGCACATTCTTTTTGTATTTGGCAACTTATCAGCTGCTCTTGAAGGAAGGCTTTTGGATTTTGATGATAAAGTGAGAGTGCAAGCTGTGAATGTAATATGTGATCTTGCTAAATCTAACCCAAGGTTCATCAGCCCTGACTTAGTATTGCTGGTTGCAGAACGACTTCGGGACAAGAAGGTTTCCTTTTTGATTCTTTCCATTGGCCTATGATGTAACCGCTTACAGATCATCCTACTACTCAAAACTTTGGATGCTTGTCTGCAGGTTTCCGTGAGAAAATTTGCAATGCAAAAGCTACTGGAATTGTATCGAGCTTATTGTACTATGTGTTCGAAGGGTGTACTCACACTTACTGACCACTTCGAACAGATTCCATGTAGAATTTTGACACTTTGCTTTGACAAAGATTGTATTGAGTTCAGGTATAGTTATTCATCCATGGTATGTCAAACTGTCCTTGGTATTGAACTCTTTGAGGATGTAATTATTTGTTTGACAATATTACAGGCCCCAAAATATGGAGCTTGTTCTTGCAGAGGATCTATTTCCAGCTTCTATTGCAGTTGAGGACAGGATCAAGCACTGGCTGTATTTTTTCCCATTGTTCAAATTACATCATATAAAAGCACTACATTCTGTATTATCTCAAAAACGAAGGTATTGGTAGTAAATGCTGCTTTGCTCAGGCATGCCATTGGCGGTTGATTATTGGCTCATATTTTGACTGTTCCCAGGCTGCAAACAGAGATGCAAATGTATCTGGCCTTTAGGAAAAATGAAAAGGTATTGTGCTGGACAACCTCAATCTGTAGTAACAAGTAAACGTAGATTTCCCTGAGTGACATTATGTACATGCATGAAGTCTCTTTCATTTTCTGTTCGATTAGTATACGCCATCTCGATGCTTGTTGAGCTATCTGTACTTTTGTGCTGCAATATATTCTTTTAATTTATTGTTCTTTACAGGTATTTCCTTTACAGCTTTCTGGCATTCTTAATTCATTTCACTGGAACAATTTCTCTAGTCTAATTGGCTTTGTGCTGAAGAAAAGCTTGTTATAAAGAAATCCTGGGGCTTGAACATTTCAAGAACAATTTAATGGTGGAGTCTTTGGAGATCTTTGATCATAATTGCCAGCTTCAGGCATTCCTTACAGTTGGAAGTCCAGTCAAAGTTGTTTTTTAAGTTCTAAAGGAGAAGGTTTCAGAAAGCATGGACACAGATTCCATCTTCTCTATCAGATTCCAGTTCTGGTGGATCTTATCATTGTCCATATTTCTATCTGTTGCGGGTTTCAAATGAGGGATTCAGTTTTCATACCTAAATATTACATGTTGCATCAGATGAAGTGATGAACATGATTTCATCATTTATTTAGTTTGTGGCATCAGATGATTGTACTATTAACATTTAATTTTTATTTTCAGAATCAACAAGTGATTTTATCTATTCATGAAACTCTTTTTTATAATGCAGGAGAATCTTTCAAACGAAGTGCAAAACAGAATTTTAGCCTCGTTTACAAAAATGTCAGCTTCCTTTATAGATCCTTCTAAAGCAGAGGCCAGTTTCCGAAAGTTGCACCAGATGAAAGATAAAAGCATTTTTAATGCATTGTTACAATTGCTGGACCAAGAAACAACTGTTGCAACTGGTCAAACTATTCGAGTGAGTTAACTATCATTTGCCTTTATTTACATGTACTCCTAATATTGAATAAGAACAGGCTCCCATAGGTTTGCTTAAAGCCTCTTCAAATTATGGTAATAACAATCTATATGGATTCATATATTTTTACGGTTTCTGCTGTTGTTCATGTAACACATTGGAAACATCTGTTAGGTTTGTCTTTATCTGTTCACAATTGCCTAGTGGAAGGGAAATAAACCTGTAAAAGATTTTATCATGCGTGGTAACTATTTGATGGCAACTGAAATTTGTTGCTTCATAAAGAATGATATTCTTCTCTAATCATTTAGGGGACATGGAAGGTGCTCCTCACTGGCTGCTTGACTTAAACCTTGCCCATCCCAGCAATGCTCTTTATTCCTCTGTATTGGTTCTGTCTTCATTGTTTTTGTTTTTGTTTTTGTTTGGCTTTTGCATTGTTCTGGGTGCATCTTGTAGATACGGGGATAACATGATGTAAGAGTAGAGAACCAGGTTTGTTAACTATAAGGGCAATAAACTGGGTTAATGTACCCCATTGGTTAGTTATATGAAATTCTGATTGTAAGCTCCAAGTGGGACTGGCACTTATACTTATGGAGCTTGAATATCGAAGGATGAGTGGCAGTCTCACCAGCCAAGAAATTTTTGCTTGATTGTGACTGTTAATCCCAGTCAACCATACATACAAGGGAACTGCACTGTTCTTCCATAATTAGGGAAAGTAGAGAGTGACATTTTCACTGTTGACCATGGTTTCTGTTTTAGGAATTTTCAGGGAAGTCTCTCTCTCTCTCTCTCTCTCTCACTCTCATGAGTACTGCCTAAGCTATCCTTTTGGGTGGACATCTTTCCTTATCTATGTGTCAGTCTGCATTTGGACTAATGTGGATAGAATGACTCTGCACTAGTACCCATTTTATCAACTTCATCTGCATTTGGACTAATCAGATAGAATGAGCAGCAGCCAATCTAACATTATAGCCCTTTGTATGCTTTGGTGGAAATTGAGTTAATTTTTTTCTAACATCTTCTCATCTTCAGTAGGGCATGGCTATGACAGGAAGCAAGCTGAAAAAATAGAAGCAATATTGATTTTGTGTCCATTCGTGTCTGAAAACTTGGTAGTGAAAATTGCAGGGAAATATTCTTCCGTTCGTTTTTGTTTGTCCTATGACACCATCAGAGAATCTTGACTGCTCATTAGTTGAGAGATGTGCTCTCATCTCTAAATTTATGGCAAAAAATTATGAGAAGCAATTGGATATTGCTGATTTGGGGTACTGTTGATGAGGCATAGTTTCATTAACCCTTTGTCATAAAGCATTATATTGAGGGAAGTGGTGTTGTGATGATCTGGTTCAACCACTTGGAAATTCAGATGCTGATGATAACTGGGATTGACAAATGGAACATTGAGAATCCTAAAGATGGATTGATGTTAGAAGGGATCTAGGGTTAGTAATGTATAGGTTGACTTCGTGAAAATATGCATTTGATGTACAAATGATGTTTCACATGTACAAAGCATAATTTACAAGGAGGGTAAAAGAGTTCAAAGATTGTAATGGAGTGTGTTTGGAGACTTCCAACATCTTAGGCGTTCAGCAAGTTTCCTTTGTGAGGCTTGCTCCTTGGCATAACCTTGCAGTAAATTAGGTAAATTAATTCCTTCATGATTCTGGAAAGGAGTGGCTGCAGGCAACAGTGGGCGTCGTGAGGTCTGTTAGATGCACAATGTATCATTGTTGTTACATAAGAAGACAAAACTAGAGATGTATGGATATACCTCACGCTGAATGGGCATGGGATTTGGCATATGGATATTTGTCTCGTGGTAAAAAAAAAGGGCAGCCCCGGTGCACAAAGCTTCGCCCTATGTGGGGTCCGGGGAAGGGGTGCACCACAAGGGCCTATAGTAGGCAGCTTTACCTTGCATTTTGCAAGAGGCTGATTCCACGCCTTGAACCCGTGACCTCAAGGTCACATGACGACAACTTTTACCGTTGCGCCAAGGCTCCCCTTTTGATATCTGTCTCGTGGACTTGCATAATAAATGAATGCGTCATCTCTTGAAGTGGTTGGAAACCAGATGATAGTTGCAAATCAAATATATAATGGATTTTACTGCAGTTAAACTCATGAATCTTGTATTCCAGAAACTCAGATTGCACTTTAAATGTTTGGTGTTGTCACAATCAACTACTGTGCAACTGTTGTAAATTGTGCTAACAGTTAATACATTCAAGCTATTGTTGCCTGCGGAGACGTTTGAAGTAGATATCTATCCTTCTTATAGTTCAGTCATGTGACACCCCCGGTTTTATCAAGACTTTTTCCTCATTAAAATAAAAATAACAATACTTTTAAAGAAAATAGACGGGATCCCTAAAAATTAAAATTTTATATTATAGAACCTTTAACGTAGCTTTAAAAGAATTTCTCAAAAGCGTAAACTTCGGAGGTCAACTTCATTCAAAACTGTAATTATAAACAACATTAAAACATTGATACTTTGAGCATGCTCGATTAAAACCACGATAAATACACGGGCTAATTAAAGATGATAATAAATCAATTCAAACGTCATTAGGTTCCATCCATAATCACCACAATATTTCCTTCTAAACTTTAACAATCCTCCATAACATAATATGAGTCCAATCTATAATATGTATCCACATCTAAGAAAATCTCAAAAGTCTAATCAAAGTGACATACTCCAATATATATCCGAAGGAGAAAATAAAATGGAATGTCTTCAAGTCTCCTTCCAGATCCCCGCTACTCTGCCTGCTTTCCCTTGTTGTTATCACGTTCCAAATCTGAGGCATTGCAAAACAAGGCAATGCCTCAGCAAGCTATGCTTGTGTAGGTGATTACACTCAAATAAAGTTTAACAAAATTTACAATAGAATTCTCATAAAGGAAGCATACTCAAAACATGTCAAATAACTGAAATGCTTGCAATTACAACTTTCACAAATTAGATGCCGAGGTAAATCAGTATAGCATGCAAGGCATGATCAAAATACAAGGCAAGTACATCAAAACCATACTAGTATATATATCCACGGAATAATATGCATGCTATCATTGATACCAAAACATTGTATCAAAACTATACCAGAATTCCTCCAATATACTCAATCATCGGTGATGTGTATCCATACTAACTTTGGTCCCTCCTGTGCAGTCAACATCAGCTCCCGGAGTCTCTCACGGCCTAGGCCCGACTTGCCCCAGTTCACCATACATACAACGTCATATAAACATGCACAAACTATATGGGTTACTATTCTGCAGTGGCAACCCCATTAGGATCTAAACCACTGCCGCTCCACGTTGACACCAAACGAAAGACTTTCTCCATCCCCATGGGAAGGAACGGACCCGTAGGGGGGACTACCCATGATACCACCCCTACGTACCTGGCCCTGTATCACTTTAGGGTGGTGTCTATCATCATCCTCATCGCAAAATCAGAGGGCGGGTGGCCAACCCTACAACCCTCCTAGCATAGTACCCACCGGGTGAAAGCACCCGTCATAAATCATCGGCAAGGTATAAATCTTATAAACCTTGTAAATACGTTATAAATAATCTCAATAACACAATTAAAGCCCGACAAACATTGTCATTTCCAAATAGAAAAGTCATGCTATAACACGAAAATTGGGATTTAATTATGTACATGAGAAGATGTAAAACACATGTCTCAAAGCTTTAAAATCCATTCATGGTTATTGAATTCATGAAATAATTGAATAGAATCATCTACCTCAGTAAATGCAGTGCGCAAATCAAGCGCGTGGAAATATTACGTGGCGCGCTCTGACGTACCTGTTACATCATAAATCTTCCATCATTTGGTAATTTAATACTGTTTAACTCTCTAATCTCCTAGATTATCTCACATTTGATGTATACCATCAACCTCTAAGGCCTGATCATCCATTGATCAACCTGATTGAGACTATCTAACAACATTCTGTGGTTTAACTCTTAAAAAGGAATTTATATCTAACTTTTCAAGTCAAATCTAGGTCCACGCTGTCGATACGGTCGCAATGCCTCTTTCGGATCGCGATTTGGACCTTTGTAGCTACTAAAAATCAAGTTTTTATAAATGGACGGTCAAAAGACCAAAAAAAATAAAAATTTTCGGGCGTCGCACGTGCGCACATGTACACAGACGTGCTAGATAAGTAGACGCCTGTCTTCGTGCGGGCGCGTGCACAGACGCGCTATGCGTCATTTTTTCGATGCGACAGTGCGCTGATTTCCGTGCATGCATGGGTCGTGTTGTCGGTGCGTTAGTGCGGTGCCGTTCGCGTGGCGCGTGGTGCATGGCGCCACATGTTGCTTGTGTGGGCGAGTGCCGTGCAGGTGCTGCGCGCATGGTGTCGCGTGTCGTGCGTGTGTCGTCTGTGTGCGTGGCGCCTATGTGGCGTGCGACAAGGGGTGACACGTGCCGCGGCGGGTCGCTGTCGCTGGAGAAGATGACTGGACTCCAGTCGCCGCCCGCCACGCACAGGTGTCCAAATGGTGCGATTTTTGCACTGTTTTGTTCAATTTTTTGATTAAATTCCATTTATAAGCTCCTTTTCAACCAACTATGCCATTATATGGTGTTTTTACACTATTTTTGTCACGTCCCTAAAATTTTTTCATCTACTGTTTTATGAGTTTTTTAGCACATTTAGCCGTCCAATCACCCTGAAAATTCATGGGATTGTTCTTCGTGTTACAATGCCTATGATGGATGGTTCAGATCACAATCTGATGCCGTTTCATCAGTTTACTTTAACAAAAACACCACTGCCTACTTGTTCACCGGAAAATGGCAATCCACACCGTTTCCTGGCGTTAAAAACAACAGAAACTATAGGAAAACACGGGAAAAGGTGGAGGGTGGCCTACCGTGGTTAGATTGCCACTGCGTGCGCCTGCTCGGGGAGTTCCTTATCGCTGCCTTGCGTCGCCAAACCGAAATCAGAAGTGAATGGTTTGGCTGCACACGAGACAGGGCAGGCTTTTATAGCCTCATTGTGGGTCCCACGCCATGTAGGCTCATGTATATTTACAATTTTACCCCTCCTATTATTATTTTAAAATTATTAATATTTTGGGTTATTACAAGTCATGATCAAGTTGCTGATCGTATTCACCAATGGACTTAGAAGAGACCAGCATAAGTTTTTGATTAGCTCTCTAAATGTGTCAATGAACATATTTGCTCGAAGAGTGGGGAATTGGGGTTATTTGAAATAGCATATTTTGTAAAATAGTGCTACAGAAAGTGATGATGACTTAAAGATCCAATGAGGAACTCTTTTGGTATCTTAACCATTACAGGGTGGAGGTCAGTGGAGCACTATTATGCTTTTGTTTCAGAACCACAACATGTCTAGCACTCCAGTTTCTCTTTATTAAGACATTTCTGTTGTCTTTTTCCTTGGTTTGGACGTAAATTGAGAACTTGTTTGCGAGTTTGCTTTGCTGCACCAGCCATTAGAGCTTTCTTGGATATCATGATGTAACTAAACTGCCATACACAAGTATTGCTCAGAAAGGAAATTTGACTATCGATTTGACCAATCCAATTCTGAGAAGAAAAAAGTTCTGAATGCTGCAAGAGTTCTTGTGGCGACCCTGGTTTTATAAAAAGGATTTTTGAAATAAAACTTTCAAAAATTAAAACTTTTCCTACAGGAATTTTTTTTTGAAATATATAATACATATTTATTTTTCACAATTCCACCTTCAACCCGGTGTCACATTAAAACATTCACATATAATAGCAGAAATAAAACATACCATTACAGGATCTCCCTGGTCGCAGCCCAAATAATAAGTAATTTAACTTTAAATCGTAGTTCAGATATAATATATCAATGTAACTTGTGTTATTACATTTATCTCAAACGCTCATTATTTTCAAAATGAAAGATAACAAATAAAATATCTGACTAACTGCTTATCCATACTTCTCTTCTTATTCTCCTTATTTAATTTGGTCTAGTTGACTTCTTAGTCCTCTCGCGTTTCACCTGAAATGTTTCGTAGGGGTGAGTACAAAGACTCAATAGGAACAAGTTTAAACTAACTGTTTGAAAACCACGGCAAAGGTATTGGCATAATTTTAGTGCAAACAATTACATGATTAATCATAAGTATGATATAAATATAAACAATATCAAACAATTATGCCTTTATAAAAATCTAGTGTTTCCAATAAATTCTAATACATCCTTCAAATTTCATACACACAAGCCCATTAGGACTTTTATCAAAGAATGACGTATCACAATTTGTTGTATCACTAAGGGGTAGCGTCCTACCACAAACCCATCTGGGCAATGGCCAATATCCTCGAGGATGACCGACATGTCAATCCATGTCCAATAACTGTATGGTATACTATGCACGTTGAGGACCCCCATCCGACTACGTTCGGCTGTGGATACCACACGGGCTGCACCAGTCCTCATGGGGGCACTGGATCACAAGAGAGCAGTCTCCCTATGATACAATACTCCTATAATAGGCCTCTTAGGGCAGGTATCAACTTTTAGAAGTCAGATCTTCCTAGCATAGCACCCAGAGGGGTCGTACAATTTGCCCTAGGTTAGGCTCAACTCTTATGAGTCGCCTAATTTTATGCTAGGCACAACTCTCTTGAGTTGCCTAATTTTCCCTCATTAGATCATTTCACATTACTTAATGCATCTTATGAAAGTATTTATAACTTTTCCATTAGCAAGCATATTTCAATAAACATGAATCATCCACCAGCTTATGCTAGTCATAGAACAAATACCTGTATATTTGTAGCTCAACATTGTCAAGATCTTATGTCTACACTCTATTGCGTAGCATGTAGGAATCAATTGCTTCATTTCACATACAAAAGTCGGTGCTTTAACAATTAATTAGGTTGCAAGCTACATGTATTAACAATTAAAGACTATGCTCACGCATAAACATTTATTCATAGATCAAGACTTTCAAAAAAAAATCTTATGATATTGATAAAAATCAAAATTCTGTGGGACTATACATGTAGTGGGTCCTATGGGATATGTCTATGCCTACTAACCATACCAGTGTGTACTTCGCCTATGACCTATGTGTATCATAAAGAGGTAATAATCACGTGTTGGATTCTAAACATGCCATACATGTGCTGGAGTACCATGCGTGCTGTCCATGCATTGAGTGCCGAGCATTCCACCCTGTGCTGGGCGCCTACCCATCCACTTGATACTATGCTCTAAGAGTGAATGTCTTGGTGGTAAGCCTAGGAGTGCCACCCATCCACAAGATGGCAACCCCATTAGCCGACATTTGCAAACCATGCTTGGAAGAATTTTTAACTCATTCCATCAATATAAAAGCAATCATACACAATCTTTTATGGTATTATAAAACATACAATTCAAAAGCATCCATTATGATATTATAAAACATACAATTCAAAAGCATCATTTCACGTTGGAGGACTTAATGTTACCAATTTGGAATCTTCACATGTGAGTAAATGGCGTTATTTACTAAGCTAGGAAAATAAGGTTTAACGAGTTGCAAATGTTTCCATGCTGCTCAAAGTTGCCACTAAAGTACATGATCTTAAAGCTACGTTCAAGATTCACTCTAACACGATGATCAGATGGTTAAGATTAAAAGTCATTTGGACATGACACCAGCAACATAAATTTAGTAGTTCTTAGATGTGAATCCCTTCTGTGTGTAAAGGTATATGGTCATTATTCATTCATCCAATGTCCACTTGCATTGAATCTAGACAACACTTTAATCTTATTTCGTGCGCATGTAATACATATTCTTGTTCCCATCATGCGCATGGTTGATAACATAAACCATGCTCAAACAACTTAGTTCATGCAAGAACAACATACCCAAAGGTCCTTCATGTACTGTGAACACATCAAAGCCATGCATTCACAATTTACATACAAGGATGTTGAAGATATTTTATTCTTAAAGCATGTGCACATTGATTAATATAATACATGGTAAATCTAAGCCATTCCATGGTGTCTTATCCTTTTGTCTAACCGACATTCTATACCCATTCTTTTATGCTAACTAATCATACCTTATGTGGTGACATCTAACCTTTTCAAAAACCTGATTAAATGCGCATAATACATGTGGAGTTTACAACGCGTTTTTGAGATCAACGATGGGAAATTTAATCTAAACTATGCTAATGAGTGTGCATCCCATACAGTTTAGATTAAAGTTCAACAATTCAAAACATAATAGAAGTATGGGTCACCTATCAAATCCAATGACCCAGAAATTTGATCTACCTTAACAGAGTCTATGTTTCTTCTTTTTTTTTTTCATAGTGACCAAAACAAAAATAAAGACAGACCCAACAGATGTGATAATCAGCAGGAGCAGTATGCATGTCGATGTGAAACGAGATCCAATCATGCCAGGTATTCATGCAAAACAAATCTGTGATAATAAAAATGCTTTATGCATTAATACTATTTCTCATATCAAAACGCATGCATGATTTCCTAACCTAAGTTAAAAGCCAAGCTAATTTAGACCAGTTCCTCAACAATCCCCGACCTCGTAGACGAGACCGTTCTTCTACAGTCATCTTTTCCACAACGCAAAATGGATAGCACAGCCTGATTCTCCTCTACTTCGTCTCTTTTCCTCTATCTCTTTCTTTCTCTCTCCTTCTCTTTCTTTCTTTCTCTTTCTTTTTGTGTTTAACACATTCCTTCCTCCTTATTCCAATTTGATTTGACTTTCTTCTTTCCTATCATATCTCCTACTTATCCTATCTCATATTCTAATTTGTTAGGTATCCTCATCTTTTCCTAATTCTCTAGATTCATTCCTATCTCTTTCTCATTTTATCCCATCTCTAATTCTAATTAGCTACGTATCCTCATCCTTTTCCAACATCCCAGGATTCTCTAGGTTCATTGCACCTGGACACTTCTTGGCTTTGGGTAAGGAATTTCTTCAAAAAGGTTATCTTTGGAGACTTGAACTCTAGTTCTAGAGTTTTGCCTATTCATTCTATAGCCATTAGGGCATTTAGCTTTTTGTTGTCAATTCCATGCAAATGATATATATTATAAAAATCAAATTTATTACAGTTTCATGATTGTTTACTTGGCATTTAAAAGTCCCGTCCAAGTGAGCTACTCAATGGAAATCTATATTCACCAATTTGATCAATTTAAACCTTAGGGTCAGCCAAAACTAAGGTTAATTCATCCATTGAAGCTGATAAATTATTATTTCAAGAAAAGAACTAAGTTAATTATTCAATTTATTTTGTATCCTAGTTTGGAGCTTAGTTTATATCTTTGAAACTCCAGGATTTTCATGCTTTATGGCTACAGCTACTGCCGTTTTTGCTAGTGTCAATTGGTTTTACTGTCTTAAGTTTTAGAAGTCGTATTTCTTCTCTATTATGGGTTAGATGGGAGGAATTGATCTTGTTTGATGCAGTAGTTTAAAAATAAGAGGTAGTACGCATGATGAAGTTTGAATTGATTATTTGCCAAATTGTACTAGCACACTGTCTTTTTCAGGAATTTATATTCTACCAAATTGTACTTGCATGTTGTCTTCTGTTATCATTTATCACCACATAAGTGACCTTATATGATCCTTCAATTTTGTGATTCAGCTGTTTGTGTTGGCTTTGGCAATTCTTCCTTGTTATTTGAAGCTTGGTTCTTAATATCTAACAATGCTATCGTTCATTTTCTTTTCAGGATACATATCTTAGAAGGATAGGGGAGAAGCATCCCCATTATGAATTCCTAAGAATACTCTCCATGAAATGCTCATATGGTATCATTAGTCGAGAGCATGTACACTGTATACTGTTAGAGCTTCTATCTGAGGAAAATGCTAGAAATAGTGATCTAGAGACCGCTGGCATCAATCTTCTTTTGGTACGATTCTTACTGCTTTGAGTTATTCACTTTCTTTTGTAAGAAATTCTTTAGATCAATTATCTTAGATTCATGATAACTTCAATTTAGGAAGCTAACCAAGAATATGGTTCTTATTCTAGTAATTGAGTAGCATGTGCTATGTTCTGAAATTATATCTAGCGCTTTGCAGTTTGCATCACTGCTGAGTTTTTTGTAACATAGTAAACCAGAGTTACATGGAATGATGACGAATGGTCTATTCGAAGTGGAAGTGATACTTACACATCCTCCTTGTAATAGAAACTGAGATAGGCGATACTAATAGATTGCCTGTTACTCAAAAACTGATATACTTGGTAAAGCGCAACTATGTCATTTTGAATAACTCCCTAAAATAGAGAGTTCAGCTAAACATTCCTGGATCACTATGAAAGCTGAAATATGTAGCTTCCCGATGTTGCTTTCATTTTGATAACTCTACTATTGACACTGCTCAGCATTACTTTCTCAATTTTGCCTTGTCATTATCATCCTGTACTTGTTTGATCTTTTATAGGGGGACGGAATCTCTAAAACATTGATGCAGTATGGTTTAGATGAGCAGTTTGTTTATAAACAATTGTTCCATGAAGGTTTTTGCCCAAACGATTTAATTAATTAATTAAAATTTCTGTTTCTTTCCTTCAGTACTGGAAGGTTATTTGCTTTCTGTTTTGGTTTTTGAATGGTATAAACCATTCTACAGCACACCTAATTAACTTGTGTTAATTCAAGTTGAAGGTGATTAGGGTGATAGGTTAAACTTTGCTTAAATGCCACTTACTGTTAGCCCATCAAACTGGAAGGTGTTATTGACTCCCAACTTTCACGGCTATATTCTTGATGTACACCACAATAGTTTCAATCTGATACAAAATTCTGGTTTTCACTTGCCGGACACTAGTACATGTCCATGATCAACATGGATATTCTAAACACGTGTGACAGACTATCTAGTACATGTCCATGATCAACATGGTTACTCTAAACACATGTGATGGACTATTTGTTATAATTATATCAATAATAGCCCAACTATATGTTTTTCCATTTTAGGGATTATCATAAGCAGCATTCAAATCATTGTAATATTTCTTAAATACCATGAGCCATATTTGCTAAACTCACTGAATTGAGTGCTACTAAATTGTTGAGCTGCCAATCCCTTGCTGCAAGTTCAAGTAGTTTGTGCTTGATTTTCACATCAATTTGTTCTGTGCATGCATAATTGCAAGATTGAGGCACGCTATGCATCTGATTGAACAAAGTTTTTATTGCTTGGTGCTGCCTTTTTCAAAACAATATTGTACGTCAGGTACCGTTTTAGTTGAATGGCAATCGAAGTCTATGAAATGCCCTTCAAGAAACTCTCTTCTGCTTTTAGGATCCCCATTTGTTATCCATGAAAAAGTAAACATGCTCAATGGAAAGGTCATCCTAGAATCACTGGCAAAGAATTTACCTCTGCAACTCCGGCCCCATTGATCTGATATATGAAAAGCTGATAACCATGTTATCCAATAATACAGTAATAGATAAATGTTGGGGCCAACTAATTTCTGTGGCCCAACCACTAAGTTGATAATCTGACTTAGTCCAGTTTATCCATGTGAGGTGAACTGAACAGACAAAGATGAGTTGGCTGCACTCAGATGCTAGATGACTCTAATGCATATTGTAGACACATTGGAACAAAGTCAGAAATATTGCATTCCAGTTTATTGACTAATACTAGATGCATAACATCTTCTCAATCCATCTGGCTGAATGGTTAAATATTAGATTGAGTAGGATTATAGATGTCGAGAGCAACAGAACATGCAGCCCCAAAGACACAGAACGCTCGTTGAAAATGTTTTTGTTGTAGCTGTTATGATGTTGTTCCACAACAAAATGGTCTTTGCTTTCCCTCTATAGGATGCCATTACATCACAACAGCCTATTTTTTCTGAATGACAAACTTTCTGTTTTCTCCTTTTTTCTTTTCTTTTAGTTTTTCTGTTTAGTACTAAGATTGTGGAGGGATGAAGAAAGCTCTCTCCTGAAAGCCATGGAATCCACATTTTATGTAAATTGTATTTAGATTAAAAGAGTTCCTGGAATTTTTGCCAAGTCTGGATGAAGCTGATAAGAGGTAAAAGAATTTAGTACAATTAGCAATGGATTTTGTGCAACTGAATCAAAAGAATCAATGCAAATGAAGTGAAACATGAACTATATGTACAGGGAAAAACACATTTTGGAGAGTAAAATGTTAGAATCACCTACTTGTCAAGCAGTATTAATAAATATGGCCTTTGATCTTCCTGCAACACACTGCAAGAATAGGTACATCTTATAATGTCTACTCTCACATTGATATAGATTGATATTTAGCCGATAGTTGGCTACTTGGAAATTTATTCCTGTTAATTCCTTAATTCTTTGACTGGCACCTTTCATTTCATGTTTATGTTAAAAGATATTTTCATCACAAGACAATTTTTTTACTACTGTAAATGTAGTACAATGTCCATGTCCATAGAACAGTAGGTGTTATACCCATAATGTAACCTTATTAGTTTATCACTTGGTTAACCTTGATGAGCTATGTGCTTGTATCAACTGGTTAATTATGTGTTATTAGCTCCTATAAGCTCAACTACAAAATGATTTGAAATGTGAACCCAGTTTTCCTAAAATGATTAAGGTTAGCTAGAGCAGCTTAATGAGGTTATTCAGATTCGTTTGGAGATTGGTGTATAAACTGAGAGACATGTAGTTGCTGATTGATCCATCTCTGCCCTTGAGATTCAAATGAGGTGGTCCATGCAATTACATGCTCCCTGCTTTGCTCCTGAACCTCTTTCCTGCAGTATAAGGTGCTGAATAATGCAATAAGGAGGAGCTATGTACTAGATATAATCAATTTCTTCCAATATTATTGCCAGCTCTGTATTTTTCTGATGAGCTTGCAGGTTCTATTTAATTGCTCTAACATATTGTTTGTTTTCTGTATTCTTACTTTGTTCATGTTGTGAGTTGTTTATTTGCCATGTGGTCATTAGTCAATTCTATTTACTGTATCTTCCCCTTTTCTGTGCATGAGACTATCGTAAACATGTTCCCATCATTGCTGAGAGGCTCTGAAGAACTTCTATTGAGGTGTTTCTCCTTGGAGAGTAACCAGTTAAATGAAAATCTCCTTCAAGTGGTGGCAAAGGCAGGCGGTCATGTTTCTATTAAGCTCAGGTAATATTTTTTACACAATTTGCTTCTCGATACTATCTGCATTAAGTTGCAGGAGACTATTCAAGTCTTTGGATATTCCTGAAATATGAATCACTACAGTGTTTTTTCCCTTAATTGGCAGAAATCACAGAAATGGTGTGTCAAAATGTGAAGGATACTTCTGAATGATAAATCTAAAATTTGCTGTAGTTTACTTATAATTAATAAAGTAGTACTACTCTTGCAATTCTGATATCCAACAGTTGATATTTGTTTTTTTGGAGGTAGGCACCTAAGCTTTCTTTTGTAGGTCTTTCAGTAGTTGTTCTAATTATTTCAAGAAGCTAATGTGGGCCAAAAGGTGCCACGGGCAGAAGAACTCAAAATCAGCTTGGCCTGGTTGACTACTTGAAGAACACGGTAACAAATTCAAAGCAACCAGTTTTCAATATCGAGGACTTCTCCTTAGATGTACGAACATCTAAGCTGTTAGTCATAAGCAGTCTTGTGAATAATGGAGCAGCACTGGGATGCAGAACAAAAATTCACCATGGGAAATTGGTCATTGCGTCACTGTAATACTTAATTAGTTATTTTGTAGTCAGTCAGATTCTGATCCTGAGGTTCTGCTGTACCCATGCACATCCTTACCCATAATGATGACATCTGCAGTCCTTGGTCCTTGTCGACAATGGATTGTATTCTGCTCTTGTTATTCATCTTTGTTAGTCGCCCTCAGTTTCATTTTTCTACATGACCTTCAGTTTCTAAACTCGCCTGAGGCTTTAGGCAGTTTTGTGGTTCAGTGAAAAGATCTGAAGATAAGACTTATTATTTGTTCATTTAGATTATCTTTTTTTCATTTCTAAAAGATGTGTTAATGTCACCAATATGCATTTGAAAATTTGTTTGTTTATTTTGGTAGTGATATTTACTCATCACTGGAACGGGCATGTTTGGAGGGAACTCGCCGACAGTCCAAATATGCTGTTTCTGCAATGGCTGCATTAACTGATGCTTCTGATCAGTTGGCCTTCTCACATTTATATGAGGTAACAGCACTGTGCTTAGCAAGATCATGATCCATTTTTGGCCAAAGTGCAACAGAATAATTAAGAGTTGAATAGAGGTTGCTTTAGTACACTTTTAAGTGCATTTTTAATTACACTTGTTTCCCCAGTTTGAAATATTTGTGCGTTGAGCTTGTCCACATGAATACAGTTTTAATATCCCATGAAATGCTTCATGTTTTTGTTCAGGCTGTCTACTTACTCAAGCTAAGGGGATGCTTTCACTATATGAACCTTTCACTTATTAGCTGCTTGGTTTCCCAAAGGGGAATATTGAATTCAATCTTTCACAAACTTTGTTGCTTGCTCTTGCTAACCAATCTAACATATTGTTTTTGCTGCTGATGACCATTTGACTCACATTGCATAACTATATTGCCAGATGGTTGAATATTGCAGATTATCCGATTAATGATTCGTGATCACCGCCACTTCCACCATATTTCAGCGTTTCCCTTATCTTATTACTTAATACGGAATTTCTTGTTAAATAACACAGGAATAGTTTTTCTTGTATTGTCTTAATGGTAAGCACCTTAATTTTACTTATTTATGAAGGGGAGCCTTGGTGCAGTGGTTGAGTTGTTGCCCATGACTTGGAGGTCACAGGTTCAAGTCATGGAAAGAGCCTCTTGCAAGAATGCAAGGTAAGGCTGCGTACTATAGACCCCTTGTGGTCAGCCCCTTCCCTGGATCCCACATATGCGGGAGCTTCATGCACTGTGCTGCCCTTTAATCGTACTTATTTATCCGTTGTGGCTTTTAATATTTCAAACTAAAGACTTCTATCTTCCAATTTGGGAGGTGCCTATTTCTGATGTTGTTGTTCCTGGGCTAGGGTCTAGTGACTCTAGTTCCAGAAGTCCTTTCTGATTTGGCCTTTAGAATTGTTGAACTTACATCTGAAAGCCAAAGCTAGGGCTAAATTGTCTCATCATCACCTGTATATTCCAGTACTCATATAAGATTGTCTTAAAGTAACAGATCCATCAACCATCGTAGTGAAGACCCAACAAATGTATGTCCATTTTTTGTTGTTGTTGAAACTTAGGTAACGTATTTCATATTATTTTTCAGTAGATTCTACTTTCCTGCATATTAAAATGCCTCATGTAAAGTGTGCCATTTGAAGAACAGCATATATTCATGCTTATATTAAATTCTTTTCAATTTATATTTTAGATTTACCTTCTTAAAACCATCATTTCTTTATATTCCTTCTTTTATGTTCACTTTCCAAGTCCATGGAATTAGTGTCAAAAAATTTGACAATACTGTTATATTGGTTTTATCCTCATGGTAGCTATGGTGTGAAGGTGGAACTAGTCTGTTTCTCTACTTCTATAGCTGTATCTCTGAGATGCTCTGTGGTTGTCTTAGTAATTCATATCTTTGTTCATTTCTTGTCCAGAAACTTGTGGATTCTCTTCAAGATGGCCAGAATATTCCGACTGTATTGCAATCCTTGGGGAGTATTGCACAATATTCCATACAGACATACGAGTCACGGGAGGATGAGATTAGACAGTTTATCACTGAGAAGCTTTTCCAGACACCAATTGTAAGAGCTTTTTGTCATTAACATTTTCAACCTGGAAAGCCTTTAAAAAAGATGTATCTGCCAAATTGAGATGAGTCAAATAGTCTATCACATACATTATTTATTGGCTCAAAGAAACTAAAATTTTTATTTGTGTAGGAGCAGCCATCACATAGGCAGACTGACATTGGTGATGTTTCTGGATGTAGCCCCTCTTGCAGACTGCAGGTATTTCTGGGGCGGACGTAGTGATTCAACATGAACTCTAATTAATTCTACTTAAGATTTTGGGAAGCAAGTTGATCTTCTAGTTACTTCTTACAATGAGCTCTTCTTAGTAACTTCCTTTGTTTCATTTTTATTCCGTTCGTTACAATACTGCAGCTTTGATTGTAGAGTTCTTTTTTTCTTTTTCTTTAAATGGCAAGTGGATTCTAAACCAAAACCTCGTGTCTGACAGATATCTTAGAGTTGATTTTGAGCTATAGCCTTTTGTTTCTTTTTCTGAAAGACAATGGGGTTTATTATTAAATACACAAGACAAAGAATTAGAGAAGGAATAGAGGTTGCTCCATGGCGACATGGTCCTATTTATACCATCATCAGTAAAGACCTTACTACATTTTACTCTTCCATAAGTAAATGTTTGAAAGAAATATCCGCTAAAGATAAGTTAGATCCTGCATGAGATAGGTCAATTGCCATGGTCCCTCATCTAGAAAACCCACAAGTGAATGATAGATGGTTTTCAGCCTGTCATGGGTGATGCCCCTTAGGGAGGTCAGGAACATAGCAGTAGGGCATATTACCTCATAGGCTAGATGGTATTAGCCTATCATTGGCAATCTATGACCTAGACACAAAGCTCTACAGGGAAAGCAATGTTTTAGAGCTCAGTATTTCACCCAAGGTTAAAAAGAGATGACATAGGCTAGTTCATGATGGATGCAAATCCTTAACTTTGGAGAGCTAAAAGAGTTCTTGAACTCCAGGCACCAAAAAAACAGATTCAGACAAGAACTAGGACTGAGAACGGTTGTATCCACCCATGTTAAGATCATGATCCACTCAAACTTTAATCAAATTGAGTTTTGTTAGGATAATTCTTCGGATCATAATTTTGACATCTTGATCCAAGTTAATTTCGATTCAGTCTGTCTTTCAGAGGGGCAATTTCTATCTTGAATCTTTCATGCATGTCATCCTAAGTATCTAAATTTGTATAATAAGGTATAAGAAGAGCTACGTGTACTCTAGGTAATGTAACAACTATTATTGAATATGAACTAGATTTATTCTAAACGACCATGCAAAATCAGAATATATCTAGTAAACTAATTTTCATTCAATTAATCAAGTTCCTAGGCAACCACAATGCCATAAGCTCATAAGAGCAAAGGCTTAACTGATCATTTTGATTGGTCTAAATTTTATAACTCCCAGCAATCAATTGTAAGTATGCAAAATCTATTATTCTTTATCATCAGAAGACTGTTCTACGACACCAAGAAACACTCTAATCTCCATGCATCATGAACAAATTAGATAACATAACTACAATATTCAGTTCATATAACTGAATGATCATGGCCCCAAGCCAACATTTAGTCACATTTTGCAAGATTTTGATTTATTTTCTCTTTTCTAGTTTTCTTGTTGGAGTTGCAATTTGGTTTTGAAAGAGGGAAAATGAAATCCTAAGAGATTTAAGTATTTTGCATTTGGGTAAAAATAACATAAGAAACTTGTTTGATTGTTTTCCACTCACCACTAAACAAGAAACAAAACAGGAAAGCATGCTTTTTAGGAAAAAAAAGAGTAAGGGCTTTCTCTTTTCTTTTGGGACAAAAATATCCTCTAAATTGCTTGAGTATAGGTATCTAAATAAGGGTACCTTGCTCTTAAAATTTGGACCCTAAAATTGTATTTTCAATGCTGTCCATTGGAGTGTTTTGTATGTTGACATCACATCTAAATCTGATTGGATCAGGATAATCCATTGACTGCTACGTCCATTGACAGCCCTAACAAGAACTTGCCCCAAGCAAAACCTCAGCAAGACTTATACAACCCATTTATGCAATTATACCAGACTATTCCTATACAATCAGTGAGGAATAATTGCATAATCCAGGTAGTATAATCCTTGCCAATCAGCCCCTGTTCTGCATGCTCATGGTGATGATTAGCTGAGGAGCTCTGGTATAGTTATGGACTGGCTTGCAAGATCGGATAAAAAGGACACTTGTGGTGCAAAGTATTTCTCGGTAAATGTGAAATGGCTTGTCAGGATCTTCCTAAGCGTAGATGATGAGATGCATGGCAGTCCTTTTGTGTTGTCACTTCATAGGAAATATTTCTGTTTGTTGTGATCGGCTTTATCAAGTAATACTGACCTTTTCCATTCTTTAATTGTTTTGTTTGGCTTGTCAATTGGTTATTTCAACTTGACAATCCTGTCTGCTCAGTTGTTCTTCTTCATGCCTTGAGGTCACTAGTTCAAGGCATTGAAACAGCCTCTTGCAAATGCAAGGTAAGGCTGTGTACTTTAGGCTCTTGTGGTCTGCCCCTTCCCCAGACCCTGCATAGGTGGGAGCTTCGTGCAGTGGGGAATACTATATCTTTGGTAAAAATCAGTTGTATTGATCAATTAGTTTTATATTAATGACAAGAACTTTTATCTAGCTCCTATTTAGTAACTTAGTTACAGAGGCATGCATCTATTTAGCTCTTCTTTCAACATTGCCTTCAAGTTTTCTGTCTCTCTATGAATTTTGGGTTTTTCCTTTTTGTTGGTCTTTACTCCTTACTCATCATCTAGATATAATAGAGTATGTCTATCTGGACACACATATATCAATATTATAGTATATGGTTGATGCTTTGACTGCTTAATTATCAGTTTAAAAAAAAAAGAAAAGGAATGCACAGCTTTTTCAGGACTGCACAAAGTGGTTATTTCTTGTGGAAATAATGTTTCCCTGTGGGTTTATTGGATAGTCCTCACAGAATATTGCTTGCTATTGTATCCTTTACCTTATTATATGGTGCATTCGATGATTGTCATTTACATTTGTGGGGTTTTGTCTGCAGATATATGGGCTGAAAACACTCATGAAGAGTTATTTGCCACATCAAGCAACTCATGTGAGAAATCAAATTATGGGGCTGTTGAATGTTTTGTTAAAGTTTCTTCCTGAAGGCAACATTTCGGAAGATATTATCTCAAGGTTTGTTTTGCAACTGTTAGGATGCCAGAATAGATTAATTTTTCAGCTTAGCTGTACAATGACCTAGTTGATTCAACAAATCTTTTACTTTCATCTGTGTTTACTTTTTCAAATGGTGGCTGAAAGTTTATTAAAGTGTTTCTGAAGTTTCATGCATGACTCATTGTTAAAAATCCAATTTTCCAACATCGATTGCCATGTCAACTTTTGTTCCTTAATTTAGGTTGAACTAGTATTAGGCATGTGCTTTCCATGTGGCAACTCTTGAGATTCTATACATAATTAACGTCACTATAAAATAATTATTCTTACACTACAAATTTAAAGAATTCATCAGAAATTAGATCCATAATAATCTGTTTGTATTGGTTATGAAATTGAAGGCAGTTTGAAATCTACTACATAACACAAAATCCCAGATGCTTGAAATATCCAATATTGGACATTTCAGAAGAACTGCCTGGAGCAAACATCAAATGTGGCCGTGATTGTGTCTGATCAAGTAAGCCTGTAATTATATTCACTAACTGACATTTTAGACAGGTTTTTGTAGCATAGACAGGTGAAGCTATTGGAAATAAAGTTTCATTTATTTTCTCTTCATTCAGTATGAGGGTGCTAAGATTCTCGGTGATCATACTTGTTTTCTACTTAGATTCATTGTTCTTTGGTTTTCTTTCTAATGGAGTAGTACATAGTGATCGACTACTATTGTGAGCCACCACAGGACTGTCAAAGTTCTCCAAAGGATGGCAATTTGAAAGTCCATTTAATTCCTCAACAAAAAAGATGTTTGGATGATTTGTCATGGTAATTTGGCAGTTGCCACATGCAATCTATGGTCAATTTGGTAAAATTTCTTTCTCTTTTTTAGGATTGTTGTTACTTGTCAGTTTGAGCATCACATGGAATGGAATCAATAAGGAATTTCCTTCTGATATTTTACAGAATTCCTCGTGCTTCTAAAGATTAACAGTAAATGCTGCACTTGGTCTGACCATTAATTTATCAGTTTTGACTATACCTAGTGAGAAGTTATATTGTGCTACATATGAGATCTAAATTAGCAATTCTGCTTCATTTAATGGACCAGATCTTAGACATGCCATACAAAGTCTCATACTCTGGACAGTTCTGACACTCGATATTTTGGTTTCCATTAATTTTGATGTTTTTTATAGCATATATCCTAATATTAGTGGTTAGGATAATCAATCAGAGAAGATTCCTGGAACTTGATCTACCATGATGAAAGTTTTGGATCACCAAAGATAAGGCACCACACTTAAAAACTCTTACTTTGTTTTTGCTTTCTTGTAATCTTAGCTCATTGGTATTTCAGTTGAGGCCAGTGATGCTTCAATGTTCCAGGAGCAAGTTCTCACAACTTACCTACTGGGCCCAGCACTAATCTCTTGCATGATGTAGTCAAAAGATCTCAATTCTAACCTCTCAACAATTGACTTGAAATAGGAAATTAAACCTTTTTTTCCTGAAAAAATGAAAAACAGAATAAAAGTGGAACAAATACTATGATCATACGTCCAGCATGAGTTCATACTTTTCCTTATCAACAGTGGATTCATGAGATGGATATTGAATTTTAGACTTATCATTTTGGGGCCCACCATGCAGGTATCCTTAATTTGTTTGACTACAATATCGCTTGTATTGTTTTGGCTAGACTTCTTATTCTATCCAATTCATTATCGGAAACCACCTGCTAGATTTAGTTGGTATATTTCAGTGAAAAGACAAAAATAAGGAAAGATTAAGTTGGTCAAGGTTATAGCAAAATGTAACTTGATCAAAAGCCCTGGCATGGTGGTGAAGCCGTAATTTTGGAGGAAAAATATTGAGAAGTAACCAAGAGGTGCCTGCTTTTTCCCCTTCTTATAGTATAGATTAGTAGAGTTGACTCGTTTCTCTGTTATTCTGACATGATGCCAAGGTTTATAGTGTGTCAATATTGATTCAACTATGCAGAACTTGGTTTTGCACCTTTTTCTCGACATATTTGAGGGTAAATGTTACAAAGAGTGCAACCTCATTGTTATACATCCTTTTCTCATTATACTCTTTTATCCAATTTGGTCTAGATTTTTATACTGTTTTTTTGCTTCTTATTTGTTTATGTTTATGTTGTTGAATTTTCCAAGCTGTCTGTTTCTCACTATTCAGCGGTAGTGGTTAGATCATGAAATTGAGATGCTTTTGTTACTTGAGGCCCTGAAAATGAGCAATTTGGATCATCAAACATCTGGCCTCAGCACGTACTTCTAGGATGTGTATCATGTGTACTTGAATTAAATGTGTGAACACCATAATGCTAACTTATTTTAGGTCCTTTATGCATTCTGACCAGGAGAATAGGATTGTAATCTTGTGTTAGTTCCCTTATTTGAGGTACCATTTATAATTATTTATTTTACTGTCTTTATAAAATGACAAAGCATGCGGGTACAATCATCATCTGGCATCAGATCAGTGACAGATTGTTAAAGTGGCAAATATCAATTCTACTCAGGCTAATGAAAAAGGTTAATATTGTCATGAAGTTCTTAGTTCATTAATACCACAAGCAGGGTGCAGGGATGAGAAAAGGTCCAGAGTCCAGAAATAAGTATCGAGATAGCATGAGTTTTATTGTGTTATTTTGAGAAAGAAGCATAATTTCATGCGCAAATTTTCAAAAAAACTAGTTCGCATGATTAAAAAAGTTTCTTGATGATTGTTTTCTGTTATTTTGCAGACATTTATGCTGTATCAACTGGGTAGCCAAAGTCCTAACTCCTATACTAAGTTCCTAGGTTCTTGATATTGTATAAACACTATCAAATTATCAGTTCAAGCATATGTTGAGCCTTGACATAGAATTAAGTGCAAAGACTGTTTTACAGTAAGTTTAGTTGCTGCCCAAATTCTTCTCTTAGTTCAACTTCTAAGTTTTAACAACCTTACAAAAATAAAACCTAGATTTCTAGTTTTTACTAGTTTTTCTAATTCTTAATTGTCATTCTTGTCCAACTTGTTTTCCACATTGCCTTCTTTGCAGTTTTTTGACAGTATGTATATGGTGAAGTTCCACAATAGTCTCTGATGATATTATAGTTTTAAATTAACCCTATGATTACTTATTGGCGTTAATAAATGTGCAGCCACTCCCATTATCTGAGTTTATACATAAAGGGTCATTATCTTCAATTTACACCACTTTACTCTTTCTATAGGCTTAAATCCGCTGGATCTATAATTACCAAGGGGATAATATGATCATTCCTGTACTGGCAAAAAGTTTCATGTGATTTTGATGTTGTTGTGGTAGAAAATTTAGAAGTCAAAGAAAAGTGGGAACTGGTTTCTTAATAGGATGAAAGTTGGTTTCTGAAATATATGATTGCTTTTTGACGATAGCTGAAATTTTAGAAACAAATTTCTGTTGTGTTTCTAGGAAATGGTTTCTCATTTGGCAAGGATTGTTTTCATAGAGGAAATGCTTGTGGGTTCTCCTTTCTAGAACAGGCATCAGGACCCAAAGAATTTCCTAATTACTATGGTTTAGTTCAGAAGGGGAGCCTTGGCGCAACGGTAAAAGTTCTTGTCATGTGACCTTGAGGTCACGGGTTCAAGGCGTGGAATCAGCCTCTTGCGAAGATGCAAGGTAAGGCTGCCTACTTTAGGCCATTGTGGCCTGCTCCTTCCCCTGACCCCGCATAGGCGGGAGCTTAGTGCAGAGGGGAAGCCCACTATGGTTTAGTCCATAATGTCTGAGTGTCAGTAAAATGGTATATTTGGAATTTCCACAATGAGATTGAGTGGAGCACCTTTGTTTGTAATCTTCGGTACTTATCAATTCCATAAATCGACAACAACTGTAAATTCTGCAAGAATTCGGTTTTCTTTCTACTGCAGTAGTCATTTGGGCTAGCCAATACATATAGTAAATTCAGTGTCTCACACATTTTTTATTACTTTTGACTGACTTTATATGATACTAGTTAAAGATTGGCAAATGGCTTGAAGATCCCTGTCACCTATGCTTCATTGCTATGCAAAACATATTTCTTGTAGACTGGGCTGTCTGGCATTATGAGGTTGTCTACAACTTCATATATGTTAACTGCTTGTATCTTTAATTTATGTTATGGGCACTGGCAAAATATTATGTTTTCTCTTCTTTTTTTGATGTATTATTGGCAATCGATTGTTGGAATTATAACTAGATTGTCCCCTGCATTGCTTCTATTTTATTACTTTTCAGTGAAAGTGACAAATCTTGTATCCGGTTAGCTGCTGCGAAGGCTGTGCTTCAGCTTGCTAGAAGATGGGATTTGCATATTTCCCCTCAGATATTTCGTCTGACCATGTTGAAGGCCAGGGTATGCAAGTTATTGTTGTCAATATTGTGCATTATCTTATGATAAACAAATTGAATATGTATCTGTTCAATTGAAGCTCTGTTCATTGAGTTCTGAATTTTGTGACATCTTTTATGCCATGCTTAAAGCATTCAGTATATAGACGTTTTCTTAAAGTTCCTTCAAATCTTCCTACAATGTTTAGTGCTTCCATTTATCATGTTCTTGGTATTGCTTAAAAAGTAGCTCTCAGGTCTTTTGTTTCGTTTGTTTCTGCTATGACTCCATAATTCTGACAGTCAATGTTATACTAATCTGAAATTGAGTGCTTTGATAATCAGTTTATAAAATTGTTAGTCTTAGAGTTCAGTGGATTTTAAACACCAGGAAACTCGGTAGTATATTAAAATTTTAAAGAGTGTTATATATGGTGTCAGTTAATGATCAGCTTCTTTTAGTGTCCTGATGATGTGAGACTTCCAGCTTTCATACGCATATGATCTGTCACATCAGTGTGACTGTATAGCTTGCTGCAATAGGGCTAGAAGTCTTTGGTCTGGCTGGTTCCAACTAATGATCACAGTTCTGAAGCAAATAGAAATAGTAAAACTATAGGCTTTTTCCACTTCCTTTTGTCTGCCATATGCATAAGGTGGTTCTCCTTTCCTATACACATTCTTTCTTTGTTTTTTGATTATTTATCTAGGGTATATCTACATAGTATATGCTAAATAACTGCATGCAATGACTTGTCATTCTGTGAGTTTACTGGCTGAGAAGTGCTGCAGGCAGTCATGATGTCAGCAGTTCTTTTTCTTGGGGATGTATCAGGAGGAATTTGTGCTTCAGTTTGTCCTCTCTGTAACTATTCATTTATTGGACATCTTTGTTTTCTTGATTCCATGCCTCAAAACCTTATGGAAGTAGGTGCCTCCAACTCAAAATATGTGAAAGGGAAATCTCTTGGTATTTAATATGGTGGTAAACCGTCTTGTGGAAGTCAAAGAAAGCCAATATTGAAATCAAAGTAAGTAGATGATCATTACAAAAGTCACAACACAATTCAGTGTGATGGCATGTTAGATTACTTTGTTCCAAATTTATCTATCTTGTTCTGGAGGTTCTGATTTGCAACACTCTGACAAAGTTTGTGCACTGGGTTTGTCACAAACATCTGTGCATCTATAAAGTTCTTTTGATCTTAAGTGTGTTGGTCTTGCTTGATTCTCTGTTTATGAGCAAGAATATGATTTTCATGTTAGATCTGGATACAATTATGAGCAGGGTGATGTAGCCTTCTTTTTCCAGGAATGGTTTGGATAAAGAAAGTTTTCTTGGGCTTCTGTCATCAACAAGGAATGTCTTTCATGGTTTCCCCTATAATGGATTCCAGGGATGATTGTTATGACCAAGAAATTGGATTTGGCAGCATATCTGCATAAATCCTGTAAAGATGGTTTTCATTTTAATTTTCTCGAGGGAATTGCCTTATGAAATTGGTTCTGGCAGGTGGTTTCATGACAGATGATGGTTTTGTTTGTCGAAAATCTGCTGTTCAGAGTGTAGCAGCTGCTTCTGTTGAGGCTCATGGTTTTCCTAGCCACAGCAACAAGTCATGGGAAGATCCTCTCAGTGACTATAAGACCTCTGTCCTGCACCATCTCTTTCTCTGTGTGTGTGTGTGTGTGTGTGTCTCTCTCTCTCTCTCTCACACACACACACACACACACACACACACACACACACGCACGCACATATGTGCTCATGTGCATGCCGCACACGCACACACGCAACACAAGGTGGTGTGGATAAAGTGGTCGCCGTTTTAGTATAAAAAAATGGAGAAAGGGTTAGGAGATGGCCTCTGTTGTTGAGCTGCAGTAGAATGCTTTTTTCTGTGTCAATCATTTTCCACTTTATCTATTTTGTCTCTTCTCTATGATTTTCTTTGCAAGGTATATTTGATAAGGATCACCGAGTTAGTTGTTACAACCCCAGCTAGTTGAATCTCACAGAATTTTGGGACATGTCATGCGGTTGTTGATTACGTGCTATAGAATTATGAGGTCCACGTTATTCATATGTTTAGAGAAGCAGTTTACTTTTTCTTTAAATGTCATGAATAACTGATTGCAGCAAAAATGCCTGTTTCTATGAACCACATATTGTGAGGACCATTTATTTTGTCACAGTCTTCTTTTTTCTTTACTTGTGTCTTCCCTTTTCCCCCAAATTCTGCTGTAGTTTTTATAATTAGGTAATTTTATTTGGTGAGGGCTTCTTCCCTGTTGGTTTTACTCTTTATTATACTTAATATTTAATTTCTCCTGCAATACTCCAGGATCCTTCATCAGACGTAAAGAGATCTTTTCTTAACAAAATATATAAGCTTTTGAAGGCACGTGTTATTCCTAACAGATTTGCCTGTGCTTTTGCAATTGCTGGCTCAGATTACCTCAGAGATGTGCGAGAAAGTGTAAGTTCCTGTCTTTCTGTGACATTTGGGATGTTGTCTCTTTGTTGTTTTGTCTTAAATAGATGGCTGTGACTAAGAGCAGTTTATTTCGCTCTCTTCATTTCTGTCAGTCCTTGAAGTATCTTACAGAATTCATCGAGGAATATGGGAAAGAAGCTCGAATCCACCAAACCTGTGCAGTTCAGGATTCTAAAGGGGAAACCATGATGAACTATCCAGAATATGTTGTGGTTTTCTTAATCCATTTTCTTGCTCATGATCTTGGCTTTCCGCCCTTAAATTGTCTAGATGGTGATGCTTATGCTAGGTTTTGCAGGTACAATATAGCTAAACATAAGGATCATATCATATTTATTTAAATTTGATTCTCAGGGTTAATAATCTGCATTTTGGTGCTTTTCAGTCCACTTGTTGTCATGTTACGAGCCCTAATGAATCCTGCTATTGTTGATAGCAACAAGAGTGATCTTGATGATACTGTATCATATATACTTAGTGTATTTCGTGCTATCAGAAAGGCTACCGATGCAGTTGATGCTCATATAACTCCTGTAAGTGCTGTTTATCCACAAGCTAGTGTTTTCTCTTCAAGTTCTTTCTCTTGTGAAACAAAATGTTCAGTTAGTTTCATTTCCTCTGCAGAAATTGCACCTTCTCGCAGACATTGGTGTGCTGATCACAAAAGTACTCAGTGATAATTTAAAGTCTTTTTCTCATACTCCAAGGATGGTTTTTCTGCCATCCTCATTCTATAAAGTTAGTTTTGGTACAAGAAGTGAGGAGGCAAGTTTTGTAGCCAATATTTACTGAGTGTATGAAAGCTTCATTTGTTTTAATACTCTGAAACTCAAACTGTCATCTTGGCAATGTGCAGGAAAGTCTACATTTTAGTACTGACTGTTCCTTCGGTAGAAATTTTATTGAGAAAATTCTTCACAAGTTTGAGTCAGATATTACTCAGGTAGCTTGTTGGGAGTGTTTTCTGTGATTACTTTGTTACTACTGAACAAACTATGGCTTATTGCCTGTTGGTTCTTTCTTATATGTCACAGTCCACTGGCCCTCATACTAAACATGGTAGGAAGTTGCAAGATGATTCGGCACACTTTGCTGCTGTAAAGCATGGTACATCGAACTTGGGGATTCACAAGCAAACTGATCCATGGATGTACACAACTAAGGAAGAAAGGGAGAAATCTGATGACCTTGAAAAGCAGCCTCGGGTAATAACAAGGCAGTTACTCAGTGCTGGGTCAAAAAATCAACCAGTGTTGTTGTATACTTCTTCTTCATCAGTGGAACTACCTCTTGAGGGTTATGACCACAGTCATGAAGCACCTAAGAGCACTAGACCTGCTTCTATAAAAGACCACCTTTCTTCTTGTGGTTCTGTAGTTAGCAAACCTTCATTTTCCTGTTCACAGGTTTCAAATAAGAATACGGAATTTGTAATTTGTAGTTCTTCTGAGAAATATGACAGGGAAAGTCTAAACAGCATTAGTGCTGAATCAGATGATCCTTCAAAATGTAGTTCCAAAACTAATCAGAAGGTAACTGATTCTTTTTCCATTTAAAAATATTGAGCAACTTACTGTTATTATTATTATTATTATTTATCTATCCTTTCCCTTTCTCCTTTTGTGAATATTATCTTTTCCCTATGCTGATAGCTACTTGCCAAATTTAAAGGTGCTTGGTGATAACATCAATGTTTTAGTTGGAGATCGAATCAAATTATGGTTCCCAGTTGACAAATGGTGAGTTTTAATAGCTTAGCGACATACTTCTTTTGAGCATTCTGTGGTAACCAACACATGTTTGGGCCTGGTTTTTGCAGTTTCCATTGTGGCACTGTCTCCGAGTTTGATTCCATAAATGGTGCTCACAAGGTGATTTTTATTTTACAGTATTGCGGAATTCATTTTTTCTATTCTTTAGCAGGAAGGGGAAGAGAAGGAGCTCGCTAGATTACTTAGATTTCTTGTACTTTGCTGTGGGCTTGTGGCATGTTGGTGTACACAGGTCTTTTTCTGTTTTTTTTTTGTAATGGTTGATAATACATTGAAGATAGTGCAAGTTACAGTGACAGAGGTAGTCAAGACAGGTTATTTCATTGACTTTTTTCCTAAATTTCTCATAAAGTAACACTAATTCTTAATTTGAAGATCACCTATGACAATGGAGAGGTTGAACGCTTATGCTTGGCAAATGAACGCTGGGAGGTTATAAGCAAGGGAAGCGTGCCTAAGGAGGTATGTATAAACATAACTTGCTTGATGAAGTTTGCATTTGAAACAGTTGATTGACTAGAAAAAATTATTTATACAGGTGCCAAGCAAGGTCCATTTGAAGGATATGTAAGTGGTTTCTACTGCTTATTTTTTTAACATAGTGGATGTTAGTGTTATGAATTTAAACTCTTTTTTGTACATGAGATCCTAACCATAGATCAGTGGAAACAGTTGCAAGCATAGATTGATTGTAATTGATCAAGCACACGGTGTCTCACTAACAGGTGAGATTTGCCTGATGTGTCTTCCATAGGGAACACATTCTAGTGATGAGGGTCTATGTGCAAATATATGCAACACCTTGCTAAAAAACCGATCCTTGTTTACCAACCACATATTGTCTAACCAAATCAAATTCTCTTTTGATACCTTCCTCAAAAAATCCAATTCATGCTGCCAATCTTTTGCAAATTGTTTCCTTCTCGGAGAACTTCTAATAACTCAGATGAGTACCTTGTGGAAAAATAAACTATTGGGACAGGCATACTTGTGTGTTTTGATGGTAGTATGTGTCTAATGCAGGGTAATACAATAATGTAAGTTTTAAATAACTGGAAAATGAGCAGATGGTCAGTTAACTACTTAATAGAACTGTTGCCAAAGCTCTAATGTGTACGAAAAGCTTCTTGACAGTTAGAACTGGCTCACAAGAAATTCCTAATACCAGAGCTCTTATCTTAATTCCTTACTTTAGGCTAGTTCCAGGTCAAGAGAATTTTCTGTCCAAACTCTAGCCACTAGGACTTTCTAAAACTTGTATTTTTATATATTTTAGGAAGAAAGCCTGTCCTACTGAATTCCTGAGAAAAGGAGTTATCCAAAAAGCAAACATATTTGCTAAAGATGGTCATTTAGTGCTAGTGCAATTCAGGCCTAACTTGCAAGTTTATGAATACTCCAAATAAAGTATGACTTGCAAGTCGGACCAACAGCACTCTTGTTGTAATTATGGGAAATTCGAATACTCCTTTTAAAGTTCCAACTCAACCAAGCCTCATAAACTTGCTTTTCTAAGGTTATTTAGTTCAAATATTTATTTGAAGGCTTCATTTTTCCTTGATCGGGGAGGAAAGGTTATATGCTTTACAGTATTGCAGTACATTTGCAGATACATATGTCTGGTGAATTGTTTATCATGCTCTTCTGTTAGCAACATTGATATCTTGAGTATGCGTGGTTCCATTTTTATTCAACAGTGTCTGTATCTTGATGCGTCAGTTTAGTTGCAGTGCCATTGCTTTTCTTGATAATACTCTATTAATATTATAAAAAGTGTGGAAACAAATTATGGCCTACTTTTGGCCATTGTATATTAAAAAATCTCCGTGGTTATGCGTCTGTGAACAGCACAAATACTGGAGTAATTTGTAAGTGAGTTTTGTATAAAGATGGAGTAAAAGAACTAAACTTAATACACACCCAAAAACTAAGTGGTGGAACTTAAAAGGAGAGAAAATAACCTCCTTCAAAAATAAGTTGATGGTAGAAGGAAAGTGGAACTATGAAACAGAAGTAAATACTATGTGGATTAATATGGCTGAGTGCATTAAGAAAGTGGCAAAAGATGTCTTAGGAGTATCTAAAGGTAAAGGGGTATTAGCAAAGGAAACATGGTGGTGGAGTGAAACAGTTCAAAAAGTTATTAAAGAAAAACGGATGCGTTTTAAAGCATGGCAGAAGATTAGAAATAATGAAAACTATGAGCAATATAAGAATGCTAAAAACGTTGCTAAGAGAATAGTAAGTGAGGCTAAACTTAAAGCATATGATGAGCTCTACAATAGACTAGGAACAAGAGAAGGTGAGAAAGATGTATTTAAACTTGCAAAAGTAAGAGAACAAAAGGGTAAGGACTTAGATCATGTTAGGTGTATTAGAAGCGATGATCAAAGGGTATTAGTCAAAGATGATGAGATCAAACAAAGGTGGGAAACATACTTTCAAAAATTGTTAAATGACAATGGCCCTGAGAATATAGGGATTGAAAATCCTATAAATCAAAATAACATTGGATATTATAGGTATGAACGTAAGATTAGAATACCTGAAGTAAAAGAGGCCTTGAAAAAGATGAAATCAGGAAAGGCCATGGGGCCTGATGGTATACCAATAGAGGTTTGGAAGCATATGGGAGACATTGGGGTAGTTTGGTTGACCAAGTTGTTTAACAAGATTATAAAATCAAAGAAAATGCGATGAGTGGAGGAAAAGTTCTATTGTACCAATTTATAAGAATAAAGGAGACATACAGAGTTGCACTAATTATAGAGGGATCAAACTTATGAGCCACACTATGAAACTTTTTGAAAGAGTGATTGAGAAGAGGCTGCGTCATGAAACAAGTGTATCGGAGAATCGGTTTGGTTTCATGCACAGGAGGTCTACCATGGAGGCTATTTTCTTACTAAGACAATTAGTAGAGAAATATAGGGAAAGGAGGAAAGACCTCCACATGGTCTTTATTGATTTAGAGAAAGCTTATGATAGAGTCCCTAGAGAGTTAATATGGAGAGTGTTGGGTGGTAAAGGGGTTTCGCAAGGATATATAGACATAATTAAAGATATGTATGAGGGAGCAGTAACAAATGTTAAGACCACTAGTGGTGTGACTGGTGATTTTCCCGTCACTATAGGATTGCACTAAGGATCGGCATTGAGTCCATACCTTTTCACATTGGTTATGGATGAGCTAACAAAACATCTACACGAGGAGATTCCCTGGTGCATGTTATTTGCAGATGATATAGTCTTACTCGATGAGACAAGAGAGGGTGTAAGCATAAAACTAGAATTATGGAGAGAAGCATTAGAATTTGAAGGATTTAAAATTAGTCGAACTAAGACAGAATATATGGAATGTAATTTTAGCAAGGAGAGTAGGAGTAGAATACCAGTTAAGATTGATAACCAAGAAGTCCCCATCAAAAACCACTTTCGGTACTTAGGATCAATAATTCATGAGAGTGGAGAGATTGAGGAGGTTATCCAGAGAATTCAAGCGGGTTGGAACAAATGGAGATGTGCATCTGGAGTTTTGTGTGATCGACGGGTGCCACTCAAACTAAAAGGAAAATTCTATAGGATGGCCATAAGGCCGGCCATGCTCTATGGATCAGAATGTTGGGCAGTTAAGGAACATCATACTCATAGGATGAGCGTCGCAGAAATGAGGATGTTGAGATGGATGAGTGGTAAGACAAGAAAAGATAGAATTCGAATGAAAATATTCGAGGAAATTTAGGGATAGCACCAATAGGTAATGAGATGAGGGAGACTAGACTTAGATGGTTTGGACATGTTCAAAGGAGACCAACAACGGCCCCGGTTAGAAGAAGTGAGGCAATACAAGTAGAAAGTTTTAAAAGGGCAAGGGGAAGGCCCAAAAGAACGTGGATAGAAGTGGTGAGGAAAGATTTAAAAACTTTGGGACTAAATGAAGACATGGTATTCAATAGAGTGGAATGGAGGAATAAGATTCATGTGGCCGACCCCTAATTGGGATAAGGTCTTGATGATGATGATGATGATGAGTTTTGTATATAAATTTGTGTACATCATAGTTTTCCGTTGATGTTATACAGCATTATATTGGTATCTTACAGTGCCAATAGATATCATTGATGAAAACATTAAAGGTAGAAGTAGCACTAATAGGTAACGAGATGAGGGAAGGTAGACTTAGATTGTTTGGACATGTCCAACAGAGACTAAAAAGGGAACTAGTTAGGAGTAAGTCGATCCAAGTTGAAGGTTCTAAAAGGACAAGGGGAATGCCCAAAAAAACGTTGATAGAAGTGGTGAGAAAAGATTTAAAAAATTTTGGACTAAATGAAACTACGACACTTAACAGAGGGGAATGGAGGATCAAAATTCGTGTGGCTGACCCTGAGTTGGGATAAAGCCTAGATGATGATGATGACAGTTACAAGTTAGGATCTGTACAATTACCAAATTGAGGGCTTTAATCTATATTTAGCTTTGATATCATAATTGTTCCACATTGAACTACTTGCCATTACATGATTCAATTCAAATCCTGGTGCAATTCTTGCTTTATTTCTTTTCCCCAGTACAAGAAGGCTTTTGGTGGTTCTCACATTTTCTTTTCCACTAGGAGTTTTAAGTTTCTATAAGCCATGACAGGTGGTCATCAGTGTACTGATTTTCATTCTTTCTGTTAACTTTTGCTTGGGTTGAGCTGTATTGGTAACATACATAAACTCAGATGCATGGCATGTTGAGCGAGGCCGAAAAAATAATTTTCATGGATGCGAGAGAAGTGTGTGAAACTTTATTCCTGCCGATCATCCAACTTCTGGAAACATTTTATGACTGAATTTATAATGATATCTTTCATGATTTTGGTTGTTGTCAAAGCTATTAGTTTGGTGAGCTTCTGTAAGGGTGTAAACATGTAGCTTAGCAATGCATTTCTTTCCTTTTGAAGCATGCTGGATAGTGGTGTATGGAGTCTTTGTTAGTATATGAGTGTAAGTGGATGCAGACAGTCCGATGGATCAAAAAGACCCTATCGAATTATAACATAACTTGAACATAGAATTTTACATCAATGAACATTTTGTGAATAGGGCAGTCCCGGTGCATGAAGCTCCCGTGTGTGCGGGGTCCGGAGAAGGGTCAGACCACAAGGGTCAATAGTATGCAGCCTTACCTTGCATTTTACAAGAGGCTATTTCCACCCCTTGAACCCGTGACATCAAGGTCACATGACAAAACTCGACCGTTGCGCCAAGGCTCCCCTTCTAATGAACTTTTCGTGAATCCTTCTATAAAATCTGATTTATTAATAAATGGACATGATCAAATAATATAATCTGGTGGATGATTTGAGATCTGGTTAAGATCTGTGAAATTATGAAATTTCTATCTCATATATTTTTTGGTACCGTTTAATTATATTTTCATAATTGAATACAAAATTACCCTTTCACTTCTCAATTATGAGTTTTAATACGAATAGTTCTTTGTTTGAGTTAAGGTTGACAATCCAAATATGATAATATTTTGTTAAGTTTGAGCTATTTGTTAGTTTTGATGACTAAAATGACTTGTAAGTTTTAATTTAACTTGTTGGTGATGATGTTGTATATATTTAAACAAGAGTAGAAAGCTAAGATGGAAAAGAAGAATTATTGACGTGGATTGTATATATGCTCAATTTTTCCTTGATGAATCTTTTTTTCTCAACTTGGATCTTGGACTCTCCAATGGACAGTCCAAATCTGAATGAATATGGAGTCTAACATTGAGCATGAGATCTAAGGATGTGTCCGATTAGAAATTGATCCAAGTTTTGTCCTAGTGGATCATGACTGTAACATTGGTGTATCCAAACCGAATTTGACTAGTCAGACATAACTGTCAGGACAGTTTCCTTTTGGTAAGTTATAGTTTCACTAATTCTGATGCAGCTTTCATTATTGTTCTTGGGAAAATACATGGTTCTAACATATTTAGTTAAGAGGCTATGTCGTTAGTCTAGGTCAGCAAAGAAATTTGTTTCCTTTCTTGCATGTTGGTCTTCAACCATCTAAACCCGTCTACTAAATATGTCTGATCTTCCACTGTGCAATCATATCATTCATGAAACCCAATTCTATGAATATTCATTAGGTCATCAACTGTCTGATTTCCAGCCTTTCAATTGTCTAGACAATGCAGTATGAGGTTCACTTCCGTTTCCTGTCCTCTATGTATTCACCTTTAATCTTTTGAGGTGACAAGAGGTTAGATTGAGATTGGACCAACTCAAATCAAAATGATCTGCCTGGTTTCCTAATACAATCAGATCTTAATCAGAGAATTCCAAGGGGTCCCTCATTGTTGTCATGATCTAAATTTCCATGTAGTCCTGCGTTCTTGTCATGTTCCATCATGTTCCAAATTCATTAGGATTAGAACGATCCATTGAACTGTTCAAAATCCAACACAACAAGTACTGTTTCATTTTAAAATAATAACCATTTTAAAATAATATCCATGGAACATCATAGAAGGGGAGCCTTGGCGCAACGGTAAAAGTTGTCGTCATGTGACCTTGAGGTCACGGGTTCAAGGCGTGGAATCAGCCTCTTGCAAAAATACAAGGTAAGGCTGCCTACTTTAGGCCATTGTGGCCCGCCCCTTCCCCGGACCCCGCATAGGCGGGAGCTTCGTGCACCGGGGCTGCCCTTTTTAACCATGTAGGTACTTTCGAGTGCCAATCTTACAGTTCCATTCTAGACAATTAAGTTGTATATGTAGATATAACCAACAAGGATATAGTTGTAAATCATGACTAAGACATTAACAAATAGTAATTGTTCTCTCTCTCTACATTTTATAAGTGTATGAGTGTATGTGTATATATGTTTAGAGAGAGAGAGAGAGAGTGTAAAGTATGACTCTGATTTTCTGATAAAAATGATTGATAGCTTTACTCTGAAATCCCATCATGTGCCTGCGTTAACTTTACAGGAACCTCAGCAAAGAATATTAACTGATTCTACTGAAGCAGTCTTCTTCTATGATGTTCCATTCATTATTCAATCTCTTAAATTGGTTTCGTTATTCTGGGACTGGTTCTTGTAACAGTTGTCTTGTGGAACATGTTGATACTTACGGAGTTGACACTGCCCAACAGCAAATGGCATCATCAGAAAAGCAAAAGGGAAATCATGAAAAAAGTTCTGTTGTGGGTAATGTTCTGTGGCTTATGTTTCTAGTCCTATTCAATAGTTATGTTTTCTCTTCCTTTCACAATAGTTATGCAAGTGAGATCATTTTTCATCTAATGAAAAAGGTAACACCACATTTCTCATAACAATGGTTCGAATTGATGCACTTTTGTGTATTATGGTCACTGTATTGCTGTCTACTGATGACAAATACCTTGTTGCATGGAGATGCTTCACCGTATCTGTCCCTGAAATGGATGCCATCAGTATGAACTTCTAGACACTAGCCTCTAGGTTTAAAGTCTGTAAAGAGTCAATACATCCTTCCTTGGGATGAATGTAATAAAAGAATCACCGCGTAGTCTATTTGTCCTGTCATTATGTGCTCTTTCACAATAACATAAGAGGTTAAGCATATAACAAACCTGGCTCTATATCTTCCTTTGTGGCAAACATCACGCCTTCCAACTCTTCCATAGCAACTTCATCTTGAAACTACTCAACTATTAACACGCATCAGTCCAAATCCACAAAATATCAGGATTTGGGTAAAGATTCCATCTCCCACTTATCATCCACTGGTACACACACATGTACAAAACGACCAAAACCCCACAACAGGCAAAAAATGGTCATTGTGGACTGGAGGATTATTGCTTCTTGCCCCTTCCCCGGACCCCGCATAGGCAGGAGCTTCGTGCACCGAGGCTGCCCCTTTGCATTGTCCATGACCCAAGTTGTGGATCTCATTATTACAAGCACTAGCTATGCCATGGAATTTTTTTCCTCTTTGTTAACCACTTGATCCTGGATCTATGACACCTAATAATTTCTAGCTAATACACGTTCTCTCTCCTTTGCTTACTCTTTCAGCTTCCTTCAATGAGTAAAAGCTTGCATCAAAAGCACGCCTAGCATCAGTAGCAGACTCACAAATCTTTCATCAACCTATCCACTTAGGTTGCTTAAACCACTACTAATCAGATTAAAATGGCCTCAATCCCCGGGACTTCTGCTCAACTCAAGTTTTATTAGGCAGCAGCTTTGGATATGTGCATTTTTTTTCTTTAGTGAGTCAACTTGGATCCTAACCTCTTGGTTGTAAATGAGGCATTTAATCAACTCAAATTAAGTGTTGAAGTACTAATCTTGCTGGCAGTAATGGGATGAGTTATTTTCCACTAGTCAAGGTTTATATAGGAAATTCTTGTTAGGTAGCTTCAAGTTGTGCGTCCTGTATCACATTGTATCACGAGACATCTATGCAGTGCTGCCTATCAGTGGATGAGGAAATGGTTAGCTGACTGTTCAAAATGCTATTAACCAGACAATAATAGCCAATCCACTGTTACCCATTGCATGTGATCAATTAGGGGTTTTCCTAGCCATTGATCAGGCAACTAGCTTCTTGCTGTAGATGAGAGTGATCATGATTCTGTACTATTCAGGAAAGTTAAAAGAAAAAAACCATAGAATCCATGTGGCCTATTAATTGGTGCATAATGTTGTTCCCACATGTACTGTATGATGCTGTATCCTCAACAAGATAATTGAACTTTTGGCTAGGTGTTGAATATCAGTTTATCATGATTCGTCAGTGAACGTATTCCTAATGGAATGTATGAACAGCTGAAAATATAAGTGGGACTGGCTTGATCAATGACCAAAACATTGGTTTACTAACTCGTACTATCAGTGGGCTGTACCCCAAAATTATCCATTTTTAGATGACTCTTAACCCTTCGATTTTGAGGATTGATGATGAATGTACACCTTCACCTCTTCATTTGCTGAGTCACAGAGATGAATTTGGTTCAGGCCTAGACGAGCTACTAGATAAACAGTTCAGATCACTAAAAGATCTGGCTGCAGTTGCGCTTCTCTGGTGTTTCTTAGGAATGTAGGTGCATTCATCTTTAAGGACTCCAATATTTTGAGCTTTTTGAATATGATCTGTTCACTCTGTTCGTTGATGGAATTTGAGTTTGACTAGTTTGGTTTCACATGCTGTTTCTGTCAGTGTCTATTAATAAATTCTCTGTTGTAGCTCCTTGTTCTGGTTTTGATTTTCGAACTTTGTTGTAAGGCTAAATAATTGATCCCATTATGCAACAAGAAGTGCTTACCTTCCATTAATTTGTTTCTGTGGACTTCTCATTAATTATTTCATCAGCATGCAAGAGAAAGGGTGCACCGAAGCCCTCAGTTTCAGCAAACACAAATAAGTCAGCATCCAAAGTCATCACCGAAAACACACATGTTGTAAGCACGTTCCTCCATTCCAGTCTGGTTTGTATTTTATTTTGCCTGTTCCTGCATGTGACTGATGTCTTCTTGCTTTCAGATTGTTCGGAGGACTCGGAGGCGGAAAGTTTGAAGCCCAACTTTTCAATTCTTTTTAGCAACCACACATGTATCTATCATGCTTATGTAAATAGTTTCTTATTACAATCATCATGTAGTATGTTGATTCAGGCAATACCTTGTCACCTACTAGCTGGAAATCCAAGGTTGGTCTTTCCAGATATTGCAAATTGACCAGTAGAGACTTGATTAGAACTGTGATATATAGTTAAGCATGTGTAAAATTCTGACTAAATGTGGCCCGTTACCAACTTTGAGTGTTAGGCTAGTTCCCTTGCATTTAGATCTTTGCCCTCAGGCTAAGGTTTTAACTCCTACAAACCTTGTACTGGCCGTCCTTTCTACTGAAGCTTCATAGGGAATTTCTTGCTTATATTCATATCAGCCGAGTCCTGGTATTTTCAGATACTTTGTCTTGTTTCTTGCATGTAGGCTGTTCATCTCGTTGGATATATTACGCTAATTTTGAGGATTGCATTGAGCTAGTGAGAGGGAAAAAAAAGAAGGCCGGTGTGCCCCCTTTTTTGGTACTTTTACACGGATCCAAGCCGGTCACCAGATTAACTCTCCTAAAAGGTTGGGGATACACAAAATTTCATCCAAATTCTCTAGAGCGTCTACTCTTACTGAGATTCTTCTTCTTGTCATCTTACTATATACCAAGGAAAGCGATATGTGAAGGCTTCTTAATTAGGCCTTAAAGTGGGCTCTCTCAAGATGACACATGTCCCATATTACTTCATTTCCCTAAGAACACAAGACGGCCTTAGAAGTTGAGGATTCATTAAATATGAGGTTGAGCAACCATGCCGATTTAGATAAAGAAATTGTTTGTCGGCCCAACATATATGCATTTAGGAGAGACAATGTCACTCTCTAAGTGTTGGCCCTCTACGGATAACATGGAGTGCTTTGCCTTTTATGACCACAATATTAGGTGGTTTCTGCCTCATGGCTTAGATCATGTGTAGATTAGACGGTTGAGAAAGGGTCTGCTTTCATTTCTCTTGCTTGCGTTTGTCACACAATCTCTTAAATAGCTTTATCTATGAACTTGCTCAGTTGGCAAGAAATGGATCTCTCTCTCTCTCAGTTGGCAAGAAATGGATCTCTCTCTCTCTCTCTCTCTATATATATATATGTGTGTGTGTGTGTGTGTGTGACAAGGAGGAATTGCAAAACAAATTGCTGTCACGCCATCGCAAACATACAATCATGCATGGTTCTAGATAGATGCTGAGTTGTCTGTGACCTGCTGCACTACACATTTATTGGCAAATTGGCAAAATTAATTTGCGAGGAAAAGCACCTTTACTGAAAATTTTTTTATGCTTAGAAATGGATGGCAAACCCTTTTTGGTTATCTCGGGTAAATTCAATTTCTAAACATAAAATATTTTTTTGTAGGAAAGTGGTTTTTTCCCTAGAAAATCAAATCCTGTATATTTCCCGCCAACCAAACATGCCTAAGTATTTATCTTACGAAAAAAAGGAAAATGCTTTTGCTGTCGTGGAAAATGATGCATTTTTAGGATACAATATATTTAGGCTCCAATTTTGGATGATGCTATCCATTCGTCATCTTCAGCTTGCCTCAGATTAGCTCGATATCAAAGTTTAGGATAGTTGGATAATTTGAGCTATGCTGTTTTGGACTTTCAAATCATGACATAATTTTCAACTTTTAGAAACTAGTAGCTAGAAATGTTAAATAGGCATGAGTTTTCACAAATAGCTTAAATAATATAGGGCAAACAAGATGAGTGGGTCAGATCATCCAGAGGTGACGCCTAGATGGGCTGCATCTAGAAAATGTGTCATCTTTAGTGTTGTGTTAGGACTCAAAATGTTCAGGTATTTTAAGTAATGCAAGCCTACAACTTGGTGATGGAACCATTATCTATTAGACCATATCTTAACACAAGCACCATTGCAAAATCTATTACATTGGCAAATATATTATCTCCAATTGATCATTACACTTCTTCTAAATTTTAAGATGCTTTTCTTCTTTTTTTTTGTTAGTAACAAAAAATTACAAACTCAAGCACTTACACTCACACATGCTCCTCATTTAATCCCTGGACAAAGGAAAAAGCATTATTTTGTTTGAATTTGTGTTTCTAAAGAAATCTTCCTTATAATTCACACTTATCCAGAGTTGTTCTAGGTAAAAGATGTTTTTGCCATTGTATAGCATGGCATGATTGAGGTAATTGTTTGAACTTGAGCTATTCTTGCAGCTTTGGGGAGCTTAGTGTTTTCATTAATGTAGCCTTTTATTATGAAACTTAGGAGGAGAATTCTGGAAAATAAAAACCACTTGAAGTGCTTAGTTGAAGGTTTGAGGTGACACTTTCCTCTTAAAAGGAAGATTTTAAGTAGATTTAAGAATTAGGATAATAGGTTAGGGTAGTTTTACTTCATTAAAAAATGAAAACCTGTCAGAGCAAGATATTTGTTGAAAGATAATTGCCTTCAAGTCTAACTCAAAAGTTATAATTCAATACTTTGGGAAGGGATATTGAAAGAGACAGATAAAACCCTCAAAGAGGGAACAATCTAGTCCATACATTGGGTAATAAAATCAAACTATAGATTGATAAATGTATCCCAAATAAGCTTTTCGGGTATGAGTTTCAAGACTTCCTCGGATATGAAGTTAGTAAATAGATAGAGTTTTTACATCATTTATCCCAAACATTAGAAAATAGGACTAAAAAAAGATCAACTAGAGATGGGAAGGTAGAATTGCTGAAAAGATAATTAGAATCAGACCTAATCCCAACATTGACAATGAAATAAAATAGGCAGAGTTTATGAGCTTAATAAATGGATGGAGAGGTCATTTCAACAAGGAGTTGTAAGTGTGAAGTAAAGGTGACATTTGATTGGCTGAGATTAAAATTTTCTATTTTCTAATTTTTTTCAGCCAATCAAATGTCAGCTATTTCTTGCACCTGCATCAAATAGCTGAAATTAACAAACCCTATATGTGTGTGAGTGTATGTGCATATATAAAACTATACTTCTAATCAATTTCATACCTTTAAGATCTAAATCTTACTCTTTGAATCAACTCATCCTGTGAGCTAGATTCCAAATATGTTATCATAATAAGTTTTCTCCTTTGGATGATTTTAACCCTCAGATTTGGTGTCATTCAATTGTCTTTCTTCTTAACCTCCATATTTTTCTTCACATTAGCAGTGGCTAGGATTATCCAATAAAGAAGAATTTTGGCCATCTTTCAAGTATTACTTAGGTGAACATTTTGGCTTATTATAAGTACTGTTCCCGCCGCGTATTTTAAAGCTTTTTGTGCAAATGCATGAAGTGGAGCCTTGGTGCAACAGTAAAAGTTGTTGTCATGTGAACTTGAGGTCACGGTTCAAAGCGTGGAAACAGCCTCTTGTAAAATACAAGGCTGTGTACTTTAGGCCCCTTCCCTGGACCCGGCACAGGCGGCTGCCCTTTAGTGCAAATGCATGCATATCGATTTACAAAAGCCCTGGTGCAAACCTTTTTTCTGGCGTTTCGCATTTGAAAATTGATTTTCCGCGCCAGCATCTCCGAGCTCTCCTACTGCAACCGCCGAAGAAGTAAGCGATCTGAGAAAGCTATGTCCAGAGACCTGCGAATTAGGGTTTCAAGCTTTCCACTGGGGCATTTCCTACACCAACGATCATGTCGACAGCTAAAGGAAGTGGCAGGAGGCGAGCAAGACAATCCGAAGCTCCAAAATCACAGAAGAAACTTCGGAACGATGATGATTTTGATCCCAATCTTACAGGGTTTGCTTTTGTTTCTCATTCTAGGTTCTTTGTACTTCGTTCCTTGAACATATTTGGCTGAGACTGCTTGATCTTTTAATTCTCAGCGATATCAAAGATATCATTTCGGTTGAGACTGCTTGAACATCTTAGGTTCTCTATACTGGATTTGCTTTTATCTTATTTCGCGTAGAGGTAACTTGAGATCCATAAGAACATGCAGTAGGGTAAGCTTGCATTTCATACCTCAAAATTCCATTCAGAACTGGCTGCATTTATCATCTAAGCATTTATTGTTGGTGCAAAAGCAGGTTCCTGGGAACTTAGAAATACGTATGTAAAATCATATCTTAGGATGCTGTTCGACTTGGTTTTGACTATCATGACATTCTCTGGATTCATTCTGCAGATGTATTTTCCAAATTTGAGGATGAAAGGGAAAGTTATTCACACGTTAATAACAGCATAGTGAGTCATCCAATCCTCTTCCACAGCTTATATAGACTGTTAACTTATAGTTGAGCTCATCAACTTTGTTCGGAAACTTCTTTGTTTTCGGGGAAGAGGGAAAAGACTATGCTAGCTGAGCTTTAGAATGCTTGTGCAGATAAGATAGCTGCTGCAGAAGATTCGCTGAAAAAGAAGAACCACGTAAGAAGCTTGCTTTAAAATTTATTCCAGGGAATCCTGTGGGGTATATCATTATTGCTGCTAAATCAGTTCGTCAGTGTTCTAGTATCAGGCTTGCCTGTCTCCTTGCAGCAAAGAGGTTCACCCTTCACATACACAAGCATATAATTCTGAAAAAGAGAAGGCTGGTTTACCCTTGCAGTTTCACAACTCCAAATATATAATCATCCTCCAAATCTGAAATAACCTCAGTTCCAGTGTATTCTTTAATAATGTCAAGTTTTAAAGTTTCTGGATTTAAAAAAAAAAGAAGAAGAGAAAGATTTCCAAATTTTAGCTGCCTTTTTTATTTTCTATTCAAAGTACCCAAGAATATGTGTAGTCCTGTGTCGTTGTTTAGCCCAATCTGCTAAAACTTGTGAGTTATTTGTAGTTCAAGTCAAACTCACGAGAGCGAAAGCATTGTAATTTACTGGCCATTGTAACTAACAGAAACCTCTGTTAATCGTCATTATCTTGGGGCAGTTTCACAGTTGGTATATCCTGGTAAAAAAGCATTCTCTAGAGACTCATCTTGGATTTCTTGTTCTTCCATCAGACCCTCAAGGAAAACATTTTCTGTCAATGTTGAATATCCATGTTATGTCCAAAATGAGATTTCTCAGTACCAGGGCTAGGCCCTCTCGTTACAAAATTCTTAAAATGGGAGACTATTCTTCTTATGAACAGATAGATGTGCACGAGTGGTAAGCATAAGGTTCTCAAATACAGAATCTGGAAGATTACTAAAAGGTTTCTGCCAAACAAAGAAGTGTAAAAATGTTTTGGAAATAATATAGATCTTTATTTAGTCTTAGGTTCTTCTGCTTACCATGATATAGTATTGATTGAATTAGAAATCATCATAATCTTTGATTTGTTTCTTAAGAAGTAGTTATTCCATGTTTACATGCAATGTTCAACGAGAGTTTTTAAATGTAGGGTATTTGCAGCTTTTAGATAATCTCATCTTGTTTTCTGAAATACAGGATGACAAATCTTTTAGCATTTTGGGTAAATCTCTGGGCTTGTTTCTGTGTGCCTCAGATGAAGACTTCACAGCTGATGAACGAATGTTCTTCTGGGTAGTGCTGCAAATTCTTAAACTGGCAACACTTGTGTGGTATATAAATTTGAACTGGAAATCCTTTTGTATCAAGGATAACACAGCTCACAGGTCCTCTAACTAAGAGGCATACTCATAAAATGTTTCACCCTGTTTCTTTGGGAAAGCAATGCCAGTGCTATTAGATGCCAAGGGCTGCTTCTGAACTTTGAATTGAACTTTAAATGGTTAGTTTCTTCTTAACGAGCACTGGCAATTTCAAACCTGTCCACCACTCATAGACAGTTGCCATGTGGTGGTCAGCTGATCATAACCATTCAATTTGCACCCATGGCTGAAAGTAGGCCCTGGTTTTTTTGGGGTCCTCATTATTTTCTGTTGGGTCCATCTCAGAGATATTAGCTAAAACATTCATGTGAGTTATTTTGGTCTTTTTTCAACTGAGCTTTAAAATGTGTGTTCAGCAATTGTCGTGATATAGATATCAAATCTTAAGTAGGCTCAGCAGACTAAAGGTTAATCCCCCAAAGCTGTCTTACTCCTGTACTTTAGCTGTTATTTAAAACTGTAGAGTGACTATTTAAAAAGAAAGATTTGAATCACAGAGTGATAAAAGTAGAATATCATTTTCACTTTCCTCTGATTGGGGATATTACAAGTAGATCTAGGTAATTTGCTTCATAACTCTTCCTTTAAAAAAAAAACTGAATATCATTTGCACTTGGTTATTCTTCAAAAGAAGTTGAAATTTACTCCATAGGGCCATAACAATCTGCAGTAGCACGCTGACATAACACCACTTTGCGATAGTGCTGTTGCATCATAGTCTAGGCAGATGATACAACACTACTTACCTCAATAGATAACTTGTGGTATTCAACTTGGTTCTGAATTTTGGTTCATGATTTCTCCATGGCATGATTACGAAATGGATGTTTTGCATCTTTAGCAAAGTGAGCCTGACTCGTATCTCACCTGTTTACATTATCCAACATAAAAGCACTTTGCAAATGGAGGGGTACAAGATGATTGGCCATGTAAAGCCATCACATGTCACAAAAGTATTTTTCTTGGGGTTCAAGCACTCAGCCGAGTTAGTCAAGTGTCCTGTCTCACAAGCAAGAGCCTGAGTGGTTGAATTCACTAACCATTCTAAAAGATTTTGGTTGTAATATGGACCGACTCATAAAATTCAAAAGGAGTGGTAATGAAATATTGACCAGTATCTATAGGCGACTTGGCCCTTGCCTTGTCCAGCCCCAAAAGAAGCAAACGTAATTATGCTCTCTCCCGCTTAGAAGGCAAGGAACCCAATCCTCCTCTTAAGGAGCAGCACTTACATCTGTCATGAATTGCTAAACTGAAACATTTGAAGCACTAACTTTTTCATGAGAGGGCTTATATTTGGATGATCTGATCCATTCATCTGATTTACCACGATTTAGATGTGTATATTTGGAAGAGCACACTGATTGGATGATTTTAGCGTCCGAAACATTTTACTTTTGATCAAAGTAAATATGCAGGTAAAACTTCTATTAAAACAACAGTAGTCCAAATTCAACAGCCAAAAATACAATTCATGATTTAAGAATTGTCGATGCCAAGGCCTGCTCAGATGAATCGGATGATCAAAAGGTGGAAACCTTTTGCATTGGTTTTAGCCTTCGATCTGTTTTAGCATTCCTCCACCTGTGATGGTCCCGCCATTGTGTTTGGTTTTTTATTTTTTATTTTGTTCTTTTGTAATGAAATCTTCACCAGAAGATTTAAGATCATCCAAGCCCAATGTTTATCACTTACCTCAACATAAGGGAGCTGACGGACGGTGAGATCGCCAATGTATCTGTGTTTGCCTGCCTAGAATCGGCATAAAATCTCTAGCAGGTGGACACATCAGCAAATATCTGGGCCAACCATGTACCTGAACTTGCATGCGCAGGCATAGTTTATATTCTAGTCTAGTCAATAAAACCCGGCCATAGTTCTCCTGAGAAAGCGTTGTTAGAGCTCTAGTAATTCCAGGAACCCAAGGAGCTGCTCTCATCATGCGAGCCTAGTCTTTGATCTCAGTCTTCCAAAAAATGGCGATTCTACGCACGGATTCTCCCATCTCTCGTCGAATTGTTTCTGCTTTCTTGGATTTTCTCAAATCAGGTTCGGTCGCCAATCCCTGTCATCCCTGTGGTTTAATTTCTGTAACTTCCCTTCCTTTTTAATTATTTGTTCGAACTTGTTCGTTCTAGGGATTTCGCTTCCAAATGCATTTCCTTTTGATCGTTAGGTCTCTTCTAGCATTTGATTTCCTGTTCTCCTTGTCCTGCTTCTCTTGTTTATTGTTCTGGGGATGAAGTCTGACGATTACCCAACTGGAGGAGTGGTAGCTGCTTGCCACCTACGCTCCCCTATCCATTCCAAGTTTAGGTACCTAAGTAATAGAATCCCATCAAACAGCTGACGAAGGGGATGAGCGGAACAGTGAGTCTACCACTATTAACACAGCTTCGAAGATCGTTATCCTTTCTTCGCCTATAACTATATGTGAAGAACGAATAAAAGTGAAAATTGAGAACACGATCGAGGGGAAAGCTTGAGTTCAGAGACGCTTTCAAGTAGTTGTTTGATTTATTTCATCACTGTAGAGTGAACTCATTTCACAACGTTGGAGTTGCCAGCCTGGACATTTTTGTGCAATTCATGTAGTTGAATGTTGACTAAGAAGTGTTGGCGAGTCTAAACCTACAACTTCTTATTTGTGAGTAGAGCTTTCTGCCAGAGGGTTATAATAGCTTTGGGTTTGGGGGTGGTGGTCTCTCAGCCTCTGCGAGTTACTAGATAGTTGTGAACTCAGATCAGGTTTTTGCACGTAAAAGTTACATTGCCCTTCTACCAAGTGAGCTAATATGGTAGGTTTCACTTATGGGTGAATTTCAGAGTCATTCTATAGAAGGATGAAATTCTCCATAGCATTCAATTCTGTGTTGGCTAAAGGTGAGCTGACTTCTTTTTTGTTGTTTTTTCGAAGAAAAATCAGCTACTCTTCATTTTTCATTAACTATTGGGCGTATCATGTGAGGTTCTTGTTGATTGGTGAGTGTGCAGTTTCTTGCTCAGTTAATGCCAGTTCTTTATGAGTCAATCACATAATGGTATGTAAGGTGCAATATTTGGAACAGTAATTTTACAAGCTTGTGACGCCGAGTGAGAGGAAGACAAGCTATCTATTGGTGTGCATACACTCAATGTTTGTCATTCAAATAGATTTTTTTTCTCCTACTAATACTAGTTGGTGTTCTTGGCCATCAGTTTTGAGACCCTTGTTCTGAGGATGTAAGCATTCGTATAAGCGGACAGAGAAATATCATTTAGGCTATTTGTTATTTAGTTTTCAACAAGTAATCATAAAGTAGAATCCACAGTGACTGAAAAGAAGGAACGGCCTAAATTGGAAAAGGAAAACTATAGCTTATGCATATAATGTCATTTAACCAGTTCTTTACAGGTACAATCACCTGTGGAGGTCCCCGCTAGTTGTATGGCTGTCAACTAAGCAATGAGCTTATTACAAAAGAGGTAGTGTTAATAATGCTGAGCCCTTGAATAGAGGCTCTTTTTATTGCCACTGTTGTCTTTATCTCCTGATAATTGAGTTTTTGTTGTTTTGTGCTTCTTAATTTCTTGCTGGGCCACTTAAGCCTCTTCCATGTATGTCTGCTTTCTCGTCTCAGAAGTAAAACTTTACCACTTCGTCAAAAGAAAAAAAAAAACCCACATGCAAGTCTTTGGTCTTGTCTCTCAAGACAGGTTAATGGATGTGGTTTCAGCTTATGATCAACTTTGGTAACTTCTTTCTAATTTAAATGGTTTCGGTCAGCTAGGTCAGAATATACTGTGTTTAACTTCTTAGTATTTTTCACTTGAATGCTTTCTTGAATCTGAGGTGCTTGTCTTTGCAATAGTAAGGGGTTAACCTAGGCCTCTTGTGTTCTAAAATTAGTTCTGGATACCATCTTCTTGCAATTCCACTCTTACCATTGACAGAGTTTGAGACCTTGACATATGCATGTCTGTCTTGATCTCACTTCATCTGATTTCTTAAATAGTCTCAGTTTTTAATCATTTAATATTGGTTTTGAGACTGGTTGTTTTCACTTTGACAGTTGAACCTGGTCCTGGTGTTGACATTGAGGGTTTGGAAGTTGTCAAGGACTGTTTGGAAGAAGTGTTTAAGCTTGATTCATCTTCTATCAATGCTCAGACGGAACCTGGTTTATTGTTTGACTTGTTCAGCTCGCCAGATGCTAGACAACATGAGCTCAAAAGCCTCAAATCAGATTTGGGTGCTGCAACTACATCAATGGATGGACCTATTATGACCTCAGCCCAAAACATTGCAAATGGCAATCTTTCGGAGGCATCAAAATTTTCGGTTTCTGCTTCCCTCCTGGTCATAGCATGATTACATGTTACATGTGTGTGTGTGTGTGTTGTTTATCATTGATTGATCATTAATGGCATGGTTTTTCGTTTTCTTTCTTGCATAGATTTATTTAATTTTTACTTCAGCTGATCTCTCCTAATTAGCAAACTATCTTTCTCAAGTGTCTTGATATGCTGTTGTTTAGAGGCTTTTTGTCATAGATATGATCTCCAAAAAATGTCACAATTTAATAAACTAGCATTGAAATCTTTTGTTGCTTGGTATATTCAGCTTAAAACATCATGCGTTCAGGGTATGAATCCCACATATTAGCAGTGTCAGGAAAGCTCTGATAGTGACAGTGCCCTTACTGTGGTCTTCTTGCTAGGGCTGCTATAGCTGATGCATCATGCTTCTCTTCTATGAGCTACACCTGTTGTCCCAGTTCAGTGGTCAATCTTTTCAAAAGGAAAGGTCTAAAAGTTTAACTTAAAGATGCATGGGTTTTATGACATTCTAATCAAAGACATACTGGTTTTAGGTCATTCTACTTGGCACAATTGATTTATTTTGTTGCAGGAAATCTGAAAGATAAACTTTTAAATGAGAAAAGATCTTGCTTAGAAACAGGTAGTTATATCTGAGATGTTAGGATCTTTTTGTGCGGGGCACAAAATCACGTTAGATCCTTCCAATATTTGTATCTTTAAGATTTTGGATTTAGAGGATTTAGATAATTCTACTACCGAAGGGGAACCTTGGTGCAACAATAAAAGTTGTCGTCGTGTGACCTTGAGGTCATGGGTTCAAGGTGTGGAAACAGCCTCTTGTAAAAATACAAGGTAAGGCTGTGTACTATAGGCCCTTGTGGTCCGCCCCTTTCCCGGGCCCCGCATAGGCGGGGGCTTTGTGCACGGGGGCTGCCCTTTTAGATAATCCTAGTACCCAGGCCATGTACAACTTAGATACCATATCCTTATCCATTTAATTCTAGGATAAAATATGGAATAGTTGCACTATTGATGAACTTTCTGGAAACCATTCACTTATATGTTGAACGCCAATTTATTTTGTGTTTTATTGTGACCTTTTGTAAGGCACTTCATAGGGGGATTTTAGTTGGAATATTGTTCACACTGAGATGTTTATATAATACTTTTAGCTTTGAAAGTGATAGAGTTATGAGAGGATGCATTATGCTTAAGTCTGGGTTCATTATTGTTAGAATCGTGTTGTGCTCTAATAGGGATAGTCTGCACCTGTTTGTTCCCCATTGCGAGAGTGTGAGGCAATATTTAAAGCTAGTTGTTTCTAAGTAGTAACAAGTCTTGTTTAGTTCTCTTGTATGAGTTTTTGTCATCAACACTTCTTCTGAATGTTGAGTTGTACTATATTTATTGATGGTTTTACTTTTGTCATTCTCATAAATATGAAAGTTAGGATTAATAGTTTCCTGTATTTGTATCAATAATGGTAGTTCTATGTGCCCTTCTTGTTAATCATGGATGAAGTACTGCAAGGTTTGTTGGAATATTATTTGGATATATTGGTAGCTGTGGGGCTACTTGTAATGGCTTGCATTTTTAAGAAATAAAGAAATTACGTTTTTTATGGTTATTACGAATTTTTTTGCCATGTGGAGAAAACCGTTACAAATGGCTAAACATGATAATTTGACAGTTATAGCAAAAGGGTGTAAATACACCATTAAAAAATTGAAGAGTTACAAATATGTAATAAATTGGGAAAACCGTTACAAAGAAAGCTTCCATAAAAGAAACAAAGAAAATGGAAAGAAAAGTTTAGGAATGTGAAATAGTGGGAGAGGAAGAAGGGGAGTGCGTGAGACAAAAAGAAAAGAGAAAAGGAAAGGAAAAAAAAAAAAAGAAGAAGGAAAGAAAAAAAAAAAGAAGGAAAAGAAGATCAAGAGGAAAAGCAGAGATTTGAAATTTGCGTCAAATGGATTAGAAGCAGAGGAATTTGCGTTAAAGAAAATTGCATTTTGAGGTAGGGAATCTAGATCTAGATCACTGTTTTCTTTTGAAAAGAAAAAAAAAAAAATTGATCTTTATCGATTGTTTTTGGAATGAAGTTGTATTGAAAGTTCCTTGGAATGTAAATGCATATATGCTTGATAAATTTCTAGATGATAATCATGTGGTAAATGTTTAGATTAGATATATGGCTTTGAATAGTTGTGCATGATCCATGGATATATGTTTAGATCGAAGAATTTTCTTTTGATTTTTAATTTGGTAGAAGACGCATAATATATAAATGTGTATGCGTTTCATTTTAATTGAATACCATGCACATATTCATGATGAGAGTGCATGTTGAATCTTGCATGGTGTGCAACGCATGGAGTTTTACCAACTATAGCATGCACTAATATATGCTTAATTCCATGTGCATTTGATAAAGATTAAATGCTTTAAATACTGAAAATTTTCCAAGCGTACTGTACACCAGATTTTTGTAGGTATATAATGTTTAATGAAAAATATATATATATATATATAAATAAAAATCAGATGCATCATATTTCACAACTAACTTGAGAGCATGGCATGTCTAGAAAAGAAAGTGCCTAGGTGCATTATATATTGAACAAGGCTCAAGTATATGGCGTACTGGTTACAACAATCACACCTTATCTTGAATAAGGTAAAATAAAAAGTAAGAATACTTAACAATTTTTGAAACACGCATTATACTAAAAGTTTTAATTTGGGTACCATTCCCCAAGGGATGTAACGCATGAGATATTAGAAGTATTATTAGAAGAGAACAAGTTTTCTAAACCATGCTAAGTGTCTAATGCATGAGATATGAAAATCATACCATAAATTTAAGTAAAGTTCATACACATAATCAATACAATCCAAAGAAGAACAGATTACAAATTTGGGTTCACATGCATGTCACTATGGATAGGAATTTGATGCATGGCAAGACAATTTCTGTTAAATTCAGGGCATGCCATACTAGACTGTAATGCACAAACTATTGAAAACTAAATTTCTTATAGGTATCTTGTACCTCTGGGCGTATGACAACTTAGACCGGAAAATTTTATCATACATTATTAAGGCTTATACGAACAGTACTTTGGATTTTACGGTTGTGATGTGCATCGGTTAGAATCCAGCCTAACCGACCAAGCCTAGTAAACAAGTGGGGCATTGGAATACCAAAGTATTTTGGAAGTATTGTTAGTTTTTATTTTAAATTTTTGCATGCACATACACGTAGCTATGATTTGACTTCATGTTAAGAAAGTCTAGCCGCGCCATACATGGACGCATGGTGCATTGAAGAAATTCTGAAATTCTAGCCACACCATATACTGTGTGAAGTTCAAACAAAAAGGGCATATGGGACAGGTGCTGGAGTGTGCCGTGAGTTGGACTAGACTTAGGTAGATACATGTGCTGAGCATTGTATAGAAAACACGTGTATGGATATGAGCAGAGATTAGCGACTAGGCCCACGCACTAAACAGAAAATCAGTACACATATAATTAGCGTTAACAGATGCATAGGCATTAAATTGATAGAAAACATATTGTAACACCCAAATGCATGAGTAGTGGGTACTGACCAGCCTATGGATACCTAGTTGTATTTAGCACATGATGCCTTGGACAATGAAATTCCATGGTATACCAATCAAAGTCAGGAGCATATCACATTTCATATAATAGTCACACATTACACTAATCAAAGATCGCGCTAGGCTTAGGCTTGTGAGCATCACTTAGTGATTGGTGATTAGATGCATGAGCATTAAGTATTAATTAGTAAATAGGCATATGGGTCTTAAATAGTGACTAATAAATAAAAGAATGGAGATAAAGCACTGTTGATACTTAATGCATCAAGTCATGTTTTGGGTATACTCTGCACGATTAGCATATTATTAGATGTATAATATAATACTTAGAAATGTTAAATTGGTATCTTAATGTACGAAATTGGTAGTTGGTGGTTGGATTAGATTCCAGTTTTAAAGTATAATAGCTAATATTATATTCTTGGAAGATTGTGGATTTATTTTTAGTGGAACTTACGTATAGTTTGAAAGTGTGTCTTGCTTAAAGTACACAACTAATATAATGCCCTTGGACTTTCTTGTCATTCCTAGTTTAGTCAACCATTGAAATGTTATGTATGATATTAAATTGATTTCCAAGAAAATTTCACATACTTATGTTTTACGTTGATTTGGGAATAAATATGAATGAAATTTATTAGTCTATTGAAACTTCATAAATTGATCTTCAAGAATATGTATATGCTTGAAATCAACAATAGTAAATTCACAAATTATTGAGGTGCATATTATTTGATATTATCGAACTCTTGTGCAATGGAACCTAATAAGAAGAAGAAGAAAATCAGGAGACTTTTAAGAGTTGATCCTGGCTCAAGGATGTTATGTCACATCCCATGGTTGCTATACTAGGGAGTCAGTTGGCCACTGACTTCTAAATAGGTACCAGCCTATAACAGGCATATTTGATGAGGGTATGTTACATGGGAGGACTACCCTTGTATTGGATTGATCCGACTATCCCATGTAGTCGGTGTAGTTAGTGTGGTACCCACTAATGAATGCAGTTTGAAACTTTGGTTTTTGCTGCGCGTATAGTCAACCTTATATTTTGTTTGGATATGCCGATGCTTGTGACATTATGCTAAGTTCCATCCAGATATATATTTATTATTAACTGGATTTACTTATGAATTAATCATTCAATAAATATGGATTGAGTTTAACTCAGATCTTTTATATGCATGGAGATTACTTGTATTATCCAATATGATGTCATTATGATTATTACATAACTGGTTGATATGAATGGAGAGCTTACGATGTGACAATGACATGCTTGATAGTACATGCATGTGTTTAAAAAAAAAAAAAAACTTGCATGGCAAGATTTTCAGAGTTTTTGGCTAGGTTTAGATTTTCTACTGGGTAATTCATATTACTCACCAAACCACCCTACAGGTGAAGAGCAAAAGGAAAAGCTTGAAATTGACGAGAAGGAGATTGAGTAAACTCGGAGTTTCAAAGTATGAGGAGCTAGAAATAGTTTTAATTTATTTGAAGACTTTAGTTAATTTGTAATAAATTAAATATTTGAACTTTATATTGTGATTTAACTTAGTAGCGTTTGGGCTGTGACTAGTAGGTCTTGACTAGCTGAAAAAGATGAACTGTTATTTTGAATATATTGTGGAGATTTATTTGACGTACTTGGGTTAGAAGAAGTAATTTCAATTTATTATTATATATAGAATTGAAAAGAATTTTTTTTTATAAGGATCGACCCTGACAAGATTTATCAAAAATATTAAGAAAATCTCTTTATAAAACCCAAGTCGTCACACTACTAAAGGAAGTATAACATAATCCTGGAGTTGGTGGAAACTCTTGCATTGTTTCAACTTTCATTTCTTTGTTGAGCATTTAAAAAAAGGGCAGCCCCGTTGGATGAAGCTCACGCCTATGCGGGGTCCCGGGAAGGGGCGGGCCACAATGGCCTAAAGTAGGCAGCCTTACCTTGTATTTTTGCAAGAGGCTGATTCCACGCCTAGAACCCGTGACCTCAAGGTCACATGACGACAACTTTTACCGTTGCGCCAAGGCTCCGCTTCTTTGTTGAGCATTTATGGTTGCAAATTATAATTGGATCATGAGCACAGGGTTTATGACCAATGCTGCAGTTTGTTGATGACTTACAACAACAATTTGTACATGAAATACACAGTCTTAATTAAAATAATAATTAAACCTGACTGGATTTTATATCAGCATGGACCCTTTGTGGTCTGCCCTTTCGCCAAACCCCATATACACGGGAGCTTTGTGCACGGGGCTGCCCTTTTATATGGTACTCTTCAGTAAGAAAAAGCATTCCATGCTGTTATTTGGTTGTGTCTGTTGCTAAAAAGACATTAAGTGCTCCTGATGATATTATTCTCCTTTGGGTATGCACAAGGCATCTTATGCTTGTGCCGAATTATAATTTTTCTGGTGATGGATTTCATTTTATTTTTCTCATTTAATACATTGAGAATGTATCATTTTCAGGTGTTTACTTATTGTGTGTTTTCTTTTATTCTGACATGTATGCTTCTTAATCAGAGCAAGGAATGTGAACATGACACTTCTGCTTCAGGTATGATACCTGAACTTCTAGTTCTTGGTGTTTAAGTTTAAAAATAGTACCCACTATGCGCTGATTTATTTTTTAACAGTTTTGTCATCAGAATTATTGAAGTTTTTCAGTAGGTTTGTGATATCAGAAGTAGGACCTAGCTGAGTTATTGGTGAAATATGATTAACAACTTGTGATGTGTTTATGATTAGTGACTCTCTTTATCTACAGTATTTTGGAAATTTCACTTCTGTCCGAAAAGCTGGAATCTGAAGATTCTCTCTCTTTTGCATTTGAATCTTTGAAAATCCACATTCTTTCATCGTCTTTCCTTTTTCATTCAGCCCTTGCCAAACTACCTGCCTTTCCCCCTCCCCCATTCCCTACATATCCACAGCTTCCAATCACACTTTCCTCTCAGACTTACACCTCTTTCCTTATATTCACAATAATTTTTTCCATCCATCCTGACTTTGCCTGCTTCTTCTCGTTACCTAACCTTATTAACACTAAGCTCTTGAATGAAAATTTCTTATTGGAAATACTCAGCTGCTTCATGTTCTTGAATTCTCAATCCTTTGGTTGTCTTGATTACTTAGGTGATATACTCACCCAATGATCTCCATGCAGATATGCCACATGAGTATATAAATTCATGTAGTAGAAAAGTAAAGCTCTTTGCTTGTACTGTATATTGATGATTCATGTAATTGCAGGAGTTTTAAACGATGAACTATTTGGTAAATTTGTTGGTGCACTTGAGAGGATTTATTTTTTCAAGACAATGCCTACTGGTGATGATGACCATGTCCAACTGGCTAGGGCCAAACACTTGTTTGATGAGGCTTTAATGGTATGGTTAACACTCTTGTGGCTTTTCTTTATTTTATTCATTGACGTCACCGTCTTGTTAATAGAAGGTTTCCCTGGTTATGCTTCTTTCTCCAAAATTTCATTGTATATCTCTTACAATTTTTATTAGAATGTTTAAATCTTCTACTCCCTTCTAATATTTCCTCATCTCTCATTTGCTAATCTAAATGGAAAGAGAACTGATTGTCTATGTTGCTTGTCCAAGCATGTTGGTGACTCAAATGGAGGGTTGGAAGCAACAATCGTGTTGTAGAAGGATCTGGCTGAGGAGCAACCTAGTCCAAGTGGAAGCTACTGTTTCTAACTGGGTTGTCTTAGAGCCTTTGCTACTGCTTGTATCTACAGTGCTGGAGAACAGATCACCAAAACATCTGAAATACTAGATCCTTCAATTTGGTGGCCATCTTCAAAAGAGACCAAAAGTAGTTTTTCACACCATTTATCCAGCTGTACAAGTTTTACCTGCCATTGCCTGTGTAATAAAATCTTACCAATTTGCATTTTTTATTGTCAATTTGCACATCCAAGAGCAACAATTGGCATTGTTTTCCTTTGAGTAATGCCAATGAAGTTTGAATCAGACTTCTCATCTTGCTCCATTTCCCTATCAAGCTAGATGTTAAAACTCTCCATAAATATCAGCTACTAGTCCCCTCCTGTACGCCTGGTTTACTAAACTGGATGAACCTTCTTGTTCAGACAATTTTGGCTTCAAAGAAAATTGCTGGACGTTTTGAGCTTAGCCTGTTGTTGATGGCAAGGATCTCTGAAGTAACATATTTATGGAGAAGGAGACTGGACTTGAAATTCTTTATTATCTTCTATCTTCTCCGAACGTTTAGTGCACAAGCTACCACGGTTGTGCTAAAAGTTATCTTTCATTTTTGGGCCGTGTCTAATTATGTTCTGCATGTCTGTGGAAACTATGCATATATGTATACACAAGATATGAGATACAACATCTCAGGCTCAGCACGAAAGTATGATGGCATGTATTTTGACATGTGCTCATTTCAAATGGATGGCACTAGTAGTTTGCAATTATGTGTGTTTCAGTAATTGGTAAGGTATTTGGAGAAATAATAATCATTGTATAGACATGTATTGGTTGGCTGGTGTTGAAATCAGCCTAATAGGACTTGATTGTAGCATCTCTACTCATATATAAGTATCCTAAGTCTTATACTAAATATTTGTTTCTTAGTTCTTAATGTTCTCTCACCAGTGCTGGATTTTTTCCCTGCCATGGCCGTATTTGACAGGAATTATCTCCCTTTGACAGGAAATGGAGAGATGTGGATGTCAGCAGGCAGATTGTAAGAGCCTAGCTGAGACATTAAAAACGCAAGGTCCTTCATGTTATAGGCCCCTAATGGTGCTACTTTAGGTTTTAAACCTTTAAATTTTGTTTTCCGGAATGCATCCTTTCTACCTTCCTGGAGTACTACTTTGTATCTAAAGTAATCTTCATGGCATTGATTATTGCTGATGAGCTTGTCAGAAAAATTGATTGGGCAATTAAATTAGCATGTTCACATTAGAAACTAGATTTTTCCATTTAAGAAACCATGGAGTGAAATCCAACACCTCTTGTAAACATGCTGATGCTCTGCAACACTGCATGGTATCAAAAAGACTCATAATGCCATTTTGGTTTGTCCTCATAATGCAAAATCTTCTGCTTTTTGACATAAAAAAGAGAGCTTATACTGGCAAAAACTTCTGCTGCTAAACCTTGCTAAAATTAGAAAAGGAAAAAGGGCTGACTTCATCTGCAATGACCAACTTTTCACCTGCATTCAGTGGCATCAACTATATTTTTGAAATTTCTGCTTTTGAATACCACTCAAAAATGTTATTATTTGCCTTTTGGGAAGATGATCCTTCCATATATTTCTAAAAGTACTGCTCTGAAAATACTTATGCTTTTCTATATAATATTTTAAAATATGTATGGTGAGTTTTGATCTGGATGGTTATACCATACATATTTTGTTCTTACTTGTAGAAGATCTCAAATATCTAATGGAATATCATATATCTAATTATATGATTCATATTATGTTTTTTGCCAATTCGCTCAAATGATGAATGAGAATTATTATGCTGATATGTTATTGTTCATGTTTATTCTTGGAGAAGATAGATACTTTATACATGTCAAAGTTTTACTTAGATAAATACTTAATGTGTATATGCTTTGTATTCTGCCCTCATGATAGAGATACATTATTTTTATGTGTGTGTATACTTTAATGTGTGTCTATCCTTTTATATTGTGGCCTTATGAGAGAGTAGATGAGGAGGGAGTTGATGAGTCCAATGCCCTTGGTCGCCTCTCTTTTATGAACCACTAAACCTGAGATTTTCTTGTCCAGGTAACAGAGCTATGCAGTCAAAGCTATACGCTGAGGCCATTGAGCTTTACACTTGTGCCATAGCACTTTGTGAATATAATGCTATATACTATTGCAACAGGTACATTAAGACTTCACGAATTGATTGGTATTTTTTTATCGAAGTTTGAATATTCTTCTTGTAAGTATGGAGCATCACTGGTGGACAAGGTGTTGAAAAAATCATATCAATATACATATGGTTGTGAATATAGAATTCAGAAGGTCTTGCATGAGCTCTGTAGGGGAGATAGTTGCGAAAGGTCCTAACTTGTGGTCAGGTTTGGGGTGCTTATGCCCCAACTAGAAGATTGAGATTCTTATCCCCGCTTGACTATCTTAAAAGAAGTTTTAAAGGAAATCAGAAATGCTTTATCTGTCTGAGAATTATATTAAAATGTGTGTGTGTGTGTGCATGTATGTGTCTATATATATATAATGGAAGTCCTGTAAATCTGTCATTGGCTTTTAAGTCCTTTGCTCTTTACCATATCACATCTATGAAAATCACAGTAGGAATTACCATATATTAGGTCTAAATTTACTAGACTGCCATTGCAATAACCATCCACTAATCCACTACTGCCTCTATTCACCACCGTCAATGATAGGGAACAACAGGTCTTCCCAACACTGTTTGTAGATTAGCTTCCTCTAGAGCCCATGACTCCAGTGGTGGTGAGAAGAGTTGAGGTTGTGATAATCCTATATGGGTTTTTAGGTATGTGTAACTCTTTCCCTCTTTTTAAAATTTTGGGTTTGTGCTAGATTTAGAAATGAAGAGAAATAGAATGAAGAAATGGGGAATTCCTTCCTCTTGTTAATGTTTACTGTAAATTTCATAATTGTTTGTGAGGATTGTAATTGAAGAAGAGAACTGTTGGAAATGGCTGAGACATAAAAACCTGGTTCTTTCTTCTAGTGATGAAAAAGCTTTAATGGAAATGATCCACCTTTGGATCTAATCTTACCATCTTTCTTTTCTTGATTTCTCAACTGGAAATTGACCCAAATCAATTGCTGTTGGTATAGGTGAATCAACAACTTCAGCTAAATCCTATGGTTTATAGGTCACTTAGATAGCTTGAATCTGAGAGCATAGTAAGAGAAAAGCTTGATTTTGAGAGGCTGAGATGCATGGATTTGAACATGTTCTTCAACTGTTCAAACCAAGTTCAGAATACAACAACACTAGAGAACCAATATGGGAAAGGGATCCCACAGGGTAAGAAGTCCTTCAAACTTTCCTTAAAACCCACATTAAAACTTCCCTACTCTTGTGCTTGGAACCTAATGATAAACAGTATTTGGCTATTTAATACTCAAAAGAACCATCCGACACGTAGATTTGCAACAAAAATACAACATGATAGATCATTTCAATGGCCATCTAATGTGGTCGGGTCTGGTGTGGCGAGTTTATGCTTACCCAGTCTTCTGTTTTTTATTTTTAGTGGTCGCCTTGTTTCATTTTTGCTAATATAACCTTGATCTTTTGCTGGCTCATCGTCTTTCTAATATAGTGACACTACAACAAGATAACCATGATAGAATGCAGACTGCCATGGATGCTAAGACAATGTTGGTGTCGTTGTTATTTCCAACACCATTCACGCTAGATTTCTGTCAAATATTGATGATAATGGATCTTTATTGAGACTTTTGTGGAAGGAATATATATGAATCCTTGCCATGCGAGCAGGAGTAGCAGATTTGGGTTTTGGGAAAGAGAAGATTCAGATAACGGATACTTGTGGTATTACATCTAGTTGTATTATTGATATTCAGCCATCAACAGGATTGATGACCAAAAGCCTCCTAAGTCCCTTTAGAAGCTCCCACACGCACACACAGAGAGAGTCACAGTACACGCTTAAGAGGAGTGTGAGGAGTACATGCCCCTTTTTCATGCATGATTAAACATTTAATATCAATCTGATCCATTTGTCATGTTAGGAATGACTTATAGAGGCTTCATAGGCTGGAAAATGAGTTTCATGCCCATTGGATGCTTTTAGCCCATGTTTCTTTAGGTAAAAAATCACTATCATCCATTTTTATTACTTTTTCCAAAGACCCAAAATAAGTGGTTAGGATTGTCCAAATGCATTGAATTCTCATTAGGTTACCTATTTTTGGTATTTTGAACATGATGAATGGCTATGATCTAAAAGAAAAAGGTTTTAACATGCACAAAAAAGGGGTTTGCACTCACACTCTTGAGTGTGTAAGCTTATAGACCACACATATACATATCTGTGTATGTGTGTTTACCATCAGATAGCCTGCACTCACAAAAAGCCATGTATCACACGATGTCACCTTTTTAAATGGTCTATCCTTCCATCACTTAGAATATGCTCTTGTTTGCTAATATAATATATATTCTAACATTATCATAGGATGGTGTTTAGACTTTAGAAGAGGACGAGTTTTGTTTTTTTAAGTAGTGGTTATAAACTGTCAAAAGTAGTGAAACTTATTTAATTCTGCAAACTACTTCAAATAGCCAGATATTCCACATCTTTAACTTAGACAAATTATCTGCTTTTTTTCATGAGTCAAACATTTAGATTCATTTACCTAACTATTTTGCCTTTTCTTAATTGTTGAAACATGATTTTACTTAGTAGTCTTCTTTGTACTGATTGCTTTATATGAAATCTCAATTAATCAGGTACAATTGTAATACTGCATTCCAAATCATAATTCAATGCAAAGAAGAAAAAGGGCATAGACTTTTTACACGCTGTTGAGCGTGTACACATATCGGAATCCTTTAGAAAACCCCATTCATGTGAAAACTCCTTTCTTCTTCCACAGTCCACCACTGCGTAGAAAATAGAGGCACATCCCACTCTCATCATCTTTAGTAGTTGTGGATGGTCTAGGCGTGTTCCTCTTTTGTTTGATTGAAATGATGGCACTAAGCACATCTTCGGGCTCCTCATTTATGTCACTGTCAAGTATCTTTGGTTTTGTGGAGTTAATTTCTCAATCCATATATAAAATAGTGCATATATTTGTTGTTGATAGCTTCTTATTTCCTGTAATCCTGTTACAGAACATTTACTAGTAGCTGTAAATTCCATAGTGGGTTGGTGTTACGTGGTCTTTTACATTTTTATCATCTTCCCTACATCTCCATCTAGCCAATGTAATTATAAAATTGTTTTTCTATACTTTTTATCTTTTACAGAAATTTTTTTTTCACATGCTTAATGACTATAAATTTTTTTACTATATTGCTTCTGGTCCAACCCCCACCCTCTCTCCTCAATTTGAGTCCTAGCTCTGTCTCTGCATGACTAGATGTACATATATAAATATTGCATCCATAAACAGATACAAATTTATGAATAGATTTAACTGAATAGAGTTACTGCACACTCTCTCCTGTTTGCTCCCACTTTCCCACTCTTCTATACTTCGCAGATGTTACACTTGGAGAACACATACACATGACTAGATATATATGTACGCGTGTCATAAGCATAAGCATAAACAAACACAGACGCATGCATACATATATACACATAGACATCTGTACTGGCATGAATAGCCATGACATTAGCTAAATACTTAACTTTTACAATTTGATAAGAGATCAATCGTAGTTCTGTTCATATGTAAATCCACCTTTACCAAGAGTTGCATGCTTTTGGTTTTCTTTTCTGAGCAAAGTGTTATTGTTTTTAGAGAACTTTGCCAAAACTCCCCGTTAAGTTGCTATTTCAGAAGATAATGGCCCAAAAAGTCCCAGAAAGCAACATCTGTTAATTGCCTGTAGGTGACCTTTGGAAGTTTCTACATTTGCCTCATTTAATGGAATAAATTCCAAGTTCTAGTTCATCTTTTCCACGACCTTCCTGTAGAAAATCTCTCTCTCTCTCCAGAGTCAATACCTCAATTCGGGGCTTGTAATTTTAGTCACCTGACCATTTGTTTCTTAGGCCCTTACGGTAGATAGAAATGTCAGTGAGCGACTAGAAGTTACTGGCTGGCATATGCAATTATCTGAACCATTATTTTAGGTTCCATAGTATAGAGCATACATTTTCAATTATCTTAACCATTTATCCATAGACTGAATATATGTGAAGTAAGCAGGTGGAACTACAAGTTGTCCCACTTTATAGATTATCTGAACCTTTAATCTCATAGGCAGTGAGATGAGCCATGGCCATTAGAAGTATAATTGGGGCCTACTTTGTCAATTATCTGAAACATTTGTCGTATAGGTCATATTAACAATGAGGTTTGAGTTATGAGTGGGCAGAAGTAGCGTGGACCACTTTTTCAATTATTATCAGAATCATTGTTGCATAAGCTGTTGTGTAGATGAGGTACAAGTGGGCAGAAATATACGTGGGGCCTTACTTTTCAACAGTTTTAATGTAAAAACTGCTTCAGCTATTTCTTCTGGAAGAGGAAAGTTAGCAGAAAAGATGAATTAAGAAGCACTAATAGGGCCTACTTGGGTATGGTTTTGATCATGGAAATGTAGCTCCAGCATTGTGAACATTTAAAATATCTAGGAAGAGGAAAGATAGTTGGAAAGGAGAGCTAATGGGGCCTATTGCTGCGATGTTTTTGAACATGAACAAATATATTGGTGATGAGGAAATGTAGTCAGAATTATGAATTATTGCCGAAGGCTGTCTGGTGCAGTTGGTTGCAGACGACAAGGCACCTCTCTTCATTACGATTGTTCGGACATTTGAGGTGGCTCTTTCCCCCTTGTTGGGAAGATTTCAAGTAGATGTAGGAATTAGGATGATAGGTTCTAGGTAGTATGCTTCATAATTTTTTGCTGTAAAAGAAAAAAAAGAAGTTATTGTATTAATTAGAGGACAAATATGGTTTTTTGAAATATTAAATAATAATGGTAAAAGTTGTCTTCATGTGACCTTGAGGTCACGGGTTCAAGGCGTGGAAACAGCCTCTTGCAAAAATGTAAGATAAGGCTGCGTACTATAGGCCCTTGTGGTCTGCCCCTTTCCTGGACCCCACATAGGCAGGAGCTTCGTGCACTAGGGCTGCCTCTTTTTTATCTGTTAACAAGAGTTGCTTTTAGGGACTTTTTGGCAATTGTCTTCTGATATAGCAACTTAGCTAGTGATTGAAGCAATGAAAAAGGGTTGTTTTGGCATGAATCCCTATTTTTTAGCGTAACTTATTCTTTTCTTCTTCACATAAAGAGCTTTTAGTACTTCGTTATAAACTTCTCCATCTTGTTCTTGTTATTAATCTAAGTCGATGAACCAATTCCTAGTATTTTGTCATAAACTTCTCCATCTAGTTCTTGTTATGGGTCAAAATTCGTGAACCAATTCCATGGTTGGGCTGCATCACTGATGAGTGCACACCAGATGACACTTGACCAGTGGAAGCTGTGCATGCCTATGTTTTTTACTTTCCAATATAACAGCTGTAGATTGTGTAAAAACAGTACATACTTGTGTTTTTCACTTGGTGGGGCCCAATGCAACAGTTCTAGGCTCAATGCAACATCGATTTACCTGTTTGTATTCTTGGGCATTAAGGATGTAGGAGTTATTCTTCTTCAATTCCTTACTGATGTTGTTTCTTGCTTGGGCTGTTCAGTCACGCAAGTTCTATGATTATCTGTTGTTAAGTTTATTTGGTGTTAAATACATGATGCTATCTTAAATTAAGCACTCCATAATGCATGGTTTTCAGGGCAGCAGCTTACACTCAGATCCATAACTATACTGAAGCAATTGCAGACTGTAATAAATCCATCGAAATAGATCCAAATTACAGCAAAGCATATAGTCGTCTTGGCATGGCTTATTATGCCCAAGGGAACTACAATGATGCTATTAACAAGGGTTATATGAAAGGTTGGCATGAGATCCGTGACATTGAGTAAGAGCTATCATAAGTTTACTCCATGCACTAAACTGAAAAATGAATCTGTAGGATTTATCCTTTTGATACAAGTCCTTTGCCTCATTTAGACATATATTTATGAATTATCTCATCATGTCTTCCATCTTGAATTTTCTTTTTTTAACCCAAAGGAGCATATTGAGATATTGGCTGATAAATCTTTGTTATGTAATCATCTCTTCCTTCTCTTTTTTTAATATGTAGAGGTATTTGCTGATAAATCTTTGTATTTTGGTCTCAGTTGTGTTCACATCATGTCCAAATATGAAATTTGTTACACTGAACGATTATGCTCATCTTTATGTCTAGACCCATTTGTACTCAACCTCATGCTTTCCATTTGCTAATAAAAAATGATTTCAGGTTTCTTTTACTTATAAGACCGCCATCTTCTTCCAACATGGCATCTTCCAGAGAAATAGAAGCTGGTTTCCTTTAAGTGCGAACCAGACATCTGCAACTTTTGGAGCTGTTTTAACTATTGTAACGTAGAAGACAAATGTTCTCTATGCCTAGAAGGTGGCTCATATGAACAAATTAGAAATGGATGAGAGGTATAAACACTTTACCCATAAGTATTATCGTAGGTGCATCAAGAGATATTTGGATCAAGAAGATAGAGAGATGAAAAGAATCAAAAGCTGAAGGTGTGATTGATGATGATTAACTTCCTCTCCAACTATAAACCTTCGTTTGTTTCAACTCCGGTAAATGTCATGCCATTGCTGGAGGTAAGAGGACCATCATCATGACTAGTGACTTGAAGGCAAAAGAATTTTCAAGGATATCCTTTTGAGGTTTGGGTAGTAAGAGATTTACAAGAGAAGCACCCATGTCCAAAAGTTGCGTATATTGAATCAGCGACAGGAGCACTTCTGAGTTTGCTCTCAATTAAGATGTTCTGGGTTCAAGCAGACCCACCATTCAGAAAAGGAAGAAAAAATGAAAAATGAAAAAGAAATCATATGTGGACCACAGTGTAATACTTACAATTCTTTTGAGAGTCCCGATAATTCTAGAGAAACACATTTGATGGTTTAGCCCCATGATGGTCCTCTCCTTCGGTAAGTGTTGAGATCCCAACACTTTAGGATGGTCCCCTGGTAAAACCAGGATGAGGTATAAGTACTTGAAAAAGGACATTCTTCTTGAATATGTTGAGAAGGATTTTTTAATAATGTTAGAATGGGTTAATCTCAAGTAGAAGAGATCTAGCAATTTTTAAGAAGATAATGGTTTTGCATTTCAGTTATTCTGTTTTCTTGGGATGTATTTGACCTATAAAGGCTCATTTGACTAATAAAGTTTAAGAATTGAGATTCAATTCCATTATCCATGGAATGATTTGGCTAGGAATAAAAGATTTACTAACCCATATTATTAGAGTGGGGGATTTGGGTATTGGTTTCAATTGGGTCTGAACCATCTTATGAAAGATATAACTGGATGCTTCATCTTCAGTCTTCATCAAATAGGTTCGGGCAGCTGTAAGAAGTCGTCCATAGAGAAACAAAGGGATTTAGTGACTCTTAAGAAAATGATGTTCTTTCACTTAAGCTTCTCATTTTGTTGTGGGTTGGTTGACCAGAAGTTTGAGATTCAGTTTTATCAAGAATGTGGCTAGTTATTCAGAATGTCTCTGATATGCTTTGTATCTAGTCTATATAACTTAGGTCTGGATTGGTAGAGAAGTCATGCATGAAAGAGGCAAAGTAGCTATATGCAAGCATAGAAGTTGTTGTAATAGATAGGACACATCTGAGCTGGCAATTTGTAAAGGTAACCATCCTTGCTTAGCTGCTCAAGCAAAAACTTCTACAATATTTCAGCAGTTGTCATTTTCACAGTGAAGATATTTACATTATTTGGCGCAGAAGTTTCTGTAAGTAGTTGAAGATGACCTAATAAAGACACAGCCAATTAAGGACTATAAAATAATGCCTATCGTTATGTATAACAGACTCCGAATGAAGGGCATTGAAGAAGGTCCAAAGCACCAGTATCCCTTCTTGTTTCCAAGTTGTGAAAGAATAAAGAGGGAATTGTTCCACTTTGGTTGAGTTGTCTGGTATGACTCATCACAAACCCAAGGTCAGAAAAGGAGATGCTATATCTAGGACAAAGGATAAATGCAACGAAATTGTCTCGAGGATGCCCTACCCAAAACAAAGTGAATGATCCATCAACTATAAAAATGCCATCTTCATGAGGAAACATTAAATAAAACCGGTTTTTGTTGCCTATCATGTGATCTATGTAGTTAGAGGTGTGCCTAGGCGCTAGGCGCATGTACTGCATCTGAATTTTGTTTAGTCACAAGGGTTTCAAGCTCCAGCGCCTAGGTGTGTTCCTGGGTTGTGCCTGGAGCCTATGTTCAGGCATGCCTCTGGCACCTAGGCACAAGTGACGAGTTGTTAAAACCCCAAACTTCAATTTTTTCATCTTTCAACGCTATTTTCTCTTCTCTTGAGAGTTCTACTGTGGAAATGACCATTCCTCTTCAAGCTTTTACAAATCTAAGCGAAGAAAAGATATGGATTCATGAGTCTTCCAGCTAAAAACCTATTTTTCTGTAAAAAAAAAAAACGTAAAAATCAGTACCATTTTTTTATTTTTCATTTTTGGCTTACTTTTTTATTATTATTTTATATAAATCTTGATGGTTTCTCATTCTATAGGTTGAAACAAACATTCCATTTGATTTTCTTGTTTGTTTGCTATAGATTTAACTTCTTTTTAGGTTTTTTTTCAATTTTTTTTGGAGAAAACGGTTACAGAATTTTGAAATAACTTTTATTTTTTACATTTATTCCTTGAAACAGAATTTCATTCACAAATATAGCTTCCATTCATAGAAATTAGTATGTTTGAGTAAGATTTTATCATGGAATTATGTTTCTATGTTTTTCTTACTTTTATGGGATTTTTTGAATTTTTATAATTCTTAATATTTATTTTTGCACCTCGTGATTCAGGCGTGCGCCTCGGCCCTCCAGGCTCCAGGCGCACCCCTTGTGCCTCGAACTACATAGCATGTGATTTGAGGCTTCTGATCCAAAAAAAGTACTTAGGAGGTGGAATACAACAGAGAAGCATGATGTTTGACCACATGAAATGCCTAACTGCTCCCTCAAGAATGTGTAGCTAGGAGAACCTCGTTCAGGAATGCAAGGTGTTCTGTGAAAGTGCCAATAACTTAATGTGTCTGTTGCTAGGAGCGTACTCAGTTCTCATGAGAAATCTATACCAGCTTAAGTAGAATTCCCTCTGCATGTGGACATGGACCTCTTAACCTCTAAGGCCATTTCTGTAATTATTCTTCCTTTCTTTCTTTTTGTGCATGGATCCTTAGCTATTAAGTTTTCTGAAAGCCAATAAAAGTTTTGTGTTTAACTTCTTGTCCTGTAGTTTATGAAGTCTGCTTCTCATCAGTTCTGAATTATGTCTAGAATATGTCAGCGTAATTTGTCTTGTCTGTTATGATGTGATTTTTCCCTACTATGAATGGGTAGTGAGAATAAGGATCATCAGAACATTTCAGTCTTTAGTATACTATTGATTTGTGCAGTTTCTGAGTATAATGCAGAAGTCAGAGGCGGTGATGGGGGGGGGTTGTCTTTTGAATTGCTGAATTATTATCGTTTTGGCTTATAAAAATCATGGTTTGCTGTCCAAACTTCCTAGTGGACACCATGAATTTCTTAGAAGAACAAGAGGATTTTGTTCTTCTGCAACAAAAAGGAAACAAGCTGCTCCTCGATTAATTTTCAGCATTGTTGTCCATGCAATATGAACTTGGTCTATTTGGACCTATTGGGAATCAATCTAGATCGTAGGTGTTCAAATAGAGTCACTTTTAGACTTCTTTAAAAAGATCTCTTTGCACTTGTGCTGGAGTTGGTTAAGTGCTCTATCTCACTACCGAGTGCTTGTGGTTTAAGGGCCACTCAACTTTCAAGTGAAAACAGTTTGCCCAGAAATGATGACTGACTTGTAAAGGTCATACATAGGACAACTTTTAAGGATAGTTCTTAGTGTTAACATAGCTTCCTGGCTAAAGGAATTTGCCTATGTTTCTAGATGTTGCCTTTTCTTCTTAGGAGCACTGATCATGCCTTACATGGGACATCAGAGACTTTCCGTATTAAGTTCTTCCTTTGACTTGCCAATTATAATTTGTGCAGCATTACAGTTGGACCCAACTAATGATTCAATCCAGGAAAATATTCGGGTTTGTTTCAGTTCCTTTTCTTATTTAATTGCTGCTTCTTTCCTTATTGTAATGTACGGTCTGTTTCTTTGCCTCTTGCCGTATTAACTTGCAATGGTTTTGTAGGTAGCTGAACGGAAGTTGAAAGAAGAGTGGCCACGTACGGACCAACAGCAGGTAGCTATATATCGTTTTGCACTTTATCATTTGATTACAAGGCATTTATAGTTTGCCACATGTTACATGTTATTGTAACTCCCCTAATAGTTTGCCATGTTTCTCTAAGCATATGACTTCCATGAAATTTAGAAAAGAAGGTGATTTTGTGATTACCTTTTTATCTACACTGGAACATATGTGTAGCATCTTTTATGTAATATGGAAATATTTGCTGTATTGATTTCCCTCACTGTGCATGTCATCATTTCCCGTTTGTACAGAACAGAGGACCTAGTAATACCCAAGAATCAGATAACCAATCCGCAGCTTCATCGAGTAACCGGGGCATACCACCGCCATTTACATCATCGCAGTTCAGTGCCGCCATACCTGCAAACTTGGCAGATATTCTTAGGAATGTGACGGCAAACCTGTACCAGGGCCACAACGCACAGGACAGACCACAAAATGGTGATGAAGTCCGGGATGTACCACCACCATTCACATCACCGCAGTTCAGTACTGCCATTCCTGGAGACTTTGCAGACATTCTTAGGAACGTCACTACAAACATGCACCAAGGCGAAGAAACACATGACAGACCACAGAATGGTGATGAGGGTCTAAATGAGCCTGAAATAAGAATAGGTGGGAACATAAGCTTGGAATTTGGAGAAGATGCACCGGAGGAACTGACAGATGCTTGGAGATCTGTGATGGGAATGTTCTCATCACCCCATGGGCCACAAGGGGACATGAATAGAGGTTCGGCACCAAACTAATCCACAATTTATAGGATGTAAAATTGCGTTACCAATGGGTAATGTGGGCTTTACTATTCTAGTCTCAATCCTTCTGTTTGAATTGACTGGTTCAGATTTGCAATGAAGCTGTCTTGGTAACACCGTACGCGGCCTCCGGGGTCTACTTTCTGCGGTCTTTAGATCTATCCAATGTAGACTCGTATAAAGCAATTTATGTAAATCGACCAGTGGCATTTGAGGCAGGTTTTGTACATTTAACTCTTTGGAGTTGGAGCGTAAAATGTGTAGAAATAACTTAATATTGTAATAAAGCGAGTGTCTCTGAGTAAGGTGCCGGAAACTGAGATACAGGAGAAGGACAGTTCATCGCTATATTCGTTCCTGTCTAGAACTGATTTGGGTAACATTTTCAGCATATCTGAAGTTTTAGTTATGGGTATTTGGTTCCTTCCATGGACATTATTTTATGTATCCTACCTGTATGTTCTTGGTTCTAAATGATCCACCAGCCCTCACAATGGCAGACAAAGTAAAGATTTCCTCTAGTCACCTGGTCTCGTTTCTATGGTGATTGTGAAATATTGAAGCCCATACCATCTGGTTGGATGTATGGGATTCCTTTAGCCACTAGTGTAACAGTATGGTGCCTGGACCTTCCTGGCCAGAATAAAATCTTGGGGTCCTGCTAAATCATCCAATACAGAGGCACAGCAGGTAAACTGATTGGATCACCAGATGTACTTTCAGCTTCCTTAAAGTTTCCTGATCCCATGCCATTGGATCAGCTAATGGGATGAGTCTACCTCCCCTCAATAGTCCAACTCACATCCAATCCATGCTCCATTTGCGTTCCACATTCCAGAAACCGAATGCCATTAAGTTAAGCAGTTTTATGAGAAGAGGAACAGGAGCACGTGAGCATGGTCAAAGCCCCAAAGTTGCCCAATGAATCCCCCAACAAAAGTTCTGCAATTGCTTTACCACCGAGGGAATACTGTTCCCTGTTCTGCAGTTCCTTTTTCCTTTATTGGGAGCGCAACACCTGCAGCAATGAGCATGCCTGGCATTCTCTTCCTGACCCTCTGCGTAGAAAAATCGTGATCACTCAAGCACGTACAAGTACAGGCTGGGAACATTTTAGGCTTGCTTGTTGATTGATGGAGACAAATCTCTTCCTCTTCAGACCATTGCGTAGGGCTAGTGACAAGAGAGACTTCACCACGAGGCGTAAATTTTCCTCCGTTCCATGTTATGTAGGCAACTCTTATGCTTCCTTGAGTAATTTTAAGCAGCCTCATAGAGGTATTAAAATAAGTGCCTTCAAAGACCTTCCACACCCAAAAAATAAAAAATAAAAAAGAGAAACTGTAGCATAAAAGACTGGAAAGTCCCTTTTGACATTAGAGTCATCTAGACCGTTGGACAAGTAGACTCAAAAGTGGGTCCAAATGATTCTGTTCTCCAAGTTGGGGGGGATTGAAGTGCAACAAAGTCCAATGTTTATAGTCCACCGGACTTTTTATGGCATGCACTACTAAAACAGGTTAAACAACGCATGAAGGTGCCTAGACTATATCGTATCTATGTTATTTCCTTAGTTAATATGGAACTTTTATTAGCAAAAAAATGTCCAATGATTAATCCTTTTCTCATGGAACTCTCAATGGAGCTTCATTCAAGGATCTCTGATCATGTGATCAATGTAAAGTCGGCTGCTATATTCACCCATTGGTTAGCAGATCTGAGCTCTGCAAGGCACTTGCTGCCCCACAAAAGTGTTTGTTGGAATAGAGCATGAAAGATACTCAACCTTTTAGCTTTTCCCGAGCTTTAAACATTAAAATCAACCCCTTCTCTGTTTCCTTTTTTTTTTTTTTTTGTGGATAATGGAACACCGGATGTTAGTATAAACTGTTGAATGAATTCAATTGACAATCCAAAGATACCAGCTATCAAAGATCCAAAAGCTCTGCGTGCGCATGTATGTGTTTGTCTGGAACCTTAACTGATTCCATTTTTATGCAGTTATTGAATGAGAGAATCCATTATCATCCACTTGGTGTCTCCAATCACATCCATTTTTTGACATTGCCTTCCCCAGTCATAGATCAGATCCACAGAAGTCTAAGACACAATTAATTCATATCTAAAACACATTGATGGGCAGTTGCAATTTTTCTTAATTATAATGGGCTTAAATATAAAATAAAATTATAAAATTACAATCATGATTAGTTAAATTATATCAATAGTGAAGCTGAACATGAGTAAAGAGCAGCCCCGGTGCACGAAGCTCCTGCCTATGCAGGGTCCGGGAAGGGCGGACCACAAAGGTATATAGTATGCAGCCTTATCTTGCATTTTTGCAAGAGGTTATTTCCACACCTTAAGCCACTGATCTCAAGGTCAGATGATAACAACTTTACGGTTGCACCAAAGCTCCCTTTCGAAGCTGAACACGAGTTATTTCATAAAATCTGAACTCTATCTGAACATAATAGGTTTATTAGGTTCAATTCAATTAATGATCCAATCATGGTATACGTATCCAATGATCTCGAAAGTAGAACAAACCAGTCTAGTACATGAATCTCTTGCGTAGGTAGAGTTTGTCTATAGTATACAGCTTTACATTGTGTTTTTGTAAGAAGTTATTTCCACTCCTCAAACCTATAACCTCCAGGTCACATGACATCAAAACTAGCAATCTGCAATGCCAATCGGATAAATGATAAATTAAGATGAAATGGAAGAGACAGGAAGGATCTCCGTTCGATCAGCCAGGGGGCAAAGAAAATGATAGGACAAAGAGTGAGTCAAGGATGGGATGGCACTCTCTACAACCCACATGTCTGGTCAACCGTCTAACCAGCAAGTGATAAAATCCTTCTCCAATGATTCTCTTACAATGAAACCACGACAAGAATCCACTGCAATCGTTCCACACAAACCTTGTGGAGTTGGGAATATGGTTGTCACTTCTGCCCACCATACAACTCATGGGTTGCCAATTTTCAATGGCTTGCATTTTTAATGGTCCCAATTTGGTTAATCTAGCAATTTAATTGCTGCTAATTATCATTGGCCTGTGGTTCATCCATGACAAGTGGATCATATGGGCGGTGCTGATCATCCAGATTTAGAGTCAACTGCTGCTAATCCTAATTATGGGCCATTCATCCATGGACCCACAAAGGTCAAACGGTTGGCTGTGGTGAGAACAGATCGGGTCCACTTTACTTATTATCAAAGGGGATGATTTACAGCTTCACCAGTTTGACAAATGGGAGATTATACACTGATTTCCGTGTATATCCTTGGATTATACACCGTAGCATTAATATCTGCAACGCTTAACGAGACCCTGGCGGAGTCCAAGGCGACTTCCAAAATATCGCGGGAATTTCGAAAAACTTCTCCGGAAAACTTGCGAGAAATTGGAAATCTCTTGCCACCTTATCCAATTTCCCGCCAAGAAAAACCCGGGAAATTGGCAATTACACTATGCAACATTGCCACCTCCCCCCTTCTCTACATCACCCAATTTTCAAATTTACCTGGACATTCCCGGTACGGAAAATTACCTTATTACCCCACTTGTGTGATATAATTTCGGTAGCCGTTGCATAAAGGGTAGCCTCGGTGCGCGAGGATCTGGGGAACAAGGGCATGTAGCACGCAGCTTTATTTATATTTTTGCAAGAGATTATTTTCACGCCTTAAACTCATAACTTCAAGATCATAAGACAATAACTTTTACCATTGTGTGAAGGCTAGCCGCTGCTTATTACCCAAAAAAAAAAAAACAAAAAAAAAAACTAGCTGTTGCTTACTAAGAGTGCATGTTGTTCAATTGAAATACCAGTTCACTTCCATTCCTTAATTGATCATGATTAGTCCCATAATCACGTTGAATGGCCATTCAAACGTTCTTTCCATATCTAATTCCTGTAATTAGGAAATTCAAATAATATTAACTACCATTTAATTTTGTTTTTATCCAAAAAATAAGAGTTTTTCCATGTAATTTACAGAAGCAATCATGGGTATTTCGGTCCCTATGCCGAAAGTAAGATCTAGTTACCTTTTTCTGCCCTCTTTTTACCCATGTCACAGAATATTATGGCTTTGCAGGCAAAAAGAATAAAAGGGTGTTTTAGTCTTTCTACTAATTGTGCTATTTTTTAAATAAATTAACCCATAATCTATTTTTATCAATGTTAGAGATCTTGGAGCGAGGGTGATTGGCTGCACAAGGAGTGTTAACTGTCCGAAAATGAAATCCATAAACAAGCTTCCTACAAAAGGAAGCTCCCCTGCAACTGCAGAAATCCAGCCCATCATCCCAAAACCTTGTGTTTATGATTCTTCAACCTGCCATCTGAAAGAATCCCAGGATCACCTTGCTTCTGAAATGGCAGAAACCAAGAAACCAAAAAAATCCACCAAGAAAACCCATAGAAACCAGAACCAGAATCATCAGAAAGTAGAAAAACCACCTTCTTGGGTTGTTGTGAGGAACCTTTTCACCTGTAAGCACCACCACACAGCAGAGTGCACGGATGAAAACAGGAAGAAATGCAGGAAAATTGGTTGTTCTGGGTCGCTTTGTAATATGAGAGATAACACCAGGGTCATTGACAGGCCGGAAGTATCTTCTTCTCCTGAAGCTAAAAAGAAATTGGTTTCTGGGGTTGCTTCTAATGCCTCTAGTAGATCCATGAAAGCTCCTTTGAATGAAATTAATGGTGTTATTACTTCTTCCTCGTCTTCTGCTTCTTCGGCTGGTGGGTCTTTTAGAGGAATGCATTTGAGGAGACTTTCAGGCTGCTATGAGTGTCATATGGTTATGGATCCAATCAATGGACTTTCAAGGGATTCTTCTCTTAGGACTGCCATCTGTGTCTGTCCTGACTGTGGAGAGGTTTTTACAAAGGCAGAGAGTTTGGAGCTTCATCAGGCGGTTAGACATGCAGGTACACTCAGTGCCTTCCCCGTTGTGTGTCTTCTTCTTGTTCTTAATCTTTAAACTTTCTCCTTTCTGTAGTTTTCTGAATTCGTTGACTGGACGACCTTGATGTGTTCTTTGCTTTTCCTTCTAATTTTCGTTTTTTCTTACTTTGTGTTGGAGTTGCACATCAATTTCAGTGACTTACTCTTTAGTGGTGTGATTTTTGTTGTTTGTGGGCTGAGATTTGAAGGGGATACTTTGAATGAATAGGTCCTCTTCCATTTCTATTTTTTCTGCTTGAGGCTTTAGATATTCAATATCTAGTTTTTCTTGGGGGTTGGATTACACCCGATTTTGCAACCCATCAGGGAGATCAGAGGAGGAAAAGTAGAGAGTCCAAGAAATATGAGAGCTTGGATTCAATACTTATAATCCTTTCTGCTCCAACTTGGTACTTGCTGAAGCCTGATCTAGAACGACCTGACTGTAATGCGGTCTAGACTTTGTTCAGGCAGAAATGAAAGCTTGATCTGCATGTGATCTCAAACAGTTTATTCAAATATGTATAATAGTTTGGATTTCATCATGTTTGCGTATATTTCACAAAATCGATAGGCTTTTGTCCCAATTCTAACTGATTTGGCTGGTTTTTGGGCGATTCATTGTGTTCAGATGCTATATTATAAATCCATTACCAAATTTTCATCAAGTCGACCTGTTTTCCAGGTCTTTACTTCAAATGCTTGAACATTTTAACCACATTTCATCTTATGTCTCTGCTACCTGCTCATGTACAATATCCAACAAATTGTCAAGAGCGACTAATTCAATCTAACGTGTCTTATTTTGGTCGAAATTGACAGTATCTGAACTGGGGCCTGAAGACAGTAGCAGAAACATAGTCGAGATCATATTCCAGTCAAGTTGGCTGAAGAAACAAGCTCCTGTATGCAAGATAGACAGGATCCTCAAGGTCCACAACAGTCAGAAAACCATCACCAAATTTGAAGATCACAGAGACTCCATAAAATTGAAAGCGAATAAGATCCCAAAGAAGCACCCAAGATGTATTGCAGACGGGAATGAGCTCTTAAGGTTCCACTGCACGACCTTTGTTTGTTCAATCGGCTTGAACGGATCAACCAATCTCTGCAACAATATTCCGAATTGTAATGGTTGTAGTATAATTAGAAATGGGTTCAAAGCCGATGAAATCAAAGGGATCTGCACCACTGCTACCAGTGGAAAAGCCCATGATATCGCTGAAATTTCGTCTGAAGAAGAAAAGAGAGCAATGCTGGTCTGTCGGGTGATCGCAGGCCGAGTGAAGAAGAATCAAGACTCGGCAGACGAGTTTGATTCGGTTGCTGGCGCAGCTGGAATTTACGCAAATTTGGATGAACTTTTTGTGTTTAACCCCATGGCTATCTTACCTTGTTTTGTTGTAATCTACAGTGGTTTCTAGTGCTATTAATTTTGTGAATTTTCTTTTGATTTGATTTTCATATGGCTTCTGTTTAGCAGTACTATTTATGCTGATGGTAATTTGCAAAATTTCTTGTGTAATTCTGTCTTATTCCTAACTTGATTTAAAGAGATCAATGGAAACATCCTGCACTTCAATCTTTTATAAAACCAAGAAATTCACCTTTGATGATGAAAGTAGCCCTCATTGTTAGTCCTCCCAACTGTTGTTCTTGATTAAGACTAACCTCATTTCACATGCTCCCACTATCTCACAATTCATAAACGTGAAGGTGAAGAGCAGCCCCCGTGCATGAAGCTCCCACTTATGTGGGGTTCGGGGAAGGGCAGACCACAAGGGTCAATAGTACACAGCCTTACCTTGCATTTTATAAGAGGCTGTTTCCATGACTTGAACCCGTGACTACAAGGTCACACGACAACAACTCTACCGTTGTGTCAAGGCTTTCCTTCACAATTCATAAACTTCTATCTTAAATTGGACTTTATATTGGCTTAATCAAAGTTTTACTAGGACAAAAAGAGCTCCTTGTCAACGTTCTTATTGGAGTTTTTAAGCCCTTGCAGATGCTAGCTTGATCTCTAAACCCCAGCTATTTTATGGTTGTAATTCTTATTTTATTCGTAGTTTTATACAACACCTGGCTTGTGTCATCTAAACTAGGTTGTTTAGTTATGCAGTCTTATTTTGGCCTCAAGGATTTCTCTTCTGTTGTGAAGTTTATAATAATTGAGACAGGAAGAAGCATCTTCAGAGAGACAGAGAGAGAGAAAAAAAGAAGTTTCAGAACTTGGCAAAGCACACCATCTTGTTCATATTTCTCTATAGGAGGGTAGAAGTAGTTATTTTCACAGGGAACAGGAATTAGAGTAGTGTACAGAAACAGAGAATTACTGTGGAGCAATGCTGAAAGCAATGTAGCATGAGAACAACACCAAGAGCCAGCTACCCAGTTACTCCTTCATTTAGGGGCCGGTCCCTCATTGATGGAGGCATTGGCTAAAGTTCAGTAGCTGAAATTTTGTGGTCCCCATCCACTTTTATAACATCTTTCATTGTCTGCCAGATCATGCTTTCTGTGAGGTCTGCTGATTGACTTGATGCAGACGCTTCAGCCTTCAGGTTATGGTTGGGTACCTTGACTGGTTGGGGACCAGTTTAATCAGTGTAAGGGTTTTACTTACAATTTTGGGTTCATTTAGATAGCCATTGATCTAATTGAAAAATTAAAAGGTCAAGGAGAAGGCTCAAAAGAATGTGGATCAGAGTGGTGAGAAAAGATTTATATATCTTTTGGATGTAATGAAACTATGACATTTAATAGAGGGGAATGGTTGAGCGAGATTTGTATGGTCGACCTAATCGAGATAAGACCTAAATGATAATGTCCACACACAAGAAACCAGTCATAATATTGCGCGCGTATACATTATAAATACACTATATTTTCAGTCTAGACACTCTCACTCCATATACTATACATTTCTTATCTTTATCTTTTATTTTATTTATTTATTCTTGAATGGGTCTTTATTTTTTATTTTCACTAGCAATGTTAGAGATGAAAATTGAACCTAGTAATGTATGTATTTAAAGCCTTCAATTTCTAGAGTTGGGACTTATTTTTTGACGAGGTTAGCTCCTTCAATTTTATGCACCCAAGCCTTCTAACTACAGCGGTGCGGTGCAAAAGGAGTCTCTGGCCTGGGTAACCAGCGTTGTTTGAGGCAGTGCTTGGCTTTTCCCTCTCCGTTAAACTTACTTTGGTCAATAAGGAAAGCCCCAAATCAAAAGAAAGACTGTTAATTATTTCAGTGGTGAGGGAGCTTACATTTATGGGGATTGTACTAGCTCACTTAGAGGGTCAGGATTGCGTGATGTACGAGACTTTTGTGATGCGACCTATCTAAATGGTTCAATAGTTAACAGCAGTTTAGATTCCCCACATTTGGGCTCCACATTGCTATTCACAAGCTAGCAAAGAAGAGAAAAGAAAAGCATTAGGGGCCATTGAGCAAAAAGGACCTCGTCCCATGGCTAGGTGAGGTCCTCCCCAACCTAGATGTAGTTAGTTCGAGTTGGTTCACCCACCATATTTCAGAAATCACAAGTGTCATTTAGGTATAATTTCTTGAATTGACATACACAGACGCCATGTAGTTTTCACTGTTAAGATAGGAATAAAGTCGTATGACCTAAAAGTGACGAGTTCAAGATGTAGAAACAACCTCTTGAAAAAATGCCTACCATAAGTCTTTTCTGGTCCAGTCCTTCACCAGACCCTGCATATGCAGGAGCTCCTGCACGGAACTGCCCTTTAAATAGAGATAACACAGGTGGGATCAAGTTGAACGTAGTTCATTTTGATGCTAAAGCTGAAGGAGACAAAGTTAGATTGACTGGCCGTTCAAGCACTTATTGGGAAAGGGTAGCTATTGCACAGAAGCAAATGAGAGTGAAGATGGAAGAAACTAGATGGTGAGGTAAATAGTAATGGGATGTTACAACACGAACCACTAATGGATGGAAGAGTAGGGGACCAAATGGTTGATACTGGCAATCTACTGTAGTGAGCGTCCTTTGCTCATTTGTGGCTTCTTACTGTCGGTTTATGTATCCATACAAGGCTCTCTCGTCCTATGTTTTTGTCATTGCGTTCTCATTTATAGCAGTCGTTAAGTGTCACGGGTCTACTTTGTGACTAATTAATTGGTATTGAAAAGCTTTTCCTCTCTCAAAAGCCTTACTAATATAAGGTAGCTTTCAATACTGTAAGTTACGTTACACTGTCATTTTTTCAATATTAGCTATTGCACGTGGCCCATTGTTTGCACAAAGTTTCAAACTGGCTGACTTCTCTTTCTCGCGATAAAATATATATTCTCAGCTGCAACACACATCCACCCACCCTGTTGCTACCTCGAACCCATGAACTACCAAGAGAGGCTCCTTCCTACGTACCTAAGCTAGAAAGTGCGCAAACAAGCATTTCAGTAATCTCACTTCATCTCAAGCCAAATTTGAGTAATCTGAATCACTCAATTAATATCTCATCTCAAGCCAGCTCGGTACATCTTCAGTACTTCTATCACTGTCTAAAGGAGAAGAATATATTAGAGGCTTGTACTATTGTGAGATAGGGTTGAACCTTGTTTGGGACTCATCCATTGCACGGACTAACAAATAAATGGTCTGGCTTTTACAAAACACAAGTAGGCCCAACTCGTACCTTTGCCTGCTCATATCCTTTCAAAGCTCCATCACATGAGAAGCGGTCATCGTCAGCCATGTTATCTTTGATGTATCATATATTGAGCTTGCCTGTTCTGCGCTTCCTTTCTCATTCATGCAAAAATTTTGCTGGTTCACAAAAGGTGAAAAAGGCTCTTCGGAATCTGACCTCCTAGAAAACTCAATGAATCAAGACCCCAATGGTTCAGTCAAAATCCAGCTTCAGTCCCTCAGATTGGTGCTTAAAACTAGAGGCCTGTTTGGAAAGGCTTATACAATCCAATTTATGTGATTCATGACACTAATGTCGAGCTTTTGATCACCATTTGACACTCTAAAACAGTAGTAGCTAGAGAGTCGATCCCTTGGAGATGATTTGACCCATCTAAGTTGGGATATGCAAGATGAATGGTTCTCGAACAACTAGGATTCCAGGTGCTTGTGTTGAGTCCTTGACAATTTTACAAATGCAACACCATATATTTGTCGAGTATTAACTTGATGCTTGATATCGTCAATCTCCATCCCCAACAAAAGTGAATCAGAAATATCATTTGAACAATAACAAAGGTGGAAAGTTACTTGGATTAATATATGATTTATTTATTTTACGTGTAAAAGGGTAGCCTCAGTGTACGAAGCTCCTACCTATGCAGGGTTTGGGAAAGGGGCGGACCACAAGGGTCAATAGTATGCAGCCTTACCTTGCATTTTGCAAGAAGCTGTTTCCACACCTTGAACCTTAGCCTCAAGGTCACACTACGACAATTCTACTATTGTGTCAAGGCTCCCCTTCTACTTATTTTACATGTGCCGGCCAAAATGAATTGATGTTCAGAAATATTATTAACCCATCAAGTATTTTATTCTTAGGAAGAAGTAAGCGCCAAGGATTACCTTCTATAGAAAGTAGTACTCATCTTATTCTCTACTAAAAGGGCACACATGCACGCGCACACATATATAACTTAGATTTATTTAAGTCATTCCTATGTCATTCCTATGTCATCCCTTCCACCTCTCTCTCTCTCTCTCCTCTCTCTCTCTCTCTCTCTCTCATAAAAAGTAGACAAGGATTATCAATGGCAATTTGATGAAATCATATGTCATTCATGCCTGAAGTTTTCGTCTCATCCAACCAAGTGGACTTGATTGTAGTGAGGTTTAGCCTTCAGTTTTGCTAGGCTAACCTCATATAAAAAACCATTCTCATTTACGCATATAGAAATCTTTGGCAGCCTTAACCTAATTTAGCATAAGATAACATCATCGAGGTTTACAAGTGGGAAGTCTTGGTGCACGAAGCTCAGCTCCGGTATATATGGGGTTCGGGGAAGGGGCCACATAACGAGAACTCTACCCTTGCACCAAGACTCTACTTGCCGTTAGAAAAGATTATGAAAGCAGTCTTTTTTAGCTTTACATTGCCGAATTCGATGGTCTAAATTTTTTTTATCACCCTCTGACTTTTGCCTTTGGTTTACTTTTAAGTAACTCCTCGTTAATCTTTGAAATAGGGATCTGATACTTCTACGGCTATAAAAACGCAACCAAGTCCATATATTTTGCTTTTGACCCCATCAGCCCAAACATACCCTTCGTTTTTCTCAAGAAATTCCTCCACTTTCTCCTCTCTCTCTCTTTGTTTGCACAGTATTGAGGAGAAACGCTAAAGCAAAAGTTCACTCTACAGTTCTTCGTACGTTCCAGGACTGGTAGCCTGTACTTGTTCAAGCTCTATGCTGCTTTAATGGCTGCCAGAGCACCGGACACAAGCCAAAAACTAAGATTTTCTACATGCTGGCCCGGGCCCGTTTCAAGGTCTGAACATCGAGATGCTTGACAACTTGTTGGCACTCAGTTAAGTGACTCATCAAGAGGCCCAACAAAATCTCCGGACAGCCATGTGGCTGCATATAACATGGTCGTTTTTACTCTCTAAGTTTCACCTAATTGAATGGGATCAAGTGTAACTTTGCAAACAGATCAACTTGTTGGTTACTATTCGCATTAACACATTACATGTTAGTGTGGATGTTGACCGACGAGGTTTACCCGGGACAGGTGTTTAGAGCATATTGTCATGGATATGCGTTGCGAGGTCCGTGACCAAGACCCGTTGACTTCAAGGGAGGCCTACTAGCTCACGGACATGACCTAACGGACTTAAGCTCATTGTTAAAGGTCTATAGATCAAGGGCTAATTCTAGAAGGCTTAATTTCTAAAAGTTTCCTTGTAAATATTTAGAAATAAAAATGCTTAGATATTTACGTAGATAGTTCTAAAGAGAACTCTAGAATAGTCCTTGGTTTACACATGTAGTAATTTAGACTATCCATTGAGGAAGTGGATAGAGGAGAACAACTATAAATAGACGGAAGCTCTTCATGTGTAAGCAAATCAGATTACTCAAGTAAGGGATAATAGGTTCTCTTTGAGTAAGTATCATCTCTTGAATTCTCTCATTGTAAGTGAGTGTAACCCTTGCAAGTGAGAATAGATATGGAAAGCTAACTTGTGCCTAGCAAATGGAGTTGCGTACAAGTGACACACGGATTTAACAAAGGTAAAATTGGGATCTCGTGACAGTATGCAATCTTAGGCGACGATTATCGCAGATTGTGAGATTATTCCTAAGGTTATACTTAAATAGTAGTTTAGATTTCCATTGGCTTGAAAATCATGCAAACCTATCAATCTACTTGTCACGTTTGTGCAATCAACAGGATATTTAAATCATTGGAGATTACAATCAGATGCACGGTTCGGAATAATTTTGTATTTAATCTTTACCCCTCTTGTCAAAAATTATGATCGAAGATCATTGACCTCAATAAAAAATGACATAATTTTTAGTTTTGGTGTTGGCGTTTGTAATATGTAAATTCTTTTGCAGCACGTTTTTCCCATCAAGTCTGCATAATTTTGTGGAGGAAAATGGGGGGCCTCGGGAAGAAGGAAAAAGAAATCTGAAGTGATTGGAGGGTTGGGATTATCCAATTTTGAGGAAATTTTTGGAGTGTTAAATACGGATTTGATAATTATCTTAATTGGGTGAGTCTATGCATCCAAACACCACATTTTTGTGGAGTCCACCTTTGCAAGATCTGAACTGTTCATCTCATTTCTCTAAACTTACCAAATACAACACACAGCTATGTGGAATCTCTAGCATTTAAAGTACTGCAGTGGGCCCGAGTGTAAAGTAGCAATAAGCCATTTTATAGGTAGCTCACAACGGGTTCGACCACTTGGCCAAGTTGGCAAAGTGCACGAGAAGATTTTCAAGCAGTCTAAGACTGAATCAATGGCCCAAATTCAATGGATAAAGAAGTCTTCTCTTCTTAACCAGATTTGGCAAAATTTGAGGTTATTACTTATCAATTTTTTTATTAGAGTTACTAGAATGGAGCACGTTACATATCAAGTGTTGTGATTGTGGAGCCTGATTGCCTGGATCATTTGGTGCCCCTATCGAATTATATTGCACTAAAAAGCGAGGATTCAAGGGTAGCCCACGGCACACGTCGAGCTGTGTGGTCAGCTCACCAAGAATGCAGGATGCAGGCCCTTGAAAAAAAGTAGACTGCTTCCTATTTTGTAATATGGGGATAATTACATCTTTTGTCAGTATATATTTTGTAATATGTGGTTATATTATTATTATTTTTTCATCTTCGTAACATCAAACTCTGGATCTATCTACACAATAATAACTGCTTTCACTCCTTGCCAAGACAGCTTAATTTATGTACTAACCAATTCCCACTTAAACAGCATGAGGGAGAATGCAAAGGACGACGGAAAATACAGGTGAACTTTGTCAGTTTGTAAGCGAGACACACCGCTGTCTATCATAGGGAGAATTTTTTTTTTTTCAAACAGAGATACTTAGGGCCTAGTTTGGACAAACTTTTACATAAATTTTCAAACGGACGAGGTCGGTCACGAGGAATATTTTGGTTTTGCCGCAGTTGAAAGTCTGAAAATGATAATCTAATCGACGTGGACCTTTTGGGTGCCGTTTTTAGGTGATGTAGCTTCCAACTTTGCCACATAAGTATACAGATAATTGCACATTATCTTATCTATTCCAGTGCTTAGGAACGGCAAAAAGGTGTAGATTTTGGACTTCTTTTTTTTTTTTTGACAATCAATTTGGACAAATTTGAGATTTCGGCTTGGTACGAAGAAAGGATCCGATCAATAATTTATTATAAACCGTTGGATGATCCGACTCGTTCATCTAAGACTAATTCAAAACGCAAGCAAATTGGATGATTGTAACATTTGAATAATTGCAAATTTAATCACATGAAACATATGGTGGAAAAGGACTCCACGGTCAAGAACCTAAAAAGTCGTCTTAAATAATTGACTTTTGATCCGTACGGTTTTATACCTGAACAATAAGATGGACGGGTTGGATCGTCCAAAGGTAGGCCCCTTGTGTAAAAAGTGAGCTCATTATGCAAAAAGTGGGCTCATCTAATAGGGCCCACCAAATTCCAATCACTAAAATATCTACGAGCTGGATTGGCCCCTTTACGCATAAAGAATGACGCGGTAGCTTCCAGTAGCCAAACCCACTTCCTCTAGTTCCTCTCGAGGTTCACATGGGAGATTCCTCCATCAGCTGTTCCACGTTCTACAGCTGATCGCAAACAGAACCGGGCCGCAAGTGCACTTCGTACCGTTTCTTCTTCCTCTCCTCGATCGATCGCGAATGCAAATTTGGGAGGATTTTCTCAAAGTTTAATGAAGAGAAGAAGATCGACCAATCATGCCTCCCGAATTATTTCTCGCTCGACCAGCAATATCGTCTTCGTCGTTTCATCCAATTAGTCGTCGAGAATTCCGCAAATTAGGGTTCTCTACGAGAAGAAGTCAGAATTCCAGGTTTCGATTCAAGGTCTTCGATCAATCTTTGCGAAACAGATGGAAGTTGAACGACGTTGACACAGGTGAATCTCCTTCTAGGTTCTTTTTGTCTTTTCTGATGTGTTTCTACTGCAAGTTTGCTCCCATTTACGGTCTTATCCATTGTTTCTTTCTCCGTGCTTGAATTGTCTGTTTGGCGGGAGCTGGAGGAATCAGTTTTAGAAATTGTTCCGATTGTTGGATTTCATGCGCCACCGAATGAATTCTGCTGCTTTTCATTTCTTCGGTTTTGTTCTTAGTTTTCGTTTCTCAGTATCGGGATGTGGACTTGTAGTTCAGAGTCCAGTGCTTCTGTCGAAATATAGTCAGTGTTTCTGTTGAGTTACTGAACCTAACAGGAAGTAGCAGTGAGAAACTGCAGGACAAAAACTCAATTTAGTGACACCAAAGCATGTCTATTACATATTCCCAACAAGCACAATTAATCAGAAGGACAACGAAGGGAGACTTTTGGTGTTCCATAATAGAATGCGTGGTTGCAGTTACTATTTACTTGAGGAGACTCATAGTAAAGATGAATGATTGGTCCTCATGTAAGGTTTACAACGAGCCACATGTCTTGATATATCCTCGTTGCATGATGTGTGGCGATTCCGCTGTGGTAACTCAAAGCAATGCAGGAAACAATGGTAACAACTGCAACCAGTCTGGAGGACAATGGTCTAGTTGGCAGTGAACTGCCATAATTTTTGTAGGAAATTTCAACATGTGTCCGTTCCCACATCTGCCAGAAGGCCAATGGAGCTGCAAACATACTAGCTATGAGGGCATCCTCTAGTGAGCCTAGTTCGGACCATGGTCATGATCCCACGTGCTTTTTAGTACAATTTACTACATTTGGATGCTTTGAGCACTGCTATGCCACGTATTGTTTAATAGTTAGGAAGTATTAGTTTGCTATGTTATTATAAGTGAGGTTTGGTGTGACCAACTGTCACAGTATTACCTTAAATGACTTGTTAAATTTCCTAATTGAATCCCATGACCGACCACATTATCTAATTTGCCGTATTGCACAATCTAAGTTAAACAACCGAATGCCAATCACATGTACCTGAGTTGCTTAACAATGACCACCTAACCTGAATTTTTCTAACTATTATCATTCTTATGTCCTGATATCCCTCTAATACTGTCGTGTGGCTCAGTAGAATTGGAAAAAAGTTTGATATGGTAATATATAACATCTTATGTGAGGACAAAACTTTTTGAGTAGGCTTGTCGTGTTTCAGTTTTTTGGTATATTGATACAGATACATCTTTTTATGTACTGTTTAATGTAGAGACTAGGAACAAATATGTAATTGGGCAATCTGACCTGGTTAGTAGTTCTCCTTGGCAGATGCAGTTCAAGAAAGGCTAAACTCATGGCTTCTAAAGACACAAAACTTCTTCAATGAAGTGGCTGCTCCCCTAGTAAAAACTGGTCATGGAAGAAAGGTTGATCCTGAGACTGCAGAGGATAAGATAGAAGTGGATGAAATATTTATGATAGAACAGACTGTTGACCATAAGACACCAAATGGAGATCTTTCTTTAGCTGCTGTTGTTTCAATTGAGCAATTCAGCAGGTAAAAAATTCACCTGGGATGTGATATGATTCAATTCAGAAATTCAATTGAGCAATTCTGCGTATTATGCTGCTGACATTCTGGTGTTGATAGGATTTCACCAGACACTCTATTGCAGTTAGGTTTTTTCAGAATCCTGCTTCTTTTGAGGATCTGGATGTTTGATATATGTAACTTCTTGTTGGAAGCGCTGCTTGATTTCATCTTCGATACCTATAGGCTTGTATTTAATGACCTTTGCAAATATCTAGTTGACTATGATTATTTTAACAAATCTATTACCCTCCTTTTGATTTAATAAACATGAGATATGATCTGATCGATATATCTTTATTATCTTTAGTATGTGTAACTTGCAAAAGGTGAGTGCTATAGCTTCACTTTATCCTATGGTACCATTCTACCCCTATCCTGATATCTGAGTATCTTTGCTAGATAACTTGAAACCACCTATGTAAGTGCCAATAGGAGTGTCACTGTTGAAAACTTGATATCTAAGGCAAGATGTGAAATGCAAAACTTGACCATCCCAAAGAATCCAAAATATGTTGTCATTTTGTCTATTTAACTTATGGAACAAAATTAATTTCTAAGAGGAGAACCTGAAGATAGACATTTACAGTACTCAGATGAATGACATCTAAGAGATGTTGGAATAGTATTTAAAGCAAAAGCCAATAGCAGAAGCTTCCTTTTTTATTGAAAGGCACTAATAGTAGAAGCTCCTAACCTAGAGAATAGGAAATTTTATCTTGTGGAGACTGCAAACAACTGTGTTGTACCAGTTCACATAATTTGCATAACCTTTAGTTTGAAAAATCATTTCATATAATCTGTAGAGGAAATGATGCTCCATTGTCTTCATGGTTGCATGACACAGGATGAATGGGTTAACTGGGAGGAAAATGCAGAAGATATTTGATGCTCTTGCTCCTGAACATGTTCGTAATGATGCCCGCAACTTGCTGGAGTATTGCTGCTTTAGATTCTTGTCGAGGGACAATTCTGATATTCATCCTTCCTTGAAGGTTTGTGGAATTCGTTTAAGTAATAATGCATTGACGGATTTCTGATTCAATGTTAAACTTGTTTGTGCATCATTGCTATTATTATTGTACTTGTTCTCAATTTCATGTTAACTAGAAAACTGCCTACTTGCATTTTTCATGTTAGGTTTGCCACAAGTGAAGAAGTTGAAGATGATTTTTATTATTTTCTCTTTTTACTTACAAATGAATATGCATAATAAGAAAATCATCTTCAACTTCTTCAAAAAGTTTTACTTGCGAGCTAGCACCTGACGCAAAACCCTCCTCCCCTTTATCTAGGCTTGGGATTGGCAGCGGCAATTGCCACTCAAACTGAAAGGAAAATTCTGTAGGATAGCTATAAGACCGGCCATGCTCTATGGATGAGAGTGTTGAGCTGTTAAGGAGCATCATGTATATATGATGAACGTAGTCGAACTGAGGATGTTAAGATGGATGAGTGACAAGACAAGAAAAGATAGAATTAGGAATGAAAATAATAGAGGAAACTGAGGAGTAGCACCAATAGGTAACATGATGAGGGAGATTGGACTTAGATGGTTTGGACATGTCCATTAGAGAATGAAAATGGTATCGGTTAGAACGAGAGAGGCACTGTAAGTCGAAGAAGGCTCAAAAGAACGTGGATAAAAGTGATGAGGAAAGATTTAAAAACTTTGGGACTAAATGAAGCAATGATACTTAGTAGAGGGAGATTGAGGAACAAGATTCATACAGCCAACCCTTAATCGGGATAAGGTCTCGATGATGATGATGCCTACTTGCGTGTGAGTTTGACTGACGATCCCATCATGGGTCATTTTCCTTTGTAAGATTGAAAATAGGGGCAGCCCCAGGGCACCAAGCTCCTGCCTATGCGGGGTACGAGGAAGGGGCGGACCGCAAGGGCCTATAGTAGGTAGCCTTACCTTGCATTTTGCAAGAGGCTGATTCCACGCCTTGAACCCGTGACCTCAAGGTCACATGACGACAACTTTGTAAGATTGAAAATGAAAATGTAAAATTAGTTTCATATAAATACCTGTTGTAATCAAGAATCACAAAGGAATATCCCAACTATTAGCTGTTAATTTTTACCTTGTTATACACATAGTTAAGCAAGATAACTGTAGTACTGTGTGCATACAGGATGTATCAATCTAAATCTCCTTGAGCATACTGCATGCTGGAGGCCCCAAACCTGGTGAGCTGACAGTTCAGTACTGCATGTTGAAGTAGCAGTCCTCATTCTGTTCCCTTACCTCTTGAGAGATACGCTCTAGGTAATAAATAAATAAAATTTCTCAGGTATACAGTACAAACAGTGCACATATATTATATTAGTGTTCAAATCATATGCAGCTATGTAATATATCATTATTTAATATAAGTATCATGTTTGATGCTGTAGCATCATATATAATTCCCAGAACAGATCTTAACTAATCCAAGAATGTAAGGGCTACTATTTGTAATAATATGGTAATGTATATGTTTAAGTAATTCGTCATATTATTTGTGGAAGACCATTTTGTTATTTGAATGTCTGGAAGTAAAAGGATTTTCTGCTAAAGGTACATGCAAGATTCATACATTTTGTGATCCAACGATCTTTTGGGGCACATCCTAGATGGGCTATGCACGAAAGATATTATCCGTTGAATGATCTTAACCACTTCTATTCTAAAGTGAGAACTAGGTTGCTTAGAAAGTATGAAATAACTGTAGAGGGTTAACATCATATAGTGGATTTGGGGTATTGGCTAGTAGAATGTCACCCAAAAGATGACCAGTTGGATCGCCAGCAATTGGGCACCACAAGGACTTCTAAGTGGAAATGTGATAGGTCTAGGTCTCCAGCTTTTGTAGAAAATAGCATTCAACATGAAATGGAACACAATTTATTCATGGTAAGTGTGAATTACAAGGGATTTCATGGCAAACAAAAGCTAACAAAAATCTATGCATGTAAACCAGTAGGAAGTAAGGAACAGTAATCCTTTCTCTGCACTTCCTCCCTCCTCTCTTTTCTTCTCTTTTTCCTCCCCCACTTTTCCCCTTATCTCCTCCCTTTTATCTTCCCTTCTCCTCCAACCTCCTCAACCGTGTACCCTTGATTGATAACTACATAAACTACCTAATAATCTGTAATCCTTTCCAACAGATTGGATATTAACTGTATATTTGATGTATCCTAACCACTTGACTATATCTCTTCCCAGCTGGATTGTAACTAATTGATCCTCCTGGCATATCTTCTATCAAGTGACCTGTATATGGTTTTGCTGTTGCAACCATCTCCTCCTTCTAGCTACCTCCTCCTTCTAGAATAAGTCTGAATTGTTGGTGATGTAACAATACCCTCCCCTAGTAGTTTCACCTTGTCCTCAAGGTAGAAGGAGGGAAACTGGTCATTCAATAACTCATAGAGCTCCCAAGTGTTATCACACTCAGGAAGATGCTGCTATTTTACCAGAACTTGCTTTTGACCTTTTGGTAGGGTCTTGAATTGCTTGATAGATTTGGGCTGCGCCACTAATTCCAATTCTTCCGTTAGACCAGTAGGCAGTGGTTGAGCTTGGGCAGGACTGGACAGGGCCTGCTTCAGCTGAGAAACATGGAAAACTGGATGGATTCCTGTAGTAGGTGGTAAATCCAAGCGGCAGGCGACTTCCCTAACACGTTCTAGGACTGGATAAGGGCCATGAAACCGGGGGCTGCGCTTCTCATTGGGTTGTTTAGCCAACGTTTTAAACTTGAAGGGTTGAAGCTTCAGAAAGACTAGTTCTCCTATTTGGAATTGGACATCCCTACGAGCCTTGTCTGCTTGGGACTTCATTCTGGCTTGAGCCATTAACAAGTTGGCTTTGAGCTCTTGTAAGATGTCATTATGATCTCGAATCTGTTGGTTCACAGCTTCCACTATAGACCCCTCATCCGACAACCTTAATAAGGTGGGAGCATTGTGTCCATACAATGCCTTAAATGGGGTCATTCCAGCAGCTCCTTGAAATGAGGTATTGTACTAGAATTCTGCCCAAGGAATCCACTTGAGCCATAGCTTAGGATGGTGCGTAGTGAAGCAGCGTAAGTATGTTTCTAGGCATTGGTTGACTACTTTCATTTGCCCATCCGTTTGGGGATGGTAAGCAGTACTCATCTTCAATTCCGTCCTAGCTAACTTGTATAGTTCTGTCCAAAATTGACTGATAAAGAGTCGATCTCGGTTGGAGACTATGGAACGGGGGTATCCGTGGAGCCGCACCACTTCCTTAACAAAAAGAGTGGCAACCTCCTGAGCTGAAAATGGATGGCCTAATGGAAGGAAATGGCTGTACTTCGTGAGACGGTCTATCACCACCAGTATGGTATCCATCTTTTGAGCTCTAGGTAAGCCACCAATGAAGTCCATGGATATGTTATCCCAAACCTGGTCAGGGATGGGTAAAGGTTGGATGAGGCCTCATGGTTTAAGCGCTTGGTACTTATTTCTTTGGCATATATCACAAGAAGCCACAAAATTCTGGACATCCTTTCTCATCCCTGTCCAAAACACCACGTTTGACAGCCTTTTAAATGTTCTAAAGGCTCCTGAATGCCCACTTGCTGGAGTTGAGTGAAACTCTTTGAGTAGGGTGGGAATCCTCGGAGAAGACCTAGGAATGACCAATCTGCCATGGAAGAGCAAGCAGCCGTGCCTTAAGGAAAACCCCTTGTGACTGTTGGTGTCAACCAGCAGGTTGTGGAAGATGGGTCGTAGAGTGTCATCTTGGTGAATTTCATCTTCCAGCCCATGAAATCCTTGGTGTTGGACTGTAGAGAGGGCTGATGAATGGAAAGCGCATTCCAGTCCATCTGAACTCCCGAGGTTAGAGTTGGTGCAGCCAATAGAATTGTCAGTGTCAGCTCTTCTAGAGAGAGCATCGGCCACCCGATTCTGCCTTCCTGGTTTGTATTGGATGTTGAAGTCAAACCCAAGTAGTTTGATGAGACATTTTTGCTGCTCACTGCTGAGTACTCGTTGGTTCATGAGGAATTGAAGGCTCGTTTGATCTGTAAGGATGGTGAACCGCCTGCCTAGCAGATAATGCCGCCATTTCTGGACGGCTAAGACTACCGCCATAAGCTTCCGCTCGTACATAGACTTAGATTGGGCACGGGGGGCAAGTGATTGGCTGAAGAAGGCAATTGGCCTGCCCTCCTGCATGAGAACTGCACCAATACCCTTTCCTGACGCGTCAGTTTCTAGAATGAAAGGCTTATTGAAGTCAAGGATAGCCAAGACTGGAACAGAAGTCATGACTCTCTTCAGCTCGTCGAAAGCTTTTTGTGTCTCCAATGACCAATGGAAACTATCCTTCTTGAGTAGACTGGTAAGGGGAGCAGCAATAATTCCATAGTTCTTAACAAATTTGCGGTAGTACCTAGTGAGACCCAAGAACACCCTCAAAGCTTTAACATCGTGGGGAGTAGGCCATTTGAGCATGCAGTCTATCTTTGAACCCTCCGCTGCTACCCCTACAGCTGAGATGACATGGCCTAGATACTCTAACTTGGTTTGGGCAAAGTAGCATTTCTTTTTATTAACTACCAATTTATGAGTTTCCAGCAGTTGCAATACAATGGTCAAATGCTCTAAATGGAGATTAATATCAGCACTATAAACAAGTATGTCATAAAAAAAAACTAGCATGAACTTACGAAGGTATTGGCAGAAGATGTCATTCATAAGAGCTTGGAAGGTGGAGGGAGCATTCGTCAATCCGAAAGGCATGACCAAGAACTCATAATGACCCTCATGCATTCGGAATGCTGTCTTTGCGACATCCTCCTCCTTGATGCAAATTTGGTAATATCCAGATTGCAAATCCAACTTAGAGAAGATAGTAGTGCCTCCCAATTCATCCAATAGTTCATCAATTGTCGGAATAGGAAACTTATCGGGAATGGTGATTTTGTTGAGAGCACGGTAATCGATGCAGAAGCGCAAACCTCCATCTTTCTTTTTAACTAATAGGATTAGGCTTGAGTATGGACTCGTACTAGCCCGGATAATGCCAACCCCCCATAATTCTTTGATGATCGGCTCAATTTCGTTCTTTTGGCAGCGTGGATAATGATATGGCCGGATATTAGGGGGTTGGGCATGGTCCTGGACCCGAATAGCATGGTCCTGTGGACGGCTAACTGGCAATTGTAGAGGTTGGTCGAAAATATGGGAATGTTGGTCCAAGAGTTTTCTCACCAGGGGGTGAATAGGAGACGGCGGGTCCTTCTCGACTTGCAAGCCTTGATACTCGACCACATAGCTCTCACCAGAATAGGATATGGCTCCCTGGAAGGTTTTCAAGGACATGGTGGAGCGCGACAAAGATGGGTTGCCTCATAGAGTTATCATTTGGCCTTGCACATTGAACTGCATGGTCAGCTTACTATAGTTCGCAGAAACCTCCCCGAGCGTTTGCAACCAGGCCATTCCGAGTACCAAGTCGGTTCCACTCAGATCGAAAGGGTGGAAGTGATGCTGAATGACGAGCCCAGGAAGATGCAGAATGAGATTCCAGCATACCCCATTTCCCCAAATGCAGTCCCCATCTCCAACCTGCACCCCGAATGGCTTGGTGAGGGTTACCGGAATCCGTAACGCATCAACTAGTTTCCGGGAGATGAAGTTATGGGATGCTCCTGTGTCCACCAAGGCCATGACCTCTCGATGTCCTAGAAACCCCTTCATCTTCATGACATCTGCTACTGACATCCCGACTAGTGCTTGCATCGAAAGCTCTAGTTAGGTGATTTCGTCTTCGCACAGATCACTCTCCTTAGTGATCGGGTTATCAAGGACCTTGCCTTCCTCTTCCTCACCCAAAATCAACACCTGGAGCTGACTATTCTTGCAGCGGTGCCCAGGGGAGTACTTCTCGTCGCACCGGAAGCAGAGTCCCGTAGATCTCTTCTACTGCAGCTCCTTCTCGGATAACTGTTGGAAAGGGTCTTGCTAGCCTGGGGTTGTCTCTGCATTGCAGGAAACTCGATCTCCCCGAAACCCTACCTCCATCTTCGTCTTCAGCAGCCTGGTTAGGGTTTGCAGGTGGAAATGACGGTTTTGCCCCTGTAGGCCAGATTCGAACGTGGGACTCTTTATAGAAGGCCCATGGGTCGATGTTGACTTGGGTCCGAACCCGCTTCGATGTCCCTGGGCTCGCACTCGCTCGAGGGCCTCATTCTTTTCTTTGACTTTTTTGGGCCAGGTCCATAAGCCCGGTGAAGGAAGTGGGCTTAAACATTTTCACTTCAGCCCGCAAATCCTCTCTAAGCTTGTTAAGGAAAGCCCCTTTCAGCACCTCTTCGGGCAGATCCACCAATGGGCCCGATAAGAGCTCGAAGTTCCGCTTGTAGTCGGCGACGAAGGAAGCCTGCCGGATGGAGAGCAAGGCCTCGTAGACATCATCGGACTGCGACGGCCGGAACTGCTGGAGGATGGCCGACTTGAAGGTGGTCCAAGATAGGAAGGGTAATCTCGCGTCCAACTAGAGAAACCAGTGGAGGGCTTCTCCCGCCAAGCAAATAGATGCAGCGGTCACCTTCTCTCCCTCCGTCAGGTGATTCAGCCGGAAGTAGCGTTCCGCCTGGCATAACCACCCCGGCGGATCCCTTCCATCAAAGATCAGGAGATCCAACTGTTGTGGCTCCAATCTAGGGTTCTCAGACAGCACCGGCGAGCGATGGTTGTCCTCCCCCTCCCCCACGAAGATTCTTACCCTGGTTCTTCCTTGATCTCCAGCTTGGTTTGGTAAGGTCTCAGCACCTTCCTGCCTTTGTCTCATCCAAGCCATGATTTCAATTAAAAACTCCCCAATTGTGGCTACATTATTTTGCAACCTCCCAACATCTTCCTTCATGCTCCCAACTTCTGCCCTCACATTCTCCATCTCTTTCTCCATGCCTTCTGCTCTTTCCGATCTAGTTCTTACCAACCTCCTCAACTGTGTACCCTTGATTGATAACTTCCTAAACTACCTAATAATCTGTAATCCTTTCCAACAGATTGCAACAGATTAGATATTAACTGTATATTTGATGTATCCTAACCACTTGACTATATCTCTTCCCAGCTGGATTGTAACTAATTGATCCTCCTGGCATATCTTCTGTCAAGTGACCTGTATACGGTTTTGCTGTTGCAACCATCTCCTCCTTCTAGCTACCTCCTCCTTCTAGAATAAGTATGAATTGTTGGTGATGTAACAATACCCTCCCCGAGTAGTTTCACCTTGTCCTCAAGGTAGAAGGAGGGAAACTGGTCGTTCAGTACCTCATAGAGCTCCCAAGTGTTATCACACTCAGGAAGATGCTGCCATTTTACCAGAACTTGCTTTTGACCATTTGGTAGGGTCTTGAATTGCTTGATAGAACTTTTACTATATCATATTTATATATACATTATATATATATATACCCATGTGAGTGCAAATATATTATAGCATGTAACTTACTGGCTGGAGAAAAGGAGAAAGGTTGAGGTGGAAAAGTTGCTATTTCAGACAATGATTGGGGTAAATGATGGTTGTTAATTGTTTTACCTTTTATTCTTTACGGCATAACACTTTTAGTATTTGATTCCCTTTCCAACACAGACAAATTCTGCCAAGGGATTAGGTTCTTTTGGAATTCCTCTATCCAAAATGCTAAACATGATTTAATGATTTTCATTAAATCGCCATTCTTGCCGATCTAAATATGATCTAAATGGTGGCCACTTTGTACGTGTATATCTGAAAACACCTTTTAAAATAGTAGCCACTTCATTATAGTTAACATTGACTAGTGTTAGAATGTTTTAAGTATGAAAATTCCTTATATCTAAGTCTGCTGAGTTCTGCAATTTGAAGATGAAAGCTTCTGTTGGGAAAACTGATAGTGCCTCATAGTTGCAAAAAGAATAATTTGCCGCATGGTACAGCCAGTCTAAACCTACAAAGAACTGAAAGCAAACTTCACATTGAACCATTTAGATGCAGATGAATCTACAAAGTGTGATGAAGCCAGATGCAATTCTATAAGCATGAGTGGCTTGCTTATGTGTGCAATTGATTAGGAAAAACTTTTTCATTACCTATCAAAATGAAGGTTTAGAATTGTCTACCAGTGCTTGCTGCTGAGAGATATCTTCTCGATCACCTTGTTGTAAAATACACCTTCTCTTGACCTTGGAGAAAAAAAATTAGAATTGTCTGATCTTTTATAGTTAGAACATGTCATTTGTCCTTTGAAGAAGCCTATCCATGGGTTGAAGCAAGCTCCTCAAGTGTGGTTCTCATAGACCAGCAAGTTAAGCAGAAAAACTTGTCTTATCTATCATTGAAGAGTAATGGACCCTCTATCAAGAGTAGTTATATTGCAGTTCTGCTAGAATGTCTTGATCACATCATTATGGCAGAGATGATGATGCATCTTGATCTGGAAAGCATGGAAAAAGTCTATTTGACATGTAAACTTTACATTAAATATTTATGTTGACATTGATCCATTAAAATGAAGGGGCAAGATTAGGGAAAGGAATATTAGAGCACAAGCATGATATCAAGGTTGGGCACTATGGAGCATTCCCACATCTTAAAAGTTGTTTTAACGCAATCAGGCATTGTGAATTATTGCCATGTTGGATCCCAAAAATTGCCTAGAGCCAGAACATAGTGCCAAGGAGGGCCTACAATAACCAAATTATCCATTATTCCTCTAAATCAACCACTTAATCCTCTAGTCACCAACAACTGTGGTGGGACATGAGGCAAAAGGTACGGCATTGGAACTATGATTTGAGGACACTTATTAGAATGATTTGGCGGAGTCAATGAAGATCCCAGTTTCTCAAGGCTACTGGCTTGTGCCTATCCATTTCTAATTTCATGTTTAAACAACTGCTGGAGTCTGTAAAATATTATTACACTCATGGGAAGAATAAAATAATCACAAACTCTTTTCAAATAATTGACCATATCCAACTTCTAAGGTGGTTTCTTTCAGACTTTTTGTTTATCACAAAGAACAAATGATATGGTTGAATTTGCATGAAAACAAATGGCTTTGGTTCTTTCAACAAGTTATGTCTTTAATAAATTGCTACTCTGTTTCTCATTTCCCTAATTATTAGAATTGTAGAAAGTACCCACTTGGATACCCATCTTTCAGGATTTACCATGTCTAAGAACTTATGGTCTTTGTGACCTTCTCCGGTAAAAGTTGTCGTCATGTGACCTGGAGGTCACAGGTTCAAGGCATGGAATCAGCCTCTTGCAAAATGCAAGGTAAGGCTGCCTACTATAGGCCCTTGTGGTCCGCCCCTTCCCCAGACCCTGCATAGGCGGGAGCTTCGTGCACTGGGGCTGCCCTTTAAGAACTTATGGTCTTTGTGTGATGATGATATTTTGTTATTTACAGGAACCTGCATTTCAGAGGCTTATTTTCATAACTATGTTGGCTTGGGGGCATCCTTATAGGGAGGGCAGTGATTCAAATGTTTGTACTTCAGAGAGTTCTTTGCAGGTTTGTTTTTCCAAATGCTATTTACTTGTGGACTGTTCCTGCTTCAATTGATTTGATTTGATAATGTGCAGTGATATAGAACAATATTAGATGGCAGGTTTACATGTGTCGCAAGTATATTTTGGTTGGCAATCAAAATGACTCATCTTGTAGTATCTATCCTAATATGTGCATGTGCCAATAGACCATCTTTTGCTTAATAACTCTAACCATTATAAAATTCATTGGAAAAATGGGTAGTGAAAATCCGGAAGATTGAAGGGTTAAGATCATCCAATCAAGAGAGAAGGGGGCATCTAAGATGGGGCTTAAAATATGAACAATTTCGTCAATAATCATCTAGACCCTAAGTATAGTTTTTAGCCCATGTAAATCCATGCGGCTCATCTAAGTGGGCAAACATCATATAAGAACTCTTGATAAATAGTATTTAAATAATTCCTCAAGTCAGTGCTCAAGTTACCATGATTGACTAGGTTTTTGTGCAGCAAGTTTCATCTGCATCAATGCTTTTATTCTACTAGGTCTGTTTGCACTATTATGGTTCATGTGAATCAGCTAAGCATCCTAGTGCTTCGGTTGGTTGGGTCTAGCTGACTTTGCCTACAACCACCTTTTTGTTTTGCATCTATCTTTTGGAACATTGGTTAAATATGCTTGCCTATTCCTTAGGGAAGTGATATTACCATTCTTTCTCAGTGCTTCCATGCTTAGTGATTGTCTTTTCTTAAAAATGGCTACTTTGGCTCAAAAGACGAATGAGAGTTGAATGAGATCACCATTAGGAAAAACAAACATGCAACTGTGGAGATGCAGGGGAGGGCACTAGAATATCATTTCCTATATATTTTTGTTTGTTTAATAAGCATTAGTTGTATTTGTTTTGAGAAGAAGAGCCTCATTTTATGAATATTGACACCGGAGGGTTTTTCCTCAAGAGCTAATGGGCAAGTAAAACTCATGGCAAACCCCATGCATGAATCAAATTTTGCCATTCCTTGGGGCTAGGGTGTCTCCCATAAGCGGCACGCTTCATCAGGAAAATGGACAAGGGCTATTAGGGCATTAGTCTAGAAGCAACACATTGCATCGGATCCTAGGTGTAGTGGAAAATAGGCAAGGGCTGTTAGAGCGTTCTCTTAGAAATGATGAGCTTCATTAGAACCTAGGTGTAATGGAAAGTATGCATGGGTTCTCATGCCATTCGGGAAGTGTGCGGGTAAATAGGCTAGGCTAGGAGAACAATATTCGTATTGATACAAGGAATAGAGGCTCATTGACATGTAAGAGTCTCGAGTTGGTGGATATGATGAAACGCAGGAAAGTCAACATTGCTTGTATCCAAGAAATCAAGTGAAAAGGGACTAAAACTAGAGAAATATATGAGTATAAGCTCTAGTACGTAGGAAAGGAAAATAATAGAAATGTTGTAGGATTAGTGGTAAATAAAGAATTAAAGGATAAAGTTGTAGACATTAAAAGAACCAGTGATAGAATTATACTAATAAAACTTGTTCTAGGAGAAAAGATCATAAATATTATAAGTGCATATGCATTACAAGTAGGGTTAGAAGATAGAATCAAAAGGCAGTTTTGGGAAGATATGGAGGGAGTCATGCAAGACATTCCCAATACAAAGGGGATATTTATAAGAGTAGATTTTAATGGTCATATAGAAACAGAAAAAGAAAGATATGATAGGGTACATGGAGAGTGTGATATTGGAGAAGGAAATGAGATGGGAGAAGCTATACTTGATTTTGCCTTAGCATATAATCTAGCTATAGCAAACACATACTTTAAGAAAAGGGCTAAACCCTTAATAATCTCTAAAAGTAGACCATATAAAAGCTAAATATACTTTTTGCTACTTAGGAATACCGAAAGATCAACGTGTAAGGATTGTAAGGTGATATCCGATGAGAGTCTAACCTCATAACATGGATTAATGGTTATGGATATCTACATTAAAGTATGGAAGAAAGGAAATGAACTTAATAAGTGTCAAAAATTTAAGTGATGGAACTTCAAAGGAGCGAGGGTAGCATCATTTATAAACAAAGTTGATAGTAGAAGAAAACTGGAACAATGAAACATAAGCAAACACCATGTGAACTAATATGGTCATGTCCATTAAGAAAGTGGCAAAAGATGTCCTAGGAGTATATAAAGGTAAAAAGCAACCAACAAAGGAAACTTGGTGGAGTGAAAAAGTGCAAAAAGTTATTAAAGAGAAATGGATGTATTTTAAAGCATGGCAGAGGACTAAAAATGACGAAACTTTGAGCAATATAAGAATGCTAAAAAGGTTGCTAAGAGAATGGTAAGTGAGGCTAAACTTAAGGCATATGATGATCTCTATAATAGATTAGGATCAAGAGAAGGTGACTTCTCATAAGTTAGAAGGAGTGAGGCAATCCAAGTCGAAGGTTCTAAAAGGGTAGGGAGAAGGCCCAAAAGAATGCGGATTGAAGGGGTGAGAAAAAATTTAAAAAACTTTGGGACTAAATGGAGCCATGACACCCGTAATTGGGATAAGGTCTTTATGATGATGATGGTGATATATATATGCATGTATATATATATAGGCTGTGTACTATAGACCCTTTGTGGCCCACCCCCTCCCCTTGGAGCTTTGTGCCCTGGAGGGAGGGAGTGTTCCATACCTTTCTCTCCCAATCAAGTATGCCTCTACTGAAAATGTTGAGCTTGATATGGAGACAAGCCAACAAAATCAAGTAGGTACTGTGGAGGGAGTGGGAAGTGCATTGGTAACTTGAGAGAATTGTCCATACATTCTTCCTCTTTTGAAATACTGTCCCACTTTTAAATAACCTCTACATACACTCATATTTATTTCTTCAATCATGATGACTCTTTTAGCACATTATGTTGATTGTACTTGTGTCTGTTTGTAAGTAGAAAAGAAAAAAATTGTCATTGCTCCTTTCATCTTTTGAGATATGTCTCATGGAGATTCTGCTTAGATATCTAAGATCTATATTCCCTTTGAAAAGATATCTCTCTGAAATAGATTACATCTTATTGAAGAGCAAACATGTATTCGAAGAGGCTTTTGTTCGTTTAGCTCCAGCAGTTGCTGGTATTGCTGATAGATCAACAGCACATAATCTTTTCAAGGCTCTTGTTGGAGATGAACCTGGGATATCTTTAAATGTGTGGACCACATTCATCACTGAACTTCTGAAGTAAGTTCTCATGCATATTTTTCCTTTAGATTTTCTGTAGTTTGTATAGATTTATGGCTCATATATTTGGTTTGTCCTATCTACATTGTCTCGGTTCTGAAGATTTCAGAAGATTCTTTCAATTGCATACTGGCAGATAAGCTTTGGGATCTCTTGAAATCAAAATGACATACACTTTGACTGATTCTAATATTAAATCAGATGAGGGCTATGTTAGTTTGTCTTCATCACAAGATTGAGTTGCTTCATCTTAGCTATCATTCTTCATAACTTCATAATTTGGCCCCTGGATTTGTTGTGCATAGGAGAATTTCATTTTGCTTAATTGCTTTTTCCATCGTACAGTTACTGATGATTTATAAATGCTGTTGTATCTTTCAAGTGGGGGCACAAGTATTTATGTTAGTAAATCCTGCACCGAAGTGAATATGCATCATGTTGATGATTTAGAGGGAAAGATTCAGTAAAGTAGTGCTATTCTATTTATTTTTTCAATCAGAAAGATCGTTGTAGAATTATGATAGTAATACCTATGGTATAAGAAAACTAAATCTCATTCGGCCTAAAGAAACTGAATAACATTCAAGAATACTCACTAGAAAGATGATGAGAAGTATTGGCACAATGATACAGTATTTTATAAGCACTCAACAAGAAGTTTGGGACCAGGCTGCAGCCAAGTCTCAGATACCACTCAGAATATCAATATGAAAGAGCATCCAAAATCACCGTTCACATTTTTCAATGGTAGACCCCATATTTTACGTAGGTGGATCTTTTGTAAAACTCCAAGCAGCACAAGAAATCAGCCTCATAGGAACATGAATTTTTTTTTTATTCCTCACCGTTAGATGATGCATTATCTAGCATCTAATGGTAAGCATATTTGAAATCTATCTCTAACCCAACGAATGGTGTTCCCATTGACATTTATAAAAGTGGGAACTCTTCTAGGATTGTCAAATATTGATTAATTGTGTATCTATTCTCAATTATGTATGTCTAACTTCATGAATTAAATCATTTCACTATTGGAGTCTTGTGCTCGGGTCTCATATGAGTTTCAGTTGTTCTTATTTGTACCTGTTCACATTTACGCTGATTTTCTGTCTGTAGGGTGCATGAGGGGAGAAACTCACAGCAGTTGCCAGAAAGAACTGAGCTTTCCAATGAGCAAATTTTGTGCATAGGTTCTAGCAGGAAGCGTCCTGTTCTGAAATGGGAGAATAACTCTGCATGGCCAGGAAAACTTACATTAACAGACAAGGCTCTCTATTTTGAGGTATGTTTCTTTTATGTTAGATGAATAATTTCAAGCACTATTTTCATCTCATCTAAAAGAGCAGCCCCGGTGCACGAACCTCCCGCCTATGTGGGGTCCGGGGAAGGGGTGGACCACAAGGGCCCATAGTAGGCAGCCTTACCTTGCATTTTGCAAGAGGCTGATTCCACGCCTGGAACTCGTGACCTCAAGGTTACATGACGACAACTTTTACCGTTGCGCCAAGGCTCTCCTTCATCTCATCTAAAAGTACTTTATTGAGCAAGATCTATTTTCTTGCTTTCTTGCTTGGTGTGTACTTTCTTAGGTTGATGTGATTCACCAGGCATATCATCAATGAGCCTCTTTTGAGCTCTCTTTGTGGATGCAAAGTTGTCTAGATCTACATTCAAGCTAATAGTGTAGGCATTGAATGAATGTTATTTCATGGAGGCTGTTTAAGGGGATTTGTAGGTGTCCGTTTGTCCTTCTTTGTAGCTTTTTAACTAAATTTTGTCCAAAGAACAGGGCATGTTGTCATGCCATTTGCAACAGTTGTGCAGTGAATGTCTTACACTTTTAACTTTTAAGGGAATCACCTGTACCTTTGTGTGCCACATCCTTGGGTGTACCCTACTCATAGTGACAAAGTGAAAGTGGAAAACTGTGTTACTACAAATACGAAGCTATGAAGATAGTGGAACCAAGTTCTCAGATTCAAGGATATAATATGCTGCTTTGACATGCAAAACACTGTTGAGTTTCTGATGCCTGTATGGGCTTGCCCACATCTGACGCAGAAAAGCATATAGGTTTAGTAGAGACAAACTACACGTGGAATTGGAAGGGTGCTAGAGGTTGATATTTGACTAAGGAATTGTACCAGATACCTGTCTTCAACATAAAGTTAGATTGTCCATGGCACTGGTTTTTCCAGGCATGTTATTCATGATACCATTTTTGGATGGACCATATCATGAGCAAAGAATTTGCAAATCGCTTGCATTCATAAATGGGAAAGATAGCTTATGTCAATCCATGCTTCTATATCTGTTATAGTGTGAGAAACACCACATCTCTGCATAATGACTAAAAATGGCAGCCTGGTGCACAAAGCTCCCATGTATGTGGGATCTGGGGAAGAGGCAGACCACACCTATAGTACGCAGCCTTACTTTGCATTTTGCAAGAGGCTGTTTCCACACCTCGAACCCATGACCCCTAGGTCACACAGTGACAACTCAACTGTTGCACCAAGGCTTCCCCTCTCTCTGCACAATGACTGCAAAGAAAATTTATTGGACTTCTGTTTTGTTGCAAATCCAAAAAACTTCAGAAGCTTTAACGTTCAAATTTTATATTTCAGACACAAACCATTAAAGGGAAAAAAAAAAGAAAGAAAAAGAAAGAGGAGTTCCTTTAATTTGTTAAGCTTGAGATCTTATGAGCTTTAATCAGCCCTTGTCTTTTTGCCACTTTGAAGCATACTGATATGGTAATGGATCTATGCCACACTCACTAGGATGATTTGGTAGCATCTAAATAGTGCAGTAGAAATTAGCCATGGGAAAATTCAAAATAAGATATGGAGTTAGACTGTTAGAGCAGCTGTCTGGATTGTCTGGGAGCAAGCCTTTCTTTTTGCAATGACTAATGTACACCTTAACTCAAGCTTTATGGTGAAACATACCTCCAGTTTTAGTTTCCTTTTTGATTGGCTGTTAAATTGTCAAATGTTTTCTCCATGTCTAGATGAACTTGCAGTTGGTTCTAGGATTCTCCTTTTTACTTGTTTGGTTCGCTTTTGATGTCATCTTCCTAGTTTCTCTTCATGTATGTTCTTTTGCCATCTTCTGGTGCATTGCTCTTTACTTAATTGTAATTGATAATGGGTTAATGACTATTGGTACTTGCACATGAACTTGAGCTTTATAATGAACACTCCTTCCATCTTAGGTTTCTTCTTGAGTGGCTGTTGAATGTTTTCTCCAAGTCTGAATGAATGTCCAGTCACTCAGACGCTTGTCCTTAGTTGATTTTTGAATGTGTGATCTTATATCTTTTAATCTCAGCATATTTCTTTGGCCATTTGTACAAATTTCTATTGCAATCAATCTTTGCTTACTGTAATTGACAGTTAATGACTGTAGCATCATGCAAGAGTTCTTCATCTGTTATGATTGTTTTAGCCAATCTGCAGTTTAGGGGATCTCATTTCAAGCTATTGCATTTACTGTATCTTTTCTTATAAATAATAAGGAATAATGGGCCTCAACAGTGTTCTTCTGTCAGATCTTGTGGCTTCTTGGTGAAGTTTTAATAACTTAACTGTTGTTTCTAGTATGCAGCGTCGTTTAGATATGGGCTATTTCATGGAGTTTTGCTTACCAAAAGGTTCTTTTATTTTATTTTTTTTCTGTTACTAAGATTCTTTTAACTTGAAACTCATGTTGGACTAACCTACACATTGGTAGGATTTTTTATTTTTTTATGTTCTAATCAGTGCCAGATGGATGATTATCATACTGCTCATGGTATTTGGCCCTTTTGTTAGATCCTGTGGTCAGTAATGGATGAAGGATTTTTTTCCACTCCTCATCATATTTACTTCTGTTTGGCACTTTATGCACATGAAAATCATTTGCTGTACCTGAAGACATCAGGCTTTACTCCAAGTCTTTTGCTTAGAAAGGAAGATTAATATATACAGTATTGCTCTGCACTTATTAAGTTTTAAATTTTGGAATTCAAATGTAATACTCTATGATGGATTGAGCGGTGTTGGCTGCACTGTCCCTCTCATTTGTGTGGATCGGCAGGCATTTGCCCTTTCAGGCCGCAAAGAAGTTAGAAGATTAGATCTTACAAGATATGGTTCACGCGTGGAGAAAACAAAAGTTGGACCATTGGGATTTGCATTTTTTGATTCTGCAGTTTCTGTTTCGTCTGGTCTCAAGTGAGTAAGTGTATTTAACCTATTCTACTTAAAATAGAATATTATAAATCTTAAGAATAATTTGCTTTAAGATATAGTTGTCTGGCAGTCTCTTTGCTTCAGTAAATGGAAAATTTATAATATTTCTACCTGCACAGGTCAGAAACTTGGGTGCTCGAGTTTGTTGACTTTGGTGGCGAAATGAGACGAGATGTTTGGCATGCTTTTATGTGTGAAATTATTTCTTTATATGATTTTATACGCAACTATGGACCAGATGATGATGATCCATCAGTGTGCCATATATATGGAGCCCATAGAGGAAAGAAACGAGCCATTACAAGTGCTGCAAATGGTATTGCTAGAGTGCAAGCTCTTCAATTTATTCGGAAGCTATCAGAGGATCCAGCTAAACTGGTGCAGTTCACGTTTCTGCAAAATGCTCCTTATGGTGATGTTGTTTACCAGACCCTGGCTGTAAATTTCTGGGGTGGTCCACTGACTACAAATTTTAATAAGGCAGAGCAGCAACCTACTGAAGGAGCGAGGCCCTCAGAGGAGCTTAGTAATCATGTGTTTGACATTGATGGAAGTGTATACTTGCGTGAGTGGATGAAGTCACCATCTTGGGCATCTAACACATCAATTGCCTTCTGGAAGGATACTTCATTAAGGCAAGGGATAGTTTTGAGTAAAAACCTTGTAGTTGCAGACATGAATCTTGTAGAAAGGGCAATGTTAACATGCAAAGAGAAAAGCATGATAGTGGAGAGAACGCAGGCCACAATTGATGCCGCAATGATCCAAGGGATCCCTAGTAATATTGATCTTTTCAAGGTATAGATTGTCTCCTAATTTCTTCTTCGTCATAACTGAATTTTGTGACTTTATAGGGGACTTTGCTAAATCATCTATATGTAGCTCTCTGAAGGGGTGTGTTCTGATCTCTCACAATTTCGGCATTCCATTTCTGTTAACCTCTAGAGCCTGATAAAGCATCACGGAGATAATATTTTGCTAATCGAGAAGCATAATAGATCATGTTCAGTAATTTATTTACATGAAAGATTACATGCTACACCTTACTTTTGGAAAATTGTCAGGTTCTTGGAGAATTCTAAGGTGTTCATAAGTGAGATATAATGTAGTTATAAGCTGTTCAGAGAGAGAACCTTAATCAGACAAGCAGTTTGGTAGATTACCTAGGTTTTCTTCACATCAAGTAAGATAATAGTCCAAACTTCTTGAAGGAGGTTTGAACACCAATGAAAATTTAATGATTTGAACTTCTTTTAAGAAAAATCTAAGGACTTGAGATGAACAAAGAATCATTGCACCACAGTTATATTTCCTTTATGGCTTCACCTTCCATAATCTTATATGTACCCTTACGTATTTTGCTTTTATTATGTCCTGAAATATAACTAGTCTTTGAAGTGTTCAAGTTTCTTATCTTTATTTGGTATATGGCTGATATCCCAAAATGTAAATATTTCTGATTATGCAATTATAACACCTCATATATTTTCATTTATGTCTTTACTAGTGGAATAACATCTCCATTGCTTCACTCTTCCAGGAACTTCTCCTTCCTTTGACGGTCACTGCCAAGAATTTTGAGAAACTTAGGCGTTGGGAGGAACCACATTTGACAATCTCTTTTCTTGCTTTTGCCTATACTCTCATCTTCAGGTGATCCATATACATGACTCATATTTTAAATAAGATATGCCCCTGGCCAAGTGTTAAAGCTGAATTTAGCAAGCCAGGCAGCATTTCATTTAGCCTCCTTTTGACAATATCTTCTCATAAGAGGAAATTGCATGTGTCTTGTCCTGATGGACAAACAACTTCTGATATAATGTTTGCTTATTGCAAGTTGCCTATCTAGTTGGAAGTTTTCCCTCCCTTGATATTTGGGTTACCTGATTGTTCATTTTAGTAATATGCATTGTTGAGCCTTGGCAATACTTATCTCTATGATTATAAATATGATTTGACTTGTACTGTTATTTTCTTATTCAGAAACTTGCTGTCATACGTGTTCCCAATGACATTGATGATGGTAGCAGCTGCCATGCTATTACTGAAGGGGCTCAAGGAGCAAGGTCGTTTAGGAAGATCATTTGGTCAAGTAACCATACGTGATCAGCCACCTTCAAATACAATTCAGAAGATCATAGCTCTCAAACAAGCCATGGCTGACGTGGAAAGTTATCTGCAAAACTTAAATATCACACTTCTCAAAATCCGTACTATTTTTCTATCTGGACAACCTGAGGTATGCTAGTGTGAAATATGGTTCTGTTACCTAGCTTAAAATCAGACCATGAAATTGCTCGAAATTTACAATGTTAGCATAAACTTGTATATCAAATGCATTTATCTATTTGAAGAGTTCATTATTATCGTCTTATGGATGTTTTGATTAGAATACATATAATAGACTGGGCAGTTGAATCCTTATTTCAATATGATTGAGAAATTGTCTAGCGTGCTCAAGTTTCCTTGCTGATACTTGCGCAGAAGCTAAGGAACTGGTTCTGATCTACCTAAATAAGGTGTCTGTAGATCTTAGCTTGTTATTTGAAAACTTTTGCTCTTTTGAAATCCTCTGTATCGTCCTTTCGCTAACCTTCTTTGTCATCATGCAAGTTAGAGAACGTTGTTAGCCATTATCTCAATTGATGCTTAAGAATTATGATTCATTCTAGGGGTAAGCCGTACTTTTCATGAAAATAGGGTTTTCCTATATTCTCAGACTTCTGACATTGTTAGCATAGGTCAAGTTCATGAGATGGTGAAAAAAAAAATTCAGAAGGGCATGAAACTGTCTTGTCTTCAAGACGAGAATACTTGTCTCAACACGCCATCTTTGTTAAACATGAGGGGAGAGTTCATCATTTATCATGTCTCACGTGTCAACAGAACTAGTGATTGCAAAATGTTCAAACTAGGCAACTCATGGGTGCATAAGTGTGTCCTGCTACAGCTTCTAAGAAAACCCAGCATCTTAATAGGATCACATTATACATATTAGCTTGACGCAAGCCAAATCGAATCATTCAGTCATTTTCAATTATCTTGCAAATTTACTAAAATATTGTACTTTCTGAAAAGGTGGCTGCTTTCTGAACCTATTCCTGCATATATGTATGTACATCATGAAAACATTACCTATTTCGTGGGTTCTTAATGGAAATACTTTTTCCTTTTCTTTCCCTTCTAACCATGCAAAGATTCCTTGATAGTCAAGTTTTACTTGCTACCAACTCAAGGATTATCCATTTCTTTTATTGTTGTGAAATGCTCTTGCAGATAACAAGTGAAGTTGCCCTTGTTCTGCTCTGCGCTGCAACCACTCTCCTTGTAGTTCCCTTCAGATACATCCTTGCATTTTTCCTCCTAGATTTGTTCACTAGAGAACTTGAATTCCGAAGGGAAATGGTCACGAAATTCATGACATTTTTGAGGGAACGTTGGGCGACCGTGCCTGCAGCTCCAGTGGTTGTTTTGCCATTTGAGAGCGAGGAAACTGCTTCAGGGAATGCAACCAAGGAAAGTAATCGAAATGGGAAATCAGAAAGAAGTCAAAGCAATAGTTCAGATAGAACCATATACTATTGATATGTAACAAATGTATGTACAGTCTTCTATAACATTTTTGAAGGAAAGCATATATTAGTCTGTTCATTACATTCTTGTATACTATCCTTAGGCATCCATCAATATATTTATTGCAATGCCATTAACGATTTTTAATAATGATACAAGAACCTTCAGTACTAACGTTGCGTTGTCAGATTATGCTTGCCTGTATTTGATACTTAAGTTGCACCTGGATTTGTTTTTGCCAACCACACACACCTAGACAAAACCAAGTTGGGATAAAAAAACATGCTTAGTCTGGCTGGAGGTACCTCCAGGCATGCAAAACTAAAGTGCATCAGGAAAATCCAATCTCTACATTGTACAAACAAAATTGAGTGCAAGCAACGATTTTGTAAGAATTCAAGTTTATGGTAAATCACCACCATTTCAGCCATAGTCCTCTCCTCTTTCTTCAGGTATAAGATAACTGAAGGGGCATAGTGCTGGTGGATAAGAGGCTCTCTGGTATATTTGCCTGTTCATCTGCTTGGACTGATGGTAAACAAGATGAGATTTTTCAGTTTATCAATCCTGCCAGTGCATCACAAGGTGGAGGCAAATAAGGTCTTGCAGTTGCAAAAATGCATGGTAAGGCTGCGTACTATAGACCCTTGTAGTCTGCCCCTTCTCCAAACCTTGCATAGGGGTGAGTTTCGTGCACAGGGGCTGCCCTTTTAGGCCTAAGTCTATGATCACTAGTAGAATTGCATTTGAAACAAGCCTGATCTACGCCTGAAGCACTTCAGAACTATAATGGTTTAGATTTTGAGCTATTTATATGGTATTGCCACAGTAAATATGTCAATAATGTTTCTCAGCCTCTGACATCAATCCATCTTCGTCCAGCTTGCTTCGTACCCATTTCTCTGCTTACGTCCCTCAACTTGAGTGAATCATCCCACATCTCCAAGTTAGCAAAAAAGTTTGAGAGCGTTACATGTACAGCTAAGTCATCCTGTGTAAGTGCAAGAAGACATTCAGCATCTCTGTTTTCCATATTCAACATTCTGATGATCTACACAAACCCCTAGCAAGGAACCCCATATGGTTTAATCCGGCTCATATGGCATATCATCAATAAATCTCTCTGCTTCTGTGAAATGGCCTCCTCGACCCAGAAGATCAAACATAGGACTATAGAGCTCCAAACACGGCAATAAACCATAATCCAGCACCATTGACCTAAAAATCTTGCATGCTTTCTCATCTAAACCAGCATGTTTACATGGAAAAAATGCACACCTAGAAAATTGATCTCGTTTTGGATTCACTCTAGATTGTAACATATCTTCAAAGAAAACCAATCGTTTCCTGAGCTTTGCCATTCTGCCCACTCCCCACAATAATCTCTGTCCAACAAACAGTTTCCCTTTCAGTCACACACTTAAAAACTGTCGGTTAGTACGTCCTCATTTCACCACATTTTGATTACAAATCTGTAAGAAAAATAGCAGCTATCGGTTCCACTCCATATCCACTCTAGACCAGCACAAGCTTTCAGAACACTTGAAACTACAAACTCATCAACTTCAAGATTTAAAGAAACCATCTCTCTGATTAACGAAAAGGCTAAGAGGTTTGATCATTGTTGAACACACCCTCAAATCACTCCTAACCATGCAACCCTCTCTTTCGTGGGTAAACTCTTAAACAATCTCAGACCACCTGCTACCTTTTCATATTTTGAGTACAAGTCTACAATAACACTTGCTGCAATACTCTCCTATTCGCACCCATTTGCGACAATTAAACCATGAACTTGAATCCCAGATCTCAGATCAAGTAAGTTTATACAGATTTTCAAAATGCTCCTAAAAATATACGAATCGAGTGCCAAACCTAAGGCTGCCCTTTTAACAATGTATCTGCACAAACAGCCACAAGTTTTGAGAAACGCAAGGAAACGTGAACCGATCAAGTTTAATACCTTCTGTATGCATCAAACTTGCGAATTCTAATGCCTCAGGGCTATCCTTGAGGCAAACCCCATGATGACAGTATTCCAAGTGAGGATATCTGGCTCCGGCATTCGACGAAAAAGATCCATTGCTTCCTCCATCTGCCCTTCCTTACAATACCCAGCAATCAGTGTGTTCCACAAAGTTGAATTTGTAGCCCAGATATCATCAGAAACTTTCTGGGCTTCATCCAAACTGCCACACTTAACATACATGTCAAGAAGAGTGTTCATCAAATGGTAAGCCTTTGATATATGATTATGAATGGAGTTCCGAGAAGACTCACATAAAAGGAAATCTATGTGTGGATCAATAGCAATCCACATCCTGTTGGCCGCATGCCAAACGCGTCAGCATACTATAATTCACCAAAAACCAATGGTTCACATTTTCTTACTACAAATTGTCAGGCAAGGAGTCTTCCGGTGTATAAGTTTCACTGACGCAAACTAGCAAATCAATATTTTTTATCATTGCGTGAGTGGTTTTGGTTTGTTTATATTTTTCCTTGGTAAATGCGGATCGATGATCAAGAGATGGGGGATAAAACATTTGTTGGGTCCCGTTATGAGTGGATTGTGCTGCTTTACTTCTGCAATAATAAATGGACATTAAGAAACATACGAAAATAATGGCCCTCATAAACCGTAGAGGTGCCACCAAATTGGAGAATCAGGGATCAGGGTTCTCTGTCGAGGAGATTGTGTGGATGATCCTTAGCAGCCCACAGCAAATGACCGGTTTAGATCGAGGGAGTCTGCTTAAGAAAGAAAACAACCAACCTGCAAGCCGCGTTGCTTATATGCTGGTTGCTGATAGGATGGAACTACAGGACTCAGATGCTTTTTCACTCTCTTTTTGGGCCAAGCTGCAAAACAGCTTGGTACATGTGTATGGTGCTTTGTAAGCTCGAGACATGCTCAGTCTTAGCCACTGTTTTCTTTTTCTTGCAATAAATTCTCTAACCAATAAAAAAAAACTAACCCAAAAAAATTGCTTAATTTCACTACAGTAGATAACGTGAAAGGATTGAAATGAGCAAGATCTTCATACATGAATGTATGGCCAACAAAAAATTAGGCGAGTAATGTGCTTAAGCACTACCAAGAAGAAGCCAAAAACATGTTGAATCGGTTATTAATTCCAGAACTGTTTTGCTTACAATTGTTGTTCAATCCAATTTCATGGTAGACTCCACAGTAGAATGCAAAACCTGGGAGCAAAGCTGTGAGGAGACTCAAAGCAAATCATGCAAAGAAAATATTTACAGCTGCAGTGGGTGAAAGAATCTGGTTTGTGTCAGCGGGAATTGGTTTCAAGTGAGTAAAATGAGTGCCGAGGACGGCCAGATGTGAGTGTCAAATTGGTTGAACTGAATGAACACGTACAATCCGGTGAAGGGTATGCATAGATAGATTGCCTGGCCTTCCTTGTAGCAATTCCCTCCCGATCACTCTCAATGAACATTCGTTTCATCTGATACTTGAAAGACGTCCAACTAAAAAGAAAAAGCAAGAAAGTTTTCATTGATTTGGAATCAAAATGAGCAAGCTAATGTTAGTAATGGATGATTTATGGGCAAGACCTGATACTGGTATTATGTAGTAGAACGGCTAACGTGCGTTTGTCTGGCTTGATGGTCTTAGCATGCCCGTTATAGAGATACCTTCTGTGGCCCATCTGGAAATGGGGAAAATTGCCACCTTGTGTTGTTACAAAAACTTCACTGAATAGGCAGACAGTATAATCCAAAGCTGCCAACCTCGAAGAATAGCCCTGTAACAAGAATTAGACAATCATTTGCATCTGGAAGGTAATAGGTTGCACAGAAATACAAACTTAAGATACCGAAAGCATGTGGGGGACTTCAAGGGGAGTACATCAAATGAAGCAAGCTCCTTTGGAGTTGCAAGAGTCTTTTTTGTCTGAAGAAGCGGAAACATTTGCAGTAGAGGAGCTAAATTTCTCTTTGCCTGATGTATATCCCCTGATGCCAAATAGATGCAAGTATTGTTATCGAACCCCATACCCCTTAGCATCATTCCCACCTATGCTGACAAGGAAAAGAGGAGTTATTCTATGAAACAAAGATATTTAGCTGGCTAAACTTAGAATAATTCTAATGGGGTGTTAATGGTGCTCGAGATGGAATAAGCTGAATTGGGATCAGATAAGATGGGCAATAGCACTGTTAGTGGTGCTTGAAATGAAAATCAGCTCATCTTAACTCATGGCTAAGTTGAATTTTCAGTCATCTCACTTCAGCTCAAGCCAAATTTGGGTCATCTTAATTCAGCTCAAGTTAGATCCCATCTCATCTTCCCAGCTCACCTCATCTCAAGCACCACTAATACCATGTAAGATAAAAACAAGATCATCCAAGGGTGTTAGAGGACATCAGGTTTAAAAGATGAAGAAAAGGAAAAGAAACAAAGAGGAAGAAGTAAGAACGAGTACATAAATTTGAATTACCTCCAAGGGTGTTAAAGGACATTTGCCATTTAATCGATTAACACCAGGTCTTATTATCCGGTCCTTGAGTTTAAACTTTCTCCACCCTCTTTCACGAGCAGATTGCATTTCTAACTTTTCATTCTTCCGCCAGTCATATTCACAGCATGAGAAGGCAACCATATCCTATTTGATTGAATAGATTGATTCAGGAGATTATAAGTACCCATTGAACAAGAAAAGTTCATAATTTATTATGTATGTGAGCATATGCTATCATTGGAAATAGCCACAAATACCTCTTCAAAACGTAGATGAACTGACACATACTTCCCACCAGTCCTTGAACTTCTTTCTATCATCCGATCCACTAGCTTCTTTGCCAATGTTTCAATGGAAACAGAAAATCTAAGTGCTTCATAATTGGCTAAACATCTAAGAAATTGAATATTAGGTGGAACTTCCATTGCCAATCTATTTGCAAACGGTGATATCATGACAACCCTGCATCACATAAAGCGCCACAAAAAGAAAGCAACACAATCAGAAGATGGTGAAAACACGGCATGAAGTTCATTTGTGTTAAACAGTGTTAAGAACCCACTAAGAACTTGGCTATTTGACCATCATTGTCATCAAGCAACATATTTACAGGCCACTGTGTACTATTTCCTCTTCAACAAAATCAGAATTGGCCAGCCAATTCCTCCTTACTGCAAGCTTTAGTCACTGATCAACTGGTGTGTTGCATGTGCTACAATCATCTATACAAGGGCATCACAGCTATTTCTAACATTTTTCTTTCATGTACAGGTAATTTCTTGCATTTTGAGGGATTTAAGCATTTCTTGCTATTATTGTATGTGCAAAAATCAGACCAGTTCCTTTGCTTAAATGTCACAACCTAATGATTCTCTGCATTCTTTTTTTTTTTTCGGTGTGCTGCTTCTCAGCAAGTCTTTTTCTTTTGAAAGTTAGGCATACACCCATGCACAGTCTTGAAGCCTGATTCTCAGTGAGTTAACATAAAGTTAGAGCCTTTCTCTTGAATTTGTAGTGTTTTTCCCTCCCTCAAGATTTTATTTTTACAACAGGCTGTGCTAGAATCAAGTACAAGGAGAATTATACCTGAAAGTTCTTTCTTACAAGCTTTCCCAAATTATGCTAGCTCAAAGCACAAGGACCAAGATCCATATGCAGATATATTCCCTATCATCAATTACTTTTTCATTTCTTTTCTAAACTTGAACATCTGAAATGCTGACTTGTTACCTACAATTACAACATCCTTCCTTGAATAACTCAGTTATTGGCAGTTCATACAACATGAATAACTGCATATCAATGTACCTCTAGTTCTCCCTCATGTATGGCATGTTCATATGCTACTTGTCATGGAAGGCTCATAAAATCCCACTAATCAGTATTCAAATGTTTTGTATCTCTAGTATTGTGATAAAGGTATTAGGCTTGTTCTAAAAGAAAAACAGACAAGATCAACAAGAAGAAATCAAGTTTTACTTCTTGATTACGGCAGTGGGATTCTATGGTTCCAAGTCATCACACCTTCAATCTGGAGAACTTAACAAAAGAGGCAAGCAGGTACAACAATGAGCCAATGCTGAAGCAGAATAAGCAGGTACAACAACAAAAACATGAGCTATCCGAAGATTCCATGGGTCTGGAAAACTCAAAGCTGATTGAAGTTTAGATGGCTTTAGAGAAATGGGTAACTAGATTGATAAGCATCTGGTAGATTACATAACATTCAAATTAGAAACAGATGATATCAAGCCAGACGTAGCCATTCAACCATCACCACACTGCCAGTTTTATTTCTTTTAAGTTGATCTTGGAGAAATTCACTCAAATATTGCCTGAAAAGTAAGCACAATTTACATAACAACTAAAATGAATACTACAATTGGTCAATGTCACAAACACATAAAACAGAAGCATTTACATATTGTTTCCTCATGTAGGTTAAGAGAGTCTGTGACGTGTGACTTAGAAAAGAAATGTGAACCCAAAAATGATTACTGTTTATATTAAATATGCTTTCAATCAGGATAATATCTTGATGATGATGATGATTAAATATGTTTTCAAACATTTCATATGTCCTTTAGTTTCATATTCAAACAAACAAAAGCAGGTAACATAGGAACACTCCATATGGTAAGGTCAACTAAAGAAAAGAACTTGCAGCTGCTCCTGGTCTGCATCACAGATTCATATATGACCCTGAGGCCAACTTGCAATGTTTCAAGATTGAATATGTTCATGTTGGTTTTAGTATAGAATGGATGCAATGACCTAAGAAGAGTCAAGAACAGAGTATATACCCCTGCTCAAGTAATACAGGGTAAACTACTTCCATGTAGTAATTAACTGGAGCCCAAGCTTTTACTCTTAAGTTTGGAACATTGGTCAAGTTGTTATCAAATCTTTCCATCGATGCCTGAGGTAGCTCCCTGACAACTTTTACATGGCCCTCAAGCATGCTTATAAAATAGTCCTCATCATAAATGTCTCCAAATTCACTGCAAAATGGACGATAAGGCAGCAATTTATTTGATTGTTTCAAGATATATCTACCAAAATAACCAATAAAATAAACATAACAAGATCAAATACTTAAGTAGCATCACTGAATTACGACCATTTGACAACTATATATTGTAGACCATGTTTTATCCTGCCAAAGGGAAAACTGAAGTTTACATAGGCAAAATCAACTAATCATGAAGGGGGAAAAAGTACTATGGCTGCTAGGCTTTGCTATAAGTTGATTTCCAGGAGCAAGTTCACCATATGAGCGTGATCAGGTCAGTGATCCAATTTAAGAAAACAGGTTTGGTATATCCCACCTAAATTGGAAGACCCTAGCTCTCTGATCCATTCTTCCTTATTCAAGGTTTAATCAAGAGGCATTTTAACTGTTGACTTTTGCAGGTCTCATTTTCAGGGACCAAATATCCATTCAGTATGGGATCAGGATACCATGTGCCTGACCTCATGATGTTGGACATAACTTTCTCAACTTCTACTGTATGTTCCACTTAATGGGAATGAACAAAGGCAACCAAATCTAGAAAACAATGATTTCAAAGGCAATCCATACTGCAGAAGAGCAATAATATCTTCATCTCGCAGCTCTCTATAATATAAAGAAGACGAGGTTAAAGCACATTAAAACCTTTCATCTAACACATGCTTTGGTTCTTCAACCTTCCGCTCTGATTTATGTCATATATTCTCACAAAAACAGGGATGCAATACTCGCCTTGGATCTTTCCATATGCTGTGAAACTGAAAGTGAGGTACAATGAGTATGGCATTTAGAAGCCCTGCCACAGCCACTGCATTGCAAATCTGCCAATAAAACATTTTTGGAGCATGATAAATAAACTTTAGCAATATGGATGAGCTGATGCATCTCTTCTAAAGTAAATTAACAATGTACAAATGTTCTGCATGTTCATCATGCAGGCAAAGAACTTCAAAAGTCTGATTTTAAGTTCAAAACCATCTATTGAGAAAGAATTAGATGAAAACTCAGCACTTGTATATAGACCAATACAATACAGTGGTTTTACAAGTTTACACATCATTAAAGGAGATGATAGCCTCATTGGGAAATGTAACCTCAGGATGAGAGAATGCTTCGTGCCTGGACATAATGCAATGATATCTGAGTGGAAGAAATTGGTCAATATTGGAAGCGTCTTTCAGATCTCAAGAAGGATATTAGGATTACCGATGAGCGCTGTTGATTGAGACCTCCATTAGCCTCAACAATCAGGTAGCCACTTGGCTCAGACAGACCTGGATGTTAATAGAAATTTTAAGTAATTCGCTTCTTTAAACTTTCATCTCTGGAACCAACATAAGCACCCCAAATAAATCATTTGTAAGTTGAAGTGCTTGAACGAGGAAGAAAGAACGGCACAGCAGAAGCAGTTCATTCATACCAGAATGCTGAATACTACTATTTGTGCAAGGTTTCCACTCTTCCTGTCTCCTCGTATATTTCCATACTGTGGCCAACTACAGGAAACAGTGGAGCTTCTCAGCCCATTGAAATACTAAACATATTAGGTAATATATCCAACCAAAGAAATGCACATTAGCTAGCATTCTTCCGAACTACAAGAAAAAGAAGGTAAATAATAGATACAGAACTTTCCAGGTGCTAATACATATAAAATGGAAGCAAAATTTGACAATAAGAAACTGATTTCTGACTAAACAAGCATGGTGCACTACTATAGTCTTTCTTGTTTTTATTTAGCTTTTAATAGAACTTTTGGTTTACCAAAAGAAGAAAAAAAAATTGAAAAGCATGGTGCCACCACATATTGTTTCCTTGTCTCTGGGATGCATGCAACACAAAACATACTCTTAGTTTTCCCCTGATATTAAATTCAGACAAAATACTTAGGAAATTTACTTATGCCAGAGTGCTAAGAGAAATGTTTCCAAGAGTAAAATCAAGGAAATAAAATCTATAATTAGCAATTGTGGCTAGAGGAGAACCCAGGCAAAGTTTATTTCACTTAGAACTCATTAAACATAGCAATTGTCAACTTAAAACTAAATCGTCTGCAGACGAAAATTGAACTGCAGTACCTGTTAGAGGTCCTTATCATTGTTGCCAATTCCAAACATGAAGAATTCACACTTAGATGCTAGGTCTTAGCAAAACCAGACCACTGTATGACCACAGAATGTGGACTCTATAAAAAACCGAGTCAACTCAGGAAACTCAAAGATTGAAGAAGCATGTTTTCTATTCACTAAGACAAGATAAAGGAAATTCTTATCAATTATCAGCAATACAGTCAATGATTGAATCAAGGAGTCATCAAGTGAATTAACGTGACAAGTTGCCCCATGGCTAACAATCTTCATTAAAAACTCCCTGAAAACTACACTCCCACCTTGGGTAGAACCCAAAAACTGAACCCATAACTCAGCCTCAATTCACATTGTGGGGAAGTTTAAGCACTGAATCTTCAAACTGTAAGTAGATCAGTAGATGAACATCCATGTCACTCTTACAATCAGTAATACCTAAGAAGTTGAACTCGATATACGGCTTTTATTCATACACGCGGTCTGCTATACCCAAAACATAGAAAAAGACATAACCCGAGGCCACGTCATATAATGATTCCATTGGGGTGCTGCCAAACTATATTCATGCATGGTGATAAAATTCGGGTTCGACAAGGATTCACCCATGGGAAAAAATTCTAACAAATAAAACTGAAAGACTAACTTCTACTCCCTGTATAAACATGCATTGAGACCAGATACTTTGAATAGTTCCCAACTACCTCTGTGGTCCAAAATGGAGCGTAGCAAAGAGTACTCAAACATGAATTGACTAGCCACCAGACGAGACGACAGAAAAAGAAAAAAGCTTTTCACTTTACTATATCATCAAATACCAGCCACCCTGTGCCGGACTGCGAAGACCCCTCAGTTGTTTCTGCAAAATGTTGTTGTCGGTGACAATTCACTCTAATCACTGACTGTCTTGAAAATAACATTTAAATTTGCCGAACTCAACTTTCATCAACATGAACTGGCTCCAATTCTTTGCACAAAAATGACTATTACCGTTGAGATCGAGCTCTCACCAAACATAAAATCCAGAAATTCATAATCCTTCTTCAAGTTCTATCTGTTCATTGTGACTGAGTTAACCACTTCAGCTTCCGGACCAAGGATTCATTTCACTCGAAAACGAACAACCGTCAACAAGTTCACCATAAACCCAGAAAAATTCAAGCACAACTAAAAAACCCATAAATCAGAATACTGAAAATATCACGGAAAACATTGATAAAAAAAGAATCCAACCCGAACAGAAGATCCATTATCGGACTGAATTTCTGGCCAGAGCTTCCGGAAAACTTCCCCACTCCGGTAAAGGGATCCTGGAACGGGACGGTTGCGCACAACAGAAAACGTCCCTACAAACATGAGAAAACCAGAGACGTAGACGAGAGGGACGATGAGAAAAATCCGAAGGTGGCGCCAGAAAAACAGAGCAACGACATTTTCCGACCGGGCCTGGACCTTAGTCCGGCGTCGGCGACGGGAATGTGGGGCCCGGGAGGGACGACGAGGTGAAGAAGGTGGACTGGAAGAACTACTTTCACTGCTGTAGCCATTGTTGACGAGGCTCTGCAATTGGAGTTTGGAGGGCTTTAGGAACTTGTTTAAGGCCATTGGAGAGAGAATATTTCGTTCCAAATGGGCTTGTTGGGTTCAGAGGAAGGAGGAGATTGTGGGCGTTGATTTTCATGGAAGAATGAACTCTGCAACGTCTGGCTGGTGAAAGTTATTTGATGAGAGAGACCGGAGAGAGATTGAAGTTGGCCTACGAAGGAGAGTTTTGCACTGTGTCTTGCAGAGAGAGAGAGAGAGAGAGAGAGAGAGCTGAGATTTTCTAGCAGAGTGCTATGAGAGGAGGGAGCTGAGATTTTCCAGCAGAGTGCATGAGAGAAAGCCGGCTTGGCTATGAGCCGCTTTTCTGGTTCGGCTTATCATTACATTTGATTTTTCCATTGCCCGGGTGCAGCCAAATTTTACGTAACGGGGCCCATTTTTGTTTGATCTGGACCGTTCATCTGATTTCTTCCGCCGCCCACGATTCTAGAAAGCGACGTTCCCTTCTGACGACAAAACACATTTCTTTTTATGCTAGAAGCATCTGGTCCAGGTGACTTTTGCGATTAGACAATTTTAAAGTTAGAGGAACCAGATAAACGGTTGGGATCTACTAAATACGGGGTTTTATGTAAAGTACTTCCCTGTACTGCTACCTTTTGCCATTAATTAGAAATGCAGGATTTATAACTAACAGATGGAACTGAGATGCGGTTTTCCGTTAGGAGAAAGACTAGGAAAAATGCCGGGTGTGATTTATTGTGCATCCACTCTACAACAGTTTCCGGTACAGGTTGGTGGTTGTAGTCATAACAACGTAACGCTCAAAAGTGCTACCATCACCAGGAATGCTATGCAGAGCGCGAAACTATTGGAAGTGGCTCTCCTCTGGATGATCTGACTCGTTCGTCTAATTACTCTAACTTTGAATTTTTAGCGACTAAAAATCAAACTAACGTCGTAGAAGTTGTGGTTTTGATCATTGAATGTAAAACATTGTTTCCTTTCCTTTTCTTCTACCTCCTCGTATTTCCATACGAAAGCATGCTAAGCCACTTGTCAATTCTGGTTTACTAGTTATTCCATTTTATAATTATCTTGACAAATTTTGATTATTTATCATCATCATTTAGGCCTCATTTCGATTAGGAGTTGGCCACTTGAATGTTGTTCCTCAATTCTTCTTTGTTAAGTGACTAACTTTATTTAGTCTAAAAGTTTTTAAATCATTTCTCGTCACTTTTGTTCATGTTTTTTTGAATTTTTTTTCTTGCACTTTTAGAGCCCTCCACATAGATCAACTCACTCCTTATAACTGTGGGAGTTTTAGATTCATCAATTTTAATTTTAATTTTTTAAAACGTTTAATTTTAAAAGGTAAAATATTATTAACAAATATCTAAATAACTAGAGTATGTAAACCTTGTTCTTCATGTTTACAGTAATTAAAATTTAAGCGATTTTTCTTTTTCTTTTTATCTCCTTTTAAGCACCATTAGCTGTTGTCTGTACGTTAACAGAAATAACTGTTGACAGCCGCGGCGGAAGCCCAAAAGCCGAGCTGACATATAAAAACCAGCACCCGCAAGGACAGCCAGTCGGGAATAAAAGCCACCGCCTCGGGCTCCGTAATTTCCCTCCGCTTTTATCGCTCCAGCAGTGCTTACCAGCTGGGCTACCTACTTTTACTAAAATACCATAATTTCTTGTTCAAATACCAGGTTTGACACTTGTGAAGTACCCACAGGCTCTGCTCTCTGAAGTCAGCAAAGGGGTATTTCTGTCCGTGAAAAACTTGCCTGCGGACTAGTACTTGGATAAATGGTAATCACATATTTATTTAAAATTCCAGCTGAAAATCCTCCTCTTCCGTCGCGCCACCATAAAACATGCTTTTTGAAAAATTAAAACTATTAAAAAAATAACAGAAGAAATAAAAGATGGGCCCGGAGACGAGGAAGAAGATTTACACAAATGCCCTTCCCTTGTCGTAGCCTATCCTCGTCTCCAGATGTGGGCCTACAAATATCTTCCGACTTACAGAGATGCCGACAACAGGGCCCACTCATCTCTTTTTCTGTTTACAAAATGCAGATGACAGAGTTCCAAATACAGATGGTTTTGTCCTAATCTTGCATCTAGTCAGTAATTAGAGCTCAATTGGGCGGACCATCCTCAATGATTGATCTGACCGTCAGATCAATAGCCTATGAAAATAAACGCATCTTGAAATCTAACGGCAATTAGACGTTACCTTTGGTTGATCACAGCCGTCCATCTGATTCTCTGACTTTGGATATCTCTTGCTATCGCAACAGCGAGGATTGGATGAAGACACGGAACAGGAAAACTATGTACTTTACATAACAACACATGCACCGTCAAGATTCCTATTTAAATAGGGTCCACATTTGCATGATGGCCCTACTAGTGGCTGATCATCACTAAGCTCCTTTGGCCTAATCTCCTTTTCTTAGTTTCATTCGCCGACAATTAATTTTGAGTCTCGAACTATTTTGAGCTTTCTTTTTTATGTCAATTTCTAATGCTACTCTATTTTGAGACCTTCAAGCAGTTGAAAAACGTATTCTATTAAGAAGGGCTAATAAGGGGCCCATCACGCCTTTCTTAGTACGTTGCGGTGCGGCTTCAAAGTAGCCCCTTCTCACACCCTTATGATGTTGAGGTAGTATACTGAAAAACTCCATAATCGGGCTAACACGCAAGGGCAACACATTGTAGTTCCCCCGTTAGCCCTGTTAGTAAATGATGAAAGTGCAGAGGTGTTTGCAAAGCTCACGGGAGAAGGGCTTGACCTCACTTGTTCGCTTCTGAGGGGGAGTCTGGGAATACAAAGTAAGCCAAGAAAAGAAAAGTGGAAATGCAGGAACAAGAGGTGGGATCTGGAATGATTTGAGATGGACCAAACGAAACCGCCGTGCTTACAAGGTTCAGGAAAAGGCAAAAGGCTTCAGCCCAATGGCAGAAAATGGTGCATCCGCTGCAGGTCTTGGGCTCGAGGTAGGGGATGTGACATTTGCATTGGGTGGGTGTATGAGTTTAGAGGCAATCAAAATGTATCTGTAAAATGGAATATTCCGGCATTATGCAGGTAACCCATTGGGTGGGTGAAGATCTGCCACTACTGGGTAGAAGGAATATTCCGGCATTATGCAGGTAAGCCACAGTTTCCGGTGATTGAGAAGATTTGGAAATATGGGGCCTGCGACTTACAATTGTACCTCTGGCACCTTGGAGGGTCCCGTTCATCACATGTCGGCAATAACTTGTAAAAAATTTCACTGTACATGGTGAGAAACAAAGGACAGACAAAACCAACCTTCTGCAAGCGAAACTCTCTTCAAAAGCTTAGGTGAATAATTATGTGTGGACTGGGGACTGGGGAAAAGCCAGAACTGGTAGTTAGGAAGCATGGGTACGGTCAAAAATTAAATCATGCTGGACAACTCTTTAGTATAAGAATGAATTGAGATGTGTAGAGCATCTTTTTTTTGCCAAAAGATATTTGGGATATAGAAGTGCCAATGGAGATTCACTTTGAGGGGGCCCAGAATTATATGATGCAATCAAAGGGAAGTCTCGTGCACGAAGCTCTCCGTCTATGCAGGGTCTAGGGAAGGGGTGGACCACAAGGGCCTATAGTAGGCAGTCTTACCTTGTATTTTGCAAAAGGCTGATTCCACACCTTAAACCTGTGACCTTAAGATCGCATAACTACAACTTTTACTGTTGCACCAAGGCCCCCTTCTATATGATGCAATCAGTCTCTCGCAATTGCATGATAAGAAACTAAGAAGTGGATGGACGGATTTCTTTTCTTTCTTTCTTTCTTTTTTAAATTTTTTCCAGGATTCGAACTATGCATCTGATTTGTTCTATCTCAGATGCTAGACACTAAATCTCACATGCAAGGCGTGAAACTCAAAATGCAGACACAATCTCTCTCTGCAAAAATGAGTCTACTCGGAGTTAATGAGGGTGAGAACTCGGATAATGTGAAAAATAGAGAAATATAATTTAAAATTATTAGCGGTATTATATGCCGGTAAAATGATATTTCGAATCCAAAGTCCAGGAAATGTGAAAAGTTTAGCATCATATTGGTTGTTTTTAGTTGGCATGATGTATTTTGATACTATGCTCACATGTAATGGATGCCTCTAGTTACCCAATTTTTATTTTTATTTTATCTTTTGAAGTAAAAAAAAAGGAAAAAGGTCATAGTCTTTTCTGTTTGACGGCTCGAGTATTTTAATACTTTTTAATAAAAATTTTCAAAAAATGGGGTCCTAATTTTTAAAAACCAAAACAGTAAAAATAATTTCAATTATTTTTATTTAAAGAAAACCCCAAGTGTTAACTATTGACTCAAAACTTAAATACATTTTTTATTTTTTAAATAATAATTTTAAAATAAGTTACAATTCCAAAATTCATTCAGTCAACAGCTAACATTAATATAATCAAGTCTAGAATTCATTCAGTCAACAGCTAACATTAATATAATTAAGTCCAATGAGATGGATATACATATATAATTCATGTGGAATTTAAAATATACTTCAAAATGAGATATCTAGATTACTATTCATTTAGCTCATCGTTAGTCTTGTCTTTTTCTCAATACCTCAGTCATTGAGACAATAATGCAATGCCTCATGAAACAATACTTGATAGGTACATAAACATTTAATATTATGTAACAACCCCAAATTTTGTAAATACTATTCTGAGTCTGGTTAGTTGCACTGTCTGCCAAGGTCTAAAAAGACTCTCTCTTTTATGCGTGTGCCCCAGATCTAACGATCCTTACCATCTGATCTCCACTCCGTTAGAGATCTGACTACTTGACTATCAGATTGGCTGGATTCCTCCTCATTGTACATGTTAGAAAACATGGGTTAGAAATGCATTGGATCATTGGTGGTATTTGATCTATGGGATCCCAACCCTCTGCCTGGCAAAATAATGAGTGGGTGAGGATCTCCTTTCTCTGCTGCTAACAGTCATTGCATGATAAATGCGCGTAGTGATTCACGGTAGACAGCGCCCAGTAAAGAGATCTCGCTGGCTGGTGCCGAGATCTAACAGGCAGGTTGGACAGAGGTGGCCCTGGATGTGGGATCATGATTGTCGTAACATGGGAATTCGTGAAGCTGCGGCAATGATCAAAACGAAGGGCAAGGTAACAGGGAACTAAGGCATTGCAAGTAGAGCCGAGCAGGAAGCAGAGAGAGACGGTGAGAGGATTTCAGCGACGAGGAAATTTCTGGATAAGGGTTGAAGAAAATTGGAGTGTTGTCGTTGTTGGATTGGCAAGCGGAGAGACGTGATCTGCTCAATGTGTCTGTATTGTAACGACGTGAGTTAGACTCCCATTGCAGCCGAAGATCTGATCGCCTTTAGCGATCGATCGATCAGTCGTCGGATGCGTTGAAGATCATGGTAGAAAAATCAGAGGCCCCGATATGCAGCTAGAGTGAGGAAGAAATTGCAACCGAAAGACGGAAATGTGGAAAGACGCAGCACGACCGGATGTAGAGAAGGAAAGTCAGCGACGCTGATCTGCCGATGAAGGAGAGGATGCCGGATGGATCCCCCAATCGTGCAATCCATCGATGGACGTGGATCAGGAAGGTACACGCAGACTGGAACTGAAACCAATCAAAGGAGTGAGCAGTCAGAAAATGGAGCCGCTGCGCACGTAGATCTGGAACAGTGAAGAAGGAAACGCCGACCGGGCAATCCATCGCCGGTGGTGGAGCACAAACCCTGATCGCGCACTCATCGAGTCGAAGATGACAGCCGAAAAGGAGGATGGACAGAACATCCACTGATCACAGGGGAGATGGAGTAGTTGGGCTGTTTGCATCCACGGGTAGGTGCCGGTGGCCGAGCAGTGGTGAGAGATAGTGATAAGTGCCGTGTGGGGAATAGAAGAGGTGGACAAGTGGGAGACAGCCATCATGGGAAAATGCTATTTGCACCCACTAAAATGATAGTGGCATCTATAACGATGAAGAAATATAATGACGAAGAACAGGACTCAATCACATGGTCGGCTAATATTTGTCGGTATTCGAAAATTGATAATGCTGATTAAGAGTGGTCAAATCTTCGTAACTTCCTTAGCATAGCATTCCCAATTATAAAGCTATAGAAAATAAAATTATAAGCCACATGCCTATATGTAAAATACTAATATACAAATGCCTTACCTATTCATAATATATATATATATATCTCATAATAATAATAACATCCTTACTTATTAGGTGATCGCCCACTAAGGATGTAATATAAATCTTAAACTCATACATCGCATATGATGTAATGGTACCCATGTACCATAAATATCTTTTTATTATAATAACAGTTATAATGTTTTTAAGATCAGATTGTGTGTATCCAATAATGTCATTAGTAGGTATCAATTATAAGCATGTCATTTATATAACATTCCAAGTTACTAATTTTTATCATTCACAAGTAATCATTCTCATAATCACATATGTATGAAATGTACAGTTTAAATAACATAATGTTTATCATAAGTAATAAGATCATGTTTAAAACATGCTTTCTTGATTCTCTACCTACATCGTGTGGTGAATTCATCTATTGTCAACTAGCTGATCAACGACGTTCATGAAGTCTCTAAGAGTCATGTTTTTTCCCTTGAATAGGTGACCAGGAAGACACATTCTTCTCATCTTGTTTGCTTTCTTTTGGTGCCTCAGCAGCAATTGTAACTGTGTACGATGCTTGCAAATTCTGCCCAGTTTCACCTCTAGCTTGAATTGGAAGCTCAACCGTCCTCTTGTTCTTGCTCAAACTCTTCTTATAATTGGTCACAAACCTATCAAGCTCCCATAGTGTCTTAGCATCAAAGCTATTAATGTCCACCTCAATCTCATCATCGTGCTAACTAGGGGTTGAATTCCTTTACTTGATTATAGGAACAATATTGTCCAGCTTCTCTGAAGGCATATTTAGTAGATTTGTGCTAAGTCTGCGCTTCTCATCATACGTCATGCCCCGTTTGTGAGGATCCTTGGCTTTGGGTTTCTTCGGAGCGGCAATTCTTCTAAAGATGGTGCTGCTGTCATTGAGGTTCCCACACTTTGCATACATAGTTGTTAGAGCACTGCTGACCCAGACTTTCGAACCAAGTCCATATTTGGCTACACGAGCATGGATTTGCCTCTCTTATTCTAGGGCTGCAAGGCTAGAACAAGCTCTGAGAATACTAGCCATTGTTGCTTCATTAGGCAAAAGACCCTCGCTCTCCATTCTACCATATAAGTTTAAAGCTTCCTCATTCTCTCTATACTGCACATACCCATCTATCATCGATGACCATAACACAATATTAGGGTCTTGTAGCCGATCAACCCTCTCCGTGCATCATCAAGACTACCACATTTTGCATACATATCAACCAATGCAGACCTAACAAAGATTTGAGATATCAAATCCCAATTTCAATAGATAATCATGCATTTGCTTTCCTTCTCTAAGTGTCATCGAATTACTGCAGGCATTAAGCACCCCAACAATTTTGAACTCACTAGGCCTTATCCCTGCAAAATGCATCTACATTAATAACCTCAATGCTTGATCAGCATTATCATTTTTCGCATAACCACAAATATTAGCCGACTTTAGAAAGCCAACTCACCCCCCCATCCTCTCTCTCTACTCCTTAATCACAGCACTCACCCAGAAGAGTTCTCCTTCCACGCATCCATCTCCCAGACCAACTCCTACTCTCCGTACCTCTCTCTCCACCCTCCTCTTCTCTCCATTCTCTTCTCCACGATCCTTCTTGGCTGGATGGTAGAGGCAGACTCCCTCTCCCATTCTCCTCTTCACCCTCTCTCTCTGTTTTAAGTGGCACCCGACGATCCCCTATCACCCCATCGCACCGCATCTTGCTCGTTCTCTCTCTCCCTTCTTGCTATCCATCCTTCACGCACCTGTTCCCTCTCATTCTCTCTTTCCCGCTCTTCTCATCTCTTTCCCTATTATCTCTCTCGTCTTTTGCACCGCACAACACGCATCGAACGGCCGGTATTTTTCTATTGCCGGCCAGTTCTGTCGATGACACCCAACAGTACTGCCTAACCCCATCACTGATCAACACAGACCCGCATCATTCGTAGCTCCATCACCGCCTGAGTCAGCCTCAGGAACGCACTCTGCCCCTTGATCTTCAATCAACGCAGCTCGCTTGAACCCATCACCCGCGGTAGCATAACACCCAGTCACCGACTTGTTTACTTCTGAGCCCTCCATCGTCCGACCAAGCTTCACGGAACCAGAACCGGCTCTCTCTCTCTCTCTCTCTCTCTCTGCCTGCCACGCACCCATCAACGGTCAGCCTAGAGAAGAAAACCCCAGGCGGGTTTTCCCTCCTTTCCTCTCTTCTCCTCTCCTTTTCCCCCTTCTCCTCCGGCTCCCTCTTCTCCCTCCTCTGGATTCACCTTCTTCGTCGGGTTTTTCCTGGTTTTTCTTAAAAACCAGATTCTTTCTAAAAATCCAGTTATGCCCTTAGGTTTTTAAATAAAATCTCATTTCTCTCCTTTCCTTTTATTTACATTTGTGTCCCTATTTTATTTACATTTGCATCCCCATTCTATTCAAGTTTTATCTTATCTATATTCTAACAATGCTTATGCAGGGTCAATGTTTTCCACAAACAATGTAATTTATGGATGTTTAATTAGTTTTATTTTATGTTTTTTGGACTTGAAATTTATGTAAATTGTATCATTTGAATAAAGCTGAATATTTACTTTATTGTTAGTTTAATTCTATTATTTTCTTTAAATTTTAGATAATTAAATTTTGTTTAAACTCCTTATTTTTAAAGCGAGTGCCTGTGGGATCAACCTGTATTTGCATAGTTATACTACAATAGCCTGTGCACTTATAGTTAAACATTAACATTAATCTCTAAAGTGGGATTATTATATTCATATGATGAAAAAGAATTATAAATAGCTACTTTATCAATGGCTTGCAAACGATTGAATATTTTAATTAATGTAAAATACTTAATTCATATATAATTAACATGTTTTCTTAAATCTCCCCTACCAAGCATAACTTGCTAAGATATTGTAAATATTTTATGTTTACAATATCTTAGATACAGACAGACAAGAAAAAGACATACACAAGCAAGAGGAGTTCAACAGCCATACTTCTACGCTCAGGTATATATTTTGTTAAAGCTTTTGTATTGTGTAGTTAGTTATTTAGATTATGTTGTTTGGACATTTAATATAATAATTATAGGGGCTATGTATATAAACCACTCGATGGGTCCTGTTGTTTCATAAAATGTATGTCTATCTTTTATAAGAACTATATTATGTATAGTATGGGAGTTGAGGTGATATTCGGGTTTTTGGAAAAATGAATTTCAAAGAAAACTATCTTCTGCTATTTTTGAATTTTAAAATTAGAGGCATGCCACCTTTTGAAAATAAACGCTAATTTTTTTTAGGAAAAACCCTGGGTGTCACATGTAATGATGAATTAAATATAAAAAACAAAATCGAATAACAATGCTGATATAAGTGTAGGTCATAATATCCAGGGAACATAAGTATCTTAAGTAATCCCAATATAGTATTAAGATATCATGTGCGATGAAATATGAATCTTATGGATGTAAAACATGATAATCTCATGAATGTAAAACATTATATGATTCAATTTCGATAAGCATACAATAAACAAGCAGGGCACCCCAAAATACGTGGGTCCCACAAGTATGTCATATACTCGTACAATAGACCATAAGTACTCATTTCAATCCTCTAAGTGTCCTCACACTCAGGCATACAATAACATCTCCATGTTCATCATACAAGCATACAGAACAAAAGTGTGGATAGTCATGCTGCAGTGACAACTACTCCAGGGTCTCAACCACCGCCGCTCTCCATCCCCATTGGAAGGCCCGGTGTAATATCCTTAATTTTTAGGATAAAATAGGAAATTATTAAATAAATTAAAATAAAATTTTATGGATGAATTTTTTCCCTAAAAACATAAGAATTAGAAAGTGCTCGTCGATACAAATCCAACGCCACCAAGAACGCAAAAAACGGAGCTCAAACGAGGGAGTTATGAGCCGTCAAAGTTGGAAGGGCAAATTGGTCATTTGATAGAGACGTGTTAGACAGGGGTCCAAATTGATACTGGCACCCCCGTCTTCCACACGTCTCTACCAGTGCCGAAAAAATCGCCGGAGAGACGTGGAAAGAGATGTGTGGGGAAGAGTTTCTCTTCCCCAAGACTCTAAAACCTTATATCTATGCTCGTCTAGGAGCCAAAACGCTCCACTTTGAGCGTTTTCTCTGAGTTTTACGCAAAACCCTAGCCCTGCAAAACTTGGATTTTCCGGCGAGTGGAGCCCCGGCAACACAAGCAACTCCGGCCAGGTGCAAGGTAAGCCTCAAACCTATGTTTTTCGTATTTATTAAATAGAAAAAAACAATTAGGAAAACATTTAAAAAATTAGAAAAAATCAGATTTTTAGGAACCTGTGTGACGCTACTGTTGGACCGTGATTTCACGGACCAAACCTCATCCGTTTGGAAATCGCACCGTCCAACTAGTGCACAAGAGACCCAAGAGAAAACCCTTTAAATTTGGGAGTGATCCAACGGTGGATTTCTTCAGAAAATCCAAAAACCAGTACTTAGGGAGGATTTTAGGAACTTGGAAAAAATCATTTAAAAACCATGGTTTTTGGCAAAATCAGTGCAAAAGGAGGGCATAAATGGATTTTAGAGAGAATTCTGAAGAAAATGGCGTAAAAATCAAGCAAAACGGAGCTCTATAGCTCCGTCGGAGGCGATCGGAATTCGGTCGTCTTCTCCGGCGTCGTCAACGGTGTCGGCGCCCTGGCACTGACGCCAGGACGCACTCGGTGACGCCCGAGGGACGACGTCACACGACGTGGTCGTCGCATGCGTGCGCGGCGCCGGGGGAGAAACCAAATGGCGGTCAAGGTGGGGCCGGGACACGGCGCGTCCCGTGCGGTGTCTGTGTCTTCGTGCGCCGGTGTACGCTGGTATAAACCGGCGGAAAAGGGGCGCCGCCGGTATAAACCACCTTATGGTGGTCCGGCAGGCCCCATTTAAGGGTAGTTTTCACAAAAACTTGATTTTTGGGAGGTAGAGAGGTCCACATCACGATCCGAAAGAGACGTTGTGACTGTATTGACGACGTGGACCTAGTTTTAACTTAAAAACTTAGAAATGACCACTTTTTATTTAGAAAAATTTTTAAATAGTGATGTGACATGTACAGGTGCACGTGAATATACCAGTTAAAGGGAGTTATTAGTAAGCTAGTGGTCTCACACTGAGGTAGGTGACGACAACTAATGTTTTGCCTTGATTTTTAAACCATGTTTAAACATAACATCATGTGTGATTGTGTTTTAAATTGCGATTATTATTTACCATGGATTTCATGCGACATTGAGTACAGGATGGTTATTCCAAATTGAAATCTTTTACTGAATAAACTTATTTCAAATGCTTTTACAAGCATGATGTAAATTAGTTATGCTTAATTAGAGACTTATTTCTTATTATATATATAGAAAATGTATGGATTTACATGGAAATGAGAATAGAGGCTTAGTAGCTGGTCCTTTTATAGGCTAACCCCAGGATGAGGGGCATGTTTTGGGGATTGCAAGCTATGAGTGCTCTTGAGTTTTTACATATACATATGATTTCCATGTTTTATATTTGATGACGGGTGCTCTCGCCCGGTGGGCGTCATGCTAGGAGGGATAGGGCCGGCCACCCACCTTCCGAGATTATGATGTGATGAGTTTGTGATATGATAGACACCTGCCCACAGATGGCATTAGGTATGGGTTTGGTAACATGGATAGTCCATACTACCGGTCTGAGCCTTTCCATGGGGACAGACGCTAAGTCTCCCGTTATGGTGTCGACGGGGAGCAGCGGTGGTTGATACCCATGGAGGGTTGCCACTGCAGCATGATGACCCATATTCTTATTATGTGTGCATGTATGATGAGTATGGTTATGAATTATGTGCCTGGGTGTGACGACACTCAGAGGTTAATTAAGTGTACTTCTGATCAGGGATGTTAGTGCGATATGATGGGACCCATTACCTTAGGGTGCCCTTATTCTTGTTGTATGCTCCATTTTATTGATTCATGTCATGTTTTAACTCCGTGAATTGCATGTTTTAGCATATGGAATAAATTGGCATTTAATTGAACATGGCATTATGATATCATTATTTTCATAAATGTTAGACTTTTCATCAGAGTTGTTCATTATTTCTTTCATTTATTACATTAATTGTCTATGTACTTACACAAGCGATAGCTTGCTGAGGCATTGCTTTGTTTTGCAATGCCTTAGATCTCGAGCGCGACACCAGGAAAGGAAAAGCGGTTGATAAACCTTGAGAGCTGCTGAAGACTAGTTTTCCCTATAGTTTTAGACAGTAATGTGAGTCATTAGAGTGGATTATCATTTGAATTTTATTAAGAACTGCATACTTTATATTTGGATGTGATTTAGATCTTTGGACATATGTTGGACATTTATATGGGATGTTATGATGGATAGACCCTGGGCCATATTATTATTATGTTTTGGACATTTATTTGATTTAAAATAAAGGTGCCTATTTATTTGATGTTGATTTATACGCGGATTAATTATTTATGTTTAAATTACATGTACGCCATTTTGAGAAAGGAAAACTAACACCCGGAGTTTTTAAGATAGGTTTAGTAAAATGTTAAATAAAACTTTTCTCATGGGATCCCAAATGCTCTTATTTAAAATGCCATTATTATAATAAAAAAGAAATTGTCTTAAAAATCCGGGGTGTTACACCCGAACCGGTAGTGTAGACTACCAATGTTACTAAACCCTTACCAAACGCCATTTGTGGGCAAGTGTCTATTACATCATAATCACATCATAAATTCAGAGGGTGGGTGGCCGGCCCTACTCCCTCCTAGCATGATATCCACTAGGTGAGAGCACCCGTCATAAATCACAAAATATAGAAATCATGTATCTCGTAAACTAAGAGCACTCATTGTAATGACTCCAATTTTGAAACATTAAAATCCCAAGTTAGCAATGAAAAGTTCACTTTTTGGAAATAAGGGTATTTTGGTCATTTCACTATTCACCCTGACTAGACCTAGAAATTTGGTCCTGGGAATGGTACCATTAGGTGTGTCTCGGAAAAAAGAATCCAACAATACTAAAATCACACAAAACGGAGTTAAAATGAGCAAGTTATAGCCCTTTGAAGTTCAGGGGCAAAAATATAATTTATATTAAAAACGGATTTAGCCTGAGAAACATAGGGGCCCGTTTTGATACGGGCACCCTTCATCTTCAACTTCCTAGAGGGTTCTAGAAAGGTGGTGATTGGAGGAGAAATCACCGCCATTCTGGAGGTTTCTCCACCACCATTCAAAGGTGGTGAGAGCCCCCTCCAGAACCCTCTTATAGCTCTATAAATAGAGCTCTTGGGCGCCTCTAATGGCAGCTCAAAAGCTTGAGAAAAACCCGTTTTGAAGAAGCAACCAAGAGGAGAAACATGGAGAAAACCCAGCAACAAGCCAGGTATGCCCAAGATCCCTCAAAACCCATCTTCACATTAGTCCTAGGCTCAATTTTCCTAAGTTTTTGCATGAAAAATCATGCAAAAACGGGCCCTGGAGAGTCACCAAGGACCAGGGACGATCCCTGAGCCGCACTGGTTTGATAGGGTCAAACCAGGGCGTCCCAAGGATGCCCCGGTCCCCCAACAAACGAAACGTTCCAGACGGAACGAAACACGTCGTCCGCATTGAGAGAACCAAATGGGCGTGTCCGTGGACGCGCCCGCAAAATGAAAAACCGGGGGGAAAATCCAGCACGTTTGCAGACGCACCTGCTGGGGCGCATGCCGCTGACGCGCAACGCACAAGCATTCTGGGATTTCCACTTCTTAAAACCCGCTGGGGTGCATGCCGCTAATGCGCAGCGCTCTAGCATTCTGGATTTTCACCTCTTAAAGGCCCTTATGTACATGTGATACTAAAAAGCTTATAACTTGAGATCTAGAGCTCCGATTGAGGCACCGCAAAAGGCGTTGTATCCGTGTCGACGATGCCGACACACCCAAACTATAAAATCCCTGATCAAGGCCCAATAAAAGGTGAGCACGACCCTTAAAATAGGATGGTGGCGCGTGACCTCTAGACCTTTGGAAAACTGATGATATCAAGGCCCAATTAGGACCTTAGGATACCCATAGGCATGGAGATGAACCCTTAATGCCTAAGTAATAAGACCAACCACTCTAAAACCTATAAAAGATAGGCCAAACCAACCTTGATTCCCCAAACCATGTTCAGAAGCATACGAGGACAAAGGGGTTAGCGCGACCTAGCCAGGTAGGTGCTCTATCGCTACTAGACTTTTTTAAAAGAACCATGATTGTTTTGAAAATACATGTTTTAAGTATATGACTTGTTTAACACGACTTAATTAAGCATACATATGATAAATGCTTTATGCATAGACATGTTTTGTAAATAATTGTATATACATTATGCATAGATATGTTTTGCAAACAATTGCATACATTGTATGATTTGTGAAACATTGAGTTTTTGAAAGATTGCATGTCCTTGAGGATTACCAAAAGACGCTGGAGTGCCCAAAAGACGCTGGGTAGGCAATTGTGAGGGCCAGGCAGTTGTGAGGGACCCAAAGATGACAGGTTTTGAACAAGAGGTTTTCGTTGGTTTGATCTGATATGATTTTGGCTGATGAGCTTGTGGGAGCTATGCCGAGAGGTTTGGGTTGGCCTCCAGCCTCTACCACTATTAGGTGGATGGGTACCACGCCCAAAAAGAGCAACGCCCCTACGTTGACTGCATGTGGTACAGGGGGCTACCACTGGTGTCACGGCACTGGGTCGATGTGTCATAGGCCCCGTTGAGGCTATGACCGAGTGTCCTCAAGTACTTGGAGACCACACGGCGGCAAGGTCGTGGGCATAGTTGGACCCTATGATTTCGTGGACTTATTTGCATTGCATATGGCATGATATGAGGTTGGTCGACCATACCATACTAGATATCTATGAGTTGGATTCAATGAAGCATCTTATGCATATCATAATGTTATGATATATATATATATATATATGATACTTTTGATTTGGATTATGTGATCCTTTAAGTCGTTAGTATTTCGGTTTGACAATGGTTTTTAATTTCGATCTTGAACATGAGTGTTCAACCATGCACATATTTTGAAAGAGCATATGATTTTAAACATCTCATGCATTATAAAATTAGTAGTGATTGACTCCTACTGAGTATAGTATATACTCACCCAATCCTCAACATTTTTCAGACACAAAGTAAACACTTAAGGGTAAGGAACGCTTGTGACAAAAGACAACCAGACTAAGTGCAAGTAAGTAAACCCCTACCTTATCTTTTAATGTTACTTGATTGTAGTTACTCTCTATAGCTGAGGCTGTGACTAACACTTTCTTGGGAATAGTGTTGATTTAAAACTTTGCCATGGCTAGATAATTGGAAAATGTGTTTTGACACTCAGGGTTTTATACAAAAGCTTGTTTTCCAAAACGAAGAAAAAGATTTTCATACATTTCATATTTATAAAACAAGAGATCTCGCCTTTCTATCAAATTTGCATCATATAAAAACCCGGGTCGTCACACTCATGGCTCACAATCTCCAAAGCATAATCCTCATCCGAGGATCAGCCTCTCAAAGTACTAACCACTAAGCCTCCACCATGGACTGTATGAAAAGCTACCAGTCTCAATGTTGCAATAGATAAAGAAAGATATTTATTAATTATACATAAAATGCACCGTATCAATACCATAAAACAATCGATTATGAAAAACCCATTTAATGCACTACCGAAATCTCATATCAAACCACAACATAAAACTTTGAAATTCACAAATCTTCGAAATAAATAAACATGTGACAATCAATCATGATGATATAATGATGCAAGATTTAGAAAACAAGATGCAATATTAAATGTTCTCACCTATTTCAATGTAAGATAAATCCAATCAAGCATATAATCCTCTTAGCTCGCATACTCTATTGTACTTGTCAGTATCACAGTACTATTTCATGTTAATTATTTTTCTCAATAAAAGTTTATTATAATTTTTCTCTCAAGTTGTGTCCATTTATGCATCCCTTTATATAGTGATCCTTCTGATCTAGGTCAATATTCTAAATCGTCTAATTTTTCTTTTATTAATCAGTTTCCATAACATTTAAGGCCTATGTGCCTCATCTGATCATCGATTGGAGTTATGGTCTACCAATTTAATGTTTCTCGATTCTAAAAGATTCAATTTATTCCATTTCAATAGAATCTATGGTGGTCAAACCGTTGGATCATTCTTTAAGACTTCCATTTATGATTAGATCATTAATCTCAACTTTAATTATTATTAATCAGTCCCATCTCATATTCACTACTCATTTTAGTGTGTATCTACAGTTTACACCTTGATCCGAAGATCAGATCATCCTTAGATCAACAAGTTTTCAAGATCTAAGTTAGATCAATGGTCCAGATCAATTCTAAGATGAATACTCATAATTCGTTACTTAGATTCATCAATTCATCCTTTAAATCATCCAATTATTCAAGTTCTAAGGCCTGATCATCCTCTGATCAGCTTGATCTAAGTAATTGGGTATATTTTCTTAAGCTTGATTAACTAACTATGCAGATCAAGGTTTAGAGGTAAATTCATATACGCATCGTCGAGACAATTACAACGAATCTTTCGGACTAAAGATCAGGCTTCTGTAGCCTCTAGAATCTAAAAAAAAAACCATTTCAGATCAAAACCTAGATCATTTTCATAGTTTACACTAGTTTGCATTGGCAGAGTAGTTTACATCGATTTATACTAGTGTAAACTGACATCCCCAAGACGCATCGACTCTAAGACAAGCAGCAGAATGCATTGCATGCATCTTGGTTGCCGAGACGCTCCCACAAGTGTCTTGGTTCTAGGATGCTGAGCATTATGGCCGTTTAGAACAATGCGCACCGTCTCCACTTGGGCATTCCAGTCGGCATCCTGCTCTGATTTTTTATCTGTTTTTGCCATTTCTATGGTTTTTAGATCCAAAGATTACATTAGATGACTCATATCTATCATCCGAACTATCCTTAACATAAGTCTAACCATGAACCACGGTTTTGATTTCCTAAGCCTTGTAATGGCGGTTGAGACTAGATCCAGCCCGAATCTGTAAGGGAAAAGTTGAGAAATAAGTAAAAGAGAAGGATATAGGGTTTAGCTTACCTGATTAGAGCTGGAGAGGGGAGATCAGGGTCTTCTAGTGTATGAAAATTTTCGTCTAAGTTTGGTGGAGAATGGAGAGAAAATGGCACAATCTCATGGCTGTTTTTGGTTGGAAATGAAGAGGAAACTCTTTTTTGTAGTTTGAGATCCAATTTCCTTGCAAGGAAATAGGATCACCGCCTTCCTCCATTGCAATTGGAATGGAAATGGAAAGGGATGTCGTTATCAAAATGACCCCCTCTAAATTGAGACACTTGCCTAATTACTAAATTGCCCTCTAATCTTAAAATGTTCATATCTCCCTCATTCAAACTCTGTTTTAGGCGTTCTTTATATCGTTCAATTCCTATCAACGAGTAGCTTCTAAATTTTGTAGTCTTAAGTCAAAATTCTATCTGTAAAATATTTAATTTTATTAATTCATTTAATTACTAATTTTTAGGAGTACAAATTTAAGATATTACATTCTATCTTTAAAAGACCCAAAAAGAAAGATTGAGAGATATTTAATAATTTGAGATTTTGTACTTATAACTATTTGAGAGGAGATAAATTCAATAAAACGGTATGAATCATGAAATTTTATTTTTTTTTGAAAAAAGTGACTCCATCCTCTTTTTATAATGCTTATAATGCAACCATATTACTTACCCTAAGATACAGTGATTGCAATATCAAGGGTCTAAGTTGTCCCCATAGCCTCATGTATAGAATCTATTCTTTTCTTCTTCTTCTTTTTTTTGCTTTTTTATTTTTTTCTGAACAAGTGAAGAATTGCAAGGATAAATCACACACACTCATAAATCTAATCTTGGCCTAAAGAGAAAGTGGCAACTCAAACTTATGAACAACGGGTATTTCAAAGTCATCTAAGCATGTAAGTTAGTGAGAGGTTTTGGAACCGTGGATGGGACCTGAACTTTTGAACATCCAAACTCTGACGTTTGTGGTCTCTGACGACCGCTCTGTGACATTAGAATGGGACTAGTAAGAGGGGCGCATGCACCCACAATAAGGAAGAGTGGGAGAGAGACTTGAAGTGGAGTGGAAAGAGGAAACGGTTAGTTGATTTCCATGAGACTTGGGGCATTCTATCATCCCACCCTCATCAATTTTTCCCCCGTATTTTTTTTGGTCTTTGGAAACTTAGATGCAAGTCCTGATGGCTTTGGTTTGCTTGTAGTCCTTATGTTTGTTCGCAAGTAACGTATGGCTTTGGTTAGCTTTGGGCAGTCTTGGGGAAACCTGCTAAAGATATGTTCAGTCCCAAGGACTCCAAACACCATATCTAGCAAAAGAGATCAACAAACTAATCCCCTTCAGCCATGAAACTGAAAAGGTTAGACCCAAGCTCCAAGCTTTTCTTTAGTGAGCCGATTTAAATGACCAATCATAGGAGGTGTTAGTTGCGGCTTGATCAAATCACAAAAATAGAGCTACCATATCTCTTATACAATTTGGATGCTTCAACTATCTTCAAGAAACGAATTTTGATGCATGCTTCTTAGCTTATCAAATTCAGTTTTGCGCAAGATTTTTAACGTTAAGGTATGTTTGTAATTTAATATTGTATAATCTCTCATATTACTTATTTTATATAGAGAAAGGAGTAGAACTGTGTTCAAAGAGAACCCCGCCCTAGGTAAAACAAATTTCCTCTAGATGACAAATGATTGATTTAATGTGTCTTCTACACAGTCTTTAATTGTCCCCAAGGTAAAAATCATAACCACCTCATTCAATAATCAGTGGCATGTCGTTCATATGGAGGTTAAGATCTTAGTTCTCATGATAAAACGTGGGTTAAGAGCACTGGAATGCAAAGGTTGCTCTCTGGTTATGTGCAATGTTGGTCGTTCTCTGTATATTAGTTGTAGTCTGGTATAAGATCATTTAGATCGCGAATTTTAGCCTAAAGTGTGGGGATTGATCAAATTACAACACCGGACTTTGACCAATCATCATCATCAAGACCTTATCCCCATTAGGGGTTAGTCACATGAATCTTGTTCCTCCATAAGCGTTATGGCTTCATTTAATCGTAACATTTTAAAACCTTTTCTTACCACTTATATCCACGTTCTTTTGGGCCATTCTCTTGTGCTTTTCTAATCTTTGACTTTGACCATCTCACTCATTCTAACTAGTGCCATTTTTGGCTTTATGTTGGACATGTCCAAACCATCTCTAAGTCTAATCTCCCTCGGTGCTACTCTTAAGTTTCTTCTAATATTTTATTTCTAATTATATCATTTCTTGTCTTGCTACTCATCAATCTTAGCATCTGCATTTCGGCAATGCTCATCCTATGTCTATGTTATTTTTTAACTACTCAACACTTTGATCCATAAAGTATGGCTAGCCTTATAGCCATTTTATATAATTTTCCTTTTAGTTTGAGTAGCACATGCCGATCACACAAAACTTCATAATTGTATCTTCATTTGTTCCGACCTATTTAGATTCTTTAGGTAACCTCCCTTTCAATCTTTCTGCTCTCATGAATTTATTGATTCCAAGAATTGGAAGTGTTAGTTTAAGGAGACTTTTTGGTTATTAATTTTTATTGGTGCTCCACTCCTTAAAATTTCATTCCATATACTATCTTAGTTCGGTTCATTTTAAATCCTTTAGATTCTAATGCATCTCTCCATAACTCTAGTTTTACGTTTGTGCCTTCTCTTGTCTTATCAATCAAAACCATATCATTTTCAAATAACATACACCATGAAATCTTATCTTGTAGATGTTTTTTTAACTAATTAATAACCAATGTGAAAAAGTATTTTGGTGCAATCCTATAGTGACAAGAAAATCGCCAATCTCTCTGCTACTTGTCCAAATGTTTGTTACTATTTTCTCATACATATCCTTAACTATGTTTATATATCTCCATGAAACCTCTTTCTCACCCAATACCTATCATATTAACTCTCTAAAGACTTTATCATAAGCTTTTTCTAAGTTAATAAAGACAATGTAGACATCCTTTTTCCTCTCCCTATATTTCACTATCAATTGTTTAAGCAAGAAAATAGCTTTCACGGGAGATCTCTCTAGCATGAAACCAAACTAGTTTTCCAGTACACTCGTCTCATGCAGTAGCTTCTTCTCAATCACTCTTTTAAAAGGTCTTATAGTATGACTCACAAGTTTGAGCCCCCTATAATTAGTGCAACTTTGTATAACTTCTTTATTCTTATAATTTGATGTAATAGAGCTCTTCCTCTATTCATTTAGTATTTTCTTTACTTTTACAATCCTGTTAAAAATTTTGTGGACTAAACTACTTCCAAACCTCTATTAGTATACCATTGGGCCCTATGGTCTTTCCTAATTTCATCTTTTCAAAGGCCTCTTTTATTTCAGGCATTTTAATCTTATAATCATATTTGTAATGTCCAATCCATTTGAATTTATAGTACTTTCAATCCCTATATTATTATGTTAATTGTTATAACGACTTTCAAAAGTAACTTTCCCAACTTTGTTTTATCTCATCATCTTTGACTAATATCTTTTGGTCATTACTTCTAATGCACTTAACGTGGTCTAATTATTTATTCTTCTATTCTCTTACTTCTAAGAGTTTAAATATATTGCTATCACTTTCTCTTAATTCTAATCTATTATAAAAAAATTCATATACATGGAGTTTAGTATCACTTATTACTTTCACAAAAACCTTTTTAGCATTCCTATATTGCTCAAAGTTTTTATTATTTTTAATATTTTATTATACTTTAAAACACACCTGTTTCCCTTTAACAACTTTTTTGAACCTTTTCACTCAACTACCAAATTTCCTTTACTAGTTGTCTCTTAACTTTACATACTTTTAGGACATCTTTTATCACTTTCTTAATGAACTCGGCCATATTAGTTCGTATAGTATTTACTTCTACTTCATTATTTCACTTTCCTTCTATCATAAACTTGCTTGTAAATGATGCTATTTGCTCTCCTTTTAAGTTCCATCACTTCCTTTTTAGATACCTATTATGTTCATTTTAATTCTTCTATATTTTAGTGTGTGTGTCTATATATACATAAACATTAACACACGCATACTTTCCACTGCCCTTGGTTTTAACGCAGCATGTTGCTTTTGAGAAAACATTCTAGTAACTCTTACTTATTTTCTAATGCACCCCCGGTATCCAATGTAGCACATTGCTTCCACGGGAACGTTGTAACAGTCCTTGTCCTCTTTTCACTGCATCCAAGATCTGATGCAGCCCATTGCTTACAAAGAATGCCCTAGCAAGAGAATATGCCAAAAATCAATTCATGCACAATGTTTGACAAAGATTTTACTTGTAAGCTGACACTTAATGTGAAAACCTCTTTTATCCCGGCTTGGGACCAGCTGCTGTGGAATTAAAAGACAACTGCGAAGAGTGAAACATACTGCAAGTTCTGCATAAAACCGAACTTTTATACTGCCGTTGACCTGGCCACAGGCCCAGAAAGGTACAGGATGCCATGTAGTGAATGGCATACTGGGCACCAGGTATTCGGTATTCCGTATTGATATTTGTAAGCACTTCACCCTCCCGGATCCGAACTGTCAGGCCTGTCAGGCATTCAGGGCCTAAAGGATACTACTGGCAAAAGCAGTCATTCACAAGTTGTGTACAAATGCTCTTGATAAATCTCTTTAGAAGCCATTACATTAAAGTTCTTCATCCACTTTCTTTATTTAAGGGGCATTTTCCACCGACATTTTGAACTAGAGTGTTTGCCAGAGGCTACAACAAAGTATGGATATGAAGTAACATAATTAATGAACTGTCTGAAAGAAAATTAGCAAAAATAAAATAAAATAGAGCCTTTTGGCCTTAATAGACTGCACTCATCCAGATTCATATAACTGAGGCCCCAACTCTATCGCGAGGAATCAAACGCAGTTCTGAGCCATGTTTAAGGAAGACATTGCCTGCAAATGCAGATTAAACTCTCCACATTGTTAGTGGATTTGAATGTGAATTAGAATCTATCCAGGAGTATTATATCATAAAGGGGATTAGAGAAAGCCAGAAATCAGTCATTACAGTATGCAGAAGTCATCTACATGAGATAACGGATAAGACATTAAATGGGGTGCACCATTGCAATTATACTGGAAGATCCAATCTTACATGCACAAGAGATGCTATTTAATTTGCCATATTATCATGAGCATTACATATCATACTAATAAAATGTCTACATACAGTGCGTGTTCTAAATTGTGTACAAAACATATATGTACAGCTTACATAAACATGACATTTAGTCTGAGACTTTTCCATATCAATTTTGAAAATATTCTGTAGAGAGTACATGTCATATGCAAGGCATGGATCATGAAACTAACTTTGTGGCACGTCACATCTGGGTGTGTACAGATTCTAAAAAATATGATGGTCTCAGAATTCTCTTCCAGAATGTTGGGTTCTGATTTCTTAGGAGGTCAAGTGACTTTAATATCAGGAGCCTTAGGTTCACATTAAACTGTCATACACATGTACACAGACGTTCATATGTGTGAGGCTGTAAAGAAGTGTCTGTTTTATTACGTTGCATTTAAAATTAACCGATGAAGACAATAGGCCATAGACTAGAACAGCCCATATCAGTAAGAGAAGGGACTCTAATAGAGCTTAAGATGATGACCTTGTAATATATATTATCCATCAGTTTGAGCTCAAACGTTTTAGTTTTAGTCCGTATTATCTTTAAGAAAGCAAACAAACTCTAATTCACTCTAATTCATATTACCACAGCAGCTTAGGTTGGTTCAATTGATTGATAAAACAACTAAGACTCCATCGTTGTGCAAGCAAACTTGAAGAAGAAACAAGGGGGACAAAGAAAGGATGAATTTGTTGCTCAGAGGCTCTTCTAGGAGAGAGAAATGAAGAAAACTTTGCTTTTCTTTCCAAAGGGTAATGGCATTGTTTATCACCATCAACATGTTTGTAGAGGATCACTGCATTGAGCACCTAACTTTCAGAGACTTTTCCTGCAATGTATCTAAAATTTAGGGTTGGTATATTTGGAAGCAGCCTGACTGGGACAAGGTCTCGATGATGATGATATTTGGAAGCAACATAAGTTTGGTCATTTTTCTATTTAGAAACTACAGTTGAAAGCATATGAAAAACCTGGATACATTACAAGGTTGGGATTATCCAGTCTTTATTTACAGTTGTTTCAGGAAGCTTTTAGTTTAGCTGATGATGAAGAACTATGTTACTTGAGACCTGGATCTGCCTTAAACATACTAGAAATCTGGCTAGCAACAGAGCTCCTTGTGACATTTCAAACAGCATCTTAGCCCCTTGCTTGTACTAGTAGAGTAGAACCCATAGTTTTCATCCCTTTGCAAAATCATCGACAACTTAGGATACTACACTTGAAGCAGACCGCTTGACAATTTCTAATGCAATCCAGCTAGCGAATGATATTTTGCCTAGCCACTTCTCCATATATGTTCCCACTTGTTTGTCTCATCAATTACCAACCTTAGGAGAGAGTTCCATAACTGTCAAGAGAAAATAATAGTACAAAATAGGGCCATTAACTACTGAACTTAAAGTTCAAGACGATGGTGATGTACAAATGATCCTACTGAATCTACATTAGATATGTGAGAGGACATTTGATCTCTACTGAAGGGGTTAAAAGGAATCAGAAGTTGAACCTTTCCAGATTTTGTGAACCCAAAACGGAAACTGGAAACGGTTGCAATCATAATTGAAGTCAATGAGAGCATTTGATTTCACACATACCATTATTCCTGGTCTCCATGCTCTCAATCTGTACCAATATTCATTTGATAGTCGATCAGATGTTTATCTTGTTATATGCATGAGTAAATTTATCCTTTTATGCTAACTTTATCTTTGTTTTCTTTCCAATGGTTATCCTTTAGGCAATTCTTCACCTATTACACATTCATCAATTCCAGTAGCACAAGTTAAAAATGGGAAGCCAAAACTCTTCTAACATCAACAGACCCCAATCAAGTCAAGGATCAAATATTATCATAAAAATCTAAGTGACGACAGAATTAGAGTATGCAATATCTCAATTCAAACAGAAAGGTGCAATGCAACCCAATAATCAGCATACTGATTGCCAGTTTTCACTCTTTCAGACAGCAGTAGAAATACAAGCACCCAAACATTCAACTCCCTCAAAATTAGAAGAGAAGCCCCAGATTTTTTAAATCTAAGACAACATTCCTAACAAGGTGTTCTAAATCTCCTGATTACTGCAATACCATTTATTCACATGTAAGAAAATTGCAATTGAAAAGGTGAACGAAGACATACCAGCACTTTGTTGGGGATTGATGCCTACTCCATCTGCATTCAAACAAAACAAACAATTCCAAACCCTAATTATTTCAAATTGTTGAATCGAGAAGGACGAAACTCCCATTCATTAGAAAAAAATCATAGCAAAATCCGAAAATCAGCCGGAAGTTAAGCATCAGACTGGAAAAATCATAAAAATAATAGAAATAAAGAACCCAAATTAGATTAGAAAGAGAGGAGGAAGAGAAGGTTTGCCATTGGTGATGATAGCGCTGGTCTGAGGAGGAACTTTGAATTCCTCTGCGGCAAATTTCAGGACTGCGGTAAAAGGGGCAGCTTCCGGAACGCTAAATCTGCAAGAAGCCAGTGCGAAATCAAGGAACTTGAACAGAAGACAAATGAAAAAAGAAGAGGAAGAGGAAGAGGAAGAGGAAAACCCTAGGAAAGAAAAAAAAAATTAAAAAGGAAATTAGGGTTTACACTTTGAATGGAAGCTTGGGGTCGGACGTGAGAGTGACCTTAAACGATACCTTTCCCCCAGTCGCCATTTTTGTTCTGGATATTCCTCGATTTCGGCCCCTGCTTGGAGAGTTGCCGGCTGACGATGGCCAATACTGGGAGGAAATTACGGGAAACCTTCGCTTGTATTTAAAACATATTTCCATTGGTAGAGAATACATGTGGGACCGACATGGCGGAATATAAGCCGTCTAGGAGTTTAAGATGTCCCTTACAAGATCTATACGCTGCTCTGAATCCTAATCTGGTGTAGTAATTTACATATTTGGGGCCATATCTCCAATCTCACCGTTGGATAACGTTGCTCGTGATTTCTAATTTGGATAAGGGATAAAATGGATCTGTAGATATAGACGGCAACGATCTTCAACAACTGAATGATCACATTGCATGGCATTATTTAAGCCCGTTAGATGCGTCTTCTCTTTACTATTGGTAGTTTGTCCTCGCCAATTGGAATAAGTCGAGCCAATTGAGCCAAATCTCAATTGGCTGAATAAAAATAATAATAAATCATAAAATAGAAGAAAATTACGAAAAATAGCACTCCAGGTGGCACTCTCTCCTTGTTTTAGAGCAGTTAATACGATTGGATGTTGACCGTTGGATTGTGAATAATTACATCTGGATTGACATTTCGAGAAAGAATACCTAATCCTCCTCCACCTTGCAGATCAAGGCTGAAAGAGAGAACAATAAAATGGCATTACAAATCAAGATTGTGATGTGAATGGGCACTTTACAGACCAAAGCTGGAAGAGGAAAGAAAGTAAAATGGTATTTTACAACACCTCAACATTCCAAAACTGATGAGATTGAAAATCCTAAATCACAACCCACAAAGCTGCCAACAAGTAAAACATCATCAGAACCGTCCATTTGCGGGAGAGTAATCTATAGCTGTTTGCCCTGCTACAAGTCACTTTATTATCATGATAAGTGCACACCTTTTGCTTCCTACAACCAAACCCAACAAGCAATAGAGAACCAGGTTATTAGCCAACCAATTTTTTGTGAAGAACACAAGTACGATTGAATGCCCTCTTTTATATATATATATATATATATATATATATATATATATATATATATATATATAGTGCAAAGAGCAGGCAATATTTGATTGGCTGAAAAAAAGTAGAAAACAGAAAAAGTTAAAAGGAGATGACAGTTAGAAACTTTTTCCTAACCAATCAAATGTCATATGCACTTTACACTTGCAATTCCTTACTCAAATTACCACTCCCATATGTGTGTGTTATAAATATAATTCTAAAACTTGCAAACCAACTTAAAAACCCCATTAGAGTTATGCTTGGTAGCAAATCAAGTTACTAGACGAGTTGACTCACTGCATAAAAAAATAGTTAAGTTGGAGCAAGATTGGAACAAAAACCTCCAAGCCACAATAAAATATCTTAACCAAATCCAAGAAGTATAAAATCAAAATATATTAGCAAGAAAACATCATCATCATCAACGCATTATCCTTTATAGGGGTCGGTTCCATGAATCTTGTTTATCTATTCACCTCTATTAAGTATCATTGTTTTATTAAGTCCAAAGAGTTCTTAAATCTTTTCTCATCACTTCTAATGATATCCTTTTGTCCTTCCCCTTGCCCTTTTATATCTTTCGACTTGGATCAACTTTTCCTTTTAACTAGTGTCATTTTTTGTGAAAACCTCAATTTTTCTGAAATTATTTGGAATTAATTAGAATTTTTACGAAAATTGAAATAGAATATTATATTTAATATAATATTTATTTTAAAAAAAAAGAATTAGGTCTTGAAACATAGATATTTGGAATCATTCACGGGAAACCAATCAGAATGATTGTAAGCACGCTAAATTTGAGCTCGGATGAAAATTTTCTATTTTTCATAATTTTGGTGAATCTACATTTACCCATAAGGGTAAAATGGTCATTTCACTTTTGTGTAGGGTCTACAAAAATTAGGTGAGCTTGTGGACAGCCAGCTCAGGGAATATCAATGATGAAGAATAAATATTATAAGGAATGTGCTTTTAATTTTATAAGAAAAGTAGAAATTTATTTAAAATTAAAATAATTAAAATAATCTAAAAATAACCATATAAATACCCCTCCTACAAACTGCACGAAATTACACAAATCCCCAAAGCCCTTCCACTCTCTTTCCTCTTTCTCTTTCTCTCTTTTTCCTTTTTTCCTTCTTTTTTCTTTTCTTTTTCTCTCAACTCTCTTTCCATCCGTAGCGGCAGTCCCAACACGTGCCCGACACAAGAACCAGCCTATGCCAAGTTGGCATGTGCTGGGACGTGCCTTCCACCTAACAGGTGAGACGACCCTGCCGACTAGGGTTTTCCTCAGCCCAACAAGATCGTCTCTGATCTCACTCCTTTGGCACCGGTAACTAACCAGGAACCTCAAAATCTGGTTCCCTGCAATCCCCTCTTCAAAACCCCTCTCTCATCTCCCTTCCCCGGCACCGGCAAGCACCCAACGACAAGAAATTTACAGAAACCCTAGCCGTTCGGCTAGGGCTTCAAAATTTGGCAAGAAACTCGTTTCTCCGGCTACCTCTCTACTTCAAATCGGGTCCATGTAGGTTTCCCTCCTTTTCCCCTTTGTTTTTTGACAAAAAACGGGAGGATTCACCGTGGAATCTGCTTCACCGGTGACTGGTTCACTGGTGAAACAGATTTGGTGAACCTTAAATGGGAACCACCCAGGAACGGCTCAAATGAGGATTTTGAGCTGTTGGATGGAATTGTGGGACCCCAAAAGCCCCAGATCTAAGTTCACAGGGAGATTTCCAGTGGATCTAGCCATTGATCTGGGGAAGTACTGATTTGAAGGTCCGGATCGAACCATCTCGGCTATCCCAGGTCACCCCTCACTGTACACCGACAATCACTAGTAACGAGAATGGGCCGCTGATCGACCGTCGATCAGCATTACCAGATTGAAATTGGGCCCTTATTTTGATCTGAAAACTTAAAATTTCAATTCATGGCTCATTTTAACTCCAAATCAAGATTGAAAAGAAGCTATGAATTTCTAGTGAATATTAAAATATAATAGAAATATAAAATTTATATTTTATTCACTACAAAAATCTATAAATTACAAAAAGAGGTACTAATTTCAAAAATTAGTCAAATATGATATGATCATACCTTGAATTTTTTATCCATCAATGATATAATGATGAGGAAACATGGAATCAAGAGTTATATATGACTAATCTGGGATGAATTAAGAAATTTAACCTTAATGGAAGAGAAATCTTAAAAATAATGATGGATTTACTTGATCTGACTAATCCAGCATGATTAGAAACTATAAAATAGTATGGATGATGATCTAATGATAAGATCATGAGAAATAAATGGTCTGATGTGGCTAATTTGAGATAGATTGAAATCTATGCCCTTGATTTGGATAAATTGACTTAAGATTTTCTTGATTGGTTGGATCAAGAAAGATCAGATCATAAGATGAGATACATCAATGATTTAGTGATGATATCACATTAAGAGAATATGATATATCTGAATAAAAATAAAAGATCAATATCTAAACCCTAAATGGGATGAAAAATGAATAGAAATCAAAATATGATTATTTGATCAAAATGAATAAATATGATGTATTCAAATGAGCATGTGAATTATTAAATTTTATTGTAAATATTCTTTTATTTTCTTAGAAGATTTAATTGTTAGATTTATTTACTTGCTCTTTAATTATTCATGTCATGTAAATTACATGAAAAATATAATTAAATGAAAATAGATATTGATGAACATTTACAATGAATAGGGACATTGACTTATTGATAGTAAGGGTTATAGTTAGTAGGATAATATAAGAAATATCATTTCCTTGGCCCAAATTAAGAGAATAATAAACCCCATGAATGACATTTTAAATGTTCATGAATTTAATTAAAATCAAATAGCAAGAATACTTAGAGTTTAATGCTCATAGGAACCTTATGAAGGTTGAGCTAAGGTCAACCTTAGTGAATGTTGAACATGGTGGTTAAGGGGGTTTCCTAATAGAGCCTCACTCTTCCCCTACCTTCTGATAACATTTGTGAGGTCTAAACATCTCCTTATATGAGAATTGAATTAACTACTTTGTGAGCAGCTTTTAACTAGCAAGGCTTAGTCAATTCTGAAATAAGGAGCTGTCTAGAATTAGGAGTGCATAAATTATCCTCAATTAGTAAAACATGAACTGGTTGAATAATAATAAGATCATAAAAGGATAGTAAATTATTTAATCCTAATAAAAATGGTAATTAAGATAATCAAAGATCAAATAAGATCCATAGGGAGATCTTGAATAATCAAGAATAATAAGAATAATAATATTGTATGTATGTTTTGAAGTAGTATAAATATTATATTCAAATGTAAATCAATAGATTAAACCTTTGATTGATATAATTCAAGGAACAAGATCCAACTCATCCTATATAAAGATGATCAAAAGAACAATTAGGAAGTATAAATGAGTTGAGGAATGACTGTATACATATGATTTGAGAAATATACAAAGGATATGATGATCAAGACCAATGAGAAGATGGATGGTTGAAAGTAAAGGTAGGTAGACCTTAAGGATACATTCAATATATAAGAAACATGTATTTTACACATGATCTTATCCTGAAAAATGAGTTTTGATTATAATTGTCTTAGAATTATTATGAATCAACAAATAATGTTGAAATGAATACAAAGGAATTGATTAAGTAATTATGAAATTACTTAATGGGTAGAATGGGAAGATTTGAACTATATAAGTTAGACCTCCAAATCTTAAGAAGTTATAGTCATGTCCTATTATAACTAGACACATAGTCTGTAAGTATTGAAATATTATTTCTCATACAAGCATGGAGGCTTATGATTTTGGTTTTAGACAGGCTTATGCTTAACGATGCCAATGCTAGGAGAGTTGTGAGGGTTTGACTACTCGCTCTCCGAAACTTATTATGATGTTGATACCATGCCCGAAGAGGGGCAAAACGTTGGGTAGGGCAATTATGGGAAGGTCGCTACTGTGACAACCATGGTTCCCCCCATACAAACATAAATCTATATTTTCTATCGTGGTATCAGTGGAGTATTATGTAGTTATCTAGGCGCACTATACGGATTGAGACTGGGAGCATAGTAGTCTTTTGATATTTTGCATTATGATGCAATTGATTATGGTATGATAAGATGCCTTTGTTATTGCATGATGAGATGCCTTATTTTATGGCATGGTGAGATGTCCGATAAAAGTTATTACCGATATTGTATTAGAAGATGATTCTTAATATAATATTATTATATATGTGTTAATATTGAAATCAGTTTGAAAATGAAATATTATTAATGATATTGATTATATTCACGATTTTCAGTGATTTTATTTATATGTAATATATACATATAATTCATATGATGAGTGAAGGATAAAATGATTATCCAATTGTATAAATTAATTTATATAATAGATATAATGAACTGTTGCTTTTGAGATATACTGAATATATTTCTTAAATCCCCTACCAAGCGTAGTTTGTTGAGATATTGTAAATATTTGAATGTTTACAATATCTTAGATACAGTTAAGGAAGATTGAAAGTTTAAGACTTATAGATAATCATCACTGAATTATGGCTCAGGATATTTACTTTAAGGAAGAATGTATTGATTCTTTTGTAATTTAGATTGTAATATTTGGACAAGGTATGTAATGACTACCGAGGTTGTATATGTGAACTATTGGATCGATCCTGATTTTAATAAAAGTATTTCTATTAATATTCGATAGAAATTTTATTTTATACAAAAATCTAGATATGATAAGTAATTTGAGGTTGCACCCGGGTTTTTGACAAATCAATTTCAAAGAAAATATATTTTCAATGTTTGTATTTTAAAGGAGTTTAAAAATTATGGCCCTATCTTTGCAAATATTTATGAAAATGTATTTTAAAAATCTAAGTCGTCACATTTTTTGTCTCAGTTGAATATGTCCAAACCATTTAATTCTACCCTCTCTCATCTTGTTACATATTAGTGCTATTCCTAAGTTTTCTCTAATATTTTCATTTCTAGTTCTATCTTTTCTTATCTTGATATTCATCCATCTCAATATTCTCATATTGGCTACACTCATCTTATGTATATGTTGTTCCTTAACTGCCCAATACTTTGATTTATAGAGCATGGCTAGTCTTACATCCATCCTATAGAATTTTTTTTTTTCCAGTTTGAATGACACTTATAGATCACACAAAACTCCAAAGGCACATCTCCATTGGAGTTATTTTGAGTCAATAAGAAATGACATTGAGTTAACTCAACTTGCCTCATTGTGATTAGAGTCTTGTTTTTATTTTTATTTTTAACTACGAGTTTAATTGTGCACAAAATCCCAAAAATTTCTCTACTGATGATCTTAATCGTCCAATTATTATTTTACTTTACCACTATTTTTTCTAGCTCTCAGAGCAGCTCATTTTATACCAAGTAACTACAGTGATGGATCATCTATAAGAGAAGAATGTATTTTGTCCACATGTTAAGCGTATGGATTATCACCATTTCAGTGAGGAAGTGAGACTCACCTGGACGAGCAGAAGGTAACAATATAGTCAGGGGTCCCGGTGCATGCATAAAGACTGGAAGGATCGTCGTAGGCATAACTGTAGGCTGCCGGACATGCCTGCTTAAACTTCTTGGAATAGTACGTGGGTTTGCATCTCGCCGGATTTCCATACACTCCCTTGCAACAATACTCATCCGTGTTAAACACATCACATGCGCTCCGGCAGCCGACGGTCTTTCCGCCGGCTTTAATGGAGAGTTCTGACGGACAGTTCTCCCGCAGATCACCATCGCATCCTGCTATACTACAGTTCCCCTGGCCGTGAACGGGAGTTACCACTATGGGGAGGTTAAAGCCGTCGACGAGGCTAACGTCGTAATAATCCTGATCTGCAAGGGTAAACTCGGCCAGTGTGGCCGGGGTTTTTCCGGAGCCGATGCATTGCAAGGGTGAACCGCAAGAGCCGGTTGTGCACGAACCGTTTCCGGTTTTATCAAAGTAGCAGCCGGTTCGGCCCCAGATGCGGCCGGTCCAGCCGACCGGGGCGGTGAAAACCTTGGACTCGCCCGGTTTGAGAACGAAACCTCCTCCGTTGAAGTTACCGCCGGGGGTGATTGCAGGCCAAATGTATGCTTTACAATCGTTTATAATAGTGAATACTCTGGCCGATTTGGACAGTTTTGCCCCTGTGAAACATAAGAAAGACGGAGGAATTAGGTGAACCTTAAAGAAAAAAATTAATTTCTAAGGGTAAGAAGGTATATCCATGTTCAAGATTGAAACTTTCAGAAAGCTATCCAAACCTGCATGGCTGGCTGTTAGCAGTAGGATAGGGCTTGATTTCGCTATTTAAACAGTGCACTGCTGGGGCCTATCTACATGACGACACAATCTTCTCCCTCAGCTAGATGATGTTAGTCTTAACTGTTGAAAAGTGCAAAATGAGTGGCTCAAAAAGATGTTAGGTGTTTAGACGGTCAGGATTGTTTCAATACCCGAAACTTGCAGGGAATAACCTATTTAAGACCAAAAATAGGTTAATGGCTTGGCTTACCAGAAGATTGGAACCAGCTACGTATTTTCAGTCACAGTTGTAACCATTGGTTACTCCACTATAATGAGAAGAGGGCCAACTTTAGATAGGTTTGTGCAACCCGAATCCCCACTCCTGCCTTTATAATGCCATTACTAGACCCCTTAACCAGACTACAGACTGGAACCAGTGAAGCTTTTTGATTCTCTCCACAGAATTCTTCTCTCTTTGCTTTGATTGGAGATGATATTTCTAAACCCCAGTTGCTGTACCTATACCCATACCCTTTGTTTGCAATTCTCTTATTGGTTTATGTTAGTTAGTGGAAACTACACCAGCCAACCAAGGGAGAGGGAAAAACAAGATAATCATCAGAAGAAAGATTCCACCTAGTTCATTGCCTAAGAAAGAAAAATGAAGGAGAGAGTAGGAAAGAAGAATATTACCTGATAGAAAGAAGATTGCCAGGGTTGCCAAGACAATGCTAGTCAAGGGAGCCATCTCTTCCTTCCTTCCAGAGAGAGAAACAGTATATGAAGAGTCGTATATGGGTGGAGAAGGAATTTAAAGAGGACAAGGGGGAATACGTGTGGGTAGATGAGTTCATTAAGGGCCGGCCTAAAAGCCCACTGTATGCTACCTTACTTCTCCATGGGATAATTCCTTTCTCAAACGTTTGCCCCAAGTTCTTTTGGATTCTCTTTCTTTCTCTTTACCCTTTTATTTGTCCAAGTCCAAAGGGTCTGTGGGTCACCCATCTGCCGACTAATTCAGCAAAATGCAGCTTTTTATTTAGTACATGCACGTGTAACGGCAGCTGGTGCACGAAGCTCCCATGTATGCAGTCTTGGGAAGAGGCGGACCACAAGGATTTTTTATAGTATGTTGCTTTACCTTGCATTTTGCAAGAGGCTGTTTCCATGTCTCAAACCTATGACCTTAAAGTAACACGACAACAACTCTACTGTTGCACCAAGGTTCCCTTCCTTGAATTGAGCCTTTATATGTTCTATAAAAAAAAGGGGCGACCCCGGTGTGTATGCGGGGTCTGGGGAAGGGCAAACGAAAAGGATCTACAGTACATCACCTTATCTTTCATTTTTACAAGAGGCTATTTTCATGCCTTGAACTCATGACCTCAAGGTCACATGATGACAACTTTATCATTACGTCAAGGCTCCCCTTCAGACTTTTATATGCTCTATATGCATGTGAAATCAAATATCTATTTAAGCAGCTGAAGTTCACAATTATGATATTTTAAAAAATCTCATGTATGTTTTATTGCTGCAAAGAACAGGGGAGTAAGAATCAAATCCAGGATAAATTAAATCCTTGGTTTGTTATTCTCATGCCAAACAAACCCAAAATGGAAAGCACAGACAGGTCAAGTGCTCCTCTTGCAACATTCAAAGGCAGGCATGTTCGTAGATTGAGTGCCAAGTGGAGAGAGATGTTATATGTATTGCTTATTCATTTCAACTTGATGGTCTCCCAGGATAATATTCTCTTCCATCCACTTCCAGGTAAGTATATACAACTCGTGATAGGTCAGTCTCTCTGGATTCTAAAGCTTCGCGTGTCATCCTAAGCACAAACTTGTGAGAAGGATTAAGTTCCAGCTAAAGTATGTGGGAAGCTTTTCTTCCTCGGGATCCTGATGATAGGGTATAACATGCAAAGCTCATGCACCAAACAATGGTGCATAACCTTCTTATTGGTCAAATTGTTCATACGTTTGCCCTTTTAACCTTCCAAGCAACCTTCTTACACCCCAAATTAGTATTTGTTATGATCCATCCCACTTAAAGTATTATGGGATGACCCAGAAATCTGGTACTTAGCAAATAAATTGTTTGGTTCTGCCACCAGGCACACACCCAAGGAGAGAAAAAATTGATAAAAAAGTGGATCACCAGATATTTGGACACTAGATTACTGCAAGTAAACTTGGTGGGGTTTCCAGCTATGAGAGACTCATAAAAATGTTACTCACAAAATAGTAATTCCTGCAAGGATTCCTCGGACCTAAATCCACTTTCTATTTTTTCCTATTAGGGGAAAAAGTAAAAAGCAAAAGAATGCTCTAAAAGAGCCCAATCCTCGCTTTTCTTTCCTTTGGAGATGGATCCCATTGTTGCAGTGATGAAGTTTGCCAGGCCTTTGGTTCAACCAGCCAAACAAAGCTGTCATGCACAAGGACAAAGGTTTATCCAAGACCACGGATCCTAGACCTTGCTATCTAATATTTAAGCGATCCTGCCTTTAGGCCTGAAACATGCCAACAGCAATGAACAAAATCACTGTCATAATTTTCTCTAAAGGAAGGATTTCACGCACTAGCCAAACCAAAATCAGTCAAAAACATATGCAAAAATAATAACAAGATTTTATGAATAACATGGCTTAGAAGGACAAAGTTAGATATGCCCCTTACTAAATTTTGTGATGGAAATATATATACTGCAGAGAAGAACTATAACGTTTGGGCCAAGTATCTCTGACTGGTATACAAAACGCCTGCACCCCACGAGATGAGAGCACAAATCTGTGGAACCAAGGAATGGAATTCCTCCAAACTGACTCAAGAAACCTCTGCTGGGTAAGCCTCACAGATGAAATTGAGAGGCTGGCAGTCTCTCTAGTTACTATACCTCAGGGCTTCTCATCGCTTTTCATACATGAGACTCGGAACATCAGCTTCCATCTCCACTTGAAAAATTAGAGCACTAGAGCCTGTTGGCATCCTTTCTGGAGCATGTATAACTGACTTCTATGCCAATCAAGCATCCTCAGATAGCACTATAAGAGATGAAAAATATATGCATTTGATTCGGTCTACAGTCACAGTAGGCTGCCCAGCCTTCAATCATCTGCAATGTTAACATCATACCGGCGTGCCAATTTACCAAAAGATCCATCAGACAAGACACCATCTACCAGGTCAAGCTTCTTATAGTTCCCATTGAGCTTTTCTGACTGTTGCTTTGCAAGTTTTTCCACCTTATCCAGTTCAAGCTGCAAGAAAGAATTATGAAGGCAACCAATATACTGGTCATCAGAACTGGGCCAGAAGCAACCCAGCAGAAGATACAAAAACACTCAAAATGCATTTGGTCAAGAGGAACACAAATCACAAGAGAAGTTCATCATGAAACATAAGTTAATACCTTGCGTAGAAATGAAGCTTCTGCAGCATGTTTCCTGGTGACATGCTTCAATCTCTTTGCTACTTCAAAATCTGGGTCATTAGGATCCAGCCAACGGCATTGTATCCTTTTACCAGGTTTTACAGGACGATCACCAAACATCTCTGGTTCAGCTGCCCGTGCTCTAATGGGTCTTGGAGAGCCAGAGATCATGAAAAGAAATTGTTGAAACTCTTCCACTATGGCTCTTGCCTGCTTCGAGGTTTCCATCTCCACCAAGGCACATTGAGAGGCATCCCTTGATTCAGTAGTGTACCTTGGAATAAACTCAACATTTACAACAGTTCCAAACTGTTCAAGAGCTGTTTGCAGGACTGCTTTAGTAACTTTAGGTGACAGATTGTCAAGGTAGACTGTTCTCGTCACCTTCTTTTCAAATGCAGCATATGCCTCCTGTTCCTTCTGTTGAGAAGTCCCCATAAAAGCACAACCTTGCTGCTACAGAGGGTGGATACGGATCAGTCACGATTCAGCATCTGGTGTGGAAGTAAATACATGAAATTAGAGAATAGTGATGCATCTGGTGGAGAAATTAGCTACAAATATTATAACTTAACAAGAACATTTCAAAGATATTAATAAGAACCAAAAAGTAGCAAAAATTCCACAAAAATTGCTTTCAGGCAAATAAATTGGAAGCAGGTCAGCCCGTTGCAGAAGAAATGGCAGATTAATAAACCCAATAACTGAAAGAAGAAGAAGATAAGAATATAGGCAACAATTATTCCCACTGGTGATATCTGAATACAGGAGAAGTAGCAACTGCACCAGCTTGAGTAATCACAATAGATCCTCAAACAGTGGACATTCAGGACAGGAGGCCAACAGCATAGAACCTATGGTTTGACAAACAACCACAGATTTTTTTTCTAATTCTCTTATTTTCCTGTTAACAATGAAACCCGTGCATCGTATTCATGGTATCACCACAGGCAGGGATATGATACATGTCAGGTGTCAATACCATAGCCTTCCAGAGGAATTTCCTGAACAACATGTTTTGCAACATGGAAACTGGAAGAATGACAGGAAATATTCTGGTCTGTATTCCAAACAAATCAAATCAACTGAAAAATACAGAAAACTTGACTTTTGAGGTACTCAAATGATGAACTGAGGCTTTTTCTCCGAACCTCAACATGAGTCTCCTTCTCAAGTAGCCACAAGACCCATTTAAACACCAAGTCTGGTTAATTCTCTTCAAGTGGTTACATGCACCAACCATTTACTGAGGTTAAATGGGACACATTGATGGCTGTGAGGGAATTGGCATGACCTAAACTCCCAGTAATAAGTCTTTCAGCACCTTTTATAGAACCAAAAAAGGAAACCATTGGAACACAGACGTTCTCATCTAGTAAAATGGACACCAGAATGGAATTGACAACTAAGTAAAGAAGGCAGCCTGGTGCATGAAGCTCCCACATATGCGTGGTCTGGAGAAGGGTAGACGACTAAGGGTCTATAGCATGTAGCCTTATCTTACATTTTTGCCAGAGGCTGCTTCCATGCCTCGAACCCATGACCTCTAGGTTACACAACAACAACTCTACTGTTGTGCCAAGGCTCCCCTTGGAATTGACAACTAAGGAAGAGAACCAATTATAATTCAACTACCAGTTTAATATCTAACAAAAAATTACATGTGGAAGATGTTAGAAGAATCAAATATATTTATTTTGAAGGAGACTACTCAAATATATTAGAATTATGATTGGTACGTAACAGGAGATCCAGAACCAAAAATAATTGGTGCAAGGCATGTTTGAGATAGGGTCTATTGAAAACACAAAAGAAGAAGAAGGATCAATTGAAAACCACTACATCATAGAAGCTAAGAACAACTTTCGATCATGTAAAAAGGGCAGCCCTGGTGCATGAAGCTCCTGCCTATGTGGGGTCTGGGGAAGGGGCGGACCACAAGGGCCTATAGCGGGCAGCCTTACCTTGCATTTTGCCAGAGGCTGATTGCACGCCTTGAACCCATGACCTCAAGGTCACATGACAACAACTTTTACCGTTGCGCCAAGGCTCCCCTTCAACAACTTTCGATCATGTACCAATTCAATAATGTACTTGCAAAGTATACCCACCACTGGCCCAGCCGAGTCAACTAACATTTGTCTAGCTTATCCAAGGACCTTGGGAGGTTCTCAATAAAGTTCACATTCTAAACCACTTGGCTTAGACACAATGAGATCTTAAACAGAGGAACACCATTGCGTCACTAAAAAAAAATAATTGTCTGGGCTGCTGAGGATGGGATGGATAGAGTGAGTGGGAAGAATCTCAGTTATTAGATGCATAACACTATCAAGAGTAGCAATAAGCACTATAAAATGAAGGCAAAATTGAAGTGCATATCATGAGAGCTAATATCATCAGAATCATATAAATAGTGCAGAAAGAAACAACCACAAAATGGCCTTTGTGGCACATCATTCCGTTGATCAGGAGCATAGCCAATATGCAACTGCTTATCTCACTGAATACCAACGTAGATTAATAAAAAGTAGAACTAGTTGATAGACATGAATAAGAGAAAAGAAACTCCTTTTACTTGTATACTTGATATAATAAAGCATAGAAAAACAACAGCAAAATATGTCTATTATAGCACGAAGCACCCATAGTTAGATGTCAGTACCAGTTTGTGATCGGTACCCGTCTGGGCACCTGCCTGCTATCTACTGCCATTAGAGCATTTCACCATAAACAGTCAGTGGCAAAACAAAAAGCTGTTTTGCTCAAATGGGTCAATAATAAACGCAAATACAACAAGCATGAAACCAACAGAAGCAAAAACATAGCGTAATCAAAGGTAGAAAGGCTATTTTTCCTCTATTTTCTACCTGCAGTGGAACAATGAAGAGCCAATCACTCCCTCAAAAGACAACCTTGTTTGCTCAAATGGATCAATCACTTAACATAGAGAGAACACAACCAAAAGCCACGGAAGCGAAAGCATAGCAACATCAAAGCTAAAACGGACTAACTTTTCCACTATTTCTACTTACAGGTGCACAAAGAAGAATGTCAAAGAATGTTGCTTTTTGTCCATAAAAAGAGAAGGTTTTCACTCCTCTTTTGATGGCAAATAGTTAATCAAAATTCTAGGAAGCTGAAGACAGAAGAACAAGAACAAGGTTAATAACTAGAGCATTTCCATATACTCCTAAAGATCAACATCAAAGGAAAAAATAAAAATACACAAATCAGAGACATGTGACAGGTAAGGAACCCAGAAAGATTATCTCAAAAGTTTCATCAAGTCATTCTAGTCTATGGATCTTCCTCACAGGAGAAGGCAACCGGCCGTAATTCCCATGCATTTCAACAGCTCAAGCAGTAGATATCTGGAAGTAGAACTTGAAACCTTCCAGCCTAGAATTTGGAATCAAGGAAAAATAAAGGAAATTTCTCAGTTTGATCATCACCGGTTCTTCTCATAGCTCACAGCAGTCGTGATTTACCTTTTTCTCAGAGCTCCATGGCCACCTTCTCACCTTTAGGGTTTGGAAATGAACAAAAAAATTGAAGAGAAGGGGCTGTTTTACTATCTAAACACCATCCCATTTAATTGGCAGGGTATTTGTACAAGTATAGCTCTCATTAGCTCACAGCTTATTTGTTAAACTGTGGATAGAAGTAGAAATTCTGTGCCAATCCAAGTTGAGGTAATAGTCTGGATATACCACTCTCAATCTGGATGCCCAATAAGCTAACCAAGCAAGAATTGATGATATTCCTTTTACTTCTTGGTTCACTAGTACATAGCAGGACAAGCATTTTTTATTTGACAAATAAAAGCTCTATACAAGTGACATATCTCTCCTAACAGAGGAAAAGAGCAAATAAATTTTTTAAGGAAGTTTCACAGACTGTGGTTGGTTGATCTAAGATTAAACTTTTTGTTCCTAAGTCGATTATCCATCTTCACTATAGACCTTAAAGTACATACATAAAGAAGCTTGTTCTACAAAAGTTGAGAATTGTATTCCACTACATGCTTAACTTCTTTGTCATTCTTGTTATATGTCTTGATTACCTTTCTTCATGACCCTCCACAAAAGACCATTTTCCGTCATAAATTTTTCTTCTCATTTGGACCTAACATATTTCATTTATAAAGGTTTTAAGTGCTTTGGTGATGCAGTTCAAACAATCAGATGAAGGCGGAAGTGTCAGGTATGAGATGGTGCTAAATCCTAGCCGTTGCAACCTACCAAGACAAAAACAATCAGGTTGAAGGCAGAAGTTTCAGGAATGAGATGGTGCTAAAGCCTAGACATTCCAACCCCAGAAGCAGACAAGTGCCTTCAAAGTACTGTGGCAATGGCATTTGTGTTGATATTGCAATTGCTGATAAAACCTGCTATTATAACTCTGACATATATGAGGAGGTTCCACAATATGTAAAGGGTGGTCAGAGTACTATGAGGGATGAACATGATGACTTCAATAATCTCCTTGAACTGCAGAGGTCAGGAAACTACAAATATATTTCAACCTAAATCCCAGTCCCCACCCTTCCGCCCGCATTTATCCCTAATAATGTCATGGCTGTAGGTACTTTCGACTGAGATGCTGGCTCAAACCATTTATTAAGGTGGATGGCTTCTCCACAATTAAGTTGCAACTGCCGTACCTATGAATTCTATAACATTGGTTACACAGTCATTTACTCTCAAACTGAAAAAAAGGAATAGTTTCTGTGGTTAGCAGCTAGAGTTTTGGAATATGAATCTACCAATCTGACTCCACTCTATAAAAGACAACTCATAGTCGAGCTAAATATATTAAATGATTAAAATTTTGTACCTCAAATTTATGCCACAGGTGCAATTCTAACTTCCCCACCAAAGAAATAAAAAGAAGTCACTGGTGAAGTTAGAGAAATGCCCACAGGGACAGATGGAAAAAGAAATAACATGAGAAGAACAAGGTTGAATGCAACAACTGTTAGAGTTTTATCATGTGATATGCATGAAATAACAGTAACGTGAATTTTTCTGAATTAAAAAATAACTAAAGAATAAGAGAAATTTCCAAAAATTCTAAAAGATTGGAAAAAATTAGTAAAATCACAAATTTTCATATCTACTAATTGTAAGTTCACATCACAATGAATTAATACACATCACATGCTAATGTGTTAGTTCTAATAAAAGTTCCTCCAGGCTCAAACAAATCATATGTTTACTCCTACAAATAGCACTATAATCATTTCATTCATGATTTGTAGCTAAGAAAATAAAGACAGCCCCGTAGCCATTTCTATATATTGTTGGTGATTGGTTTGCAGTACACTTGCTCTAGGCCTGAACTCTGAAATAGAAAGCAAGACCAAACAGAGGCTAGCACTCTTGCTGAAGGCCTAAACTCTGAAGTACAAAGAAAGCCCCAAACGAGACTCGCGTTCTTGCTCAATGTCTAAACTCTGAAGTAGAAAGCAAGACCCAGCAGAGGAGAACAGAGTCAATATCAAGTAGTAGATCCATATGGATCTAGCTATCCAAAAGTTAAAACTTGAGGACTCTGCTGCTTCATCACGGTTTAGCCCAACAATAATGATAATTTACTCACCTAACTTGCTGAAATTATAGAAGTCCTCAAGAGGAACATAGTTGCTTGAAGTGGGAATTTATATATTTATGTCAGTGTGGAACCAGCGAAACCAGTAGCTGAGAATGCAAAATTGCAAATAACCGTATGAGATCTGAAGCAACTGGGGAATTCTTAGCCGAAGATTCAAGTGACCCACATATAGAAAATTAGGAATGAATAATTACGTACTTTCCCAAAAATCGGCGCAGATAATCACATAACGTCGAGAACCTCTATCTCTAACAAAGTGACCGAACCCAGAAAAACGAAAAACAAAATTGGATGAGAACTGAGAATGTCGAGAAACTTACTAATTCAACTGAGTTTTAATGAATTGAACACAGATGGAAGTGGAACCCCCCAAAAATCCCTCAAAATCTACCTCCTTTTCGTCTTTGAGGGCTTCACCGCTAGTTTTCTTCCTTCTTCCACAGGGAAAGTGACAAAACTCTGCATATCCACAGCAGAAAGAAGAAAATGGTGAGAATTATCATCAAGTAGAAGAATAACTTCAACAAAGTAAGAAAAACAGAATCAAATAAAGCAAATACCTAGCAAGTGGAACTGTTCAAGATGAAAAACTCTACTGGAAAACCCCCAAATCCCACTTCTCTTCTCCGTTCTGCTAAAAGGAAGGAGAAAAGGACAGCTGGTGCACGAAACTCCGGCTTATGCTGAGTCTAAAAAACGAGCAGACCACAAAGGCTTATAGTACCAGCCTTATGTTGTATTTTTCACGTAACAACGGATAAAAAAAAAAATTGCACGAAAGACCCCGACTCAGTTCTGCTATAATTTTACATTTTTACCATTCATTAAATGCCTTAATGATATCCTTTATTTGGGAAAATGTAACTTTATATAAGGGCTTTTCTGGTAGAATGTTTCACCCAACTCACCGGCGAGACAGTTTTTTCGGTGAATGCAAATCCGCCCGGTACTCCGTAGCAAGCGGATATTGACCGGAACGGTACTCGGATTTGAAACATCAATTTTCGACTGGTACGGAACATGCCGGAATACCGGTCGTACCGTGGTATTTGGTGACAACACTGGCTCTAGACTTGTAGGCGGGTTTGTTAATATCTTGTGGGCCCAACTTAGGGGATTTGCCCGGTGCACTTCTGAACTGATTACCACGTTTGGATTGGAACCCGGAAAAATTAATCGGTAATTCCGGCACTATTCCGGTCATCTCGTGTTCGCCGGAGTGGCTGAGGAACTCTGAAAAGTTAAACAGGAATGGCCATTTTCGATACAGTGTTAGAGAGAGAGTGTGGAAGTTGCGTATTATTAACCCTCGTGATCGACCCCTTCACGGAACCTTATATATATGCAAGAGTTTGGGACTGTCTTTTTTCAGAGATGCTGTAAAAAGAAGAAAATATTATTAGCTCTTGTAATATTTTGGAAATGAAAATTGAGTATATGGGCCCCCTTAATGTGAAACTTATGTGGACCTTGCTCTGACATTATATACCTACATGTGGGCCCATACTTGCATTTCATGTAACTCAAAGCCTGTTTATTTTCTCACTTTAGAGAGCTGCAGTTTGTGAGCCCACGTTGCATAGACTTGTGTCTGAGCCCATTCTAGTAGAATGTAATATAAAGTCTATGTGTGGCACTGTAAAAGAATTGAGGGTAAAACATGTGTATGTGAGCCATTTAAATTTTGACAAACTATAAAATGAAAATTGTCTTTAGCCTACCCTAGCAGCCTGTGTGAGTCTTCTCACATTGGTGTGGCTATGGAGAAGGCAGATAGGAGAAATTAAGAAATCTTTTTTCGCTATCATCCCATCTCAACCAAGAAACAAGCCTGTCTTGAATTTTTGGTAGAGAGAAAATAAACTATTTTACACTACAGTGGTCTCTTCTTGAGATGGCATGAGATGATATCATTATCTTAGAGATTCAATCCTCAAATAATAATTAACAAACAAATAAGATGAGAAATTTGAAGCTCGGACCATCTCAAGCACACTAATGAGCAAGTGAATGGATAACTTCGAAACTCAAACCATCTCAAGCACCAATAATCGATTATTCCTCATTTCCATTGACCAGAAGCCAGATCATCTTGCCAAGTGGACCAGACATTTTATGTGTACTAGCTTTTGTTTAGAACAAAACGGCTATTTCATCTAACATGTTACAAGAGTTTTATTTTCTTACTAAGAACCAACTGCCAAAAGAGCTAATATTATAACTAGTTTGCTATTATGTATAGGAAACCTTTCAATTTCTGGAGCCTTTATTAGACCGGCTATGCCTAAAGAATACTATCCATTGATATGAGAATCTTGACCCTTATGGTCTGCCCTTTCCCTGAACCATGCATATGTGGGAGCTTTGTGCACTGGAACTGCCCTACCCTTCAATGGATCTAAATTTTTTCCTTTTTATAACTAAGTCGTGGACTTGAAGCCACAACCACTTGATTGTAAGACAAGGCACTTAACCAAAAGGTCTAATTTTAGTACCACCACTTTGAACTTTTCAAGACTTCCACTCCACCACCCAAAACAATAAGGGTAATGATAATATAGGCTCCAGCAGAATAATTTATATCACTAAAAATCCGGATTGTGTATTTTGTCTAACCATTTTAGTAACATAAGAACAGGTAAAAGTTGATCATGAGCCACAGTAGATTGGCAACATCATAATCCATACGATTTGATTAGTTCTAACATGGATTTGGAGTGAAATCAAAACAAATGGAGGAGATTGATGGCTTCAACAGGTCCTTTGGAACGATAGCTATGATTAGTCATGAGAAAAACAATTTTCCTTCTTTTTTTTTGCCTAAAGAATAGGTAGTTTTGTTGACGAACAACATGTACATAGGATGAGCATCGTTAAAATGCGGATGTTGAGATGAATGAGTGGCAAGATAAGAAAGGATGGAATTATAAATGAATACATTAGAGGAAATTTAAAAGTAGCACTAACAGGTAACAAGATGAGGGAAATTAGACTTAGATGATCTATATTATCCAGTGGAGACTAAAAGCGACACCGGTTAGAAAGAGTGCGGTGATCTAAGTTGAAGGTAGCACAAGGGAAAGAGGGAGGTTCAAAAGAACTTGGATACAAGTGTTGAGAAAAGATTTAAAAACTTTGGAACTGAATGAAGCCATGCCCACTCAATAGAAGAGAATGGAGAAACAAGATTCAAGGGACCAACCCTTAATCGGCATAAAGTCTTGATGATGATGAGGTAGTTTTGTTGATGGGGAGAAGAGCCCTCCCCATGGCATTACACTATGCTCGGGTTGATCAAAGAGGCATATAATGCGATGCAGAAGAAAAGAAAATCAGCATTTTATATGACTCTCAAGGTTTCTAGAGTCACACACTTCCCATCCAAGAGAGGAACACTTATTAGCCTAATAATTCCGGCTAACAGTGAACTGAGGTTAGCACTAAGGCAAAACTATTTATGCTTGACTTGTGCCACTTCAGCTTTTGATGGACTGATTAGATCTTTTATTTTCATCCCCTTGTATTTATATACATTGGCTTTGATCCCAATTAAGATGCTCTAATGTCTCATTCAAATGGCAAATTATGTATAAGATCCATGCTGTCTTCCATAGAACTTTACAAGGTGCATCTTTAGACTTGCAAAGGGGCGAGCTCGAGTTTATTTTGTTTCCATCTCACTTTAGTCTAACTTGAGGCTATGATGATCCTTCACAAAGGGAACAGATGAAGATCATCCAAGAGAAATCCTTCTCAAGAACAGTAAAATGGAAATCATAATAGAAATCATCAAGTAAAACCCAATTGGCATATGAAAATGGAATCACTGTGATCTTGGTGGTCCTTTGTGTGGAATTCTGAGGCATGGGTTCTTGAGGACCACCACATGATTAGCTCCGATATTGGAATTCGTTATAGAAAAGATAAATACAAAGATAGGAAAGGAAAAAGAAGATAGTGTTTGGAGATCCCACTGGTTGGAATGCTCATTTCATCATTTCATGCATTTTATCAGGGTCCAAAATGGCACATGCACAACCACCATTGATGGGATCAGTGGGACCCAAACGATGTAAAGAGTTCCTCCATGATATCCGGAAGTTTTATTATTCCCACCAATGGGATGGGTGGAGAAATCCTATGGCAATGATAACTTTTTAGTGAAGGGTATTCTTGATGACCAAGACAAAAATGGAGTATTCCATGTTTATTCTTTTGAAATATAGAAAATACAATGCATGAGCAATGCTTATTATTTTTTTAACAATGAAGAATTACAAAGCAAACTAGCCAGTAACCTATTATTTCAATACCCAATAAGGGAGAAAGCGCCACTTCAAACCATTGATTAAGGATGATGAGGAGAGATGCGTGTTATCTGACCAACTATACTAGGTGGCTTTTGGCAATAACATAATTATCAAAACATCTCTTAGTGCCTAATCAAGGGATTAATATCATCTGTGAGACGATTGAATGATCACAGACTGCTTTTCTAGCAGCCCTCCCCTTTGGTTACTGCCCGTTCAATTGGACATAACAGCCCTGTGAGCTACACCATACAAAGGGAATATATGAATAATCAGTTTTCCATAATGAAAACACCCTCACATTTTAAGAAAATTCCAGAGTCACTTATTGGACGTCTCACTTTCTGGAGGGCTATTTCGACATGGCTGTCTTGTAATCATTTTCCAAAGGAAAAAAGAGATTACATGTGCCATGTTATGTCATCTTCTTTAGGTTGGCTTTGACTATCTAAAGAACCAAGCCCGTTTTCTCAAAGCCAACCCAAACCCATCCTTTTCTCATGGTCCTACACAGTTCTCCCACTGCTATGCGTTGGCAAATCAAACTGAAACCAGCCCAAACAAGTTGTGTTCAAGCCAAATGAGGCCAACTTGTTTCCCTAACCATCAGGCGTGTTGCAAGGGGCCAAGAGGCCATGACTCATACTCATATGAGTGTTGCAACTGGCTAAAAGGGCACTCTCTCTCTCTCTCTCTCTCTCTCTCTCTCTCTCTCTCTCTCTCTCTCTCTCTCTCTCTCTCTCTCTCTTGTTACACAACCAGTAGTTTCCATGAACCTTCTTTCATCTAGAATCATAGACGTACCCCTCACAAACAATCTGACAACCATACATCAACAAGCATTAAAATACTACTATCGACAGAAGTTCAGGTCTCTCTGTCAGCCAATCACACACCTAACATAACTGGTACCCAGCTCCCAAAATATCCACTAAGATCCACTTGAAAAGAACCCTTCATCCATTAGCCTAATGAAAAAGTGTGGGATGACCTAGTTAACAAAAGAAAGAAGAAAAACGAGATCCAAGAAAAAGAAAAAGAAGAAAGAGCTCCTAGCTACCTACATACTTCATCCTCCCAGGAACTTGAAAAAGAGCCCCTTAAATCCAGTTGTCACACGAGTGTTCTAATCATGTGAAGCAACAAGCCGACCTCTCTCAGCAATCATTCAACCCATCTTACAGATCTATCCCTTTCAACTAAAAATCTCTCTTATTCTTCCTTTCCTTCTTTTTTCTAATGCCTACTTATAAACAATCGGTCCACGGTCTCTTTGGAAAAGAGTCCCAAGCGGGTCAGCCCACTCGTGCGTTTCGTGCGCGGCCCCAAACACTACGAGAAATAGAGAGAAAATGATGAGGCTACTACTTTATTTGCTCTATAAACTGTACACAACTACGCTTCTTCTCCACACACAAAACACAATGGCTTCTGAGAAGGTTGAGACCGTTATAGCAGGAAACTATGCCGAGATGGAAAGAGAAGGCGACCCCAAGGATCCCAAGAGCAAATTGTCACAGTTTTTCTGGCACGGTGGCTCTGTTTATGATGCCTGGTTTAGCTGTGCTTCTAACCAGGCAATTCACTGATGCTGCTCCTTTGATGTTGTAATTGGTGTTCTTGCTACTGTGTTTGTTATGTTGACAGATTTTTTCTTTTGTAGGTGGCTCAAGTGTTACTTACATTGCCTTACTCATTTTCCCAGCTGGGGATGTTATCTGGTATCCTTTTTCAACTGTTTTATGGGTTAATGGGGAGCTGGACAGCTTACCTTATCAGTGTTCTTTATGTTGAGTACCGGACTAGGAAGGAGAGAGAGAAGGTGGATTTCAGGAACCATGTAATTCAGGTAATGGCTATTGGTTCTTAAAGAGCATTCTTTTGCACTATATTGACCTTTACTAAGAAACCTGTTTTAGTTTATTTAAATCTCAAGAGAATTCTAGTGCTGCCAAAGATTTTTTTGCAAAATTTCTATTAGAAAGATAAGTATTTAAGATTTTAAAAGACCCCATCTGTTCATTTCATCTGCAATTCTCTTGTATATTCATTTAGAAAATATTGATTTATTGTTTCATTCAATTACTTTTTTTTTATTCTCTGCAGTGGTATGAAGTCCTTGATGGGCTTTTGGGTAAACACTGGAGAAATGCAGGTCTAATTTTCAACTGCACCTTTCTCCTTTTTGGATCAGTAATCCAGCTAATGGCATGTGCAAGGTAAGTCGTAGAAAAAGAAAACAAAAAAAAGAACTCGGCATGATATTGTTTTTAACTTAAAATTTTCCTCCTTTTTTTGACATTCTTCTCTTTCTTTATGCAGTAACATCTACTACATCAATGATAACCTAGACAAGAGAACATGGACTTACATCTTTGGGGCCTGCTGTGCTACCACAGTTTTTATCCCTTCATTCCATAATTACAGGATTTGGTCATTTCTAGGACTCATGATGACTACTTACACTGCATGGTATCTAACAGTTGCTGCACTCATCCGTGGACAGGCAATATATCTTCTTTCGGTCTTTTAACATGGCTTGTAAAACATGAAAATACCACAAACTCATTACATCCTAATTCATTTTTTCTCTCATACTTCCTTGTTTTTTCTCTTTACCATTTTCAAGGTTGAAGGAGTAAAACATTCAGGCCCAACAAAAATGGTGCTATACTTCACTGGAGCCACGAACATTCTCTATACCTTTGGAGGACATGCTGTCACAGTGTGAGTATCACATACCATTTAGGGAAGAAGTGGTGTTTTAGACTGAGAAACGTAAATACATCTAAATACAAATGCATGAAATTTGTTTTGGGGTGTTTCAGAGAGATTATGCATGCAATGTGGAAGCCTCAGAAGTTTAAGTTGATATACTTGGTGGCAACACTCTATGTGCTGACTCTCACCCTGCCATCGGCCATTTCAGTTTATTGGGCATTTGGGGACATGCTTCTGGACCATTCCAATGCCTTCTCTTTGCTCCCAAGGTCTCGATTTAGAGACATGGCTATCATTCTCATGCTCATCCACCAGGTGAGAAAAAAAGAAACTATTAATGGGAATCAGTGGTGGAAATTCATGGAAATTGATAGATGTTTGATCAATGATATAGAGATGCAATTGTTTGCATTTTACCAAGTTTATGTACTTGATTAATGTGATGTCACTGTATCTACTCATCACTTGTATCTACCAAGGAATTCATGTTTGATTTGCTCTGCTATTTTACAATTTGGAAAAGTTAAGTATGGGTCAATTTCTACTAAATGGGTTGCTTGCAGTTCATAACGTTCGGATTTGCTTGCACTCCGCTGTACTTTGTTTGGGAGAAGCTCATAGGAGTGCACGAGACAAAGAGTGTGCTAAAGAAAGCTCTGGCTAGACTTCCAGTGGTGATACCTATCTGGTTTCTGGCAATAATATTCCCCTTCTTTGGTCCAATAAACTCCACTGTTGGATCTCTCCTAGTCAGTTTCACAGTATACATAATTCCGGCATTGGCGCATATGATTACCTTCGCCCCTTCTTCTGCAAGAGAGGTTAACTTTCTTAATCAGGATACTGTTCATGATCATCTTTATATGCTTTGGAATTTCTCGTTATACTTTGTCCTTTTCAATTGTATGGTATTAATTGTTTTCTTTAATAATTTTTTGTACAGAATGCAGTAGAGAGACCAGTGTCATTTGTAGGAGGCTGGGCTGGCATGTACTCCATGAATTTCTTTGTGGTGGGGTGGGTGTTGGTGGTTGGATTTGGGTTTGGAGGGTGGGCTAGCACGCTCAACTTCATACAGCAAGTGGACACATTTGGTCTATTCACCAAGTGCTATCAGTGTCCCCCTCACAAAGCTTAGCTTGGTTTTCCTAATTTTCAACAGAGGAAAAGTATAGTATTGTAAGGGGTGTGATTCTCTTGTAACAAGTAATTGTTTTCTCAAATGAAACCCGCTGGGGATTATCTTAATTCTCTCTCTTCAAATTCATTATTCAAACTCATCATTTTCACCACTATCCATTACCTATTGTATTGAGTCCAAAGTGAAGTAAAATATGGAACTTTGCTGAGAGAGAGAGAGAGAGAGAGAGAGAGAGAGAGAGAGAGAGAGAGAGAGAGAGAGAGAGAGAGAGAGAGAGTGCCAAATGCTAGGGAAAAGTGTTTTAAAGATACTGTGGGCGCAAGCCATATGCAGTTTCTCAATCTTATCTTGCTGCCCAAAGCAGCCTTTTGCTAAGGGGGTCTAGAAAGAGAAAAAAGCCAAGTCGTCCACAAGTACCATCCACCTCTAGCCCTTCTCTTTTGTAACGCCCCACTTCAATAAAGAGTGCATGTCAAAAAGAAAAGGCAGCCAAAGATGATTCAAAGAACTGCACACTCCCCTCTGTGCTATTTTTTTCTTTCTTTTTCAAGCGAAGAATTAAATCACTCACCTCCCTCTGTATATGGTTTTACTAATGACCACAGTATACCTCCCTATAAGCCAATGATCCTTTCCTCGTGAACAAAATTAGGAAGTGAAATTGCTCAGCTTATTCCCGATTATGATGGGTCAACCTTAATCCCGCAGTTGCTATTCTAATGACCGTGCTTTGTGCCCTTATTTAACATAAGGAGACTATTCTGACTGCCACTTCTCCGAAGGCTCTCCCCTACACTCTAATAATGGCTTTCAGGCACCATTCACAAAAAAGAAGGAAATAGAGGCTTTCAGGGGCCAGGTCTCACCCTAGTTTGTGGTAGGCTCCACAGCAAATAAATTTCCATCAAAATCAGACCATTGGTAATTTTGGACGCACACCAATAAATCATTCAGACTGAATCCTTCTTCTTGTGTTGAACAGTGACATAACGATGATAGTACAATCCGCCATTGGATGGGTGAGCAGCCTTGAATGAACCCGCAACCTCTGGTGGGAACATTGTACGAATGTATTATGTTTCACTATGGCAGTGCCTAATCAAGTTACAGTCGTGGAGGGAAGAAAGAATGTCTTCCATACGGCATTTCTAACTATGTCAGTCTCTCTTTTGTTTGTTTCCCATTCACATACAAGACGATCCGACATGGGCGGCAAATCTTCCAAAAACGTACGTTAAACTATTAAACCATTTAGTTCAACAGAGTTTTGTGTTGTGTCGTTATTCAAAGCAGCATGAAATCATGGAAATGATTCACTAATTTGCCAGCAAGTTCTGTGGATCCGATTCCAACGACTTGATATTAAGAAATTCATTTCACTAATCATTGAATCAGAAAGCAAAGTTAAAATAATAAAATTATCTTTAGCTTGCACGAAATTAAGACAAGGGAGAGTTTAAACACAAAGCTAGAGTTATAGAGAGAAGCATTAGAATCTAAATGACTTAAAATTAGCAGAACTAAGACAAAATATATTGAATGCATTTTTAGCAAGAAGAGTAGGAGTTGAACATCAATTAAGATTGATAACCAAGAAGTCCTCGTAAAAGACCACTTTCGGTACTTAGGATCAATGATTCATGAGAGTGGAGAGATTAAGAGGGAGGTTACTTAGAGAATCCAAGCAGGTTGGAACAAATAGAGATGTGCATATGAAGTTTTGTGTGATTGGTGGGTGCCGCTCAAACTAAAAGAAAAATTCTATAGGATGGCTATAAGGCTGGACATGCTTTATATACTAGAGTGTTGGGCAGTTAAGGAACATCATGTTCATAGGATGAGCATCATATAAATGAGGATATTGAGATGGATGAGTGGTAGGACAAGAAAAGATAAAATTAGGAATACAAATATTAGAAGAAATCTAGGGGTAGCACCAATAAGTAACAAGATGAGATAGACTAGACTTAGATGGTTTGGACATGTCCAAAGGAGACAAAAAATGGCACCAGTTAAAAGGAGTGAGGCAATGCAAGTAGAATGTTTTAAAAGGGCAAAGGGAAGGCCCAAAAGAACGTGGATAAAAGTGGTGAGGAAAGATTTAAAAACTTTAGAACTAAATAAAGCCATGACACTTAATAAAGAGGAATAGAGGAATAAGATTCACGTAGCCTACTCCTAATTTGGATAAGGTCTTGATGATGATGATAATGAAACTGAGAAATAGACTCACTTAATTTTTACCATGCCCTACTTTTCTCTATGAAAAGCCCATCTTTGATTGATTTGACTCACTCATCTAATTTCTTTGACTTTGGATATCTCATTGGTGGAAAATTATGAGGTTTAATGGTACTAGAGTCTCCACCAGAAACCGACAGTTAGAAATTTTCTATAAGCAATTATTCACATTAATCAGCAGCCAGAAAGACATTTAATCAGATGCTAGAATGCTGCAATCCTTTCAGTGTTTAGGTACCAGATATCAGAATTTGAAGAAACCTTAGCGGGTAGCTCACCTGGCAACTAGACTTGGGTCGTATAAATGCATTCTCGTGGGTTGCCAAATTTATGTATATTGAACAAGATGAATGGCTCAGATCTTCTAAATAAAAGTAATATAAAAAACAGGTAGCTTGGTGCATGAAACTACTGCATATGCAGGGTCCAAGAAAGGGGAAGACCCCAAAGGTCTATAGCAACAAGGCTGTATTAATTAGAAAAATGGGTGACGACTTCTTCACCCACCATTGAGCGTTTAATCCTGCAGGGACTCTCCCTGACTCAAATGTAACCTGCAAATCCGGATATCCTGTGAGAAAGTTCTTCAAGAAATGATAGAACATCTCCCCATTAACTACAGTTGCAAAAATTCAGATTAGGGAACTAAAATTTTACATTAAACAAGAATTTGAGAAATTTTCCAATACAGATTTACTCAGGCTAGTGATCACATTTTAAAAGCAAGGTAGTGAGACCCAGCACTGATCAAAGCAATGTGGGCCCACCCAAATGGAAGCAATATCATGGTATATATATTGGATAGGGAAGAAACCACTGTTAGAATAAGTTACTCATGAACAGTATTTGGTCATGTTAGCAGATTATCAGGGGCCTACTAGCTACTGTATAAATCATGATGGGAAGTCGGTCAGCTTCTTCTATAGCTACTTATCCTTGGACTCTAGAAAGAGCCACTTAATCTTTAAACTGGAGGGTCCAACTCCACAGAGCGGCCATACCACCCGTTGTTTTTTTCATGTTGTAAGCTTGTAACTATGGAATCAGATCTAGGGTAGGTTCCCAGTCCCATTCACCGGCCAAGATAAGCTCATCTGAATGGGACCCACTTGTGCACGATCTATCATCTGACATGCCTAACAATACCCAAAACGGACAGGTTTCGTCCTGCAACACTTCATTGTCATCACTGAAACTAGGCAACCGTAACATGCTCTTAGTCAAAAGCCCCCAAAAGGTAGGGGGGCCATCTATCACTAGATAACATGTCTTTGGTCAAGAACCCATTTGGAATGTGGGTCCATCAAGACAGGGATGGATCCGGGTGCTAATAATGCCCAGTCACACGATGGACCAAACTCTTTTTCACTTTAAGTTAAAGAAATTAAATAAGATACAAAGGGGTAAAGGTGCCTAAAAGAGGAAAGGCTAGGGACATGGCAGAGGGCCCATTGAACCTTCCAAGTGCTCATTGATACGTTGATCTTCCAGGGCGATGGTGAAACTAAAGGTGCATTCGTGTTGTTCACGGCTTCTGTACTCACCACGTCTTATTTGAACCCTGAGTTTAGAGAGACAGGGGAGGGGGGTTGAGAATTTTGGTCCAATGATCGGTTTGGATCAGAGTCTTGCCATAGAGATGAAGAAATCCTAGCAAGAAATGAAGGAGAAATGATACCGGGACTCAGCTTAGGAACTCAAACCAGTTAGTCTCCACCATTGGATGATCTGACCTATTCATCTTGCTTGGAGAGTCTTAGATTGGCTAGACACTAAAATTTATGATCACTTAATGATTCGACCCGTGCCATTCTGGGTTCTTAAATTATGATCATATGTATGAATCTGAAACTCCACTGACATGATGAACTGAAATAGATGGATAGGATCCTAAACATATTAGGCTTCAGCCTTTTATTTCTTTTCCTAAAATTTCTCTTTTTTCATAAAAATTACCTAAAATATAAAAAATATAAGACAATTGAAAAAAATAAGGGTGAGGCTCAAAATTGACACAGTAGACAGAAGCACTAATGGCTCAAAAAATTTCAATATCTAAGGACTTAACTGTTAAAATAATAGTTTTAGGGGTTTAGGTATTATTAAATGGTTGTTTAGGAGAGATCAGTGTACTTTTCATGATGGATTGAGATATTAGTACAACTTAAACTGGACACCTAAGGTACAAGCCAGTGGTCATTTGCTGAGACGTATGGCTCCAGTCCTTGATAGACCATGGTCCACTTATCTTCTCCACTAGTTGATCCTTGCCATTATTGTTCCTGGGATATAAAACCCGAGGCTAAAAATGTTTCAACAAGTGTATAGAGAATCTGGAGCAACCTAGTGTGAATGGCTTCAGATTCACCCAAAGGTGTTTCAGCCCGGACTCGACGACAGTGATAACACCAGCCTCGATATGTTATTTCTAATTTTGGCCAAAGATAGCACTGCTTGGAGTCACAGCAAAAATAATAAGAATAGCATTAGCTTTACAGCAAATTTCCATGATTGGGCAGACGAACTTGCAACCGTTGCTCTTAGTGGTCCTTCGAACATCCAAATAAGTCCTTGGTAGATCAATTACACATGAAATCCTGTGCCACAAAAAAATTGAGATGAAAACAGCAATGTCATAAATGATTTTTTAATTTTTTTTTGGTACTGCAAAGAGTATAACCAGAAGGAGAGCCTTGGTGCAACGGTAAAATTGTCATCGTGTGACTTTGAGGTCACAGGTTCCAGGCGTGGAAATAGCCTCTTACAAATATGCAAGGTAAAGTTGCATACTATAAACCCTTGTGATCTACTCCTTCCCCGAACCCCGCATAGGTGGGAGCTGTGTGCACTGGGTTGCCCTTTCAAAGAGTCGCAAGCAAACTAATTACCCACAAGCAGTTACTAATAACGCAGCCCAATCATATCGCATTCCGGTTCTCAGGGGCCTTGAAGAGACAAAACCCACTCCTCTTTCAGTGTTCATGATCATGCTATCACTACATCAAGCTTTGGTTAATTACCTCAATGGGCAAGAAGCAATTACCGTAACAAATTGCCTTAACTACTATAAAATGTAGAAAACTGCAATCCAAAATCTGTTCAGCAACCTAGTGATTACGGAATGGTCAAATGATTCAAGTAATACATGCCATGGGTTCATAATTTACAGTGGATTCAGAGGGGTTTCAACAGTGGGAATGGACAGTTCTCATCTAACAAGCCAGAAACCTTCCTTTTTATTCTCAGATTTGCTTCAAATAAAATCACTAAGATGGGCTAAAAAAAACGTAAAAACCTACAATCAAGCATAATACCAGAAACAAATAAAACAGTCAATATATCAGTCTCAGATACAAAAGGAATATCCAAATAATTGCAGTCAATAACTACCCTACAACTGTTGTGATTCCACAAAGGAAAAGCTGATAAAACTAACAGCAGTCACCAATCCCATCATCGCTTGCAGTACCACCAGAGCTTTAATCCATGTCGCTGTCCAAGTGGTGACAACAAATGCCACCGTAGTTGACCAACTTGTGGCCATGCTTCCCCTAAAACTTCATCTCAACAAGCTATAGGTGCAGGCCCAGATTGGCCTTCTCAACTTACAAACTGTCTATGAATTACGAAGTGGTCCTCTGCATGAGTTGTACAATAATTGACTTTTGCTACAGTGACCTTGTTTCTATTGTCTCTGCAAGTTTCCTCTCCTTGACGAATCATCTTTCAATTTTCAGAACAAAAAGGATACCTTTCTATTATTTATTACGTAAAGCTACGGAAGTGTATAAAATAAGACGGATTGATGGATCAAAATACCTTCTAAGTACATGCGTCTCAAGCACCTTTAAACCAACTTCACTTGCTCCCGAAGCTTTCAACCTTTCACAACAATGAGCCTGCTCCAAATTTATCTAGTTCTTTCCTGCTTGCAGTATCAGACAATAAAGATTCGATATAGATGTTTGATTTCAGCTATCTACTTGAATAATACCTCTTCATTCTGCTCTTACAAATGCTCAAAAGCTTCAAAACCATTTTTCAGACAAGTTTGATTTGCCCAACAACAGCCAGAGTCACAACGAAGAAACTGGCATCATAAAATCCTTTATAAGGAAATTTGAGGAACAGTACAGTCAGCCATCGGTTTGACCATATATTATGAAGCACCTAACTGTCAAATACAAAACTTGATAGTGAGATAATGAGTTTGTGCTGTTTCTGTTTTCCATCATCTCTTATGTGGACCATGTTTAGGGAACTCTCTCACCCCTTTCCACTTCCATTTCTTTCATACCTACCAAACAAAATTTTATTTTATTCTTCTCAACCTTGTTCCTTGTCCTTCCATTTCTTTTCTCATTTGAACGCTGATCTTCTTGACTTCTTCCCTCTTCTCTGATCACCCCCAAGTTTGCAAATTGTTTAGTTGCAACTTTTAGGGATTAGTTATTGCATGTGGGTACTACTTGATGCATTACGTGTTGCATGTCTCCCTAAATGTCAGCAGCTCGCATTTGCACACAAAGCATGTTTCTGCATTCCTAAATGGAAAATGGCAGCCACGGGGTATGAAGTTCCCGCCTATACGGGGTCCAGGGAAGGGGCAGACCACGAAGCCCTATAGTAGGTAGCTTTGTATTTTTACAAGAGGCCCACTTTGAACCCGTAATTTCAAGGTCAAACGACGACAACTTTTACCGTTGCACAAAGGCTCCCCTTCTTGTCATATAAATGACAGAACCTGCAAGGACATCAGCTTTTGCCAGCAATCACTAAGAGCTGGTATAGACGAGTACACGATACCTTTTTGAGCACTCAATTGCCTTTCTTTTGCTCAAAAGAAAAGAGAAGGCATGCCTGCAACTCGAATCCCTAAGAACGTCCACCCTTTCTCAAGGTCCCAAACTCAGAAACCCTGAATATGTGATATCCAAACGCTACAAAAATCCCTAAGGCACTACAGTTGAAATGAGAAAAAGGCTGCATAGTATAATAAGTTTAGAATATAGTAAGATGAAAGAATCAATAACTCTTCCTCTCAGGTGCTAGTCACGATTATAGGACTGTGCCAAACCACCGCCAAACACCAATAATCTTGTCACTCTTTCTCTTGCATCCGATTAAGGTACATGTGTTTCTGTGAGAGGTAAATAGCTGAAAGGCATTGCTAAATCCAAAATCTGAGCAATATAATAAACAAACTAATTTACTAGAATCAACAATGTTAAAGCCCATGGATATGGATAAAGTATTATCAGCAATCTTCATTGAGTTTTTAGTTTCCAAAAGGAGTTCGAATGGCACTATACTCATTACTCGACCTTTACTTCAATAAATTAACTCGTAATGGCTCAAGCAGCACAGAAAGAACAAATTTGAAAAACACTATAGACTGATAAGGAAATAATGAATTAACTTGGGTTAAATACAAAAAATTACATACATTTAAACTTTATGTCACAGACCTTTGAACAAAATACCATTGGCAAATGATTCCAATTTCCTACAGTGGCAGACAAAACTATGCAAGCATTTCAACAGCATAAGGAATTGTAGTCAGAAACTTGCTAATGCAGTCATTCGTGCCTCCAAAGCCTTATAATTCTTAAGGAGTTGGAGTCAATGCATATAACAACTCACTGAAGCAAAGCCATACGAAAATTAATCCGCTGACAAATTCAGTATCACTGACTAAAAACAAAGTAGAAATAATGATATGTGCAGAAAAATGTTCCAGGACCGTAGGAACAAGCACTTATCAGAGCCACCTCTTTAAGTATTTCCAAGAAAATGATGAGCAGTTTCACCTCTGCACATCATAGGCTTGTACGTCTCTCCTACAGTTCTCTACATCAACAAACAACATATTCTTCCATCTACATGAAGATAGTGAAAACTGGAAAATTATTAATGGACAAGTAATGAAAACCCAAGCATTTATTTCGTAGCAATTAATTCACGAATACGGTGCCTGACTAAACATAGTTACGTAAACAACCAACTTCAAGGAATTAAATGCAGTATAAACATTAATTTAGATACTGTCCAAGCAAGATAACAATTCAATAAGGAAACCCAGGAGAAAACCATGGCCATTCCACAGTAAAGTGCTAATCATCCAACATCTTAGAATCTCTGATTAAACCCATTCCATATCCAATGTAAGAGAGCAACACAAAAATGAAATTCCACTGATTCATATCCAAACACATATGCATTGATTGATAAAAAGGGAAAACTGTATCTTCTATAAACGACTAACACAAACTCGAGTTCCCCAAAAAGGCATCGCAATATCACCTAAAAGATGCAAAATCGATGTCGAATGCCAAACCTTTCTTCAGCATACCATCTTCTCCGCCAAACCCAGAATCCACAGAACAGAACAAAAACAAGACTTCCCATCCACAGTACTAACATCAAAATCCACGTTGAAAATTAGAAATTTTTTTCCACAAAGGTACATGAAATTATTCACGCAGCAAGTAAGAAAGCTAGAATAGGAGACACTAAATGATCTAGATCTTTTTTTATAATGGTCAATAAACGAGCTAGATATAATAAGAGAAATGATAAGCTGACCGCACCCATTTTCTGGAGACTACCTATGAATGATGCAACCCTTTTATCTCACTTCTCCAGATTTGGATGTCTTATGGATTAAAAAAGCACGCAATTTGCATGATTGTATCAGCTAAACAACATTGCCTAGAAATGGGCAGCTTAAACTTTATAAACAACATGGAGTTTTTTAGAAGCTAAAATCATCTATAGCATGTGATTTTTTTCTATCTATAAGAAAATTAAAGTGGAAACAATGAGATGAATTAGCATTTTATATGATAATAGATTGTTAGTATAAATTGGTAACAATTATTAAGAAGTCCTTACAAGTTTCACCCTCCATGGGAGAGAAAGCAGTACATGCTCCATTTTTTATGAATGGTGAAAATATTTTTATTAGTTTCAACCCACTCATGATGTTAGAAATAGCTTAGATAGTGTAGACATAAAATTTTATGCCCATCAGATGTTTCCAGCCTATGTTTCTTTAGGAAAAAATTCATGACCATCCATTTTTGTTAAGTTTATCAAAGATCTAAAACAAACAAGTTTGGACTTAAAATTTTATTCCCATTAAAGATCTAAAACAAGTGGCTAGGACTATCTAAATGCATTGATTTCTCATGCGTTACCTATTTTTGGTATTCTAAATTTGCAAAAAAATGTTGTGCCATGTTTGAGAAAAAGTGTATACCACTTCCTCTCTTATTGTGTATGTACTCTTACTAGGACTAGTATTTAGTCTTGCCTAAAATGAAAGACTCATTTGCTCACAAAAGGAAAAAAATTTCTATTTATCAAAAAGAAAAGAGAGAGAATGCCCACATTTAAAGAATGATCGATATACAGCAGAGCCCGACCACATGGTCGGTTGCCGTGTGGTGCTCCACTTTTACACGGAAGAGGCCACCTTTTTTTCATCTATCCCGCTCATCAGACTAGTAAAAGAACTGTCTCTGAAGAAGTGTATTATTGATGCAAGAAGCATACAGTTAGAAAATCTGTATAAACAATGGTCTACTAGATTCAACGACCAAAACCTGTCTTTTGGACGCAGGAATCATTCAACCATGGTAATTTTTGGTCTACGAAATATAAAAAAAGTTGGAGAGATGTGATGAACCTAATGCCCGATGGTTTCTTATAGAAAGAAGCTAATCCATTCTCCAACAATCATCTCCTGCTCATTTGATGATCTTCATCAAAAGCTTACATCTAACAATTCTATGCTTTGATCGAGTGACCTTTGAAATCATGTTTAGATAGTTCAAAAAATGGGGAAAAAAAAAATGCAGAATGGCAAAGGTCACATTATCAACAAATAAACCCTCCACAAAATCGAAGGCTTGAAGCTTCTAATGGTGGAGAATGTTTCTGTTATGACCATCCTTGGCATGATTTACGAGAAAGATGTTTTGGATCTTTCAAAAAGTACGGCCTCCTACTTTGCCCACTTGCATTTTCCAACTGAAAAAGGACAGTCCCAGTGCATGAAGCTCCCGCATGTGCGGGGTCTAGAGAAGGGGAGAAATACAAGGGTTAATAGTATGTAGCCTTATCTGGCATTTTGCAATAAATGTTTTCATGCCTTGAACCTGTGACTTTAAAGTCACATGATGACAACTCTACCGTTGCATCAAGGCTCCCCTTCGCTAATAGCCCGAATCATAACAGTCACAAATTAGCAAACTGGTTGTGAAAGTTCAAAAAATAGAACTGAACACAACAAAATATACTTTTGCCATATATAATCTTCTTTCCTTCGTAGTATTTGTACAACCTTCAAGAATGCGATGCCGATAGACTTATTTAAGCATCTAAACTCTCCATGAATATGAACAATTGAGAGAAGACGGAGACAGAAAAGGCAAGCACTTATCTTCCTCCTAGAAGATATAGTCCCCATAATGCAGATAGAATCCAGTCAAAGCCTCTCTACAAACATACGATGGAAACTGATTTAGAAAGAAAGCCTTGGCACAACAGTAAAGTTGTCATCACGTGACCTAAATGCATTTAAGATATGAAAGCAGCCTCTTGCAAAAATGCAAGGTAAGGCTGTCGTACTGTAAATCCTTGTAGTCCGCCCCTTCCCTGAAGCCCCCATAGGCGGGAGCTTCGTGCATGGGTGTACCCTTCTTTTGCTTATCGGAATGCTCTATACTACGAGTGGTCCTGCGCAGGTCAGGGAGAACTGGAGAACCATACAAGTGCAGTTAAGAGTAGAGATGTATTGACGTATTTTGATGCTAGTCACAGGTGTTCTTGCACAAAGAGACTCTACTTATATCCCTTAGTCCACACGGGCACGGAGTAAATCAGAGTACCAAAGGCGAAGGAGGGAATGATTGTTAGCATCGAATAGAAGTACGCCCTCCATGGGCGCTTGCTTTGCCTCATTGCGTAAAACTCCCCTACAAAGGTAGAAACTGTACTCAAACATCCCAAGAACCCCAACTGGATGCCGGTGATTATGATATCACATCGCTTTGTGTGCACCTGCAAACCAACCCAGCAGTTGTTACATGCAGCTAGATATATATCAGTGTCTCTTTTAGATGATTTTCATCTTAATTAATGCCATTTGTTTCCCCCTTCTGAGACTGTTTGGCACAGGGATGACAGTAATGGACTAAATAGGCGTCCTATCTTTGGATATTTTCAAACTTCAGGCATGAAGTTATGTAAACAACGATAAAAGATCCCAAGAACCATGGTTGCTCGTTCTAAAAAATTTACCTAAGTTGGAACTGTCAGGATTGACCTTGGTGTAACTGTAGAGTTGTTGTCATGTGACCTTGAGGTCTCAAGGATGGAAACAGCCTCTTACAAAATGTAAGGTAAGACTGTATACTACTAACACTTGTGGTCCGCCCCTTCCCCAGAACCTGCATATGCAGGAGCTTCGAGCAAGGGATACGTTTACTATGTGTGGATAGTCACAAGATGTTATCCCCGTGCCAAATGCCATACAATAATTCATTATGGTTTTCTCTAGTCAGATCATTGTTCTCTATTTGAACTTATACCTCTTTTCTTATTGTGGCCAAGGCTGCCATGACACAAGCTGCAAGAACGTTGGCCAATAGTGTCCCAAACGGGACCCACTTCATCGAACCATTCCTCCCTAAACCTTGACCATTCAATCGGGCCAGAAGCCACCGCAACCAGACAACCGGTGGCCCCACCAAGCAAGCCAATAAGAGTTGAGAACTACTACGATCATCCTCCAGCCTGCTCCTTAACAATGTCCCACAGACACCCCACAATACGCCCAATATCAGTACCAACACCACCAGGACCCACATTTGTCTTCTCCTACTATCCACCTTCCAATTGATTGGTTTGAAGGGGCCAAGTCGATTGAGAAGCCATTTAAAACCTCTGGCGGTGTCGATACCCATTAGGATGGACACAACCGCAAGAAGCATGCCTAGGCAACAAACAGAGATACAATCAGCAAGCACAGAATAAGAAACAGCATATAGAAGTCTATCTTTTTCTGAGACAAAAAAAATCTCTTATGGACGAATCGAGAAATTATATGATGGTTTCTAAAGTCAAGATCAATGGTCTGAATAGCTGAAAGTACAACCAGATGGTTGATTTATGGTAATCTGAGCTATTCATCTTCTCCAACACAAAGATCTTGTAGTTTCAGATGATCCTAGTCCTAGTTTTTCTGAATGATAAAAATGGATGGTGATGAGGATTATGGTGCATGGCCTTCTGGGGACAAGCTTTGATGAATGTCTGACATCACCGACAACCAGTGTACTTATAGCCATCCGTCATCATCTTGACCATTGACCGCACACCACTATATAATTTCTCAGGTGAATCTTATCATTTTTTGATCGAAGACACTACCAGTGATGGCAAGTGGGTTGAACTTGCACTGGCATTTATGCAGCATCTGGCGTCAAGTTGGTCTATTTCCTATCAAGTGAGGTCTTTTGGCCCAGTAAATAAGATTCACGTATAGCAAAAGTATCAGCAATTTTACGTAGCATCATTTGAGTTTCATATGTTGTTGTAGTGGTTACGAAGGAGGATCCCAACCATGGAATGCACCCAGCGGCCCTTGGCAGCGAGCTCCAGCATCTTCTGATTCCAACCACTGAAAGTGGTGAGACTGCCCAAGAATCCTGTTGACAGTCCCATAGCCAACAGGTCCGACACTTGGATTATGTCTCGTTTGAATACAATACCTAACCAGCCCATTAAGAATGATCCCACCTGAAAAGAAAAACACTACGAGCATTGTAGTAACATTGTAACAGGTAATGGAACACTCTTCAACTTCACTAAGCTCCTATTTTAGTTAATTTTTCATAGTATCTCCAGAAGCGTAACAACGGATAGCATCTAATTAGAGAGAGAGAGAGAGAGAGAGAGAGAGAGAGAGAGAGAGAGAGAGAGAGAGAGAGAGAGAGTACCATGTTGGAGGGAAGGTCAAGATAAAGAAGAGATTGATCGCTTGTGATATGAGCAACACCAGGCCCAAACAGCTTTTGCAGCAGATACCTTGTCAACACCTAGAAGCAATTAATAAGGCAAGCTTCCAACTAGAACAAATGATTGGAATGTGAATGTTTCAACTATGCTTTATGTTGGGGATTTTAGTCCCCGCCCAAGATCACACACACAAAAACACACGATATTAACGTGGTTAGGCCAATAAGCCTATGTCCACGGGAGAGGGAATGATTTCACTATGAAAAACAGAGGTTTTACATAGAGGAATACACGGGGATTTACAGAAGAATGGGTCTTCCCCTTGCCCTCTTCGTATCCCTATTTATAGGGATTTTTTGGAGCTTCTTTTCAACAATTTTACAGAGGTCAATAGCCGGTGGCCGATGGCGGTGCTCGCTGCTGTTGAAGTCAGCAGCTACTGCGGCCCCCGCCATAGTTGAAGTCAGCAGTTGGTGGCCAACTGCTGCGCCCACCACCGTTGAAGATGGTGTCGGTGGTGGCTGAAGAATGGGGCTAGACCAACAAATCTCCCTCTCCAGGCCCATTAACTAAAGGAGGTTTCTTCACGTGTGGACTTTTAGCAGAAGCCCATCCCGGCCAATTCTCTGCAACTCTTGAACTTGCTCCGAGTTAATGCTTTTGTCATCATATCCGAACTATTATCGTCAGTAAGAATCTTCTCAAGCTCTAACGACTTCGAGTTCAAAATATCACGTATCCAATGATGCCGAACATCAATGTGCTTTGACCTTTCATGAAAAGTAGAATTCTTGCTAAGGTGTATAGCACTTTGACTGTCGCAAAATAATGCATACCTCTTTTGCATAAAGCCAAGTTCGTTCACGAACTTCTTCATCCACAATAACTTTTGCATGCTTCGGTCACAGCAATAAACTTAGCCTCTGTTGTAAATAAGGCAACACACTTCTGTAATTTTGATTGCCATGACACAGCTCCCTCTGCAAAAGTAATCAAATAACCTGAAGTAGACTTCCTCATGTCAATATCACCAGCCAGTGCCAAATCCCAAACACAACTTGGAAGTACCACGTAGATATCTCAATATCTACTTCACTGCATTCCAATGTGTCTTTTCCTAGATTTGATAGAAAACGGCTCACTGTACCAACTACATATGCAATGTCTGGTCTGGTATATATCATGGCATACATAAGACTGCCAATAGCTAAAGCATAAGGAACATCTTGCATGTATTCCTTCTCAGCATCACTCGTTGGAACTTGATTCTTACTAAGCTTAAAGTAAGTAGCAAAAGGTGTACTAACCACTTTAGCTTTATCTATATGAAATCGTTGAAGTACCTTTTCTATGTACTTCTCTTGAGACAGCCATAACTGCTTATTCCTCCTGTCACGAATGATAGAAATCCAGATAATCTGTCTCACGAGTCCCAAGTCTTTCATAGCAAAGACCTTGTTTAGCTCCTTCTTTAATTGATTAATCCTTGAAGAGCTGCTTCCAACAATAAGTATATTGTCGACATAGAGTAGCAAGATGACAAAATCATCTTCTGAGAATTTCTGCACAAACACACAGTGATCTGAAGTAGTCTTTCTGTAACCCTGTTGGGTCATGAACTGGTCGAACTTCTTGTACCACTGTCTGGGAGCCTGTTTCAAGCCATACAGACTCTTCTTCAGCTTGCAGACATACCTCTTTGTCTTTAGCAACAAACCCTTCTGGCTACTCCATATATATATATGTCCTCCTCTAAGTCACCATGGAGGAATGCTGTCTTCACATCCATCTGCTCAACCTCCAGATCAAGGTTTGCGGCCAAACCCAATACAACTTGGATTGAAGACATTTTAACAACAAGAGAAAATATCTCCTTGAAATCGACACCTTTTATTTGACCAAAGCCTTTCACCACAAGTCTAGCTTTGTATCGTGGTCATGAATTGTCACCATTGTACTTCATCCTGTATATCCACCGATTCTTCAAAGCTTGTCTGCCCTTAGGTAATCTTACTAGCTTAAAAGTATGGCTGTCTTGTAAGGATTTCATCTCAGCCTTCATAGCTGCAATCCACTCTGCATTCTCTTCACTTTTAGCTGTCTTTGTGTAGCTCTCAGGCTCTCCCCCATCAGTGAGGAGTACATACTCTTCTAATGAATATCGAGTGGAGGGTTGATGATCCCTCGAACTCCGTCTCAATGAAACTGCTGGTTCCTCAGTATGAACCTCTTACTGAATATCATCAGCTTTTAATGAAACATCCATGTCTTCAACAGCTTCATGTTCTCCCTTAGCCTGATTATCTTGAACATCAACTAGAGCACCATCATGGTCATTGGTGCCATCTACACTTGGCATATGTGAAACAGGAACTGGATCTAAATCGATTAGAGTATCATAACTCTGAGTTTCTGATACTTTGGCTTTGTCAATGTGTTCAATGGTTTGGTCTTCCATAAAGACCACATCACGGTTTCTAACCAGCTTCTTTGCAACAGGATCGTATAGCCTGTAACCAAACTCATCCTGCCCATAGCCAATGAAAATGCATTGTTTAGTCTTGACGTCTAACTTGGACCTCTCATCCTTGGGTATATGTACAAACGCTTTGCACCCAAATACCTGCAAATGATCGTAAGAGACATCTTTTCCATACCATAGCTTGTTAGGAACATCTGCATTCAAAGCAACAATTGGAGATAGGTTAATAACATAGGCTGCTATGTATAGCGCCTCACCCCAGAAGAAATCGGGCAGCTTTGCTTCAAAAAGCAAGCATCTAACCCTCTCCATCAATGTCCTGTTCATCCTCTCTGCTAAACCATTTAGCTGAGGAGTCTTCGGAGGAGTTCTTTGATGTCTAATCCCTTGCTTCTTACAATAAGCATCGAAAGGTCCACAGTACTCGCCACCATTGTCTGTGAGAATACATTTCAGCTTTTTCCCTGTTTGCCACTCAACAGAAGCTTGAAATTCTTTAAACTTGTCAAGTACTTGATCCTTAGTTTTCAAAACATATACCTAGAGTTTTCTAGAATAATCATCAATGTGATAACATATAATGCACCACCAAATGTGCGTACCTTCATAGGACCGCATACATCTAAATATACCAATTCAAGCACGCCTGGCTTTTTGGAAGAAGGATGACTTTTGAAGGAAACTCGTTATTGCTTCCCAGCAAGACAATGAGCATATTTGCTCAACTTTGTAGCTTTGAGCCCTGAAAGCAAATTCTTCTTGACTAGTCAACCTAGTCCTTTCTCACTCATGTGACTGAGCGGCCTGTGCCACAACTCTGAAGAACCAGCAACATCAACTGCGTTTATAGAGTTAATAGGAATCGAAGCTTCCTTCACATATAAGCTAGATGATTTCTTCCCTCTGGCAGCCACAAGCGCTCCCTTAGAGAGCTTCCACTGTCTATTGCAAAAGGTACTACAATACCCATCATCATCAAGCTTTCTGGCTAATATTAAGTTCAACCGAATATCTGATACATGTCAAATGTCCTTAAGAATCAACCTCGTTCCATTGTTGGTGTCCAAACAGACAGATCCAATACCAACAACCTTTGATAGCCCATCGTTACCCATCTTCAACACTCTAAAGTCACCAGGAGTATACGAGGTGAAAAAGTCCCTCCTCAAGGTAACGTGAAAAGAAGCACCACTGTCAACAAGCCATCTAATCTCATTGGAGGCTAGATTGATTTCATTTTCATCACAGACCACAACAAGGCCTGAAGTAGTGGCAGCTACACGATCATTCCCCTCATCATTTCTTCTCTCCTGCTTGGCATTCTCTGTTTTGTTCTCGACTTTCCACTTATAACACTGCCTTTTAATGTGACCCTTTTTGCCACAATAATTGCATTCCAGATTCTTGTATTTGGACTTAGATTTACTCCTGCTTCTGTTATTCTTCTCCCGTCCTTTGATCTTGCTTCTCCCTCGATTTTCTGAGATCAAAATCTCAAACTGTGATGTGGTGATAACTTGAGCTCGTCGCCTCATTTCTTCATTTAGAACTACGCTTCTCGGAGATTCCCATGTCACAACACCACCTAGAGTAGAATTGGCTAGAGAAACACGAAAATTTTTCCATGAGTCAGGCAAAGTATTTAAAAGTCATAAACCCATGATATCATCATCAAACCTGACGCCAACGTCGGATAGTTGTTGAAAGCATCCGGTCAACTCATTCAAGTGGTCGAAAATAGAACTCCCTTCCTTGTATCTCAGGTGCATCACTTGATTAAGTAGGAATAACTTATTATTCCCAGTTCTCGAATCGTACAAGGTTTCTAATTAGATCCATAGAGTTCTAGCATGTATTTCATTTTGAATATGATTCAAAACGTTATCTTCTACCCATTGTCGAATAAAACCACATACCTGTTTGTGTTCAAAAGCCCACTCATCTTCGGACTTATCCTCCGGTTTTTGAGTAGCAAAGACAGGTAGATGTATTTTTTTCACAAAAAGAAGATCTTTCATCTTTCCCTTCCACTTGTGATAGTTAGTACCATTTAAGCAAATCATTTTGTTCATGTTTGCCTCCATAAGTAAAGAAAGAGTACTTACAGCAATTTCAAGAAAAAATCTTGCAAATTTGAGAACACCACTGCGTTTGCTAAGAACCGGTCTATCCCCCTCGAAAACCTGCCAAAAATAGGTCTGTTCTAATCGGATCATTGTTGCAACTTGTTACTGTTGCACCTTAGCTACTGTTGCACTTGACTGTTGCAACGCGGTACTGTTGTAACGCGCTAATGTTTTAACTCAGCTACTGTGCAAAACACACTACTGTTTGCACTCGTATTGTTACAACTCTATACTGTTTGTAACTCGAACCTGTTGAAACTCACAGTGGGACCCACCTCTGGGGGGGGGTACTGTGCTAACTCAGTGTTGTAGCGATCACTGTAGCTATGCTTTTACTGTAGCAACATGATAATATGCTTTCACTGTAGCAACAATGATGATTACTGTAGCAACTGTAGCAGGAACAATTTTCTTCTTCCTCTCCACCGTCGGTGTTGCAACTCAGTTTTCTGCCTTTGTTTCACGGCAGAACCCCGCTCTAATACCACTTGTTGGGGATTTTAGTCCCCGCCCAAGATCACACACACAAAAACACACGATATTAACGTGGTTCGGCCAATAAGCCTACGTCCACGGGAGAGGGAATGATTTCACTATGAAAAGCAGGGGTTTTACACAGAGGAATACACAGGGATTTACAGAGGAATGGGTCTTCCCCTTGCCCTATTTGTATCCCTATTTATAGGGATTTTTTGGAGCTTCTTTTCAACAATTTTACAGAGGTCAATGGCCGGTAGCCGACGGCGATGCCCGCCGCTGTTGAAGTCGGCAGCTACTGCGGCACCCGCCACAGTTGAAGTCAACAGTCGGTGGCCGACTGCTGCGCCCACCACCGTTGAAGATGGTGTCGATGGTGGCTGAAGAATGGGGTTGGACCAACACTTTATATGTCTTAAATCACTTAACTTGCCTGATCCACACCTGCTATTTAGATCAGTGTGTGGAAACAAGACATGGTTTTCTGCAATTTGAATGGAGAAAGAATCGTTTTGGGATCTTGAGTTTCACATGAATTTTCTTGCTTTGTTTTGTCGTATCAAATTTCCTGTGTGGAAAGACAAGTTTCTAACAGGTTCTGACAAGACGCTTATCCCCTTAACTCAGAGAAGCATCTTTCTAGTTTAGCTTCTTAAATAATTTCAATGGGCTACCTTAGACGAAATCTTCAACGAGTTCTTAAGACTGTTTTTATTTGTTGCTGGATCATGCTAATCTCAATAGCACTATGATCATGGTGCAAAGATCAGATTTGGCTACAATTCCACCTATAATAGTAAATAAGGTACGAAATAACTAATAGATTACTTAATTGTCCTTTTTAATCTGGTGTCTTCACAGTATAGAGGAGAATACATATGTTGATTCTTATGAAGGGTGAAACTGAGTGGCTGCCATAGTAACAATAAATCGACAAACGAAGGGGTTTTAAAGATCAATGATGCCAATGTATTATTAATCTTCTTGCTTTACGAGGACTAATCTCAGCTTGAAGACAAATACCAGACGCTCATGCACTCTTTTCTTTTCATCTTGGTGTTTAAGTTTGTAAGTATAGATACTACACTACAATTTTGAGTAAGAGTACTTCAAAATAGTATAGTATTGGACATTATTTTTCTCCCATTACGTAGTACTAATAAATAGTTTAAGTTTAGATTATTGATGCCAATACATAATGAGAAGGTACATGAAACTAGTTATGGTTGCCTAAGCATGTCGATTGCGAACCTAATGCACAACTCATTGCTGTAACTATTGGTAAAGCCTCCTCACTGTTGGGAAGTTCTCATGTAGGAGTTTACCTTAAACCTAGTTAATAATGAAGAATCGCAATATTACTAGAGGGGTCATTGTGGATTTTTAGTTCTAGTTGTAGAGCAGGCAATGAATAAGAGAACGTAGGGAATGTTTGCCCAAACTCCTGTCATAACCAAGGTGTGGTATAATTACATATGGGAAAGCATTATAGCCAAAGAGGTAATTAGATAGCCTACCAGGAGCAGAATATCCACTGAAATGCCACACCTTAGGATATGGTGAGATGGTTTGCGTTGTAGACGTGAAATTTACCTAGCGTTCTTTCATGGCCAGAACTTACGCCAACATGGAACAGAAAAAATCCTCCTTGAAGGATAACTTTAAAAGTAGGATAAAAAAAGGAACGAAAAGTAAAAAGATGCTTTAATTGCTGCTTTACCAGGATCCACAAATTTGTAGGATTAGGAGAAATACTGACTAAACATGACACTGTACTAGCTGTCAGGGAAAAAATGACATGATGCTGATCTCAAAACTATTTACTGATTATGAATTACTCATGGCCCTATAGAAATCTAATATTAGAAAGCGTTTGGTGGAGATATATTCTGTTTATTTCAGTAGTTCTGATACTTCTCTAAAATATGGAGTATTTCTTGGTACCGACAGTCCCATTTTAGAAATTTATTCACATTGGCTGTCACTTAGGTGTAATTATCTGATTTGATTTTTAGAAGATTGGTTACATAAAGCTCCTTGTTCATTGAAAACAACCACTCACAACTTAATTTCCTTGCATCAAATCTTAGGTCGTCCATAGTGGGTCTTCCTAAACCATAAGAGAAAAAATTGGTAGGTTGACATATGTGTGGTCACAACAACCCTTCAAGAAACTGGAAAAGGAATTAACACTTTTAGCAGAAGAAAGTAGAATATAAAAGGATCCAGAATGTCCATTTTGTAAAGATCCTTTGGAATTGTTTATCTGACAAGAAATAGTACTAAACCAGGAGAAGTTGTGGCTCTTTACCCCCATAATTCCAAAATTGGCTAAATGAGCAAGGCATGAAATATATTGCAACGATGGTGGAAAGGTTCTGATCTGACCCTGGAAATAAAGATACCGTCTGTCATTATGCAGCTTCGTTATTTCGTGTTCTTCATCTGTCACAAACAAGATGAATGCATAAACCTCTTACCAACTAAACAAATATAATGTAAGCGAATTGCATAATTTTATGTAAGCCTACTGCATTTGTTTGATCTGATGGTTTAAAATAATCCAGTTTTTAAAGCTTTTTATAATGTAATTTGACGTAGATTAGTAAAATTAAACCATATTAAAATGAAGATTATCCAATGAGTAATAGGATATGTAAGAGCTCTAGATGGAGAAACTATTTTCTGGAATAGACCAGTTTTGGCTTTTAGTTTCTTAATTTAATATCATTATTGTTCCAGCTTTCTTAATTTGCCAAAAAAATATGTAAGATAATATTATCATACATAGCATCAATTGTAGTAGGGTAAGAATTATTGTCACTCAACTGCTTCCATTAGATGTGCAATTTAGAATTATATGCTCTGTCCTATAATTAGTTGTCTACATGACTTGAAAGATATGACTCTAAATCGTTTTTGGCTGCAAGAAGACCTATTTCCCTGTTGCTCATGTAAAATTGAGGTTATGTCCTAACTTCTGCTCATATTTTGAATAGTCCCTTTCCTTCGAGAACTACCCGATCTCTCTGTTTGGACTCTTCCAACTCAGCCGCCTGGTGTAAGTCAGTTATTTTTACATTTTTACATCCTTATTTCAGTTTACCCGTATTGCTTAAGCACATTCCTGTGGTATTTCTATACAAACAATTAGATCTTGTCTGCATGTAACGAATCAGGTTCATTCTATTACCGGTATCAGCTTGCAGTAAACAAGAATTACTTTGTTTTGAGGGACGGGTATACTCTTCTCTCGGATATCTCCACAGGGACTTCTGTTTTGCATGTTACAACTTTCTATTTTTCTTTTTGCCCTTTTTTGGTTAGTTTCTTACACAGATTCATGATTTTTGAGGGTAAGGAAATCTTGTGTTCACAAAATTATGTCACGAATGACTTAGAATGTCATGCCCATGCCCTAAATAGTTGAGTAAAATGTAAAAAATAATAATAATGAACATTAGAAATTCATGATGCCAAGTCACTCATCAGACTGTGCTCGGAGAGAGCTTTCCAACGACACTAAGAACACGCAAAACGGAGATCGGGAGCGAAAGACCCAAGGATTTTACCATCGAAGTAGAGGGGGTCCAAATTGATAATAACATCCCCTCTAATGCCTGTGAACCAAGGGCCACGTGGGAGGAGCTCTACACGCGGGAGTGGAACTCACCGCGTGGAGCTTCTACTCCCACGCGTCTGCAACACAGGGAAGAGGGAGCCAAAGCTAGCAACCCTCTCCCCTTCCACTCCATCCCCCCCTCCTTCCCCTGGATCTCCCTCCTCTTTCGGTCAACCCTGCGCAGCCCTCACGCACCTCCCCATCCATCGTTTCCTCCACCTCCATCCTCACCGGCAAGACACAAACCGCCCAAGCTTCACCGGCAACGAGAAGGGAGGGGGATTATGGTCTTTGAGTTGCATTAGCTGCAAACTTGACCGGGCAAGCCTCCAACCCTTTTCCTCTTCATTTCCCACTTCCCTTCCAAGCACATTACCGTTTTTCGACGAGCTGGGATGGTGAGAAATCTGTCGAAATCAGGGTGTACAGGGAGAGAAACGGGATTGGATCGAAAATCCACCCGTTCACCTTGTTCCTTAGACGTTTCAGAGTGAAACCCCTTTGGTTTCATGAAGATCCGTAGAGAAACGACACAGGAATCTTCAAAATCCAGCACCTAGGGTAAGTTTTAAAAACCCTTGAAAAATTCGGCAAAAAATGATAGTTTTAGCAAAAATCAAAAGGGAAAAATGTTAGAAAACAAAAATTCAGGAAATTTTGAGCATTCCCGTGAAATTTCGCTAGAAAATGAGGTCGCCTATGTCGCCGGTGACGACTGGAATCCGGTCACCTTCTTCGACGACGACAACGACATTTTTCGGCAACCCCTAAAAAAATGTGAAAAATGAAAAATTTTCAGATATGGACAAATCGCGTGTGATCTTTTCATCCAAGAAGACGGATCGTCGATCAAGAATTGATTGGTCCATGAAATTGTGATCACAAGCTTAGTTATGCGTAGGGAAAAGTTGAGACCTTAACATCCGACCATTAAAAATGTGATCGGAAGGTAAATTCAGGTCAAATATAATTCCAAGTAACCATTTGTAATGAATTATCACATAAATGACTAACCAATTATGGATAAATTGACGGGAGATCCCATCTGGCTGTCCAATACTTGATCAACAAATATCGGAGGTCAAGAAAGGGGATTAGGCAATGAATTATGGCTAAAAGCATTGAATTGTGAAATAACTTACCTAAAAGGTTGGAAATTAAAACTTCAAAATGTACGCGATCGATCTAAACTGCCTATGTAAGACCAATGGTGCAATCCTATTGGATAGCGACCAATTGGTGTGCAAATCCTTAATTTATATATATGAGGTTAGATCAAGAACATTGTGAATATAGAGCTAGAAGTGATTATAGAAAATGACATGAAATTATGAAATTTACTTAGAACTTATATTTGTTGTAGAGGTTTGAGAGCAGTGTGAACGGTTGTAGGAGTAGAACTTTGAGTTGTACTTGGAGAGCAGGTAAGGACCCTGAACCCTTGCATTCCTTAAATTCTTGTTGATATGTTTTCTTGAAATTGACCTTGTGCATGTGTAGAATGAATAATTTGTCACCTTGGTTGAATGGATGATAGAAATTGTAATTTCTTATTGAAATGGTCATGTTATAGTCTGATTTACTAGGCTTAACTGTTATAATGATGCAAACTGTTATAAAATAGTCAAGCCCAAGATAGTAAGCCCTGAGGGCCGTTTGGTAAGCTATGATGATGCCTTCCAAGATGGTAAACCTTGAGGGAAAGGGCTACCTGATTGATTTCAACTAAGGTGGAACCACCAAAGATGGTAAATCCTGAGGGAACCTGACTTTGGTGTTGCCCAAGATGGTAAATCCTGAGGGTCTGGCTGCCTTGATGATGATACACATAGTGGGCCGCTCAAGATGGTAATCCTTGATGGAGATGGCTATTGAATCCTGGTGTAATGCTAGGCATGTTTAATATTATTGAGAAAATCATTAATAAGTATGCAGCTTTATTGGATGTAACGTTTATGGTTTGCATTTAACTTTAGAATGAGGTCCATGACTTAGTCACTCATCTATTGAATGTCCTGTGGTTGGACACGAATGGGAAATCCTTATGGGGTGTGCTTGTTTGCATGTGATCATTGTTGCATCATATTTGAATTTGGGAAAAAACTGTAATTCTGCTCTAATACCCATAGGTCTTACTTGATAGCACATGTTAACTACGTTGTATATGACTGGTTAAAATAGAGATGAATGCTCATGTTATATTGAATGTGTTTTTAAGCGTAGCAATAAGAATGTTTGGATATGCATGGGTTTAGTTCTTTTCTCTTACTAGGCTTCGCAGCTCACTGTATTATTTTGTAGGTACCAGTCAAGTCGAGAAGGGAAAGGGGTTGAATGAAATGAAGAAAGCTTGATTGAAGATGTAACATTTTGAATTGTATATATATGTATATATGTGCTGACACTGAATACGAGTCATATCTCATTTTTACCATGATCCTTATGCATCCTATGGGTTTTATTTTGTTTGATAGGGCATGTATGAGACCCACTTAAACTCCTGGTTGGTAAGCAGGTGTTAGTAATGCATCATGATAAATAGTATGGAGACGGAATCTCCCTTAAAGGATTTATAATTGTTGTGTTGTCTATCAGGTGAACCGCATAGCATGCGTTAAATGCATAAGTCCGAAAAACAGGGGAGACTCTGCCGAAATTTCGGTAGGACTCGGTTGTTAAAGGAGAAAAATATTTTACTAGTAATCTGTGACTTGCACAGGACAAGAACACCTAGCTCTCTTAACACTTCCGCTGTGATACAAATTATGAAAAAGAAAAAGGGAAAAAGAAAAAGCAAGGCCATGTAGGCCTAGTTCTGCCAATCGTTAGGCTTGATTAAGGCTAATCGCGGCCCCGGGGATTGGGGTCGCGACAGAGAAGGTCCAAATAGTCTTGCACTTTTATGCATGCATTTGGTCATAAGGATGCATTACTGTAGAAGGTAAAAATCAATTGAAAGATACAACATCATGCATTATAAACTGCCAAGAGAAGGCCAGTCAAAGAACTTCAATACCCATGTGGTTTTAGTTGGGTGAGTAGAAATGCTGCACACTGAAGCATGAGCTACTACTCCCTTCATATTTTATATTAGTTGAATTGATCAAGTTGCCAAATTATACAGATTCTCAGATACAAATGAAAAAATCAGTTGAAGAATATGTTGCTCGTTGCTGGAATCATTTGGTATCCTATTCAGTGTTGTGAAAGCTCACTGTTGAGAAAACTGTGATGCTACTATAGTGATCCAAATCTGTCGATCTATACAGATCTAGTCACCAGATCTGGGAATCTGAGATTAAGAGAAACAATCACACACACACATACACACACACACACACACACACACACACACACACACACAGAAACACAAAGGCAATTAATGTGGTTAAGCCTGATTTTTAGCCTATGTCCATGGGAAAGAAAAATCAGTCACTAGGTTGAATCAAAATACAATGGAGGAGGAGGAGGATCACAACCAGATCCTCACTCGACTCCACTCTTTTCCTCCGTTTCTCTCTTTCTTTCTTCAGATCACACTCATTCTTTCTTTTCTCACACACACCAGTAGAGATAGGATCGTCCCCTATATATAGGGTTTAGATGATCTGATTTGTCAAGATATGCAGCTCAGAAGATCTTGACAAATCCATAGATCTTGGTTACCAATCTTGACTATCCAGTTGGTCAGTGCCGATTTCAACTTTTTTGGCACCAACTATGGAAGTTTCTGATGCAGCTACTGCTTTTCTTGTTGCAGGTGTATTTGTTTACACAAATTTGTCATACATATATACTGTTTCATAGTTGACTTCACATGAATGTGAACCAAACAATTCTCCCCCTCCATACCTGTGGGAGGAGAATATTCTTCATCTTTTAAATTTGAGTCCATTCTTGTTATGTCTTTACATAGCATCAGCTTCTCGTATGGTACCACTTTTGTCAACATGTCTGCTAGATTCTCATCAGTGTGAATCTTTTCTATCTTCAACAGTTCCTGCTCTATCACCTCATGTATCCAATGAAAGCGAATGTCGATGTGCTTTATGCGTGAGTAGTACATTGAATTCTTACTCGAGTTCACAGCACTTTGACTATCATAATGGACCTTGTATTCCTCTTGTGTAATACTGAGTTCTTGGAGAAACTAATTTATAAACAATATCTCCTTGCCAGCTTCAGTTGCGGCAATATACTCTGCCACCACACCCATGTGAGGTCAATTGTGAAACAGTACATCTATATGACAAATCCATGTAAATGGATACACCTCTAACAGGAAAAGTAGTAGCCACATCAGAAACTTCCATAGTTAGTGCCGGAAAAGTTGAAATCGGCACTGACCAAACTGGACAGTCTAGATTGGCAACCAAGATATATGGATTTGTCAAGATTTACTACGATACAGATCTTGACAAATCAAATTATCTACACCCTATATATAGGGGATGATCCTATCTCTGCCAGTGTGTGTGAGGAAAGAAAGAATGAGTGTGATCTGAAGAGATAAAGAGAGAGACAGAGGAAGAGAGTAGAGTAGAGTGAGGATTTGGTTGGGATCTTCCTCCTCCTCCATTGTATTCCGATTCAACCTAGTGACTGATTTCTCATGCCAAAAATCAAGCCGAACCACATTAATTGCCTTTCTTTTGTGTGTTTGATCATGTGATCCTAAGATTGAGATCTTGATGGTTAGATCTGCGCCAATCGGCATATCCGACCCTATCAAAGTGGTATCAGATTCCTCCATGGATTCATATCCAGTCCAAACCCAGGCGCAGCCTAGATCCAGATTAGGCCAAGGAGCGACCCAGTCCCAAATCAGAGGAGCCCAGATCCGAATCCAGATAGGAGAACACTCCTGATCGGAGACATCCTAGATCTGACAGTCCAGATCTGAGATCGAGATCAGAGAGCTCAAACCAAACCAAAGGGTATAGATCTGAGATCCCAGATTGGCGAGATCCTGAATATGAGAATCTTCGGATCTAAGAAGCAAAGAAATCTCTCCCTCCATGCCTATGGGAGGAGGATATATTAAATCATTATAGCTTGGTTCAGCTCTCCCAAATTACTAGCATAGCTTTGATCCAAGCTCCCCCTCCAATAGTTGTCTATGCTTTCCAACGGTTCCATCAACCTTCTGCTCATATATGCAATTTCTCCTTGAAAAGTTGCTGCTCCCCCTGCTCAATACACTTTACCGAGTCCAAGCACTAATAAGCCATCGAGTGTACCATAAGCATTTAGAAGCTTGTTCACCTAGAAGCTTGCTAGTGCCCCACATATGCACCCACCCGCGTTGGTCACTCTCCTTAGCTGCTTATAAATAGCACTCGGAGTGGTCACCAGGTCTGCTCAGAATGGTCACCGAGTCCACTCAAAATCACAGGCACCTTTCATCAAGTCATCTCACTACTATTCACCAAGCCATCCCACCACTATTCCCCGAGTCATCCAACTACTGTTCCCGAGTCATCCAACTACTATTCCTGAGTCAGCCCACTCATAATAGTCACTGTGTCTACGTAGCTGCCACCAAGTCAACTCTCTCTCTCTCTCTCTCTCTCTCTCTCTCTCTCTCTCTCTCTCTCTCTCTCTCTCTCTCTCTCTCTCTCTCTCTCTCTCTCTCTCTCTCTCTCTCTCTCTCTCTCTGGCTGTCCCCAACCAACAGCTCACTTTCTCTTGTCTCCTTCACACCCTCTTTCTATCTTTCTCTTCGCGTCTTGGTCTTCGGCCAGTGTCTAATGTCACTGCTACTCACAATCCATCATCAATATGATCTGCAGCTAGAGGCTACATTCTCTACCAACGCGGCCTACCAGTCTTCTTCCACTTCGGTTGGTAGCTCCTTCCTCCGGTCAGGGCTTCCATGGTTGTCCAATGATCATTCAAGTCCTCTGCTTTTCATCGATGGACTGATCGCGTGATTGACGACTTCTTTGTGTTGGCACAGCCCTCCAATCTCCTACTCCATATTCTCCTTGGTCATGGTCTGACAAACCAGACACCTCCTACATGTACCTCTCTGGCGACCTTTAGTTTGTATGAGTTCAGATCAATGCCTTCTTCCTTTGGTCGGTGTCTTCGAGTTTTGCTCATAGATCAACAGCTCCTCTTTCGTAGCCCCTCGGTCTTTACTTCTTTGATTTGGGTCTAGCAGTAGATTAGATACTCTTCATTATTTATTTTTCCTCACCAGCTTGTTGCATCTTCAAATCTGTCACACTGCACAATAGTGGGAGTGCAAGAACACGATATTCATTACTTTCTTCAAAGAGCATCTAACATCATGGTCTACTTTCATCGTCTCTAGTCAGATTGTCTCTTATCGAGTTTCTTTTCCTGTTTGGACTCTGATTAGTAAATGGTAGTTCTAATCTCAGATTGGTAGCCTCTTCTCCTTCACAACTCCCCGACCTTTACTCTCTTCTTTGTAGTAGTAACACTATTTAGCTTTCTTTGCAGACTTAGGATCAACCTTGCTCTGATAGACGATCCGTTTATAACCCTGCTCTGATACCACTTGTTGTGTCAGATCTACCATGGATTTGGCAACCAGGATCTATAGATCTAAGAGAGAGAAAACACACACAATGCAAGAACATAAAAGATTACGTGGTTCGGCCAAACTTGGCCTACGTCCATGGGAGAGGAGGAAACACTATTTTCACAATTTAATCAGATTACAATCAAGGAGGATGGGAAGGCTCAAAGCCTTCCCTCCTCAAACTCTCTCTCTCACACACCTTAACCTTAACCCTAACATGAAAACATATATATATATATATATATAGTTTCAAAATGTCAAGATTTATAGCACGTAAATCTTGACGTTTGTCCAATTGGTGCCGGCATTCTAGAAGTCGGCTACTATCTCACATGGGTATGGACCTTATGTGTGTAACACCCCTAATTTTTGGTACAGAATTAAATAAATATTGAAATTGAGAATTTCAATGAAAATCAGGCTGGAATATTAGGGTTATGAAATATGCACTTCTCATAGAAGTGAAATCAAGGTATAAGACCTGTATAATTGAAAACATATGCTACGAACGCTTTAAAATGATTGTAAGCACGCCAATTTCTGAATACGGATGAAAAATCTGTATTTTTCTTCATTTTAATGAATGAAAGGGAAAATTGATAATTTCACAAATAACCAAGACCTTAGACATCCAAATATGGAATGTACTCGAAAATACGAATCCAACGCCACTAAGTACGCTCAATTCCGAGCTCAAGAGAATAAAATAGATTTTTCTCCATAAAAGAGCAATTTGGTATTTTCACACACATGTGGGGCCCACAAGGGACCCACAAAGGGTTCCAACGTCTAGAAAAAAACAGCCATCATTAGTCAAACCACTACCACCTGCTAGTGGAGAAGGAGGTGGTAGTGGGAATCCAATGACAATTAAAATTTCAAAAGAAGTAATCATGAAAAATTCCAAATACCTCTATAAATAGTTCAGAAAAATTCCAAAAATTTCCCTAGTGATTCTCACGAGGTCCTCTAGCTTGCTCTAAAATACCAACTTCAGAAACATCCCCAAACTCTCCCAATTTTCTTCTCCTTCTTCTTTTATTTTTTCACTCGTGAGCTGCCCACGACGCACCCGCCTCCGTACTTCTGGAGACGTTTCTGGGCACATCCCGGGACGCGTTGTCCTCGATGGAAAAGGGTAGGAAACCCTATTTCAATTACCCATCCAGTTTTAACCGTTGAAATACCATCTTAACCATTGGATATGTTAGGAAAAGGTCTAGTTACAAAAGCCCTTTGATTTGAGGATGATCCACCTCTTGGATATCTAGAAAATTGAAAACGAAGGTTAACCCAGTTAGGGTTACCGTCTCCGGCTTTGTCTTCACCAAATTCTGACCAATCATACCAGTGAATGGAGATATTACCCCCATTTATATCTTTAGAATATGGTTTGCTTCAAAAAACCCATGGTAGCCCATCTTCTTCGGCAACGACAACGGAGTAATTCCGTCTGTATATTTATCCGGCGTCTAGGGTTTCTACATCTTCTCCGATTGGTTTTTCTTCTTCTTCGGTGAGATCCTACTCCCCAGACCGGTACAGGTAGGTGCATCTCCCCTTCTCCTTTCAATTCTGGTAGGTATGGTGGGTTTTCCAGCAAAGGAGGGATCTCCCTACCGTTGATTCGTCAGAAACGATGGATCCGGCTTGGATGGTTGAGATCCCATCCATCCACAGCTCAGATGTAACTTCTAATCCATTGGATGGATTCTTGGGGACCAAAAACCCCAGGATATGAAATCTGGGCATCAGATGTTACTAGATGAAGGAGATCCAGCCATAGGCGATCTGACAGTCCAGATCGGACCATCTCACCTGTAGCAGGTCACCTCTACCCAGCTACCTGGGATAGGCAGTAACAGGCATGGGACGCTCGTAGTCCCATACCCGAACCCAGGTATGATCTAGGCCGTCCATTCAGTTAACTCAAAATTTTATTTCTTCAATTCAGAGCCCTATAGAGCTCTGATTTTAGATCAAAAAGTTTCTACAGATTCCTTGTCACTTGATCTAGATATTGAATATATTATATCCACGTTTCAAGTTGTGATTACATTTGTTATTTATGAAAATCAGTATCCATGATCATAAATCATGGATCGGATGACCCTAAAAGACAAATCTGAACCGATGGATGTCTTCAGAGATACTCTAATACCTTAGGATCAAGTTCAAAGTCAGATTTATATTCATAGATATGAATGAATTGATTGATCAAAAACAGAAAAGATGAAATTCAGCCCTTAAAACGGGCTGAAATATTGAAATATTAATTCTGACTTTAATTGAACTCTGATTTTAGATCAGAAACTTTATTTAGAATCATGTTGATGTTAGAAATTAACTGAAATTATTAGATCGTGTTTTTAAGTAGTATTTACATGATCTTTTTGATAAAATCTGAGCCATTGATCTTGGATCATGTCCAAGATGATCCACAATTTGACATCTGAACCGTTTGATGTGTTCAGAAGGTTTCAAAATACTAAGAACCATGTTTAAAGTATAAATTATGTATCTCTAGATTAATCAAAATGATAAAAACAGTAAGCTAAAATTCACTTTTTAAAAGGGTCAAATCTTAATTAATTTCGATCTCAATTGAGATCCAAATTGAGATCGGAAAGTTAGGATGGATTCCTTGTAATAATCTAAATGGACTGAACTTATAAAATTTTAATTTTAATTAATTAAAATTTCTGTAATTAAGTGGATAAGTAACTAACATCCTTGATCTACAAGATCTGGGATGATCAGACCACTAATACCTTGTTGGATAATGATTTTATAACATAATCAATAATATTAGTGGATTAAATGGTATTGATTAGGCAGATCTTAAGAGATCTAGCCTTGAGAGTTACGAAAATCCCTAAAAATGAATAGTATCTCCTCGATCAAGCTGATCCAGGATGATTGGATAGCATGGATGTATTTTGATGATGATCTTGAGATAAGATCATAGGGATTTAATGAATGGATGATGTGGATTTGGGCTAGATCAAGATCTATGCCCTTAAATGTTACAAAGTAACCTAAGATCTCCTTGATCGGGTAGATCAAGGAAGATCAAATAAATGGATGAGATAAATTTATGATCTAATACTTAAATTACATCAATATAATATGTTGGATCTAAAATAAAATGAAGGATCAAGATCTAAACTTTAAAGAGATGAAGGATGACTATGGATTAATTAAGACCCTTGGATCATGATAACATGTTAGATTTCTATTTCAATTATTGAACATTATGATAATTGTATTTCAATTCTTAGTTAATTCTAGAATTGCTTATTTAATTGCTTATTTAAGTGTTTAGTTACTTGTTATTTATGCTTTAAACTTATGCTTCAATGCTTAAGTAATTGTAATTTCATTGAAATGAAAATTAAATGAAATTAGAAGGAAGGGACATTCACATGGAATGAATGAAATGGACTTAATGATAGTAAGGACCATAGTTAGTAGGATAATATAAGGAATATAAATTCCTTGGTCTAACTTAGGAGAATAATAAATCTCCATGAATGACATTTTAATTCATGGATTTAATTAAAAACAGTTAGAAAGAATACTTAGGATTAAATGCTCATAGGAACCTTATGAAAGGTTGAGTTAGGGTCAAGCTAGTGAATGATGGACATAGTGGTTAAGAGGGTTATCTAATAGAGTCACGCTCTCCCCCCACCTTCCGTTGACGTTTGTGAGGTTTAAACGCCTCCTTACATGAGGATTGAAGTAGCCACTTTGTGTTCAACCATTTAACTAGTAAGCCTTGGCCAATTGACATAAGAGGAGCAATCCCAGACTTAGAATGAAATAAGCTACCCTCAACCAATAAAACATTAATTGGTTGAGTAATAATAATGAGAGCATAAAATGTAGTAAATCATCTAATCTAAATTGGAAATCAAGATAAGGATGATCAAACAAGTTCCATAAGATCTTGGATGATCAAAAACAAATACTAATGTGGTATCGTATAGTATGTATGCGTATGTAGAAGAACATAGATAGAAAATCCCAAACCCTTGATCAAATTTGATTCAATGAAAATTAGGGTATCATCTATAGGAATACATACTTTAATAGGGAAATAATCTTATACATATGGTTTGACAGATGGATGAATCCAGACCATGATGGACATTGTGGAAGAATAAACTGGAGATGTATGAATCAATGTACTACTTTGAAGTAGGTGGATATACAATGATATATTAGAGATTCATGTATAGATATACATGATTATCTGTCTAAAAATATAGACCTTCATTATATCAGTATGCTTAGTACCTTAGTATAGTCATGATCCAAACAAGTGATCCAAAACTTATGATCCAAAACAGATGATCCAAAATACATGATCCAACTAAGTGATCCAAAATACATGATCCAACTAAGTGATCCAAACATATGATCAAACTAAGGCATCCAAAACATATGAATCAATTAAGGGATCCAAAACATATGATCCAATGAAGGGATCCAAAACATATGATCCAATTAAGGGATCCAAAACATGTGATCCAATTAAAGGATCCAAAACATATGATAAGTGATCCAAAACTATATGATCAAATTAAGTGATCTAACCAAAGGATCAAACAAATTGATCCAACCTCATAATCCAATCCACTTGATCTAATTTATTGATCAAGTTTAATGAGGTGAAAATGATGACATATAGAGACTAAGGAAACCCTAAGAATAGGGTATGTACAATATTCCAGCCTTAGTTAAACAGACATACCGTCTGATATGTACAATATATTTTTCATACAAGTATGGAGACTTGTGTATTTTGATTTACACAAAGATAGAGACTGGGGATGCTATGCTAGGGAAGTTATGAGGGTTTGGCCACCCACTTCTTGAAATTTATATGATGGATACCATGCCCAAAAAGAGGCTAAATGTTAGGTGGGGCCATAATGGGAAGGCCCCACTGTAACAGCCATGGTCCACCCCATGCGGACCTGGATTGATTATTCCACAGTTGGTGTCAGTGGAGGATTATACAGTTATCCGGGCGCGTTGTACGGATTGAGGCTGTAAGCATAGTAGTCCTAATGTATTTTGCATTATGATGCACATATAATAGGCATAGTATGATGCCATGGCATGATGATATGCCATTACATGAGTTCCTATAATGAATACCCCATATGATAATTGGCTAGGTATTGCTCTCCTAAGTGGGAGTATAGCTAGGGGAAGGAACAAGTATGGCATGATGATATGCTATTACATGAGTTCCTAGAATAAAAACCCCGTATGAGGATTGGCTAGGTACTGCTCTCCTATGTGAGAGTATAGCCAGGGGAAGGAACAAGTGTTGAATAATCTTTGGCTAGGCATTGCTCTCTTAAGTGGGAGTATAGCCAGGGAAAGTAACAAGTTTTGAGCAATCTTCACTATATTAACTAATTTGTCATGTACTACATAAATAACGTATGTACCGTATGTGGAGATATCTTATGAATGGATAAATATGATGAAATAAGGACTGAGGTATATACTCTTATGTTGATGAAGTAGTGTGTTTTTGTATTCCCCTACCAAGCATAGCTTGCTGAGGTATTGTACATGTTTTCATGTTTACAATACCTCAGATACAGAGAAGGAGGGTTAGAAGTTCAAGACTATAGAAGACTTAAGAAGATGTGGATGAATAATTAAACAAGATACCTCTTCTTGAAGGCATGTATTTTATTTGAGGGAATTGTATTGTATTGAGAGTTTTAATGTATGGTGAGGTTTGTATATTTTGGATTATGTAATTTGGGCAGGTATTGTATTGATACCGTGTTGTACTGTGAACCACTGGATGGATCCTGGAAGTTTAATAAAATCATATTCCTTTAATGGAATTTTATTTTGTACACAAATTGTACTGATGTTATGTATGAAGTGGTGACTTAGGTTTTCAAAACAAGTTTAAAAAGAAAAGAATTTCCACTGCTTTGTTTTGCAAATTTTTTTGCTGAGGGCACGCCCTTGACTTTGAAAAATATATTATAAAATGTGTTTCAAAAACCCGGGTCGTTACAATGTTGGTCCATCCCAACATGCAGTTCATTGTATGGATAAAGGAGCCCAATAATTACAAATGTTACTTAGGAAGGAAAGAAATAGCTTCTGGAACATAAAATCCAAGTAAAAAAAGAAAGACAATTAAGAAGAATGGGAAAATAACAACATATGTTGTGTGCATGAGAGTTGCTAGCCAACAACTAACCTTCAGTAGAATGCAACTAAAATGCTGAAAACCTTCTTCCAGAACCCAGTGTTTTGCACCAGAACCAACAAACAAAGCAGAGGATTCACCTTAAAGTAGAAGAATTCGCTAAATATACATAACTGTATTCAGTAGTGTTAATGATTCCTGAAGCTTGTACGAGAATCTCAACTCTGCTCTGTAGTGATCCCTCTTCTCTGTCTTATTTTGTTTTTTACAACGAATTTAAATGGTCATATTTTGCACTAAACTTGCTAACAAATTGATTGGCAGATGGTCTTCAGATGGTAATCCCCATTGGATGCTGCCACAAAAAGGATACAAAAGTGTATAAATGTAATCATTTGGATGATGGATCCTTATTTAGTCAGAACATGAGACACTATATTTCTCAAGTTAACGAAATTCTCATTTCAAGATATTGTTCTTCCCCATTCCTCTGTATTGACTGTTCCAGTAACCTAGTTTTGAAAAAAAAAAAAAAAAAACTTAGGATAGTTCATCAGCACTTCTCAAATTGGGCAGACGATACAATACTTTTGTTCACTGAAACTGAAATTGATTTGCCTGCAAACTAGAACGTCTTTCTCATGGGATGCACATTTAATATTATAAGGTATTTCTTAGTTATCTGTGGATCATAATCAGAAAATTAATACTAATCTGACATCTTATGTTCTGTGATGAATAAATCAGGCGAAATATATATTACATTAAAAAGTAAAAGAAATAATCATGAAACTGACCTTGGAGGTTTGGCTGCTTTGCACTTGAAATCTACTCTGACTTGTGTCCCCTGAATACAAGAGACCATCACCGGCAAGATGAGACGCAAGCTCTGAAGGCGGCGGTGATATAGGAGATACAGCGTTGGAATCATGGAACCGAAATCCGTTAGAATGTGTCATTGCATCATCCGCAAATCCCATAGCTCCATTCTCAATGAATTTCAACTCATCGAAGCCTAATTTGAGGCTGCTACTTCGACTGTATCCGGCACTGGAAATACGGCCGCTATCACCTGACTGTGCATCGATCTTGTCCTGGATATCCTCGAGCATTTGTGAACCGACGCCACTGGAGAAGCTTAGAGATACTCTTCTCCATGAACCAACACTGCTTATCCTTGGAAACGATTCCTGCCTCCTTGAACTCGCAATGGGTTCTTCTTCTCTTGTTTCTGTATCATTCTTTTGAGAAGACAAAGTAGATAAATCTGTGGCGTTGTGGCATCGGTCAAGAGATTCTGGGCTGGTTTTATGGTGTTGATTCGTGGGTTCCATTTGCAGTTGGCTGCAAGAAGGAACTGGTTTTGAATCTGGTATCAGGATGTTGAGATGAAGGCTTTAAGCAAGAGGTAAATACTTGGAAGGCAACGCATTGAAGGATGGTCCAGGTCCATAGTTCCAAAGAAAGACATTCAGGAAAAAGCTTCCCCGTGCCTAATCCATTCCTTGTCTGGTCCTTTCCATTAAAAAAGTCTATTTTCAAAACCTCCTTGAATATGGTTTTGTTATCATTGACAAGAAATGGGGCATTTAATCTAAGCCGTTGATGAATCACCATGAGTATCATCAGTCCATGGTCCCACCATGAGTTCTCATTTTAAGACAATCAATTGCACACTTACCATGGATTGGACTACAAACATCAAACAAAAGTGAAAATAGAAAAATGGGCCAGAGATTTGGGGTTATAAAAAGATGGAACCTTTTCTAAGCTTTTTTTTTTTTTAATATTTATTTATTTATAGTGGTATATAGAGTTGCAGATTTGTGGGCTCAGTGGTTAGAATTTCGAAGTACAAAATAATGGAGGAAATTGTCATGGATGACCATAAAAGCCGTCATCTATATTACTTAACATAATCCAATGCCAGATCTATGTTCGTTGCCCAAAAGTTCGACCTCCTACGTACTAAGACCTTATCACGATTAGGGTAGGTTACATAAATCTTGTTTTTCCATTCTCCTCTATTAAGTATCATTGCTTCATTTAGTTCCAAAGTTTTTAAATATTTTTTCATCACTTCTATCCACGTTCTTTTAGACCGTCCACTTGTCCTTTTACTACCTTCAACTTGGATTCCCTCACTCGTTCTAACCATTGTCATTTTTTTGTCTCTGTTTGACATGTCCGTACCTATTGGTGCTACTCTTAAGTTTCCTCTAATGATTTTATTTTTAATTATATCCTTTCTTATCTTGACATTCATTCATCTCAACATTCACATTTCGGTAATGCTCATCCTATGTACATGTTGCTCCTTAACTGCCCAACACTCTAATCCATAGAGTATGGTCAGCCTTATAGCCATCCTATAAAAAATTTCTTTTAGCTTGAGTGGTACCCTCTAATCACACAAAAATTTAAAGGTGCATCTCCATTTGTTCTAGCCCGCTTGAATTCTGTCGGTAACCTCCCTCTCAATCTTTCCCCTCTAATGAATTATTGATCCCAGGCATCGAAAGTATTCTTTAAGGGGGATTTCTAGGTTATCAATCTTTACTAATGCTCTATTCCTGCTCTTCTCCTTGTTAAAATTGCATTCCATATACTCTTTCTTAGTTTGGCTAATTTTAAATTCTTTATATTCTAATGCATCTCTCAATAATTCTAGCTTTGTGTTTATACTCACCCTTATCTTATCAATAAAAAATATATTATCTACAAATAACATACACCATAAAATCTCCTCATACAAATGCTTTGTTAACTCATTTTGAACCAACGTAAAAATATATAGACTTAATGCCATCCTTGGTGCAATCCTATAGTGATGAAAAAATCATTTATTTGTCAACTAGTAGTCATAACATTTGTTACCACTTTCTTATATATACATATCATTAATTATGTCTATATACTTCATAAAACCTCTTTCTCATCTAACACCTACCATGTTAAATCTCTAGGGACCATATCATAAGCTTTTTCTAAGTCAATAAAGACTACAAAGAGGTCCTTTCTCATCTCCATATATTTCTCTATCAATTGTCTAATTAGGAAAATAGCTCTCATGGTAGACCTCCCAAGCACACTCGTCTCATGTTGTAGACTCTTCTCAATTACTCTTTCAAAAAGTTTCATTATATGGCTCATTAGTTGATTCCCGGATAATTAGAGCAACTACATATGCCTCCTTTATTCTTATGAATTTGTATAATAGAACTCTTCCTCCATTTATCTGGTATTTTCTTTGATTTTATACTCTTGGTAAACAAATTTGTTAACCAAACAACTCCAGTATCTTCTATATACTTCCAAACCTCCATTGGTATACCATCGGGCCCTAGGACCTTACCTAATTTTATCTTTTTCAATACCTTTTTCACTTCAAATATTCTAATACTATGATCATATCTATAATGTTTACTTTTATTGGGTTTATGGTACTTTTAATTCCCATATTCTTATGGCAATTGTCATTTAGTAATTTTTGAAAGTAGCTTTCCCGTCAATGTTGAATTGCAAACCTTTTTTTACAATCGCATCTTCTTTGCCAAACCAAGAACCCACAAAATAGAACAAAACAAGACTTGCCATTGACAGTGCTAACACTAAATCTACATTGTAATTAGAAGCTTTTTTCCTCAATGGTACATGAAATTATTCAAGCAACAAGTAAGAGAGTTAGAATAGGAGATAACAAACGATCCAGATTTTTTTTTTTAATGGCCAATAAATGATCTAGATACAATAAAAGCAATGCTAAACTGATCGCACCCATTTTCTAGAGCCTACCTCGAATGATCCAACCTTTCATCTCATTGCTCCAGATTTAGATGTCTTATAGATTAAAAAGCATGTGATTTGGATAATTTTATCATATAAAAAGCATCTGACAAAGTGTGATTAGAAACGGACAATGTTAAAACTTTACAAAGAATACATAATTTTTAGAAGCTAGAATCATTAATATTATATGATTTTTTATCTATAAGAAAATTAAAGTGAAAACAATGAGATGAATGACTCTTATCATGCAAAGGTGTGCTCTACAAAATGTGGTTTCTAGTAGTGCAGTTAGCTTAGCATATATATATATATATATATATAGATTGCAAGTATAAATTATTTAGAAGTCTTGTTAAGTTACAATCTTAATTGGAGAGAAAGGAGAACATGCTCTATTTTTCATGCATAGTGAAACTATTTTTGATAGATCTAACCCACTTATGATGTCATAGCTTAGATAAGTTGGACATGAAATTTTATACCCAACAAATGTTTCTAGCCTGTTTCTTTAGATAGAAGTCATGACCATCCATTTTGTTAAGTTTTTCAAATATCTAAACCAAGTGGCTGAGGCTGTCTAAATGGATCGATTTCTCGTGGGTTACCTATTTTGATGGACAGCTTAAAATTGTAAAAATTAGTATACCATGCATGAAAAATAGGTCGTGCACCCCTTCCTCTCTTATCCTGCACGTACTCTTAGTAGGACTATTATTTAGTCTTAACTAGCTGGAAAGACTCATTTTCTCATAAACAGAGAGAGAGAGAGAGAGAGAGAGAGAGAGAGAGAGAGAGAGAGAGAGAGAGAGAGAGAGAGAGAGAGAGAGAGAGAGAGAGAGAGATTTTAGTACTCATTTAAAATCTAACATGAAGTGCATTTAAAACTATTAAGTGTACGTGTTTATAGTAACTGATAAATTTACCCAAAAAGAAGGTAACTTACTTGAACTCTGCAGTTTTATTCTTGAATTCCTATCGTACTTCTCAAACTTCCAATTCAATGGCATGTATCCATACAGCCTTTATTAGAAGAATTCACCACCAAACAATGACTAGCTGTATTCAGCGCACTTGACGTGCCTTTGTTGTTACTCGTTAGGGCCAATCAATTTAAAAGGTCAGTTAGACAATGGAATCCATGTGATGAAGCCAATATGCCACAACTGTTCACATGAACTGAATGTTTTATTTTTTCTCGTTAACTAAGCAAACTAAACGTTCAAAACCCAGATTAAAGCACTGAATTCTTGAGGCCTGGTTTTCGATTTTTCCCTGAATTTTGAACGTTTAGTTTGCTTACTTATTCATAATCGGAACTATATATATGCAACTACAACTGAAGGAGAAAATAAGAAGACTAGAAAATGTGGGGAAACGAAGAACTCACCGGATGAGAGAGAGCCTGCTCCCTCCAAGTTGAAAGCTCCAAAGTTCAAACAGCTTGAAGTTTTGAATACCAGAACCGAATGGTTATACAGTAGTGACGGGCTATCAGTGCCGTGTATCTTAGGGTGAGTGTCGCTTGCCACCCAATCCTGTGGTTGGACGAGACTCATGTTTTGACTTTCGGTTCCAGTGGACCCAAACAGGTCCTTTTAATGGTCGGTTGTGAGCTTCTCCATGTGGACGCATCTCATTTCGTGAAGGAATAGACTTATTGTTCTTTATGGTGAAAGAAGAGATTTACTTGCTCCAAGTATTCACACAGAGCCCTACTTTTGGATGACTATTTTTTCCATGTTTAGGGCAGCCAGTACCACTGGACAAGATGACTAACGATGGATAAGTTCATCCATGGTTTATTGTCCCTTGCCAAAAGCCTCTTAAGCTGCTGTCACGGGACAAGATTGGACTATTGTTATTTGTAAAGAAAATTGACTATTGCCGGTTAGCACCTGAACCGATCATCTATTAGAGATTGCTGATTTGTGGGATGAGTAACCATGGCGACATTGGCGAGCTAGCAAGGTGAGCAGTAGGAAGAGGGTTCAACAGGCTTTGTTGCATGGGGCTCCCTAAAGAAAACAATTGTGAGAGAATACATTACTAGGAGTTGTACTGGTGGTCCTAAATATCATCTGGGCCTGCACTTATAGAATGACCTATAAATTCCCCAGGGACAATGAAACAAGTTAAAAAGATTTAATATGATTGTCCACAAATTATGACTTCCACTCTCCTACTTGAGGAGATGGTAGAATAGTTCTCCTCCCTAGTGCAATGGAGGAAACTGTCCTCGGCCATCCGCCTTCTTCTTGATCACAAATAGACCCCTTTCAAGGGTCTGGAATCACACACACACACACATATATATATATATATATATATATTGGGGATGAAGGCTTTGTTTTTTATCAATTTCATAGACTAAAGAAGCTTCTTTTAGCAACTAAAAACATAAGCAGGAACTAGTTTATAGCATGATGTAGGTGCAAGTGTAGGCAGTAGGATTTGAACACAATCACGTGAAGTTCGGTAATTTTATCTATAATATTGCAATTATTTGCTTAAAAAATTCTTAAGTAGGTTGTATATTTAAATTATTTTTATTTTTGCCTTTTTTTTATGTATCTTTTCCAAATCTTCCCAATTTTCCTACTTTTTTCCTTCTAGCTGACTTTTTAGAAGTATTTCTAGTTTTTTCTAACTCTTTGCCTCTTATTGCCTAATATTTTATTAAAATTCCGACTTTTTCCCCCCACCAGATTTCTTCGTAATCCATACTTTGTAACTATGCTTCCGATCTTCCTGAACTGGTCCATCCCTCATCTACTTCAGTGGCTAGAATCATTGGAGATGTGTTTGAGGCATGTCCTACCGCATAGAAATGAGAAGTTTTGATTACCCAAGTGCCGGACCCGCATAGACTTGGGACTTTGTCTTACAAATCCCTTAATTAATCTATGCGAACTCAAAGAACAACAAAGGAGGGAAAGCAAAACAGAGGGAGAAACTGAAGCATGGATTCTTCGTAGCTCACCACGATCGCCTCTGCAACCCCTGCTGTGGCAATATGGGAAAGGTAAATCAATGGGTCCTCTAATTTCTCTATCCTCTTTCTCACAGTTTTTGCTTTACTGAAAAACCTCTTTTACCCTTTTTCATGGCTCGTTATGGAGAACTCTGGTTCTAATGAAACCCCCCTTCTTCGGCTTCTTTTGAACGGATGAAAATGAGATTATATTAAGGAAACCCAGATAAAAAAATGAATACACAATAAGGGTTAGGACAAATTATGGGGCAGTAAATGCTCAAGGGAAGAACAAACACATTAAGTAAAGAAAAGGGTCTTAGATGATGGGGTTTCTTCTTCACTTAGTGATCAAAGGCTTTGGATCCACTTAAACTCCAAATACAGAAATCTTAACATCAATTTCATGAGAATTACTACTGGGTGTGGAAATTTAAGGACATGACCTAATGTTACTCACCAAATCCTACCAAGACTTCCTGCGTATTATTAGCAGTTGGTTTTATATTCAATGGAAATTTATCTTTTTGCAAACTTTTGGTAGAACTTCTAATGATTCTTCTGTTGTCTGCTGCTCTGAAAGGTTTCACCAAATGAGTTACTAATTTACCTACTAATGACTAAGCAGCAATACTGTTTGTGAAACCATTTTAGAACCGATCCATAATATTGAAGATCACTTTCCTTGAACAATGTTGGAACCTTTGAGCCACTAATATTTTGTCCCTGCCAGTTACTCTGGTAATGAATGAAGATGCCATGGAGTAAGAACGCTTGTCTGTCTTGCTTATTTTGCAGTCATTATGTTCGTGGTGAGTCCCAGGAGAGCTGCCCAAATTGCTCAGATTGATACATTTTATTGCCTGATCAGTCATAATGCAAAGAGTTCTAATCTCAAGAAAACTTCAGAATCAATTAACTCCAGTTTCATCTGCTTTAGTTTCTATACTTAATTTTAGGCATAACAACATCACTGGAATATCTGGCTACCGGTCCAGAGCTTATGTGAACCAAAAGTATCTTGGTCAGTATATTGAATCGTCTAGCAATGGCTTAGACATGCACACTGCGGTAACCCGACATGGTGTCTTGCCACTGTTCTCCACAATGGCTGAAGCAATGCTAGTCCAAGCTCGGGACCCAGCTCGACTAAGTATGGAGTTGGGTAATGCTATGGACGAACAAAGATATGAGGTTGCCTGGAAGTTGTACGAGCAGTACATGCAGATGGAAGGATTTCCTAGAAAGTATATTCTCAACAAGCTTATTACTGGTTTCACTGAAAGTCATGACATATTATGGATTGAGAGAGCATACAATTTGGTGGAGTTGGTTTTTAGTGAGAGTAAACATGAGTTGTTAGAAAAAGAATCTCTGGTTTATCTCTCTTTCATCCTTGCAAGGTTTGGGTTACCCGTTCCTGCATCAACTATCTTGAGAAAATTGGTGGAAATAGAGGAATTCCCACCTGTAACTGCCTGGTCCGGGGTCATAGCACATATTTCGAAGACAGCACCAGGTGCTTATCTTGCTGCTGAGTTGATTACTGAGATTGCTTACTTGTTCAAGAATAACAGGGTGGATCCACGAAAAAAAAGTAACAGACTGTTGCTTTCTATGAAGCCCAACACCACCGCTTTTAACATTGCTTCGACTGGGTGTCTTTTATTTGGGACTACCAGGAAAGCTGAGCAGCTTCTTGAGTTGATGCCTCAAGTTGGAGTAAAGCCTGATGCGACTTTGCTGATCATAATGGCACATATATACGAAAGAAATGGGCGTAGAGAAGAAATCAAGAAACTCAAGCGCTACATTGACGAGGCTAATGGTCTGAGTGATTTACAGTTTGAACAGTTCTATAATTGTCTACTTTCATGCCATTTGAAATTTGGGGACCTGGTTTCTGCATCAGAGATGGTTTTAGAAATGCTACGAAAGGCAAAGAAAGCACGGAGTTCATTGGCTGCAGCAACACTAGTAGTGGAAGCTGTGGGAACTGGGAACTCCTCTTCACGTGTGCAAAATTCTGCGCAAGCCCCTGAGCATGAAAAATTCAATGTTTCAGAAAAGCATAGATTGACTGAAGGTCCAGCTCCATCATATGCAGAATTTTCTAGTAATATGAAATTTTCAAGACTTGAGGCTGAGGCAAATGAATCGCTTGAACTGTTACTGGCCAAGTTTCAAATGGAAGTCAAACTGGTTACATCTAAACATGGTATCCTCCAACCGACAGAGAAGATTTATGCCAAACTGGTTAAAGCCTTCTTGGAAGCAGACAAGGTTAGGGATTTGGCTGCATTCTTAATCCGTGCGGACAAGGAAGATGCTCCAGTATCTACTGAGAATTCTGCCATTGTCCATGTGATAAATGCTTGCATTTCCCTCGGGTGGTTGGATCAGGCACATGACTTACTTGACGAGATGCGATTTGCTGGGGTGAGAATTGGCACTTCTGTGTACTCATCCCTCCTAAAAGCATATTGCGCTGCAAACCAGCAAAGGGAGATTGTATCTCTCCTGAAGGATGCTAAAAGAGCAGGTGTCCAGCTTGATTCAACCTGCTATGAGGCTTTGATTGAATCTCGTGTGCTTAACAAAGACACAGTGGGTGCTCTTCATTTATTCAAAGAAATGAAAGAGGAGAAGGTATCTAAAACTGGTAACCCTCAATTTGAGATGTTGGTTGAAGGGTGTGTAACAAAAGGTGAGTCAGGCTCAATGGCTAAGCTTTTGGAGGAAATCAAGGAAGACCAGGGGGTCGACTGTGGTGTTCATGATTGGAACAGCGTGATCCATTTTTTCTGTAGGAAGAGATTGATGCAAGATGCTCAGAAGGCTCTGAAGAAGATGAAAGCTTTGGGCCACAAACCAAATGCACAGACGTTCCATTCACTTGTCACTGGGTATGCTGCTCTTGGCGGAAAGTATGTGGAGGTAACAGAATTGTGGGGTGAAATGAAAGTGCTTGCTTCATCCAGCTCAATTAAGTTCGACCAGGAGCTTCTAGATGCCTTATTGTACAGTTTTGTGAGAGGTGGGTTCTTTTTGAGAGCTAATGAAGTTGTGGAGATGATGGAACGAGAGTGTCTATTCATTGACAAATATAAGTACAGGACTCTTTTCCTGAAGTATCACAAGACACTTTACAAGGGCAAGGCTCCCAAGGTCCAGACAGAAGCTCAGTGCCAGAGGAGAGAAGCAGCATTGGTTTTCAAGAAATGGGTTGGTCTTACGTGAAGGTACCCTCAGCTCACTTTCCATCAGATAGTCTACGAGGCTTTACGTTATGGACCTTGAGTTGAGTGTCAAAATCCAAACTGACAGATCCCGTTGAAGAATTTAGCTCCAGCAATTCATAGGCCATTGATGCGTTGCAGCAGGTAAGTGACTAATATGAGAATTTCTGAAAAATGTAACAGCTACTATCAGAAGTTGCAAGACTGTGATGGTAAAGCACTCCCAAAGCAATTTCATTATTTTAACCACATGGAGTTGTGATAACATGAAATTGAAGGAGTACTTTAATTATGTAACTGGGGTTAGAATTCTTTGAATTATGCTACAGTAGTGACTAATGACATGAGATTTTTTCTGTTTTGTAGGAGTGATTCCGACCTGCGAGAGTGCCGAAAGCATAGAAATGCATCCAGAAAGACCACAATTACATGGGAAAGAGATTTGGTGCATCATTCATGTAGCAAGCTTTGCATAGATGGTTTGGATATTTGAAGAAGTGAGCCCCAGTTCGGCCGTGGGCGTCCGTCATACACCAAATTGCATTCTAAAATTTTGAAGTACTGTGGGATTATATAGGTAGAAGGAAACAATATTTCCACCCCATTTTATCTGTCTGTGTAGATTAATGCTAGGGATAGAAATCACAGAAAGCAACAAAAAGGTGTGGATTTTCATTATATAGCAAGCCAACCTTTGGCCTTTTTGCTGTCGTTTGGAGTATTTCTGTGGTAAATGCACTTGGTTTGCTTCACAATGTTGAGGATAGGAGAGACTGAATGTGATTGCTGAACTCTTGTTATTGAGAAAATTGAGACATTGAATCCTTCACCGTCATACTGTTGTATGTTGACTTTTTATCTTGTTCGAATGGATATTTCAGCTTCGGCCGTCAGTGGATCCAATCTGATTGAAGTATCCGAGAAATCTTTATGGAACCAATTCTTGGGATCTGGACTTCTATTGAATCTAACTTGGACATGACTACAAGACTGACTTGCTGCCTTGTTCGAATTTGTTTAGGATCCAGAAACTTGCTGATCCTTCTGATCTCCCCCAGTATTCTCATATTTCGGTATAAATTTAGAGAATTTAGTGTAATTTCTTCTTTAAAATGTGCTTGAGTTGAAGCTTTGGCCATTGATCTGGGCTTCATTTCTCTGAAATCAAATAATTGTAAAAAAGTGGGCAACATGTCTAATGGCTAAAGGGGGCAGTCTCGGTGCACGAAGCTCCCGCCTATGAGGGGTCCTGGGAAGGGGCGGACCACAAGGGCCTATAGTAGGTAGCCTTATATTGCATTTTATAAGACGTTGATTTCATGCTTTGAACCCGTAACCTCAGGGTCACATGATGACAACTTTTACCTTTACGCCAAGGCTTCTCTTACACATGTCTAATGACTATGATCACTAAACTGGGAATGTCCAAGAAATGAGTTGTTTGGATTACAAGAGCTTTAGCCCACTTCTGCTTTTATATTATATATATCTTATGGGTTAGAAAACAACCTCTTATAAAAATACAAGATAAAGTTGCATTCATAATCTTAAAACTTATGCCATACTAACTGCGCTTTTCATTAATTTATAGCCGTCCAATCACTAGAATATGGTTTTATATGGCAGGTACTCCAAATCCCTGAATTGGGAATTTGACCAAGGCTTCCAGTTTTACAAACAGTCTCAACCTGACATTTGAATCGTGTGGTCCCCATTACGGATTGCACCAACCACAATCAAGCACTTTGAACCATCCTAACCATTAATTGGAGAAAATTTTGCACATCACAAGCAGCATTGACTCTTTCTAACCGTCAAGATCTGTAGGCAAAGATTGCGCGTGGTGGCCCGCACAACACTCTCCCAGGATTCGCGGCGGCTCGAGGGAGGAGATGGGGGCTGGTAAGGGCATTTTAGTAAATTAACCACAACAGTACGTTATATTAACCGACCATTTGAACCAAATTCATTTCATTGCGCTTTGTTCTCACGCATTCCTCTTCCTCGTCGTCTTCTTCTTCTCCAAGGAGCAAATCAAATTTCTGGTAGGAATAGAATTCTCCCTCTCTCATGTCGATCGCTTACCATGCGCCCCTCTCTTTAAACTACGCCTCTCTCGTGGGGAAGTATAATCCAAGCTACTCGTTTGCTCATCCATGGAAGAGAACCCAGCTTATTCCCGAGAATTTCCTAACCCGAAAGGGAATTTCGGCACCTGCAACCCCTTTCTGTTCTGGAAAGAAATCGGCGAGCACTGGAAAAGTTCTTTGCAAGCTGCCGGATAAAACCCGTAAGTGATCGAAAAGGTTAATTTTTCTTGCTTGGAAATTGGTGATATTTTTAAAATCTAGCTTTCTTTGAAATTAGGTAATTTCTTGTGTTCCCGTAATTTGCTTTTGAATTGAGTTCTTGGGTGTTTGATTTTTATTTCTTGTTATTTCCTGCATCTGGGGGCATCTTGGGATATCGTGCCTTTAAGGTTTCTCTGCGAGTCTTATTTAGCTCTGGGTGGTAGGCTTTATTTAGGTCTGGCTTCCTATATCACACATATTTAGATGGTCAATGACATAAAATGCCTTCATTTGAGCTGGCTATTGGCTGCATGGGATAAAGCAAACCTAACATAAAACTAGCTAAACATAGAACTTTTATTTGCTTACTAGGTAGATCCCACGAAATTCCCAAGCACTAGGCAAGTCAAATCTGGCATTCTTCCAAGTATACTGGACGAGAGTAATCGGGATTATTTTTCAGGTTTGATTCCTTGAAAGGATTGTTATAGCACAATTTTACATGCACCCAGGTTTCATATTCAAGGAGAGTGGGCTGTTAAATGCCTCACCTAAGTAGTGAGATTGATTCGTTTGGGTGGTGGATGTCAGTTTTGATGGTAAGATTGGCCTTGACTGAGACCTGCATTTGACGGGTGGTACCTCTGCAATAAGATTCCTTGACATCACTGTTGGGAACTCACCTATTACTTCAACGTTAGGCTGTGCTACTTATGCGACTGCAGTGTTCGGATTGGATTCTCCTGCTATGCTGTTTGGATGCATGGGATATGGAATGTGGGTGTTCTTAGGATAGGATCATGGTTTATATTGAATGGAACGCTGCTGGGATTATTTGTTGGAAGCCCCTTGTGGCGTGTCTTGGTTTTGCTGTACTCTTCAGATTTATAGAGAGATACATTTTCCATCTTACCTTAAGAGTAAACTAAAGTTAAGCTTGAGTAAATGCAGATTATTAATATGAAAGTATAAGAATAAATGAAGATACATGAATCCTGATTTTCCTCGTTTAAGGATAAATTGTAGCCCATTTAGTGTCAGGTAACCATTTTGTAGTTTCATATTTTAATCTAACTCTTAAGTTCAGTTCGAGTAAAAACTTGTCTAACGTCGTGTGTTACCACTTGTAGCTCCAGCTGTTACTGGATCCTCCTGGAAAGAATCAATTCTGAACAGCGAAGTTCCTGTTCTTGTGGAATTCTGGGCTTCTTGGTGCGGACCTTGTAAGATGGTCCACCCCGTGATCGATGAAATAGCAGAGGCATATGCTGGGAAAATAATGTGTTTCAAGCTCAATACAGATAAGGACCCGCAAGTTGCTTCTGAATATGGCATTACGAAAATCCCAACAATCCTGCTGTTTAAGAATGGGGAGAAACGACATTCAATTACTGGTACTATGCCCAAGTCTGTCTATGCAAAAGCTATTGATCGGTGCCTGGCAGCCTAGAGACCACGCGTCTGATTTCAGCCTGTCATATTCAATTACTGCTAATATCATCAATCTGCTGTCAAAAAATCTGGATATAGTCTATAGTGGGTAAGCTGATTGATTTACAAGAGTAGCTAAACTGAAAACTTCTACACATAATACAATACGGGATCTCATGGTGACTGTACATAATACAACCCGTATGTTTGAAAACATCATTTTGTTGTAAATTGCAATTTGCATGCTAAGTTGATCAGCATGTGATTCTTTCTTTTCATTCATTAATAACAGAAGCCGATTGAACTGACTTGTATCCGCTTGCTGAAGTGTATTGTGGAAGCTACCATCCAAAATAAAAGAGAAGTGTGTTGTGAAACCATACTCTGTGTTTCTTTGTTGGTTCTGTTGTCCACTTCGAATGATTGAACTGCACATGATTCCATTTGAATGGACACTCAAGAGAAATGTTGCTGCTGTATTTTCTTTGAAGGTAGAATCAATTTATGAGATATGTGAAGCCATCAAATTTCTTTTGTAGATGAAAGAGATGAATTGAACACTTCCGATATCAGTTCTTTAGTTTCACTATGAAAACTGCTAAAGAGAAGCTTAATGGTTCAAAAATATAAATTTCTTGCTATTTTGTTCACCCTAGACAAAAAATGGCATAAATTAGGAGGGAGACGATCTAAGTCGAAGTTCTTAAAAGGGAAAATGGAAAGCCTAAAAGAACGTGGATAAAAGTGGTGCGAAAAGATTTAAAAACATTGGAATTAAATGAAGCCATAACACTCGATGGAGAGGAATGGACGAACAAGTTTCATGCAGCCGACCCCTACTTGGGAATAAGGTCTTGATGATGACGATGATGATTTTGTTTACCCTGTATGACCGCTTAAAATTGAATTTCTGGATGCGTTGCTAGGTGCATGATTTAACCAGATTGAAAGGGGCTGTGCCCATCTCTCTTCATGTAACTTATTGGCAATTTGTGCGAGCTGGTTGTTGACAATTTATACTCAACGGGCACACATCGTTCATGTCCTTGTTCAGTTTCCTTGTCAGTTGGAATGGTAGGCTCCACCGAACTTAACTTCCCTCCCCTTGAAAGTCTTGTCAGGGAGAGAGGATGGTATACACATCTCAATCAGGTGTTGCCCATTAAGGACATGGTACCGGTTCTGGACCATTTGCTTAATGGTCCGGGCTTCCCTGTTCAATCTTCACAAGATCTACGGCTGAACGCATGTAATGATTTACGCACACCGACGCCCTGCGGAAACACAAAATTTCAGGCCGTGGAAGACAAAATCGTTCGGCACGTTGGAATGGTAAACTCCCCGAGGAAGACAAAATACAAGATCAGAAGCTAAACAATGCCGAGATACCAATGCAAAAAAGTTCCAGGCCGCAAAAGTCTCGTCGGGTATCCCAAAAGTGATCGTTAGGCACGTTGGCACTTGGACCTGATTATGGAGGGGTTGGACAAATTGAGAGGAGGTTAGTAACCTTTTTTTACTTGACGTGACGTTTAGTTTACAGGTTCAAGGCGTAAAAATAGACTCTTACAGAATGCAGGAAAGGCTATATACGATTGACTCTTGTGGTCTGCCCTTTTTCTGAACCCTACATATGTAGAAGCTTTGTGCACAGGAACTGTCTTTTATAGTTAAAAGCGCTCCAAAATACTAGCTAGACACTCTAGTGAGCATTTTGTTACCGCTTTTTGGGACCCTATATTTGCATGCTCCAATTAATTTATGTGATGGTGTCCCATTGGATAGCATCATCTTCATCAAGAGTTTATCCCGATTAAGGGTTAGCCACATGAATCTTGTACATCTACTTCTCTCTATTAAGTGATCTTATTTAGTTTTAAAGTTTTTAAATCTTTTTTCATTATTTCTATTCATATTTTTTTGAGTCTTTCTTTTGTCCTTTTAAAACCTTCGACTTGGATTGCTGGACCCATCAAATATATGTAATAAATAAAAAGGAGCATGTTCGTTGAAAGATTTGAGCATGTCAAGAGATATAATTCAAGACAGATCCTTCTCAATCAACACTGTGCTACTGTTATCCTATCCACATGTTTTCTGATTCATTAATCCATGAATCATATGAATGAGTTAGATCTCTGCAGAGGTGAGCTTTGGAAAAGTGGTATCTCTCCTTTGGAGGTCCATTTAGCAATCCTCACTGTGAAATGGCCGTCCAGGCAGGGCATCCGGCGATCATTTCCGTTGACACTAACTTTAGGACTAACTCTGATGGGTTCTTATAACTGGATCAAAAGTATAACGTTTAGAATCGCGGATAAATACGGGCACATTCTATCTTTTTACCAATCTATGCCAGACATGTAATGTGGTCCCATGCTAGACAGATATTATTATTTCCCAAAAGTTAAACGCATTGCCCGTTCACTCACCGAAGAGCATGTGACTTGTTACAGAATTATTGACAAATAGCTCATAGTATAGGACAATCAGTCTTGCTAATGATCCAAACCGTTCATGTGTTGAAAGTTTGAAAACTCTTCTTGAATGAGCTGCACCAACATATTCATGCATCAGATGACCCTAAAACCTCTGATTTCTTAAGATGCTCGTAACCCCACTTTTGATCTTTCTGGGCCGTCCATTTTACATTTCTAAACTACAGATCTAGGATCATCCAATAGTGCTTGCTATTGTATGGCTCAGATCTTTGATCCCTAAAAAGCTGGGTCCACTTAAATCTTGTACCTTTCACCCACTAGGCCACAGTTCAGTCCCTCTTTCAAAAGTATGCGTAGGATTAGCCACGTACACCCCAGCGCATCAAACGCTCCTGTCAGCCTGCTCAAGTGTGGCATTTATTATCCCGCATCGGCGCACGCCACCCGAACCGCGTTAAGGTGCGGTCGGTACAGCTGTAAGCCAATCGGCATACAAAACCTTCCCTGTCCTTGTGAATTTGTGTCTCCTCAATTCTCTCTCACCAGTGTCCATTTCCATGGCTTCCTCTCTCTGCTTCAAGTTGTCTCTTTGTTTCATCCTCATCTCCATGATCTACACCCATGTTGCAGAAAGTCAGATTGATGAAACCAGCTTGCAGATTATGACTGAAGCTCTTGAATGGGGCTCAACTGAGCCAATGTTCGAGTTTGGAGATGAAGATGAAGATGAAGGTGATTTGGCGAGAAGATCTCTTTACTGGCATGCCAAGCGTTATTACATCTCCTATGGAGCTCTTTCTGCCAACAGGGTCCCTTGCCCACCTCGCTCTGGAAGATCTTACTACACCCACAACTGCTACAGAGCTAGAGGCCCTGTTCATCCTTACAGGCGTGGTTGCTCTGCCATTACAAGGTGCAGAAGAAATTATTGATAGCCTCTGTTGGGGTTATAGTTGTCTTATTTAATGGGCTTTTATCTATGGATTTGTTCATTTGATTAAAGTATTTCTGTTTGGAATGTAGATCTATTGGAATATGGCTGCGTGAGTATCAAAAACTTATCGACTATTTGGGTTCCCATAGATTGCAATGCATTTGGATTGGACATGGCTTATTTCTAGCTCTTCGTTTGCCTGCATTTAGATGTGTCTATGATAGGTGTGGGATTGGATTCTAATCCTTGTAAATCCTCCATGCCGTTACTTTTATTTGTCTAGTTTTTCCTTCTTCTTTTTTGATGTCATAGTCCAGACTTATCCATCTCTATATATGAAAATCAAATCGGTTTAGAAGCTAGATTTTGTTGGAATGTCAGACTTTCTTTTGTACCAAAATCCAGATCTTCTCAAATCTCTCTCTTTTGAGCTTGAACCTTGTTCTTCTTTTCCTTTAATGAAATGGGGTTGTTTCTTTCTGAAAGTTGGGTTATGGTTTTGACCAAGGGAGTAATGGGTTCTCTCTCTCCATTGATAGGAAATAGGGACTTCTGGTTTTAGAGTGGTCTATGGAGTATGTCGACATGGATTGAATCTGGGTGAAAATAGAATGTGAAAAAGTTTGAGAAAGATTGAAAAAGGAAAGTAGAAATATAAAAGAGTAAAGGCAAGAGTCTGGTTGCAGTCAATGGGTGGGGTATCTTTTCCTGTTGGTGGTTGTCACTGTTAGCATCTTCTTCCAAGTTATGCTCACATTTCCTGTTACTGGTTAAAGGAAGATGCCAGTAGGGAAAATTATTCCCATCGACGCCACCTTCTATGCCATCTCCATTTCCCACCTTCTACCCACACTTTTTCTCTTCTACTGCTGGACTCTTGTGGTCCTGTTACTATTCTCTGAGAGAGAGAGAGAGAGCAGGGAATCGATTTAGGTTGAGAGGCTTGGAATTTTGCACTAGGGTTTAGGGATGAGGTTGTCCTTAAAGCAATTATTTGTGAGCGTTGGTGCGCCCACTTATTAGTTGGGATGCGTTAAAGTTTCTACCAGCTTTGGCTTTGGTGGGTCACATATGTTCTATTATTTTTTTTACCGTATTTTCGTGGGAACATTTGTAAGCTAGGACAGCTTCAGGTGGCTGAAATACGTTCAGTGGTTGGACTTTTCCTGGTCTGAACCGTCATGGATGACAAATTTTGGGTAGACCATGAACTGAAAATCTTCTCCAATGGGTGATCATAAAATTTCAAAAATGGAACTCAAATCTTGACTAACTGGAGGGTTAAGATCATCTGTGTAAGATTTCTCTTGTACCACCTGCATAAAGTGTGGCCCCAAACTTTTTATTAAAAATAAAGAAAAGGGAAAAAGTGTGGCATCCAAGATAACATTTTTGATATGTGACTTTTATAGTGGACTTAACCCTTAATTGATGTGGAATGCCCGTTTGGTGAAACTTATTTCAAACTTTGGTCAGTCTAGAATAGTCATGTGAAATGTGACTGATCATAAAATTTCAAAAATGGTACTCAAATCTTGACTAACTGGAGGGTTAAGATCATCTATGTGTAAGATTTCTCTTGTACCACCTGTATAAAGTGTGGCCCCAAACTTTTTCTTAAAAATAAAGAAAAGGGCAAAAGTGTGGCATCCAAGATAACATTTTTTATATGTGACTTTTATAGTGGACTTAACCCTCAATTGATGTGGAGTGCCCGTTTGGTGAAACTTATTTCAAACTTTGGTCAGTCTAGAGTAGTCATGTGAAATGTGACTGATAAAAGAACTCTAATCACGCCAAATAGTGCGGTCCTAACATTCAACTATATGTGTTTTCAATCATTGAACGTGCCCATAAAAGAGAATGGAAGTGTAAACAAAAAGTTTACGTTCCAACACTCCAGCATATATTATGAATTGTCCAGTGGTTTGATTATAGATGGAGGGTTCAGATAATAAGGCGGACCTATTATGTAGAAAGTGGTCGTGCCACATTGTGTTATAGTGGTCCAAACTCCAAAGCAAGCGAGCTGAGCCATCGATCTTGTCTGGATTAGTAACAAAGTTTAAGAACCGAAGAAAGTGTCTGCTTGCAAAAAAACCAGGATTTGCCGGTTTAGTGTCCCGCAGTGCAGTGGATGGCGGTACCAAAGAGGGAACAGTGAGGTCGAGATCTTGTTATCCAGCCTATATAATGTCTAATGAAAACCTGAATCGTTCACAATCTTGGCCTTAATTTTTAGATATTTTATATTTTAAAGTTTGTATGAAGGATATTCAACTAGAAGTTTTAGCTTTTCCTCCCTACATGAATAAGAGATTGAGGGGATGGCAAGTGAACAATGGGATCAGGATCATGTAAGTTAGTAGGTGGGACAAAGTTTGCTGAATCTGCAATCGGGAACTGGTGAGAATGGATGAGGCACTTGTAGTTGCACAGATGCTAGAAAGAAAGGTTTGAAGTATTATCTATACTACTGTACTAAGCGAATACCCGTCCTTACTTTTAAAGGAGGACATTCAATCCTACTAGCAATTGTTTCTAGCTAAATATGTTTTACACCCAAGTTTTTAAAAAATATATACATTACTTATTTATTCTTAAATTTAATTTAATTTTTTAATTAGACTAGAATTCTTCCCTTTATTCAATTAGATATTGTAGCCAAATTAACTTTTTCAATCAATAAAAATTCTAAAGAGATAGATACGACCAAAGAGAGAGTTAAGAAGAAGATGATGACGATGGTGAATAAACGGGAAAGACATATCCAAAAGAGATGACATTGGATAGAATATAACCTAATGTTTTTACATAAAATTATTATTAGACATTCCAATTCAAATAGATCATTTTCTTTTGTGGGTTTTATTGTAAATCTTTTTATTATTATTTGTGATCCCTTTTCTTTGTTATTATCTAAAGGAAAAATTAGGAGATGAAGGATGATGTGTAGGTGAATTGGAAGGAAATGTCATGGATAGTGATGGAGTGTGTGGAATTAGATGACCATGAAACCAAATTAGTCTTAAGGAAAATGTTGAGAAAACCAAAGGGGTTAAATACAAACACTAGAAAATGGATATGTTATCAAACAATGACTGTTCATGGAACAAGAGTTTAATGCTACTTTTACATGAGAGTCAAGTTTCTAGTTTTATCACAAAAAGCCTCTTTTACACGATAAAAACTCATATAGGAACACTCGATCTCTCTCACAAGCACTATAGACATCATAAATCCATATACTGCTAGATCTTAGGATATTACAGGCAAGCTCTATATCTTAATGCCAAAGTTCTTGACCATTCATCTTCTAAGTGTCTTTTATTTGGCATACTTTTGAGGAGTATCTTTGAGCGAATGAAGAACATGTGCTATAAATTTTATAGCATAATAATCTTAAGTAAATTACTCAAGATCAAAACTATATGAATGAATAAAGGCCACTTATAGTTATAATTTTATAACTATAAAAAATTATCACAATTTAAACTAAAATTATTTTTTATTGTCCAAGTCATAGATCTAGCCCGTGTGTGCACGAGCAACTTGCTAGTTCAAAATACATAAGACAGAGGAAAATAACACTTTTGGAGAAATAGTCTAAGTGCCGGCCTTAAGAAATAGAAAATCTATATGACCAAATATTTTTGTCAAAAATATTTTCTTTTTTCTTCTTCATTTAGTATAGGAATACATCATGAAAACTGCCTCAAACAAAGAACATGTTTTTTTCTCTTAGTTTCTCTCTTATTCATTGAGCGAAGAAAGTTGGGCTTTGCCCCAGCTACTGCTATGCTTGGGAAACCAAAAGAGCTACTGAAGGAAAGAGATGCAGTTTCTCCCTTGGCCTTTGGAGAGGGAAAATGTCCTTCGTGCAATTTTTTTTGCTTCGTGTGCTGGCTTGGCTCTTCAACCAAGGAGAAGGAGGCATTTTGGCCCTCAGAATTTGTATGTAAGATGAGCCAATCAACTGACCCACCATATTTGAGAATAAGGTGGGATCCCTAGATGTAGTGGCTGGTGAGCTATTGATCTACAAGCGAATTTTGGTGAGATTCTTTATCGAGCAACTTGCTAGTTCAAAAACCATAAGATGGAAGACTCGCACTTTTGGAGATTACTACGTTCTAAGAGCTGGCCCCCAAAATATCCATTCTTAGTCATTTATCTGCAGGCGCGATATTCAAATGATGAGCAAGATTGCAAACGGGACATAATATATAAAGTTCTGCTCTCTCCTAATTCACCCTCCCTGTAAACCTCCATGGCTCAGCTCATGGAACACGTCTTTCTTTACAAGCCACTCTTTCTCTCCTCTTCCAGGACCAACTTCATTATTTGCAGAACGACGAACATACATCGTCCACATGGACAAATCAGCCATATCATCATCCCATTCCAGTCATCATACTTGGTGCACATCAAAACTTTCATCCCTGCGATGGCGTCTACTTGACTCACCTCTACACTTACAACCACATCCGACAGGGCTTCACCGCTGCGCTGTCAGAGTCACAAAATTGAAGAATTAGAGAGTGACAGGTCATATTGCCTATTATCTAGAATCATATGTAAAGTTCCGTATAGCACACACCTAAATTCTTTGGCCCACAGAGACATCCGGGTTATGGGCGGCAGCCAGGTTAGTGATGATGTGATATAATTGGAATAATTGACACTTGTATCTAGTCGTGGAGTAAAGGGAAGTCCTTATACAATGGCTGAGTTGTCACCATGTGATTTGGAGGTCATAAATTTAAGACATGAAAACAGCTTCTTATAAAATACAAGATAAAATTACATACTATAGGCTTTTTGTAGTTTGCTCTTTCTCTAAACCTCAGATACTGAAAAGCTTTAAAGATGATGGCATGCCACCAGTGCCGAAAAGATTAAGAGGTGTCTGTCATATTGGTTCATAATTCAACTCTTCCCACTGTAATAGATAACTCATTGGAGCCAGATCTTTTAGGAAAGAGCTGAAGGAAAGAGGCATAAAGATCAACACTGCCTCTGATTACGATTCACTGAGAGACTGCTGTGGCCATGGGACTCACACAGCCTCAAACGCTGAGGACACTGGCCATATATAAGGTCCTATTCACGACTGATACTGACGAGTCATCCGCAATAGATGTAGTGGCTGGCATTGATCAAGCAATTGGTGACGGTGTGGATTTGATGTCATTGTCTTTAGGGTTTGCTCAGACACCTTACTGTCACAATGCAGTTGCCTTTGGAGCTTTCTCTGCTGTGGAGAAAGGAATCTGTGTCTTGTTCTTCTGTTAATGCTGGACTGGCAGCTATACTATTTATAATGGTACACCACTATTCAAACTTCAAGTTATGTCATACATAAACTGGACTTATAATACTTATATGCCTAATATATCCTCAACGTAAAAGGTTTAGGAGTCTTGCACATGAATTTGATAAATGTGAGATGTCAGGATTTGAACTAACGAACTTTCTGTCAATAAAGCTCTGATACATGTTAGATTATTATTTAACCTAAAAGCTTAAACTTATAAGAAGTGGGCCAAAAATAGTTAATCTCTACCACTCCACTCCACGGAGCATGACTGCTGGTGAATCAACAACATAGGAATTATGCAGCAGCTATAAAACTTGGCACGGATCCAAACAATTCAAGGGAAATCTTATTTCCCTGAAACCATATCGATCTCCAACGCCCCTCTCTACTATAGACATGGGAATGTTAACATGGAGAAGAGTTCTCAAAATTCCCTTTAACCCAAAAATGTTCTTGGAAAGATCTCGTTCCACAGTATTTATATGGACATAAGCGAAGTGAATTGAACCGATGGAAAAGGAGTGATCTTTATTGTTGATTCTCTTGATCTAGAATAAATGGGGCCAGATGATTTCTTTATTCCATCCTTGGCAGTAATTAACTTGCATGATGGTGAACGCATTGTCGTCGTGTAACCTTGAGGTCACAGGTTTAAGGAGTAGAAACAGCCTCTAACAAAAATATAAGGTAAAGCTGCGTATTATAGACCCTTATAGTCCGCTCCTTCCCCAAACCCTGCATAGGCAGGAGCTTAGTGCACCATGGCTGCTTTTTTTTTTTAATGGTGAAAGCGTGAAAAGGCACGTCATTAGATCAGCATCGATATCTAAGTTCCAACAGAGTCCTGGGAGTGAAACCAGCTCCACACGTAGCCAAATTCTCCACGAGGGCAAAAGCCCAGGGATTCTAAATTCAGGAATGGTGGTTGTAGAAGTCAATATATTGGCTGCATGGATCCCTAATCAACCCAATTGCACAACTCGGTATCTAATTTTTTTGCTAGACTCTACATCTCAATGAAGAGACTTTTGCAAAATTCAATACTATTGACGCTTGTAGTCTACCCCTTTCTGGACCATAAATATGGGAGAGCTGAGTGCACTGAGGCTGCCTTTTAGCACAGCATCTCAATGGCCTCATCGTACATAATCGTTCTGGCGGCATTATTGCGTGCGACTTACTGAAGTTGGAGCTCAGCAGCCATTCGTTCTGCGCTGATGACCACTGCAAAAGTAACAGACAAGTCTCACAGATCCATCGCTGATATGAGCAGTGGTAAATCTGTAAGACCTCTTGATTTTAGAACAGGACACATGAACCCAAACAACTCTATGCAACCCGTTCTGTGATATAGAGTTACAGGATGACATCGATTGTATTTAGGGCCACAATTATACAGCCCTACTAATAAGGTTCATCACTTGGAATCCTAATCACACTTGCATAAGCACTAAATTTTATCTTAATTATCCTTCATCGTCACCCTTAGTAACACGAACACAACTCAATCTACGTTTAGAAGGATCTTAACCAATGTTTTTGATTCATCTTCTGTTTATCGAGCACTCGTGAATCTGCCACCACGGATGAAAGTCATTGTCGCCACTGGTACTCTCATTTGAAGGTAAGTCCAGCAAGCAAAAGCTTTCGTGACGTGAAGATTGAATTGGTAGCGTATAGGACAGAGAATGATTAAATGGAAAATTGTGGGTAACTCAGCTGGCTTGGAAATGGGGGTTCAAGAAATCCATGAATCGAGATCCTGATGCATATAGATAAATATGGTCCAATGGGAGCAAGAATTTTGAGGAACATTTGGGAAGCATGTTGTAAGAAGTCCAATGGTTTCGCTGTTGCACATAATAAACACTAGGAATTTATTTGCAGAGCTTGGAAATGCAACATTGGTCTAAGCCTGATCAGAAAATTTAGTATATAGTAGACTATGAATAATTTGCTCATGCTGAGTTCTATTGTCGAATATAAATGGAAATTATGTATGTACCTATCTTCTCTGGCAACACCAGATGAATGTGTATTTATTTTTGAGAAATAATGTTAATATTTCCTTGCAAGAAACAGTTTCCAGATCAGCAAGATTGAAACAGGAAATGTCAGGGTAGAGAGAGGGAAATTGTGGGTACCGCAGCTGGCAAGAGGGCGGGGGGAAGCATGTACGGGTGAGAAGTCCTATAGTTTCCGCCACTGCGAATTAGCAAAAATGACTTCATGCATTGTATTCAAGCCACATAGGAAGTTAAATATTTTAAATTGGCCTATCAATAGTTCCAAGGGACAAATTACCAAGCAAAATAGCAAATCACTCGTATTCTCTAAATCTAATCCTAGTTCTAATCCCAGCCCAAGATGAACCTGTATCTAAGCGTCTTCCAAGAGACATGCCAAGTTGTCTGGGACCAGCTAAGCTAGATTTTGTTGACCTGTGAATAATTAGGTCTCCTTTTTTCATCTTCAAGCTTAAGGAACATATGGCTAACTACCCCTCATTAATCCAAAATATATCACTGAAGATAGTGCGTGACTGGAAATGTAGGTGTCTTATTTTCGTTGCTGTGGCTGATCGGTTGGCTAATGGGAGGTGAGAAGAGCTATCCATGGCTTTTCTTTAGGACTATCCTAATTGGTTCAGACCAAGAAGACTTTTGTTGTTACCAAAATTATCTGTACCTTACGACTAAAACTGATAAACCAAATTAATCAAATTAAATTCTCAATCCGTTCAGAATTCAGATTGATATCTCTTACCCACCACCGCGCCTCGCCACCAGCCCCCGTGCCTCTGCTCATTTTAAATTAGTAACCCTACATTCCGATGTTTGTTTAGCGGAAAACAGAAACTTCTGCTTGAATTTTTCCTGTACAAAAGTTTTTGGGACAAACTGCATCTCGAAATTGGATTGTTGGATTCCTCTCATTTTGTTTTCCCGATTTAGTGCTTACGTTTCTCTGTGCTAGATTTCAGGGAAGCAACAATTAAGTTAAGATGTTTCATTCGAGAAAATGGTGTTTGACTTAGTTCGTGATTCTTCACTTCATAGGTTCTTAAGCAAACAAGTTACGATGCTGTGCAGTGGCAATACTAGAGTTGTCTACTTATTGAATTGAGAACAATTTTTTAAGGACTACTCTTCACTGTATTACAGAAGGCTTCAAAGATCACTTAATGGTCCTATCTTTGATCGATTAGGTGTGCTCTCTTTGTACGTTTGCCTTAGGATGGCCCAAGATAGACACTCTAGGAGAAAAATCAAAACTATATAACAATGCCCACAAAAGGAATACAGAATGAATCTATATAACAATGTTTAGAACTAAGTGGAACTATACATAAACGAATCGCATGATTTTGAGATAGGTAAAAAATCTGAACCATGCCCTTAGCTAAAAGCTTCCATGTGATACTGTGGTTATTTAGTAACTCCCTCGAGAAGCCAACTGCAAAGTACCTTATATCACCAGCGTAATTTTACTCCACGACTTGGATTTTTGTCAAATGAATCCAATAAATTTGGAGGCCAATGTGTGTGTGTTTGTGCATGTGTGTGTGTGCGCGCGCGAGGGAGAGATGACTAATGACTTTCAGCACAGCTGCAGATTCTTGTGGTACGTCAACTAGCATACGTCTTCAACGTGGTATGTCAACTAGCTTACAACGGCTTCAATGCTGATCCACACAGACGGCCGGCCTGCAAAAGATTCAAGCTGGCTTATATCGTCCTGGACAACCAAAAGAAAATCTACGTACAACGACGAATTCGGTCTTTACGAGGCAGACGAGATAAACAATTACGCTTGATGTAGACCTTGACAAAATCTATATATTGTGCCATCCCCTAATCTCCTTAGCCATGTACAAGTCAAAGATCATGGGGCATATCCGCCTTACCAAGCTCCTCATCTGCCTCTTCCTTCTCTCCCATGTGGCAACGTCCTCCTCCATCAAAGAACGACGACCATACATCATCCACATGGACAAATCAGCCCTACCATCATCCCATTCCACCTATCACGAGTGGTATACATCAATACTCTCATCCTTGTCAGCGACAGATGGCATCTTCCCAACCCACCTTTACACTTACAGTCACGTCTTACATGGCTTTAGTGCCTTGTTGTCACCCATGCAACTTGAACAATTGGAGAGAATGCCAGGTCATATTGCCACTTATCCAGAGTCATATGCAAAGCTCCACACAACATATACACCTAAATTTCTTGGTTTGAAGAGACATGCTGGGTTATGGCCGGCATCGAGGTTTGGTGATGATATGATAATTGGGATAATCGACACTGGTGTCTGGCCAGAGAGTGAGAGCTTCAGGGATGATGGCATGCCGCCGGTGCCAGAAAGATGGAGAGGCGAGTGCGAAACTGGGACAGAATTCAACTCGTCCCACTGTAATAGGAAACTCATTGGAGCTAGATCTTTTAGCAAAGGGCTCAAGGAAGGAGGCATCAATATTTCCACCACCCACGACTACGATTCACCAAGAGATTTCTTTGGCCATGGGACTCACACGGCCTCAACGGCAGCTGGGAGTCGAGTACCTGGTGCCAGCTACTTTGGCTACGCTGAGGGAACTGCATTTGGTATAGCACCCATGGCTAGGGTGGCAATGTATAAGGTACTATTCTATACTGATACTTGGGAGTCTGCAGCAAGTGATGTACTAGCTGGCATGGATCAAGCAATTGCCGACGGTGTAGATTTAATGTCATTGTCTTTAGGGTTTCCCCAAACCCCTTACTTTAACAATGTAATTGCCCTTGGAGCTTTTGCTGCTACGGAGAAAGGGATATTTGTGTCTTGTTCGGCTGGAAATAGTGGTCCTGACAATTATAGCATCTTCAATGGTGCCCCATGGATCACAACTGTTGGTGCGTCCTCTATAGATAGGGGTTATGGTGCTATTGCAACACTTGGCAATGGGGTCGAAACAATCCAAGGGAGTTCATATTTCCCTGAAAGCATATTCATCTCTGGTTTTCCTCTCTACTATGGATATGGTAATGCTAGTAAGGAGATGTGTCTCATAGGTGCCCTTGACGCCAAAGATGTCGTTGGGAAGATCGTTTTCTGCTCCTTCCATAATTTCTCTTCGCAGATAAGGGAAGTGAACAGAACGGGAGCTAAAGGAGCAATCATTGCTGTTGATTCCGCAGACGATTTGTGGCCCAATTATTTCTTTATGCCAGCTATAGCAGTTAGCTTTGAGGATGGTGCAAAGGTGAAAAAGTATATACTAGCATCAGCAGAAACATCAAAGGTGGATATCGAATTCCAGAAAACTTTCTTGGGAGGGAAACCAGCTCCTCAAGTGGCCGAATTCTCTTCACGAGGGCCTAATTCCATTAGTCCAGGTATCCTGAAGCCCGATATAGTAGCACCCGGTGTCAATATATTGGCTTCATGGGTCCCTAATCACCCAGTTGCACGGGTGGGCTCTGATTTATTATCCTCTAGTTATGTGCTAGAGTCCGGCACCTCAATGGCCTCACCTCACGTTGTCGGGGTAGCAGCATTACTCCGTGCAGTTCACCCAGATTGGAGCTCAGCGGCCATTCGGTCAGCATTAATGACCACGGCAAAAATAACAGACAATACTCATGGGCCCATCGTGGATCAGGATAGCGGTAAATCTGCAACACCTCTTGATTTTGGAGCAGGACATATAAACCCAAACAAGGCAATGGACCCCGGCCTTGTATACAACATAGAGTTACAAGATTACATTGATTTTATCTGTGGCCTCAACTATACAACCCAAGAGATAAGGGTTATCACTAGGGATCCTAGTTACACTTGCACAAATGCTAACCTCGATCTCAATTATCCTTCTTTCATCGTCATCCTTAATAACACAAACAGGACTCAATCTGCATTCAAGAGAACCTTAACAAATGTTGTTGATTCACCTTCCATTTATCGAGCAGTGGTGAACGCACCACAGGGGATGAAAGTCGTTGTGGAGCCGCAGGTGCTTTCTTTTGAAGGCAAATATAGCAAGCAAGAGTTTTCAGTGACCGTGGAGATTGAAGTAGTATCTGTTGGTGTAGAGAGAGGATACAGGGGAAATTATGGGTACCTCAGCTGGCTTGAAGATGGGGGGAAGCATGTAGTAAGAAGTCCTATAGTTTCTGCGTTTGCAAATTCAAACGAAGACTGAGCGTGGCAGGATCTTAAACTTTAATACGTTAAGAGTTGTCTTGGCCAGATTTTGGGTGGCCGTTGAATAATTCGCTCATGTTCTAAGTATGATCTTACGAACTTGTGAGAGTTGGTAGACAATGTCTCTCTCTCTCTCTCTCTCTCTCTCTCTCTCTCTCTCTCTCTCTCTCTCTCTCTCTCTCTCTCTCTCTCTCTCTCTCTCTCTCTCTTTTATAGGTTCTATGGCTATTTTCAAAGCAAAGCCAAGTAATTGAATAATTACTAAGTCATCTACTCGGAAAAGTGGGATGGATGTTCATAATGGAAGAATTTTCAACCACATTTACATATAATGTTTGAAAGATATCAGCATATATGAACTTAAATAAGGAACCGCACTGGAAGTAAGAGTACAATATGAGAAGAAAGGGATATCTAGACGTACGTGCAGCAAGGGGGATTGTGCAAAGATCACGGCAAAATATATTGCACGATTGGGAAATTTAGGGATTTATGAGAGGTGAGAAGACCCATGTATGGCTTTTATACAGAGGTATTTCACGAAGGCCATTCAAATTGGTTTAGATCTAGCATTCTTATCTGGATCAGATCAAAACTGATCATAGACCCAAATTAATCAAATCAAGTAGGCAATTTTGACATGAAGGTATTTCTCCCCTTCGTACTAATTTAAAACCCATTTTACCCTTTCCTACAAAACCTTTCTTAAATGCAAATACTTGACGTAATTCAATACAAGTCCACTAAAATGGTATAAGCTAATAGATTTCATAGGCATAAATATTGTGGAGCAGCCACTATAGACCAATACTGCATTCTCTTGCGCGGCGTTCTATACAAGTCAATTGCGGTAAATTTCTTCTTGCCTTCATATCTCTAGTAGTAAGTGAGATTTTGAGGTGGTTTTTTATGGCGTTCTATACTTTACTGGTGTACTTCTTTCAGTTAATGTATTTGTATTTAAATTTTCTTCTTCTTCTTCTTTCTGTTCTTCGGCAATTATTCCTTCCATCCTGTGCTCATTTCCTTTTCCTTACCATCTTCCTGCCAACAACCCTTTCAAAGTGGAGTTGAGAAGGATCCCATTATTGAACACAGACATGGAATTCAATCTGCTGTCCGCTGCTCTGCTCATTTGAAATTAAGAAACTCTACATGTTGAAGTTTGAAGTTAGCATTGGAAAAGATAATTTCTGCTTGAATTTTTCTTGCACAAAGTATTTTGGGACCAAAAATCTAAATACTTTATCTTGAATTCAAATAGTTAGACTTTTTTTTTGTTCTGTTCTCAATTAATTCATAAGGTTCTCTTTTTCATTTGATTGATTGCTCAAAAGCAAGACATGACGAGTGCTATTGGCTCTTTGAAGCTACTGGAATGAAAGTTTACTTTGATAACACCCAGATAGTTATCTATGAATCTTCTCAGATCCTATAGAATGGGTTAGTACTAGTGATTCTTCTCTTGCTAGAGTTGTTTATTTATGGTATGAAGAATCCTTTAAGAGATGCCTTCACTATTTGACAAAAGGTTTCCCAGAAAGATCTAACATTGGAGTCCCATCTTTGAGCAATTTGGTGTGCTCTCTTAGGAGGTCAACCTTTGGGTAGCTCAAGATATGCTCTTGTAAGATGCTCAAAAATATATAACAATGCCTAAAAATGGAGGTAAAAGACACAACAAGGCAATGTCTAAAATTTGATGGATTGGATTTTGATATACATTAAGTAAATTTTGACCCAGGTAACTCAAGTGAGTCATCTAATAGCATGTCGTCCATGTAATATAAGAAGAATCCATTGGATCAATCATCCTTCAAGAAAGAAGTCAACCACAGGGATTAGGGAATCAATGAGGATATGTACACTTAGTGGGTAAGGATCAATGACATGTTTGGTAGATGTCACTTGATTTTTCTTAGCTGCACAAATCCCTCACAAATGGTATTTGTTTTTCTGAGTTACATCGTACCTCTTATATATTACTTTGAATATGTATATGGAATGTTAATATGGACGAGTAATTAGCCAAGTTGGTTAAATATCGTGCCTCATACCAAGGGTTGTGGGCTCCTACCCCTGACCATTCAAAAGAAGAAGTGGTGTTTATAAGAATATCAAGTGTCAATAATCCTTTCCAAGCTCATTGTGCCTTGCATTTCACACCACATACTGGATGGATGTTTGATGAGGAATAAATTTGGAAAATCAGCCAGCCCATTTAGGGTTCAGAGAGTTGGATCATCAACAAATCATCCATTGAGTAAAAAAAAGATACATAGGCATATATATGCCCTAAAGGTTGGTTGTTAGCAATGAACACGAACTATCATAATGGAGGCTAAAAATTAGATGACTAGATTCACTAGATAGGTTGTAAACTTGTAATTTTTGTGCATGGCACATCGATCCTTGGAAAACTATGATGCAGATAGCTTTGATCATTGAGAAAAATAATATTTGTTTCACCACATGAAATATAGGTACATTGATATGTAAAAGAATGGAGTTAGTAGGTAGGGGTTCCCACATGATTCTAGATGTGCATGTGTAAAGAAACCAACTTAGGAGAATAAGATTCATATTGCCACATATAAGCACCTTAACATCAAAGAACATGGTTTTAGTAGATATGATGAAACGTATTAGAGTCAACACCGCTTCTGTCTAAAAAGTAAATTGGAAAGGACTTAAAACTAGAGAAATCATTGAGTATAAGCTCCTACACCCAAGTTTAAAAAAAAAAATATACATTACTTATTTATTCTTAAATTTAATTTATTTATTTTAATTAGACTAGAATTCTTCCCTTTATTCAATTAGATATTGTAGCCAAATTAACTTTTTTAATCAATAAAAATCTAAAGAGATAGATACGACCAAAGAGAGAGTTAAGAAGAAGAAGATGATGATGGTGAATAAACGGGAAAGACATATCCAAAAGAGATGACATTGGAGAGAATATAAGCTAATGTTTCTACATAAAATTATTATTAGACATTCCACTTCAAATAGATCATTTTCTTTTGTTGGTTTTATTGTAAATCTTTTTTATTTTTTTGTGATCCTTTTTCTTTGTTATTATTTGAAGGAAAAATTAGGAGATGAAGGATGATGTGTAGGTGAATTGGAAGGAAATGTCATGGATAGTGATGGAGTGTGTGGAATTAGATGACCATGAAACCAAATTAGTCTTAAGGAAAATGTTGAGAAAACCAAAGGGGTTAAATACAAACACTAGAAAATGGATATGTTATCAAACTAGGACCGTTCACGGAACAAGAGTTTAATGCTACTTTTACATGAGAGTCACCTTTTTAGTTTTATCACAAAAAGACTCTTTTACATGAGAAAAACTCACACAGGAACACTCCATCTCTCTCACAAGCACAATAGACATCATAAATCCATATATTGCTAGATCTTAGGATATTACAAGCAGGCTCTATATCTTAATGCCAAAGTTCTTGACCATTCATCTTCTAAGTGTCTCTTCTTTGGCATACTTTTGAGGAGTATCTTCGAGCGAATGAATAACATGTGCTATAAATTGTATAGCACAATAATCTTACGTAAATTACTCAAGTTCAAAACTATATGAACGAATAAAGGCCACAAACAATATGACCTTATAGTTATAATTTTATAACTATAAAAAGTTATCGTAATTTATCCTAAAATTATTTTTTTATTGTCCAAGTCATAGATCTAGCCCGTGTGTGCACAAGCAACTTGCTAGTTCAAAATACATAAGACAGAGGAAAATAACACTTTTGGAGCTTACTCCGTTCTAAGTGCTAGCCTTCAGAAATAGAAAATTTATGTGACCAAATTTGTTTGTTAAAAAGATTTTCTTTTTTCTTCTTCATTCGGTATAAGAATGCATCACCAAAACTGCCACAAACAAAGAACAAGTTTTTTCCTCTTAGTTTCTCTCTTATTCATAGAGTGAAGAAAGCTGGGCTTTGCCCCAGCTACTGCTATTCTTGGGAAACCAAAAGAGCTACTGAAGGAAAGGGATGCAGTCTCTCCCTTGGCCTTTGGAGAGGGAAAATGTCCTTCGTGCAATATTTTTTGCTTCCTGCACTGGCTTGGCTCTTCAATCAAGGAGAAGGAGGCATTCTGACCCCCAGAATTTGTATGTAAGATGAGCCTACAAGAGTGCCAATTAATCGAGCCACCAAGTTTGAGAATAAGGTCGGATCCCTGCATGTAGTGGCTGGTGAGCCACTAATCTACAAGCTGATTTTGGAGAGATTCTTCATCGAGCAACTTGCTAGTTCAAAAACCATAAGACAGAAGACTCACACGTTTGGAGATTACTATGTTCTAAGTGCTGGGCCCCAAAAAATCCATTCTTAGTCATTTATATGTAGGCGCGATATTCAAATGATGAGCAAGATTGCGAACATGACATAATATATAAAGTTCTGCTATCTCCTAATTCACCCTCCCTGTAAACCTCCATGGCTCAGCTCATGGAACACGTCTTTCTTTACAAGCCACTCTTTCTCTCTTCCTTCTCTTCCAGGACCAACTTCATTATTTGCAGAATGATGAACATACATCATCCACATGGACAAATCAACCATATCATCATCCCATTCTAGTCATCATACTTAGTATACATCAATACTCTCAACCCTACGATGGCATCTCCTTGACCCACCTCTATACTTAGAACCACATCCTACATGGCTTCATCGCTATGCTGTCAGAGTCACAAAATTGAAGAATTAGAGAGTGACAGGTCATATTGCCTCTTGTCTAGAATCATATGCAAAGTTCCATATAGCACACACCTAAATTCTTTGGCCTATAGAGGCATGCCGGGTTATGGGCAGCAGCCAGGTTCAGTGATGATGTGATATAATTGGAATAATTGACACTTTATCTAGTGAAGCCTGGATTCAAGATGTGAAAACAGTCTCTTGCAAAATGTAAGGTACGACTGCATACTATAGGATTTTTGTAGTCGGCCCTTTCTCCAGACCACAGATACTGAAAGCTTTAAAGATGATGGCATGCCACCAATGTCAAAAAGATTGAGAGGTGTTTGTCAGATTTGTACAGTATTCAACTCTTCCCAAAATAATAGATAACTCATTGGAGCCAAATCTTTTAGGAAAGAGGCACAAAGATCAGCATTGCCTCTGATTACGATTCACTAAGAGATTGTTGTGGCCATGGGACTCACACAGCCTCAAACGTTGAGGGCACTGGCCATATATAAGGTCCTATTCACTATTGATACTGACAAGTCAGCTGCAATAGATGTGGTGGCTGGCATTGATCAAGCAATTGTTGATGGTGTGGATTTGATGTCATTGTCTTAAGGGTTTGCTTAGACACCTTACAATAAAGAAAGGTGTGTAAAGAAACCAGCTCATGAGAATAAGATTCATATTGGCACATAGAATATAAGCACATTAACATCTAAGAACATGGAGTTAGTATATATGATCAAACGTATTAGAGTCAACACAACTAATGTCCAAAAAATAAATTGGAAAGGGTTAAAATTACAGAAATCGATGAGTATAAGCTTTGGTATGTTGGAAAAAGAACTAATGGATAAAGAACCAAAGGATAAAGTTGTTGGCATTAGAAGAACCAGTGATATAATTCTACTAGTAAAACTTGTACTAGAAGAGAAAATCATAAATGTTATAAGTACATATGCCCCACAAGTAGGGCTAGAACACAAAATTAAAAGATAGTCCTAAGAAGAAATGGAGGGAGTAATGCAAGAAATTCTTAGTACAAAAAATATATTTATAGGAGCATACTTAAATGATCATATAAGAAAAATAAAAATAAAAGATAGGATAGGATAGGATAGGATACATGAAGAGTATAGTGTTGGAGGAAGTTACTATCAATTTTGCTTTAGCATATAACCTACATCTAGCAAACACATACTTTAGAAGAGAGATGGACACTTACTAACCTTTAAAAGTGGATAATATAAAATTCAAATAAAACTTTTTCTTCTTAGGAATACTAAAAGATCAATATATAAGGACTGTAAGGTGACACCTGGTGAGAGTTTAACCACACAACTTAGATTAATGGTTATATATATTTACATTAAAAGATGGAAGAAAGAAAATAAAATTAATCATTCACAATCAAATTGATTATAGAAGAAAAGTGAAACAAAGAAATAGAAGTAAATAGCATGTGGACCAAAATATGTTCTAGGGGTATCTAAAGATTAAAGGGAACCAATAAAGAAAACTTAGTGGTGGACTGAAAAAGTACAAAACATTATTAAAAAGAAACAACGTTATTTTAAAACATGGTAGAGGACTAAAAAAACAAGAACTTTAAGCAATATAAGAATGCTAAAAAGGTTGCAAAGAGAGTGGTAAATGAGGCTAAATTCAAGATATATAATGATCTCTAGAATGGATTAGGGCCAAGAGAAGGTGGGAAAGATGCATTCAAACTTGCAAAAATAAGAGACCAAAAGAGTAAGTATTTGATCACGTTAAATGTATTAAAAGGGATAACAAAACGATACTAGTCAAAGATGGCAAGATCAATGAAAGGTAGGAAAGTTATTTTCAAAAATTTCTAAATGACAATTGCCCTGAGAGCATATATATTGAAATAACTGTAAACCCAAATAACATTGAATTTTATTGATATGACCATAGGATTAGGATACCTAAAATAAAAGAGGCCTTTAAAAAGATGAAATCAAGAAAATTCGTAGTAAGCTATGGTATACCAATAGAGGTTTGAAAGTATATAGGAGATATTAGAGTAGTTTGGTTGGCAAAGTTATTTAATAAGATTGTGAAATTGAAGAAAATGTTAGATAAACGAAGAAAAAGCTCTATCATACCAATTTATAAGAATAAAGGAGACATATAGAGTTGCACTAGTTATCATCAGATCAAATTTATGAGCCATACTATGAGACTAAGGAAAAGAGCATTTGAGAAGAGGCTATGCCATTAGATAAGTGTGTCAAAAAACCAATTTAGTTTTGTACCTTGGAGGTCTACCATAAGAGGTATTTTCCTACTTAGATAATTAATAGAAAAATACAAGGAGAAGAGGAAGGACCTCCACATAGTCTTTATTGAGACTTAATATAGTGGGTGTTGAGTGAGAAAGGCGTTCCATGGGATATGTAAACATAATTAAGGATATATATATATATATATGAGGGTGTAGTAACAAATATTTGGACCACTAACGGAGAGACCAATGATTTTTCTATCACTATAGGATTACACTAAGGGTCATTATTGAGCTCGTACCTTTTCATGTTCATTGTGAATGAGTTAACAAAACATCCGTATGAGGAGATTCTATGGGGCATGTTATTTACTGATGACATAGTTTTTTATTGATAAGACAAGGGACAGCATAAACAAAAAGTTAGAGTTATGGAGAGATGCTATAGAATGTAAATGGTTTAGAAGTAGTCAAATTAAGATAGAATATATGGAATATGACTTTAGCAATGAGTGGAGTAGGAGTAAAGGACCAGAAAGAGCGATAACCAAGAAGGCTCCTAAAAGACCAATTTCAATACCTAAGATTGATAATTCATGAGAGTAGAGAGATTGAGAAAGATGTTACCTAGAGCAGCCAAGCAGATTGGAATAAATTAATGAAGATGTGCCTCCAAAATTTTGTGTGATCAATGAGTGCCACTTGATCTGAAAGAAAATTTGTATACAATGACCGTAACCAAGCTATGATCTTAGTGTTAGGCAGTTAAGGAACAACATGTCCATATGATGATCCTAACTAAAATGAGGATGTTGAGAGGTATGGGTAGCAATACAAGAATAGATGTGATTAGAAATGAAAACATTAAAGGAAACTTAGGGGTAGTATGAACATGTAATAAGATGAGAGTGGGTAGACTTAAATGGTTTAGACACGTCCAACATGTACATATGATGACTGTAGCTAAAATGAGGATGTTGAGATGGATGAATGGCAAAACAAGAAAGGATATAATTAGAAATGAAAACATTAGAGAAAACTTAGGTGTAGCACCAATAGGTAACGAGATGAGAGCTGGTAGACTTAAATTGTTTAGACACGTCCAATAGAGATTGAAAACAGTAATACTTAGAAGGATTGAGTCAATCCAAGTTGAAGGCTCTAAAAGGGCAAGGGGAAGGCCCAAAAGGGCGTGCATAGAAGTGGTGAGAAAAGATTTCAAATATTTTTGACTAAATGAATGTGACACTTGATAGAGGAGAAGGGAGGAACATGATCCATGTAAACTATCCCTAGTCAGGATGAGGCCTTGATGATGATGATAAGTTATAATTTTGGTTGCTTAGATTTAGGGTTGTCACAAGAGTCAAATAGCCCATAAATTATTATTATATGATAGAATTTAGATGTGATTTTGACATAGAAAATAATTTGATGGATAGTATTATGATTGTTATCTCAAGATTCAAACTTTTTATTAGATGGGATCATTTAATGGTAATGGGAAATATAAAACAACTACAGATCTTACGTGAAACCACACTGCATGTGTGATTAAAAAAAAAACTATGTCAAAGGGGCATCATTTTGTAGCTATGCCCCTAATATTGCAACAAGTATGGCAACACAAGCACATATGGTTGTATGAAAAAAAGGGAAGTAGAAACTACATATATGAAATCATGGCCAAGATTGATCAAGCTATCTCCAACGGTGACATCATTTTTCCATATCTTCAATAGTGGCTAAGATCATCCAATGATTATTTTTCATAGATATTCATTTTAGATTTTTAAATCAAACTCATAATGTAATCCACATTGCCACATTCTGTTTTCTATGTTTGTATTTTTAAAGTTTATTTGAAAATCTAAAGTGGTAATAAGTACACAAAGTTGCCTATTCTTATTGGTCTTAGTTATAATGGTTGTATGATTTTAGAGACTTCTTCCGAAAGTTTCTTAAAGGCTCTTACTACACCATTCATACATGCTTGATGGAAACATATATAAAAATAAGGAAATATTTTGGAAAGCTATAGTCTTATGAAAAGAACTGGAGTTTAGGATTCCATCATCCTTTCCATACTGATTTGTTGAAAGAATAAAAGCTTTTAATGTGGACTTTGTCCAAAATTGTGGTTAGAGGTAAACTTATGTGTGGCACTTTCAATGCTATTATTTGGTTGATTTGGGATGAAAGAAATATAAGGATGATAACAAAGCCCAAGCTAGTGATCAAGTTTGGAAAGCATTATTTCATCAAATTGCCTACTAGCTCATTCGTAAGGAGTTCAAAGGCATTTGCATGGATGAGCTCAAAAGGGAGAGGAAAATCTTCATGAGCATCTTTTGTGTAAATTTTTTATTTAAACAAAATCTCATGGTCAAAAGATTTCTAGGTCAAGAACAGTTTCCATTCTCCAATATCCCCAAAAACTAAAGAGACCCAAAAACCTTCTTGTCCACGATAAAATATTCTTTCCCATATGATTGTTCATGCTTTAACTCCTTCCCAAACACATCTAGGCTTTGCTACCACTTGTTGTGGTTTTAGAAAACCTTATTCACAAATTAACGTAGACAATAAATTAAATACTAACACTATAGAAAGAGATTCATGTGGTCTAGCAAAACTACCTACAACCTTAAGGCATAATCTGATCTTCTCAATATAAGAAAATAGAGAATATAGTAGATAACATAAGTTTGTTTCTGTAATATTTGCTATTTTTAAATTCTAGAATATTTAATTTTATGGAATTATAGAAAATTAGAAATTTGGAGATAGAATCTAGAGTTAAAACCTCAATATTTGAAATGTACTTGAAAAATAGAATCCAATGCCACTAAAAATGCTAAAATCAAAAATTGGAGTAAAAATGACTAATTATTTTAATTTTTATACTTTAAAGAAAAATTAACACAAGGGACAGAATAGTCTTTTCACAAGTGGGCCCCACGAAATCAGACCCTGAAACCTATGATAGCACAGGCATTAAATGGGTAAGGTGATGATTATCAACAATAAATGCTGGTAATCATATCACCATAAATGCAAATTCAAATTAGATTAAAAAAGAAAAAATGTATTAAAGGGGGAGCTTAAATGTGCCTCCCCCATCTCGTTTCCGACAACCCCCTCAGATTCTCGCGTCACTGGCGACGATGGTCCACAGCGAAGATGCCGTTATCTTTCTTCCTTCTCGCACGCTAACTTGTGACAGAGAACGACTGGGATTGGCCAGCTCAACTGAGGTAGGCCATCCTCTACTCTCATTCCCCCTCTTTTTTGTCGGTTTTCAATGCCTTTAATGCCGGAAAACGATGTGGTTTGCCATTTTTCGGTGAAGTGATACATGTTACCAATTTTATCAAAATAAACCAATGAAATAATATCAGATGCATGATTTGAACCGTTCATCTTGTACATGATGACACAAAAAACAAACCCATGAATTTTCATGGTGATCGGACAAAAAGGATGCTAAAAAACTCATAAAATAGTAATAGGAAAATGTTTAGAAACGTGGTAAAAATCATGTAAAAACATGATAAAATCCCTTGATGGGAAGCTTAAGAATGGAATGCACGTGAAAAACTGAGCAAAAATGGTGCAAAAAATCATAAGATTTGGGCACTTGGGGGTCGTTGGCAGTTTCTGGAGTCCAGCCGTCATCTCCAGTGATGGTGGCCCAGTCTAGTCATCGTCCCTGGCAACGGTGACGGCAACGCTGGCAGCTGCTCGCGGGATGTAGCGGAGATTCACGCACAGTGCGCATGCTAGCGACACACGCGGACGACACGAGCGCCAGCGGCACATGCATTCCGCACGCACGTCACGTGTGATGCAATTAAAATTTATTTATTTTTATTATTTTTAGATTTTTTAAGCCGTTCATTCACAAAAAATGTGATTTTTGGAGCTACAGAGGTCCAAATCGTGATCCGAAAGAGGCGTTTGCAATTGTCTCAACAATGTGAACCTAGATTTGACTTAAAAATCTAGATTTAAACACCTTTTAAATGGTTAAACCACTAAATACCATTAGATAACCTAGATCAAGTCTTAGACTTTGATTATATGCATCAAATATAAGATGATCTAGGGGATTAGCAAAGTAGATTTCACATGATTATCAAGAAAAGTGATCTTGACTGTTGATCTAATCAGGTGCCTTGGGGTTGGCTAATCATAGAGCGATCTGACCGTCAGATCAAGGTATAATTATAGAGACATATTTAAATTACTAAATAAACACTGAAATTAGAGGGATCATGATAAGAATAGTTAAAAATGATGATTAGATGTTAATTATGAATGTTATGGAGCGATCCAACGGTCGGATCGTCATAAAATTTCACTAGATGTTAGGGATTGACCCTTTATTGATTAAGGGGCATAAATTAAGTGGATCATGACCTAGATTAATGATCAAAGACCACAAATAATTGTCTAGAGGTTAGAAAAACCTACATCTAGTATAGGATTGACCCAATAGGGGGTTAATTAGACGATATGGGCCGTTGATCTAGGATTAACGGCCAGATCAATGAAATTATCACTTGGATTTGTTTACTTTTAGATGTGAAAATGCAAGTGATAGATGACTTATGATGTAATAGGTATGTCAGAGTGCATGACGTGACATTGCCCATGTGCCTGATTGGAGTACTGCATTTATCTAGGTAGGTGATTTCATTCGAATTTTTTTTGTGATTTCAGTGACCATGATCTATTCCCTAAAGTTCTTGAGGCATGTATTTTGCGTCTTATCATGTTCACATAAATATGTTCCTACTTTTTGTTAGTAGGATGGCATTCGATTTTTGCGAATAATCACCTTTTACACGTGATGGACTGTGTTTATCATGGGCTTTGATTTTACTTATTGAGGTTATTTATAGAGTTTTTCCATGATTTATGACTTGTTGTTGATTTATAACGGGTGCTTCCACCCAGTGGGTACTATGCTATGAGGCTTGTAGGTTGGCTACCCGCACTCTGACTTTGTGATGATGATTAGACATCACCCTTGAGTGGTACAAGGCTAAGTACGTAGGTGGTGATATCATGGGTAGTCCCTCCTACAGGTCCATTCCTACCCATGGGGACGGAGAAAGTCTCCCGTTTAGGTGTCGACAAGGAGCGGTAATGGTTCAAATCCTGATGGGGTTGCCACTAGAACATAGTAGCCCATATTGTTATTTTGTATGATCATGTGGATTTATATGTGAGGTGAACTAGGGTAAGCCGGGCCTAGGCCATGAGTGACTCTGGGGGATGATGCAGGTTGCATGAGAGAGACCCAGGGTTGGTATGAGTACTCATCATCGGTGATTGAGAGTCGTGAGACACTCTTGGTGTTTGTTTTTGGTATAGTGTCCTATTTATCATGATTTGCATGCATATTATTCTGTGGACATGGACTCGTATTGTTTTGATGGACGTATATTTATACCTTGATCATGCCTTACATGTTATCATGATTTGACTTGTTATCTATTCGTGCAGATTTATGATTTTCATATGTTATTTCATTATGGGCATTCGATTATTGACGTGCATTGTACATGTTTATTTTATGAGATTCACCATGATATTGATACTTCACACCACATGATTTTATTAAGTTTTAATTGAATGTGATCGCCTACACAAGCATAGCTCACTTAGGCATTGCTTTATTTTGCAATGCTTCATATTTGGAGCAACATAGCTTAAAAGGAAAGTGGGAGGAGTAGCATTGATTTGGGCGAGGACCTGAGGACCATCTACTTTTTTGTATTCGGAGATAGATTAGTGTACATCTCTTAGACTTGTATTAGACTTTTGGGAGTCTACTTGGATGTTTGTATATTTGGATAGATTGGACCCATACCATTGGATAATGTGCATATACTTACACGTGGATGATGTAGTGATCATAGATGAAACTTGGGGCTATTGGCCTTGTATCATCATTGTTTTTTTATAGCTTGTGTAATTTATCGTGATTTTAAATTTGAGCATGCTCAGAGTATCTGAAGTTGATTTTGTTCATCGTCATACTTTTTGGGATGCAGATGAGCCTCGAGGTTTTCTTTTTTTGGGTATTTCTCCTTGACACTGTGTAAAATTTATAAATTTTGAGTTTTATTTTCAGGGATCCTGCCTATTTTATAAAACAAATTATTTCTATTATTATATGTATTGGAAAATCCCTTTTGATCCCTCTTAAACATGCAATCATTCTCCCTCTTTAAAACCTTGAAGAAGAACATTGACTTAAAGCTTAGAGTGAGTGGGTTATGAGACTACATGTATGCCTCCCATAACCAATTCCCCTAGTAACCAATTTGATTAATAAACTTCATCAACCACTTTTTAGATCCCACTTTCCTTGAACAATACATGTAAAACTCCTAAATAGAAATTAGGTCCCACCATATGATTTGGCAATGATTTAGACATAAACATAACAATAAGTATAGACTTAAGTTAATGATTCACTCCAAAGGAAGGCGTTGACTATAAGGAGACATTCTCTCCAATACCAAGGACTCATAAAGAGCTCTCAAAGCCTTAATAGCTCATTTTGCATTAGAACTACATCAAATAGTTATGATAACCAAATTTATTGAATGAGTTTAGAAGAAGTAACATGAAATAACTTGAAAGGGTTTTGGTTAGATAAAGATAAGTTTACAGACTAAAGGAATCTATATTGGATTTAAGCAAGCATTCCACTAAAGGTTCTTCATTTGGTTTTAAGGAGAATATCATGGATTAATGAGTATATCTTACTGTTAGTAAGATTAAATTTATTCTATAATGTGGATGATATCATGTTTGCCAAATCTAGTACATTTATCTTGGTGTAATAGTTACAGTAGTGTCTTGTCTAAAAATAACAAAAATGAGTATAAAAATAAGCATATCCCCAAAAGGTACTCAAAAGTGCTTGTACCTAAATTGCTTAAGGAGCCTGCAGCTAGCATAATATTTCATTAGTCAACATCCTCTTTAATGTTATTATTCATGCATTTAGACATCATGAATTTTGAATACTACAATATTATAGTTAAATGATGATTTTGTGAGGTAATTATTTTCTCATTTGTGTATACATAAAGTATAAAGAATGTCAAATTATCAATTATGATAAATGAGTGTATACTATATATAGAAATTTACCACACAATATACTAAAATGAAGAAAAATTAATTGCACAATAATGGATGGGAGCTAATTCTCTTTTAATAAATAACCACCACCATCATTCATGTAATGAAAATACTTGACTAAAGTTTCATAACTATTTGAATAATGTAATTCTATTTCACAAATATGGTCATACATTAGTCAATTCATATCACATACCTTAGTTTTTTCAAAATACTTTTGTGCCAATATAAGCCAAGTGAGAGAAGGTTAGATTTTTATATCAAACTCATATTATGGCCCATGTTGCCACATTGTTCTTCCTATGTTTGTATTTTAGAGGTTTACGTCATTTGAAAACATGAGTGGTCATGAGAGATTAAGTACTTGAAGTTACCTATTCCTACTGAACATAGTTGTAATGGTGATATCATGTGAGAGACCTTTTTTTGACATTTCTCAAAGTGTCTCACTATGCCATACATACATCCTGACAAGAGCATGTATAAAATGACAAGAGTGGAAAGTCCTAGTATTGGAAAAAAGAACTAGAGTTTACCTTCTATCATCCTTTACATAATCGTCCTTACATAAAGATTTGCTAAAAAGTTAGAAGCTTTCTCCATCCATACATGGTAATTGAACATTCAAGATTCAACATAAAAAATGCTATCATGGCCAGAGGTAAGTATTTATTTTATATTTTGAAGCTAAAGTAAAATAAGCAAGTTTACAAAACATGACTAGTTAGTTCCATATTTTTATCCCTCTAGGCTTTGTTTGAAAGAGGAATAAGAAACCGGTGATAAAGTTACTCATGAACAGTGATTTTATCCCTTGCTATTGGCAGTCCATTAACATGGATTACAATCCATGGGTAAATTAGCCTGAAAAATATGTGGTATGTTAACAAATCATTTTAGTTACGTTTTAAGCCAAACAGGCCCACATGGTCGTTCGCCCGCCTACTTTTTCTATCGCTAATTACAAGGGCCATATGACAAAGTAAAGACGGAGCCCGTGTCTGTCCTTTAGGAAATCATAGAGGAGAAGGATGGCCATTAGACGGAGAAAAAACAGCCAACTACGAGGCCGGCTAACATGATTCCAAGCCCCAATTTCATTCAGCATTATATAAACACTGTCGACAACTTTGTAGGAACCTAGCTAGGGTATTGGTGGGAGGGATGAAGCTTCCCTTCGTGACTCTATGGCTTCCATTCTTCATGCTCTGTGCCATTTCTGCCTCAGCTAAGAGGTCAACCTATATCGTCCACATGGACAAATCAGCCTTGCCTAGGGCATTCACGAATCACCACCAGTGGTACTCCAACACTATCCAATCTTTGGGTGCCACCACCACAAAAGATGCCTCTGGCCTAGGTCCTAGCCTTGTCTACGTTTATGATAACGTCCTTGATGGTTTCAATGCCACTCTCTCCTGGCCAAAACTAGATGTTCTCAGCCAATCACCGGGCTTCATCTCTGCCTACCTAGACATGACCGTCAACCTCGATACCACCTATACGCCGGAGTCCCTTTACCTTAATGATTTCAATGGCCTCTGGCCAGCATCGAATTACGGCAAAGACGTCATAATCGGTGTGATCGATTCCGAAATTTGGCCGGAGAGTAGGAGCTACAGTGAGAAAGACATCGGTGACATTCCGAAGAGGTGGAAAGGAGAATGTGAGCCGGGTGTTCACTTTGAATACTTCCTTGTGCAACAAGAAGCTCATAGGAGCACGTTACTTTAATAAGGGGCTAATCGCCAACAATCCTGACACTAATATCACCATGAACTCTACAAGGGACACGCAAGGCCACGGGACTCACACCTCGTCGACGGACGCAGGGAACTTTGTTTATGGCATGCCATATTTTGGCCATGCAAATGGCTTGGCTAGAGGTCTTGCACCTTATGCCAGGGTTGCCATTGTTGGTCCAGACCCATTTTCAGGCAGCCGCCGTATTCAACGGTGGCGGGCGCAACTGTCGGTGCCGACTGCTGACTTCAACAGCGGCGGGCGCCGCTGTCGGCCACCGCCACTGACTTTGTGTTAAATATGTTGAAAACAGGCCCTAAAATTCCCTATAAATAGGGATACCAAGAGGGCAAGGTGGAGAACCCATTCCTCTGTAAAAACCCCCATGTATACCTCTCTGTAAAACCCCGGTTTCATAGTGAAATCATTCTCTCTCGTGGACGTAGGCTTATTGGCCGAATCACGTTAAACTCTGCGTTTTGTGTGTGTGTGTGTGTGTGTGTATGATCTTGGGCGGGGATGAAAATCCCCAACAAGTGGTATCAGAGCTCGGTTCTGCCGTGAAACAGAGGTAGAAAATGGATTTGCAGTTCCGCCGGTCGAGAGGAGGAAGAAAACTATTCCTGCTACAGTTGCTACAGTAATCATGCTGCTACAGTGAAAAGCGCGTTATCATGTTACTACAGTAAAAGCATCATCATTACTGTCGGCTACAGTGATAGCTACAGTACTACTACAGTACTGAGTTGGCACAGTACCCAGGCGGGTTCCAACAGTTCGAGTTTCAACAAATACGGAGTTACGACAGTATAGAGTTGTAACAGTATGAGTGCAAATAGTAGCGCATTTGCACAGTAGCTGAGTTGAAACAGTAGCGTATTGCAACAGTACCGGGTTGCAACAGTTCGAGTGCAACAGTAGCTGAGTTGCAATAGTAACGAGTTGCAACAGTGATTCGATTGGAGTAGACCTATTTTTGGCAGGTTTTCAAGGGGGGATAGACCAGTTCTTGACAAACGCAGTAGTGTTCTCAAATTTGTAAGATTTTCTCCTGAAATTGCTGTAAGTACTCTTTCTTTACTTATGGAGGCAAACATGAGCAAAATGATTTGCTTAAATGGTACTAACTATCACAAGTGGAAGGGAAAGATGAAAGATCTTTTTTTTGTGAAAAAAAATACATCTACCTATCTTTGCTACTCAAAAACCGGAGGATAAGTCCGAAGATGAGTGGGCTTTTGAACACAAACAGGTATGTGGATTTATTCGACAATGGGTAGAAGATAACGTTTTGAATCATATTCAAAATGAAATACATGCTAGAACTCTATGGATCAAATTAGAAACCTTGTACGCGTCGAGAACTGGGAATAATAAGTTATTCCTACTTAATCAAGCGATGCACCTGAGATACAAGGAAGGGAGTTCTATTTCCGACCACTTGAACGAGTTGACTGGATGCTTTCAGCAACTATCCGATGTTGGCGTCAGGTTTGACAATGATATCATGGGTTTATGGCTTTTAAAAACTTTGCCTGACTCATGGGAAAATTTTCGTGTTTCTCTAGCTAATTCTGCTCCAGGTGGTGCTGTGACATGGGAATCTGCGAGAAGCACAGTTCTAAATGAAGAAATGAGGAGACGAGCTCAAGTTGTCACCACTTCACAGTCTGAGATTTTAATCTCAGAAAATCGAGGGAGAAGCAAGATCAAAGGACAGGAGAAGAATAATAGAAGCATGAGTAAATCTAAGTCCAGATACAAGAATCTGGAATGCAATTATTGTGGCAAGAAGGGTCACATTAAAAGGCAGTGTTACAAGTGGAAAGCCGAGAACAAAACAGAGAATGCCAAGCAGGAGAGAAGAAATGATGAGGGGAATGATCGTGTAGCTGCCACTACTTCAGGCCTTGTTGTGGTCTGTGATGAAAATGAAATCAACCTAGCCTCCAATGAGATTGGATGGGTTGTTGACAGTGGTGCTTCTTTTCATGTTACCTCGAGGAGAGAGTTTTTCACCTTGTACACTCCTGGTGACTTTGGAGTGTTGAAGATGGGTAACGATGGGCTGTCAAAGGTTGTTGGTATCGGATCCGTCTGTTTGGACACCAACAACGGAACAAGGTTGATTCTTAAGGACGTTCGACATGTACCAGATATCCGGTTGAACTTAATATCAGCCGGAAAGCTTGATGATGATGGGTACTGTAGTACCTTTTGCGATGGACAGTGGAAGCTCTCTAAGGGAGCGCTTGTGGTTGCCAGAGGGAAGAAATCATCTAGCTTGTATGTGATGCAAGCTTCGATTCCTAGTAACTCTGTGAACGCAGTTGATGTTGCTGGTTCTTCAGAGTTGTGGCACAGGTGGCTCAGTCACATGAGTGAGAAAGGACTAGGTTGTCTAGTCAAGAAGAATTTGCTTTCAGGGCTCAAAGCTACAAAGGTGAGCAAATGTGCTCATTGTCTTGCCGGGAAGCAGCAACGAGTTTCCTTCAAAAGCCATCATTCTTCCAGAAAGCCAGGCATGCTTGAATTGGTACATTCAGATGTATGCGGTCCTATGAAGGTACGCACATTTGGTGGTGCATTATATTTTGTCACATTTATTGATGATTATTCCAGGAAACTCTGGGTCTATGTTTTGAAAACTAAGGATCAGGTGCTTGACAAGTTTAAAGAATTTCAAGCTTCTGTTGAGCGGCAAACGGGGAAGAAGCTGAAATGCATTCGCACAAACAACGGTGGCGAGTATTGTGGACCTTTCGATGCTTATTGTAAGAAGCAAGGGATCAGACATCAAAGAACTCCTCCGAAGACTCCTCAGCTAAATGGTTTAGCAGAAATGATGAACAGGACATTGATGGAGAGGGTCAAATGCTTGCTTTCTGAAGCAAAGCTGCCTGGTTCCTTCTGGGGTGAGGCGCTATACACAGCAGCCTATGTTATTAACCTATCTCCAATAGTTGCCTTGAATGCAGATGTTCCTGACAGGCTATGGTATGGAAAAGATGTCTCTTATGATCATTTGCGGCTATTTGGGTGCAAAGCGTTTGTACATATACTTAAGGATGAGAGGTCCAAGTTAGACGTCAAGACCAAACAATGCATTTTCATCGGCTATGGGCAGGATGAGTTTGGTTACAGGCTATATGATCCTGTTGCAAAGAAGCCGGTTAGAAGTCGTGATGTGGTCTTTATGGAAGACCAAACCATCGAACACATCGACAAAGCCAAAGTATCAGAAACTCAAAGTTCTGATACTCTGACAGATTTAGATCCAGTTCTTGTTTCACATACGCCAAGTGTAGATGGCACCAATGACCATGGTGGTGCTCCAGTTGATGTTCAAGATAATCAGGCTGAGGGAGAACATGAAGCTGCTGAAGACATGGATGTTTCGTCAGAGGCTGATGATATTCAGCAGGAGGTTCCTACTGAGGAACCAGCAGTTTCATTGAGACGGAGTTCGAGAGATCGTCAACCCTCCACTCGATATTCATCAGATGAGTACGTACTCCTCACTGACGGGGGAGAACCTGAGAGCTACACAGAGGCAGTTGAAAGTGAAGAGAATGCAGAGTGGATTGCAGCTATGAAGGATGAGATAAAATTCTTACAAGACAACCACACTTTTGAGCTGGTAAGATTACCTAAAGGCAGACAAGCTTTGAAGAATCGGTGGATATACAGGGTGAAGTATGAAGGTGACACTTCACAACCACGATACAAAGCTAGACTTGTCGTGAAAGGCTTTGGTTAAAGAAAAGGTGTTGATTTTGAGGAGATATTTTCTCCTGTTGTTAAAATGTCTTCAATCCGAGTTGTATTGGGTTTGGCCTCAAACCTTGATCTGGAGGTTGAGCAGATGGATGTGAAGACAGCGTTCCTCCACGGTGACTTAGAGGAGGAGATATATATGGAGCAGCCAGAAGGGTTTGTTGCTAAAGGCAAAGAGAAGTATGTCTGCAAGCTGAAGAAGAGTCTGTATGGCTTAAAGCAGGCTCCCAGACAGTGGTACAGGAAGTTCGAGCAGTTCATGACCCAACAGGGTTATCGAAAGACTACTTCAGATCACTGTGTGTTTGTTCAGAGATTCTCAGAAGATGATTTCATCATCTTACTACTCTATGTCGACGATATGCTTATTGTTGGAAGAAGCTCTTCAAGGATCAGTCAGTTAAAGAAGGAGCTGAACAAAGTCTTTGCTATGAAAGACTTAGGATCCGCGAGACAGATTCTCGGGATTTCTATCATTCGTGACAGGAGGAATAAGAGGTTATGGCTGTCTCAGGAGAAGTACATAGAAAAGGTACTTCAACGATTTCACATGGATAAAGCTAAAGTGGTTAGTACACCTTTTGCTACTCATTTTAAGCTTAGTAAGAATCAAGTTCCAACAAGTGATGCTGAGAAGGAATACATGCAAGATGTTCCTTATGCTTCAGCTGTTGGCAGTCTTATGTATGCCATGGTATGCACTAGACCAGACATTACATATGCAGTTGGTACAGTGAGTCGTTTTCTATCAAATCCAGGAAAAGAACATTGGAATGCAGTGAAGTGGATATTGAGATATCTACGTGGTACTTCTAAGTTGTGTTTGGGATTTGGCACTGGCAAGCCCGTGCTTGAGGGCTACACTGATTCAGATATGGCTGGTGATATTGACACGAGGAAGTCTACTTCAGGCTACTTGATTACTTTTGCAGGGGGAGCTGTGTCATGGCAATCAAAGTTACAGAAGTGTGTTGCCTTATCTACAACAGAGGCTGAGTTTATTGCTGTGATGAAAGCATGCAAAGAGTTATTGTGGATGAAGAAGCTCGTGAACGAACTTGGCTTTATGCAGAAGAGGTATGCGTTATTTTGCGACAGTCAAAGTGCTATACACCTTAGCAAGAATTCTACTTTTCATGGAAGGTCAAAGCACATTAATGTTCGGTATCATTGGATACGTGATATTTTGGACTCGAAGTCGTTAGAGCTTGAGAAGATTCATACTGACGATAATAGTTCAGATATGATGACAAAAGCATTACCTCTGAGCAAGTTTGAGATTTGTAGAGACTTGGTCGGGATGGGCTTTTGCTAAAAGTCCATACGTGAAGAAACCTCCTTCAGTTAATGGGCCTGGAGGGGGAGATTTGTTGGTCCAGACCCATTTTCAGGCAGCCGCCGTATTCAACGGTGGCGGGCGCAGCAGTCGGTGCCGACTGCTGACTTCAACAACGGCGGGCGCCGCCGTCGGCCACCGCCACTGACTTTGTGTTAAATATGTTGAAAACAGGCCCTAAAATTCCCTATAAATAGGGATACCAAGAGGGCAAGGTGGAGAACCCATTCCTCTGTAAAAACCCCCGTGTATACCTCTCTGTAAAACCCCGGTTTTATAGTGAAATTATTCTCTCTCGTGAACGTAGGCTTATTGGCCGAACCACGTTAAACTCTGCGTTTTTTTTGTGTGTGTATGATCTTGGGCGGGGATGAAAATCCCCAACAGCCATGTACAAGGTTATATGAGATGAAGGGTACTGCTCTTCTGATGTCCTCGCTGGAATGGATCAAGCAATTGCAGATGGTGTAGATGTCATATCAATTTCTATGGGCTTTGATGAGGTTCCATTATATGAAGACACCATCGCCATAGCTTCCTTTGCGGCAATGGAGCAAGGGGTTTTCGTGTCATCTTCGGCAGGAAATCGTGGACCTTCTCTGAGGTCCATACACAATGGAATCCCATGGGTTTTAACAGTTGGGGCTAGCGGGATTGATCGCGAATTTGACGGATCCTTGGCACTTGGAAATGGAATGGAAATCGTTGGTTGGTCTTTATTTCCTTCAAATGCGTTAGTAGTGGATGTGCCAATGGTATACAACAGGACTCTTAGCGGGTGTAATTCCTCCTTGCTGGTATCAGAAGCCAAAAGTAGGATTGTTATATGTGACGATACAGAAAACCTTGCAACCCAAATGTACACGGTCGCTCAATCTACGGTGACTGGAGCTATATTCATCTCCAGCGAAACCTTCTACCGTCAAGTGGGTGATTTTCCCTGTCCAGGAGTCGTAATTAGCCTGTATTCCCTGAAATTGATGACTTGCGTCGGCGGTAGCTTTAATCCCAGGGCTACTATTAAGTTCTGCCGGACCGTTCTTGGGACCAAGCCTGCACCAGTGATTGCTTCGTACTCGTCAATAGGACCTTCTCCAAGCTATCCTGGTAATTTTGAAACCTGAATTAGTGGCTCCAGGGACCAGGGTTTTGGCAGCTTGGCCACCAAACCTACCAGCGGCAATGATTGGATCAAATATATATTGTCAAGTGATTATAGCATCCTCTCCGGTACAACCATGGCTTGCCCTCATGCAGCTGGAGTGGCTGCTCTACTAAAGGGAGCACAGCCCGATTGGAGTCCAGCAGCCATCCGATCGGCCATGATTACCTCCGCGATGGTGCTAGATAACAGCATAAAACCAATCAAAGATATTGGAACAGATTACGGACCAGCCACACGTCTAGCCATGGGGTCTGGACAGGTTTGCCCAAATAGCGCCCTTGATCCTGGTCTAATCTATGAGGCAGACGTACAAGATTATGTTAACCTACTCTGTGCTTCAAATTACACCCCTAAGCAGATCTTAACAATTACAAGGTCTTCCAAAGTTGATTGCTCGAAGGCATCTGCAGATCTCAATTACCCATCTTTCATCACTTTCTTCGACTCTAATGGCACAAATAATGTGCAACAGTTTCTAAGGACGGTAACTAATATCGGATATGGTACTGTCTACAAAGCTTCGGTGACGTTTACAAAAGGCTTTTCTGTTAGAGTTGAACCTGATATATTGATCTTCCGGAAGAAATTGGAAAACCTGAGCTATACAGTAACTATAACGGGCACTGCAAATGGTAGACAAGGGAAATTTTCTCATGGTTCTCTCACGTGGGTTGATAGTTCAGGGACATATATAGTGAATAGTCCTATAGTGGTGGTTTGGGAAAATTTGGCTGCTTGAGCTTGGTGACCTTGTAATCCTTTTCTCTTCAGTCTTCCAATAAGCTCTTCCATGAGCTTCATACAATCTTCTATCTGATTGAAGATAGTTCTTTAATTTGGCTGGCACATGAAGCGAAACATGGATGAGCCATGGATCAGGAATCTCCTCTTTCTTTGTGACCGTCTAACCCCTGTGTAATCACGTATCAATAGTACGTAACTCAAATAATTGAAGAGGCATTTCTTCATCAATGGTGGTTTAGACATCAAATCCCTTAACCACACCGACTTGGCCTTAAAAGCTGTATATCAAGCTAGAGTTTCATATGGCATTTGTGGATCTAATAATTGGACACATCTAAAAGTTAATGTATGCCCCAGCGTCTGGTGATCCAGACAGCTCATCTTCTTGTCGCATAGATAAACCATTCATTCATAATATCCTTGCCCGGATGATCGTCATTGTAGTGAGAAATAGATGGCAAAGGAAGTCCGAAAACAATACTTAAACTTGACAGATAGGTGGGTTGAGATCATCAATGTAAAAAAAAAAAAGTTCATTATCGTCGAGTTAGAATATGGCCTATGAGTGGTGTTTAGTTGAGATGGAAATGGATTGGGATCGTTCAAGAAAGCTACTAAGATTTCAAGAATGTGCCACTCAACACAATATCCCAAGGTTCAATTAAAGACTTTCAATCATCCTTTTAAATGATTCTAACAAGTAACGCTCTGAAGAAGTTCAAGAAAATGATGGTAGAAAGATCCAAGCGTTAAGATTTTTCATTGGATAAGGCACCTTTTGGATCGCAATAATATGGGCCACTCACGTCCTTTTCATTGGAGAAGGGTGGACTTGGATACATGCACAACATTTCTCTACATATTAACAAAAAGAATGGCTAGTTGACTTGTTTGTCTTTGACTCTCTGTATCGTTATTCGCTGTTTTGTGTTTGTCAAATTACAAGAGCCAAAAGCCAAGGAACATATGAGCTCTTATCTGTATCTCAGGAAATCACGAAGAGGTGACACTTAAGAAAAGAACAAATTAACCACAAGGCAGCTCTACAAGATCTCAAATCAGCACTGCCTCAAGATTGTATAGATATTTTCAACAACTGCATAATGACCTCGCTAGGGCCTTGGTGTGGATGGATCAAGCTTTCCATGGAGACTATGGTTTCTATTCTTCATGCTCCACTTCATTTCTACCTCAACTAAGAGGTAAGAGGTACGCCCATAGCTATATCATCCACATGGGTCCTATCAATCCATCCCCTTAAACGAACCCTTGTCCTCAAGGATTAAAATCTGGAAACGCTCTTCCAAAGACTGCAATGCGTCCCATGTTGCATCACTCAGAGTCGGCAAGCTTCCAAGAACAAGCGCTTCTGTAACAGCACGATTACATTTCGGAATTAGTCTGCAATCTAGAATTGCTCCGGGTCGTACTTGGATGATGGCTTCATCAGAAATTGGAGGCCGCTCAGAAACCGCTATTGCACGAGTGCCCTGCTTCCTTTTAAGTCATGAAACATGAAAGACAGGATGGATTTTCGATCCCCACGGTAAGTCAAGTCCATATATAACAGGTTCCACTCGCTCAGGAATAACATAAGGACCATAAAATCGTGGTGACAACTTAAAGATACCAGCGAACTGTCCGTGAAGCTTGATGATATGCTTGTGACCGAAGATAGAGCTAATCTCCCACCTGAAACACAAGCTCTGTATGGTGTTTGTCAGCTTGTTACTTCATACAATGTTGAACCCATAATAAACTCTCCTTCAAATTTCCAATAATGATCACAATTATGCAGTTCAAGATCGAGTTAATGTACATTCATTAACCCCGAAATATAAGATGTCATAGTTGGGGGAGATTTTCCATAGATAACTTCATATGGAGAATGTTTGTTGCTTAATCATACGTGTTATTGTATGTAAAACCATTCTGCCTGTGGTTGCCCATGCGTCCACTGTCTGGGTCTAGTTCCAATGAAACATCGACGATGAGTTTCGAGACAGTGATTGAGTACCTCGGATTGGCCATCAGTTTTGAGGATAGTCTGCTGTACTAGCTCTCTCCAAAATAGACCTGTAAATGTAGAACATTTATCACTCAAAATTGACAGAGGAAAACCATGCAACTTAGCCACGTTATCCATGTAAGCTTGTGACACAGAGATGGCAGTGTAAGGATACGATAAAGCGATGAAGTGAGCTTACTTGGATAGTCGATCGACTACTGAAAAAAATCATTTTCTTACCTCTTAAATTGTAGCCCATCGATGAAATTTATAGAAACGTCAGAACATAGCCTATCAAGTATTGGCATTGGTTGCATTAAGCCTGGAGGGTTCAAAGTCTCAGACTTTTTCCTTTGATAAACATCACATTCAGTTATATACCGCTTGACCTCTTTCTTCATTCCTCGCTAATAAAAAGACTGAGAGATTTGCTTGTATGTCTTTTGGTACCTTGTATGTCCAGCACTAAGTGCATCGTGTAATTCATGCAATAGAACTACTTGCCATGACGAATTTCTGGTAACACCAACCTTCCTTTGTAACGAAGGATCTCATAGGTAAAAGAGAAGTGAGGTAGGCCTGATCCAGTTTGCATATGGTCAATAATCTTGCTAAGCTTCAAATCATCCGTCTTAATCTTTTATCTGTCACCTACACAATCAAACCTGGTAAAGGATATGGCTTCAAAGTTATATAAATTCTGGTTTTCGTGAAAGAGCATCAGGTGCAAAATTTCCAATACCCTTTTTATATTGAATTTCGTAAGCATACCCAACATGTTCAGTCAACCATTTCAGTTGGGCTAGTGTCACAATTCTTTGTTTTAATAGATATTTCAGACTTCTATTATCATTTTGAATTACAAATGACGGCATACGAGATATGGTCATCATGTATTCACAGCATGGACGATGGACATCTTCTCCTTCCATATGTAGAGAGACCAATCTTCTTGTCAGATAAAACTTTACTAGTATGTGCAACAGAATGACCATCCTATATTGAAACACCATCCAATCCCATCTCCGATGCATCACACTCAACAATGAAATGATTTGAAAAATCTGGAAGGGCTAAAACAAGTGCCTAACCATGGCTGCCTTCAAGGCATGAAATGCTTCGTCACTTCTTCATTCCACTTGAATGCATTTTTCTTCAACAGAGAAGTCAATGCTACACTGATGCCTCCATAGCTTTGAATGAACTTTCTATAATAACTTCTACCTAGAAAACCTCACATAAAAAAAAAAACAGAGAGGGCCGCCCCGGTGCACGAAGCTCCCGCCTATGCGGACCAATTAGCCTTTTTACGTGGGCTCAGCTGTAAACCCTTGTGCAGATATGATGTGGCTGAGATACTCCACAGAAGCACTCACAATGATGCATTTAGATAATTTAACAAAAAGGTTGTTGTTCATCCAAGACTTGAAGGAACTAGGACAAATGATCTAAATGCTCCCCCCAAGTATGGTTATATATTAAGATGTCATTAAAAAAAGAGAAAAACTTCTGTAGATAATCTCAAAAAGTGTCATTCATAAGGGCATGGAAGACAGAGGGGTCATTCGTAAGCCCAAAAGGCATTATTAGGAACTCATAATGCCATTCATAAGTTCAAAAGTCTGTTTTAGGGATGTCATCTTCCAGAATCCAAATTTGACGGCATTGAGATCGAAGGTCAAACTAGAAGAAATAATATGCTCCATGCAATTCATCGAGTAACTCATCAGCCACCAGAGTTGGATATTCGTCTTTGATTGCAATGTTGTTTGAAGTCCAACAGTCTACACATTCACCAAGTGACATTAACTTTTTGAAACCATAACATAGGAGAAGAGTAGGGGTTGGTACTCCTAATCATACCAATATTGAATAATTCTCTTACATTTTTTTTTTTAAAGTATCGATATAAGAATGCTTAAAAGGTAGCTAAAAGAGTAGTAAGTGAGGCTAAACTCAAGGCATATATTGATCTCTATAATATATTAGGATAATGAGAAGGTGAGGAATATGTGTTTAAACTTACAAAAGTAAGAGAATAGAAGAGTAAGGACTTAAACCACGTTAAGTGCATTAAAAACAATAACTAAGTGTTACTAGTAAAAGATGACAAGATAAATCAAAGGCGAAAAATTTACTTTCAAAAATTACTAAATGACAATTATCCTAAGAATATAAGGATTGAAAGTATTGTAAATCCAAATAACATTGGACTTTATAGACGCGACCATAGGATTAAAATACATGAAGTGTGAAAAGGATGAAATCAAGAAAGGCCCTAGTGCTTGATGATATACCAATAGAGGTTTAGAAGTATATGGGAGATAGTGGAGTGGTTTGGTTGACAAAATTATTTAAAATTATGATAAAATATAAGAAAATATATGATGAATGGAGGAATAACTTTATTGTACCAATTTATAAGAATAAAGTGACATAAAGAGTTGCACTAATTATTGGGGATCAACTTATGAGTAGCACTATAAAACATTTTGAAAGAGTGATTGAGAAGAGGCTAAGATATGATATTATTATATTAGAGAACTAATTTGGTTTCATGCCTGGGAGGTCTATTGTAAAAGCTATTTTTCTACTTAGACAAATGATAGAGAAATATAGGAAGAGGAGGAAATACCTCCATATGGTGTTTGTTGACTTAGAAAAAGCTTATGCTAGGGTCCCTAGAAGGTTAATATGGTGGGTGTTGGGCAAGAAAGGGATTTCATGGGGGTATATAGATATAATTAAGGATGTGCATGAGAGAATGGTAACAAAAGTTAGGACCACTCGCAAAGAGACTTGTGATTTTTCCATCATTATAAGATTGCACTAAGGATCAACATTGAGCTCGTACCTTTTTACATTAGTTATGGACGAGTTAATAAAACATATGTACAAGGAGATTCCATAGTGCGTGTTATTTGCAAATGATATAGTTTTGATTGATAAGACAAAGTAGGGTGCAAAAACAAAGCTAGAGTTGTGGAGAGATGCATTAGAAACTAAAGGATTTAAAATTAGTTGAACTAAGATAGAATATATGGAATGCAATTTTAGCAAAGAGAGGACCATGACTACAGCACTAGTAAAAATTGATAACCAAGGTCCCCGTAAAATACCACTTTCAATACTTGGGATGGATAATTCATGAGAGTAGAGAGATTGAGAGTGAGATCACCCAAAGAATCCAAACCAGTTGGAACAAATGGATATGTACTCTTAAGTTTTGTGTGATCAACATGTGACACTTTGAAAGGAAAATTCTATAGGATAACTATAATATTACAAGACATTCTCTATAGATCAAAGTGTTGAACAGTTAAGGATCAACTCTTACATAGGATGAGCTTAATTGAAATGCAAAAACTAAGATGGATGAGTAACAAGATAAGAAAGGATAGAATTAGAAATGAAAACATTAGAGGAAACTTAGGAGTAACACCAATAAATAACAAGATGAGGGAGATTAGACTTAGATGGTTTAGACATGTTCAACGAAGACTGAAAATGGCATCGTTTGAAGTGAAACAGTCCAATTCGAAGTTTCTAAAAGGGCAACAGGAAGGCTCAAAAGAACATGGAAAGAAGTGGTGAGAAAATATTTAAAAAATTTATGACTAAATGAAGCCATGACATTTAATAAAGGGGAATGGATGAACAAGATTCATGTGGTTAACCCCCTAATCAGATGATGATGAGTTGGGGTACCAATACAACATGATGCTAACAGGTTTACTTCTAGATTCCACATTAATGTGGTGATAATGAGAGCTAAATGGTTTTAGCCCAATAGAATTCTTAAACACCTTTGATAAGAATTTAAAATGTTTAGCAAATCAGGGAGAAGTGAGGTGGGCAACTTCGCATTTTCTAAGTTCATCAAATGAACATTTACCCTAAGATGTTTCTTATTGAGAACCTTTAAAGACTATTTCTAACAACTTCAATGTCAACTGGTCTAATGGCAAACAATGTATATTCTTTTCCATGAAACCAAAATGCATTTGTAAAACTGAAACATCCCACTAGAATAAGTACTTAAGACTAAATCACACACCTTAATGCTAGCACATGGCAGCTCACTGTACAATAGTACTACGGTAATTGTATAGGTAAATTCAAACATGTACATGTTGTTTGCAACAGATCACTATGAGCTATCATCACCTCCAGGTTAAATCCAAGAATAAACTCGCACCCTAGTATAAATGAGAACCCATGCATGATGTTGCTTTACTAGACCCTCTAGCTTCTAATTTTTCTTCATCCCATGTATGATATGAAATAAAATATCAATGGGTGATGAATCATCTTCATCGGTATTATCCTCAGTCTCGTCTTCCGAGAATCCTTCTAACAAAGCCAACTACCCCTTACAATGATGATCTGGTGTGAACCTTCCATCACAATTATAAGACCCCCCTTGCGCCTTTCCATCATCTTTGCAGGGGTCATATGATATAGTCCATCCCCATATGGATAAGAACAACCTGAAGAAAACTACCAATAAAGGAGACTGATTAGATAAGGATGATCAGATAAGGATAACAATGCTAGATAAGGATTATCAGATAGAGTTTGAGTTAATGTTGAAAAGATCAAGCCTTCCTCTGAACTCCTATAAATAGGAGCCAAAGATAGTGTTGAAGGCATCTCTTGTAATTGCCTCCTTATAGTAAATATCATATTCCCATCTTCTCGTGGATGTAAGCAAAACTAACTAAACCGCATAAATTTATGTGTTGTGTGGTTATGATGATGTTTTAATTTTAATTTTTGCATAACAAGTGGGATCAGAGTTGGTTAATATCGGAGGAGCACTAGAGTTTAGTTCAGATCCAAGACGAAGTCTGGCACAAATCTAGTTTAGACCTAAGCCAAAGTGTGGCCCAAATCCACTCTAGACCCAGGCTGAGAAACGGCCCAGACTAGATTTAGACTAAGTGCAGCCCAAGTCCACATGTAGCCCAGGTTGTCGAGCCCAGATCGAAGAACCTTTTTTCAGTGGATCGAGCATCGAAAATAGACATTCATAACAACCAAGAGGGTTGTTTGAAGGGCTACTGCATGAAGGAGAAAAAGAGAAACTAATAGGTTAGGGTTTCATTTTTATACTTTTATACTAAGTGTTCAAAAACGCTAATCTTAAGTTTAATAATGTCACCCCTTAAGGCCAGAAATAAACTAGCTTCAAATTGATAAGTATACCCCCTATGGCCTAAATTAATACCATACAGAATTACAAAGGCACCTGTTAAGTGTTTAATTTTGGTCAAAATTTCCCTAATTTAGCGTTCAATTAGATCATCTAACCGTTCAATTTTACAAAACTTAGCTTGATTTTGAATATAAATCTAATTGACCATCCAAACCTTAATTTGTCAAAATCAACGGTCAGATGATCATTAGAGTTCATTAGTTGACTAATGTGCGGTTCAGATGATTCTAATTTAGTCTTTTCTTTTGCAGATCAACCAAAGGACGCACGGATGGATACGAGTAAAAGATAATCTGCAGATCATCTTAAAGGGCGATGGATGGACCAGATCACCCATGGAGATGGATGGAATAAAAATAATGGACAAAATGGAAAGAACAACTCCTTCCCCTATTTCTTTCTTTCCTTTTCTTCCTCTTTCTTTTTCTTCCTTTTTCCTTTTCCTTTTCCTCTTTCCCCTTCCTTTTTTTCTCTTTTCCTTTTCTTTTCTTTTCTTTTTCCTTCCTTTTCCTTTTTCTTCCTTTTTCCTTTTTCTTTTCCTCTTTCCCTTCCTTTTTCTCTTTTCCTTTTCTTTCTTTTCTTTTTCCTTCCTTTTCCTCTTTTCTTTCTTTCCTTTTCCTTTTCCTTTTTCCTTTTCCTTCTCTTTCTTTTTCCTTCTTTCCTTTTTCTTTTTCCTTTCCTCATTCTCACGTACCCAACTCTCCCTCCTTATATTTTTATCTTCCTCTCCCTTAAAAAGGAATCGGCTCTCTCTCTCGTTCGGTTTTCTTTCCCGCCCTCTCCCTCCTATCTTCTCTCACTCTCTCTTCTTGCTCACCTTTTCCCACCATCTCCTCTACACACCGCACCGCCCAAGCACACCGCATAACCCGCTCCACCCTCTCCTTCCTTGACTCTCCACTTCTTCCTTGTTTGCCCGATCCCCATCTCCACCACCGGTCAGTAGTCCCCAACCATCTGCTCTGTTTCTTTCTGCACCACCAGACTATTACTGTTATCTTCCACCGTCCCTATTCACCCTTGCTCCCAGTTTCCACCGATTGGCAAACCTAGGCACCAGCTTTCCTGACCACCCAACACCGCACAACCCCTTCTCTTCACCCATCTTCCTCTCTTCTCTCGCCCTCTCTCTTGTTTCTCTCTACTCCCAGATCCTCCACAGCACCATCTCCTATCATCCACCGTACAGGCCAAGTTGCCCGATCCACCGCACTATTCTGTTCTGCCCAGATTTCCATCAACACTCGTCACTCCACTACTCGCACTTGCTTGAACCCGCTCATTCTAAGTCCTCTTCTCTTTCTCACTCTCTCTGATCTCTCTCTCCTACCAGCCACACTTCTCCGCTCCAACCACGCAACACCCAGAGACGACGCCCAGATTTCACTGGTCGGGCCATCCCTCCATCTCCTCTGGCTGTCACCTCAACGGGTTTTCCTGGTCTTTCGTTTAAAACCGTAACCTTGAAGAAGAATTCCAAGTCTGCCCCTCAGCAGATCTCGTAATCCCATTTGGGTCCCCCGTTTAATTCCATTTGGGTCCCCGTTTCTATTTACATCTATATCCTGTCATTTTTATCCTCATTTTGACTATCCAGAGACAAAGGCAATCCAGACAAAGGATAGCCATGATAGATTGTTTCGTATTGTTTTCTATTTTCTTTGGAATTAATAATTGTGTACATTGCAATAGTTGAATAAATTTGAATTTTATTGTTAGTTTAATTCTAGTATAGTCTTTGTTTTGGTTCTTTTATTAATTAGATTTTATTGAAAACTCCATTTTAAATCAAGTCCTCGTGGGATCGACCCGTACTTGCATAAGCTACCCTACAATAGCCTGTGCACTTACAGAAACAAATCAACAAGTTTTTGGCGCTGCTGTGGACTTGCAAAAGAGTTTTCATAAAATTTAATTAAAAATCCAAAAAAATCGAAAATTTTAAAAAAAATCAAAAAATCCCGAGAAAAAAATACATAAAATTAGGAATTGCAATTTTTAGCATTTCAGGTGCATTTTTCAAATTTTTTTTTTTTTTTTTTTAGGGCATAATCACCTTGTTTCTTGAATATGGTACTAATTTCTAATTTTATTTTTCAGGAAATAGGAAAGTGGAGGAATTTGGCAAGTGGATCTTCACCAAATTGGAAACTTCCCTGCTTTCTTAGAATAGGACTTTCTTTTTCCTTTTGAGTGAATCTTGTAGTGAGGATCCTTGTAAATTGCAATTTCCATTTTAAAATTTAAAGGGTTGTATATCTGAGGCAAGTGTGGGATAAGGTGGCCCACACTGATCTTCATCGTAAACCCCACTGTGAGTTTCCTCACTCATTTATTTCCTAGATTAGGGTTTGCATTTGGAATAATTTGCATTGTTTGGCAGTGTAACTCATATAGAAGCATCTTTTATAATTGTTGCATTTTAGGATTTTGCATTAGTTTCATCGCTTTTAATTGCATTCTTAGGGCATGTTTAATGTTTTAAGGTGATTTATATGCTGATCGAATTGCCATGGTGTGTGAAATTAATTAGTAAGGGCGCCCTACCCCCATAAGATCAAGGGTGGATTTCATCACCACCTCTTGGCCCACTTAGGATAATCACCTCAAGCGCGCAAACCTTCCTTTCACGTTAATTTAAAATCAATCAGAAGAGACCTATAGGGCCATCACATGCTCGTAGGACCCTCTTAATAGGACGCGATTTACTGTCAGTCCAGTGGCTTTTGATCACTGTGGTTATTGGGGGTTACTTAATAGAGCCTCGCTCTTCCCCCACCTCCTATTGACGTTTGTTGAGGTCTAAACGCCTCCTTACACGAGGGTTGTATTAACCACTTTGGACAGAACCCAACTAGAAGTAATCAACTTCTAAAGAGAGGAGGAGCGCTAGTCTAGGCTAATAAAAGCATCGTCCCCACAGAAAATCAAGAAAATCAAATATATTGCTGCTTATTAGCCTTAGGATTATTTGAGTGTGCCCTTTTGTTTGTGCATCATTCTAGAAGTTAGGTTGCATCATTTAGGTTAGTTTTCTCAAAGAAAAAAATAAAAAAAAACAAAAAAACAAAATAAAAAAACGAAAAGAAGCTTCCCTTGTATGCACTTTTGGAAACGCGACAAAACCGGAAGGTTAGTCAAGTACGACCAAAAAGACATACTGCAAGATCAGGCCACATCTATGGCTGATCAACGCTCAAGGGGTAATTCACCCCATGGAAGTCAAGGGGCTCCATTCATCATGAATGAGGACCCACCACCCTTGATAGAAGATGAATATCAACCTCCACCAAGGAGGAATAATCATCAACCAAATAGAGAATGGAGAAGAAACAATAGGGAGTGGGACCAACAAAGTGAACATGGGGATAATAATAATGAGGGTCATCAAAACTTTCGTGGTAGAACTTTAAAAGACTACCTTCGGCCGACACGCACCAAAGACACCATCCCGTGTAATTCTTCCTCAAAATGTCGTGCGTTAGAATTAAAAACTGGGAGTAATCCAATTACTTCCTAAATTCCATGGTTTAGATAGTGAGAGTCCTTATTTTACACCTTCAAGAATTTGATGAGGTATGTAGTAACCGAGAACACAAAATATAGGTTCAGATATCGTCAGCTTAAACTTTTTCCTTTCTCTTTAAAGGAAAAAGCAAAAATGTGGTTTAATGCAACGCCATCGGTGTTCCATAAGAACCTGGAATGAAATGACTAGGGAATTCTTAAAGAAGTTTTTCCCTACCCATAAAACCAATACGCCACAAAATAATGAACTTTACCCGTATGATAAAGAATCATTCTATCAATGCTGGGAAAGGTTCAAAGAACTACAACTCACTTGCCCACATCATGGCTATGAACCATGGCGCATCATCGCCTTCTTTTATGAAGGACTAAATTCGACATGCGCCGGTTTGTAGAGATGATGTGTAATGGCAACTTTCTCAACAAACAACTAGGATGAGGCGGAGGAGTATTTGGAATGGCTACTGAAAGTGCACGTGACTGGCCGACTCGTAAAAGAATAGAACATACGAGATAGACCTAAGCCCAATAACACCCATGCTAGGGGAGGCATGTATGCTATGTCCGAAAAAAGATGATATCAATGCCAAAGTAGCATCCTAGCGAGAAAAGTAGAAGCCATAGAAATGGGAAAGAAAAACTCAAATAAAGAAGAACAAGTGTGTAGTATTTGTGAAAGGCACGTCACATCTTACTCAGAATGTCCTACAATCCCTGCTTTTCAAGATGTACTTCATGATCAAGCTAATGCACTTAATACATATAAAAGACATTTCTCCCCATATTCGACTTATAACCCCAACTTGGAGAAACCATCCAAATTTTAGTTGGAAAATGGACCCATCAAGCTAATGTTCCACAATCAGACAATATCAACCTCATCAACAAAACCAAGGACTTCTTACCTTACCTTATCAAACTCATCAACCTCCTTCTGGACCTTACTTGCCACCACCTAAAAGGCATGTTGAGGATAATCAAAACATTCAAAACCAGGAAAGGAAAATTTCTCAATTAGAAAGTCAAATAAAACAAACCAACCAAATTCATGAATGAATTAAAAAACATGATGAGTCAAATGATGCAAAGTATGGAAAAAGGAAAGTTCCTACTCAACCACAAGCAAACCCTAAGGGAGTGCATGCGGTTAGCATTAATGCATCCGATGAAACATCTAGCTCTACTATGGAACAAACTAAGGCTGTTACTTATTCTTAGGAGTGGTAAAAGAATTGAGAAAGATGAGCCTCAAAAGACCGAAAAAGGTAGAAAATCCACTAAAGTTAAAGAAAACTCTAAACAAAAGGACCCTGATTCACCTATTGATCCGTGTCCTATACCTGCTCCATTTCCTCAAAGGTTGCGCCAAGCCCCAAAGTCTGCATCTAATGATGAGATTTTAGAGATTTTCAAGCAAGTGAAGAGCAACATACCAATCTTAGATGCTATAAAACAAATCCCATCATATGCCAAATTCTTAAAAGACTTATGTACCATAAAGAGAAAATTGAATGTCCAGAAGAAGGCATTTTTGGTGAATGTGTCGGTTCTATTCTTCAACACCATACACCACCAAAGTACAAAGATCCTGGTTGCCCCACTCTTACTTGCATTATTGGCAGCTACAAGATTAACCAAGCTCTTCTTGATTTAGGATCTAGTGTAAATCTATTACCATACTCAGTATACGAACAGTTAGGTCCGGTGAACTAAAACCCACATCTACTACGCTCCAGCCTAGCCGATCGTTTCCGTAAAAATACCGAGAGGGGTAATAGAGGATGTGTTAGTCCGTGTAGAACAATTTTCTTTTCCCCGTCGATTTTCAGTTCTAGATACACAACCGGTGGTGAATGAGAAGAATGAAATACTGTCATCTTGGGACGACCATTTTGGCTACGATCCAATGCCTTAATCAACTCAGAAATGGTGTCATGAAACCGTCCTGGCAATATGACATTAGAGCTAAACATCTTTAACATTTGTAAGCAACTCCGGTGAAACTACCGATGATTTGCATGGTGTTAACATGATCAATTCGGTTGTGCGAGATCCGCTTTCAATCCTCTTCCTTGTCGGACCCACTAGAGGCTGTTTGGCCCATTTTAATGAGTTTAATGAGGATGCATTAATAGAGGAAGTTAATGCACGTTCTCCTCGATTCTCGTTCCTATCATGGAAACGAGAAAAATGGAAACCTCCTTTCGAGGACCTTCCACTGAGGGAGTCCACTCCCCTTCCATCATTCATAGAACCTCCTAAGCTTGAATTGAAATCTCTACCATCGCATTTAAAATATGCCTTTTAGGAGACAAAGAGACTTTTCTGTAATAATTTCCTCCCAATTAGAAACATCTCGGGAGGAAAAATTAATAGACACTTTAAAAGAACACAAAGGTGCTTTATAGGATGGACCATAGCTGATATAAAGGGCATTAACCCTTTAATCTCGCACCCATAGGATCTATCTAGAGGATGAAGCTAAGCCATGTCGTCAAATGCAAAGAAGGTTAAATCCTAATATGCAAGATGTGGTTAGAAGCGTAAGTCCTAAAGTTGCTTGGATGTGGGAATCATTTATCCCATAAGTGATAGCAAATGGGTAAGTCCTACTCGTGTGGTTCCAAAGAAGTCCGAGTGACGGTAATAACTAACGCCAACAATGAATTGATCCCTACCAGGGTTGCTATGGTTGGCGTATGTGTATCGACTATCGAAAGTTGAATGTCACATAAGGAAGGACCATTTTCCTTTGCCCTTCGTTGATCAAATGTTAGAAAGGGTTGCGCAGGACATCAAGATTACTATTGTTTCTTAGATGGTTATTCAGGGTATAACCAAATAGAAATTGCACCCGAGGATCGTGAAAAGACCACATTTACATGTCCTCGCACTTTTGCTTACAAAGAATGCCATTTGGATTATGTAATGCTCCCGCCACATTTCAACGTTGCATGTTAAGCATTTTCAAGGTGACATGGTGGAGAGAATTTTAGAGCCATGGACGACTTTTCTGCTTTCGGTAATACATTTGAAACATGTCTTGAAAATCTAAGAAAAGTCTTAACTCGTTGTAAAGAGAAGAACCTAGTGCTTAATTGGGAAAAATGTCATTTCATGGTTCCTAAGGGAATTGTCTTAGGTCACATTGTGTCATCTAAAGGTATAGAGGTAGATAGAGCTAAAGTTGATCTAATTTCCAATCTACCCATTCCAAAATCTATTAGGGACATTCGCTTCTTTCCTAGGTCATGCAGATTATATAGGAGGTTCATTAAAGATTTTAGTGCAATATCTAGACCATTATGTTACCTCCTCACAAAGGATACTCCTTTTGAGTGGACTGAGGATTGTCAAGAAGCTTTTATAAAGTTGAAAGACAAGTTAACCACCGCACCTATCATGCAGCCACCTAATTGGAGTCTACCCTTTGAAATCATGTGTGACAAGTGACTATGTCAGTAGGGAGCTGTACTAGACAGAGAAAAGAAAAGAAGCCATACGTCATCTACTATGCCGTAGGACCTTAAATAGCACCCAAATGAACTATTCTACTACGGAGAAAGAACTCTTAGCGATTGTCTTCGCATTGGATAAATTCAGTGTCTTACTTGGTTGGATCTAAAATAGTCATATTCAACGACCATTCGGCCCTCAAGTATCTTCTTTCTAAGAAAGATGCTAAGCCTAGACTAATTAGATGGATTCTCCTACTCCAAGAGTTTGACATTGAAATAAAAGATAAAAAGGGAGTAGAGAATGTGGTAGCTGACCATTTGTCTCGCCTAGTCCTAACAGAGCCTTTAGATGAGTTGCCAATTAAAGACACTTTCCCCGATGAGCAACTTTTCATGTTTCCCATCCTCCCACTGGTTTGCCGATATTGCAAATTATTTAGTCACGGGGAAAATTCCCGAACATTGGACTACACAAGAAAAGAAAAATTCTTTTCCAATGTTAAGCACTATTTTACGGGATGATCCATACCCGTTTAAATATTGCCCAGATCAAATCATTAGGAGATGTGTCCCTGACTTAGAACAACATAGTGTTATCTCCTTTTGTCATTCAGAAGCATGTGGGGGACATTTTTCTCGTAAAACAAAGAAAGATTTTGCGGCAGGTTTTATTGGCCGTCGTTGTTCAAAGACACACATGTGTTCAGAAATTATGTGAGCAATGTCAAAAGTTAGGAGGACTAACCCGTAGGAATATGATGCCTCTAAACCTATTCTTATCATAGAAATTTTTGATTGTTGGGGTATCGATTTCATGGGTCCATTCCCACCTTCTTTTGGCTACATTTATATCTTATTAGCCGTAGACTATGTTTCAAAATGGATTGAGGCTATCCCGTGTAGGAATAATGATCACAAAATAGTTCTAAAATTTTTTAAAAGAAAACATTTTTCTAGATTCTGGGACCCCTCGAGCCATTATAAGTGATAACAAGACACATTTTCGCAACAAACCATTTGAAGCACTAATGAAAAAATATAATATTACACATAAAGTTGCAACACCGTATCATCCACAAACAAGTGGACAAGTAGAAGTATCTAATCGGGCCATCAAACAAATCCTTCAAAAGACTGTTAATCCAGATCGTAAAGATTGGTCTCTTCGACCGACCGATGCGCTTTGGGCTTACAGATCGCACATCGCACCCCGATTGGTATGTCTCCCTATCGTATTGTATACGGTAAGGCTTGTCATTTGCCTGTGGAATTGGAACATAGAGCCTATTGGGCAATAAAGACATTCAATTTCAATATGAATAAAGCGAGGCTCACATCGCAAACTCCAACTTAATGAGTTGGAAGAGATCGTGCAAGAAGCATATGAGAGTAATAGGATATATAAAGAAAAGATGAAAGTTTTTCATGATAAGAAGATAATGAGAAAATCCTTTACTCCAAGCCAAAAGGTTCTACTTTACAATTCTACGCTGCACTTATTTCCGAGTAAGCTTAGATCTCGATGGATCAGTCATATATAGTAAAGAAGTTTTTCCATATGGGACTCAAGTCGAGATTGAGAATACTAGAATTTGGTCATTCTTTTAAAGTAAATGGTCAACGTTTAAAGCCTTTTCCTAGATTATGAGAATCCGTGTTGAGTCCACAACTCTGGAGGATCCTGTTTATCAGGATTGAGTGGATTTGATCCCTCTGTACCATATTTTGTATTTTTGTTGTTTTCTACATCACTCATATTCATTTTAGGTCCTAATTTTTAAACATTGAGGACACTGTTTCTGTCAGGTTGGGGGGTGTAGAGTTCTAACAAATTCTAGTTGTTTTTAGATTTTTAGGTGCTTTCCTTGTTTTTCAAAAAAAAAAAAAATGAAAAAATTGAAAAATTTTAGGTCATTTCCTACACTATGATGAGAATTGGATTTTCTGAAGTATAATCTGAATAACTTTAGCTTATTAATGGAATTGAATATGATTAATTCATCTTTTTACTCATTTTCTAAAGTATTCTATGAAAGCAAAGTCTCAGATCACATCTGTACACAGTTGCATATAGATAGTCTAGATTGATAAGTGGCTATAACTTAGAAATTCTGAAGAAATTCAGTGGAGATCTATAACCTAAGTGAGTTTTAGAGACATTCAATTTTTGTGAGAGGTTATAAATGTTCCTAATTTTCTTCAGCAAGCTTAAAGAAAATTGATCCCAAACTCGTAATTTTGGCTAATTACCTGAATAGTTAGAATATTACCTTTAAAATTCTAGAAGTTCATTGAATTTGATAGATTATAGGAAACCTAGAAAATGATTTAGGCCATCCTTGTTATAACCTAGAGACATAAAGCCTACCCATAAAGTATTGTTACCACTAGTTAGCCAACTTGAGCCTTTAATATAAGCCTTTTCTTTTGTCACCCAAATTATCCTTTACCCATATTAACCCAGTATAAATTATCCATTACCCATTTTCTTTGAAAAATAAGTTAGAGAAGAATGAAGAAATACCTTTTAGTTGTAATGAAAATAGAAAAGTGGATATCAAGAAAAGAAATATTCTTCAAAGTGATTCAAAAGTACTAAAATAGTCTAAAAAAAAAAAAAAGGGTTTGAAGAATACAAAGAAAAATGGAAACAAAAATATTCACTTTAGAAAAAATCAAAGAAAGGAAGAATTATCAACTTTAGAAGACCTCTACTTATTTTTTGAAGAAACTTTGAATATCCTTATACCCTTTCTTTGATACCTTGTCATAAGCCTACGTTTCGTCCCAATTAAAGACCTATTGATTCTAGGAGAAATATAGTCTTGATGAGGAAATGAATGGACAAAATATAAAAGAGTGGTATTTCTAAATATTCAAAGGTAATGGCATCTATTCTAAAGGGATCAAAACAATGAAATTCCTTAGTAACTCCCCATTTTCATGAGTACATGTGAGAAAATTTTGCTTTTATTGACTCAACTCACATAATTAAAAGAGAGATATGATTTGACCCCTTTATCTGAGAGATTTTGTTTCTGAGTGTATGTCATTAGTGAGGCTTGAGGTCAAAACATATTTCGGATGGAGTTCAAAAGTTAGAAGTTTATTTAGAGATCAAGATGATTCCATATGTAAACTGTACATGCACACACTCACTCTGAGATTTGAGCTTAATTGGAATTATTTTTGGCATATGGGTAGGGTTTTGAATTTCTCAGTCATTTTTATTAGTATGATAAAGTTGATGTGATTTATTGAAGATAATTCTCTGAGGAAAAAGAGGAGTTGACTTAAAAATAAAATTTGAAATCTTGAAATTTGGTTTTTCATGTTTTGCTCCTGGACTAGCAAAAATCTTTGGTTAGGGTGTGTTAAGTGTTTAATTTTGGTCAAAATTTCCCTAATTTAGCGTTCAATTAGATCATCTAACCGTTCAATTTTACAAAACTTAGCTTGATTTTGAATATAAATCTAATTGACCATCCAAACCTTAATTTGTCAAAATCAACTGGCCGATGATCATTAGAGTTCATTAGTTGACTAATGTGCGGTTCGGATGATTCTAATTTAGTCTTTTCTTTGGCAGATCAACCAGTTGAGACGCACGGATGGATACGAGTAAAAGATAACGGTGCAGATCATCTTAAAAGGGCGATGGATGGACCAGATCACCCCATGGAGATGGATGAATAAAAATAATGGACAAAATGGAAAGAACAACTCCTTCCCTATTTCTTTCTTTCCTTTTCTTCCTCTTTCTTTTTCTTCCTTTTTCCTTTTCCTTTTCCTCTTTCCCTTCCTTTTTCTCTTTTCCTTTTCTTTTCTTTTCTTTTTCCTTCCTTTTCCTTTTTCTTCCTTTTCCTTTTTCTTTTCCTCTTTCCCTTCCTTTTTCTCTCTTTCCTTTTCTTTCTTTTCTTTTTCCTTCCTTTTCCTCTTTTCTTTCTTTCCTTTTCCTTTTCCTTTTCCTTTTCCTTCTCTTTCTTTTTCCTTCTTTCCTTTTTCTTTTTCCTTTCCTCATTCTCACGTACCCAACTCTCCCTCCTTATATTTTTATCTTCCTCTCCTTAAAAAGGAATCGGCTCTCTCTCTCGCGTTCCTGCTTTCCCCCCTCTCCCTCCTATCTTCTCTCCACTCTCTCTCTTCTTGCTCACCTTTTCCCAGCCATCTCTCTACACACCGCCCTGCCCAAGCACACTGCGTAACCCAGTTCCACCCTCTCCTTCCTTGACTCTCCACTTCTTCCTTGTTTGCCCGGTCCCCCTCTCCACCACCGGGCGGTAGTCCCCCACCATCTGCTCTGTTTCTTTCTGCACCACCAGACTATTACTGTTATCTTCCACCGTCCCTATTCACCCTTGCTCCCAGTTTCCACCGATTGGCAAACCTAGGCACCAGCGTTGGTCACCACCCAACACCGCACAACCGCTTCTCTTCACCCATCTTCCTCTCTTCTCTCGCCCTCTCTCTTGTTTCTCTCTACTCCCAGATCCTCCACAGCACCATCTCCTATCATCCACCGTACAGGCCAAGTTGCCCGATCCACCGCACTCATTCCGTTCCGCGATTTCCATCAACACCCGTCACTCCACTACTCGCACTGCTTGAACCAGTCATTCTAAGTCCTCTTCTCTTTCTCACTCTCTCTGATCTCTCTCTCCTACCAGCCACACTTCTCCGCTCCAACCACGCAACACCTGAGACGACGCCCGTATTTCACCGGTCGGGCCATCCCTCCATCTCTCCGGTTTTCACCTCAACGAGTTTTCTCGGTTTTCGTTTAAAACCGTAACCTTGAAGAATTCCAAGCCCTCGGCATCTCGTAAATCCCATTTGGGTCCCCTGTTTAATTCCATTTGGGTCCCTGTTCTATTTACATCTATATCCCAGTTCTGTTTTATCCTCATTTTGACTATCCAGAGACAGTGCAATCCAGGACAGTGATAGCCATGATAGATTGTTTCGTATTGTTTTCTATTTTCTTTGGAATTAATAATTGTGTACATTGCAATAGTTGAATAAATTTGAATTTTATTGTTAGTTTAATTCTAGTATAGTCTTTGTTTTGGTTCTTTTATTAATTAGATTTTATTGAAAACTCCATTTTAAATCAAGTCCTCGTGGGATCGACCCGTACTTGCATAAGCTACCCTACAATAGCCTGTGCACTTGCGGTAAAACAAATCAACAGCACCCCTTTATGCCTAATTAGCACCCCCAAATTTGATAAAGACATTCTCCTGTACAAGAAAATTTAGGGCACCCTTCAAATTTGTCAAAAACACCCTTCCTAAGGTTTTTGATAGTTTCATACTCAACCATAAACTCCATTTTTTATAATTTGAGTAAAAAAAGATAAAAAAGGGTAGCCCCAGTGCATCAAGCTCTCCCCTATCAGGGTCCAGGGAAGGGGCAGACCACAAGGGTCTAAAGTACATAACCTTACCTTGCATTTTGTAGGAGGCTATTTCCACGCCTTGATCCCGTGACCTCAAGGTCACACGACAACAACTTTTACCGTTGCTCCAAGGCTCCCCTTCTCCAGTCTCTAGGAAATATTATGGCTGAAGCCATGATAAAACTCAACGACACCAATTATAATCTATGGAGGCCTAGGATGGAGGATCTTTTATACTGCAAAGATCTCCATGACTCATTACATAATCAAGAAAAAAGACCTTAGGGAATTTTAGAAAATGACTAGATAAAAATCAACAAAAAAAACTGTAGGTCAGATTAGATAGTGGATCGACTATAACGTTTTCGTCATGTGACCCAAGAAGAAAATGCATATATTCTCTAAAAAAAGTTAGAGAATATATATCATGCCAAGACTGCTTGAAACACGGCCTTGCTAATGAAAAGGCTTGTAAATCTTTAACTAAGGAGCGGAAAGAATGTAACTAAATATACCGCTGAATTCAGAATCTGGTAAATCGGTTAAGATCAATGGCTCCACAACTAGGAGATGAATGGAAAGTAATTCCTTACTCATTAGCAGTTGGGAGTCTAATATATGCAATGGTGTGCACAAAATCAGATATCGCTCATGCAATAGGTATTGTAAGTAGGTTTCTGTCTAACCCAGGCAAAGATTATTAGGAAGCCGTGAAGTGGATACTAAGGTACATGAAGGGTACATCTAAGTTATGCTTGTGTTTTGGAAGTACATAGATAATCCTAATAGGATTCATAGATGATGATATGGTAGGAGATCTTAATAGAAGAAAGTTAATATTAAGGTTTCTTTTCACTTTTGTAAGGCTAGCTGTATCTTGGCAGTCCAAGTTACAGAAGTGTGTAGCTCTATAAACAACAGAAGCTAAGTATATTACCTTAGCTGAAGCAGGCAAGGAAATGTCGTGGATAAAGCAGTTTCTCCAGGAACTTGGTGTCATGCAAAAAAAATATAATATACATTGTGACAATCAGAGTGCTTTGGACTTGAGCAAAAACTCAATGTATTATACGCTTACAAAATACATCGACATATGGTATTACTGGATACGAGAGGTGACAGAAGAACAAATGTTAAAATTGGAAAAGCTTCACACTGATGAGAACCCTGTAGACATGCTAATGAAGGCTGTAACGTATGAGAAACTGGTGCTATGTGAAAACATAGTAGGCATGAACTCAGATTAGTGAAGTAAGGCATTGGGATGGAGGGGGAGAGAGTTGATATAGTCCATCCCCATATGGATAAGATTAACCTGAAGAAACTTACCAATAAAGGAGACTAATTAGATAAGGATTATCAAATAGAGTTTGAGTTAATGTAGAAAAGATCAAGCCTTCCTCTAAACTCCTATAAATAGGAGCTAGAGATAGTCATGTGGATGTAGGCCAAAATGGCTAAACCATGTAAATCTATTGTGTTATGTTTGTTTGTGATGATGTTTTAATTGTACTTTCTGCATAACACATATGCTTCCAAAGTATGTTTTTGTTTAGATTATTGGTTGAACTGACATTGTCATTCATAACAAACTAACAATGAGTGAGAGAGGGGGGGGGGTGTGTGTTGTTTGCTGGTTATAGGATTTGTACTCCATCTTATATCTTATCCTTCAAACTAACAATGAAAAACTCCTCAATAAATGTCTTGAGTAGGCTTAGGGTTAAATTGGATAATGTTGATGCTTAACTGCAAGTGCACGAGCTATTGCAGTATAGCTAATGTAAGTACGGGTCAATCCCACAGGGACTCGACTTAAAAGAGGAGTTTAAATAAATTTTAATTGTAAAATAAAAATAAAAATAAGGAACATAACAGAAATAGACTAACAATAAAATAAGAATCCAGATTTATGTCATTGATGCAATTAATAGAAATTCAAATTCCAGAAAATAGAAAATAAAACTAATAATCAGTCTTGAATAGCATTGTCCCTGTATTACTATCAAAATAAGATAAAACATAGATAACAAAAGTTGGATAAAGTAAAACAAGGATAGAAGAAAAGACAGAATAGGGAAAAGAAGAAACATGGATGTTAGTGGAATTTTAATTTTGTTACTAAGGATGAATATGGAATTTTTCTAGATTTCTGGTTTTAAATGAAAAAACCATAAACCTGATGGAGAAGATGAAGTCAAAGGAGGAGGAAAGGAGGAGGAGAAGGGAGAAGAAAGGAGGGGGGAAGATGCGGGAGGAAACTCGGATCAGGTTTCCTTCTCTAGGCTAGCTGACGATGACGCTTGTGTTAGATCCTAGTGAATGGGGATGACAATGAAGCCAGAGACGGACTCGAAAGATGAAGCAAATTAGAAGGGATTGCCGGCTGGTCAATCTGAGCAAGTGTAGACGGAGGACCTGGGTGCAGCGCGGTGTTGGGATTCTACGAGTGCCGATTGAGGCGGGTCAGTGTGGTGGAGTGGTGGAGTTTGCTGGACTAGGTAGATGTCTCCGGTGAAGAGGTGCGGGCAAATGGGGAGAAGAGGTTAGGTTGGTGAAGGCAGAGGGAATGAGCAGAGGACCCGTGAGAGAGACAGAGGCATAGCAGGGTGAGGTGAATCTGGCCAGTGATTGTGGGTTGATGCTGGAACGTTGAAGGAGAAGATGGGACGGGTTGGCATAGGTTGGTTCGACCGGAGAGAGAGAGAGAGAGAGAGAGAGAGAGAGAGAGAGAGAGAGAGAGAGAGAGAGAGAGAGAGAGAGAGAGAGAGAGAGAGAGAGAGAGAGAGAGAGAGAGAGATGGTTGGTCTGCCTCCTACGGTTCAGTGTGGGAGTTGAAGAAGAGAGAGAGGTTGGAGAGAAGAGATAGAACGTGGGAGAGAGTATGGTGGAAGAAGGAGAGAAGAGATGGACAAGAGGACAGATGGGTGTGCAGAGAGAGAGAGAGAGAGAGAGAGAGAGAGAGAGAGAGAGAGAGAGAGAGAGAGAGAGAGAGAGAGAGAGAGAGAGAGACGAAGAAAGAGAAGAAGAAGAAGGAGGGAGAGAGGTAAGAGAGATGGGTTTGCCTCCTCTAACCAGCCAAAGAGAATAAGTGAGTAGCGTGAAAGAGAGAGAGAGAGAGAGACGCGAGAGGTGTAATATCCTTAATTTTTAGGATAAAATAGGAAATTTTTAAATAAATTAAAATAAAAATTTATAGATGGAAATTTTTCCTGAAAACATAAGAATTAGAAAGTGCTCGTCGATACGAGTCTAACGCCACCAAGGACGCGTCAAACGAGGGAGTTATGAGCTGTCGAAGTTGTAAGGGCATTTTGGTCTTTTGACAGAGACGTGTTACACAAGGGTCCAAATTGATAACGACACCCCTGTCTTCCACACGTCTCTACCAGTCCGGTGAAATTGCTGGAGAGACGTGGAAAGAGACATGTGGGGAAGAGTTTCTCTTCCCCTAGGACTCTAAACCCTATATCTATTCTTCCCTAGGAGCCAAAACGCTCCTCCTTGAGCGTTTCTCCGAGTTTTCACTCAGAACCCTAGCCCTGCAAAGCTTTGATTTTTTCGGCGAGTGGAACCCCGGCAACACGAGCAACCACGGCTAGGCGCAAGGTAAGCCTCAATACTCCATTTTCCCGTATTTATTAAATAGAAAAATAATTAGGAAAACATTTAAAAATTAGGAAAAAATCAGATTTTTTAGGAACTTTGTGCATGCTACTATTGGAGTGAGATTTCACGGATCAAACCTCGTCCGTTTGAAAACCGCACCATCAAACTAGTGCACAAGAGACCCAAGAGCAAATCCTTTAAATTTGGGAGTGATCCAACGGCGGATTTCTCTAGAAAACCCAAAAACCAGTACCTAGAGATGATTTTTGGAACTTGGGAAAAATTGTCTAAAAACCATGGTTTTTGGAAAAATCAGTACAAAAGGAGGGCATAAATGGATTCTAGAGAGAATTCTGAAGAAAATGGCGCAAAAATCACGCAAAACGGAGCTCTGTAGCTCCGCTGGAGACGACTAGAATCGTCTTCTCCGGCATCGTCAACGACGTCAGCGCCTTGGCGCTGACGCCAGGACGCACAGTAGGACTGTGACGACCCGGGTTTTCCCATACATTTTTAAATGAAAAATCTAAATTCCTAAGGCGGGATCCCTATTTGAAAAACAATGCAATGCAGCGGAAAAATCTTTTATTTGAAAATCCAATTTGAAAACCCTGAGTGTCATTTGCTTTCACAACAACTAAGGTAGTTCTTGAATAGCTTTAGAAATCACAAATGCTTTTCCCTAGGTCTATCCAGTCACAGTACACAGCCCAACTGTAATTAAATACAAATACATGTCCAAAGGGTTGAGAATTGACTTACATATATAAGTGTTTCCTTTTTGATTCACTTGCTTGTAGCACTACATAGATATCCTCTACTCATGGATGGAATCATCCTGAAAAATGTTAAGGATAGGGTGAGTATATACTATACTCAGTAGGAGTCTATCACTACTAGTTTTATAATACATGCGATCTTTAAAATCATGTGCTCATAAAAACATATGCATATTGTTCGAATAATCACGTTCAATATCGATATTAAAAGCCACTGTCAAATCGGAATACTGACGTCTTAAAGAAATATCATAATCCAAGTTGAAAGTAATCATATATCATAAAAATATGCATCAGATGCTCAACTGAATCCAACTCATGGATATCTATCATGGTATGGTCAACCAACCTTATATCATGCCATATGCAATGCACATAAATCCACGAAACCATAGGGTCCCACTATGCCCACGACCTCACCGCCGTGTGGTCCCCGGGTACCTAGGGACACAGGATCATATACCTCCACGGGGCATATGACACTTCGACCCAGTGCCGTGACACCAGTGGTAGCCCCCTATACCACATGCAGTCGAAGCAAGGACATGCCCTTTTTGGGCGTGGTACCCATCCACCTAATAGTGGTAGAGGTTGGGTGGCCAACCCACACCCCTCGGCATAGCACCCACGAGCTTACAAGCCCAAATCATGTACGATCAAATAAGCCAAAAACCTCTGTTCAAAACCAGTCCTCTTTGGGTCCCTCACAACTGCTTGGCCCTCGGCACTCCAGCGTCTTTTGGCAACCCTCAAGGACATGCAATCTTTGCAAGTACTTAAATCATGCAATGTATGCACTTGTTTACAAAACATATATGTGCATAATGTATATGTAATCTTTTACGAAACATGTCTATGTACAAAACGTTTATCATATGCATGCTGAATCAAGTCATGCTAAACAAGCCATATACTTATAACATATGTTCTCAAAACAATAATAGATCTTTTAAAAGAATCTAATAGTGATAGAGCACCTACCTGACTAGGTCGCATTAACCCTTTTGTCCTCGTACGCTCCTGAACATGGTTTGGGGACTCAAGGTTAGTTTAGCCTATCTTTTATGGGTTTAGAGTAGTTGGGTCTTATTACTTAGGCATTAGGGGTCCATCCCTATGCCTATGGGTGTCCTAAGGTCCTAATTGGGCCTTGGTATCCTCAATTTTCCAAAGTTCTAGTGGTCACGTGCCACCATCCTATTCTAAGAGTCATGCCCACCTTTGATTGGGCCTTGATCAAGGATTTTATAGTTTGGATGTATCCGTGTCATTGATACGGACACAACGCCTTTTGCGGCACCTCAATCAGAGCTCTAGATCTTAAGTTATAAGTATTTTAGTGTCGCACGTACATCAGAGTCTTAAAAATTAAAAAATTAAAAATAAAAAGACGGAATACCAGGGCGCTGCGCGTCTGCGACGTGCACCCTAGCTTCCTTAAGGAACCAAAACAAAGTGCGACACTAGCGTACTGCGCACCTGTGATGTTTGCCTTAGCGGGCGCGTCTGCAGACGCACAGAACTTCCCGCCTCTCTCTCTCTCTTTTGCGGGTGCGTCCCTGGACGCGCTCGTTTGTTTTTCAAATGGGAGTCGACGTGGGACGTTCCGAATGGAACGTCCCGCTTGTTGTGGAACTAGGGCGTCCTCAAGACACCCTGGTTCGACCCTTATCGAACCAGTGCGACCCAGGGAACGTCCCTGGGTCCTTGGTGGCTCTCCTAGGCTCCGTTTTGCATGGTTTTTCTTAACCTTGGAACTATGGGGGAGATGGGTTTTGAGCGATCTCGGACGTACCTGCCTCGTTGCTAGGTTTTTCTCCTTGTTTTCCCCTCTAGGTCACTGCTCCACGATGGGTTTTCTCCAAGGTTTTGGGCTGCCATTAGAGGCACCCAAAAGCTCTATTTATAGGGCTTTTAAAGAGGGTTCTGGAGGGGTTCTAACCGCCTTTGAATGGAGGTGGATAAACCTCTAGAATGGCGGTGGTTTCTCCTTGAAACACCGCCGTTCCAGAAAGCTCTAGGAGGTTGAAGATGAAGGGTGCCCGTATCAAAACGGGCACCTGTGTTTTTCAGGTTAAGTTGTTTTGTGAAATTTACAGTTTTGCCCCTACACTTCAAAGGGCCATATCTTGCTCATTTTAACTCCGTTTTGGGTGATTTTGGTCTTGTTGGATTCCTTTTTCCGAGACGCATCTAATGGAACTTTTTTTAGGACCAAATTCCTGGGTTTAGTCAAGGCGACTAGTGAAATGACCAAAATGCCCTTATCTTTAAAACTGAACTTTTCATGGGATTTTAATATTACAAAAATTGGGGTCATTATAGGGATACTCAGGGGATGACGTCAAACAATGTCATCATCGCACGCGCTCGAAAAGGCGCCGATAGGCCATCACGGTGGGGCCAATACGCGCAGCGTCCTGGCGACCGTGACGCACGCGGCGGTGCGTCATGGTGCGGAAGATGCACGCTGCGCGTCCCGTAAGGCATCTTGGAGGTCGGGCGTCTTTGTGACGCCGGTATAAGCCGGTGTAAACCGGCAGAAAAGGGAGCCGCCGGTATAAACCACCTTATGGTGGTCCGGCAGGCCCCATTTGAGGGTAGTTTTCACTAAAACTTGATTTCTGGGAGCTAAAGAGGTCCAAATCACGATCCGAAAGAGGCGTTGTGACCGTATTGACGATGTGGACCTAGTTTTAACTTAGAAAGTTATAAATGTCCACTTTTTCTTTAGAAAAATATTAAAATAGTGATGTGACATGTATAGGTGCACTTGAATATACCAGTTAAAGAGAGTTATTAGTAAGCTAGTGATCTCACACTGAGGTAGGTGACAACAACTAATGCTTTGCCTTGATTTTTAAACCATGTTTAAACATAGCATCATGTGTGATTGAGTTTTAAATTGCAATTATTATTTACCGTGGATTTCATGAGACATTAAGTACAAGATGGTTATTCCAAATTGAAATCTTTTATTAAATAAACTTATTTCAAATGCTTTTACAAGCATGATGTTAATTAGTTTGCTTAATTAGAGACTTATTTCTTATTATATATATAGAAAATGCATGAATTTACATGGAAATGAGAATAGAGGCCTATTAGCTGGTCCTTTTATAGGCTAACCACAGGATGAGGGGCATGTCTTGGGGATTGCAAGCTACAAGTGCTCTTGAGTTTTAGCATATACATATGATTTCCGTGTTTTATATTTGATGACGGGTGCTCTCGCCTGATGGGCGTCATGCTAGGAGGGATAGGGCCGACCACCCACCTTCCGAGATTATGATATGATGATTTGTGATATGATAGACACATGCCCATAGATGACATTCGGTAGGGGTTTGGTAACATGGATAGTCCACACTACCGGTCTGAGCCTTTCCATGGGGACAGACACTAAGTCTCCCATTATGGTGTCAACGGAGAGCGGCGGTGGTTTATAACCATGGAGGGTTGTCATTGGGGCATGATGACCCATATTCTTATTATGTGTGCATGTATGATGAGCATGGTTATGGATGTTATGCCTGGGTGTGACGACATTCAGAAGTTGACTATGAGTACTCCTGATTAGTGATATTAGTACAATGGTGGGACCCATTACCTTAGGGTGCCCTTATTCTTGTTGTATGCTCCATTTTATTGATTCATGTCATGTTTTAACTCTGTGATTGCATGTTTTAGCATATGGAATAAATTGGCATTTATTTGAATATGACATTATGACATCACTATTTTTCATAAATGTTAGACTTTTCTTCAGAGCTGCTCATTATTTCTTTCATTTATTACATTAATTGTCTATGTACCTACACAAGCGATAGCTTGCTGAGGCATTGCTTTGTTTTGCAATGCCTTAGATCTCGAACGCGACACTAGAAAAGGAAAAGCTGTTGATAAACCTTGAGAGCTACTGAAGACTAGTTTTCCCTATAGTTTTAAATAGTAATGTCAGTCATTAGAGAGGCTTATCATTTGAATTTTATTATGGATTGCATACTTTTTATTTGGATGTGATTTAGATGTTTGGACATATGTTGGACATTTATATGGGATGTTATGATGGATAGACCCTGTGCCATTGTAATGACCCTGAATTTTTGTAACTTATTAAGGCAAATTAATAAAGTTTGAATTTTTAGAAATTCTGGGCTGGAATATTAGATTATTGAAAATTTTCTTTTTATGAAAATTATATCATGAATTAAAACATATATATTATGGATGTACTTAGAAAACTGATCGAAACAACATTAAGTACGTTCAATTCTTAGTTAAAATGAAAATTCCTTAATTTTCTCCATTTAGGGGCAAAATGGTAATTTTACCCATATTCCATATCCAAGAAATAAGACATCAATATTCATGAAGTACTTAGAAATACGATTCCAATGCCACTAAGTACGCTCGATTCCGAGTTCGGACAAATATTGCCTATTATTTTCCAATTTTTGAGTTCAAAGGGCAAAAACGTCTTTTCACATAAAAGTGGGGCCCACAAAGTGGGCCAATGTTCTAGAAGCAACAATAATTTACTCAGTGCATTATTGCTGGTAGTGGAGATTGTAGTGGAGATTGTAGTGGAGAATGGAGAATGCACTTGTAATAAAAAATTCTAAAGTAATAAAATATCTTATTAAAAGAAATGATAAAAAATTCAAATTTGGCTATAAATATGTCTCAAAATTTTCCAAAAATTTTCACAACCTTAACCACGAAATTTCCAAATCTTCCTTGGTGTTTCAGCCCCAAATTCTCATTCATCCCTCCCCAATCTCTATTTTTCTTATTTCTCTCTCCTCTTTCTAAGTGGAACAAGAAACCTAAATTCAATTAGGCACTCCGTTCCAGGCAGAATCTGATCAATTCCACCGTCCATAACCTCCTATACCACAGTATATATAAAAGCCCTAAATCAATTTCAAGATCCAACGGTTCCAACAACAGAAAACCACAAAAAGGTAGACAATCGGGCTATATTATTATCAACCGGTAATTCTCTCAAATTGAGCATCAAATATATGTTTTTTCTCCAATCAGGTTGGTGGAACTACTTCCCATACATATTTATTATGGTTTAGTATAATTTTTATTTTTCTGTAATTTAATTTGAATGAAAAATGGTAAAAATAAAGTAAGTACAAGAGCCTTCAATTTATGGTGATAGAGAGCTCAGATGGAAATTCTGAGTTTTCCAATCAATCAGATGGAAAACCCCTAGGATACAATTTTCAAGAAAATCTAACAAGTTTTGGACCCTCAATTGAGAGAGATTAATTCTGGTGGGCCCAGATCAAATCTAGACCCTAGGAATGGCTGAAAACTTCAATTTAAGATTGTGGAGTCATATGAACTCCAAATTGAGATAAGAAAGAAGCTATGGAAATCTTGTAATGTCTAGTTTCTAATGAAGTCATAATATTTCTAAAAATTATATCTGTATTTTTCTGTATTTTTTTAAATAAGTGTCCAATTTCTAAGATCTTCAAGATCTGAGGTGATCAGATCTTGGAAATTTATTTTAGTGATGATATAATAATGTAATAAAGTAATATCTATGGTTAATTTGGACAGATCTTTGATAAAATAGGGGATCTACCCTTTATGGTAGAAAAACCCTAAAATAAAAAATAAAAAATAAATACAAAGGGACCCACTTGATCAATGAGATCAAGTATGATCAGATCCTTGGGATGGATTAAAGGGATGATATTATGATGGAATCCAGTTAGATCATGGATGAAATGTGACAAAATCAAGTGGATATGATTTTTGGATCTTAATGGATTAAAAGCCCTAAAGGTAATTAAAACCCTTGATCTAAAGGAAAACACCTAAGATCTAATGGTTGGATCATATTTAAAGGTTTATAATAATCTTAATAAAATTAGTTTAAATTGTCTTTTATTGGATATAGAAGTGTAAATGTGATTTATGTTTTAAGTTTTAATTGTCTTTTATTGGATATAGAAGTGTAAATGTGATTTATGTTTTAAGTTAGAAAGCATGATAGTGTAATCTTTAAATTTTAGTATGATATGCCCTAAATGAGTAATTTGTTAGTAGATTTGATTATCTTAAGATCATGTTAGTGTAAATTAGGATTTAAACATGATTTCATTACGATAGAAGATGTGTTTCATAACTTAGGATCATGTTAGTTTTATTTCACTAGCTTAAGTTACATTCATAGGAAGAATGTTAGTATATAGTTGTTAAACTTATATTTGATTTATGCTTTCAAGTTGATGAATTACTTATTGTCAAAATTTATTCAATTGTTAAGTAATTGTTAAGATATATGAGCATAAATCACCAAAATGTAAACTAATGAAATATAGAAATTCATGGACAACTAAGATGAATGAATGATTGTGACTTAATAAGGGCTATAGATAGATGGTCAATATAAGGAATGATTTATCATTTCCTTGGCCCAAAATAGGAAAATAATGAACATCCATGGATGACATTGTGTATATCCATGGAAATTAATTAAAATCAATTAGAGAAGGGACTTAAGGTAAAGAGCTCATAGGAACCTTGTCAAAGGTTGAGCTAGTACCACTCAAAGGGACTCTGAACATTGTGGTTATAGGGGGTATACAAGAGCCAAGTGCTTTTCCCTCACCTCCAATTGACGTAAGAGAGGTCTAACGCCTCCTTACATGAGGGTTGTATTAACCACTTTTTGAGCAGACTTTAACTGGTAAGTACTGGTCATCCTGAAATAAGGAGGAGTTGTCTAGTGATAGGAAGAAATAAATTATCTTCAACCAAGTAAGACACTAACTGGTTGAATAATAATAAGAACATAAAAAGATAGCAAATTATCTAACCCTAATAAAAATAGTAAGTGAGATAAGGATGATCAGACAAGATGAGATCTTGTATGACCAAAAACAATAAGGAAAAAGAAACATCAATGTAAATTAGATTGTTATGTATGATATAGATAGTATTTGTATAGATGATATTAAACCCATTGATTATGATATTCAAGGAAGAAAGATTCAGATCATCCTACATAAGGATGATCAAAAGACCATGTAGTATGTACCCTTGATTAGAAAAAATGACATTATACATATGATTTGACAGATATGTGTTGATCGAGATTATGACAGATTTCAAGGAGTAAGAATACCTTATTGAGGTAGGTGGATTATTAAGAATGCTTTTACATGAAGATACATGTCTAATACATGATCTTATGTTTTGAAGTATTGACATGTATGATACCAATATATTAAGGTAAATACCTCAAATTGAAATATGATCCAACCAAATGATGAGGAAAATAAGTATTAAATGGTTAAGTTGAGAATTGAGAACAACCCTAAGTGAATAGGAAAATAGAAAATATTCCACTCTAGTTAACAGACAGATAGTCCGACATGTATAAGTATTATTTTACATACAAGCTTGGAGGCTTGTGGTTTTGTTTTAAATGTGCATAAGCCTGTGGATGCTATGCTAAGAGAGTTAAGAGGGTTTGGCCACCCACTCTCCGAAACTTGATGATATTGAATACCAAGCCTAAGAAAGGCTAAAAGTCGTGGGGCAATTATGGGAAGGCCACCACCGTGTGACAGCCATGGTCCTCCCATATGGACATGGATATTGTAATTTCCACGAGAATGGTATAAGTGGATTATTGGAACGCTTATCCGAGCGTGCCGTACGGATCAGATCGCAAGCATAGTAGTCCTTGATTATTTTGCATTATGATGCATATGAAATTGGGTAGTTGAAATGCCTTAAGGGATGGCATGATGAAATGTCGTGTAATTGTATATTACCAATATTTTTCCCAAGAAGGGAAAATCCCAAGATAGTAATCGGCTGAAATACAAATCTCCTATAATGTAAGGAGTTGATCAGTTTTGTATGGAAATGATTATTGATTATTTTTACAATTTTAAAGGATTTGTTCGTATATACTATGTATGTATAAAGGTGAACACAAATGACAAAGAAATGAGATGTTCCTATCAATAATAGTGGTCTATGAATGTGTTTATGATAGAATGAATTATGTGATAAGTGAATATTGAGATTCTACTGTCAATAACTTACATTCTTATCCCCTACCAAGATAAATGCCGAGATATTGTAAATGTTCAAATGTTTACAATATCTCAGATACAGAGAAGGAGACTTAGGAGCTCAAGACTTGAAGAACTAGTGAAGAATAAGTAAAAATGGTATATTCCTTGAAACATTGTATAGAGAGCATGTATTGTATTTAGAACTTTGAATTGTGTATTTGGACAAGTATTGTAAGGATACAATGGGTTGTGTACTGTGAACCACTGGATGGATCTTGGAAGTTTAATAAAATCATATTCCTTCAATGGAATTTTATTTTGTACACAAATTGTACTTATGTTATGTATGAAGTGGTGACTTGGGTTTTCAAAACAAGTTTTAAAATAAAAGAATTTCCGCTTTTGTTTTCATGAAAAAAAAAAAATTTACTAAGGGGACGCCCTTGGCTTTGAAAAATATATTATAAAATGTGTTTCAAAAACCCGGGTCGTCACAATATTATTATTGTGTTTTGGACATTTATTTGATTTAAAATAAAGGCGCCGATTTATTTGACGTTGGTTTATATGCGGATTGTTTTATTTATGTTTAATTTACGTGTATGCCATTTTGAGAAAGGAAAACTAACACCCGGAGTTTTTAAGATAAGTTTTAGTAAAATGTTAAATAAGCTTTTCTCATGGGATCCCAAATGCTCTTATTTAAAATGCCATTATTATTTAAAAAAATGTCTTAAAAATCCGGGGTGTTACAAGAGGTGAAGAGGGAGTGGGATCCATAAGCAGTCCAACCTTGCCAAAACTCTGCAAAACTCCTCCATTCTTCAAATTCCTTCTATCCTAGGAGTCTTCAAAGTCTTCTCTTTCCAAGAAGCTTCATTATCCTCATCTAATCCATCTGACTTGATCTGGATCATCTAATTTGATTTAATTGATATGCAATGCACATGACCCAATTAGAATCATCTAAACCATTCATTACTATTCTTATTAGCTTTGGTGATCATCTGATTATTAAAATTTGCAATTCAACAGTTGGATGGCTAATTAGAGCTAAAATAAAATATTTTATGTAAAATCTCAAAATTGATGGCCTGGCTGATCTAATTGAATACTAAATTAGGGGTATTGTGACCAAAATTAAACATTTAACAGATAATTTTTTAAACTTTGTTTGAAACTTTGACAAGGTAGATATTTGACAAAGTCGGGCAAGCACTACTGTTGAGTTTGATTGTTGTAGCGTCACAAATCTAGAACATAAAGCCTTTGTAAACTAAGTGTAATAACCCCAAATTTTTGTAAATTATTGAGGAAAATCAATAAAGTTTGAATTTTCAAATATTTCGGGTTGGAATATTAAGTTATTGGAAAATTCCTCTTTAAAGAGATTAAACCATAATTTAAAATATAAATATTTTGAATGTATTCAAAAAACTGTTCGAAATGACATTAAGTACATTCAATTCTGAGTTAAAATAAAAAAATTCCTAATTTTCTAAATAAAAGGGTAATATGGTAATTTTGCTCATAACTAAGAATTAAAACATGAATATTTGGAATGTACTCAGGAAATCAATCAAAATGACTCTAAGTATACTAAATTTTGAGTTTGAACAAATAGTGCTTATTTTTCTCCATTTTTGAAAATAAAAGGGCAAAACAGTCATTTCACTTTTTAGTGGGACTCACAAAAGTTAAGTAAGGACTGGGATCAGCAATGATGCAAGTCAAGCATCAACCAACACTCAGACACTAGTGGAGGTAGTGGAATTTCCACTTCCCATTTTAATATTTTGAGTGGAATTTAGATTAAAATAAGAAATTAATAAATAAAAATTACAAAAACTGCCTATAAATACCTCTAAAAATTCTACAAAATTTTTCAAAACTTTACCACAAAATTTCCTAGATCCCCTAAAAAATCAGAGTAAAACTCCTCCCCCATTTTCCTCAATCTCTCTCTTTTTCCATCTTTCTCTCTCCTCTCTCTAGAATAGTACAAGAACCCTAAATTCAATTAGCCACTCTGTTCTAGATAAAATTTCATAAATCTCACTATCCATATTGTTTTGAATTCTCTAATATACAAAACCCTTAAAGTAATTTCAAGATCCAACAGCTCAATCAACGGAAAAACACAAATTAAGATTTATTTGGTGAGTTATGACATACAGCTATGATTTATTTATTTTAGCATCAATTTAGCATTTCTAAGAAAATCAGGTAGGTGGTTATCATCCCATATTCATTTTATGTCATGTTTGATATTTTTAGTTTCACTAAATTTTATTTTCTATTAATTTTTGGGAAAATCAAGTTATAGTGAAAAACCCTCTAAATCTGCATCATTGAGGGCTCAGATTTTCAATATGAGCCATTAAATAGATTCATAAGGGTCCAAAACCCCTACGAGAGTGGTGTTAGAAAATTTTAATTGAGCTTGGTAATAGATTTGAAGGGATCTGATTGGACGGTCTAGAACAAATTGTCCGATCTCTTACAGATTAGACGGGATACCAGGACGCACTTTTGGAATGCCACACAGGGACCTCCCCCCACAGGAACATCTCTGTGCATGTAAACCGCGTGTGGGGCGTTGATCTCTAGTGAAGGCTAGTCACGGGTGCATGAACGCATCTTGCTTCCTGGCGACGAGGACGTGACTAACTCTGCTAGGAGCGATCTGGCCTTCGTTCTGCTATGCCCAAATCAAATCTAGGCCCTTGAAATGACTGTGAACTTCAAATTGAAATTCCAGAGTAATTTGAACTCCAAATCAAGATCCAAAGGATGCTATGGAAATCTTGTGATGTATAGTTTCTTATGAACTAATAAAATTTAAGAAATATTTCGAGAAACTTTCTATTTAAAGAAAATAAGATTTTTACTTCCATAATCTTAAAGATCTGAGATGATCAAACCTTAAGGATCTGATGATATGTGGAATTAAGGGTTAATTATGACATATCTACAAGGAATTGATGGAATCTAACTTTTATGTTAAAAATACCCTAAAAAAATTATAGAGGAACCTTATTGATCAGTAAGATCAAACATAATTAAACCCTAAGGATGGATTGCATGGAGTTAATAATAATGAGATCTAGTAAGATCATGGATCAGTTATGATAAAAGCATATGAAGATGATCTTTGGACCTTTAATGTGATTAAAACCCTATGATCAAATGAATGGACATAAACTCTAATAGTTTGATCATATTAAAAGACTTTAATAATCTTAAATTATTATTTTAATTGTCATTACTTATTAATTGAATTATGAATTTGATTTATGGCATGAAATAGGATCCGTGCTAGTTTAATTCTTCACCTATAGTATAATTGATTTACAGTGCCTTAGATTATTTATAAATTAATAGAGTTGGCAATCTTAGGACCATGTTAGTATAATTATTATCAATTATTATCATTATCTTAGAATGTTAGTAGATTTGGCAATCATAGAAATAATGTTAGTTTAATTTGATTCCTTTAAGTTAAGTACATTATTTACTTAGGGATTATGCTAGTATAAATGTAAGTACCTTGTACCATTATTCTTAGGTTTACATTGGCTTATGCTTTAAAGTTTATAATTGATTTATTGTCAAATCTTCTTAGTAGATTTAATTATTAATTAATTATGATATAAAAAGCATAAATTACCAAAAATGTAACCTAATGAGAAATTAGAGTTTCATGATACAAATAAGAAGGAATGACTTTACTTAGACTTAATTAGTAAGGGCTATAGTCAGTAGAAAAATATAAGAAATGATTCATCATTTCTTTGGCCCAAAGTAGGAAAATAATAAACCTTCATGAATGGCATTATGGATATTCATGAAAATTAATAAAAATCAAGTAGAGATATATTTAGAGTATGCGAGCTCATAGGAACCTTATGAAAGGTTAAGCTAAGGTCACTCTCGTGGACGTTGAACATTGTGGTTAAGAGAGTTCGCTAATAGAACCTCACTTTTCCCTCACCTTCTGATAACGTTTGTTGAGGTCTAAACGCCTCCTTACATGAGATTGAAATAACCACTTTTTGAGTAGATTATAGCTAGTAAGCCTTAGTCAATTGGAAATAAGAGGGGTTGTCTAGAATTAGAAGTGAATAAATTATCCTCAAACCAGTAAAACACTAACTAGTTGAGAAATAATAATAAGAAAATAAAAGGTTAACAAATTATCTAATCCTAATAAAAATTGTAAATAAGATAATGATGATCAAACAAGATCTAAGAGAGATCTTGAATGATCAAAAATAACAAAAGAAAAGAAATACAAATGTAGAGTAAATTGCTGTTGTATGATTATACTTATAATATAGAGTTATTAGATGAGAAGATTTAAACACTTGATTATATATGATTCAAGAAGGAAAGATTCGAATCATCCTACTTAAGGATGATTAAAAGACTATGTAGTATTTACCCTTAGGTAGAAGATGATATTATACGTATGGTTTGATAGATATATGCTGATCAAAGACTATAGCAGACTTCAAGGAATATAAATATCTTATTAAGGTAAGAGGATTTTATGAATGCATCTACATGAGAAATACATGTTGAATACATGATCTTATGTCTAAAAATGTTGACAAATATAATGTAAATACTTGTAATAAATCCCTTTGAAATCCATATGATCCAACCATTATGATGAGAACATATATATATATATATATATATATATATGAAATGGTTAAGTGTTGAGTTAAGGGAAAACCCTAAGTAAATAGGGAAATTGGAAATATTTTAGCCCTAAGTAAACAAACAGATTGTTTGATATATATGCGAAATATTTTACATACAAGCATGAATGCTTGTGGTTTTATTTTAACATGCATGAGCCTGAGGATGCTATGCTATGGGAGTTATGAGGGTTTGGCCACCCGCTTTCCAAAATTATGATATGATAGATTCCAAGCCCAAAGAGAGGCTGAAAATCTGGTGGGGCAATTATGGGAAAGCCACCACTATGAAAGTCATGTTTTCCCATATGGATGGGTAGTGACATAATTTATCCACCGTGGTATTAGTGGAGTATGGAGTAGTTATCCGAGTGAGCTAGTACGCATCATGCTACAAGCATGGTAATCTTGCACTCTGATGCATATGAGATAGGCATAGTAAATGCCTTATGTTTTGGCATGATGAAATGCTTGGTAATTGTATATAATCAGTATTTTCTAAGAAGAAAAATTCCCAGTATAGGCCTAGTTGAAGTATGAATTTCCTATAGTGGAAAGAGTTGATCAGCTTAGTCTGGGAAATATTATTTGACTATTTTTTATTATTTTAATGGGAAAGGAGGAATCCTCCTCCAACCCTCAGTTTCTTTACCTACAAATTCTCACACACCAACCCTAACATTACATATGTAAAAGATTGCATGCTCACATAAGTATGGACCATACGTGGGTCCTCTCCACGCAGCAGTTTTGTTGTAGGCCTTACGTTGTTCCGCTCGGACACCCAACCAAAAGGTCATCTCCTTCAAACTTTCAGAATTCAATCTTGAGGTGTAGAGTCCAAACACCTATAGTACCAGAAGAGGCATCGTGAGAATTAAAATACCTTCCTCCGCTAGGCCCCATGCCAGAAGTATGTCTTGCAATTGCAACCACGGTTTTATCATTTAGTAATTGGCCCAACTTTGCATCAATGTCTGTCATCATGCGGGTGGTTTTCTCTTCAATAGCCAACAAACGCCTATCAGTGTCTTGCTGCAATTTTTCCATGCCATCACTCAGTGATTTAAGTTCCCCATCTAATTGTTTGAGGAGCGTACCAATCAGCCCTGGCTCTGATACAGAAAGATACGAACTTCAAACAGAAATCATAAAAAAAGAAAAACAGTGATCTCTTGGGTGGGAGATGGTCCACCTAAACTCTTCTTTTAAAATTTTCCTTGGTTCATACCTTTATTATAGCCGTACTTAGAGTTTCTCACTTTCTTAAATCTCCTACACTTGCTTATCAAAAGAAGAAATAATTGCTAAAATCTCTGCTACATAATAGATGATAATAACAAACTCATATCTATATTAACACAAAAATAATAAAACTAGAAAAGAAATAATAGAATGGGTCCCATCAGATTTATCTCAGTGAAACTATGGGTCCTTCTTAATGCAATGTGATGGACCTACAGAGAATGAGAACCGCTGGATTTTCTAGTCTAATAAATATGCACGGCTCTCCTTGGAAGTCAATAGCGATCAAAGTACAGCCCATCTATTCTAGACTCAAGTTATTAATCGGCTGCTAACCACTAGAGAATAGCCCATTTGCTCTGTGGAGTCCTCCATGAAACTTTAATACGATGAATTTGAAGTGTTTAAGCATTACATTTTCTAAGGCCTGTTTGGTTCGCCCGAAATGCATGGAAATTGATTCCAGCTTTCCATTATTTCAACTGTTTGGTTTAACATGAAAATCTACTCCCTGACCAGTGGCATCAATCACGCAACACCGTAAACCAGTTGGGAACTTTAGATTCTAAACAGGTAGGCCCCTGACATATTTCCTCAAGAAAAATATATGCCAATCTTACCGAGCAACAGCTCATCAATCAAATTCAGTGAAGAACAACAAACTATTAAACAATTTCAATGACTAATAAAATAACTATTATTAATAACAAAAATGTACAAAGTACAACATTTTCCATTAAATAAAAAGAAAATTAGAGTGAAAAATTCCCACACGGCTGTTTGGGGGCCACACCTACAAACGAGTAAACACAACCCCTAAATTTATAAACAGCGCCCCCTTATTAACTACTCCCACATTAACTATCATCAATTTTATAGCTGCCAAAAAGTTACCGATTTCCAACTGGCTTCGGGTAACTTTCCGTCCAAACCCAAAAGCTGCCCTGCTAGCTGTCTTCCCATTCCCCAGTACATAATGAACAAGAAAAACTAGTATTTTATCTCACGTTTCTTTCTTTCCGGTTGTTGCTCCTCTGTTTCATCAATCAATTGTACTGGCACTTGTTCTTGAAAGAGAAAGGCTTGTTTAGCTTAGACTGATCTAAAACCACCGAGCAACTGACCCTTATGTAGAATTTGGGCTTCACCAATTCCCCCAAAACGTAAGCTCTCGATCTGACCGTGAAATTCAGTTTCAGTGGGACCGGAGTGTGTGTAACTGTTGATGTTCCTGTACCAGTAGGAGTGCTCAAACTAGATCCACCTCCATATAATGGGATTCTAGTTCCTTTAACAACTATGTTCAATGTTCTTTGGCTCTTTCTCGATTGATAAAACTTCTTAATCTGTGATATCAAGATAACAAGAAACCCAAATTAATCAAAGAACAATATACAGATCTAGTTAATAATTGAGAAAGATGAAATGGGATTGTTGTTTACATTGCCACTTGCCAAAGTAAGCTCAGAAAAGGAGAGATCAAACGGTGTAGATGTGACATGAACGCCGAAAAATGTGGCCGTGTTACGGAATGTGAGCTTCACTGTGGAATTCATGGACGCCATGTCTGTAGGCACTCCTGTTGCATCTGTACCGGCTTGAATGATGAAGCTCTCAAATGTAATACTCTGCAAAACCCAGAAACAAAGTAGAAAACCCATAAAAACCAATTTGTCGAAAATTGATCTAAAACCTGTATCAATCAGAAAATGGGTATTCACCTTCATGGTAATTTTGGGTTTTTGTGAACGACTTGCGCCCCAAAGAATAAGCGAAAAGATGGAGAAAAGAAGAACAAATCCGAGAAGAAAAGCTAGGAAATAACATCGTCGAGGAAGACCCTTTTCATCTCCTTCGTCGTCGATTAAACCTTCTTCTTCAATCACTTCCCATTCCTTCCGTTGCTTTCCACCCTTTCTGCCTCCTTTTCCGCTGCGAGAACCGGATTTAAACGAACCGGAGAACCGACTGGTGGAGGATTCACGAGAGTGATGGCCAATTGAAGAGTTGGAATTGGAATGTGGTGGCGAGCCCATTGGGCTAAGAACTGGCGTGGAATGAAAAGAATTTGTGGTTTTTTCGCCATCGTGTGAATCTCTGGAAGGGCTCTGAACGTAGTAAACCGGCCGGCGGGGAGAACGGGTCACAGATGAAGTGTCGAGGCTGGTCACCTCTGAATCTGATTTCGTGTGCATTTTTCTCCAATCTGGGGGTTTTTCTCTTCTCCCTGTGTTCTCTGTTCTCGGTGTTTTGAGATGTAGTTTTACAGCTTTTAGAAGAGGGATTGTGCGTGTAGTAAGATCCAGGAAGAAGAACCTTTTTCTTCTTCTTCTTTTTCCGTTAATGTGGACACACGCACTCGCGTGGACCAGACCGAGCAGTTTCCAACTTGTAACTCACTCTTCCGCTGCTGAGTTACACTCCCACAACTGGGACAAGCACATTTCCTAGACCCACATTGGAAATGTATGTGCTGATCCATACCGTCAAACTTGTAAATCATCACAAAGTGGCCAACTAATTTAGATCTCGTGCCAAATCGATTATCTCATTCATTTTCAGTTGAAAACCTAAACAAGACTTCGCGGATTAAGGACCTATAATCATTAGATCAAGAGAAAATCATTGTGTAATCTATGCGATTGATGGATATGATTGTGCCACTTGTCAAATGTGGGTCCCAGAAAGTGTTTGTGGAAACTTCCTCCTAAGCATTTTTATTTGATCTTACTATTGCTTTACATTTAATGGATGGTGACGTGCATCGGTGACTAACGGAGGCGGTGGTCCTTTTTTTGGAGATTAAACTAAGACTTGGTTAATATATGATGCTGATTTTAAATTGACTATCAAATTATTTAGCTGTATAAATGACGTCTGAACTTGTAAAATCTATACATTGACTAATGCGTGTGGGCCCATGGAGTTTGGTGGGTTCAAACTGCTGGTATACATGAACCAAAAGTTGTCCACTTTGTTTTGCCCCTACCAAACATCATCTTGTTAATCAAGAGTCTCAGTCTTATGGACAAAATTTGAGGCAGGTACGAGTCCTTGTAGTGTCATTTTTAGAAGATCTAAGCCGTTCATTATATTTTACTTCTAAAATCAGATACTTGTCATGAAATCAATGTACTGGAACGATCCTAACATCTAAAAATCGATGCTCATGAATTTCAACTTATAAAAATTGTAGACCGAAAACATCATATATCGAGGGTTAATTTACTAACAATTCTCTAACTAAAAATGAATATTAAGTAAAGAGTCGCGCCCACTTGACGAATAAATAAGAATTAGCAACTCCTTGTTAAATAATGAACTGCATGATATACACCGCTCGCTACTTCACCTATTAATTTATTCACATGGGTGTGTTATTGACGCAGACCAAAACCACTGCCAAAAAGCATCGGACAATCGCATTCCCATTTTTAATTGTGATTCCGGTCATACGAGTGAAAGCAGCTTATTGGAAGGTCAAGACCATCCTTCAGTGCAGCCGTTGGTAGCTATCAATTGATGTCTTTAGACACCATCCATTCGGTGGACTCCAGTAGCTTTTGCAGCCCGCAAAGATCTACAGATTCTACACTTAAGGGAAAAATGTACACAGAAGATACTTGGATTCTTACCTCAATAAATCACTGCCATGCAGTTCGGTCCGTTGTAAGGCCCACCAATTGGACCGTTTGGATCATCTGTTCCATTAATTAGTTGTCAAGATCTATCCAGAAGGTGTTTAAAAATGTGACTAGAGCCAAAATAAATATGGGAGTGCAGAGAGCATGTCCCAATTTATGTTCTCATCTTATTACACATTGGCAATGTTGTGGGGTCGAGGCCCAGCAAGGGCATTTACACGTCTGGATTTGTCTGTCACGACGCGTAAAGTGCAAGTCAGGGGTCTGCACTGATTCTATAAAAGATTGTTTTTCCTGCTTTATTTACGACGGACACGGAACAGGAGGCGTGACTGGTGTTTCTTGGAAGATTCGGTGGGCGGCGTCTTACCCTAGGCTCATGTGAATGCATGTGCAGCCGTAGTGGCCACGAGACCTTTGGATCCGCAATTTACTGCCTCCTACATTCTTTTAGTGGAAGAGAAATGCTAATATTGGCTAACTATCCATTAGGTGGGTGAGTTCACAGTTTGGACATGGCAGAAAGGGTCCAGTTTTGATCAAGATAATTGTGCCTAGCATGGCATGTGGACGTGATCGAATCCGCAAATCTAACTGGTCATCATCACATGATCCTACACTCTTCCCATGAACCGATTTTGACGGTTTCATCGGCAAACCTTGTGGATAGTCTCTCTTCAATATAGGATTTGGGATTCAGGATTCAGGGTTAGGAAGATGCTAGTTACCAGCTGATGATGTATTAGTTCGATGGTCTAAGTTGCAGCGGTGCTTCATGTTCAGACTCGCGTTTTTTGCCTGTTGATTGTTTAATGAAAGGGCTCTCTCTCTCTCTCTCTCTCTCTCTCTCTCTCTCTCTCTCTCTCTCTCTCTCTCTCTCTCTCTCTCTATATATATATATATATATATTATATTACACAAATTATTACGGAGCAAAATATCAACTAACTTATTATCCTAATTCTTAAATGTATTTGAGAATGCTGTATCAAATTTCTAACTAAAAATAACGAGAAGAAATACTTTATCGTCTGCAACCAGCTTCGCTAGACTGACTTTAGGTTGTTTGGTTACTATGTTAGCCTTGGGGAACTTAAAGATGTTGTCGGTCCGTTTCTACAAGGATGCTAGACACGCGCCAAGGTTTCATTAATGAATGAAGTCTAGGAGATGACAAATCCCTTCGGATTTATTGATCACCAATCGTGGATATGCAAAAAAAATAGTCATGAAAACACTTTTGAAGTCAATGAGAGTTGAATTTTCCCCTCTTTAGGTGAGAATTCAATTCTCATCCACGGGATTGCTTTTAGCAATATAATGAGAACTCAAATGTTCATCGTGTTAGTGGTGCTTCGCATGAAATGAGTTGGCGGTGAGATGAGCTCTGCCTTAAGCTGCACTGAGATGAATCAAATATAGAATAAGAAGTGAGATGACTGAAATTTCAACTTAACAGTGAGTAGAGATGATTTTTGTCTCAAACACCACTGATTATAATAAGGCCCAGCTCATCTCAAGTCAGCTCAGTCCATCTCAAGGACCACTAACAACCAGTTAGAAATCTAATTTTCCTTTTCTTTTTTCAATTTCCATGCTTTGTTTTTGTAATATTTAGACCTGCTTGGTCTATGTATGCCTTTCTTATCCTAATTCATCTAAAATTATGAAGAAAGATAACTAAACCGGAGAATCCAATCCAATAGAAGCAATTGATTTCCCCAAGTTGGCCTATAATGTAGTCTGGAGTTTGGATCCTTAGACAAGCCCCAGAGTGCTGCTATAGATTGAGAATTGGGTCTATGAATTACTCCCACTGTTATTGACGAAGAGGGGTGCAGGTTAGGTTTCAGATTTCAACTACATACTATGTGGACTTAAAACGTTCCATTTCCCTCTACTCATCTTTATTTGATGCTGTTCAGGTTTGTTGTTTGTGGAACTATGTGGGTCTTACAACCTCCTCCACGTGAGTTGGGCATATTTCCTTGGTAGACCCACCTAATGTGGTTTACGCCAATGATTCCAAGTAATACACTAGAATCGCTGATATTTCATCATCATCCCAGTTTTAATTTGTCCCACAATATTAGGCCCAGGTCGAGGAATTTTTGGGTGACTTGCTGAACTTCTACTTCCCTGCTATTCTGTTCAGTTATCCAAATTATTCCTTTCATGGGCTGAAAATAGATGATTAATCAGCGTATCCCTTGAGAAGTCTTATGAGATTTGCTAGGAAGAAACAGGGAAAGGAAACATAGGGTGTCGATGGCCTGTGCCTTTTCAATGCTCCAGTTTTGTTCAAGACTCGCTTTCTGAGGCAACGGTTATGCTATGAACAACAAAAGGGGTATGATTAACCAACGTAAAAGATCTTTTGGGGCCTGCCCTTTTAAGATGGGTTCACAACACTAGTTGTTTGGATCAGAAACACAATGAGTCGAAATGATCCAATAGGATGTTGATTAGATGAATCTGCACATGAAAACTCCGATAAATGATTCAATAAATTGACTACTAGGCAATTAGCATAGGATTTCATGGATTCTGCCAGAAAACATCCCTTAGAACTGATCCTAGCTTCAGTAATATCCTACAAATGGACAACTAAAAGTACAAAGAGCCCCATTTGTAGATGGCTTAATGAACCTGCTATCACTTTTACAAACTCCCGTCGTTTTGTCTTTGACAATATCATATCATCTTACATGAACTGCTGCTTTAAGTTGATTGAAATAAAAGTAAAACAGGACTTGATAATAAAATCATGAAAATGAATAATTATATTTTACGTAGTATTTCAGGGAGCTGCTAATGTCCTCGTAATTAAAGAAGACGTGCATGTCTCTGCTATGGGCCTGTTAAACATGAGATGTAGCTTTATAACTATTCATCCAAGGTGTCAAGAGCATTCCGTATTTATATATTGTAATATACACTATTTTAAAAATTCCAAAGAGAGAGAGAGAGAGAGAGAGAGAGAGAGAGAGAGAGAGAGAGAGAGAGAGAGAGAGAGAGAGAGAGAGAGAAATAAATGAAATAATATAATAAATATATATAAGGTAAGGAAGAGAGAGAGAGAGCTCAAAACGCACTCTCCTCCCTCTTTATTCTCTCTCTCTCTCTCATGTGAACAGTCACGCACCCTGGCGACGGATTTCTCCACCCTTTGAACAGCCCGGCCATGGTAGGATTACTCCACCCTTCTCTTTGAGTTAATTTTAAGGCTTATTAACTTGTAAATGCCGAAGAAACGGCGTGAACATGTAGTTTTCTGGAAAAAAAATCGTGCTTTACTGTTTTTCACTAAAAAAATTTGATGCGACTATGTCAGATTAAGATCCAGACCGTTCATATTGAGCATGATGATGTGAGGAAAGGACCCATGATATTTCGTGGTGATCGGATGGCTAGGGACACCCAAAAAAAAAAGGTATGATGGGAGTTTTTGAAAATGCGATAAAAAACGTGAAAAAAATGATAGATTTTGGTAGGATTTGTGAAAATGGAGGGTGCAAATGAATTGTATGTGAAAAACTGGACAAATAGGTGTAAAAATCACAAAAAACAAAGTACTTGGGGGTCCCCGGCGATGACGAACCAGTTCGGTCGTCGTTCCCGGCAAAGGTGACCTGCCCAGGTGTTGACGACACACACGGAACACGCGCGACACGTGGCACCGTGTCAACGTGCGTCACGGCCAAGTATGACGCGCAGTGCAATTGCAGGCCATGTGGCACAACAGGCGTGCGCCACGTAGGAGACGCGTGGTGCAAAACGCACGCCCCACGCATAGTGAGAAATGCGCGGTGCAGAGTGTGCCACGTGGGGCAACACGCGGTGGGCCTTGAGCGCGCCACGCAAGTAGTTTTCTCACACGCGCACCCAGTGTACAATGCCTCACGCACGCGACGCGTTCATAGACGTGCACGCCACCCACGCGGGTTCCGGACGCGCAATGCGTCCACAGACGCGTCCAACACCCGCGTGTGGACGGCACACTCCGCACGTCCAGTGGGCTGTTTTCTTGATTTTGAGGGTTTTTGACCCTTTATTCATAAAAAACTTGATTTTAGGAGTTACAGAGGTCCAAATCACGATTCGAAAGAGGCGTTGTGATCGTCTCAACAAGGTGGACCTAGATTTTAGACAAAAATCTAGTTTGAAGTAGCTTTTTAATAGCTAAACTACTAAGCACTATTCAATGATTTAGATTAAGCCGATTAATGGATGATCGGGCTTTAGATTTTTGTTATATGCAATAACCATGATATGATTTATGGTGTGACAGGTACATCAAGGCATACATCTTAATATCGTTTATACATTTGTTTGGGATATTGCGATACCGAGTTAGGTGACTTCATTCACAATTTTTTTATGATTCTCAAATGATGACTTGGTGATTTGAGTTTTTGAAGCATATGATTTATGCCTGACCATATGCATGACATTAATTTCAGCATATAGTTTCTCATGTGCGTGCTATCTTTTGGGTGGTTATTGCATGCACTGTTCTAATATATTTCGTGATATTTCCTTGATTATTGGTATTTTTTACATGTGGGAGTCGCTCTATTTTGATGTTTGAAACTATTGCTCTTGTGGTAGGATGCATTTCTTCACCCCGTGAGTGCGTGAGTGCTCGTGAGGGTGAAAGGGTAAAAGGGTGAAAGCGGACATACAACGCGATTTTTCGTGAGTGCTTGAGTGCCCGTGAGGGTGAAAGGGTGAAAGCGGGCATACAACGCTATTTTTCGTGAGTGCCTGAGTGCCCGTGAAGGTGAAAGGGTGAAAGTGAAAGTGGAACGCATCATTTTCGTGAGTGCCTGAGTGCCCGTGAAGGTGAAAGGGTGAAAGCTGCTGGTATAGATAGCTGACCCCACATTGCCGTGAGCATACTTGAGACACTCATAGGGCTTGACTGTGTATGATGTTTGATACTTTTGACATGTATTCATGCGTTTCTAGATTTTCTTGAATTGTGCATGTCCTGATATCATAATTGATGATACCTCATTTATTTCATGGACTTGGTATGTTTTTCATTGGGTAATTTAAGGCTTTATATATATATTTGATCATTTTATGATCTTTATGCCTTGCGCCATGTGATTTGATTTTATTGAGTTTACTTTGAATGTATATCACCTACACAAGCATAGCTTGCTGAGGCATTGCTTTGATTGCAATGCCTCAGATACAGAGAGTGACAACAGGTTGACGCGCCGATAGAGCAGGTAAAAGTGATGGTAGTTTTTCAGTGAAGCACGAATGATGGTTATAGATGACAAGGTATGTTCAAAACCTCACTTCGGGTTTTGAATAAGGGCTGTACCTTAATTAAAATTGCAAGGTGTCCTAGATGTAAGAATATGAATTTATGTTGGATGTAATGGCTGTATGGAGGGACCCTGGGTGTTTTATCGTGACTATATTTTCTTATATATTATTGGAGTATATTTTATTACAAATAATATTTGATTAAGTGGTTGGGTGTGGAGACTGAGTCTCCCATATGTCTGGTCTTACATCATGTTATCCGGTATTTGGTATTGCACTAATCATGTGCAATGGTTTAAAATACAGAGGAGTATGACTCCCTGGACTTTGAAAGAAATGCTTTTATTTAAGTTTTTATTTTTGGTCACTTTAGAAATCAAAGTTTTTAAAACAGGGATCCCAAATATTATTGTACTTATTATATTGTGTAGGAAAATCCGGAGTGTCACAGTTTATACACAAGCCTGATCTCTCATGTGTGTGAGAGGTGTGACAATAAAGTATGTCGAGTATGAGAGCATTTTCTTTTGTGTAATCAGCTTAATATTTTAGCTTATACTTGTGAGTAGCCGATGAGGGTGGGTGTGCGAGGCACCGGCAAGCTTCTAAGTGGCGAGCTTCTAGGTGGCAGGTTTCTAAGTACTCACAGTATGACTGTGCTATAGATTAGATTTTTTTTATTGGCATGTGTCAATCGAAATCATTTACAAGATTTATCTTACACCCAAAGAAATTTACTTTTATAATACTTTCTTAATCATTAGAAACCACACTATCAATCATGATCAATTTCGTCTCGCCTCATTCACTTTGTATGTTTTTCTTCCTAGTTGCAGTCATACTCCTCTGTATTTTGACAGAAATGCTTTTATTTAAGTTTTTATTTTTGGTCACTTTAGAAATCAAAGTTTTTAAAATAGGGATCCCGACTATTATTGTACTTATTATATTGTGTAGAAAAACCCAGGGTGTCACATATATGTTCCTTGTTCAACAAATATTTATCTACTTAATATCTTGGGACATTAAAGGGCAAAGATTCTTGCAAAATGACTTGCCCACTGTTATACGAAGATTTGCCAACTCCTAACTGTAAGCCTGTAAGGCTGTGACTATATGAAGCTTTTAAAAGGACGATTAGAAATTAGATGTTTTATATCCATCAGAAAGGGCTTCCCAAAATTGAAGGATTGGTCGACCAAGTAGAATATTGATCTGCAGACCATCCGGAGCAAGATGGGTTCTCTCGGGATGATGGGTCGAGCCCGTTTACCTCTTTTCAGGAGCTTATCCACGCTTTGCATACTAATGCATATTCAGGCAGTCATGATAGGATATGGATACTTTCAAATGTAATTATCAGCAGCTGGAACTGTACCTAGATGTTTCTTAACCAATTATCAGAACCACCGATTTATGTTCCGATGAAGAAGAACATATACCTGAAGTACGAGGTGGGCTACAAGGAAAATCATATCCATACAAAGATGATTAGAAACTCTATAGATAAGAGCTGAAATGACACAAGGAGTAAGATCCAAAGATTATTAGAAGCTATATACTTAAGCGCTGAAATGAAATAGCAGCTAATATGTGTTCGAAAGGAGTAATGATTCACTTGAACCTTGGTTCTTCAAACATTTTAACTTGTAAGGAAACAAGAAGCACGCCGTCACACTTCAAACGATCCCCCAGTCCATCTTCAGATCTCGATCCATAAGAAAAACACGCCACTGTGGGGATACGACAAAACTTGTCCTTGTTGACGACTCCAAGCCTTAGATTAATTTATGGATATTTTGATTATAAATATAGATCATTGTCTTCGGATTTTCCAACCCTCCATTTGGATCTAGAAATTAGAGGTTTCAGGGGTCACATGGAGTTGAATTTAGTGCTTGGCTCATCTACAATACGAAATAGAATATAAAATGGTTTAGATTATTAAACATATAGGCTCCACTTGTACTTCTCAGCAAGGAGTGAAAATCACATTGAATGCCCCACCAGAAAAATAGATTTTGTTTTTTTCAGTTTTCTCCGGCTTCATGACACTGTTTGATTCCATTTCTGGATCAGACATTTCTAATCAATTTTCGAATACTTATTGTGGTACTTGTTTCCTAAATATTATTGGGAAAAAAGAAAAAAAGAAAAAAGAGGAAGTTATTTACCCCATGATCAAACACCTCTAGTTTCACGGTGCAAAAGCAGAAACAATGGGACTTCTTACCACGTGCTCCCCCCCATCCTCGTACCAGCTAAGGTATCCATAATTGCCGATGTAATCGCTCTGAGTCCAGGCCTTCGCTAAGTTTATCTCCACGCTCAGCGTGAATTGCTGCTTACTGTTTTTGCCTTTGAAAGTGAGTGTATTGGGCTCCACCACAACTTTCATGCCGGTTGGTGCCTTCACTACGGCCCGATATACCGTAGGATAATCAACAACGCTTGTCAAAGTTCTACCAAATGAAGATTGAGTAGAGTTTGTATTGTTCAGGATGACCATGAATGACGGATAATTGAGATCGAGGTTGGCCTTTCTGCAAGTATAATTTGATGTCCTAGTGATAACCCTTATCTGTTGATCTGTATAGTTGAGCCCACAGAGAAAATCAACGTAAGCCTGCAACTCTATATCGTAAATAAGACCAGGGTTCATGGCCTTGTTTGGGTTTATATGTCCAGATCCAAAATCAAGAGGAGTTGCCGAGGAACCGTAGGTTGAATCAAGGATCGGGCCCCAGGTGTTGTCGGTTATATCTGCCGTGGTCATGAGAGCTGATCGGATGGCAGCTGAACTCCAATCACGGTGGATGGATCGTAACAAAGCAGCTACACCAACGATATGTGGGGACGCCATAGACGTTCCTGATTCAATTGCATAATCCGTGACCAAGTAATCAGAGTCAACGGGTGCAAATCCTCGATTAGGGACCCATGCAGCCAAGATATCAACTCCAGGCCCTACGATATCAGGCTTCAAGATCCCGGGGCTTTGGCGATCAGGCCCGCGTGAAGAGAAATCGGCCACTTGTGGGGCGGGTTTCGTTCCCAACAATGTGATTTGAAACTTCATATCCACCGTGGAATTCTGTCCAGATTTCTTTATGTAATCCTTCACCTTCTCGCCATCCTCCACGCTAATAAGAACAAATGCCTCGAAGAAATCTTTGGGATGCATAAATAATCCAAAATCACTCACAAAGATCGCTCCAGCAGCCCCCGTTCTGTTCATCTCGTATATCTGCGAACTAACGTGACCATATGAACAGAAAAGAATCTTTCCTGCTACATCTTTTGGGTCAAGAGAGTAGAAATCGCACGTCTCTTTACTTGTATTGCCATGTCCATAGTAAATGGAAGCTCCAGAGATGAAAATGCTTTCAGGAAAAATTGATTTTCCTAAAAAATTTGTCTCTGCATCGCCAAGCGTCACTGAAGCAGCAAAATCTCTATCTACAGTCGATGCACCAACGGTTGTTATCCAGGGAACACCATTTAAGATGGTGTAAGCATGGGGGCCATTATTTCCTGCACTGCATGAGACAAATATCCCTCTCTCTGTAGCTGCAAAAGCTCCCAGTGCAATTACGTTCTCGTAGAAAGGTGTCTCCAAGAATCCCAAAGACAATGAGATTAAATCTACACCGTCGGATATTGCTTGATCCATCCCGGCCAAGACATCAGTTGCCGCTGCCTCATATATGCCATTAAAGAACAGAACCTTGTACATAGCGACTCGAGCCATGGGTGCAACCCCAATAGCATTGCCCTTAGCATAACCAAAGTATTCGGCGTCAAAGGCCCGGCTGCCGGCGGCCGTTGATGATGTGTGGGTACCGTGTCCCATGAAGTCCCGAGGAGAATCATAATCATAAGATGTATTAATGGCCAGGCCTCGTTCCTTCAGTCCCTTACTGAATGAGCGGGCCCCAATCAGTTTCCGATTGCAATGTGAAGAATTGAAATCGGTACCGATTTCGCACTTGCCTTTCCATCTTTCCGGCACCGGAGGCATCCCTTGGTCACTGAACATCTCGCTTTCCGGCCAGATTCCAGTGTCGATGATCCCGATTATCATGTCATCGCCGAACCTAGCTTCTGGCCATAATCCGGCGTGTTTCTTCAGGCCGAGGAATTGAGGAGTGTGGGTGGTATGAAGTTGGCCATATGAGTCTGGGTAGGTGGCAAGATGACCTGGCATCTTCTCCAGTTGTTCGAGTTGGGAGCTTGACAGCACGGCGCTGAAGCCATTGATGACATGGTTGTAGGTATATAGATGGGTGGGTCCAGGCTCATGTGTTGTTGATAGAGGTGAGAGCATTGAAGTGTACCAACTCTCATGGGTGGCAAAGGAAGCTGGAATGGCTGATTTGTCCATGTGGATGATGAAGGGCCGGCGTTCTTCCGATGAAGATGAGATGGTAAAGTAGGAAAGAAGGAAAACAAAGAGAAAGATGTGCCCCATGCCTACTGACATTGAAGATGGGTAAGGAGAGGTTTGGAGTGAGAACATAATCATACGCACACATATATATAAAGAAGGACATGAACTTTTTCTTCTCTTCCAAGAAAAAGGTCGAAAAAAAGATACGTACATGGACCTTGGCGAGCTAATAGGGTTAGTGGTAAAGCGATGAAATCAATTGAGGGGAATGGAAACACAAAGTTATTAGTGCTGGCAAAAACCGATTAAAATACGAGGATTCCCGTGTTATTCACAAGTAAGTATTAATTATTAGGAAGAGAAGTCTTAGATGGCGATGATCTAAAAGGATTCATCTTTGGACACATCTTCGATGCATAGATACTGAAAGGTCCTTCTCTGAATTTGGTAGTATAACAAGAAGACCCTTGTAAACCATATCCCGGTACCGGTAGTACATGCTCAAGAGAAATGTAAGGAGCACATTGCTCCTTTATGCATGTAAAACATAATTTTTTTTTTTCAGATCTAAGCCGTTTTTTGTTCAGAATATGAAAGATAAGTAACCCATGAGAGATTAATCCGTTGGGACGTTCATCACGTTTCCTTTAGCGCACATACTGATAGCCAAAACCTTAGTTGATAATCTACAATCCATGGTACTTTCATTTGACGTCTCTTTTATGTTGGAACAGTGACTTTCTGAAACATAGATGCGAACATGGTATTGAGACGCGAAGATATGGGTAGTTCAGATGCAAAGGCAGCCATTAAAGATGGGTGATTGAGATGCAAAGATGTGCTGGAACAGTTATACGAAGAAGATCTAGTAATCTATAGTATCTCAGATCTGTAATATAACATGGAGAGTAACTTAACATAATCTTGCGCATCTGCATCATACATGAGACTAGGATCATCAAGGGTGTAACAACTTGCATTTTTATAATATAAATATTTTCTTTTGCATGAAATTGATGCCAAAAGGCTAATTGCTCTAATGACTATAGAATGAGTATGAAAAACTCTAGAATTAGAGTTTAAGTCTATAATTTGGCCATAAGATAGCCTTTTTGAAGAAAATTTCTTACACAAAGCTAGGAGAGAATGAAGCGTTCTTCTCAGATTTTACATTTTGGACAAGAAGATTGTAGAAGGACGGACTTGTCAAAGAGGCAAAAAGATTGTAGAAGAACGGACTCGCCAAAGAGGTAGGGGATTGTGATTTAGGAACTTGTCTAAGCTAGTTGGATATCTAACTAACGTGAAGTTTTATTCCATGTGTTTTGGATTGATAGATGTAAATGACTCTCTATTTTCATTTTATCCTATCCGTGGTATGCATACTTAAAAAAATTTCACGCTGATTGGTTGATCTATAGTTGCATCCTTGAATAAATGGGCTATGGTTCACTCTAAAGGAATAGGTGGATTTACGCATAGTTCTATTACACGAGCATAATCAAATAATGTCATGCAAACCTTATAACGTTTTTTTTTTTTATCATTATTTTCAATCAATCATATGCACCACATCAGCATGTAGGTAGTGGGATTGCTACCTAGTGCATGATGTATGCGTGGCCCTTAGATGAAGCCCTTGCATGGTTCTTAGTTGAAGCATATGCATGCAATATGACATGGTTAATATTTAATTCATGAAAGGGCCGCTTGCCAATTTGCACGACTCTTAGTTATAGGGAGTGGTTGGCAACTGGTGCATGGAATGGCGTCTAGGAACTAAATCACTATATTAGTGAATGGACTGGTTTTACCATGCGTTGTGTGTGTTAGACATGGCACCTATCACTTGGGTGTCATATTTGGCACCCAGCATTTGTGTAGCTTGCATGACACCTCGCACTTGGATGCAATGCTTGGTGTCTAACGCAAGACCACTACCTAGAAAACTCCACATAGATAATCAGCAAAGTTTGCAACTTTATGATCAGTGATCGGATACATCATATATGCACCTTAGATTTTCAACGATATACGCATAGCCTGGCTTAAGTTCTGGTATTTATCTTAGGATGATATGTAATTAATTTGGTTATGAAAAGTATTAGATCGGATTTGTTGCATGTGACTTTAATATAGCTTTTCATTGAGTCTAAGACGGCATGTCTCATGAAATCATGCACATGAATTTGTACGGTAGACTTACATGTTTGTTGAAACACAGTTTTGGCTTATACAATCATGCATGCCTTTTTTCTTTTTCTTTTTTCCTCTTAAAGTTATTTATGGATGCTTGCTTGACTTATGGTTTTCACTTCAGCAGTATTCAACTAAGGTTATGGGAAAGAAAGCACGGTTAAAAAGTAATAATAAGATGCAAGCAATGAAAATGACACATCGTTTTAACGTGCTTGAATAGAAAAATTTATGCCTAAGTTCCATATTTCATGCGCATGAAATTGAACGACATCAAAGGGCAGGGCAGTCCTGATGCATGAAGCTCCTGCTTACGTGGGGTCCGGGAAAGGGGTGGACCACAAAGGCCTATATACGATGGATTAATTAAGTTTGAAAATTGTCTAAAGGAAAACATGCATAAATGATGGGGCATGGGTATAGCTGAAACGTTGATTTGCAAATGCTTTTGGGTGTTGTGTTTCAGCTTTCCTTTAACACTTGATGAAAGGGGCTCAATAGTACTTGCCCATATCCATGACGTTAAGCACACTATCCACAAGTATGGGGAATACACTACTTTAGGTTGCTTGCGGGCCAGCATATTGCATTGCTCTAGCGCACTGTGCACGGCACACAGGTATGGTGCACACTTGCTCTAATGTACTATGCAAGGTGCAAAGGCTTGGTGCATACTGAACTAAGCATTGTATATAGACAAAGTCCATAGAATACACTATACATACAAGTATCAGTACCAATACTAGAATAAACTAGCCAATTATTTATGCTGATTGAAATGTGGCTTGGGAAATGAAAAGTTTGTTAAATTTTTATTTATTTTTTCAATGTTGTATTGTGGAAAGTGAAATGATTTAATGAATGGAAATTAGGCGACTTTGGAGAGTTGTGCCTAGCCTAAAATCTATCAACTTGTGAGAGTTGAGCCTAGCCTGAGGCAAATTATAAGACCCCTCTAGTTGCTATGCTAGGAAGTCAAGTTGGTTACTAGCTTCTGAATTGAGATACCTGCCCTAAGAGACCTATTGACGAGAGTATTGTGTCATGGAAAGACTGCTCTCTTGTGATCTAGTGTCCCCAATAGGACTGGTGTTGTGACGTCCTAGGTTTTTAGAAATATATTTTCTAAATACTTATGATTCATTTGAAAAATATTTTGTCAGGATCGATATTGAAAAATATTTTTTCAGGATCTATTTTTTTTTTCAACTCTACATGTAATAATATGTTTGAACTATGTCTTCTAACCCAAGTATGTCAATTAAATCTCCACAATATATTCAAACTAGCAGTTCATCTTTTTCAGCCAGTCAAGACCTACTAGTCACAACCCAAACGCTACTAAGCTAAATCACAATTTCAAATGCTATAATTTATTACAAATTTACTAAAGTCTTTAAATAAAATAAAACTATTTTCTTGCCTTCATACTTTGAAACTCCAAGTTCACTCAACTTCCTGCGGTTCAATCTCAAGCTTTTCCTTCTGCCTTTCACTTGTAGAGTGGTTTGGTGAGTAATATGAATTACCCAGTAGAAAATCTAAAACTAGCAAAAAACTACTAAAATCATGTTTTGCAAGTTTATTTTTTCTTTTGTACTATTAAAAATGCCATCATAAAATCTCTCCACCTCAATTATCATCAAATAGTTATATATCAATCAACATAACATAATATTTGATAACACAATTTATGTCAGAGGCATATAAAAACTTGAGGCAAATTCAATCTATATTCATTTAATGATAAATTTGAAAATCCATCCACTCAAAAATTATTCCATAGCCGAGTGTACTTATTGTCCTATCACTGGCACTGATCAATATTCTCAAGAACAATTTGACATGTTAGCCATGTCCAAACAAAACAGAGAGTTGACTATGGATGCAGTAAAACTTAAGTCTTGACCTGCGTTCGTCAGTGGGTATTACACCAACTACACCGACTACATGGGATAGTTGGATCAATCATATATAAGGTAGTCCTCCCATGTAACTTACCCTTGTCAAATAAGCCTACCATAGGCTAGTACTTATTCTTCCTAGCATAGAAACCATTGAATTTCATATAAAATCCTTGAGCCAGGATCAACTCTTAAGAGTAGCCTGATTTCTTATTCAAATTTCATTGCACAAGAGTGTGAAATAATATAAAAGGTATACTAACCAGCAATATAGATATATCGTTCTTATTAATACCAAATCATATGTATGGCCCTTAAGATTAATAAAAGAATGCCAATGGATCCATATATGGTACCCAAAAATTACTTTCTAATCAAACCAAAATGTACATATACACTATTTTCTTTGATAATTAAGCAATTGAAATGGCATTACTATACATTCATAAAAGGAAAACTAAAGAAATTCCAATGTAATTCTATGTACTCATGTGTATATCAATGACACCAACTCTTAAACAAATCACAAAATCAAAGTATATGATTTATAATTATTTAGAAACATAAAGATTATTATTATTCTTTTATGCATGATGCAACCACCAAGTCCAAGAACTACACCCATGCAAACCGTCCATTGCATGATGTAATTGGGTTTGTGCTGGTGTACATCACCCATCCTCTTATAGATTTTGATCACCTATGGTGTTTTAAATGTAATGACTTTGTTGCATAACCTTGTATCACCTATGTATGCAAATTTCAGGTTGGGTAGAGCTTGTTGAAAAGCGCAGGTTCAAACAACAGGAAAAGCCCAATATGGGCAGTCCTAATTTCATATACCTGCCCAATGATCAATTAACACATAGAATCCTATATTTCTTTAAATTCTTTCTATGATCAAGGACACTCCCCAGCTAAGATGGTGGTCGGTCTATACCATCAAATATCCAGTCCACCTCTCAGATAATTATTACTCGCCCAGCCAAAATCATTTGCTGGGCTATTTCACCAAATGATTTAGAGTTATTAATCAATCCCAATTAATCAATCCAACTGCATTTCTGTTTGGATAAATTCAGCCAAATGAAAAGCCAAATGTCTTATTGGCAACTTCATAGAGATTCATAAGGTATACACGTTTAACCATGTGGACCCAATAAGATCAAGACCATGTGACCCTTTATTGCATTTGAAAGTTTTCAATCTCATACCTAGATATGTACAACCCAAGGCATCATTTAAGAAAGTACTGTTCATTGGATCAACGGTTATAATCATCTGAACGTAGGCCACCTAATGAGAAAAACATGACTTTGACCATTAAATATAGGTGGATTAGTTAACAAGAAATAATAATAATAATAATAATAATAATAATAATAATAATAACAGAAATTAAACTACTTATTTGCTGGGCTTGTCAGGTACGTTTCAAGGCATCTAACCCATTCATTTTGCAGCAAGGCCATAAGATGAAATCTCCGTTTAGTTCCATCTTGGGTACATAATTCATCAACAACATGGTCTAGCAGATGGTTGATACTAATCTTTAGAAAATTTTGGGTTCAAACAACTTAAAGTACCTAGTGGTGAAGACTCCTAATTTGTTCAGCTAGTATATTTTTTTATTTTTATTTTTTCATATTTCTCTTAAATGAAAGTTTTTGAGCCTTTGATTTACTTCGTAAGAACTTTCAACCATCCATGTGACATAATCGTAGGTAACGATTATGCATGCACGGAACCTAACATTTTAACTTTTGATAATTTTGGCTTGTGCATGATTAGGAGTTCATGTGCTTGCACGGTATCAATATGTATGAATTTCAATAAATTCATGGTATACTTGTTCCTGACTTTGTTTAGTATTTTATGCATTGGAGTATTGTCTGCTTGCCCATCGTATGAACCTCACTTGTTGTTTGAAGCAGTTGGAATATACAGAACACTTTTATGCCCAGGCCTCACTCAATGCACAATGGGTCTGATCACTACCTGATATGTTATACATCTAAGCACTGCCTGGTATGCTATGCGCCTAGGCAACACTTAATGTATTACATAATTAGTCACTGCCTAAACATTCTAGCGCCTAAGCACCACTTCACGCACTGTGCCATTGGTGAAATCCAAGGTACCATATTCTAAGCATGACTCGGCAGCAGTGACTATACTAAAATCATACACCTATAATGTGACACCCCGGGTTTTATCAATCTGTTTCCCATATTTATACTCAAATAATAATAATTTATTTATAGAAAATAGATGGGATTCCAGAACTTAAAACTCATAATTTAAAATTTGTCGCAGCGTCAAGCAAATACCATTTAAGAAAACCCCGAGGGTCACTTCTCCTCAAAAACCATACTGAAAAACATAACGAAAAGTAACCATTTTGAGCATGCTCACAAATTAAAACCACGAGGAAATTTTGTAACTGCAACTGCAAAGACACGTAATAGTAAAGTTTCAAAGCTCCAGGGTCTATCCAAGATCACCACATCATCCATGAATAAACATATAACCACTATACAGTGATATGAGTCTAATCTATCCATATATACAATGACTAAGGAGAATGCCAAAAAGCCAATACCAGTCCAACCAAAAGTACACCACTCACAATATCCGATGCCTCTGTCCTCAAGCCCCCGTCTAACTCCACGCTAGTCCACCTTCTTTCCTTTCTGACTGTCGCGCAAAGCAATGCCTCAGCAAGCTATGCTTGTGCAGGTGATATACATTCAAAATAACTCAATAAAACAAAGCATATAGCGCAAGGTATAAAGATCGAAAGATGATCAATAATATATAAAGTCTTAAATCACACGATGAAGGACATACCATGTCCATGCAATAAATAAGATATCATCAACTATGATAATCAAGACATGCACAATTCGAGAGAATCTAGAAACATATGAATGCATGTCAAAAGAATCAAACCTCATACACAGTCAAGCCCTATGAGTGTCTCACATACACTCATGGCAATGTGGGGTCAGCTCTCTGTACCATTCGCTTTCACCCTTTCACCCTTGCACCCTCACGGTACTCAGGCACTCAGGCACTCACGGGAACTACGCGTACCACTTTCGCTTTCACCCTCACAGGCACTCAGGCACTCACGAAAAGTCGCGTTGCACACCCGCTTTCACGCTTTTACCCTTTCACCCTCACGGGCACTCAGGCACTCACAGGGTGAAAATCGTATCCTACCACAGGATCAATAGTCTCAAATATCAAGCCAGAGCGACTCCCACATGTCAAGAAGACCAAAACTATCAAAAACAGTGCATGCAATAACTACCATAAAGATAGCACGCACAAGCGAAGCTACATGCTGAAGTCAATCTCACACATATGGTAAAGCATAAATCATATGCCTCAAAGACTCAAATTATCAAATCACTATTTGAGAATCATAGAAAAAGTATGAATGAAATCACCTACCTCAGTATCGCAATATCGCTAAAAATCAGGTATCCAATATCAAGGTGTATGCCCTGATGTACCTGTCAGGACATAAATCATGTCATGGTTAACAAATATAACTAAAATTTAAAGCCTGATCATCTATTGATCAGCTCGATCTAAATCATCTAATAGCATTTTGTAGTTTTGCTACTAAAAAGTTACTCCAAACTAGATTTTTATCCTAAATCTAGGTCCACCTTGTCAAGACGATCACAATGCCTCTTTCGGATCGTGATTTGGACCTCTGTAGCTCCCAAAATCAAGGTTTAAAGGCAAAAAGGGTAAAAAAAGACCAAATTCCCCCAATTGGGGCCCGCCGCACGCGCAGCGTGTGCCGGGCGCTTCTGTGGAAGCACCCCGCATCAGAACCCGCCCCAGGGGAGCAAGTGCTTCTGTGGACACAACGGGCGCTTCTGTGGAAGCGCCTCGCATCAGAACCCGCCCCAGGGAAGCGGGCGCTTCTGTGGACGCAACAGGTGCTTCTGTGGAAGCGCTCTGCGTGTGGGGGATGGAACAGCGCACGTGGCGTGTTCCAACCCCTCCACGAGTTACACCACGTGCCCAGTGCGTGGTGCACCCTCATCGCGCCACGTGGCGCTCCCTCAGCCATGCAATTTTCCTGTTCCGGTCGCCGTCGCCGGAGACGATGACCGGACTGGTTTGCCGTCGCCGGCGACCCCAAGAGCTCCGTTTTTTGTGATTTTTACACCACTGTGTCCGGTTTTTCACGTACATTCCATTTCCACCATCCATTTTCCTAAATCCTTCCTAAATCTAGCATTTTTTCACACTTTTTGTTTCATTTTCAAAAACTCTCGTATTACTGTTTTTCGTGTTTTCTGGCGTCCCTAGACGTTCGATCGTCACGAAATTTTGTGGGTTCTTTCCTCTCCTCATCATACACAATATGAACGGAGATCTAAATCCGACATCGTCTCATCCAAATTTTTTTAGGAAAATCAGTACGCACGGATTTTTGCAAAAATTTACATTTTCATGCCGTTTTTCGGCGTTTACAGGTACTTAAACGTTGAAATTAACATAAAAGGGAAGGGTGGAGTGATCCTACCTCGTTCCCGGCTGTTCAATGGTGGCGAAATCCGCCTCCCCAGTACGTGATGGTCCACGTGAAATAGAGAGACTTAAGAGAGAGGAGAGTGTGTTTTGAGCACTCTCTCTCTTCTCCTTACCTTATATCTTTTTTCTCTTCTTTTTTTTTAAATCAAAATGTTACATATAACATCTTAATTATTGTTTGAACGATTTTACAAATTTCAACTACCCTCTAATCATATTTGAAATGGTTAGAGTCTACCCTAATTCATCCAATAACATGGTCATAGTAAATAAAATTTCATACCATGTTATGCGTCACAACCCAAATTAGAAATAGAAAAAAAAAATCCATTTTATAATATAGATGTATATCGAAAACCTTTCATACTATATAAATCATGCATCAAACCACTATTGTAAATCATGCTTCAATTTTTACAAAAAATAAAATAAAAAGCAACATCAAAATAACAACATGATTATCTCTTAACAATTTAAACATATATAATAACAAAGACACACATGTTTAGTTTCTATGAAGATCAGAGTGCAAAGTTCATCCAAAATCAATCGACAAAACTTTTTACTTTTTTTTTTTTTTGAAAAAGAAATACGTGGTCTAGTTCAAGATCCCCTACCTCAAAAATGAGATTTCCTTCAATGTAAATTTATCTTCTTCTAATCAATTTGACGCAAATTTCATATCTCTGCTTTTCCTTTGATCTTCTTTTCCTTTTTTCTTTCCTTTTTCCTTTTTTCTTTCCTTTTCTCTTTTCTTTCTATCTCACGCACTCCCCTTCTTCCACTCCAACTATTTCACATTCTTAACCTTTTCTTTTCATTTTCTTTGTTTCTTTTATAGATACTTTCCTTGTAATGGTTTTTCCCAATTTATTACATATTTGTAACTCTTCAAATTTTTACAGGTGTATTTACTCCCTTTTGTCTATAACCATCAAATTATCATCTAATGTTAGTCATATGCAATAGTTTTCTCCACATGGCAAAAAAATTCATAATAACAAAAAAATTTAATTAATAAAATAAAATAAACTAACATAAAAATGTAATTTCTTTGTTTCTTAAAAATGTGGGCCGTTACAGGTGTAGCCCATGTGGTATCCACGGCCAAATATAGTTGGATGTGAGCCCTCTACTTGCATAGTGTATCGTACATTTATTGGACATTGATTGACATGTCAGTCATCCTCAAGAATATTGACCATTGCCTAGATGAGTTTGTGGTAGGATGCTACCACTCAATGATGCAATAGATTGTGATATATCATTCTTTGATAAAAGTTCTAATAGCCTTGTATGCACGAGATTTGAAGAATATATTAGAATTTATTAGAAACACTAGATTTTTATAAAGGCATAAATATTTTATAATGTTTATATCATACTTATAATCGAGCATTTAATTATTTACACTACTTAATTTATGCCAATACTTTTTTCGAGGTTTTCAAATAGCTAGTTTAGGCATTTTCTTATTGAGTCTTGGTACGCACCTCTACAAAACATTTCAGCAGAAGCATGACAGGACAAATCAATTGGCTAGAAGAAATTAAATAAGGAGACTAGAAGTATGGATAAGCAGTTGGTTAGACATTTCAATTATTATTTTGATTTTGAAACAATGAACATTTGAAATGAATGTAATAAGACAAGTGACACTGATATACTTAATCTAAATTATGGCTTGAATTAATATTCATTATTGTTTGGGTTGTGACCAAGAAAATCCTGTAATGGTACGTTTTTATTCTACTATTATATGTGAAGGTTTTTTTTTTTTTTTTTAATGTGATACTGGGTTGAAGGTAGAATTGAGAATATATATATATATATATATATATTTCAATTTTTTTTTAAAAATCCTGCAAGAGAGTTTTATTTCCAAATTAAATTTCAAAAAAAGAATCTTTTCTAAAATAGTGTCACCACAAAGGGCTTGACGTGGGTCAATATGTCTGGACCCTATGGCCAGAGGTGTGGCTGGTTCAAGGCCTCCCAGGTCATATAACAATTGTGTATGTGGCTACCGACAACAAATTCTGGCAAAATACATGCTTTTAGGTCTCATTATTTATTGCCATGACATCTATTAGTAGCACATTCGTAGAAAATAAGGACCAACTATTGATCTTCATCCCATTACCAAGTACAACAATTCCCAATAAATTAGTAACTGATAAATTAATAATCTCAATAAACAAAAAAAAATTCATGGCTCCAACTCTGGCCAACTTAGTAAATTAATAAACTCACCAAACTTTTAATATAACCAATTTTTTCTCAAATGACCACTAGTTGCATTAGTTAATATTTATAAGAAGATAGTATTGGATTTTATACCAGTATAGAAATATGTCCCTATAGAAAATGTCTAAGAAGATAGTACTGGTTGCACTAAGTTACTTATGAATAGGTTGACGTCAATGGCCCTTTCTCATCACTCCTTCCATTGTATATCTCAACCCATTCTTTGTATTCCTTTGGTCATCAAACCACTTCTCACTTAAACATTGGTAGTTCATAAAAAGAAAATTTCCATTAAACGTAAAGAAAAGCACAGCATACTTTCTCGGACCAAAAGTGAGATCTACCGAGTGATTTGATATTAGATGAGCGGCTGTACTATGATCGTTCAAGAGCTCATCTAATATCAAAGCTGAAAGTACCACGGATCCCTCCCCTAGAAAACTAGAACTATTTTGAAAATTGCCGGACACAAGCCATACTTGGGCGCATCATTGATGAAGAACACCGATCTACTTTAGTAGAACATATAGATGAAGAAAAAGCTTACTATTTTCAAGAATTAGAAACAGCTCTCTTTGCAGATATGATAAGAGATTGCTACATTGTGTTGTTCCGTCTACCGCTCGTTTATAGCCTATCTACCACGTATATAATGAAGTTAGACAATCAAATTTGAAGCCCTTGATGGCCATGATGCCAAGATATTTGTCCCCCCATTATAAGAAATATGATATCTTCACCCTTATAAATATTCTTCCTTCCCGTACATTCATGGAACAAGCTTTGGAACACCTTTAAGTATTTCACTTACGCTTGTGATTGCGATGCCAATTAAAGATCTCGTCATTAATTGGGTGGCTCTAGCCCTTCTTTCCCCAACTATGAAATGCATGGGTGGTCACAATTCATATGCAACTCCATTTCTTTAACAGAACTGAAATCAGATGAAACGAGAGCTTTATTTAAGTGTAAGTTATATTCAAAGGAAAACAAGCACGTCAAGTTTAACTAAAATTATCTTAAGCAACCACTATGGGACTCCTCACTGAATACTTCCCGGAATCATCAACCCATGTGAGAGCACCATAAGAAACATCCCCATTCCGGTGCAGACTGTCTATTATCGTTACCATATAACTCAATTTCTCAAACTTCTTTTGGAACACCAATGTATTGGGTGTGACCGCAACAGAAAATCCTTTGGACAGAGTCACCCTAGCTTTGTAAGTAGCTGCACCGTATCCTACATTGGTCACCGTCCTCTTAAACTGTCGAGCAGTACCCGTAGAATTGAAGAAGGCAATGAAAGATGGGTAATTAAGATGCTGATATGCGCTCGAACAATTATAAGCAGATCTAGTAATTGATAAGATCTGCTTAGAGGTGTAATTTGACGCGCAAAGTAAGTGAATATAATCTTCTGCATCTGCATCATAGATGAGACCAGGATCAAGGGCCCGATTTGGGTCAATATGACCGGAGCCCATGGCTACAGGTGTGGCCGATTTGTAATTGTTACCAGCATCTTTGATCGGCCTGTGAGTGTTATCTAACCAATAAGCCGTGGTCATCATGGCTGATCGGATGGCTGCCGGACTCCAATCCGGGTGAGCGCCTTTTAGAAGAGCAGCCACCCCAGATGCGTGAGGACAAGCCATGGATGTACCAGAGATAACGTTAAAGTTACTTGACAAGTATATATTTGATCCAATCTTAGCCGCCGGTACATTTGATGGCCAAGATGCGAAGATTTTGGTCCCTGGGGCCACCAAATCAGGCTTCAGGATATCAGGATAGCTTGGAGAAGGCCCTCTGGATGTGTACGAAGCAATAACTGGTGCAGGCTTAGCTCCAAGGATCGTCTGTTGTAACTCAATAGTCACCTTGGGATTACGGATACTCTTTGCATATTTTATCAATTCTATGGACTCTTTCGGGCTAATGACGACTCCTGGACACGGCATATCGCCTACTTCAAGATAAAATGTATCGTTGGAGACGAATATGGCTCCTGCCACCGTTGATTTAGTAACCACGTAAGTTTGTGCAATAAGGCTTCCCAATTCACATATAACGATCATGTCTTCGGCTTCTGATAGCAACTGAGGGGAAGTACATGCCTTGAGGGTCTCATTGTACACCAGGGGGACATCTATTAGCAATGCATTTGCAGGAAATACAGACCAACCGATGATCTTCATTCCATTGCCAAGGGTCAAGTATCCGGCAAATTCGCGATCAACACTGCTAGCTCCAACAGTTAAAACCCATGGAATTCCGTTATGTAGGCTGCCCAAAGAAGGTCCAGCATTTCCTGCCGAAGATGATACAAAAATACCCTTCTCCATTGCTGCAAAGGAAGCAATGGCAATGGGATCCTCGTAAAGTTGGACCTCATCAAAACCCATTGAAATTGAAATAACATCCACGCCATCCCCTATCGCTTGATCCATTCCTGCAAGGACGTCGGAGGCATAACGCCCTTCATGCCATAAAACCTTGTACATGGCCACCCTAGCACGTGGAGCGATCCCACTAGCATTCCCCTTGGCGTAGCCAAAATAAGAGGCGCCATACAAGCTGTTACCTGCTGCCGTGGATGAGGTATGGGTCCCATGTCCTTCTGTGTCCCTAGTCGAGTTCATGCTGATTTTAATGCCGGGGTTGCTAGCAATCACACCCTTATTGAAGTAACGAGCTCCGATTAGCTTGCCATTGCACAAGGAAGCATTGAATTCAACACCCGGCTCGCATTCTCCTTTCCACTTTGCCGGAATCTCGGCGTTTTCATAATCTTTGAAGCTCTCACTCTCCGGCCAAATGCCGCTGTCAATAACACCAACTATGACATCTTTGCCATACAAAGACGCTGGCCAAAGACCATCAACCACATTAAGGGACAGGAAATCGGGCGTGTGGGTGGTATCGACCTTGACTATCCTGTCTGGATGGGCAAAGACAAAACCTGGTGATTGGCTGAGAGCGTCTACTTCTGCACCAGAGAGTCTCGCGCTGAAGCCATGAATGGCATTATCGTAAGTGTAGAGAAGACTAGGTGGTGGTTCGGTTGCATCTTTCATGGTGGTGGCAGTTAAAGATTGGAGGGTGTTAGAGTACCATTGGTGGTGATTGGCGAATGCCTTTGGCATGGTTGATTTGTCCATGTGAATTATGTAGGTGGACCTCTCTGCCGAGGCAAAAATGATGTAGAAAAATAGAAGCCATAGAATGGCAATGGAAGTCTTCATATTTCCACAAAAGAAAACTGTGGCTTGAAAGCATTTATACTTAGGGAGCAAAGGTTGGGTGTGAAATCAAGCTAGTAGGCCGGCCTTTGTTCCTAATTTGTTCTTTATGTTATGCAAGTTACTGGCCTTCGCCTCTTCTTGAGTTGCTAAGAATACATGTGCTGCTTTCATGAACATTTTACCAATACCAGATAAAGGCTATGAGTTCTGCTTTTTGGCTTATGCACCTGTAATGAACGATAGAGGATGAAGACTAGCAAATAACACGTTGACCACATCTAAAGGTCTAGAGTTCTTATCCTTTGGATGCACATATTTTTAATTCATAAATATGAGCGGCCAAAGGTACAAGAACGAACGCACTATCTCAAATGCGAACCATTTATCTAGCAGAGCACGTTAGATGAGTATTAGCTAAATATTCACCGCTATTGCATGATTTTAGGCCTCTGATTTGTATCGTCTCCAAAGGAACAGTTGGCAAATACAAATCCTTTTAAGGCGGAAATCATAAGCTCATAAAATGAAGCTAGGTTTTTAATTGGAAAATATGTCCTTCATTCCCAATCCACACGAAGTCCCTACATGAACTAAGTCTGCATGCATGTGTACGAGCAATATTAACACACAAACTAAATATACAAGAAGAACACTAGGCTCCTAGGTTTTGCTGTGGGCTTGGATTCTGGGTGATCCATGCCATTATCTTCTGGATCCACTTTTACATGAGAAGCAAAAGGATTGCTCGCGATATTGCCACTTTTACACAAGAAGCAAGACGAATGATCGCAATATTGCCACTTTAACATTAAAAGCATGGGCAGCAGGTATTTTATTAGATAACTAGGTTTCAAATTTCAACCGCTAGTGCTGGAGGTTGATTCATTGAATGTAATCAGATGGTTGAAAAACAGCGATTGTAGACCATGGAGGTTCTGGGATCAATTTGACAGGATTAACCAACACTTGGCTGGTCATCTCTTCTCAGTTTCCCATATCTACTCTCTGCAAACTGTTATGCAGATAAGTTAGCAAGAGTAGGTTTCTCTCGGATCATTTCAGAATTGGATCCTTTAGTGATCTTCAGGCACTTCATTGATCGGTGTTTTGTAAATTCCAACCGGTATTGTATAGTTTTTAGTCTATATGCATTGGCTCTTCACCTGTACTATTCATGGTAGCTTTAGATAAACTCAATATCTTTCTCCTATAATATGTACGGGCATGAAAACGGTTTCTCTTCCTCAATCCAATAAAGGTTAATACTATAAAATAAAAATAAAAAATAAAAAATAAAAAAATCAGTTATGTTTCTATTCGATACAAAAGTTGACAGCTCTTAATCACTCATTTTCACATTAACATTCATCTCTAACCAAGCTCCTACGTACAAGTTTTAGAGCCGTTTGCATTTGTATGCATGTATTCTCAGATTTGCCGTTTGAAGAACAAACAAGGAGCTGGCACCAAACAAAGCGATAGATTAGAATGTTTCAGGCCTTTATATTGGTATTAGAACATGCTTTTCGGGTAAACTCGACAACAAATTCATTGTAATTAACGTTTGCCAAACACTATTAAATATCAGCGGTGAAGGTCTTACCTTAAACATTCTTTCCTCTTATCTCCTCAGCAAAGGACTCCAACATGGAATCCTCATATGCGCTGCAACACCTATTGGTGTGATAACTAGTATTAGTGGGTTTCATGGGTGTCATGTCAGCATCGGAGTAGGAACACGAGACGTACATCATCCACATGGACCACTCACAAGCCCCTATTGTTTTCCACCCTTGAATCATGGCAAACATCTACCGTGGCATCTTTGTCATCAAAGAATGCGATAGAATGGGAAAAATTAGGTTGCTTTCATTGAGTCAATTGAGTATTATATGCAAAAGAATACTGGAACAGAGGAATGGAAATGATGCAAATCGTATCCCTTGACTAAGGGTCAATATGTTCAACGATGTAGATCTGTTATCCGATAATCTCTATAATAGATCTTATCCGATGACAGAATGGTGCCATGTACGAAGATGAGAATTTCTTATAATAGCATGTCATGCATGTGTTCAGTGTCAAGTTGGCACCTTCTGAGCTATCTGACGCGGAGAAACTGCCATCTCATCGTGCAACAATACGTGAGGCCTTTGGGAAGTTCTAAACTACCCATACTCCCAAGTTTGTTGCCCTGAATCATCGCTATGGCTTATGGCCAGCAGCCGCTTATGGAGAAGATGTGGTTATTAGGATTATCGACACCGGAATCTGGCGGCAGAGAGACAGCTTCAACGATTGCGGCATGTCAACGGTGCCAGAAAGGTGAAAGGGGGAGTGTTGGAACTGAATTTAGCTCCTCACTTTTGTAACCGGACACCAATCGGAACTCGATCATTCAGCCAAGGACTAAAAGCCGCTGGTAGAAACATCTCGAAAGAATTTGACTGATTTTGCAAGGGACTTCTTTGTACATGGATCACACATATCATCTATTGCTGCTGGTGATTACGTAAATGGAGCTAATTATTTTGGATATGCAAAGGGAACGGCTAGAGTCACCACGAAGGCACACCTAGACGTGAACAAGGTTCTATGGGCCTCTGACTCATATGACAGTGCTGCTACTGATGTGCTTGCTGGCATGGACCAAGCAATTGCAGACGGTGTAGATGTAACGTCCTCTTGGCTTTGATCAAACACCATACTACAATGATGTCATTGCTATCGGTTGCGGCCTTTGAGAAGGGAATTTTTGTTACATGTGCTATCGGCAATGATGGCTCCCCAAACTGAACACATAATGCAGCAACATGGATCCTGACGGCTGGTGCCGGGACTGTTGACCGGAGTTTCTTAGCCATATTTACACTCGGTAATGACCCTAAGTTAGGGGGAACATCCTAATACCCTGAGAATGTTTTTATTGCTGATGCACCTTTTGTACTACAGCCAAAAGCAACACCTCGGAAACAAGGTGTGAATCTTTGGATCCAAAGGAAGTCGTCGGAAAAGTGGTTCTTTGAGATCTCAGTTACAAGTCTGACATTATTTCACAGATGGGGGAGCTTAATCGGATAGAAGCAGCAGGAGGTATCTTTGTGACCGAGAAGTTCATTCTTAGCCCAGAGGACTTCTCCATTCCTGGCCAGGTTTCATCAAATGCCACATCTTCTACGGTGAGGGAGTATGCAATGGAAACAACCAATGCAACAGTCAGAGATGAAATTCCAGACAATAAGGCTGGATACAAAACCAGCACCTTAAGTGGCATTTTTTTCTTCAAGAGGGCTGACCTAGTAGCTACCAGCCTGTCAAAACCAGATATCCTTGCACCAGGAGAGAATGTGCTAGCAGTATGGATTTCTAACCAGCCCTTTACGCAGAAGGGAGACGCTTACTTAGTGACAGATTATGCTCTTCTTCAGGCACTTCAATGGCATCTCCACACACGGCTGGAGTAGCAGCAGCCCTGAGATCTGTGTACAAGGATTGGAACCATGCAGCCATATGTTCAGCTATCATGACAATTCCTGTAGACAACACCCACTTGACCAGTAAAGATCAGTAGACTGGGCTTCCATGCACGCCATTAGAACTGGCCATATTAATCCCAACAAAGCCATGGACCCAGGGTTTGTCTACGACATGGAGTTTCAATACTACGTTTATTTCCTTTGCAGTCTCGGTACAAGTACACAGTTTCCTTCTTTCATGGCTCAGTTTCCCCTCGTGAGCTCAGTTTCCTTCTTTCATGGCTATTTTTGACAATACAAACATCTATCCCGAGGTAAAGACTTTTAGCAGAGTGGTCACCAACGCAGGTGATGATAATTCTGTTTATCGGGCAGTTGTCAAAATCCCTAATGGGATGAGAACCCACACGCAGCCAGATACGCTCACACTCACGGTCAAGTACCAACAACAAGGATTTCAAGTGATCGTGGAGATTGACAAAGAAGCTTGAAGCAAGAGTTCTGTAGCATTTGGATGTCTTAGCGGGGTTGATCAACAGAACCATGTTGCATCAAGCCTTGCAGTAACAATTTCTTACGGACAGTATTAGACATTTTAGATAGCTAACGAATAATTCTCTTTCCATGCTCTGTGAAAGTTATCTTTTACTTGTGTTCCACAATAAAATCGTCAATATATATAATATATTTTAATTTCTATCATTTAATGCAGTCCAAGCAATTGTGACGGTTAAAGTTGTCGTCATGTGACCTTGAGGTCACGAGCTTAAGACGTGGAATCAGCCTCTTGCAAAATGCAAGGTAAGGCTGCCTACTATGGACTCTTGTGGTCCACCCCTTCCCCGGACCCCGCATAGGTGGGATCTTCGTGCACGGGGGCTGCCCCTTTTTACTTAATGCAGTCCAAGCAATTGTGAATGCCTAGTCTCTCTCTTTTTGTTTCGGGAGTTTACCATTGTAGGGGTTCGTATTTCCTCTGGTTTGTAATCTTCTAGTTTGAATCTGCTCTCATCTTCCGGATCAAGTCTTCCTCACTTATAGTATTCGTCTCCTAAATCATTTCTGCAGTCATTCAACGATAACATATTTTAACAGTTACCCGTCATTATTTCCTTACTTTGGATAATGGCCATAAACATTTGTTGTAATCCTAACAGCATAACACCTCACAGGAAGGTTAAATCAAACAATCCAGCGATTATTGACACATGATAGTGTAGATATCATTTTCCGAGATCAAATTGTCTACAAATCCATCAATCAATTGTAAGTAATTCATCAGTTTCTACCCGAAAGGTACATAAGTTCAGTGTCAAATGAAGTAGTCCACTGGTTCTTCTAAACAAAAAGGTCTACTTGAATCGTCTCCTCCTTGACTGTCATTTATTTTTCATCATAATACTACAAATGATATAAGTTACAAACATTACTTGCTCTGAAAGTTGCGTCCTCGATTTTATTTTATTTTTAATTGTAATTCTCACTTAGTCTGCCTGAAGATATGACTTGGCCTGGGAGACTACATTTGAAGTTTCAATCTGAGGGCTCCTACAGGTTACAGCATCTAACAGGGATAATCCAATACTGGTGTGTAAAAAAAGATTCAGATTGAAGAAGATGCCAACAGGTAACAAACCGAAGATCTTTCAAAGCCAAGAAACAGAGGTCAAAGAGAGATATATAGAAGCCAAGAATAAAAGCAAAGTTAGATCTTCAATGAAAATTATGCATGAAATCAGAAGCTTTTATTTTCTACTCCTCTGTTTAAGGCTAAAATCAGAGGCCTACAAAAATCAAATGAGTTTCGAATTTAGCATATCAGTAATCTATAGCATAATTTACGAAAAAGACGGTTTGATCATTTGAAAAAAGAGTGAACTCCGCTTTTACTCTTGCCACCACAAGTATTCATTTCTAAGTAAAGAAAATGCCAATTCGATGTAGCACTCAAAGGACTGTAGGACAGCAGGGAAAACTCTTTAATATATGGCTATCCCAAGTAGATTGTGTATGGCCAGACAAGGAAGACTATACGAAAAACTTAGTACGTGGCTATCTAAAATGGGTTGATAAATAGAACAATGTTTGTATGAAGCCCTGTATTTGTATCTCTCTGACTGGCAAAATCATACATTTCTTGTCCTTCAACCTGGTTAAGATAACATACTGATGTTTTACACCCTCACCCAAATATATAAAACATAGAATCTAGATTACAGAGAGGTCAGTATTAGGTGTTCCCCTTTTCAAGATTAAATTGAAAATGACACCCAAACTGCCTTTCCCAAAAAATTCAATCTTCATTTTTATCATTACGTTGTTTGCTAGATTTTTGGGAACAGATAAGATTAATAGCCCAACATACAAGGCAATGTACTTTGGAGACATGAAAGAGCAATTATAATGTTCCTACATCGATTTTTAACAATTCCTCAACCTAATATCAGCTCATCAGTTCTTTTCAACTTCTAAATTTCGAGAGGCCTCTAACAGCAACTTGTAAAGGAAACTTGCACTGCAAACTCTCTCTATGCAGATTTTAACAAGTTTGATATTGGTTGACTAACAAAAAGCCACAGATAACCCAACCTTTAATTGCTTATTTTGAGGTTCAAAACTCAATAAAGCATAGACCCATGCCATGAAAGATCCCTGCAAACCACAACAACTGATCAGATGCCTCTTTAATAAACACAGTAAGGTTTTAAAATCCCTCAGTCACCACACCTAATTGAATTGCCTGTGATCCTGGTGCAGCTACAGGTGTTTGCTGTTGCCATATCCCATACATTGCTCTAAGTTTTCAACAAATGTTTATATATCATTCTTTCAAAAAAAGAGCTAGTAAAACCTGCTCTGCTGCTATACCTCATCAATTTAAGAAATGGTAATAACATGAGGTCCCAGACATCTGACATTTGATCAATAGGAAGTCAGCAGATCACCATTCATACGGCCAGTTCGCAAGCTTCATGAAACCTTAATGCAGATGTTCAGGACGTGTGACCTTATTGGCAGCTGCGAAAGAGTAGCTAATTAACAGACCACTTCAAACTGAGAAGACTCAAGGAGGTGATTGGGGTGAACCGGTCTGAAGTAAAAAGCTCCTACTACAGTAGGACCTGGATGTACTTGAAGAAGATGCGAGACACCTTGCATCACCACTGTGATAGATGACTTCACTCCTGTGCACTTTTCCCTTATCAGTCCTTGCTCCACTGTAAGTACCTTCATCTTCTCCTTCACAAGTCTCCAACAAGCCACTGTGTACTGGGTCTGATATCTCATGTAGCAGCCTCAGAACCTGTTTAATAGAAGGTCTGGCTCTTCCTTCTCTCTGGGTGCACCACCTTACGATCCTGACCAATACATGAAGTTCTTCCAAGTCAAATGAGCCTGAAATAGCAGAATCCACCAGCTCAGGTAGCTGAGACTCTGTCAGCATGAACTGTTGAGACCATTCCACCAGATTTCTATTATCTTGTATTGCTCGTCTTGCTGTCACTAGCTCCAGCAATAACACTCCATAACTGTATACATCACTCTTCTCAGTCAGCTCCTGAGTTACCACATATTCCGGATCCATATAGCCTGCAAAACACCTTAGATTTGTCTGTATCTTCAAAACACAAATTATGGACAAACCATATTTGAGATTTCAAATAACTTTACCTGGAGTTCCCCTAATATCTGTATTAACTGGTTCAAAGCAAATCGAACCACTTCTCGAAGCATGCGCAAGGCCAAAATCTGCAACCTAAAATGACCATCCAAGCCCATGAGTTGAAAATCACAAAGTCCGACAGCCAATGAAAAGGTTTTACCTTTGCTACAAAATTCTCATCCAGGAGAATGTTGCTGGACTTTATGTCTCTGTGACAAAGAGGGGGATCACAATAGAAGTGAAGGTAATCCTGCAGATAAAGAAATAAAGTAACCCAAGAAGTAAACAATTAATAGTCTCGTGTGCCTGACAAAGACAAAATGAGATAAACTGCAGACATCCTCTGAGTATATAACCGCAAGAACCCAGTGGAGCAAAATCTGAGTTCATTGGCTCTTGTGAGAAATACGACATCACAAATTACCAGAGCATTGGCCACATCAACAGCAATTTGGATTCTGGTATGCCAACTTAGTGGTGTTTCCCCAGGAGCTGCACAGAACAGAGATTAATGTCAAATAGAATATAATGAACAGCTAAAGAAGAAAATTTATAAAAAAAGAGTCAAATAAAACCAGTCTAGAGAATTACAGTGGAGATGATCCTTTAAGCTTCCATTTTCCATGTATTCATATATTAAAAACCTGCCAATGAGACACATGTTATGCTACACCAATTCTTAGACCAGTAAGAAATAGGACCAAGAAGTAACGACATAATGATAAGACTTTTGGATCACCTTTCATGTTTTTCAACACAAAATCCTCTGAGAGAAACAAGATGGCGATGGTGCAGCCTCCCAAGAAGCTCCATTTCCCTACAGAACTCATCTTCTCCTTGTTCTGAAACTTTACTCATTCGTTTCACAGCTGCCACAAAACCATTACTGAATTGAGCCTTGTAGACAGTTCCAAATCCCCCCCTTCCTATAATAGTGCTGAAATTATCCGTTGCCTTCTTTGTTTCCTTGTAGCTGAACCGCCGGAATATGGATGATGGGCCTGCAGTGCTATCCCTTATAAGTTACATATGTAGCTGTTGCGAAGGGAAGGAGAAAAGGAGGCTAGTTATGTATTTTGGGATCTACAGAGCATAAAATGAAATACCCCAAGTAGACAGACCTTCCTGACTTTTTCGGGTAGGCTGTGGAGGGAAGGCTTTCCAAGATGTTCCGTTTTGACCGTGTGAAGCTTTCAGCTCTCTGTTTTTTCTACCTATGAGAAGTATCACGATTATCAACAGAAGAACAGCCACCCCTGTAACCACAATGCCAATAGCTGGAACTAGTGTGAGGTGGTAACGATGATGATGTTCCTTTACAGGTATCCCTCCTATGAGCTCAGAAGGAGTTTCAGCAGGTTTTGAACTTGGAGAAGCCTTAGGAGCAAGCAACGGGGAGCGTGGTGCTGGATTGCTCACTGGAGGAGCATGGGAATCATAATCAAATAAATAGCCAGAGGTAAGGGGGAAAAAAAAAAGGTTATTGTCAAGGGAAAAAAATGACAAAATGGATATCAAAAGTAGATCAGAAAATTAAAGTCAAACTTCATCTCAACCATAACAAATTTCAAGAAAAGATTGATCCTGGCCAGTAAAGTCAACAAAAAAATAGTAACATGCTCTATACTGCATTGTTGAAATCGTAAAACTGCACAAAAACCATCAGTTCAGGCTTGGATACAACAACTCTCAACTCTAGATCAGATTTATTTCATTAACCTCACTAACTTTGTGCAGGATCTAATTACTTGGAAAAGCTGGTTATGATAACCTATAACTTGAAAATCTGTCAAGCCAATGCTATATGGATGGAAGTATTCATGCCACTAATAGTAAATTCTGACAGTAAAAACTAATAGTCCAATGAACAGATACCAAATGCCACACTGGAATTGCCCCAGTTCTGATCAGCCTATCGGCCAGCTGTGTCATTTACCCATGCATAGATGCGAGAGTGATTGGGCACCAAAGCCTCCTAGTGCAGTGGCGCGAGGAGGAATCTCTCATCTGGGTGACCTGTGTTTGAAACTGTGCATGGTTGTGTTTAAAACTCTAATACTAATGGGGGAGGGCAGCCCCGGTGCAAGAAACTTCTGCATATATATGGGTCTGGGGAAGGGGCGGACCACAAGGGTATATAGTAATAATAATAATAATAATAAAAGAAAAAAGAAAAAAACAGGTAGAGTGTTTGTCAGTCATACAGGAGAAACCCACTGGCTCAACGAGTCTCATGCTGTTCCCTGTCCCTATCCATGGCCACTGCACCATGAGTACATGAGCTTGCAACAAAAAATATCATGTAGAAGGGTACACAAGTTTTTCAAGTGCCAAAAGTGATTTGAGGGCTCCAGGAAAGATGTTGCAAGATAATGTCCAAGCCTGTTACAGAACTGCCTATCATTCAACAATAAATGCAAACTAAAATAACCAAAAATAACTAGCCAGCCTACATGAGCAAAACTATTCACCTGGCCCAAGTGACATACACGGGAACCCTTGACCTACATGACATAAAAGGTTACCATTTGCCCCTACATGAATCTGTAGAATGATGTAGAACGAAAAGAGATCTTAAGAAAAGAATTGTATGACTCAACAGAAGTTCTCAAGTAGACAACATCAAGGTCGTCAAAGAATTTTGGGAGAAGTCTAATCTACACATCAAGAGATCTTAATACTTTGTGGCTACTGGACGACACTTCCCCTTATGATGCTAAATATATAAACCACACCCTGCCTGTCCATGGTGAGTCCATGTCATTTATTGATTTTTGTTCAGTAATTCTTTGCACTTGGTGTATAAGAGTGTTAGTGTGAGGTGTGTGTGTGTCTATAGTTCTGTCTAGGTTGCAGTGTTTTTGCTATGATCAGGAGATCATTGGAGTGGATGTAGTCTTTATAAAATGAACTAACAAGTGCATGCATAAGATGATTTTGTTAGAGTCATGCATGCTGCATATTCATACATGGTGTATGTAAATTGTTAAGCACATAGTTCTTAGACATCATAAAGCAAACTGGAAGCGGTGGAATAATAGACCAGATCACTCCCTTCAGACTGTGGTTGCCAGTAGAAACTACTTGAGCATGAAGGTTTAATGTATTATCCATGTGACAAATTAGGGCATTCTAGCATGGTGGAGCAAGGAGTCTCTCACCTAGGTGACCATGGTTCGGGGCAGTGCATGGTTGTGTGTGTCTAGCATTCAAAAAAAGCAAGATCTCTGCAGCAAGAAGATTATGACAATAAGATCTGAACTTTACCCAGAAAATTTCACAAAAGCTAACATAAGCTTAGCCCAGTCTTTAAGAACCAATTTGACAAAGCACCTATTTTTCAAAATGAAGGTCTCACCCAGAACTCAGGTTGGCATAGCCTTGAACAGCATAATGCAGCCACTTCCTTAATTATCTCAACATTGAATCTTAAGAACTAAGGACATTAATCTAGCAACCTCTTGGTATTTGAAAGAATATAGCCGGCATATTTAAGGGGGTAACCTTGCATCTGAGCCATATAAAGTGACAATAACATGCACTGTTAAATTATAAAATCAATCAACCTAAACTGAGAACATGCAGATGCTCAGTGGCTTCTTAAAATTATTGGGTAAGCATATATAACTTTAAGTAAACAGACATAATAAGAGGCAAGATAACACTGAAATGGAATGGTCATTTAATTAAACAAATAAGACCAGAAAATTTTATAGGGTAACAATCTGATGCCCAAAAACAGAAATGACAAGTGCCACAATGAATATAAGTAAATGCAAGCAGATGCAAGACAGCTTCAAACTTTATTCCGATTCATCCATGAAATGGTCATTAGGAGTCCAAAGCAAGGAATAGACAGCTCTCAAGTTTGGTTTCATATTTCTTATGGTAAATACAAAGTAAAAAGAAATAGGAATTCCTAATTCAGGACATAGCAGATATATGCATCCTTGGATTCCCAAATAACACTACAAACAATTCATTGTATCCTTTTCGTATTATAAAATAATGATTCAAAGTCCTCAAATTTAACTTCAGAATACCTGGAAGCACACTGAGCCCATGAACCCCAAAGAAACAGTTCGCCAGGCCACCAGCTGAGATGTTGCCATCTTGGCTTGCAAGTGCAACAAAACTTGCATCCCTGCAAGTACTTAATGTCATGTTATCTTCAGCTCCTATAAGGCTGTGAAGATACACGATGCCAGCATTTAAGCAACTCCTACAAGTGTCTTCCAATGGCAACTTGCAGTTTTGTATAACATCTTTGAACTTTGGAGACTGCAGCATTTCCATGACAGTTGCTCGGCCTTTGCATTGTAAAGTAAAAGGAATTTTCCTCCCAAGTCCACAAAAAACTGTTGCATTAGGTCTAATTCCATAAAATTCTAAGGTCCGGGATACAGAACTGAGACAGATATCTGATAAATCTGGAGGAACCCCTAGCTTCCCCGTGGCATTTGCATATCGAGCAATGGAAAGTGCAACAAAAGCATTGATATAACGACAACACTGTCCTCTATCTTGATTTGAGCATACAGAAGCAACCAAAGTAATATTCGACCCACTCAAATCCAGGGGACAACCTGCATTGATGAAAGAATAAACATCAGGGAAAAGATTGCATGGCCAACTGCAGGAGAAAGGTCAAATTATCAGAATTTAAAGAAGCAATTTACCAAAAACATATATCCCCTGAAACCAGATGACTGATACAGTAATACATCAGATTGACACAGCTACCACATTTGATCAATGAATAATGGCCTCAGTGTAGGTAAGGTTTCCAGCGCACAACGCATGCATAAACCACTAAAATGTCCAAACTTTGTCTATAACCAGAGCTCGAGGTGCATTTTTCACAGGTCATCAGAGAATCAATGGCCTCCTAAAGGTCATAATAGTTGGTTCCTAGCCACCCAAATGTTATGCAGGACCCAGCTACAGATTCATATACTTCAATGCTTTGCTTTCTATCAGAAAGACAGGACTAGCCCGATTCTTAATGCCGTATCCAAACGGATTACAGGATGAATCTACAGTCTACACACAAACACACTAGATGAGAGCGAGTTTTGAATAATTATAAGAACTCCTAATGCAAAATAAACAGCTCCAGGAAGAAACCCGATTGAAAATGCAGGAGAAATTGATGAAAGAATCAAAATGTGCAACATTAAACGAGACCCAGGAATAAAATCAAACAACCCCAATTTGGCAAAAACAGCAAAGGACCCACAAACCCAGCAAGAGACTCGCCACCTTCCCCAAACAACTGGCCCAGTAACTAAAAATCCAGCATTCTAGCATGCCCCCTAAAAGCAACCAAATGAATTCCTAAACCAGAATATAAGCACAGTGAAATACTACTCTATTTTCTCACTTCACTACAATGCAACTATATATGGAAATACATTACAAGAAATGAAAGTCTAAAAAGAAAAGGAAGAGAAAATTTCATACCCGCCATTGCTAGCTGCTGCATATTAAAGATGGTGAGCAAAAGGAGAAAGGCGGCCAAACTGTGGAGCAACATGGCAGGGAGAAAGAGGGCGAGCTGTGGAGACGAGAGAGAGAGAGAGAGAGAAGATGGGACTAGCGATATTCGGTGCAGATGAATTAGTCCAGTTGAGTAAGGTGGGCCCTTTGACTGAACGGCCTCCTCCAATTTTCCAACATGCACAGGAAAAGCACTGACGACGAGTCAGGTCCCACTGTCTCAGTGGAACGAGGGATGAACCCACTGAGTCGTTCGATGAAGAGCGAGAGAAACAGGGCGTCGGAGAGCATTTTCCAGTGACCAGATTTTTTAAGTTGAATATCTTACGGTAGAAACTGATATCGGCACCCCACTTATCACGTTCTCTGCTTCTTCGAATGACACTAGCTGTCATGTCGACAGGTTTTAAGGCCCCCTCAAACTCAAGCGGCACTGGGTCGCTATCGGATCAGTTGATCTGAAAGGTGACGAGAAGTTGGTCCTTCTGACGCTGATTTTTCCATGACCGATCAGATCCTGAACCATTGATCCCCTCACCCAAATATGATGTATGACAGGTGATTCTGGTCCAATGGAGGACGCATATCATCATCTTCCTGAAAGTAAGGCCTACAAAATCAATGATTCTGCTATTCTTACTGGAATCACATGTATCTTGATGAGTCAAGGAAATAGATCATCTAACCAAGCTCCCACCAAAGAGTAAGCCAGACTTGTGTCCACTAGTCCGACCTAACCACATCCATTTCACACCAGGTTGGCCCATAAAACGGCTTTTCAGAAGGAGCATGGCATGTTAAAGTCTTTCGGCCTTTCGCTCTACACTTTCTTAATAGCTATTAAAAGCTGATATAACGGTGCTCTACTCTAAAACCTGTAGACAGCCTATGAGAAGAGCGTCCAATAAAGGCTGGCGAGCACCTAGGATTGATTACAGGTTTCGATGCGGTCGTTTATCCCGTCGGCTCAATTATTATTTTCCATCATGTTGCAATCCATGGCCCATCTACCAAACGGACAAAACAATCCCGATTGTCCGAAACAAAAAAGGCTTGTAAATACGGGAATAAGAATCATGGACTAAGTCTCGTGTATTGGGAACCCACTACTGTCCTAATTGCCCCAAAACAAAATAATCCTCAATCTACCACTAGTCTCCAATCATTCGTCTTTTAAAATCAAGTCTCATGTCATTCATTGGACTAATGCCCATGGGTTTAGGAACTCGGTATTTCCTTCAGTGAATTCATGTCCAACTGGAATGTCATTCTTTCTGAAAATGAGCAGCGGACTCCCCCACCTCCTCACTCCTTTAAGCTTAGTTTTCATGGGGCTAGTGCTGGAAAACCAGGTATATGTCCATATGGTGGCATCCTTAGAAACCATGATGAGGAGGGGGGAGAAGGTATTTGAAGTGGAAGGTCCCCTGGGAGTCAGCCTATCATGCCTTAAAATTTTGGAGAATCCAATCCTCGTTACCTCTGATTGTGGAGGGAGGGTGACTCCAAGAATACTATCAGGTGGATCTTAGGTTAACACAGTCCCATTTGGAGAGTTTCTCAATGGGTGGAAAGAATTAGAGTCTGAGTAGATCACCCACAAATTATCTCCAGTGCACAGGTCTGCAAACGAACCTGTGGACGAAGTAGCCATCCATTTTTGGTAGGCAGTTAAATCCACATCTTCTAACCATGATTGGTGGTGCTGGGAATCAGGTGCTACATTCCTCGAACTCCATCCAGCACTGGGACGCTATTGAGAAAGAACATAATCAAATTATCCAATATGCACAGGTCTGCAAAAGAACCTGTGGACAAAGTGGCCAAAATGGATGGCAAAGAACTGAGGAATGGATTTCGGGAGCCCAATATGGTAGGCAGTTAAATCCACATCTTTTAACCATGATTGGTGGTGCTGGGAATCAGGTGCTACAATCCTCGTACTCCATCCAGTACTGGGACGCTAATGAGGAAGAAAGTATCGTCTTTGCCATTGAAATAGAGGAACCCTTAATTTCTATAATGAATTGCCTTCACAGTACTGTCTTTGCCACTGCATTGCTCTTTCTGTTTCTTCCGCGGGTGCAAGACAACTCTTTCCAGTTGTTTTTTCTTTGAAGTATTTTTGTTGTGATTAAGGTGATGGAAACATTGCTTCAGAGGACTTGTCCTCTGCTCTGCTAAATTACATTGTCATTTAAAAAAATAAAATCATGAACTAAAGTTATTCCACCCTGCTATTATTGAAATATAGATAGAATAGTCATAGAAGCGTGGGCTTTTTTTTTCTTCTTTTCTTTTTTTTTTTTTGTTACAAGCAAAGAATTACAAAGCAAGAAATGTTAAACTTACTATTCTATGAGGTATGAAGCCCACCTTTGCATGATCAGTTTATATCATTGCTTCAACCACAGTTTGCTTATAGATCGAAAAACATATGGCATTGGACAATTCTATCTTCTAAAAAACTGTCTTATTTATAAAGTTTCTGAACGGCTTATCTCTGAGCACACTTTGTTATATGCTTTTTAGATGCTAGAATCATTCAAATCACATGCTTTCTAATCTAAAAGACATCTAAATATGGACCAATGAAATTAGACTCCAAAAAATGTAGTCGCCACTCGAAAGGCTCCAAAAAATTATGAACTAAAGTTATACAGTCTATGAGCATTCCTCTTACAAAGTAAATTACTCGCACGCACTCTTAAATCTAATCTTCGGTCAAAAGAGAAAGCCACCACGCGAACTTATTATTATGTCCATATAAGTAAACTTTTTAGTTATGTCATATTATATGTAATGACTAAGGGAGACATACTTGGAGAACTATATTTATGGAAAGGAGTTTTTTGAGAAAGTTCTTTAAGGAGCCATTTAGGAGAATGCTTCTGATTCTTAGTTTGGCAATCAATGATGCCGATGTTGACCTTGTGGTGCAGAGGGACCAGCCACTTGAAGTTCACAATTAAAGTTCCTCCACAGGCTCTGTTCGGTGTAACTAATAGACCTCGGCAGTACATGTGCAGCCTAGCTATGACAACATGATGAGATCGATCGAATACTCGATGCTATATATAATGAGAAGCTGCCCATCAAAATTCAAATGCTTTGGGACCTACAAGTCCTTCAGAGTAAACATTATAAAGTGAGGACTCTCTCCCTGTTTTCTCCCTAGCTATCCAACCTTATTAACTCCTGTGGTTGAGACTTCTGGAGCCATGCCTAGTTTGTAAGTAGTTTGGATCCGCCAAACTTGCTCACAATTGGGAATCATGCTTACCGAATATACAGTCCTCAATAGTCGCTAGACTATCACACAAACACATTTTTTTTATCTCAGGTTTCCGTCTTATTAATGAATGTATGACAAAATTTCTGATGAAACTATATGAAATCATGCCATTTTCACTCTTCCCTCAAAATAATTTTGCAACTTGATGATAATGAAATTTACTTAATCGAACTGGTTTGCTACATGAACTGCAAGATCAGTTTTAATCATCAAAGTTTGTATTTGCTTAGGGATAGTTTCTGTAGTTGAGAACATTGATCCTATAGACTATCACAAGGTAATCAACATGGTTCTAATATCATCTAAATTTGATATTCCATTTAAAAGATTAAAGGCTACAAAAATTAATAACTTAGCTTTTCTTAATGAAGCTTAACTAAGACTTATAGATTGAAGGGGGCTATTATTTACCTTTTCTTTTTGTCTCTTTATTTTTTGAACTAATAACTTACTCGCCCCATAGGTCTTGATATATATACACTCCCAAACATATCTTCTGACCTCCCCCAACATGCAAATACCTTCGCGACCTACTTAAGGGAGAGGTGCCTTAGCTTAACCACAAATCTATATTGACTTACTAAGATTGATTAGTTCAAACGTAAGCGATTAAACTAGATCATCATCATCATCATCAAGACCTTATCCCAATTAGGGGTCGGCCACATGAATCTTATTCCTCCATTCCACTCTATTAAATAACATGGCATCATTTAGTCCTAACATTTTTAAATCTTTTCTCACCACTTCTGTCCACGTTCTTTTGGGCCTTCGCCTTGCCCTTTTAGAACCTTCTACTTATATTGCCTCACTTCTTCTAACCGGTGCCGTTGTTGGTCTCTTTTGAACATGTCCAAATCATCTAAGTCTAGTCTCCCTCATCTTGTTACCTATTGGTGCTATTCATAATTTTTCTTGAATTTTTTTATTTCTAATTCTATCATTTCTTGTCTTACCACTCATCCATCTCAACATCCTCATTTCTGCAATGCTCATCCTATGAGTATGATGTTCCTTAACTACCCAACACTCTGATCCATAGAGCATGGCCGGCCTTATGGCCATCCTATAGAATTTTCCTTTTAGTTTGAATGGCACCCGTCAATCTCACTAAACTCCAGATGCACATCTCCATTTGTTCTAACCCGCTTGGATTCTCTGAGTAACCTCCCTCTCAATCTCTCCACTCTCATGAATCATTGATCCTAAATATCGAAAGTGGCCTTTAACGGGGACTTCTTGGTTATCAATATTGACTGGTATTTTACTCCTACTCTCCTTGCTAAAATTACATTCCACATATTCTGTTTTAGTTAGGCTAATTTTAAATCCTTCAGATTCTAATGCTTCTCTTCATATCTCTAGCTTTATGTTTACACCTTCCCTTGTCTCATCAAGTAAGACTATCTCCTCGTGCAGATGTTTTGTTAACTCATCATCCATAACCAATGTGAAAAGGTATAGACTCAATGCCGATCCTTAGTGCAATCCTATAATGACAGAAAAATCATCAATCACGCCACTAGTGGTCTTAACATTTGTTACCACTCCCTCATACATATATTTAATTATGTCTATATATCCTTGAGAAACCCCTTTACCACCTAACACCCTCCATATTAACTCTTTAGAGACTTTATCATAAGCTTTCTCTAAGTCGATAAAGACCATGTGGAGGTCTTTCTTCCTCTCCCTATATTTCTCTACTAATTGTCTTAGTAAGAAAATAACTTCCATGGTAGACCTCTCAGGCATGAAACTAAACTGATTCTCTGATACACTTGTTTCATGTCATAGCCTCTTCTCAATCACTCTTTCAAAAATTTTCATAGTGTGGCTCATAAGTTTGATCCCTCAATAATTATTGTAGCTCTATATGTCTCATTTATTCTTATAGATTGGTACAATAGAGCTTTTCCTCCACTTATCAAGCATTTTCTTTAATTTTATAATCTTGTTAAACAACCTGGTCAACCAAACTACCTCAATATCTCCCATATGCTTCCAAACCTCTATTGGTATACCATCAGGCCCCATAGCCTTTCCTGATTTCATCTTTTTCAAGGCCTCTTTTACTTCAAGTATTCTAATCCTACGTTTATATGTATAATATCCCATGTTATTTAGATTATAGCATTTTCAATCCCTATATTCTCAGAGCCATTATTATTTAACAATTTTTAAAAATATGTTTCTCACCTTTGTTTGATCTCATCATCTTTGACTAATACCCTTTGATCATCGCTTCTAATACACCTAACATGATATAAGTCCTTACCCTTCTGTTCTTTTACTTTTGCAAGTTTAAACACATCTTTCTCCCCTTCTTTTGTTCCTAGTCTATTGTAGAGATTATCATATGCTTTAAGTTTAGCCTCACTTACTCTTTTCTTAGCAACCTTTTTTAGCATTTTTATATTGTTCATAGTTTTCATTATTTCTAATTTTTTGCCATGCTTTAAAACACATCCATTTTTCTTTAATAACTTTTTGCACTATTTCACTCTACCACCATGTTTCTTTTACTAATAGCCTTTTACCTTTAGATACTCCTAAGACATCTTTTGCCCCTTTCTTAATGGACTTAGCCATATTAGTCCACATGGTATTTACTTCTGTTTCATAGTTCTAATTTCCTTCTACCATCAACTTATTTTTGAATGAGGTTATTTTTTCTCTTTTTAACTTCTACTACTTAGTTTTTGGATGTGTATTAAGTTCAGTTCTTTTTCTCCATCTTTTGATATGGACATTCATAACCATTAACTTATGTTGTGAGGTTAAACTCTCACCGAGTATCACCTTTACAATTCTTACATGTAGATAGTTTATTATTCTTAAGTAGAAAAAAGTTTATTTGGCTTTTATGAAGTCCACTTTTAAAGGTTATTAAGTGTTCATCCATCTTCTTAAAGAGTGTATTTGCAATGGACAAGTTATATGACAAAGCAAAATCAAGAATATTCTCTCTCATCTCACTTCGTTCAGCTATACCATACCATCAGTGTATTCTATCATATCCTTTTTTTATCTTTTGCTACATGGTCATTTAAGTCTGCTCCTATAAATATCCCCTCAATGTTGGGAATTTCTTGCATGACTCCCTCTATATCTTCCCAAAACTATCTCTTAATTATATCTTATAACCCTACTTGTGGTCTGTATGCACTTATAACATTAATAATTTGCTCTCCAAGAACAAGTTTTATTATTATAATTCTATCACTAATTCTTTTAACGTCCACAACTTTATCCTTTAATTTCTAATCCACTATTATTCCTACGTCATTTCTATTATTTTTCTTTTCTACGTACCATAATTTATACCCATCTATTTCTCTAGCTTTAGCCCCTTTCCACTTGATTTCTTGGATACAAACGATGTTGACTCTCCTACGTTTCATCGCATCTACTAACTCCAAACTCTTACCTGTTAGTGTCCATATATTCCATGTGGCAATACGAATCTTATGTTCTGGAGATACCCTATTTACTGTTGCCTTTCTCGACCTCCATGATATGAACCCATGTCCACTTTTCACTACACCTGGGTTCTGATGCAGGGCATCTCTTCCGAAGGGACGCTCTAACTAAAAGATCAACAAGCTAAAGGATCGCATCCATGTAGTAATAGCCATAATCCTCATAGCTTTCTTCGTTTTATTTATCCGTATCTATTCTACATCATGGACTACCATTTGATGATAGTACCTTACAAGGTCTTACTAGATTGGTACATGGCATTGTCCATATCAATGTCCACGGACGATGGACATCCACTCATTTGATAGATGTTATATACATCCAACTTTGTCTTTCTTTCTTTTTTTTATCTAGACCATGTTCATGGTCATGCAATTTTATGTTTTTATGGACATCAAGCAATATAATAATAATTTCATTTGACATTTTGTGACAATGCAATGTGCATATTTTAGATTAGCATAAAATTAAAATAATACTTCTACGAATATAATTAGCCTTAGGTTACTAATAATGGTAATTGGCATAATTAATCCCAAACTTGAATTAGATCATGTCTAATAATACTTGTAATGGCTTAATTAATCCTAAATCTAGTTAAACTCTAGTGGACTCTAGTTGTAAAATTGGACCCACTAATAATACTAGTGGCCTTAGTTATAAAATTGGACTTACTAATAATGTTGTGGGCCCGGGTTATACAATTAGACCTACTAATAATGCTGGTGGATTTAATTAATCAAACCTTGAATTAAATAATGCATACTAATAATAATAATGAGCCTAATTAAGCTCGACCATTGTTAAATTTTAATTGGCTCTAATTGTTATATTTGACCTACTAATTATGCTAATTGGTCTAATTAATCCTAAACATAGTAATATTCTAGTGATCCTACTTATAAAATTGGACCTACTAATAATGTTGCTAGGCCTAATTAATCAAAAATCTTGGATTAAATAATGTGTACTAATAATTATAGTAGGCCTAATTAATCTTAAATGGAGTTAGATTATAGTAGGATCTAATTATTAAATTGGACCTCCTAATAATGCTAATATGCCTAATTAATCCAAAACCTTGGATGAAATAATGTCTAGCAATAATTGTAATTAAACCCAACTTAGTTAAATTTTAATGAGCTTGCTTTTTTAATTTGGCCTACTAATAATACTAATAGATCTAATTAATCCTAAACCTTTGATTAAATACTACATACTAATAATTATAATGAGGCTAATTATAAACATAGTTAAATTTTGATGAATTTGAGTTATTAAGTTGGACCTAGTAATAATGCTAAGGGGCCCAATCAATCCCAAATATTGGATAAAATAAATGTTTATGAATGATAATGGGCTTGAACATAGTTCAAATTCTAGTGGGCCCTAATTTTAAATTTGACTTGCTAATAATGCTAGTGGATCTAATTAATCCTTAGTATTGGATTAAATATGCCTACTAATAATTGTAATGAGTCTAGTTAATCATAAACTCAGTTATATTTTAGTAGCCCTAATTGTTAAATTAGACCCACTAATATGCTGATCAGCCTAATTAATATCAAACATTGGATTAAGTAATGTCTCCTAATAATTGCAATAAACCTAATTAATCTTAAATCTAGTTAAATTCTAGTGGGCCTTAGCTGCTAAATTGCACCTACTAATAATATTAATGGGCATACTTAATCTCAAACCTTAGATTAAAACCTTGTAGTAATAATAATAGACCTAATAATCCTAAATGGTCTCATTTTGTTTAAGTTGTTAATTTTTTCTTGGCATCCACAGCGATGATACAAAACATTGACATTCTTTGTCAGAAACTAACATCCACTGGTTCTGGTCGAAACATACCAATTTACTAACATCAATTTTCTCTGTCCATGAATGTTGACCTTCGTAATGTAATATCACAGTCCACTTTGCACTAGTTTCTGAACCTCCCGTCTGCCTTTTAGTATAAAATATGCAAGGCTGATAGATATTAACTAGTAAAAATCAAAAGACACTCATTTGTTTGTATGGAGTTGTGGGGCTCATAATACAAGAAAAGCCTTGAAAGCCTTGCCAAGAACCAAACAATACATGCACATGCCTTCAATCCAAAGCAAGCGTATCCTTTCAAAAGCTTAAGGGGTGATGAGATGACATGGAATGTCAGTTTTCTCTGTCTTTTCCTTGAAAGAATCCATTTCAATCCAAGATGGACGAAGAAGTTTCAATGATTGAAACTATCAAACCAATGGGAAGAAACGAGCAAATGCATCCATCGAAGTTCCGTCATAAACATGAAACAGTAGGTACAAGTTTGATCAAAGTGATTTGATGTTGGTCAAGGATTTCCTGCCCAAGTATCCAATTGATGTGGAAATGACGGGGCTAGGCAAGGTGATGCTCCCGAAGCGATAGCCTTGTCAATAACCTGCACACAACAAACGAAAGGATGTGAAAAGCCCGCCAGTTTGTTGAATTTTATTAAGCAGGACCTAACGAGTTCAGACGAGAAGGGGATGGTGTGGATTCAGTTTGGGTTCTTACGTTGCCATGGACCGATAGGCAAGCGTGCATAAAAAAGTATGGAGATGCGGGGTATCGATCCCCGTACCTCTCGCATGCTAAGCGAGCGCTCTACCATCTGAGCTACATCCCCAATTTGGTTCTTTCTGCCTCCATATTCTACTGAACAATATTACTCACATGGAAATTAGCAGAACTGAATCGTAAAGAACCGAAAATCACGCTTCGACGTTTTGTTTTATCGAAGTGGTATGACTTGGACGTTTCGGCCCCAAAGCCAACTTAGACATGCATAGGTTGGACCCTTCCGGCCTGTAGGGTCATTAATCAGGGGTGTTCCCCGGGTAAATCCATGCACATCGACACACATAACTCATAATATGTCGCATCAATCCGCAGGCTGAAATTTCCATCAAGAATATTGAGCAGATCCCATCTCAGCTACGTCATTATTCAACAATTTCAGGCACCAGAAAATCCTAACCTATTGGAACAGTTGTTCTATGGTCATGAACTTTCTACCTGTTATTTTGAGCCCAAACTGGTACAATTCTAGTGAAGAAGATTCTTGAGGCGTAACCCCTATTGTTGAACACGCAACCTGTTTTTTTTGTCCTGTTGCACGTTAAAAATCCTTTGTCCTTTCATTTTTAAAGAGCATTAGCATCATCTAAAAAGGGTAGTCTCAGTGCACAAAGTTTCGGTTAGAAGGGGATTTGAAAACAGGGCAAACTGCAAGGATTTATAGTACAAAGTCTTATTTTATATTTTTTCAAGAGACTGTTTTAATTCTTTAAACCCGTGACCTCAAAGTCCCTTTGAAAAGATGGCATCCACAAATTAAAAAATAGTCAAATAAAAGTATACATGAGGCGTCTGTCAATGCGACGTTGAATTTGGAGGTCCACAAGGTGCACGCCTACAAGTTGTCTCTCATTACACCGAAGAAAAAAGGGTATTTTCAGCGGCTGCCAGTGTGCCTTTTGCCTATGCTTAGATCCGAAATTGCATTCACGAGGTTTTTATGCTGATCTTATGTCTTATTTATTACTTTGTTCCTTATTGGTATATAGGTTCGTTTGTCCATATTTGCGTACCCTTACAGGCCATTTTTATCTAATTAATGCTTTAAGAGAAGGGTCTTTATCTAAGTGCTCTAAATTAATTGAACTCAAGAAAGATAAAAACTGGCAGGCTTAGTAGCCCATTAAGGGACAAAGCTGTGGGTTCTTAACCTCCCTTCCCTAAAAATGTTAAGATTATGGAATTCAAATGTGGCGCATATAATGCAGAAGGGATGAAGTTGGCTATTGGGGTTATGTTACCACTAGAGGCCCACTAATCACTTTGAAAATTTGTATTCATATAATGTTAATAAAGGAATTTAAAGGAGAAAGATAAACAATGAGTATACTTAGTGTCTAACAAGCCATTTAGCTTTGGATCCTCAAAAAAGCCTACACTAAAGAAGGAAAAAATTACAGAAATTAATAGTCCATAATACTTCTAGAGACTAGAGTTTTGCAGTTAGAAAGTGGAAAGGAACCAAAAGATTACACCACCTGCTCATGGGTATAATCTCTGCTTATCCTATAACTTGTTGAAGGCAAATAAATAAAGCTCAGAGAAGGATAGCTTAACCTTGTCATTCAAGGCGATGATAGAGAGTGAACCTAAACTGTACGAGACTAGGACATACGCTTGAACTCTTCTTACAAAAATGTGGACAAAACACGTAGAGAATGCTAAAATGAAATGCATACACACCATCAGATGGTCTTGTGTGCTACAACTCATCTTCGAATATTGCTGTCTATATGGTTTGTTGGGCCTAAGTCCCATACGGCCATCTCTTTGCCCTTTCCACCCTCCACATAACAATCATCTTGCGTACATTCCAGTGTTAGGAAACACAAAATAAAAAAAAAGCCCAATAAAGTCTCTTTCGCATGCTGATTTTAAAATAAAAATTATTGAAAAGAAAGAACTGTTTAAATGTTGCCATTATAGGGGCTATACAAGTTGAAATGGTAGAAATGGCAAAGGAGTGATTTTCTTGGGATTTGTGCTTCTTATAGGATGTTTTACAATTTTTGAGAATATCACAAGACCTTTGAGGAATGATCATTTTCACGTGAATGGTTGAGAAAAAGTCAAAAAGCAAAAAAAGTTAGAATAAATTGATGCTTTTAACTTTTTTTTCAACCAATCACATGTCAGGTAACATTTGATTGGTAGGAAAAAAATAAAAATTAAAAAAAGTTAGAAGAAATTGCAGTTAAAACCTTTTTGAGAATTGTCTCTAATCTAGGGTGCTCTCCTATTTATAGATGAAATTTTGCTGATAGAGGCCCTCTTACAGGTATAGAACAATGTACTACTTAAGGTGATAGGTGAGTTTTGAAGGGGGAGCATCCATCCAACTCACTTTGGGTAAAAAATCCTCATCAATCCTCAATAGTTAATGTGGCAACTAGTCAGCTTGCCTCTGAATATGGGGAGCTGCGTGGTATGGTTTCTTGTTGGCACTGACTTGCAGTGGTCTAGTTGGAAATTCCAATTATTAAATCTCTTACGCTGACATAAGCTAATGAGGTCATAATTCCTATGAAATCTGATGATTTTTAGCATTTAATATCTATTTTAATATGTGGATAAAGAAATGGGTAGACATTTAATGCAAGCACTACTACTGGCCCTTTGAGGCTAGGTGGGGGCCGCCCTTGACTGTATCTTGGTGGACATGTTGCCATCACCCAAGCTGGCTGGCCTAGTATAAGAAGTAAGATAAAACTCATTTTCTCTGTTGCAATGGGGCGAATTGGCTAGTGGCCCTCGTTCCTTATTGTGGTTGTATCTTGTTTCATTCTGGATAAGGAAACAACAATATTGAGGAAAGCAACCCTATGTTTGCATAGGGACATCGGGCCATTAATTATTCATCTTTGAGAGATGAACCTAAAAGATAAGTTGAGCATTTCCCTTGATATTTCTTTGAAGAAAATAGTCTAAAAATGATGCAAAAAATGGGGCTATTTATAGGGTCCTAGATGGTTGGTGATCAAAGATAAAGGTTTCTAAGCTTTTAAGGATCATAACATAAGCTATTCTATTATTATGTTTAGAATGCTAAAAATATGTAATCCATGATAAATTAATGTATTTGGACAATCCCACCTACTTATTTTAGTTCTTTAAAACCTTAATAAAAAATGAAAATCGGTCATTTTTAACCTAAAGAAACATAGGCTAAAAACATCCTGATGGGCATGAAATTTGATATCTAACCTATCTAGTCTATTCATCATGGATCAGATCTAAAAAATGAATTGACTATGCATAAAAATTAGGCCATGACTCTTTCCTCTCCTACTAAGCGTGTAAACCTACGGGACTCTAAAATAAAAATACAACAAGGTTTGTGAGCTCTAATCATCCTCTTAGATTAGTACTTGTATATATGCCCACTTCTCTATGTTTCTTAACTTGCTCATTAAGTTAGTCCATTTGTACGTGAAACCTAAGCGTAATTCGGGGCTGAAATTTTGCAGTGAACTCCAGCCTAAAAGGCACTCTGCCCATCCATGGAAAACAAAGAAAGCAAGTAAAGGATAAGGTATGTTGGTAGTAGGTTCCCTTCAAGCTCTTACTAACCTAAATAGATAAGGAAGAAAGATCATGAAACCAAACTGATAAGCTCCGTTCCCATATATGAAAGTCCAACTAATTGGATCAGATTTGGCAAAAATAAAAGTTCGTCAAAATCAATCAGGATTGGCTAAAACTGGCTTAGAAACTCTGAGAAAATTAAGATCTAAAATTAGAAATAAATTAGAGAAAAATTAGGATTTCTGATTCTCTGGACTCTTATAAATTGGAGTTAGATTCGAAGTTATATTCACTTCTATCCTCTCATAATAAAAATATTCTCTCCCTCTTCCAGCAGATGTAGGCAAAAGTGGCCTTGTTCTTGAAACAGATAAGCCTAGAGAAAATCGTAAAAAAATGGAAATGGTTGAGCCCAACCAAACTTAGCGTATCCAAATTTTGGAATTAGACGCCCAGTCTACCCGAGAAATATATTTACAGAAGAAGAAAACACCAAAATTCTTCCGTTTTTGTACTCCCAAAACCTTGTGTTGTTTCGCTCGCATGTCCTCCTGACGTAACACGGCCTTCAAACCAAGTCCAAGTCTCCCTTCCTCCATAACATCTTCTCTCAAACCCGAGAGAGAGAGGAGGAAGCGAGAAACAGCCCTTTGCTCTCCCTTTCTCTTGCTCTATGAACGGCTAAGAGCAACGACAATGAAGAAGATGAAGAACCAGGCATGCCAACTCTCTCTCTCTCTCTCTCTCTCTCTCTCTCTCTCTCTCTCTCTACTGCAACCTCATAAAACCTGACAAACCGAAACCATTTGCAGAGACACGCTTTCCTTCAGAATGGTTACTCCTTTCCAGCTGCAGCAACAACTCTCTTATTATTAGCAGCTCATTTATTCAACGCTGCCTCTGCAAACAAGGTTCTCTCCCTTGCAACCCTTCTTTTCTCTTCCTGTTTGAAGTAAAACTAAAATTCTGGGTCATTTTCTAATATTTATATTTTTCACTTAATTAATTAGTTGGGACGAACCTGTGCTTTGAATCGGAACTGCGATCAAGGATTGCATTGTGAAACTTGTGTGGCTAATGGCAATGTTCGGCCTAGATGCACCCGAATCCAACCCTTGGATCCCAGACCAAAGGTAGCTAGAGAACTGCTGTACCAGTTCAAGTTCCTAATTTCTCAAAATATCATTGTCTTTTAATGGTACATATTTCAATAGGTGAAGGGACTCCCTTTCAATCGATATGCGTGGCTTACAGCCCACAATGCATTTGCAATCTTGGGACAGAGATCAGCCTTGGGAGGGTTTCCAATTTCTCCAACGAACCAGCAAGATTCAGTCACCAGTCAGCTCAATGTGAGATTTTTCCACCTTCTGATCTTGGAAAAAAATAGAAAAATGCTGTTTTCCATTAAGGAAAATTGTTCATTTGATATTGGCTCTTTCTTTTCCGGGAATTAGCTTGGATGTTTCGGCAGTTAATTGCCATTTTTGGACTTGTTCTATATTTTGATACTCGCACACCTGTCTACTTTCAAAGTTTCCGGCTAAGGCTGCCGAGGGGAGGGATGTGTCATAATTGAAACAGTATAGGAGAGACAAAGATTAACACTGAAGTCGTTGCAGAGTCAAATCAATATTAGTTTTCTTACTTCTCTTCCAATTTTTTTATGTGAGGAATAGGTGAAGGTGATAAGCTTGGTTTATAATCTAAGCTTAAGCTTACCATGTGAGAAGAAGTTAATGGGCGAATCTGAGGAGACACGCCCCCCGTAAGGAATGTACAGGCGAAGCAAATGATCGGAAGATGGTCACTTGACTATATCATAATCGGCTGAAATTTGAAGTTATTGACATCTCTGTCAGATCAGTTTCTGGGTGACTTATTGGACAGTTGTTGTTGTTCCATCGGAATGAAGCACTGTGGAGAACTGCAGAAGCAATTCAATCTATTATTTTATGTTATAATGATATGGTTCAAGTGGGAGCTCCTTAGCAGAATTAAAATATTATTGGTTTCTTGGAAATGCTTAAAAGTAAGATTATTCATAAATAGGGCTTTAATGGTGCAAAAATTTGCTTGCTTTCTGTGAGTGCTTTGGTTTCTCTATTTTTCTCAAGCTTTTTGTACTTCTTTTGAATAAAGGTGTTACAGGATTGCTGCTTGAAATGTGTTTCTGAACCTTTTTGAACTTTCCTTTATGAGGACTCAATCTGTTTGCAGAATGGTGTTAGGGGCTTGATGCTTGATATGTACGACTTCCAAAATGACATTTGGTTGTGTCATTCATTTGGTGGCCAATGTTTCAATTTCACGGCATTCGTAAGTATTATTGCACATCTACTTTACAAATCCAATTGATTAACTGGAATCTGATAAATTTATATGATTCATCATCAGCAACCTGCTATTAATGTGCTGAAAGAGATTCAAGTGTTCCTTGAGGCAAATCCTTCAGAGATCATTACCATCATCATTGAAGACTATGTGACATCTCCTAGGGGCCTGACGAAGGTTTTTGATGCTGCTGGGCTTAGAAAATATTGGTTTCCGGTGTCTAGGATGCCAAAAAATGGAGGGGATTGGCCTGTGATTGATGATATGATTAGTAAAAATCAGCGTCTGGTGGTTTTTACCTCTAAAAGGAACAAGGAAGCTTCTGAAGGCATTGCCTATCAGTGGACATACACTGTCGAAAACCAATGTAAGCCTAGCTTCCTTTTGTGAGAGTACAAGCTGTTAAATTCCTAGGGAAGCTAATGGACATTATACTGAGTGAAGCAAAAGAATGTTCACAACAAGGCTTCATGTTAGAACATAATTGGAGAATGGTAATGAATTAGGAATGCAGTAATTTGCACTAACAATGCATTTGGAACATCGCTATGTTGAATTCTTGTTGTTAATTCTTCATTAAATTAGATTCTATGCCTTTCTTATTTAAATGTTTAATGGTGTGATTAAAATGCAGACGGAGATGGTGGAATGAAAGCAGGTTCCTGTCCTAATCGTGCAGAATCACCAGCCATGAGCACGAAGTCAAGATCACTTGTTGTAATGAACCATTTCCCCAGTACAGCAGCCGAACCAAGGGCATGCAGGGATAATTCAGCTCCACTAATTAGCATGTTGAACACATGTTATGAATCGGCAGGCAAACGATGGCCCAACTACATAGCTGTTGATTTCTACAAGGTGGATACATTTTGGACTATCATTTAAACATCATGATCCAGGAAAAATAGAGAAAACTCAGCTCCGTTTTTGCTCTCTGCACTGCAATGATTGTTTCTCATCTTTGTGTCTGTTTAATTGCTTTGGTTGACAGAGAAGTGACGGAGGCGGTGCCCCAGAAGCTACAGATGTGGCAAATGGGCATCTAGCTTGTGGGTGTGGGAATATTGCCTATTGCAAGGTAAATGGCTACAAGGCATGACTTTGATTTTTCTTTACTTTCGGGAAGATAAGATTCTAGCTGCTCTTATATATAGCTTGCTTCCCTAAACATCCCCTGGGGAATCATCTCATTGAATTGTAGCATGAGTCGCTGTCACAGTTCTTGTGGATCACCACACTAACAAGCTTGTTCCACATGTCTGCCTGTGATGAGCCCTGCTTAATCTCACTCCAATTTGGTGTGTCGCTTCACATCAAGTGGTTCATTATTTGATGACTTGTTAAGGGGCCAAATGATGGTTTCTTGTGTCCTTTGCCATGTTAATAGCATACAGATTAACATTCTAACGCTTGTTCTGAAATGTTTTCTCATTCTTTTGACAGGCAAATGCCAGTTTTGGGGTATGTGACATTCCCAAGGTGGCTACGACCCCTGAAGCAGCTAGCCCACGACTGGTTGAAGAGACTAGTTTAGCCTTAGGTAGAACGACCTTGACATGGTGGTGGTTGCTGAAGACAGGGTCAGTGACCATGTTGCTTTTTGTTTTATAAATATATAATTGCTCCAGCTTTGATTTTGCTCTTGTAGGAGTTATCTAATTGCCTCATGTTCTATATCTTCCTCGGTCTTATGTATAACAAAGCATTTTGTTAAATAAATAGGTTGCCAAATCCCATGTGGTTCTAATTTGCTTGTGAAACCGAGTCAAATTACAGGGTAGCACATCTGCTCATTGATTACATGCCCTGTTTAAGGGCGGATTCTTTGATTCCTCCATGATTTGGACTAATTTATGGCATCGTATGCAACATGCGGCTTGAGATGTTAGAAAATCACGATGAAACTTGACCAGACCTTTTGAGCTCATACTGTAACACAAGCATTATCGAAAAGATTACACGCGGAACATCAAATATTCACCTTAAAAAAAAAAGATGCGGATCATCAGATGCACATTAAAATTCTCAGAATAATTGAAAATTTTTCAAAAAAGTGTCGACTTATTCTGGAACAATTCAAGAATTGTGAAACAGATTTTCTAAAATTGACATGAATTTACTTAATAAAACTCAAATTTTCAATTATTATTTGTAAGTGTAGTTAAAAATTCAAATAAAAGCTTAAAACTCATACATGAAAAAGCTCTCTTCTCATTTTTTTCAGGAATATTTGTTGAGTTCTTTAGTATTTGGCTTTTGATTTATTCGGCTATGGTTACTATGAGTATCACATTAAGATGTGAAGAATTAACAAGCAGACTGGTTGCAAACAACTTGGACTTCCCTTAAAATATGCTTGCTTATAGGCTCTAGTTGTCACTTCTCTCTTTGGCCAATGATTATATTTAGGAGTGTGTGTGAGTGATTTGTTTAGTAATTCTTTGAAAATTATATTTGCTGTGTGCAAGTGATTTGTATAATAATTCCAACTACCCAGTAACTTGTTATTCTAAGTCCTAATTTTACTTAAAACCTCCTCAAAGGGGATAGTGTCCCTCGTACCTCTGACCATGCAAACCTTCACCCATGCATGTGCAGTGAAGAGAGGAGCTTGTTGTCTGTGACAGAGGAGCTTTTGTCTGTGACCAGCTGCACATGATGACTTTTGGCTAGTATTATGACTTTGGTGAATAAATTTCCTGAAGAGTTTAATCAGAAAATTTGATGCCCACACGCCACTATTTTAAAGACATTGTACCATAATATCTTCTTTTGCTATTTTACTTTTCCGTGTATGCATCCGGGGTTGTCTAGCATGGGGACAACGAACCGCACAAAAACTTATCCAACGACATTGATCCTATCCCTTGCCATGGGTAGCATAAACACGAATAGTGTTAGTCAAAAATCCATTTACGAAAAAGGAGAAGGGATCTTAAAAGCACCTGTTATTTATTTTTCAATAATTTTAAGCCTTGAAGGCTGCTAAAGTGCTAGTAAGCAGGGAAATAAATCACTGTATAAAGGGTAGTTCCGATGCACAAAGCTCTAGCGTATGCAGGGATTGGAAAATAGTTTATAGTATGCAACTTTACCTTGCATTTTTACAAGAAGCTATTTCTATATCTTGAACTTATGACTTAAGATCACATGAAGACAGCTTTACTGTTGCAAATACACGGATTCATATTCCCATCCCTTCCCCAGCTGCCCCTTCCGTGGCCGTTTCAAATAAGTCAGTAATAAAAAATTGAACACTTCCTATACATGCACTTTACAAGGGGTCCCATGGATGAAACATTGGAATCTGTTAATCGTAAATTTTGCAAAACGCCCAAACAGTGAAAGATTTTGCCCTCGAGGGGCCATCCGTAGGACGCCACCAGGGTTCCAAATATTGAACACATCAAACTCTTTGATCCAGGTTATTGCTTACATATAAACGCATCAATCAAAACAAAGGTTAAAAACAAGAGCAACTAAAAGATAAGCTGGCTCATCAAAATATTTGCTTCGCCAATGCTTCGCTTCAATGCAAAATTTAAAAAAAAAAACTGCATCATGTCATAAGAACAGGATGAAAGGGAACGGAAAAGCTGTCAAACAACTAGAACCATTAACTACATAAGCGATGAGGACCCTGGTGCCCCGCCAAAACCCCCTCCACCTCGTCCAAACCCGGGCCTGCCACCAGCACCACTCTGCATTGTTTCACAGAAGCGAACCTATTACGTTTACAATTTATCCTCTACGAATGGGTCTCAGTCATTCTTATATAAAGATAATATATATAAGAGAAAGGATATCCAGGTGATATTCACCCCTCATTGAAAAGAGAAAAGGGAAGATCTTAAACAGAAAGATACGAAATAATTGGAGATTATCAATCTAAAAAGTATAGCATGCATCAAAGCCGTCTGTTAGGAAAATAAACCAAGGCAATATACATAAAGAGAGGAGTTATTCAGCCATAAGAATTATGTTTTCACTGATAGTATTGACGGATTTGAATGCCCAACTTGCTAAATCAAGTTTTCTCAAATATGGAGGAAATGGTGCAGTGAGGGAGACGATATACTCATTTGCAGTAAGAGGATTCAGCTAGAATCTCCATCCAATAGGCCTTTATGTTTTATGTTGGACCATGATCCAAACAGGTAATCCTATAACCTATTTAGTACTAGGATTGTTTGATTCTTGAGATCTTTGGGCCATTGTAGATGATCAAAGATCATGCCCCATCAAAGAGAGGGGATCTCAATCAATCAAAGACAAGGGACATCACAACAGACTGCATGTTCCACCATATTTAGTAAGGTTGTGCCCGGCTGAAGCATTCCTTGTAATCAATTCAAAAGACGAAAGAATCTACTGCAGACAAAAATGCATTAGCATAAATAATAACTGTCTTGTAAGAATTTTACATTAATATAGTCTCAAATCGTTATGATGTCCCTATGCTTGGTAATTTGTCTAGTCATCAGAATTCTTTTATAGGAGCCTTCCACAGCTGTCATTGTGTACTGTACTCAAGTATAAGATGTAATTTTAAGGTTAAGGAGGTTTGGTCTGCAACGTTCAGAAGATTTATGAGATGTAGAAGCCTTACTCATTAAGAGAATTTTAACTTACTCTGTGCTATATATGGGAAATAGTACATCTCACCTTTATTTTCTGAATCATGTAAGACGTCCTCCCTCCACAATTCATATGTTCCACATCAACCAAAGGGTCATCTTCTTCTACAACCCCTTCAATGCAATCTTCTAACTTATTCTATTGAATACGTAAGCACCATCATCTTCATTAAGATAATTGGAATATGAAAGCCAAACAAGCAAGATAGCACCAACATCAAATTTTTATCCCAAATCATAGATCCTACATTTACTAACCTTTGCTAGTTTTCTTTCTGCAGCCCTCACTACCAAGTTTGTTGCTTGAAAGATGAGATTAATGTTTGTGCCACATCGTCACTGTCATCATTGGAGAAAAGTCCACTACCACTAATTGACAGCTCAGATTTTCTGCTTCTGCCAAGAAGAAAATATTGAGGAAATCCCACCCATCTAAGGAGTTTTCTAGAAAAATGGCTAGTGAGCAGATTTTACAAATCCCTATTTCTTCAATTTGAAAAATAGCCTCTTAAAGATCCAAATCTTTGATATTCTAATGCTGCATACAAACAGTATAGACCGACATGAACCTGTAGACAGTCTACATCAAATCTACATTCTCAACAACTTTACCATCACTCTTCTAGAAGGTGGTTACTTTAAAAGTCCCTCAGTTTCATCCCAATGTTATAGAACCTGTCCATCAATCTCAAAATGATTGCTTAAATTTTCCAAACACACTTCATATGCAGGACTTATCAAGCCTTTTTAGCCGAGTTTCATCCCAATGTTATAATACCTATCCATCAATCTCCAATGGATTGCTTAAATTTTGCAAACACTCTTCATATGCATGACTTGTCAAGCCTTTTTAGCCCCTCCTCATAACTTTATTCACCTACAGACCTAACCATCAGTACGATTGAACCTTTTCATTATTTTTTTTACAGAGTATCTGTTGATCTTGAACCTTTCTAAAAGCTTCTATACATTACATACATATTCATCTCATCTGGAATACTGTTATCAGCTACACCATTCAGACAAGATAAACAAACATCACCCCTTTCCCATGCAGCTTAGTCATAGAAGCAAGTGCCCTCCTATCAGAACTGCAACTCTGAGCCCTTTTAGAATAGCTTGTAGGAGTGATTGATTAAAACAAGAATGGGCATAAAACATATAGGGGATGAAAGGGCATCATAAGAATAAAAACAAATGAAGAACCAAAAACAAATCGGTAAGTTCAGCTCATCACTCCCGAGTCAAAGCACATTTCTTAGTCCATGAATTACTAATATCCACGAACTCCTTCCTCAGTAAAAGGCATACCTAAATTGTCTGTGACAAGTCTCCATAAAGATTCACGACTTTTCCAAGTTGCAATAACTAACATGTCTGAGTATAATTAGACAAACACGTTGTTGCGTTCTCTGCTGACAAAAACCACATCAATTACCTTTGCCATGCCTGAGGTCACTTAACTGGGAATAGACTTCAGCTCCTTCAAGTCTACAATGTGGTACTGGAAAATGCTTTAATTAGCTCTCAAGAGTGACTCCCAGATTAGCAACCCTTAAGTTATCCAACTTAATAAAGGTGTTTCTGAGGTGTCTATCCTGTCACTGCCAGGTTCAGAGAATACAGCCATAAAGAAAATCTCTCCACTCTCTGACTAAACATTCCAGAATACACCCCAAAACACTTTCTTGCAAGAGATTAATGTATAAGGGAATATCCTAATCATTTGTCACGACAATCCCTCTTCACCTTAGAGATTTCTTGTTCCTCTTATTCCAAACTCTCGAAAACAAACATATGGAGCAATAATCTAAAAGATCAATACATTACTCTCCAGTCTCCAATAGCCGTACGAATCACCCAGAGAAAAGGTCAATTGCTATGGCTGGAAGTATCCAAGGCATACTGAAAGTTTAATAAATTCCAGCTGAGTCCGTGGATTAAAAAAAATGGCATCTGATGAAAAGATTATGCAGAAATTAGGAATAATTTCTGCAGAACCTTTCTCTGAATGTTTAGGAATGAGAGTGGCAAGACGAATAAATAGGAAGGCAGTCAATGTTACACTACATGCTTGCATAGCTTTATCTAATTCATCCTAGCGGAATTTGTGTCAGAGATTTAAGGTTAGAAGAAAGAAACCAATGACCATCTCTGTTTCTGAATCTTTGGAGAGAAGAACATAAATATGCCAATTATAAAGTTGGCTGTGCATGTTGATACGGAAAGAGCGAACAGAAAAACAAATGAGAGGTGCTTACCCTGAATGATGGTTGAAATTCCGGTGGAGCACCACTCTTATCACCAAATTCACCTTGACCCCCACGAGGACCTCCACGATAACCATCTCTATCGCCACCAAACCTCGGCCTGTCTCCGTCAAATCTAGGTGGTCCCCTGCCGAAATCAGAAATTAAAGATAGTAATGTTTCCAAGCATTAAGAGGATGTACCATAGAAACTGTTGTAACCAGCTGAAATTATAAATTGACCGTTAGCTTCCTCAGTGATTTTTGCAACGACTAAAAGGATCAAGCTCACAGCAATAGGAGCTCATCAAACTAAGCTAAGATAAAGGGCAGCCCCTGTGCACAAAGCTCCCGCCTATGCAGGGTCTGGGGAAGGGGCGGACCACAAGGCCTAAAGTACACAGCCTTATCTTGCATTTTGCAAGAGGCTGTTTCCACACCTTGAACCTGTGACCTCAAGGTCACATTACGGCAACTTTTACCGTTGCGCCATGCTCCCCTTCTGTCAAACTAAGCTAAGATAATAACTTCAAAACAAGTAGCAATATAATAAGTAAGCTCTTTAATTCATCTTCTACGAATAATCAAAGGAAATCCAAAAGAAAGGAGTCCCATTCCCCAAGCCAGCAACTCAAAAGCCCAGGAAGTCTGCCTTGCCTGTTTCTTCAGAAGAAACTCTGCTTAAGTAGTCACTTATGAAGTAAGACCCAAACCCTAGAATTGCATTTCCAGGGAAATTTCTAAGACCAAAATTCTGATTCGCATGTGCACAGTCAAGCACATGAGTTTCAGTAAAGAAACCAAAGATGGAAATAGCACATACCTCGGCCTGTCTCCGCCAGGCCCACCCATAGGACGGCCAGCAGCCTTGGCGGACTTTTTGAGAGTAGCAGGAACGATTTCCGACGGCAGATTCAAGTAAGTTCTCAAGTGCTCGATTCCATCATTGGTGAGATACCAATAGTAATGCATCCAAGCAAAGGTTTCCTTGACGTATTCCTTCGATTTGAAGCTCTGCATCAGCTTGATCACTTGCAGATTCGTAACGTCGATGTCTGGATGCTTTGCCAGATTGTAATCTTTCTTCGCGTACAATACCCCTTCTGAGAGTTGGTAGAGTAGAGCGATTGTTAATGGATTACGAAAATCATATGAAACCCTAGAGCGAGAGATGACTACTGACCTTGAAAGAGATATTTGCAGATCTCATGGCGGTTTTTCTTTGAGATGATCTGAAGATAGCCGAGGATCAGTATCCTCTACAGGTGAAAAACAAATCATAGAACGCCATTGATAATACTTACCATTGTTGATGTTCTGATCAGAAAGAAACCGGTTTTCCTTCCGCTCAAAACGTCGCTCCGAGAGAGATGATCAAAGTCCGACTGTAGTGTGAGCCGGAGAAATTATAAACCCTAACCCTAAAATTTCATTCCTTCGACAAGAAGTTCGAGCACATGCAAATGGGCCTCCTTCTTGATCCAGGCTCGCTGTGTAATCACTTATGCACGAAGGTGGCCCACTTGGCTCTGAATAATCCAATCCGTTCATCTAATTGTTCCGGCTAGGAAAATCTCGTCACTCCTAATTACTGGACTATACTTTCATCTGGTCGGTTGGATTTAGACTACTCTTGTGTTATGCAAAGTTCCTAGCCGTCGGATTTCGTGATTAAAATTCTAAGCGGTCGGATGCCTCTAAGCTAGTGAAGGTGCAATACTTCTCAAGCAAGAGAATTTGCAGATCTCTTAATATGATTAAAGAGCTTAGATAAGCATGAATGAGGGCTGAGGCCCGTCGGTGATACCAAAACAAGTTCCAAAACCTCCATGGAGGTTCTTTGTCGCACTGCTGGCATGACCTCCACAACGATGTTGGTGAAACCAAAACCTCGACAGTGAATGAGGGATCATTGGATATGTCACTCTAACCTATTATAATCTTAGATCCACAATGAAGGTTCAGTTGGTAACATATAATACGTTCCTTCTCAACTAATGACAACTTCCGTTTTGAAATGTGCTACATGATCCCACTAAAAATGGAACTCATTTACAGAATAGGTTCAAGACATGGAAATAGTCTCTTGCAAAAATGCAAGGTAAAGCTGCATACTATAGACCCTTGTAGTCTGCCCTATCCGCCAACTCTTTTATGAGATGGGTTGCAAGGCATCCAAACCAGGTAATAAGTACAGCTATGACATTCTTTTCATGGAGATTTTCACAGAAAAGAGACTCACAGATGACATGTTTAGAGATGGCTTAGACTTCTGTCAGAGTACCAAGATGGCTTTACCATATGAAGCAATGCAGATTGAAGACCCACAGTTGCTCTTTGAAGTTGAAGCTGCCTGAAGCAACAATAACAGCCAAGATAGTATCAACATAAAAACAAGATCCAAGATTACTTGATATCCCCATTTAAGACAGCTATATCGTGTTGTGCAGATTCACCAAGAGAATGACTGGAGATGGGAAATGTCATCATGGAACTGATTAAAATCAAAGACTCTTACCCCAGGTCCAGAGTCTACTGACAAAGGAGAGCTAAGGCAGCACTATAACATGAAGGTTCAGCTTATCTTGGTATTTACTAAGATATTATAGCATGAAATAATGAGCTAGATTTGATTGGGACTTGGATAGCTTGGATTTTAAAATGGATGGTGCATTTGTAGTCTGCTGTTAGAGGAAACAAATCCATACAACTTCTAAATGTAGCAGCACTTCGGAGATTAGTGAATGCGATTGTGTGTAAATTAAATGAACCGTCCAGTTTTAGCTCGCAGGAAACAATAGTAGGATCATCAAAAGCATGTGATTTTTTGGAAAGGGCTCACTTGTGGTAAGTCCATTTAATCTCGGAGATTGAATGAATCAGAGTTCAAACTGGACCTTAAAAATGGACTAAGATGATAGATAATTCTCTCGACTTCTGATTGAGGTTTAGAGGAAAGTTGCTGTAGTTAGATAATACCGAGTTTCCTATGGTTTACTGACAATTATCAGCTCCAATCAACTAAGAACAAAGTTGCTTACCTAAAGCCCAAGAATTGGATGTCGATGAGACTTCGGACAGGCACCAAAAACCCTCTTAGTTAGATGATCCTATTTACTATGGTAAGGATGGGAAATGAACGCCTTTGGAAATTCAAAAACACCAGCAGCAGAACTTAGATCATGCGTAACCACAACATGAACAGTTTGGATCATGAAACATATGGGTCCAAGATTTCGACCCCTGGTTAGGTAAGAGCTTGATCGGATGCAAATTATATTTTAGTCTGGATTTATAACTAGATTTCAATGCTGCTTCCTTTTTCTTTTCTTTTCTTTTCTCTTTTTTCATTTTTCTTGGTGTGATATCATAAGGTGCCGCCACATCTTTGGGGTGGGACTAATCCCTGTGGATCCGTGCAGCCACCCATAAACAACCACGCACATCACGGTAAGTCTGGAGTCGGATTTGAGTTGGGTGTAAGGGAACCAAATCCATGACTCCAACTTTTTTGCAACAATGTTTGGGCATTTCAGTACAAGAATTTGATGAATTTTTCATGAAAATCTGCATTCAGTTATGTAATTTCATTCATTTTTAGCTGGAAAGAGTATAAAGTATTACAATGTTTAATTACGACGCCTTTTCAACTTTCAACACAGAACAGCGTCTAAAGGAAACTTTAATTAATCTAAGGCATGCTAAGTATGCTTGTCACTTGTTCATGGACTAACTTGCTAACGTCCATAACTAGGCCTGAATTGGCATACCTTAGGGTTTTGAGCATTAGACTGGCTTTATAAACCACACTTGGCTTCCACTAAGTTCACAAGAATTTTAGAGAAGTGGTCCTACTTTTTATTCTTTTCTGTGTGGTACAAAACCCTAATTCCAGTTTTTGCCATTGCTACCTTTCCAGGTGAAATATGTGCGTCCCTAATGTAACAATGGTCATATTTTTCTCTTAAGTTACGTCTCTTCTAGGAGTTCAAAGAAATTGACAGTTCAGAGAAACAACAGAAGAAGACTTTCAACTGCTGTTCTCCGCCTTGTCAGCTTAACAACCAGGACCGAGGTGGGCACCATTGTCAACTGTTTCGATTAGTCTCATTAAATGAGAGAAAAAAAGGGCAGTAGGGTCTGGGGAAGGAGTGGACCACAAGGGTCAATAGTACTAGACAGAGCCTTTAAGATTTCCGGAATGTACAGATGGCCACAACACTAAAGGAATCGGCCCAGCCAATGTAAAGTTGCTCACCATGTATGTTCAATATCAGCACAAAAGGATCTTGAATGGTGTATGCACTAAATATCCAGTGTACTATATGCTCTACATCCAAGTTCTCCCAGCAGATCAAATGAAGATACTATGGATTTTACTGTAGCGGCATGCCTATAAAGTTTACAGCAATGGGCCAACAATAGTTATATCTCTAACAAGTATATCTCTGCTGTAGAATATTGAACAGAATGTGCCCACAAAGATTTCTCACATAAGAAGTTGTCATCGTGCACATGAAATCCATATAATCTTATATGGACACAATCGATGCTCACAGAAGGGCTCTTCCATCTCCAATCCTTCTCCCATTGAGCTAAGGCGAAATCCAAAGGACAAAAAGCTCGGCAATAACTTTCTTCCATTAACAGCATACATGCAATTCATTGATGTCGAAAGGACCCAAGGACACCAAAATCCCAGCTGGCACTGTTTCACCACTTACAACCATGCATTCCTAATCCCAGGATGGCACTTCTGTCTGAAGAGCCGTGTGCTCGAGGGCTTTCATCTATGAATCCCGCCCCGTTACAGAGAGAATCATACCCTGATATATTAATCTTCAACAGTGTTACTATCCATGGACTGTGATTGCACTGGAGTTCAATTATTAACTGGCTTCTTTCTGCTTTGGTTAGAAAAAATTTGAACCGATTCTGCGCTTGTAGGAATTATCAGATCTTCATCTTACCCTACCTCTTTTCTTGTATGTTTCATTAATGTCATGAATCTGACCAAGTTTAATTTTGTCCCCATGATGGGTTTCTTTCAACTTTCTACGGGTTAGTGGTCCTGAACTTCAGATTCCAGAGTTAGTTTTGGGACCACAGAAGCATAGCAACAAGTTGGAATGGTAGATTTAACACAACAAGATCTTAACTATCATTATGGGAGCTCCTTAACAATGAAGATGGAACCTCCACAGCAAAGAGTTGACAATAAGAGGTATTACGAATGCTTGCCTGCCATGTTGTACATTGCAATTCGGTGACTTGACAAGTTCAACGTACAATAATGTTGTCCCATCATGCATTTCTTACTATTTGCCATCCGCCATGTCTCAGTCTGTTTCGGTGTTCCTAAAACTGCGGATATATATGCATATTTGGCTAATTCTGACTAAACACCAGCAATTTGCAACTCGCATGACATTGCTGATCTGCAGGCAACTTCCATGATCAAGAAAGCAGATTGTTAGCCCTTGATGGCTAGGATGGAATGATCTTATCATTGGCAATGTGACTACAGTGATTGAGGAATGTAGAAGTTGCAGATTTTGCTTCTCTTCGGGAACCCTTTTGTGCTATTTGCCTCTGAATTCTTTATGTTCAGTTAACAGATCTATTATAGCTAGATGAAAGTTGTCTAGGAGTCCTGGCTTTCTATGCAGTAGCGCAAGAGGGGCTTTCCTGTGCTAGATCATGGTTTCAAGTTGCTAGTTAGGTTAGGTAATCCATGAAATCCAGCTTGGCTGAAACAAAAAGGAAAATAAAAAGTTGCCAATAAATATACCGAACAATTAATGCCTTTATTTTATGTGGATACACAGTTACCCTCCTGCTACCTGAAATTAGTCTAGACGCAAGGTAAACAATTTATACTCCGAGTTGGATTAATAGGCGGTACTGAATACCACTTGTTATGATGCTTCCTTTACTTCTGCAGCACCTTAAATGTCGGTAAACACTAAAAAGTATTAATTATGTCCAAAAAGCAGGAAAAGTTATGCATGAACCCAAGAAATTGCGTTGTGAAAACGGAGATATACATGAACCTCCCCGATGATTACTTAAACATCATCATGACCTCCAAGTTACAAGGTAGACCTCATGATACAAACCTCCATGAGGAAGCAGACTCCTGTCAGGATATCTGAATGAAGTCATCAAGCATATCAAAACAGCTCAAAAATTTTGTCCAACTTACAAATAACTTGGGACAACATATACGGATATGTTTTTGGTATTTGTTTAGGCCAGCTCTGGATGGCGACAAGCAGGGGATAAATAGTGAATCACCATCCCATTGAGCTTAAGAGCAGAAAAAATCAGACCTCCAAATTGTGAACACTTGAATCATGGTAATTTTGTAAACCTTGCTGCTTTATCCACCTTGCCCTGTTGGATTGGGTGCTGCTATCATATCCACTACTATCGCCAGACTCTATCACCCTGTTCTCAATGGATTTTGCATTCTCTTGCAGATTGTGACGATGGCTTCGGCCTGGTTCTCGCCCTGCCCTACGCTCCTGAAAGGAGACATGAAGTACCACACGTAAGGAGCAGGCATGACCATGTCCTTAGATGCTCATGGAAAATCAATATGTAATCTCCCTTTTCTCAAGAGAACTACTGATTTACATGTTGAAGGCCGTTTTAGTCACAAAAAATCTATCATTGACATTCCATTAAGTTTTTGCGAAGGTAAGAACTGCGATTATTCAGACAACAGAGATATGATATTCTCATGTTTAAAGTACCACATTGTATGAGGAGCTAAGAAATAGTTGGAGAATTAGGGTTTTGGTCGCAGGGACAGGAATCCATGAGGCAAAGAACAAGCGATGTAGGTTCTAGACTAACATAACAAAAGATGCTTACTTATAAGCTGCCAACTTGTCAGAGGGCTCAACATTTATAGAGAAACAAAAACAGCCAATCAGACAAAACTTATCACTACAAGTATACCATTAGACAAAATAAAAACAACATGCAATCAGAAAATATTATGAGAAATTCTTCATGAAGGTACAACTGGATAAAAATGGGGCAAACTAAATAGAATGTCAAAGTAACTGCAAGGCATTATGAGAAATTAGAAATGGACCATTCGCAAGTTTTTTGAAATTAAGCACATACATCACGGTAGGGAAAATCATCTGCTTCAAGCATGTGTATCACATGCCCCATCTTTGGCCTCTTCGGTGCATCTGGGTCAACACATCGCAGAGCGACTAAAAGGGTCTTCTTCAATGCTCTTGAAGAAGGTTTCTCAGGCATTTTAGGATCCAAAACTCCCTCTGAGTTCCGGCTGCCAACCATAGTTTTAAGCCAGTCGACCAAATTAACCTGAAAGTAGCTGTATACATGTTAAAGAAAATTTGAAAACCATGAAAAGAATCTGATTTATGTTCACTATTAGAATGTTTTAATACTAACCTCTCCCGGAGGTTTGCTGTAATCAACCGGGTTTCTCCCAGTTATGATCTCCATAATAAGAATTCCAAAACTATATACATCACTCCTTTCGTTCAACATACCAGTGCTAGCATATTCAGGAGCTACATAGCTATAAAAAACAGAAACAGGAAACTGTTATCCCCTTAAAAATCCTTAGCATTGGAGGCTAGGCCAAGTTTCTCATGAAAATAACTAAATTTACAGGTAAAGGATAGGATCTCAACAGACCCAAATGTCCCCATTACACGAGTTGTAACATAGCTCCTCTCTGATCCCAATAGCTTGGCAAGCCCAAAGTCAGAGACCTTTGGGTTCCACTGTCTATCAAGCAATATGTTGCTTGACTTAACATCACGGTGAACAACCTTCGGTTCAAGCCCCTCATGTAGATATGTCAAACTGCATGCCATTAAGTTCTAATGTAACGAACAACATAACAACTGATAAACAAATCCTATGCAGATTAAGTGAAGAAAGAAAGCATACCCTTTTGCTGTCCCAAGAATAATGTTCATACGGATCTCCCATGTGAGAGGGCTGCAAGGTCCTACCTCCCCATGTAGCCACTGTTCTAAATTACCATGGTCTACATACTCGTATACAAGCATCCTAGCATAGCCAAAGAAGCAGATAAATGCATCTCCCTCCAACACCAATAATAAACGTAGAAAACAACATGCCTACTGAATTTTTTATAAGGTACTAGAGTCAAAAAAAGTTCTGTCTTGCAATACCATAAACTGCAATTCACATGGAAGCAAAAAGGGCAGGGAGATCAATACCTATAAGCTCCTTCAGCACAATAACCAAGCAATCTCACTAGATTCTTATGTCGAACTCGTCCAATTGCTTCAACCTCAACCTTAAACTCTTTCTCTGCTTGACCTCTGTGAAAAAAGCTCCACTAAATGAAAAATATCCTCTTTGAAATTAACGTTCCATCAAACAGACCAATCTGTTCAACAGTTTCTCTTATTGGTTCCATGTTACGTCAAAATCAGAGCAAATGTGAGACTAATGCTACGAAGGCACTTGGTCTTCGCTTAATTGAGTTCTATCTCAAATAAAAATGCAAAAGCACTGATACTAACTCAATTCATATCTTATGTGGCATTCTAGAAGGAAATGGGCTTAAATTAAATATACTTGTTATTGAGCAAATTCTTGACAGCAACCGCACTCTTATCTTCCAACACTCCACGGTACACAATGCCGTATCCGCCTTCTCCAATCACATTCTCATCGGCAAACCCATTTGTTGAGGCCTCAAGCTCTCTGAGAGTGTACCAATGCCCCCAACCCAAATGAGAAACCTCCGGAACTACAATTGGAACCTGATCAACAGAACGACTTTCACCGCTACCATGCGAAGGCGCCGCCCGTTCCGGATATGAAATTCGGTGATCCTTTCCGATTTCTATATGAATTCTATGAATCCCAACTGGGCTTTCTTCTTCAGGGTGCAGAAGAGCTTGGTGCTCAATTATAGCGAGTTGATCAGATTCAGGTACAGGGTTTGCCAGAAATTGGGTCGGTGGTTTGCTGTCTTGATGATGAGGTGCTCTAGCATGATCAACTCGAACTTCCTGGATTTCTTTTGAGACATTTGGGATTGTGGGTTTTTGTGAGGTTTGGTGTTTGGTGTTGTTGCGTTTTGAAGTAAGCCACAGAGAGATTAGGAAAAGAAGAAGAACAAAGGAGGCACCAACGCATATTCCAACGACTACCCACAAACGCAGGCCAAAAATGGAGGTCCGTTTTGAAAGCTGGTCATTTAGGAAGGCTGCTTTGTGCTCTGACATTTTGTTCTTCCTCTGGTTTAGAGAAAGTTTTGATGGTGGCGATGGAATTTAAGAGTAGAGAGAGAGAGAGAGCATGGAGAAAGATTGTGATCAGATTTTTAAGAAATGGGTTTGAAGTGGAAGAAGGTTGGTAAAGAATCAAAGCTGATGACTGTGAATTTTTGACAAATTTTCAGAGAGAAAGTATAAACTGAAGCCTTTACAAGTGAGAATAAAAGACAAAAGAAAAAAAAAATAATAACTGAGATGGTGGTGGTGGAGGCATATTGATATCTTCTGCAAAATGAGTGATCTTTTGTTTGTCTGAGACAAGAGAAAGGAGATGAGAATCCAAGCTGATGACTGTGTGAATTTTGAGGGGGAAAAAATGCTGGTGATGAGATAGGATTTTCAGAGATAAAGCATTCTGCTGAATCTTTGCCAAGTGGGAATGTAAGACAAAAGAAAATTAAATAAGACAGAAAATGGTGGTATTTGTGAAGCTGATTTTGATAGTCGTCTCTGCAATGGCTTTTGTTTTCAAGAGAGAGAGCAGAGGAAGAAGATAAAGAAAAACACAATAGAAGAAAAAAGGAAGTGGAAATGGCGTAGCTTTAGGCTTTACAGAGAAGTGGGGTTTAGGGAGAGAGTGGGAGAGGAGAGTGAGGAAGAAAGCTGGCAGCTGGGCATGATGGGACTTTCAGAATGGGAAGATCCCCCTCTGGAATTATTAAAGTTAATAAAATTGCATTAGCTTGATTGGATTTTGTTTTGTTGCATCTGCAGCTTTTTGGGCTCGGGCTGTTTCTTCTGTTATTATTGCTTTGAATTGAATTTTTCTGGTTTCCACGTCAAAACTCGAGTTTCGTACCTGCCAAATTTTTACTATTTTCACGAGAGTTGAACTGTACAGGACTACAGAATTAGATAATCCACACTCTCCTGTGTAAATACTGGGCCCAGATGGTGCTTTGGGTTTGGGATTGGGATTGGGATTTGAATTATCTGGGCTCATCTTGAAGAGTCAAAGACCATAAATGAGTTAATCGGCGATGTACCATAGTTGGTGGAAACAAGGGCAGCGGTACAATGCCATTGATCAGGCACAGGCTGTTGGAATTAAATCGTTGCGTTTTTTGGGTCCCACTTTGAAATTAGATTCCTTAAAATAAATTAAGTCGCCATGTGGATCCAAGGATGACTGATAAGATGGCTGGAATGAATACCAATACTCAATTTTAGAGTTGGTGGAACCCAATTGGGCATCCTTTTCAACACCCTCATGTTTTTGCACTAGTGATTGACAAGATTCGCTGATTGCATACTATCTTTGTACTCTTTTGCCACAATTATATGAGGGATCCAACTTTGTTGAGAAGGGTACAATTTAGCCCCTGTATTCATTTAGTACAATTCGGTTATTCAAATTGCATAAAAACAATTTAGTCCTTCTATTAACTTTTTATCTATCAAGCTAATTATATAATGCATGATAAGTGAATAGTTTTAGAGGCTAAAAGAGTTGCAAGTGAATAGGTTTAGGAATAGAAGTGTTATAAGTGAATGATTTTATATATTAAGTATATTTTTCTTTTTTTTTAAATAATAAATTATCACCAGTAAGACTCGACTGTTAATTATGCTCGAAAAGTTAACAGAAGTACTAAAGTGAAACCCAAACCAATAATTCCACGAACAACTATTTTTCTAAAAACTAAAGAGACAAAGTAATCAAAAGGCAAAAGTATTGAATAGTTTCATGGACAAAAGTTGTAACTTTATCAACTTTGTTTATAATTTTCTAGGGAAGGAGAGATCAATTAGCAAGACAATGTCGTACATCTTGATTAACAAAAATTTAGCATTGACTCACCTGAAAGGGGTTAGTATTTGGTGATCAAAATTCATACATTCGATGGATGATACAAGGTGACTAGGGCCCATTAGAGCTCCTTTATAGAATATGAAGGTTTATATGCATCCTATGAAGGCGTTGCCCCCACGTTATGAAGATTCACAAATCCATCAGCGGTGATGTATTTATGTTCGTTCCTCAACGATTCCTGTTTCATTTGCTGTGAGGACTTTGTTCCAGGATGCTCTTCCTGAAGAAGACTACAAATCCTTTGATGTGATTAGAGTATAAATATGTGAAATCATGGAAGTTCTTGCTTAGTTATATGGATTTGCCGACACATAAGACCATTCCTATAGACTATTGAATGTGGATGTTCTGACCAATCCAATACCACTAGTAAATATTTGTAATATGACCATAAACCAGACAAGATTAGTGCATATTTTCCTCCTGCCGTTCAATTCATGCACCTGAGCAACGCACAAGATTTCCAATCGCAATAGTTTGATTTTTCTATCTTCGCATGATTTGAGGAATGCCGGTGTAGAGCGCGAAAATACAGCAAGCAGCGTCGTAGTTTTCCCCCTTTTGCATCAAGGGAACAACATTTTATGATTTTACCTGTTCATCTGGTTACTTCAGGTTTGGATGTCTAGTAGACTAACTGATGATTCTAGTAACTGGTAAGTTCTGAAGCTCAACTTCTACAACAGTATACGGTCCATCTCCATATAAAGAAGTTAGTGAATCTGCCAAAATAAAGTAAAGATTAATCAGGATAAAGCTCAATCAGAATAAGAATTAATTAATATGTTAAAAAGGGATGATCAGATAGAGTTTGAGTTAATATAAAAAAGATCAAGCCTTCATCTAAACTTTTATAAATAGGAACAAGAACTAGTGTTGAAGGTATAATTGCCACCTCATAGTGAAAATCATATTCCCCTTTTCCCGTAAATACAGATCAAATTGGTTGAATCATGTAAATCTATCGTATTGTGTGTTTGCGGTGATATTTTAATTTTAGTTTCTGCAGGACACACTCAACCATCAAATGTACATCCTTTAGGATGTGAGAATCACTCATTCCGCATGAGTTTTGATCTACTAGCAAGACATAATAAAGTTGGAGTAACAGGGTGAAGGGATCAGATCATTTGATGGTAGGCTTCTTCAGTGGGGGGTGGGTGATTAGACCAACAGTGGCGGAATTGTTAAGCTCTACTACAGCATTACTCGATGATGATTAGCTGCAATTATTGTGTAGCTACTACTTAGGGTGTCTCCGTGATTTGCTTTCAAAGTGTCAGTACGAAGTCTTTAGTAGTGCACCCAGAATATTTAACTCACAAACAAAGTGCACCAGGAAATCAATAAGATCACATGACTGAACCAGGATTGAATTCAGTTTTTGGATGAAGACCCCTCTAAGCCATGTCCCTCCAACAGATGATCTCCACGCATAACCAGCGAACGTTGTCAAAATGACAGAGTCGCAGAAAAACCTAAACAAATGCTGGAAACCATATATAGACGATTATAAGAAAACTTTCATCGGTACTTATACTGAACAAAAGAGTGCTAAACTGACTGCAGAGGGAGGTGTGTCTTGAGCCTACCTTTGCATGATTTGAGTTGTTCATCTCCTTGTTTTATCTATGTTTAACGGGTTACAAAGCATGTGGATAGTGATCTTGTAGCGTTCAATAAGTTGTACTCCGAAAGCACATTTTTATTAAGTTAGATAAACTAAGGTCCAAATTTTAGACCTAGAATCAACCGATCCACAGTGCCTTCTGGTCCATTAGACATCCAAAGGTGAAGTTAGGAGATGAACTAGTTGAATCATTTAAAGGTGGTTTTCTGAAAATTGTGTTGGCTCCTCGCACCTGGTTTAGCAATTATTGAGAAACATCAAGGACACCATCCGACTCATGTTTTGGGACACTCTCTAGCCCATTGTACTCATGACAGCACACTTGCAAAGGGTTGTTGATCAGGTTGGCAACCACCAGCTACGTGGATCCCACAATAAACAGATGATCCTACTCACTTGATAATTGCCTGGAAATACAAAAAGGCCAACGGTTGTTGTGAAAAAATGCCAAACTATCTCTTTTCTGGGCCATGGTTTTTGTTTGGAGATTCTTGAGCATTTCTTTGAGTAGTTGAGCTTCTTTGTTTTCGCTAACCATCTGGTCATATGGGTGTTAGATAGGCCAAAGTTGTACATTCCTTAACGTCATCCAATTATGAAACTATATTTTATTTTCAAAGGCACCTTTCTTTTACGTTAAGGGAAATTTTTTATTACTAAACCAATCTCTTTTCATGTTTTGCCCTGTTTTCATTCATTTCTTCTCTCATCTTCCTTCATTGTCCACATCTTCTCCTAGGGAACAACCCTCTAGCAAACCTCTCCAAACCAAATGATGATAAAGAGGAACTTGCAAGCTATATTCTTTTGTAATGCTTGTCAAAGCAAAGAGAAATACCCGAGCATTTTCATTATGGAAGGAAAAATTAAGCAACACTAGGGTGTTCATCAAGTACAGCCATCTTACGCAGTGTTTGTGGTGCTTCAGATGGAGTGAGTTAACCTGAGAGGAGGAGATGAGATGAGGACACCCTGAGCTAGGTTGCGATAACCCGAGTTTTACATGGGTGGCTGGACATTCCATCTCAACCCACCTCAAGCACATGTAAGAATGATGTGGCCATCTCATCTTATCTCATGTCTGCTCACTCCATCTCAAGAACCACTAGCATCTTGTCATCGATAATGAGATTACACAAGAAATGGGAGATAGAAGGGTACATGAATTGATCACTTTTTCGACTGCCCAATGACTACCTGTCTTTAGCTGTATTGTCCTCTAGCCTATTATGGAATACATGTCATTGGATTGAGTCACTGGCGAAATCAACGGAGTCCAAGGTGAGTAGCGACCAGCAAGTGCATACATTTGAGGGATTACCCTTAAAATGGGGGGACCCTTGGCATTTTCTTGTAAAAGGCCAAGGTCCCCAAACAACAAGATGTCATGGGACAGGACATGGATAACGAGGTGCATTTAGAGAAATATTCCATCTACAAAGTTTAACAGCGAACCCTAACCAAAAGTCCAGTTCAAACTAAATCTAGAGTTGAAAGACGATGCTTGTAGCTAAATAACAAAACGTTTATGATTTAAAGATAAATTGGGACTAGAAAATAAATGAGGGACGAGAAATTTTCTTACTATTAGTGAGTCACACTCATTTTTACATGGTAGACCTTGCTTATAAAATTATGTAGAGTTAGATATTTTATCCAACTTCGCTCGATCTTAGGCGAGTTTGAGTGATTTTATCATTATCAAGCTAGATCATCATTAGACTAACATAAGCTAAATTGATTTTCATAAAATTCTTACTAGTTCATTGTTAGTCTATCGTAAGCTAGCTAAATCGATCATAGGCATAGCCCTTGCAAACTCATTGTTAGTCCACCTGAGTCAACAAGAGTTTCACAAAACTCAGCCTAGCTCATTGTTAGTGGAAGAAATCTTAAGCTAGATTCATTTGAGCTCAATCTAGGTGTGAGGTCTATTCATAGTATAAATTGAAGAATCTTTTAGTTCAGAGAAAAACAATAGGGGACTTGTTTTTCACCAGATTTTGCAATAGTTTGAGAAAATAGTAGTTGGGCATAAAAAATTGATACCATATATGATATTGTAATGATTCAAACATTTTATGCTCTTTTTACTAAATTTGGAAATTAATATATGAAATTAACTATACTAAATATTTTATTTTATTTAAAATAGGAAATAAAGGAATTTGTGAGAAATCTTTATGTCATTAGATTCTAAACTCGAAATGGAATCTAACGCCTCAAAGAACACTGAAAACAGAGTTCGTACAAAGAAGTTATAAGCGTTGAAAGATGGAGGGCATATCTATAATTTGACTATAAAACAACTAAGACCCGAAAACACAAGAGGCCGTTTTACTAACGGCACCCCCCAAGTTGTCCCCTACCTCCACCCACCAACCAGCACAGCACCGCCTTTGTAAGGCGGCGTCGGAAAATGGCGGCACTGCCTTCACCTTCTATAAGGACCCTCTTCCCCTTTCTTTCTAGTCATCACCTCGTCGGAAAACCTCCCCTCTCTGTTCTTCTTTTTTTCCACGGTGCAGGCACCACCAAGATCTGGTGCGACTCTACCCCTCTTCTCTCTCGCTTTCTCCTCCTTCCCTACGGCTTCAGCCCGTTTCTGCGTTTCCGGCGGGAGGGTTTCCAGCAGCACGATGGAATCGCACCTCCGGCAATGGGCACCCTCCAGACTGCCCAAGTAAGCCCCTCACACCTCCTCAAGTTTTTCCTTCTTCCCTGCCCCTTCCTTGCCCAGATCCATGCTTGATCTGGGTGTTTTTCGGCTGGAAACCCTAGGGAAAACCCCAAGCACGATGGGTCTCCCAACCCATTGAACCAAGCTGGTTCCGGGACGCCACGCATGATGCGCACCCAGAATGCGCTCCCTGGGGGCAGTTCTAGCACACGTGTCGCGTGCGGCGGGGTCCCGGCTCAACCGTGCACGAGGCATCCTGGGAGCCTAGACGCACCTGCCCACGTCGAAGACTTGTCCGCATGACGTCGTCCAGGACGCTTGCTGTAGCGCCGCTCAGGCATGTGCTAGCTTGCGACCGCGGTAGCTGCTAGACCGAGACGCACACGCATCCTGGGAATCACAATGCACGGGCCTTATGCAAAGATTCTGGTTTGTCCATTGATGCACGACATTAAAAATGCAAGTACGGAAGCTGTAGGACTCCGATTGACGATCCAAAAAAACTATTGCGTTTGTATTGACGACGCAAACCTAATAAGACTATAAAAGTTAGGGTTAGAGGCCTATTTAGTATAATTATAGCCTAAACACTATAGATATTGCACAGATCTACAGGATCAAAGATGATCAAACTTCATAGATTGATTTGTTGGGTCTATTAGGTGACCAATGTGCCTAGATTTGGTCTAAGTTACACACATCCATCTTGAACTTATAGATCTGACTGTTCAAATTAAGTACAGACTTGTTCTAGGCATCAAGATAGGCAACCTGAGAGATCTGACCTATCAATTACACGATCTTGATGACATGAAAGAGATTAAAGGCAATCAAATCATTAGATGATTAGTACTATACATAAAGATCTAGCCTGGAGATGCCCTAAGCAATGACCTAAAGGGTAGATTTAGCCATTAGGCTATAATTCTAATTAGTGGATAAAAACGGATATTTGAATCCCTGTTATCTATTAATATTCACGGTTTCACAAAAGTGATCCAAGGTCAAGTCGTGAAGGACACGACTCCAAACTCATCGAGGTAGGTAGTCTGATACTACCAAGTCTTCAAATGCATTCACAAAATCTAATTGATTTATTTAATCCCGTGTTTAGTATGCTTTTGAGATATGATATTCGCATAATAAGTATGCAGATTTTCCTTATGATCTTGTATGCAATTGCTTGCATATTTGGTAAATAGTCTTTATATAAGTATTGCATCCACTTTTGGAACTGGTTGCCTAAATTGCACGATTTGTGCTGATTGAGATTCGGAATATATGCATAGCTCGCATGCTTTGAAACTCTTAGCATAAATTGCATGATTTAGTATGATTGAGATTGGAAATTTTGTTGGGGAAAACAATATCATCATGCCATACCATATAAAGCATCTCATATTGCCATAATATGGTGCATATTCTTGAGGGTTGTCAAAAGACGGTGGGGTGCCCAAAATATGCTGGTTAGGCAGTTGTGAGAGACCCAAAGAGAACATTATTTTTATATTTATATTTTTTGGGCTGATGAGCCTGGTGGACACTATGTTGAGAGGTTGTTTATGTACGAGGTTGGCCTCCCGGCCTCTACCACAAAAAGTGGATGGTATCATTGCCAAAAAGGCATTGTTCCTTCCTTGACTACTGTAGTAAACAGGGACGACCACTTGAGGTGTTCACGGCACCCTTTTTAAGGACACCATAATCATCGTGAAGGCTATGGTGGGTTAGTCTCTAGATACCCTACACGCTCGATTCCAGCTGTGTGTTGATCGTGAGCATAGTGACCCTATGATTTCAGTATATATCGATATGCATATAGCATTGAGATGGTTGTATATGAGTACTTGTGACTAGCCGGCGTGATATGTTCGTCAAGAGACAGACCATGTGCATGATACTTATAATAATGCCAGCATCGACTTTGAAAGATGACTATTTTAAGAGTTTCATGATTATTATATTTTACTCGTTGATTCGATATGTTTGCCTCAAAGACGTCATAGTCGCCGTGGAGGCTATGGTGGGTTAGTCTCTAGATACCGGAGATGCACGATTCCAGCTGTGTGCTAATCGTGACCATAGTGACCCTATGATTTCAGTATGTATCAATATGCATATAGCATTGAGATGGTTGTATACGAGTACTCTTGACCAGCCGGCGTGATATGTTCGCCGAGAGATAGACTGTGTGCATGATACTTATAGTAATGCCAGCATTGGCTTTGAAAGATGACTATTTTAAGAGTTTCATGATTATTATATTTTACTCATTGATTCGATATGTTGCCGAGATCTTATTATCCATTGATTTCTATTATGTAATTTTAGTCATATTTAGAAGATTAGATTTGCGCATGGATTTCATGGCTGAGATTGCATCAACGAGCTTATGTTTTATGCACAAATATGCATATTCACATGAAAAGAAACCACTAATGTTTTCCATGAAAAGCTCCTTGAATTATGCATGTTGCATGATGAGTTTTCAAAATAGTAGTATTAGATCACCTACTAGGTATGCGGAATACTCACCCAAATATATTATTTTTACAGATTAGCTCCACACAGAATTAGAAGAAGCGATGGAAAATGTTAGCGCTATAATCAAGTGAATGAACAGAAGACAAGCATGAATATAAGTCAACACTCTACCTTTTGGACATGTACATATACTTACTACGTTGCGCTGCGAGTTGTGACTAGATAAACCTGGGAAGACATTTACGATTACAGTAATTCTCAAAACTACTTTGTTTGTTGTGAAAGCAAATGACACTAGGGGTTTTCAAAATGAATTTAAAACAAAAGATTTTCCCGCTACATTGCATTGTTTTTATAAAATTGTTTTCAAATAGGGATGCATCCCTCATTAATAGTTAGGTTTGCATTATAAAAATGCATGTGAAAAACCCAAGTCGTCACAGATATTCACACCAACTTTCAAGCAACAAGCTATTTACATAGTGGGCTCTTGAAGTTATCTACATCTATTTTTAAATGAGAGCTATCCATATGTTGGGAGCTAGAAGCTACTCACGTACATTTTCACGTACAAAAACATATACATGTTGAGCATTAAAAGCTATCCACACTCATTGATAAGAAGCCATTTATATAATGTGCCCTAGAAGCTATCCACACCCACTTTCAAATTAAAGTTATTTACATAGTAGGATTCAAAAGCTATTCACACATTTTTAAATAAAAAGTTATTTACATTATGGGACTTAGAACCTACCCATGTTATTTCATATAAGAGTTATTTACATGGTAGGCCCTGGAAGATACCCACACCTATTTCAAATCATCATCATCAAGACCTTATCCCAATTAGGAGCCAGCCACATGAATCTTGTTCCTCCATTCCGTACTATGGCTTCATTTAGTCACAAAGTTTTTAAGTCTTGTCTCTCAACTTCTATCCAAGTTCTTTTAGGCCTTCTCCTTGCCCTTTTAGAACCTTCTACTTGCATTGCCTCACTCTTAACTGGTGTTGTTTTCTGTCTCCTTTAGACATGTCCAAACCATCTAAGTATAATCTTCCTCATCTTCTTACCTATTAGTGTTATCCCTAAGTTTCCTATAATATTTTCATTTCTAATTTGATCATTTTTTGTCTTGCCACTCATCCATCTCAACATTCTTATTTCTGCGATGCTCATCCTATGAACATGATGTTTCTTAATTGTCCAACACTCTGATCCATAGATCATGGCCAGCCTTATGACCATCCTATATAATTTTTCTTTTAGTTTGAGTGGCACCCGTTGATCACACAAAACTCCAAATGCACATCTCCACTTGTTTCAACCCACTTAGATTTTATGGGTAACCTCCCTCTCAATATCTTTACACTCATGAATCATTAATCCTAAGTACCATAAGTGGTCTTTTATGAGGACTTCTTAGTTATCAATCTTAACTGGTGTTCTAGTCCTACTCCTCTCCTTGCTAAAATTGCATTCCATATATTCTATCGTAGTTCGGCTTCTTTTAAATCCTTTAGATTCTAATGTTTCTTTCCATAACTTTAGCATTATGTTTACACCCTTCCTTGTCTCATAAAGTAAGACTATATCATCTACAAATAGCATACACCATGGAATCTCCTCATGGAAATGTTTTGTTAACTCATCCATAACCAACGTGAAAAGGTCTGGGCTCAATGCCAATCTTTGCTGCAATCCTATAGTGACAAAAAAATTGCCAGTCTCGTCACTAGTGGTCTTAACATTTGTTACTATCCCTTATACATATCTTTAATTATGTCTATATACTATCGCAAAAATTGCTAGTCTCGTCACTAGTGGTCTTAACATTTATTACTATCTCTCATACATATCTTTAATTATGTCTATATACCATTGCAAAACCCCTTTCTCACCTAACACCCTCTATGTTAACTCTCTACCCTCTATGTTAATTCTCTAGGGACTCTATCTTAAGCTTTCTTTAAGTCGATAGAGACCATGTGGAGGCCTTTCCTCATCTCCCTATATTTCTTTATCAATTGTCTTAATAAGAAAATAGCTTCCATGGTATACCTTGTAGGCATGAAACCAAATTGGTTCTCTAATACATTTGTTTCATATTGTAGCCTCTTCGTAAACACTCTTTCAAAAAGTTTCATAGTGTAACTCATAAGTTTGTGTGGCGACCCGGTTTTTAGAAAAGGATTTTTGAAATAAAACTTCAAAAATTAAAACTTTTCCTACAGGATTTTTTTTTTGAAATATATATTACATATTTATTTTTCTCAATTCTACCTTCAACTCGATGTCATATTAAAACATTAACATATAATAGCAGAAATAAAACATACCATTACAGGATCTCCCTAGTCACAACTCAAATAATAAGGAACATAACTTTAAGCCATAATTCAGATTAAGTGTATCATTGTCACATGTTCTATTAGATTCACCTCAAATGTTCATTATTTCAAAATAATAATTGAAATGTCTAACCAATTACTTATCCATACTTCTTTCCTCCTTATTGTCCTTATTTAACTTATTATAGTCGATCGCTCAATCCTCTTGTGCTTTCCCTGAAATGTTTTACAAGGGTGAGTACGACGACTTAGTAGAAAAATACCTAAACTAGCCGTTTGAAAACTACGGCAAAAGTATTGGCATAAATTAAGTAGTGCAAACAATTAAATGTTCAATTATAAGTATGATGTGAATATTATACAACATTTATGCCTTCATAAAAATCTAGTGTTTTCAATAAATTCTCATATCCTTCAAATCTCATATATACATGCCCATTTGGACTTTTGTCAAAGAATGACGTATCAAAATCTATTATATCACTGTGTGGTAGGGTCCTACCACCAACCCATCTGGGCAATGGTCATATATTCTCAAGGATGGCCGACATGTTAGTCTATGTCTAATAACTATATGGTATACTATGCACGTAGAGGACTCACATCCAACTACGTTCGGCCATGGATACCACACAGGCTACACCAGTCCTCACGGGGGCACTAGATCACAAGAGAGCAATCTCCCCATGATACAATACTCTCTACAATAGGCCTCTTAGGGCAGGGATCAATTTTCAGAAGTCAGTGGCCAACTGATCTTCCTATCATAGCAACTGGAGGGGTCTTACAATTTGCCCCAGGCTAGGCTCAACTCTTATGAGTCACCTAATTTTAAGCTAGGCACAACTCTTTTGAGTTGCCTAATTTTCATTCATTAGATCGTTTCACATTACTTAATGCACCATATAAGAGCATTCAAAACTTTTCGTTCTCCGGCCATATTTTGATTAGCATAAATCTTCGACTAACTTAGTCTGGTCTTAGCATATCTAATTATACCATATTCGTAACACAACATTTTCAAAATCATATATGCGTCGTGCCGAGATCAATTATTATTTTTAATTATTACAAGCATCAATATAACAATTATCTTAATTAGTTGCTATAATCGCTATAAAACAGAGACTATGCTCACATGGAAACATATATCCTTGGGTCACAACTTCCAAACTACATAATATAAAACCAATCAAAATCTTGTGTGTGGAGCATCTGAGCAAGTGTTAAGAATTATCCATGCTTTAAATATCTACCCAAGTAGCGAGCGCGATGTGGACTATTCATGGGCTAATAGCCAGACACAATGCCTCCATGTTGAGCATCATGCCCGTTGTTCGTGCACCATTTGCGATACACGCAGTCCAGGCAGTACATGTCATGCGCCATGTGCAAGCATTGTGTCTTAAGCACCATACTTTATGCTAGATGCCCATCACTTCATCTAAGGCGTTGAATATCATATAGGTTGGCAAGCTAAGCTTCATGCAAAAATCTTCACACTCTATGTGTAAGCCACGTAACACATGAATGTAAAAAATGAAAGTGTCATGCAAGGCATAAGGGTAGAATGGTAGTTGCTTTAATCCAAGGGGGTTATATCATGCATGTACACATATTAAGCACCATGCAAAATACTCAAACACAAATATTCATTACATCTACTATGTGTGTAGTGCATGGCATGCTGCCCAATTAATGTAATTAAGTAAGGCACCCATGTGTGGAAAAACAACACACATCCCATCTTTTAAGGCCAAGCATGACACCAATCCAAGGCGTTATGCATGGCGTTGATGAGTGCCCAACGTGATATCAAAAGTGGTCATGTGCATGTAAAATTTCAAAGCTAAGATTTGTATTTAAAGCTTAGGAATTGATCCGTCAATCAGTAAGGCATTTCATTAAAAAAAATGAAGTATCAACCATTCTGCAATCTTATGCACACATGCAATATATAAAGACAGGTTATGAATTATTATTAGAACATCATACATAGATGAATATTATTATGAATCCATGCGTTATTTCATCATGAGATAAAATCTCCACCAAAATGATCTAAGACCCAACATATGTAACCGATTGTATAGATTTATATCTAAAGTATTCATAATGCAACAACATGGATAGATGACCTTGCCCGTGCGCGTGTGTCTATATATATATATGATAACTCAAAGAGATCTAACCTAAATGCACATACTTAATCATGGCTAAATCTTTATAAAATGGGATTACCATGGTTAGAATAATGTAAAAATATGTCATCATAATTGGATCCATATAAAACAAGCACATAATGCTTATTTATTTATTAAGGAATCAAATGCATAAAAAAATGATAAGCAATATCGAGAGCCTACCATGTCAATCTAACCCATATAAAACTCTAAAGGAAAAATACGAGTTCTTCATTAATGTATGATGCATCCCTATCAACCAGATTAATCATGAAATAAATCACATAAAAAATGTTTTATTTGAAAACCAACAAGATTAGATAAATTCCTACGCCCCTATCTCGTAGACGAAATTGTTCTTCAACAGTCTTCTTATCCAAAATGCAAAATGGGTAGTGATCATTGGCGTAGCCTGATTCTCCTCTTCTTCCTCTCTCTCTCTCTCTCTCTCTCTCTCTCTCTCTCTCTCTCTCTCTCTCTCTCTCTCTCTCTCTCTTGTGTTTTCACGCATCTCTCCTTCTCCCCTTTTTATTCCAATTTCATTTGACTTTCTTCTTTCCTATCATATTCCATACCTATCCTATTTTATATTCTAATTTGCTAGGTATCTTCATCTTTTCCTATTCTTCTAGATTCATTCCTATCTCCTTCTCATTTTATCCCATCTCTAATTTTAATTAGCTACGTATCCTCATCTTTTCCCAACTAGCCAAGATTCTCTAGGTTCATTGCACCTGGACACTTCCTAGCTTTGGACAGGGAATTTCTCCAAAAAGTTATCTTTGGAGACTTAAACTCTAGTTCTAGAGTTTTGTCTATTCATTCTATAGCCATTAGAGAAATTAGCTTTTTGTTGTCAATTCCATGCAAAGAATATATATATTATAAAAATGTAAGTTATTACAGTTTGATCCCTGATAATTAGTATAGCTATGTATGTCTTCTTTATTCTTATAAATTGGTACAATAGAGCTTTTCCTCTATTCATCTGACATTTTCTTTGATTTTATAATCCTGTTAAACAACTTGGTCAACCAAACTACTCTAGTATCTCCCATATACTTCCAAACCCTTATTGGTATACCATCATGGTCCATGGCCTTTCTTGATTCCATCTTTTTCAAAGCCTCTTTCATTTTAGGTATTCTAATCCTACGTTCATATATATAATGTCTAATATTATTTAGGTTTACAATATTTTCAATTCTTATATTCTCAGAGCCATTGTCATTTAACAATTTTTGAAAGTAAGTTTCTCACCTTTGTTTGATCTCGTATTCCTTGACTAGTACCCTTTGAACATCACTTCTAATGCACCTAACATGATCTAAGTCTTTATCCTTTTGTTCTCTTATTTTTAAAAGTTTAAACACATCTTTCTCACCTTCTCTTAATTCTAGTCTACTATAGAGGTCATTATATGTATTAAGTTTAGCCTCACTTACTATTCTCTTAACAACCTTTCCAGCATTTATATATTGTTCATAGTTTTCATTATTTCTAGTCTTCTGTCATACTTTAAAACTCACCTATTTTTCTTTAATAACTTTTTGTACTATTTTACTCCACCATCATGTTTTCTTTACTAATTGTCTTTTACCTTTAGATACTCCTAAAACATCTTTTGTCACTTTCTTAATGGAATCAGCCATATTAGTCCACATGATGTTTACTTTTGTTTCATAGTTCCAGATTCCTTCTACATTAACTTATTTGTGAATTAGCTTATTTTCTCTCCTTTTAAATTCCACTACTTAGTTTTTGGATACCTATTAAGTTCATTTCCTTTCTTCCATCTTTTAAATTATAAATATCTATAACCATTAACTTATGTTGTAAGGTTAAACTCTCGTCGGGTATTACTTTACAATCCTTACACATTAATCTTTTAGTATTCCTAAGTAGAAAAAAGTCAATTTGTCTTTTATGAAGTCTACTTTTAAAGGTTATTAAGTGTTCATCTCTCTTCTTAAAGAATGTATTTGCAATGGCCGGGTTAGATGAGAAAGCAAAATTGAGGATAGCTTTTCCCATCTCTTTTTCTTTTCCTATAACATACCATCCATGTATCCTATTATATCATTCCTTTTCTTTTCCTATATGGTCACTTAAGCCTGCTATTATAAATATTCCCTTAGTGTTGGGAATTTCTTGCACAATTTGCTCCATATCTTTTCAAATTATTTCTTGATTATATATTCTAACCCTACTTGCAGTGCATATGCACTTATAACATTTATGATTTACTATCCTAGAACAAGTTTTATTATTATAATTCTATCATTGGTTCATTTAACGTCCATCACTTTATCCTTTAATTCTTTATCCACTATTATTCCTATGTCATTTATGTTGTTATCCTTTCCTATGTACCAGAGTTTATAACTATTGATTTCTCTAGTTTTAGCCCCTTTTTACTTGGTTTCTTGGATATAAGCAACGTTGACTCTCTTATGTTTTATCGTATCTACTAAATCCAAAATTTTACCTATCAATGTCCCTATATTCCATGTGGGGATGCGAATCTTATGCTCTTGAGATATCCTATTTACCTGTGCACTTCTTAACCTCTATGGCATGAACCCATACCCACTTTTCACTATACGTGCATTCTAATACAGCGAGTCACTTCCAAGGGAATGCTGTAGCAGCCCTTGTCCATTTTCTACTACACCCGGGATCTGATGTAGCACATCACTTTTGGGGAAATGCCCTACAACCATTGCCCATTTTTTACTGCATTCGGGATCTGATGTAGTGCGTCACTTATGGGGGACGCCCTAATTTGAAAGAATGCCAGTTTTTTATTCATATCATGTTAGAGTCCCCATACTTTTAAGAAGCTTGAGATAATTTTCATTTCTTATTTACAAATTAATATACAAATGCATATTCATTTGCAAATAAGAAAGAAATAACAAAATCATCTTCACTTCTTCCTTGCCGGCTGGCACCTGACGCAAGACCCTCTTCCTTTTTCATCTAGGCTTAGGATGGGCATTGGCAGGGTTGATAAAGGGTAGCCCCATGTGCAGTTTTGATGTATGACTAGTAGCTCTTCATGCATAAAACACGTAATTGAACGCAAGGGTCTTGACATGGTTCGACGTGATTGTAGTTTGCTATCTAAAGAATTGGGATATTTTTTACTCAGCCAGATATTATCCGGAGGGTGTGTGCAGTTTCATTTTCCAGCCTGCTCTTTGAGAAAGCAGTGCAGAAAATCACTTCAGCATGTTATGTCTATGATCCCTTTTGAATTTCCTGACATGTACGATTGTTTTGACTACAGTTTCTCTGAAGATGTTGTGGAGTCGATAGATAGCTCCCTAATGAAGGTATCACCTTGTAGGTTACAGGAAAATGATTGAGTATTACAGGTGTTGGTAGTCCTTCATAGGATGTCGATATGATTGGAGCTCCTTCTGGCCATGACTCACCTGCTAGCGTGTTTACTCTGGGAAAATTCGACCTTATTTTGTGAACCATGTAATATTTATACCGTTGCTTGTCAAACAGGTCCTGGAGGAGATGAGGAAAGGTGAAGTGGCACTGGAGAAATATGTTATAATAAAGAGCTTAACAAAACGTCCAGAAGACTATCCAGATGGAAAAACCAACCTCATGTTCTGTCGAGTAGGTCTTTGATTCTGTGTTTAACTAAAGTCAACCACTTATCAGTTTCTTGTTATTTTGCCTCATTCGTTTTGCTCCCTGACCTTTTTCTAGGTGGCTCTTGGACTGAAACAAGATGGCTACAGCAGGTGCTCTGCCGGTCATACAGTTCCTTATATTATATGCTGTCAGCAGGCATCATCTGTCAGCTGCTCTCTCAATGGCTAATCTTGCAGTAGTATGTTAGGTCTGGTATATTCCTCTTTGAATTAATTCGTAGTAGACCATGGTGACAGCAATTTGCAGGCATAGTTCCAGAAAAGATTGGCGAGGTTAAACATACCACAAAATGACCTGTGCTTATTGTGAAACATTTCTGCTGACTACATGGATTATGCAGTATTACTTGCTTTTCAAGCTGATGATATTGAATCAAAATAAAGACTTAGTGAGCGGTAGGAGATTGCAAATACACACTCTTTGGTGTAATAACTAGTAACACGGTCATGATACTTTGTTTCAACAGGGCTTTGCTTCTGGTTCTCCTGATGGAATAGCTCAAAGAGCTAGGCATCCTGATGAGCTGAAAAGGGACAATGACAATTGGATGATTGATATTGATTATTACTTGTTACAGCAGGTTTCTATCCATCATTTTGACTCTGTGCCTGTTTTAATGGACAAGATTTGTTTCTTTGTTATCCATGATCAGGCTTGGTAAAAATTTCAGTATGTTTGCAGATTCATCCTGTCGTATCACGTCCGTGCGCTTCCATCCAGGGTACCACCCAGCACGCTTGGCTGATTGCCTAGGGATTGACTCATCTAAGGTGAGTCCCTACCTGAACCAACCAGAGACGTGCTCATTTTTTCTATTATCATATTTGTATTATGACGTATCATGTCATTGTTTTTCCTTTAGTTTCAACAAAGAAGAACTGAAGCTGTCAACAAAGATCCTTCTAGCACACTCTTGGATGTTGCTGATGAGGAGAAGTAATAAGTTTTCTGATCTAAAATCCTGTTATGTCATAGTGTTTAAAAAGAGAGAGTTAATAGGTATTATTGTGTGAACTAAAACTACAGATATCGTGGCTGTGAACATTTATGGTTATCATGTCCGAGTTGCTCTTGTAGGTTCCAACGCCCTTCAGTTTCTACATCGATATTTACCTAAAAAAAAGAAAACCTGACAGAACAGGCAGAGAGAAGAATAATAACAGTAGTTTCTGGAGCAAAATGTATTGCCCAAGATGCTCCGATGATGGTGATGGAACTCGAATATCTCCAGGTATGATAGCTACCATGTAGTGAAGTGTTCCATTCATAATTTGAAATGCTTGGTCCATTTGTCTGTTAATTAATGATTTAGGTGATCCATTTACATGTTTGGCAGGTAAAGAGACAGGCGGAGAAGTTCATATCCAAGTACTACACAGAAATAATGATAGGTATCTAGACTTCTATATTTATTTACACATGGGCTGGCAGCATGCTTGTAATATTTTTAGTTAGTGTCTTTGAAGTTTTAGCGAGATTTGTTGTTGGGCTAATGGAAGTTTGTTTTGCTTGCCGGTGCGATGATGAAACTTGCAAATACACCGCCAAGCAGCCTGAATCGGCGGGTGATTGGTGATTCTGAAAAGGAAACTATTTGTAATGGGCACCTCATACGACAGGTAGGAGCATGCTAACTGCATTCTTAACATAATGGATCACAGTAGTGATTTTCTTGCTTGCCTTGCTGTGCAGTTATTTGCAAATAAACAAGGGTTGCAGTTGGAGAGCTGTGCTAGAATACGGTTTGAGAAAGAGCTCGCAGAATCCGGCCAATGGTTGATTTGGCATCCGTGACAATGCAGATGATCCGAGACCGTTCAGCTTATGGGTAGGTGCAACTGAAACTCCTCTCTGTCAGTGTTTGATCCCACACGCGGAGTCATTGGTTTGCCCGCCACTTGCTTCGGGCGGCAGCAACTGTTGTAAATCTTATTTGTACAACGAGCAACCATAGCTGCCGCGTGGTTGGGTTAAAACAAGGTTCGTAAAAGGGCATCATGAAGTTCCTGCATATATGGGGTCCAAGGAAGGGGCGGACCACAAGGGTCAATAGTACACTGCCTTGTATTTTGTAAGAGGCTGTTTTCATGTCTTGATTGATGATATTGTAAAAAGCAAGTCCTATTGGTTCTCATTCAATTGTTAATAAGATGAATTGTCAATGGGGTTGAGACCTTAGATCACTTGGAAGGTGCATATTATATCAACTTGGTGGTCTTTGATGACTACTAGACCATCAAAAGAAGAAACAAGTAGAACCGTGAACAAGCATCACTCGTTAAAGTCTTGGAATCTGGATACTAATGCACTGGCTGAATTGGCCTGTTTCATTTTTCTTATGTTGCGCTATAATTCTGTGCCTTTCTATTGGACCAAGCGTGCACCGACTAAACTGCTATGTTAAAGAGGCGATATATCAGATCTGACAATCGTATTTCAGTGTTTTAAACAGAAACTTTCCAATCAAACGTTTACTTAAATGCAATCCTATGACCTGTATTGGCAGCGATATGACATGAACAAAATTATTCAAACGTAGACAAAACGTTGCTATGACAGCAGATCCTGTTCTTACCAGTTTCAGCACGGTTTCAAGGCTGCCGACGGCATAGGAATCTCATCATCCATGAAAATGTGTATGGTTTGTTATCCTTGTGTAAACAGCCTCAGAATACGTATGACGGGATAAAGTTCTCAACATCAGTCCTTTATTTTAAGCATCAGCTATTGTAGTCCTGACAATCTACAGACTATTTTTGCAGATGTGGGGATATCTCGAATCGACAGCATACTCAACCAGTTTGCGCAACTCCTAAACAATGTTCTTCCTATTAAACCTAATTTTGAATGAATGAACCAACTGGCAACAATGTCTTTTCATGTCACCGGAACTGAACTCACATTCATCCATAGTATTGGAATATACCTGAATGTTAAGATCGCTGCTTACACCAACAGACTGGTTTTGTAGATGAATCAGATTATGATTGTTCAAGGGTGTCAACTATTTACGTAGATAAATATTATTCATGTTTGATCAGGGAATATCATGGGGCCTTACCTAGATGAATATGGTTCATGTTTGATCGCAAACTCAATCTGGGAGTTTGCGATCAAACGTAGCCCTTGATAGAACATATGAATCGTACATTGAAATACATTACGAGCCTACTAATATTAATCAACCATGCAGTAATACCACTCGCCTGGAAGTGAGTGAAATGGCAAAATAACTGGCTAAGAACGTATGCTATTTTATCGTCAACATTGAAATGGATGATGAAGTAGCCAACAGACACCAAATGGCAAGGGAAAAAAAAAGATTGAAAAGAAATATAATTTATTAATTAAATATATTCAAGTGAAACGTACAGCTACAGTACACTTCCAGACCCAAACCTCTCAAAGATGCTCTCCCATTTCACTGAGATCATCGCTCGCTCAATTCAAAATGCTTCTCTCTCTCTCACACTCGTTTGGCCATAGATATTCTCACTGCAACTCACCAACAGGTGCCTCATTGAGCCATAAGAAGTGAATGAAGTCGTACAATTTAGCACTTACACTCACCTGCCCGAGATGGAGTAGAACTTCAGTGTACGAAGCAGATGAAAGAATTTCAAGGGGAAATAGATAAAGGAATATAAAATTAGCCACCTTGTAAGGAGTTGGATTCAATCTCCTCATGTGATCAGGCCGCATCTGATCCAGCTGCTGAATGCAACGCTCTCTGATCTTCACCAGTGGTGGTAATTCTTCCCTTGCTTTTTCTTCTAGCAGCAAAAGCTAAAGTCAGAAATTTAAATACAGTAAATTGCAGAATTAAATGGATCACCTAATGAAGCCTCCCATAGCCACTGCTAGGTTATCACAGAAAATACGAACAGATTTTCAGTGTTTCCCTTGGGAGGTCTTCAGTTTTCCCTATGGCGGTTGAATAATAGTTGAAACCACGTGTGAAACTCTCCTATATTATCTCATGGTTTATGAGAGAGAATCCAATGCCCCAAAAACCTATGGGTTCATTCGCAAGGTTCGTCCACAGAGGGTGAGTCAGGGCCTAAGATCAGGCCGAAAGGCGTCATCGATGGACAACAGGTGATTCATTCATGTGGTAGTTATTTGTAACCTTCATAAACAGATTTTTCAGCAAAGCTTCTGAAAAAAACTACCCAACCAACAAAAACCAGGCACTTCAATGGAGTGTCTTTTTCACTTCCATGAAGAGAACCATTCATATGGACCTATCAAACTAATAGGCAGAATATCATTAAGGAGTCCTTTTTGCTTGAAGATATCAGGTTATAGATTCCGTATAGGCAACAGGAATGATGAACGGTGCATTTGGATGGGCAACACGTCAGTCATATTATTCATAGAAAGAATATGTGAATCAAGAATGAACTCTTTAGGAAGGCACCTGGACTGCCATGCCAGTAGCAATTAAGAAGCTCCTCAACACGCTGTGGCACCACATAAGCTCTCTTAGATTCATTAAATGGGTGACGACACAGTATCCGTTCTCCGACCTGCATACAAAAAAGAGAAAAAGAGGACAGATAAGCAATAGGATACAGGAGTTTTCCTGCTTACATTGTACAATGCTTTTTAATTTTGTGCAATTGACAGTTAGATGTAACTGGAGGCAAACAGGTCCAAAAGTGTACATGTGAAAAAGAGCAGTTAATGGATGGACAAATACAATCTCCACAGACTCAGTCCCCTTGAGTCAAGGTTTCATTCACATCAATTCAAAAAAAAAAATGGTAAAATAATTTTTTGGCACTAATATACTTACAGAATAGAATTGAATGCACCGAAAGTAGTCCTAGAATGTCTATTGAGTGAAAAATAAAGCACTTATACTACAAGTACATAGTGAAGACTAGATAAGCAGTAGGTGCTTTATCTTTTTCATTTGTTCATAAGCTAGGGTTTGTTTAATGATGATCTACTGTTTTTTACTCCAGAAATAATACAACTTAAGAGTTCATGAAGATACTCAAAATTACAAATAGCTCCTAGTAACATGCAAGTTTGATACACTACCTTTGGAGGTGGCTCATTTCCCCCTGTCATTATGTCAACCAAAGGGTAACCTTCTCTTCCATACAGTCTGTAACACCGCTTTTTACATGGTATAGAGACCTATAACAAGAAAGTAGTGAACTTTAGAAAAGAAAGCAAAATAATGGGAACAAGATTTCTTGATGAATAATGACCTTGGAAACATCTTCTGAGAGTTTGATGCGAGGCTGATTATTTATCTCGACCAGTTTGAAGACACAACCAAGAGCTGCTTGTGAATAGCATGTAACAAGATAGGTGCCAATTCCAAATGCATCTACCTCATGTCCCTGAAAAAGCGAAAAGCAACATACAGTATAATGGTTTTTAGCATTGCTAACTTAAATCTGAACATCTAATACCTAGGTAAAAAGAAAATTCTAATATGCTTTTTAAATATTTCACGACTGGTTAGACTTCCTGGCCAATAGCAGACCTTGTTCTCATCTTGGCCAAGAAGTCTCACTAGTAGTTATATCTTGTCAAGAATGTTCCTGCCATGAAAAATTTACATCATTTTGACCTCCAAAGCAATTGGTGTTTGCCTTTACTCTCATCAAGGTTAACATTGGACAAATTTATTAACAGTCGTCCTGGGTGCTGCAAATCCTCAATGAGTTTAAATGGTGCATCATGAAATGACCTTTTGGACCATGTAAAAAAAAAGTAACCACAATACACCATATAATTGTGATTGAATGGAAGTAATCTGTAACAGTACGTGCATTAACTTTTCAAAGATAAAAGATCCACTCATTTTCAGTTCCAGCATAACCAATGTGTATATTATCTTATTCATCTGTAGTTTAGTTTAAGTTTCTCACATTTCTGAGCAGGTTGTTTGAGTAGACTTTGGATGTCGACTTCCAAATGCTAGAATTAAGTAAGACAAAGACTGAGATCACAGGTCTTATGGATGTCATGTGGTAATCCATCATTTTTTAGGGGTTTTAACTGTCAGATTTTTTTACGTCTTTGCCTCTTGCTGAATTTTTGAGCATTGGTTAGACATTGCTCAATCAAGGACTGATTTCATAGTTTAAGTAGATTTCTCTCTCATTCTCCTCGTTGAATTTCAAATGATCTGGCAGGCTAATTCTCTTCAGCTGATAATGTTTTAACCTCGGGTTGTTCTGGAAGTGGTGAACACAATGACATGGATGGTAATGTTACCTTTCAAACAAGGAAACTGATAGTTATAAGCCAAAAACCTTTGATTATTCAGATAAGTAGGTTAACTAGCATCTGGTGCAAGTTTACTCTGGCAATATGTCAGACTAAAATATTTAACATCTTTTGCTACATTATTAAGTTGGATTTTCAATAACTTCTGTTCATGCTTTTTTGCTCTTCCTGGAAAGTAAAATTCGGCTCATGTGGGGTTCACATTCATGGTAGAATTAATAAAATAGGAGTCCACTTTATAACAAGGGGCTTTGAAGTAGCCCAAGAAAATGTACAAATGGGTGTGATCAAGATCTGCTGAGATAGAAGTAATAGATCGATACGATGATGAATGCAAATTTGAGTTGGCGTAAGACACTATGCAGAATAAGCAATTGAAGTCTATATACAGCTTTCAGTAGTAACCAGAAAAAAATGAAGAATGAAGCATAGGGTTAGCAGTGTATCTTCTAGAAAATCTTTGCTTTTCAAATAAATACCTGTTTGTTCAAAGCATCTAGGGTTTCTTCATTGAGGTCATTACTAGCAGTGATGGCCAATTTTCCAAAGTCAGTCACACCAAATTCCTTTTCAATAGCACAAAAGAACTTTCGAGCCTCAATAGATAAATATGCCAGATCACCAGAATCCAACCTAATACCAACTGCTTTGTACCTGCATACAAGTAATTTCAAGTCATTAGAAAAGAGCTTATTGCAATTATGTGAAACTTCCAAGAACAATGTTTTAAGTACTAATAGATGCCAACTCAGATAATCAAGATGAAATATACTGAGAACAGACCAATTGTAGAAATTTCATGCAATAAAATAACCTTATGAAACAGATTTTACGTAGCAATTACCATGAAGAAACGGTAACTGCACCCGGCTAAAAAAAGGAAAGGAAAAAAAGAATAGATTGCATCTATTACAACTTTCTGCTATTTGAACTCTAGAACGTCAGCAATGCAAAAGTTTTGTTGTTTTGGAGGCACCTAGGATTGATTGGATGGACCAAATTGATTCCAAGTGGAGCCAGTTATACCGTATTGACCAAGAGGAAGGACTAAAGAGTGAGAGATTATAAAGTGCAGAAAGGAAAATTTGTTTGAGATCCTCAGCTCAAGCCCCTTCTACCAGTCATCCCAGAATAGAGCAATGCAGCAAGCTGTACCATCTGGAGATGCAGAATGCAAGGCACAGGAGAACAAAAGTTTGACTGGCAGGCCTAGGCTAGCATCATGATAGTGTTGGTGACCTCCTTACAGCAGCTGGTATCGATGAATGCACAAATAAGGTACGAACACCAGCCCCCATCTCAATTGGACTTCCTTCAATCATATGCGGACAGTATTTCCATGTGAAACCTATACCAACAGACACAGTACAAAGGATGATCCATAGAACCAAAATTCTTTCACCAATTGGGAGATGCTAGTTCTGCAAGGGAATAGAATATCAATGACTGAAAATTTATTAGCCATTGATCTGATGGCTCAATTCTCACTTGTCATTTAGATTCTATAATTATGAATTAGGAGAATGAAATAGAGCCATGCACATTGGAGCTTGGTCCATCTATACCAACCCTATACATTGATCTGATGGCTCAGTTCTCACTTGTCATTTAGATTCTATAATTATGAATTAGAAGTATGAAACAGGACCATCCACATTGGAGCTTGGCCCATCTATACAAACCCTATACATCAATATAATGGCTCAGTTCTCACTTGTCACTTAGATTCATTAATTATGAACTACTAGTATGAAATAGAACCATCCACATTGGGGCTTGGTCCAATCTATACCAACTCAACTCTATACATCATTTCATATGTGATATTTACAAATTTGTTGTTTTGGAACTGGTGTGATGTTCTCCACAATTTCATTTGCAAGAAATTTGCATAATAGCAGATGTGTGTGTCTCAGGAGCTGATAACCTACAACACCAGAGGGTGCAGGTTATCAACTTCACAGATTCTTTTGGACTTGATTTCCCTATTTGAATAGCAAATTGGATATTTTAAGATTGGTTTTTGGTCTTCTAAAATTTAGTTGCATTTAATGACAGAATTGTCATTAATATCTTTGCAAAACCTACCCTTCACATGAAACCCCAAGAAACCTAGTTGTCACCATGTTAGCTCCTCTTTTCCTTTCTTTAGGATTTCCACACCCCTTTACATTCTATTCTTTTGATCTCCCCTCTTTACGACCACAAGAACATCACAATTTGATGTGATAGCAGTGTAGCATTTCCTACTGTGGCAGATCTTAAGCTTTAAGTTCAATAACTCTAAATCTTTTTGGGATAAAAGAAGCAAGGAACATATCTAAATCCTTGCAGGGATATGTAAAAATAGCAAAAAGTATGATGCGAAACATAAACCCATGTCCACTACCATGAGAAGTTCAGGATGATATGCATCATGCCTCGTCTCTTGCTTCTATCCCTAGAGGTTTTACTGACTAGCCATTCTTTTTTCATTGCGAACACCTAAAGTTTCTAGTTGTTTTGATCCTTCTCCATTTCCGGAAAAAAGAGCAAATAGGGTTTGTAGCAGGGTCAGTCTCTTAAGAGCACGAGACCTTTGACAAGAAATTTGTAACCTCATCATTTTTTCAAGCCGCATTTTTTTTAAAAGGGTAAAGATCATGATGTGTAAGAGGAATCAGATCTGGAAATGAAGATGTGGAAAAAGGGAGAAGAGCCTCTATTACATGGATCTTAGGAGTGAACTGTGGGACCTCCATTGAAAGATGACAATAGTGGGTTTGCTTCTCTCAATAGGCTATTTAACTGCCAAATTATGGCTGCCTGGATCATAGTGTACTTTAAAGTAGTAGTTTTTAAATTATAACAGGCTCAAAAGCCAAAAGAAATAAAAATCCAGCTCAAAATTACCAAACTGCCATTGCTCAAGGGTTATTCACGTCTAATTAATTTTCGCGGTAGTGATAACCAACAGCACTACTTGACATAAGTTATCAGCCCACATATATAGATATATTTAAGTAATCTTGACGTAAATATTTGCAATTTACTATAGATACTATATGGACAGAAATTAAATGTGTAAATCAGCTGCTAACAGAATCGATACCAATGCATATCAATGTGCTTTGTCCGTTTTACCTATTCACTTCAGAAAAGAGCTAATACTAGCTGATATCTTGCTGCATACATGGGTAACAGAAAAGCACAGAACACATTTTTCAAGGGGCTTAACTTCGAGTTTCAGAAGCTTATTTTTAGTGTTCAATATTTATCAAGAGGACTATATTTATCCATAAAGTAGGCATTGAGTGGTGTTTTTAGTCACTCACAAAAATGAGTCATGGTCCTCGTGGAAGGTAGGAAGCAGTAAACTGCAGTCAAGAAATCTAGATTTCTTATGTTGTTTTTCATTGAAGAGAACCTTGTTTCCATGTTTTAGTTTCTATTTCCAAAAGTTTTGGCTTGACTACAAACTTTTATGCTGGATTCTTGCCATAGGGTTTTATTCAGAAGCAAACAATTATGGAACTGGTATCGTTTCTTTGGAACCCTAATGATGAATTATATCACAATATACTTTAAGGGGCAGTCCTTATCAAAATGTAAATGGGGCCTTGCACCAATTTGCAACAGCTTCCCCAGTCCCTTTTGTAAAACCTTTTGTCTTCTTCTTCTCCTATTTTCTTCTTTATTCTTTCCTTTCATTCTTTTTCTCCTTTCAACTTCTACAGTTAAGAGCTAGAACATGGGTCATTCTTGTAAGCAGCATAAGAGAACTACAGAAGCACTTCTGCTGCTACTCATCAAAATAATTTGCCAGAATGGGATTGGAGAGCATCTTGGAAGAAACGGTAAATCATGATCTTTGGACAAAAGTTCTTCCTATATATCCACTAGAAAGGCCCAGGTTCAATAATTATACAAAAGCACAAAAGGAAGCTCTACCAAACTTAATTTCTCTCAGAAGTTATAAGCATAGGATGTTTAACTCAAGTAGAATGCAAAAAGAATAACATAGAGATATAAGCCACTTTCTTGTATGTTGACAAAAAAATTAATGTAGAGAAGTTTGCAAAATGACTTAAACCTTCTTGACGTACCCCAAGTCACTAAGTGCTAATGCAACAGCTGAGAAATTAGGAAGTCCACTTCTCACCACCTGCTAACTCTTAATGAAAGTTGTCAATGCTAAGTTACTAACATGCTATTCTCAATATAGAAAAAGAAAACAAATGAAAGGGAGGGGCATTACTTACACATGCAGAAGGACATAATCCATCACTATAGATACATGAGGTGCATGAGGAATATTGACATAAGAAGATCTAATCCTAAGAATCTTGACCAGTTCTTGGAATGTGGGCAGGTTCTAGTGCATTAACAGATAAGAGAAACATAAAAGAGGATAAAGTTTTCATTCAAAATCTAGGAATATTAATCTTTGTATTATAACAGCCCAAAAGGACATGGAAAACCTCCAGATATCCCACACACATATGTCAATACATGGACTTGAGTCCCTTTGTTTTAAGGACTCACAGCAGCCCTGGTGCTGAAATAGAACTCTTAATATTGAAATTGGCAGCTAGCTGAGGCACTTGATAGTGCTGAACATATAGAGCTGTCAGCTCCTATACAACATCATCAATCACTAAAGGAACTTTGGGTCACTAAACACCCTTGAAAATACATTGCAGTACTTAATGCGGTAATATTTATGGAGTTTTGGCAATTCACACTGCAATGTCTTTCCTACCCATTAGCAAGCAGGTTGATTAACCTCAAGCCCTACCGTTTCCATAGTTAATGTGCAACATAGATTTTTTACTTCATTCATCATATTAAACAAAATGGAAAACGAGTTGTACAATATATATGAGACAAAGTAACTTACAAGGATGGTGAATATATATTTATATACTTGCAATTTTCTTCATGTTAGTAATTGGTACGTAAATAAAGAGAGGGCATGTATTTTTATCTCATGTTCCCCAATAATTTGCTTTCTTTCTTCTTCCAATCTCTTTACAACTTCCACTTCTCTCTCCCCTCTTCCCTTCTCACCCCCCAACAGAGGTGTTCAAGATTGGTTGAACCTAAAGCAGAGATGAAGATGGCACATGTACATATGAGAAGATAACTGATATTCTGGCTTATGTGTAGTTTATTTAGATCGGTTTTATCCTGCATGTTTGTGTAGTTAAGTGGCCATATGTTAAGTTCCTATTTGCAAAATTAATTCCCTTCATGAAGCTTTAGTGCCGCTTTGTTTCTGTTGTTTGCTTTTTCTGCTTCATTTCTGTTGTTTGCTTTTTATCTGTAAAGTGAAATGACTTAACAATTCTTTGTGGGCATAATCTTTAAAAGTGGCACTTGGTTTGGTTGGAAATTGAAGTTTTTGATAAATGGAGAATCAAATAAATCCAATAGTCTGGCAGCACACTTTTGCAACAGTTTGATGCATTAAACTACCTAACGCTTATATTTATCACTTACTTTGGAACTTGATGTCAGAAACTCCCACTCTACCAAAGTAAAACATATAATGCATGCTTAATGGATCTCCATGTTGTCTCACTTGTTGCTAAATTTGGCAGAATATTCAAAGAATGTAGTGACTCAATGCCAGAAAAAGTTTTGAGCAACTCACCTGTGAAAAAATCTGCTTCATGAAGTCCAACAACTTGATCAACTAGCAGTGGTTAAATTAAGTTTATTGACTGAAATGAGATGGAGAAAGGACTGGTCCTTGTGATCTCAAACAGCACAACACTACCAGAAGTATATAGAAGCAGTATCTTTGTCAAATAGGAAAACAAACACAGCCAAAGTATTGATAGACACAATCCAAATTATGGGGAAGCCATGAAAATCTTATAGTCTTTAAAGAAAAAGAATAGAAACATTCTGAATATGGAGCACTAGGCCGACAATACCCATGATTGAGGTTGGTTAGCTTATCAAAAGCCCATTCAAATTGAAGTCTCATCCTGCATTGTTGATCTCAATGTTTGTAAGAAGAATTTAATGGAATAACTTCTCTATAATGGAAGTGTCTAAAAGATGTGCTATAATGAATAGAAACTCATGAAATTACTTAAGAGATGATATTCATTGTGATAGCATCATCAAGTCCTTATCAAATTAGTCGACTACACGAATCTTGTTCCTCCATTCCCCTCTATTAAGTATCAGGGTTTCATTTAATCCAAAATTTTTTAAATCTTTTCTCACCAATTATATCCACGTCCTTTTGGGCCTTCCCTTGACTTTTTATAGCCTTCGACTTGGATTGACTCACTCCTTCTAATCGTAGCCGTTTTCAGTCTCCATTGGACATGTTCAAACATCTAAATCCACTCTATCTCATCTTGTTATCTATTGGTGCTACTCCTAAGTTTCCTATAATGTTTCCATTTTCTAATTCTATCCTTTCTTATCTTGCCACTCATCCATGTCAGCATCCTCATTTTGGCTACACTCATCCTTTGTATATGTTGTTCCTTAACTGGCCAACACTCTAATCCATAGAGCATGGATGTTCTTAAAGTCATCCTATAGAATTTTCCTTCAATTTGAGTGGCACCCACCAATCACGCAAAACTCTAGAGGCACATCTCCATTTGTTCCAACCCACTTAGATTCTTTGGGTAACATCCCTCTCAATCTCTCTACTCTCATGAATTATCGATCCCAAGTATTGAAAGTGATCTTTTTGGAGGGACTTCTTGCACATTAATCTTTACCGGTGCTTCACTCCCACTACTCAGTAAAATTGCATTCCATATACTCTGCTATAGTTTGGTTAATTTTAATCCTTTGGACTTTATAGCATCTCTCCACAGCTCTAGCTTTGTATTTACGCCCTCTCATGTCTTATCAATCAAAACTAGGTCATCTGTAAATAACATGGACCATGGAATTTCTTTGTGTAACTATTTTATTAATTCATCCATGAGCAACGTGAAAAGGTCCGGGCTCAATGTCAATCCTCGGTGTAATCCTAATGAGAGGGAAACCATTGGTCTCTTTGGTAGTGGTCTTAACATTTGTTACAGCTCCCTCATACATATCCTTAATTATGTCTATATACCCCATGAAACCTCTTTCTCACCCAACCTCCACCATATTGACTCTCTAGGGACCTTATCATAAACTTTTTCAAAGTCAATAACAACCATGTAGAGGTCCTTCTTCCTCTCCCGATATGTCTCTATCAATTGTCTAAGTAGGAAGTTAGCTTCCATGGTAGACCTCCCAAGCATGAAACCAAACTGATTTTCTAGTACACTCGTCTATGTCGTACGCTCTTCTTAATCACTCTTTCCAAAGTTTCATGGTATGGCTCATAAGTTTGATTCTATGATAATTAGTGCAACACTGTATGTCTCCTTTATTTTAATAAATTAATATATTACAAAATACAATATAAATAAATTGAGTCCAATTATATCTCCAATGCTTTTATTATGTTTAAAAGTGAACAAGCAGTAGGAAGAAAGCCAAGAGGAGAAAATTCAGAGCTTAAAGTTACAGCTGACCGAATTACACAAACAACCATAACAATTAAATGGAAGAATAATCAAAACTAGAGTAGAATAATGAAAAAATATGGTTCGCATGAAAAAAAGGAAATTTAAAAGAAAAAAAAGAAGCCTGAAAGAACAGTTCACTTACATCATATGTGTCTACAAGGGCTAGAAAGTTATTTGGGAATGCCAACGCATATGACGTGAAAGCTGCCAGCTCACTTTGGTTTGTCTCACCAAAGATGGCACGTAATGAGTTTGACCACTGAAAAGCTTGCATACATACATTTCAATTAATAAGAACTCAGATAAATAAACAATATGTTCATGGAAGGTCACACAAGGTGATATGACAAAATGCTAAACGAATTCGCCAACATTTCAGCATGAAGGTACCAAGAACTGTGTTAACGGGAATGTGTGCAAAAGTGGACAAAAGGGCTTCACATGCTCTAAGAGAACAATGAATAGACACAAGAATAGAACACACTATTTTCTGAGGAAACCTGCATCCATCATATGGCATTTGGTATGTATTATTGTGGGAATATGCAGATATAGGATGAGAATTGACTGTCAATATATACCTGAATAACAATATAATACCATGCGTGCATATGTACCTATAATTATGAACTTTGACTATGGGAAAGGCATATTCCCATAATTGGTTTATAGAACATATATAGCTAAATTCTGGTTCTCTTCCCTTAGACTAGTTAAAAGATTACAAAAATAGTAAAATGGTAGACTTCCAAGTATTCTGACAATACATTCCACATTTTGTGCAAGAGTGAGTGAAGAAGTACTTTGCTACAGTAATGTAAGAAGTGGCATGGAATGTGAAGTTCTACAGTCTCTTGTTCATGAGTGTAATGGCTCACATGGCGGGTTGACTACTGAACAAATATGACAACATGCTGCAGAACTCTACATAAGATATGAGTACTGGATGGAATATTTAATACTCAGGTTGTATGGAAAGATCAAAGAAACAAAAGGAACTGTTAGTGACAAACACCTGAAGTTTTCTGAGCCAGGTCTGAACCAGACCAACAAAATCAGCACAAGTAACAGAGCCATCACAACTACAAAGTGCTTTGTCCACAATCTCATCAGGGCCCTACAAAATAATTGAATGTAAGTCAAGCAGACTGATAACTTCACATGATAATAAGTAAAAAATAGACCAAGGCAGCACTGTACAATTGAAGAATAAAAAACATCTAAAAAGGGCAGCCCTGGTGCACGAAGCTCCCGCCTATGCGGGGTCCGGGGAAGGGACGGACCACAAGGGCCTATAGTAGGCAGCCTTACCTTGCTTTTGCAAGAGGCTGATTCCACGCCTTGAACCCGTGACCTCAAGGTCACATGACAACAACTTTTACCGTTGCGCCAAGGCTCCCCTTCTAAGAATAAAAAACATCTGCCACTGCTTAAACAAAATGACACCAAATCATTTGGTGATGGTGTCCTAAAAAGTGTACAATTTGGAGATCTGCAGTTCAAAAGTGTCGTGACAAGTATGTACTTCCATTTATAACATCTGCTACTAACTAAGAGTGGGCACTGACAATTTTTTGACAAAGAAAGGAGAAATAACTAATTGTAAGAACACCATCAAGGCCGGGTAAGCTGTAAAACAGATCAGCTCCCACTAGCCCATGACTGCTCTATCACTCTATTCAAGAGTACTCTCAGGCGAGCCTAAGGACACTATCAAGAAAAAGATTCAATCTGGCCAACATTCAAGTGCCAAAAGACATTGCCAATTCACCCACTGATGACATCAAATCAAATCGGCTCATGTAATAGCTTGAGAACAAGCCACTTTTGCAGCTTATAATTCTCATCGGCAGTCTGCGCCAAAGTACAATATTTTTTAGCCCTATTTGACTGCAAAAGGTTTCCAGCTTCAGAATGCAATGATAATTGGCTTAACAAATGCTAATTGATCAAAAAGAATTTGGCAAGAAGAATCTACAGTGTTTATTTTGATTGTTGTACAGATTTAGTCAGTGAATCTTTTCAGTTTTTCAAACTGATCCTAGGTAGCAAGTTCCATTAGTTTCAATGTAGTTCAGACTCAGGAAATAGTATGATTCAGTTTTAGCTTTCAAAGGCACACCTATACTCTATAACTATTTGTAAGCGCATCATTTATAACATGTATGTTCATGTGAAAAGGTTAACTCTTGATCAAATTCTGGATAAAACAGGTAAATACTTCATCAACTGGAGAGCTAAGATATAGAAGAAGATTATTTGTTTCATGAAAAAATAAGAGAATAAAGCTAATATTAGCTGCAAATAGGTGTTTATAGACAGGACTTCCTTAACATACAAAGCTATTTGGAAGAAGAGAAGCTATGATACTATGATCACACTGACATAATATGAGCACAGTAACAAGGTTGTAGGGAAAGTACAATTGTTAAGTAAAGGATATTGACAAATGGACAGTTCAACACCCAGAATATCAGCCTGAAAATATGGTAGACTCTCATTGGTCTGGTTATTGGTGATTATTACCAACCATGAATGAGCTAACAAAGGCATGAGAATGTGTTCCACGAAGTGGTATGCCAAACAAGTTTCCAGCTGCAACATTGCTGCAATTCAGGATACAAACAAGGATATGAGAGACATACTGAAAGTTTAATCAGATGAATGATGAAAATTGCAGAAAAGATATGACACCAACATTTGCTATCTGATCCTTATATGAACAAAGTGGAAACTGCTGCACAAACATTATAAGAATGGGCTATCTCTTTTGCCAAACATATCATAGCAAACAATGAGTCAAATGATAACATCAAATCAGCTCAACTAAACAACGGAATTAAATGCAGAATCATCAAGATATCCATACCTCAACTTGTGAGCATGGAAACCCATTGGAAAATTACCAAGATGCATATCCATATGAAATGGTAGTTTTTATCTGCTCCAATAATGAATCATTGGTTTAACTGAATATCTAAATAAAATAGGTATCTAATTAGTATTGTATAGCCATCTTTCCCTTCTGTCTGGCTATAGCTGCAATCCCTGAATCTAGAACTGCATTGCATTCCATTGTAGTTCTGACAAAACATTCTCAAATACTAGGGCCTTGAACATGTTGGATAAGGCTGAATTTATCTTTGAATCAGCTATAGTTCATGTGGTCATTACACACACACGCGCACTTCTCTCAGTATAATTCCCATTAATCCAGAAATCAACATGAAAGACAGTAACAAACGAGAACTGAAAAAGCTCCAAATAAGATGTACATCAAAAAGAGGCTGAAGCTACCAATAGTGTATGATAAGGACAAGTCAATGACTGTAGCATTCTGCTTGTCGATCCTAGAATGTAAGATATGAGAAACGAAAACCACTACGAGAATGTCCCAGAATATTACAGGACAACTTCAATTGATACACAAATACACTGTTTAATCCATCCATTTAATAAAGTTGCATATCTTCTATGTCTCTGATACATAAAGTCATAATTCCCATATTTCCAGCATTTGCATGATGTTTGTCTTTGCAGTACACTCAATAGTCCTCATCCCCTCAACCCAGGAACCAGGCTCTTTTAGCCAAATTTGCTTGTTTTCCAGGTTCACCATCAATAGATTTAATTTGTGCTCATATACAGTCCAACTACAGCAAATGTAGTTTTATCTCAAATGACAAACATATTAAGGAAGTGGGAACAATAGATGATTTACCAAATATCATCAGGTTTGAGGAAAACGAGACTTGACCACTTAGCCATGTTGGTTAAGTGCCTCATCTCATAACCAAAACGCTGCAGGTCTAGAGTCCAATGATTATCTATCCAGAAAAAAGAATCAGGAAATTAAGAGCAATTTACCCAAAAGGGTGCAAAGCCTTAGCCATGAAATATGTTTCCGATGTTCTATTTGGGATTGCCTGATTCATGTGCTCTCCTATATGCGAACTTCCAAGATCACAAGGATCTTTTTCATGATTATAGTGTTTGATGAACAACAATAACGATGGTTGACAATCAGCAACTAATGGCCCAAACACATTATGGCAGAAGTACAAAGGAGGGTCAAAAGAGAAATAACTTTTCTAAGTGACATATGTTTAACAGAACCTTTAGTCCAATGGGTGGTGCTATGCAGGATAGGATGGACAGGAGAAAGAGCAAGAGCTTCAAAATAACATTGAAGTTACGGAGGCAAGAACTGACCTGGTTGCATCAAAGCCACCCATGTAGCTGTATTTTGATGCACTTATTCCACCATCAGGTCCCTGCATACCAAAAGAAAATTGAAGCTAATTCTGATAAAATTAATATTTTATAAGCATTTGCAAGAGAAGGAAATGAAAAAAAATAAGAAGCTTGTAACCTGTGCCCGTCGAAGCCCAAACTCAAGTAGAAGTTTGGACTTCCCTGCCACAAATCTGTGTCTTGCAGCATTAGTAGCAACTAAGGAGGCATAGTTGACAAGATTTAGAAATGGGGTTTCCAGCAGCTGAACCACCTGCAATGCAGTAAAAGAAAACTTGTTTAGGTGACAACATATTAAAGCAGTAAACTATAGAACCAGGAGTTATGCATATATAGCCAACCAAAAGATAAAATCTTAGAAATAAAAAAAAAAAAAAAAAATTCTATATTTGTCAGCAGAAAAACTTAGTGAAGACACTCACAGCAACAGGTCCTTCAATCCTCAACAAGGGTATCTTAGGAAAAACAACAGATCCCTCAGAAATAGCATAAACTTCAACGTCAGAGCAGTCAATTTCTCTTAGATAATTGAAAAACCCTTCCTACAGAAGAACAAATGATGGTCAGTAGTGTGTTGTGCAGGAAGCATTACAAATAATGGATCAGTTATGCATGACATGAAAAGAAACAACTAGCTAACCACATGAAATAAATCATTTCTCTTAGATAATTGAAAAAACCTTCATACAGAAGAACAAATGATGGTCAGTAGTGTGTTGTGCAGGATGTATTGCAAATAATGGATCACTTATGCATGACACGAAAAGAAACAACTAGCTAACCACATGACATGAATCAAATCCCAGATCCCACTGATGTTTAAGGCCAATAGGAAAGATACAGCAAAATGGACCATCTTCGGAATCAAGTTAATAGAAAATACCAGTCACTATATGTTTAAGTGTTCCGTCTTTCTTCTAATTCTATGCTCTTGCATGCCTGTTTGTTCCTTATACCCACAAACATCTATTTACTGTTAAGTTCCACACTGTAGTAAATACAGCTAAATGCTAGCAATGGTAGATTTTGCGTCAGTATGTCTGATTGCTAGAAATTTCTAAAGATAGAGAATTAGATGAGCATATATTCATGATCTAAATCTGCTAGAAATGGGTTATAGACTTCCGATATCATCTGAGATAGAATAGAGATGTCCCATAAACAAAGCATATGGGATGTCCTTAGTACATAATAACATGTATTACAATGCTCTCATATTATAACTTTTGCATGAAAATTTTTAGTTATAGTTGGATGATGGTTTTAATTTGAGACATTCTTAACCTTCAAGTCAACTCAATGACACATGTTGTTTGGAAGCCGGACCCATACTGATAACAGGACAAAAATAGAATAGAGGTAGATAATCCAGTCTTTTTATTAGACCCAGAAGATTCATGGAAGGCCTGATCTTTGTAATGGAACTCGAACTAGTTTCTTCAAGTGTCAAGTAGAAGCGAGTTTTAATTTTTCATGCATATTGAAACACTAGGTTGCTAATGAAAACCTGTACAATTTTCTTGTAAGATAACAGGAAGTTCTCAATTATTAACTCCATTAAACCACAATTTTCCTGTACTGCTTGTGAAGTATGAGAGAGAGAGAGAGAGAGAGAGAGAGAGAGAGAGAGAGAGAGAGAGAGAGAGAGAGAGAGAGAGAGAGAGAGAGAGAGAGACAGAGAAGAAGAGGGAGCAAGGTGGTCAAATTTGGGAAACTTACTCCATTCTCATCTGAAGCAATAATACCCATGAATAATGATCAATCCTCTTATGCAACTTTTTGATAAATGAGAAACAATTGAGTTTCACAAGCTAGTTAAATGCACTGACATTACTCTCAATCAGAAAGGTTGCTTTGCAGATTTTCAGCTTGTCAATGAGACGATTAGGTTGGTCTGGTGCTTTCATAGAAATCTTTGCAACATGTATGTGCAAAAAACTTCTAACATGAATATGATTGACCTCCCTATTTCAACCTTTTGCCTGAAAAAGTTCAAAATCAAGCTTAACAAGCTTGTTCTACCATGACAACATGGTTTTTTATCTTAGTTGCACTCTGATTGTCACTAAAGAACCTAAGTGCCTGACGGAACACACATCTCTTTTACCAGATGTTATATCAAAGTATACTTGTTTTAGGATCTTGCTCTGTTGTCTATTTATTGCTCAACTCATTTGTACTCTTATTCATATTCTTTAACTCCATAAAATGTGAGATAGTACATAATGTAAAAAAAATTAGTGCTTTCTCAGCTTACCAGTAATTAGCTACCTAAGGATTCACGTGTGAAGGAAACAATTGTAACCAAAATGTCACCTATAAAGCTAAGAGTGCCAGTAGGAGTAGTTGCTCAAGGTGCACATGGAGAAGTAAGCTGTTCATCATGACTGGCACACAAAAATTAGGCAACAGCCACAGATCAATGCATTCAGATGATGCTAAACATTTATTTTGTGTCTTCAAAAAAAAAATTAAATTTGATGGTCTTGATTCCCCATTTAAAGAAACATCAGCTAAAAGCATCCAATGGGCATGAAATTTGGAAATGTAGCCTATCAAACCCATTCACAACTAACCATTCTGAACATGATGAATGGCCTAGATTTTCAAAACTATCACCAAGCATGAAAAAGGGAGAGCCCACTTCTCCACACACCCTACAGCGATTACGCCTACCAGGACTCTAAAGCTAATAACCACGCAAGCAACTTTCTGGAGAAAATTACCACAAAATGAGCAAGAAAGTTCAGCTGATCAATATAGTTATTTTCTGGGTTTTTTTTTTTTTTTTCCCACACTCCCAACAAGTACTCTTTAGGTATATATTTTGTTATTCTTTTACTTCTCTTGAAAAGATTTGCCTTCACTAATGTTATTTCCTTGATGCATAAACCAAAAGAATTAAAAAATAATAATAATAATTCTCCCATTAGTACCTTTGATATTTCACTGATGGGTCTCTACTTTCTGATTAAATATACCCAAAATCACAAAGATAGCAAAGTACTTAGGTAAACTGAAGTACCTCACATGAAGAAGGCAAAGCAGAACGTAGAAAGGAAATTTCCTCCTCCTTAAACCTGAAATTAGCAATAAAATGGATGCATTCTTCTAGACCACCAAAGATAGTGTATTCACCTCCAAAAGGGTTCCTCCGGAAATATAAATCAAACCTGAAACACCAAGTTATGACAGTAAAAGAAGTGCTTACAATCTATACAGAGAATCTTCGACGGGATTTCTTCATCATTCAAATATGCATATGATAGTTCAACTAATAAAAGGAAAGTCCAGTAAACCCAAACTCATAACTATTGTACACATGCAATTCTATAATAGTATCAAATGGATGGAGACATCTCCAAATCTGCCATGTAGAAAGAGGCATTCACTTAAAAGTTGGAACCTCATCATCTGCTGCCATTCAACGATTAGCCAGATATGAGATAAGCTGCAGGCTGGATAAGTGAGCATCCAAACCTCCATTCCAAGCACCTCCAAATTAATATGGTTAACTACCTAAACTGTATACAGATTTTAAACATGTTTAGTCCTACTACCATTAAAGAAAAAAACAAACAAAATCTTTGCTCTATTTAAGAGTTTAGTTGGACAACTGAAGTCTAAATAATCAGTAACTTCCAAAAAGTCAACACCTTTAACATGCTTAATTCCAAACAATCAACATCTTTAACCTGCAAATTGTAAGCCAAAACAATATGCAATATGCTCACCAATTATCACCTATTGCAAGTATGGGTTTTATGGAAAATCCACATGATGCTACAAATTTCCATACTTGATAAGTCAGTATGACTTGTAGATGTGCAGAATACTCTAGAAGAAGCTGGTCCTTTTTCTCCACCGGCATGTAGAGTGGGCTTTTTTTTTTGCAGCAAGGAGTTTTCTCTAACAGGAGGTGACCTTTTCAGCAAAATCCTGGATGACACTGCTCGCTAAGGAGAGTGAAGATACTTCTGATTTTAGGCAAAATGCTATAATTAATGAATGATAAAGCTTATATCTAAGATGTCCCTTTGACTGCTTCCTAAATCTGTTGGATTATGTCTCATTTTGAGTATCCAATTCTTGCTCCTACTGGATGGAGTACCAAACACCCACAATGATAGCCGCCGTACTTCCCCTATTTAGATCTGGTAGCAGCCTAAGCAGCTCAAAGCCAGTCATGAAGGTGATGATGACAGAAGCCTGAAAAAAAGGGGTCATCAATCATCCTAGTCCACTTAAGCAGGACCACTGTTAAATGGGATACAAATCAATATGCAATTTAATAATTAGGGAAATTATTTTTGTCCTGTTTAACCAAGTTGGCTGCCCATGAGAAAGTCCTTGTTTTAGACTATATTTCTATTGCCTCCTCCTCTTTTAGAAAGCATCCAATTCATTGTGGTTGGTGACACCAACCGTGCCTTGTACAAAGCAGTTCTTAAAGCTGTGTAAATTGTCGTTTGCATTTTAGCTGCCACCAAGCATACTCTATTAAAGCAGCCCCGCATGCAACCGGTATAACTACAACTACTTCATCAAGCCCATCATTCCCTCTATCATTGTCAATAGTCTGAAAGAAAACATATAAAAGAATATGCTCCTGTAGCTTAATTAAACTATGAAGATAATTTCCAACGAGCAACCGCCAAGTCCATCAGTTAGTTTGTAGATGCAACCAGACAAGCAGATTTCACAATATTAACGGAGTTAAAAATTCCACACAGATAGTTAATCCTACGAGGGCAGCAATCACCAAACACAATAGGCATTACATTCCCCTCATAGTCAGCATATTATCTTGCCCTAATCCATCATTCGCACCATTCTCACAGTAACTTCTCCCAATAACAATTTCAATCTAGCACAAGCAATCGAAATCTATACGAGAACAAAAACAAACTCACAAATAATAATCAAAGCAGGGCGAAAAAATGAAGAAATCAAAACTCCAGAGAATTCAAAACTCACACGGCTCTATCTTGATGCTTGCCAGCTTTCCAATAAGCATAAGCCATGGTAAACTGATATAGATCGGTGAGAAGTGGAGTAACCATCGGATTTGTGGGCCCATGGAGTGACGAAGCTTGCGATTGCTTCTCTTTCATCAATCCGTTGCAGTTCCCCCGTGAATCCATTCGTTTCGCCGCAGCAGAAATCCCCTTCTGGATTTATTTTAGGGTTTGGTTTGCTCTTCTACTCCTTCTCCCTTGTTCGGTTTGCGGTTATATGACTTGGAGGAGAGAGAGAGAGAGGAAATGTTGTGGCCGTTAGCAACCAAGAAGTGGGTACATTTATTTTCCTACTAATAGACAATTGTCACAAGCACACGGCACATATCCTACGGAATCGGTAAAAAAAACTAAAGACGGGACTTGTTCGCGTTCTCTTGACGATTGGGAAACTTAAGAGGGAAACAAACAAGCGAGCAGACTGGCCGTCCGTATATAGTGGTTCGTCCTGCCCAGTTATTTATGGGAAGTTTTGTGTCGTGCATTGGACGCCGAGGGGTCTCGTTCAAGGAAGAAAGGTGAGAAATGCTAGAGTCTAACCACACCATCCGTTGCGTTTCCTCTCTCAACTTTCTATATGAAATATGTGGACTGAGTATTGCAGCGGTTCTCCCCTGATAAAAAAGTTAGACTTTTTAAGAAAAGAGTTATCCAATGGATGGACATGCCTTTAGAGTAGAGACTGTTTTTGGAAGATCTAATCCGGTCATCGTGTTAACTCAAAAGAAATCAATTAATTTGGATGATCCCATCACTTGTACGAACTTTCATAAAAAATAACAATAAAAATTGACGGTCTAACATGCGATATATAAACATATAGGCCAGAAGCATTCACTGAACATGAAATTTTACATTTAGGTAAGCATATTCTTACAGCCGTCCATCCTATCATCTTTACGTATGTACTTGCAAGTTGCAACATTTTATGGTGTCTTTTAAAAATAGTGGGACAAAAATCTCGTGGACGATCCCAACCTTCGGATTGTTTAAGATATAAAAATATAGGCCAAAAGCATCCAATGAACATGAAATTTTATATTTAGCCTAGGGAAGCATATTCTTATAGCCGTCCATCCTATCATCTTTACGTGTGTACTTTCAAGTTGCAACATTTTATGGTGTCTTTTAAAAATAGTGGGACAAAAATCTCTTGGACGATCCCAACCTTCGGATTGTTTAAGATCTCATTATCGTTGGCAGCATGCTCTATCTAAGATGGGGCCAACAACAAAAGTTGATACCTGTACGTTTCTTCGATTTTACTTTTGGGAAAGATTGGCAGCTACACCACTAAAATGGTAAAAGCAAACATCTTTGCGTATAAAAGATCCCTTAAAATGGTATCGACTAGAGATGAATTTTCGTATGTAAGATCATCCAAAGTACATCGTCCGTTAGACTAGGAAATGGAGGTCCCGTGCACCCAAGAGTTGAGTCATTGTGAAAGCCTACAAACGGTAGGCTTAGAGCTATATGATTTGGCATAAGTTTTGCATACGTAGCAAGGTAAGCAGATAAATTGTTTGGATCATTGGCTTTCATATTTTTGCAGTGCATCGTTGAATTTTTTACATCACAGGTACCGTACAGAAGCTCAATGAATAATATTAAAATTGCCTGCGAAGGGATTAGTGGTGCTTAAGAGGAGATGGTCTGATATAATATGAGATTATGTGGACTATATCATTCTTAGTGGTGCTTGATTTGAGATGAGAAGAAATAGTATCCCCTCATCTCAATGTTAATGGTGCTTGAGATGAGTTGAGATGAAAATCATCTCATCCTAACTCACAGTCAAGTTCAATTTTAGTTATTTGACCTTGTCTCATGTCAAACTTGGTCATCTCAAGCTAGAATTCATATAATCTCATCTCATGTCAGCTCATTCCATCTTAAGAACCACTAACAACATGTAAAATATATTAAAGTTGGCTAGCTCATATTTATGTGTACCTCTAACATGGGGGTTAGTAGTACTTGAATAGTTATTATCTGGCTTGAGATGAGATCTAACTTGAGCTGGATTGAGATGACCCAAATGTCACATGAGATGGCTGAAAATTTAACTTAACCGTGAGTTAAGATGATATGATTTTCATCTCAACCATCCCAAGCACCACTAAATAGACATGAGGAGTCATTACTTCATCTTAGCCCAACTCTAGCACCACTAACAGTTATATGGTCGATCTATATCATATTAAGTTAACTCACTCCATCTCAAGCACCACTAACACCTCAAAAGACAAATAGATCATTAAAATGACATGCAAGGCATCAACTCAATCAAATTAGTTTAGACATCTAGTTTTGTTGGACTAGCAAAGATGTTTGAATTATAGATTATAGATGGAGAGTAGCTTATAAATTGTGAATCTACGATAAGAATCATGTTAATGTTTCTCATTGCTTGAAAACGTGCATAAACTAGAATTGCTCTTGGTTACAAACTAGGATGTCTCTAAAGAAAGAGTTAATACTCCAATGACATGACTTATCTAAATTGAAATAAATCATCTGAAAACTATAGGCATGACTAGCTTAATCTTAAAATAACCTATCCAAGAAAGCATTCACTCACACATAAAAAAAATATCCCATGAACATCTTATCTATACTAAGTATAAGAGTCAAATGAGAAAGATGAAAACTTATCTTTAGCTGCTTCCAATTGCTAAGTTTTAAAGTTTTAGCCGTGCATGATGGTCGATCAACAGGCAATAGTTAAAGAACTTTTTATAGGTCTTCTTCAGCTCCTCTTCTCACTTGGACATTTTTCTTCTCTTCTATGGTTCAAGGAGCAAGGAGAAGAACAACCCTCAAGAGTAGGCATTTTTTAGCTTAATATAAAGAGGTTAGATTCCTTAATTGGCGAGAAATTAGTTAAAAAGGAAAAAAAGAAATTCTTCTCTTAAGAAGTGACTTGCCGAAAAAGCATTATTATACCTCTTCTTGTTTGTTTCCTTTTCTTTTCTTTTCCATATTCTTTTCTTTTTCTTCTAAAAATGTCCCACAAACAATCCTTTCAAATTGTATTAAAAAGCCCAAATTAGGACTTTTTTACATAGTAGTTAAGCTTTTCTATTTGAAAAAAGGAAAGTATTTTCCTTTAGGATAATGAGTGAATAGCTGAGAGAAATAATAGAAAGCTTGCTCATTTAGGACACTTTCTAATTAGAAAAGTCTGTAACTAAGAAATTAATAGTGACAGAAGCAAACTTTCTAAATTAGCAAATATCTTAATTTAGAAAGTTTTTAAAATGAAAAGAGTATTTGTTTTAATCTTAAAATTCTCTTTGATCAATCTCCACTATCTATGTGATTATCCAGTGAATCTCTTGATCTGCATGGCTAGATCTCGCTCCAATAAGGTCAATGGCTAAGATTAATCTTACAATAAAAACTTATAAATTAGCCAGCTTAATTCTTATTTTTAACAAACTAAATTACTTTAACTCCTAACACGGACTAGAGAATAGAATATAGAGTTATAAATTGATGCATGAATGATATTCATTGGGAAGCTGTATACAATTTTATTTTTTTTGAAGTTGAGGGTCTTAGTAGATCGGAGCCTAACTCTTAGTGCAGAAGGTTGATAGTATGGGTCTAAGAAACGAAGAATTCCTTGAAGTAAAGTTTAGTCCGAGATATGCATGCTACATGACATGTTATTAGAAAGCAGCCAGGTTAAAACAGTTTGGGCTGGTTTGTATTTTTCGAACATGATTTTGCTACTTTTTGCTTAACTTTAGCCTTTTCTCATTAAATGAAAAAAATTATAAAATTTCATTTTCCACATTCTTATGCCCTCCCTTGTCAAACTGCATCCACTCCTTTTGAGAAAATCCATATCGTGTCCACATTTTGAGTTCTGACGCCTTGCCATGTATCATATGTTTCATGGGTTTCTTTTTTTTATATTATTATCTGCTTTTATTTTATTTCTTTGGTGGTTAGCAAATCATTCAAAAGGGGTAATAACATGAGTTTCTTGGTATTGAGAAAGAGGTCGTCCTGGCTGACAGTCTTCAAAATTGATGGGTCAAAAACGTTCTTTTTGCCGGGTCAAATATTTCTTCGAGAATTCAAAGTAAAAAATCAAATATGTGATATAACAGTTATCTCGGAGTATGTTAGGGGTAGCTGGTAGAAGTGGAATCAAATTCTATGGCTGATTTCACCCTTTCATGGAAGGCTTCAAAACTGCCAGCATTCTATTCCATACATCACAAGGATCGACAATATTGTTCGTTTCCTTCTCTTTTCCTACACAGAATTTTGATCTAAACCAAGTTTAGGGTCATGCATTATTGATACTAATAGCAGCCTCATTTCCATATGCAAGAGTAAGAAAAACTTCTTGCCAGAACGTGGACACGTTGCTTATAAATAAAGATCAGAATATTTTATCTATTCAGAATAATTTGCCTGTATCTCAAGTCTGAAAGGTGCAAGTAGCAGGTGGGTAGAAAATCACTCTCTGCCAAATTTGGTTCATCGGTCACCTCCCCCTCCTCAATGGTTTGTAATTCTGGGGCCAAACAGTTACTGTTCTTGTCCGAACTCCGTGGATTCACAGGTTCGGCTTAGGTTACATGTGAAGCCAAGTCGATTGCTGATCAAAACCAGATGTTCTGCGCCTCATCTTAAATAAGTCACAACCCTACAAATCTTTTCCATGGGATCATTTTATTCTAGGTGTAAAAAAGGCGTAGGGGAACAAGTCTTAACAGATTGGATACTTTGAATTTTTTCCCCCAAACAAATGGAAGCTTAAAATTGTCCGATGGGCTGAGAATTTTAGGGGCTGCAGCCTAAGACAGGTCCTAGGAGAGATTGGTTTTGATCACAGAATATTGGTCCCTCGTGTACTTTTAGCTGTGTCCATATAATTAAACTACTTGATAAAAGAGAATTACTAGTAAGAAGACAGACATCTTAATAAGCAAGACTTCCACAAATCCAACACACGTATATCATGCCCATTTTTCGTGATTTAGACTATTGATTGGTGGTTGTCTTTTGTCGATGATCCTCATTCCTTTGAACAAGTGTGGCAAAAAATGTGTGTTTTTAAGATGCTTCAAGGTCATCGGTCCTTTGCATGCTCTAATCTTGCAAAACTGATCCGTGTTTGGCATGCGTGGGCCTATAGCACAAGGGCTTGCACAGCATGTAATAGGCCTAGTAAAATACAACACGACACGATAATATGACACACATTTAGTGGGTTAAGGTCGAGTCTTATCGTGTTCATGTCATTGATAGTTTCAACCCAAAAAATACACGCTCAAAATTGTGTCGTGTTTATGTCAACCATTAGGACCTATTGTGCTGACCCGTCTGACACGCAACCTTGTAAAATTTCGAGTTGACCCGAATGACATGTGACCTTACACTAAATAGGACGGTTTCTGAGTAACAGTCCTATATTTGAACTGTTATAGGACAGTTAATAAATAACCGTGCTGCTATACGTTATATAGGACGGTTAATAAATAACCATCCTATATAATTAAAGGTTTTACAGTCGTATATTTATATAGGTTCCTATAGGCTATAGGACAGTTAATACAAAACCATCCTATATTTTTATACGTTCTATAAGACAGTTGATAAGTAGGCACCTTATATTTGTATGTTATATAGGACGGTTATTAAATAATCATCCTATATTTTAGGGTTCTATAGGACAATTATTAACTAACCGTCCTATATTTTAATATTCTATAGGACAGTTATTTGTTAACCGTCCTATATTTAATTAGTTATATGAGACCGATACTAAATACCTGTCCTATATTAGTTAAAATGTACAACTTGTATTACTATCCAAGTGTCCAATGTGTGACTCCACACACAATTCTCTCTCTCCATTATGCGCAACCTCACGTATCAAAACCTTGTCTTGACTCTTGAAGCCTTGAACACACCAACCTCTCATCATTAAAATTTTGAAATAAACAAGCACACACATTGACACATACTTGAATCAAAACAAAAAATGGAATACATCTATAGTAATGGACTGATGTGTCAAAATAATATATTCACATTCAACCTGCTATATTTATAATTATTGTACACATTTACTTCCAACATTCTATAACTTCTCCATACAATTCACATTAAATTGAACAAATAAAAGCACACCCAATCACCCATACTATACATGATACACTCACTGTTCTTCATGGATAGCCACATCTCATATATCATATGTCTCGTTCAAGACACCAACTTTCCAATCCCATCATTGAAAGTTTGAAACAAAGAAAGTACATACATTAAAACAGTGTACTTCAATCAAAAGAAAAATAGACCACATCCATAGAAATGAAATGATCTTTGTATTATATTTGAGTAAAATGTATATATATGATTGATACATTCATTTACATCACTGAACTACAAATTAAAATTCATAATTTAATCTATCTATTCCATTCTAATATCATCTAGATCCAATTGGGAGTAACTCTTCCTACTTCCCAAATCCGCTTGCATGAAACATATAATAACTTAGTTTAGACATGTAATCTTGGATTCAGTCAGAAAATATACAAAACAAAAATGTAACATTAGTCAATAAGTCATACCTTTCTCAATTGTAAGATTGTAACTCCATTACGAATGAGGGTTCTCGTGTATCTGAGAACATAATACCCACACTTCCAATCAAAATTTTGTTTAAGGCACTACAAACCAATATCACCAAAGACAACAGAAAAGGTTCAAATATCATGTTAAATAAGTTCAAGTTTAAAATTATAGTAAAGAGTCTAAAGAGCAATAATTAGTAAACCTTACCTTGGCCTTCTTTCAGTTGAATTTTGCTGGGTGGTCAATACCTTCCCGCTCAGCCCATTTATGACATGCACTACACACATATAATTGAAAAGCATTAGATTATGAATATTATGATAGTTGTCACTTATCAGGTGAGTAATTATATTATAATGAAAGGAATAATAAAGACTTACTTGTTTATAATTTCTATCAGGTGTTCCTGAATGTGCACTCCGCACGAATCTAAAAAAATTGCATGACCACCATGCACATCCAAAGCTAGCAGCATCCAATGGAACCTATAAAAACAATAATTCAATTATATGTTCTCAAATCTTAACTGATATAGATATTCGTGTGTATGAATTATGAAATTGAAATGACATAATTTAGCAACATATGTTACAATGTACCCGCTATTGTAGGGAATCAGTAAGGCTTGCCCCTTCGCACAACCCATGAGCCTAGGAATCATATCTTCACTTTGTTTGTCCGTGGGCAAGTAGTCCAATCAAAAGACAAGAGAAGGGTCAAATAACTTGTAGATGTCCTTGACCTCTAATCTTTGCAACTTATCATGCAAACACCTGCATTAGGAATTTGGGTTAATGTCAAATGATTATCAAGTGTTATTAAAAAAGCAAGTAATGTTACTTTGATTTGTAATAGTCTAACTCTAATAGAGCAGTTACATGACGACATACCCTATATAGATTACAATGTGCATGTATTCCAATTGAGCAATATTACATATGGCTAAGAGGTCTTCCTTGAAGAGTGGAACCTCAACCACATCTTTCGTAAGCACACCTACCTCTATCCTTATGGGGCTCATTTCCTTATCTTTATTGGCCACTTTGTACAGTACGCTTAAGAATGGAAGCATATTAGGTGGAACCTCTACTTAATCCCTACACTGTAGATGTAACATTTCAAAAATTAGTAATGAATATATACAACATATACTGGTATACTAGCATATATAAAAGAAGAGAGACAATAAGATCAAATTTTAATATTTTATCATATATTGGGATAAGGTCTTGATGATCATGATGATGAGAGTTAAAAGAAGCACATGAATTCCATAAAATACCTCTAATCATTACTTTAAGTAAGATTACAAGTTCTAACCTAGGATAAGATAATAAAACTTTTTTATCTCTAATCATTACTTCAAGTAAGAATCTAAGATCATAAATTCTAACCTAGGATAAAACAACAAAACTTTTTGAGCTTCTAAGCACCTAACAAATGTTTACAATGAGCTTATGGGCACCTAACAAGTGCTTTGAACTTGTTAGTTGTTGCATTGTTCAAGTCCACACGTGACATGATACAACTATGCAAATATATAGAACTACCTGGGAAGGCTAGGACGGGGCTACACTTGCCACTACACCAGAATTTGTTGGCGGGGAGGTTGGCTTCAATTGCACCTTGTGCTGCTTCTGGTGATCCAACATGTTGCAGACAATATTAATCAATTAACAATTTAAGATGACTTAAAAAAGGTAGCAAAAAATGATGCCATAACTACAGTTATAATATATGTACTTTGGAATTGGATATCATTGGTTTGATAAGTTCCTCTGACTAATTCACACGATATCCAATTGCATCCCTAATAGTTTCAATATCATCCCCTTGTATTGGAAATGAAAGGGAGCATATGGTTGAATGGCAGCAGTAATGCACCCGCGCTTAGTGTGTGGAGGCATCAACTTGCCATGCAAGGTAGCAGAAGTCATGGGCCGAACCTTGTACAGTGTTGCCACAGCGACATAGTTCTCAGATGTATGTAGCTACAACATGCACTTACCCACCTGCATTTGAGAAATAGTGTATATATAATGATTAGTGATGTAAACTAAAAATGTTACTAAATAATTAAAATTGTAAAAGTAAACATGTCAATATACATTGTAAAAGTAAACTTGTTCTGTCAACTCTTCGTCTAATGGAGGACTAGGAGTGCAGCTATTGTCAGATTGGGGTGATTCTAGTTGAACTTGAACTTTAGGTTGAGCTTGAGGGCCAACATCATCCTGACATGAGGTTCTTCAGCCACCCTGGAGTTCCTTCAACAATTGATCTTGCACCTTTGCTATATATCTCCACAATAGTTTGCTTCTTCCATTTTTCTAAGTATTGTAGCGTAAGAGCCTTTTGTTTAAGGAAGATCTTGAAAGGAACAACACCACAACCTTGGCCCCTTACCCGGCCAGGGTGCTCATCCTTGTTGCCCATTGCCCTATACAGGATGTCCCCCTTTGCAGCAGTGTTGCTAAGAGTCCCTGTAGTTGCACTTGTTTGGGTCAACTCTTCCTGCACATATAAATATCATAACATGATCTAATCCCTATTATATATGTAATATTTATATAATGCAAGAGTATAAAAGTATAAAACTAGTTAAATAAGCAATTGGCACATAAAGTAAAAGTATAAAACTTAAAGCCTTAAACCACTTACAATTCTTGATGTAATTACTGCAGTTGCCTCATTAGTAAAGGTCTGGGAGTTACGCCATTTTGAATGTGCTATTTTCCATAGAAGAGCACGGTCGATGGGCTCTGTTGTCCCAACCTTCGTTTGTTGTTAAGAGAGACACTAAGTCAGAGTTAAGAAAATAAAAATCTACTGTGATTAGACAAATGAAATGTCACATGATATACTTACTTCATCTGCCTCTAATCATGTGTAGCCAACCCTTGAAAGGTGGTGTTGCATATGATTCTGTGCACGGGCCTTTTGTCCTTTTACATGCTTTGCTTGGACATCAAAGTAATGTAATCAAAATACAATCAAATATAATAATTACAAGAATCAAAATTTAGCTTGGTTAGTTCATGTTGTGATTACCGCAAAATCAGGAGATAGTCTATACTGTACAAATTGATTCCATGCTTCCTGATCAATGAAGCATGAATACAATTGAAGGACCATTTTAAGCCTAGAAGGATCATTGGAATTTGGAAGTATGTACTTCCTTGCATGCTCACTCTTTCATTTCCTCCATTATTCACCAGCTCCTAGCAATGCTTGCTTCTTGCACTCATCAGATACGACAAAGGCAAACTACAAAACAAAAGAAGAAGCAAGTTAATGACTACTGACTAATGAGTAGTGACTTAGTGTATCATATGCAAACAAAAACAAAATATATAAGGGACATATTATGTTATATGTATGAAGAATTTACATACCTTGACCATTTCCCATATTGCATCTTTGACTTCTAGCTATACAAGTCTCCAATCAGTCACTGAGACTAGCATAAGTCTTCTAACAGTGCAATATATGAAGCTAGCATAAGCATATGCAGTACCACCTATCGGTTGGCATCTACTATTGAATTGTACATTTTCTTTTATTCCCTTTGATGATCTCTTATTTATATGATCCATTTGTATTGGCCCCTTGGCCTTTCTCTTGACATTGACAGGTGGTGTTATTGGTAGACATGTGCTCAATAGCCTAGATTGTTCTTCCTCTGTGTGTTGTAACTGTTGTTCTTGTTATACTTCTGCCTCATCTAAGTGTTCTTGTATTACTTCTTCATGTTCTTGTTCTAGTTCTACTTCTTCATGTTCCATGTTTGCTTCACAAATAAAAATTGAAATGACTACCGTTAGAAAAGTGAAAACTAGAAAGTGTAAGTGAAATAACTTGTATCAAATGCAATCACGAATCATGTAGATAAAGATAGAAGTTGTATAAGCTTGCAGCCATGCAGATTGTAGATGAAGAATATTGTTAACCTTAACGGTTTAACCCTATCTTGTGAGATATACAGTAATAAGAGTGTTACGTAACAAAAATAGGGCATAAAATGGCGACATAGAGTTTCCAAGAGCAAAACCAATTACCTAATGAACCTCCTTCCTCCATTGCGGTCAGTTTTTGAGTTTCTCCCTTGCTCTCTCACTCTTTAGTTCTTCTCTCCCCTTGATCGGCTAGCATGCTATCACTCTCCCTCTCTCTTTCTTCTTCTCATTGACACTCTTCTGGTTTTTGCCCTAGTTCTAGTTGAAGGGGGTTTGGTTGGCTTGGGAGCTTGGACTTTGAAGGTATTTCCTTAGGTTAGGGCACAAATGTGAAATTTGAAGTGAAACAGTGAATGGCGGGAGAAAGAAAGGCTCATAATGTATAATAGAAAGATAAATATAGGACGGTTGTAACATAACAGTCCTCTATCATCAAAACAATATAAGATTATTCTACAAAAACTGTCCTATATTATGATAACTATAAGATGGTTATTAATTAACAGTCCTTTATTTAGTAATAATCATAGGACGGTTTATAATATAATTGTCTTATAAGAGCGGTAATACAAAATAAAGGATGATTTTGTATTAACTGTCCTGTACTTCCTAAATATAGCAAATTAAATAATTGATATAGCAAAAGACTATAGGCTACTAGGCAGGCTGTAGCCAATTGTGCACAATTAAATTGAATAATTGATATTGCTAAAGCCTTAAAGCATAAAGAATCTTAGTTGAGGATGAGCTTAAAAAGAGTTATATAAGTAACTCATTAGTTGTTGAGGTTGAGAATGATTAAACAAAGAGTTATGTAATTAACTCATCTTAGTTGAGGATGAGCTTAAAAAGGGTTATGTAACTCATTAGTTGATAATGAGTATAGAAAGAGAAGAGTTATGTAATTAACTCATTGGTGGATAATGAGTATAAAAAGAGAAGAGTTATGTAATTAACTCATTAAATGAGAATGAGAATAGAGGGAGTTATGTAATTAACTCATTAGTTGAGAATGAGTATAGAAAAAGTTATGTAATTAACTCATTAGTTGATAATGAGTATAAAAAGATAAGAGTTATATAATTAACTCATTAGTTGATAATGAGTATAGGAAGAGAAGAGTTATGTAATTAACTCATTAGTGGATAATGAGTATAAAAAGAGAAGAGTTATGTAATTAACTCATTAGGTGAGAATGAGAATAGAGGGAGTTATGTAATTAACTCATTAGTTGAGAATAAGTATAGAAAGAGTTATGTAGTTAACTCATTAGTTGATAATGAGTATAGAAAGAGAAGAGTTATACAATTAACTCACTAGTTGATGATGAGTATAGAAAGAGAAGAGTTATGTAATTAACTCATTAGTGGATAATGAGTATAGAAAGAGAAGAGTTATGTAATTAACTCATCAGGTGAGAATGAGAATAGAGAGAGTTATGTAATTAACTCATTAGTTGAGAATAAGTATAGAAAGAGTTATGTAGTTAACTCATTAGTTGATAATGAGTATAGAAAGAGAAGAGTTATACAATTAACTCACTAGTTGATGATGAGTATAGAAAGAGCAGAGTTATGTAATTAACTCATTAGTGGATAATGAGTATAGAAAGAGAAGAGTTATGTAATTAACTCATCAGGTGAGAATGAGAATAGAGAGAGTTATGTAATTAACTCATTAGTTGAGAATGAGTATAGAAAGAGTTATGTAATTAACTCATTAGTTGATAATGAGTATAAAAAGAGAAGAGTTATGTAATTAACTCATTACTTGATAATGAGTATAGAAAGAGAAGAATTATGTAATTAACTCATTAGTGGATAATGAGTATAGAAAGAGAAGAGTTATGTAATTAACTTATTATGTGAGAATGAGAATAGAAGGAGTCATGTAATTAACTATTAGTTGATAATGAGCATAAAAAGTGAAGAGTTATGTAATTAACTCATTACATGATAATGAGTGTAGAAAGAGAAGAATTATGTAATTAACTCATTAGTGGATAATGAGTATAGAAAGAGAAGAGTTATGTAATTAACTCATTAGTTGAGAATGAGAATAAAAGGAGTTATGTAATTAACTCATTAGTTGATTATAAAATATAGAACAGTTATAAACTAACCATCTTGTATGTTTAAAATTATAGGACAGTTTGTACATAATGGTCATATATTAGATATATTATACAATAGTTAAATATATAATATAGGATAGGTTTCAAATAACCATCCTATATTGTTTATATATATTGGATGGTTGTGTGGCAGCCGTCCTATATTACAACTATCATACTTAAAGGACAGTTATGAAATAACGGTCCTATATTTTTAAACACATATAGGACGGTTTATTGCTAACTGTCCTTTATGTCTGGATAATTATGGGACTATTATTTCTTAACCATCATATATTTCTAAGTAAAGTAGGACCATTATTCGTTAACCTTCTTATTTGTTTTACCAAATATAGGACTGTTATGTTTTAACCGTCATGTACTATCTAATAATATAGGACGGTTATGTTGTAATGGTCTTTTATTTTTTGATATTATAGGACTATTGTTATCAAACCGTCATGTATTAGGTTTTTAATTTACCTTTTATTTACTAACTCGACGTGTTAGAGAGGAATAATACATTTACACTTAATCTTTTGCGCGAATCAGTGAAAGCCTTAGCTGGTTTTGCATCTCTTTCAGATTTTTCTTCCCAGATATCTTCAACCATTTTCAAACAATGAGCAGCACGCCTATAGCACCATAGGTATGTGTTTGTTTTCTATTATTTCTTTATCATTCTATTTCTCTTTTCATTCCTCACTCCCTTATTAGTAATTGGTGTTTATTGAGAATTAAATTTTGCTTGTCAATTGCAATATAGGCACAAGTTGGGAGCACTGATGTTTCTGATAATTTGAATATGCTACACTACAATGATGATAATGAGCTTGCTTATTTGGAGAACGTAGAGTTAGTTTCAAAATCCAACAGAGGTAAAAAGCATAGGAAGCTAATGTCTCCAGTTTGAAATTTTTTTGAACACCTTTCAGTATCAGAAGATGGAAGGCAAAGGTATAAATGTAAAAAGTGCTCTGCGATATATATATTTGCGATAGCAAATTTGGTACAGGTAACTTACAACATCATATAAAGACTTGTCAACTGAGTTCTTCTCGTGATATAGGCCAGTTTCTTTTATCTCAAAGTTAGGGGAGTATGTCACTAAGTTCAGATAATAAGTTTGATCCTGAAGTTTTTCATGAGTTAGTACCAACTGCAGTTGTTATGCATGATTTGCCTTTCCAATTTGTTGAGTATGATGGAATTAGAGCTCTACTAAAATTTTTGCATGTAGATTTGCATTTGATCAGTAGAAATACAGTAAAAGTAGATGTTCTGAGAATGTATAAAAGATAAAAAGGAAAGATAAAAGAGATGTTAGAGTTGGCACTTGGTAGGATAAGTTTGACATCTGATTTGTGGACTTCTTGTATTACTGATGATTATATAAGTCTCACAGCACATTTTCTAAATAGTGAGTGGGTCTTACATAAGAGGATATTAAATTTTTGTTTCCTACCACCTCCACATAATGGAATATCATTAGCAGAAAAGGTATACTCATTATTGGTAGAATGAGGGATTGAGAAAAAGATTTTTTCAATCACTTTAGACAATGCTTCAACTAATGATTCTTCTGTTGAGCTATTAAGGCATCAATTAAACATTGGAAACACTCTTGTTTGTGGTGGAGAGTTCCTTCATCTTCGTTGTTGTTGTTGTCAAGTTTTGAATTTGATTGTGCAAGATGGTTTGAAAGAAATAGATGATGCTATTCAAAAAATTCGAGAGAGTATCAAGTATGTCAAAGGAGGAGGGCCTTGCGTCAAGTGCCAGCTGGCAAGGGGGAAGTTGAAGATGATTCTATTATTTTTTTCTTACAAATGAATATGCATTTGTATATTAGTTTGTGAGGAAGAAATGAAAATCATCTCCAGCTTCTTAAAAGATGGCAACCCTTATGTCAGGTAGCCAGCCGGCAAGGGGGAAGTTGAAGATGATTCTATTATTTCTTTCTTACAAATAAATATGCATTTGTATATTAATTTGTGAGGAAGAAATGAAAATCATCTTCAGTTTCTTAAAATATGGCCACCCTTGCGTCAGGTAGCTAGCCGGTAAGGGTGAAGCTGAAGATGATTTTAATGATTTTAATGGTTTTAATGAAAATCATCTTTAGCTTTTTAAAAACTATGGCAACCCCAACATGACATGAATCAAAAACTGAAATTCGCTCAAGCTATGGCGTTCCCCATAAGCGACGCATTGCATCGGATCCCGGATGCGGTGAAAAATAGGCAAGGGTTGCTAGGGCGTTCTCCCAGAAGCGACGCGATACATCGGATCCCGGGTGTAGTGAAAAATGGGTATGGGCTGCTAGAGCGTTCCCATGGAAGCGACGCTCTGTATCAGAACCCAGGTGCAGTGAAAAGTGGACATGGGTTCATACCATAGAAGTCGAGAAAGGCGATAGTAAATAAGGTATCTCCAAAACATAAGATTCGCATAGCTACATGGAATATAGGGACACTGACAGGTAAGAGTTTGGAGTTAGTAGACACGATGAAACGTAGGAGAGTCAACATCGTTTGTATCCAAGAAACCAAGTGAAAAGGGGCTAAAGCTAGAGAAATAGATGAGTATAAATTATGGTACGTAGGAAAGGAAAATAATAGAAACGGTGTAGGAATAATAGTGGATAAGGACTTAAAGGATAAAGTTGTGGACGTTAAAAGAATCAGTGATAAAATTATAATAATAAAAATGATTCTAGGAAAGCAAATTATAAATATTATAAGTGCATATGCACCATAAGTAGGGTTATAAGATATAATTAAGAGACAGTTTTTGGAAGATATAGAGGTAGACATGCAAGAAATTCCCAACACTGAGGGGATATTTATAAGAGCAGATTTAAATGGCCATGTAGGAAAAGATAAGGAAGGATATAATATAATACACGGAGGGTATGGTATAGGTCAACAAAACGAGATGGGGGAGAATATCCTCGATTTTTCTTTATCATATAACCTATCCATTGCAAATACACTCTTTAAGAAGAGGGATGAACACTTAATAACCTTTAAAAGTGGACTTCATAAAAGCTAAATAGACTTTTTTCTACTTAGGAATAATGAACGATCTATATGTAAGGATTGTAAGGTGATACCTGGTGAGAGTTTAACCTCACAACATAGGTTAATGGTTATGGATATTCATATCAAAAGATGGAGTAAAAGAACTGAACTTAATACACATCCAAAAACTAAGTGGTGGAACTTAAAAGAAGAGAAAATAACCTCATTCAAAAATAAGTTGATGGTAGAAGGAAATTGGAATTATGAAACAAAAGTAAATACCGTGTGGACTAATATGGCTGAGTCCATTAAGAAAGTGGCAAAAGATGTCTTAGGAGTATCTAAAGGTAAAAGGCTATTAACAAAAGAAACATGGTGGTGGAATGAAACAGTGCAAAAAGCTATTAAAGAAAAACGAATGTGTTTTAAAGCATGGCAGAAGATTAGAAATAATGAAAACTATGAACAATATAAGAATGCTAAAAACGTTGCTAAGAGAATAGTAAGTGAGGCTAAACTTAAAGCATATGATGAGCTATATAATAGATTAGGAACAAGAGAAGGTGAGAAAGATTTGTTTAAACTTGCAAAAGTAAGAAAACAGAAGGGTAAGGACTTAAAGCATGTTAGGTGCATTAGAAGCGATGATCAAAGGGTATTAGTCAAAGATGATGAGATCAAACAAAGGTGGAAAATATACTTTCAAAATTTGTTAAATAACAATGGCCCTGAGAATATAGGGATTGAAAATACTATAAATCTAAATAACATTGAATATTACAGATATGAACAGAGGATTAGAATACTTGAAGTAAAAGAGGCCTTGAGAAAGATGAAATCAGGAAAGGCCATGGGGCCTGATGGTATACCAATAAAGGTTTGGAAGCATATGGGAGATATTGGGGTAGTTTGGTTGACCAAGTTGTTTAACAAGATTATAAAATCAAAGAAAATGCTTGATGAGGGGAGGAAAAGCTCTATTGTTCCAATCTATAAGAATAAAGGAGACATTTAGAGTTGCACTAATTATCGATGGATCAAACTTATGAGCCACGCCATGAAACTTTTTGAAAGAGTGATTGAGAAGAGGCTACAACATGAAACAAGTGTATCGAAGAATCAGTTTGGTTTCATGCCTGGGAGGTCTACCATGGAAGCTATTTTCTTACTAAGACAATTAGTAGAGAAATATAGGAAGAGGAGAAAAGACCTGCACATAGTCTTTATCGACTTCGAAAAAGCTTATGATAGGGTCCCTAGAGAGTTAATATGGAGGGTGTTGGGTGGTAAAGGGGTTTCTCATGGGTATATAGACATAATTAAATATATGTATGAGAGAGCAGTAACAAATGTTAAGACCACTAGTGGCATAACTAGTGATTTTCCTGTCACTGTCGGATTGCACCAAGGTTCGACATTGAGTCCATACCTTTTCACATTAGTTATGGATGAGTTAACGAAACATCTACATGAGGAGATTCCTTGGTGCATGCTATTTGCAGATGATATAGTCCTACTTGATAAGACAAGGGAGGGTGTAAACATAAAGCTAGTGTTATGGAGAGAAGCATTAGAATAAGAAGGATTTAAAATTAGCCGAACTAAGACAGAATATATGGAATGTAATTTTAGCAAGGAGAGTAGGAGTGGAACACCAATCAAGATTGATAACTAAGAGGTTCCCATGAGAGACCACTTTCGATACTTATGATCATTGATCCATGAGAGTGGAGAGATTGAGAGGGAGGTTACCCAGAGAATTCAAGCGGGTTGGAACAAATGGAGATGTGCATCGGGTGTTTTATGTGATCGGCGGGTGCCACTCAAACTAAAGGGAAAATTCTATAGGATGGCTATAAGGCCGGCCATGCTCTATGGATCAGAGTGTTGAGTAGTTAAGGAATATCATACTCATAGGATGAGTGTCGCAGAAATGGGGATATTGAGATGAATGAGTGGTAAGACAAGAAATGATAGAATTAGAAATGAAAATATTAGAGGAAATTTAGGAATCGCACCAATAGGTAACAAGATGAGGGAGATTAGACTTAGATGATTTGGACATGTTCAAAGGAGACTAACAATGGCACCAGTTAGAAGGAGTGAGGCAATACAAGTTGAAGGTTCTAAAAGGGCAAGGGAAAGGCCCAAAAGAACGTGGATAGAAGTGGTGAGGAAAGATTTAAAAACTTTGGGACTAAATGATGCCATGGTATTTAATAGAGTGGAATGAAGAAATAAGATTCATGTGGCCTACCCCTAATTGGGATAAGGTGTTGATGATGATGATGATGATGATGATGATGATCAAGTATGTCAAAGCATTGCAAAGTATAAAACAAAATTTTTTAAGGTGTGCGAATCGCATGTCAATTGAGACAAAAAAAGGTTTATGACAAGATTGTCCTATAAGATGGAATTCAACCTATGTGATGCTTGAAAGTGCTCTTTGTTACCAACGTGCATTTTGACACTTAGAACTAAGTGTCTCACATTATAAGTACTGTCCTTCTATCTATGAATGGAAAAAGGTTACAAAAATTTCAAAGTTTTTGATGATGCTACGTACATGTTTTCTGGATCCAAGTATCCCACAGTAAATCTCTACTTTCGTACAGCATTTGTAATTTATTTGAGTTTAACACAATACATGAGAAGTGATGATGACTATATGAAGTGTATGCCCACCTAAATGTTTGCCAAGTTTTCAAACTACTAGTTTGAATTCAGTACCATTTTGGCAATTGCATGTGTGTTGAATTCTCGATATAAGCTCTCCTTTGTGGAATTCTCATACAAGAAATTGTTTAGTAATGGTTGCTTGGAGTTTGCTCAAGTTTGGGAAAAGTTACTCTCTCTTCAATGAATATATGATTAAGAGTTCCTCTAATCCTTCCTCATCTTCCCCAATGGCTAGAGGTAATGCTCTTAATGCTAATGATAGACAGAACTTGTCATAAAGTCAAGAGGTTTTAGATGTCATGAAGGTAATTATATTTATAATTATATCTTTCATTATATATCGCTTAGCATATTAAAATTTACTATGAATTGTCTTACATTAAGTTGAATAATATAATTGCATTTGCATTAGAAATTTGATTTATTTGAAAGTGAAGGAGGTTCTTTGGCTATGCAAAAATCACAATTGGAGCTTTATTTGGATGAACCAAGATTGGAAGAGTCAAAGCTGGACATTCTTGCATTCTGGAAAGACAATTAATACAGGTTGGTTGATTAATAATCTCTTATCTCATAATAATAATATCTTTTTATAATCTTATTTATATTTATATTTGATTCAAATGTTGATTTTAAGTATTCTGGACTTGGTACCATGGCTCGTGATGTCTTGAGCATTCTTATATCTACAGTTGCATCAAAGTCTGCTTTTAGTGCTGGTGGTCGAGTTCTTGACCAATATAGATCTGCTTTAAAGCCAGATACATTGCAAGCATTGATTTGTGCAAGAGATTGGCTATATGGATTGAAAGGTAATAATTTATGATTCTATATTTAAACTATATTTTATGTGAGCTTGGTAATGACTAATGCATGTTTATTCTATATGATTGTAGACTCTGCCATTACAGTTGCCATGAATGAGTTTGTTGAGGACATTGTAAGCATCAGTAGTAATACAGGACCACCTCAACCAACTGAAGACTCTGGAACAATTCATTTTAATTAATTTGTATAATTTTCATAACTTATATTAATTTGTTGTGTTTGATATATTGATGGAAGTAGATTTCTCTCATGTGCTACTTAATCTCCAGTTATTTACTATTATTACGGTTATTTGATTTATTTGAATCTCTTTTATACCTCATGTGAGTGGTGTAAAGTACTGTGTTGCTTTTAAATAAAATATTACAGGAACTTTATTGGTAATTTGATATGGATCAAGGTTCACCAATACTAGTTGGTAATGCTTTCTATGTTTGTCTGTATAATTGTCGTGTGGAGCATGAAAGGAGTTGGGGAAATGAATTCCATCCTGACAATTCATGTAGGGGTTGAAAATTTTAGTTCATAACTGAAAGACTCATGCCATCTAGTCTTCTTCTATTCTTTCCATTCATTGAAAAGTGTATTGTTGGGTCCTTGACAACATTTGCAACAATTCTATTCATTGGTCGTACTAGCCTCTTTAGCTGGCTCTTCACCTTATATAAGAAAGCATAAATATGAAGTTCTTGAACGAGGACATCTTACCCAAGTTAAGCATTTAAGTGTCATGCCATGTGCTATTGTGCTGAACTCAAACACTGAAACAAGTAGATGCAGTTTGTGATTTTCTACTACAGAACCTCATTGCTACATCTGAGGAGGAGCAGACAATATTGAGAGCTCTAATAACCTAATTGATAAAGCATTTGCATCAAGGCATCGTCCCCTTCAAAAGATCAGAAGTATTCATTTGGGGCCAACTTTTCAAGTTATTAGAGATTCAGTTCAAAATTAGAAGATTATAGCCATGCTCCTATACGTTATATAGGACGGTTAATAAGTAACATTCCTATATAATTAAAGGTTTTACAGTCGTATATTTTTATAGGTTCCTATAGGCTATAGGATGGTTAATACAAAAACGTCCTATATTTTTATACGTTCTATAAGACGGTTGATAAGTAGGCGTCTTATATTTGTATGTGACATAGGATGGTTATTAAATAATTGTCCTATATTTTAGGGTTAGATAGGACAATTATAAAGTAACTTGTGTTAACGAATCGTGTCGTTTCGTGTCATGTCGTGTAATTTCATTTTGTGTCGTATCATCCAAACACGACTCAGGCACTTAAATGTGTTGCATGGGTCGTGTTGTGTCAAATTTTTAAGAACCAGGTAGCGTTCGAGTCATAGGTTTTTGACACGACTATTAAGCGTGTCATGTTCGTGTCGACACAAACACGACCCTCCAACCCAAATTGCCAGGCCTTCGTGTAAGTGCTGTGTACCCCAACATTGGAGATGCTACTAGCGGGGGCCGAAAATACACCAAGAAGTCCATGGGACTCGGACGGGCATGCTCATGGCCGAAAGTGAGACGATCCCGCATTTGCCTTGGCCAAGCCTGCACCAAAAGCTGAGTATTATACCAGCTGGGTACAACCACCTAGCCTGATCGACACTCGGCAATGTTATGTGAACACATACTTTTTAGAACGCAACAAAAGAACCCAGATAAGGTGTGTCATGCTAGGCTGGGCAAGGCTTCCCATGTCCTGCTGCGGTGGCCTTAGCGGGATAAAGGCTACGAGCTAAACTTATGAATCTAGTCATTGTAACCCATCTTAGTCTGTCAGTTTTATAAAGTATGCTTATGGTTCAAAATGAATATTAAAGTTAAAAGGCAAACCCCCACGAAACTTTCGCATATGTGAGAGTTCAAAAGGAGAGGAGCAGACTAAAAGGGTCAATAGTATGCAGTCTTATCTTGTATTTTGTAAGAGGCTGTTTTTACGCCTTGAACCCATGACCTCAAGGTCACACAATGACAACTCTAGCATTGTGCCAAGACTCCCCTTCAAAATGAATATTAAAGTTACAGAGTTCAAATCTGATAATGAGTTGCGAAAGGTTCCGTATAAGCGAGCTTTCCACTTCAGTTGGGTTAACGGGTTGAGCAATTGAGCCTTGTGGTTATGTAACCTATTTTGTGAAACATATGGGTCGGAAATGCTTACAATAGACAGGTTAGAAGTAGCAGTAAGGGAGTATTTTATCTCTCCGTCTCACTGAGCTGCTGGATTTACAACTCCGATCATAGTTTGAGGTTCTTTGTCTATGCTTCCCAGACACTAGCTCGCTGCCTGACTGCCCCCACTGCGGCTAGCGGTGGAACAACTAGCACGCACGCATTCTATATATAGAGGAAGAATCCAAGAGTTGCCTAGCTTGACATGGTAAAGTAGCGGTACTTAGGATTATTTGGACTTCGGAGGTTTATTATATTATTCTTCGTTTACCATGCCTTGAAGAAATAAAGAGCCTGATACAGCAGTTCACCCCGCTTTGTGGCGACCTCTTCTTGTTAAATGGGGAATCTGAAGCACCCAGGACGCTAATTCATATGATGATGAGGAAACTTATATACTAATTATAATTCATAGGATTAATATGTTGGTAGTCTTTTTTGAACTGGATTAACAGTAAGGAAACACCTTGAAATAATTTATTTATATTTTCTGGTCCGACTGGTATCTGTGACTGATTAAATGAGGTAGAAGCAAGCATTTTTCTCATCCATTGATGGAAAGCATTCCTCTTGCAGAATTTCTTGGCCTTTGGAGGCTATGTAATTCCTGTTGGAAATGGGCTGTAATCATAAGATTATAGAATATTTCCTGCTCTAATCATGGTCTAGATTTTTGGTGCTAATCAACATGTAACTTCTTTATATGCATATTCGTATTACTCTTTGAATGAGTTGAATAGAAGTAAGAGTGTTCTTCCAACATGGTATCAGAGCAAGGTTAAGAGCAGTCATGGAGATCGTTGTTCTATTGCACAGATCTGTGGATGAGGTCTTGAAGAGCAAAAATCAGTGCCTGTGCCTGTGCCTGTCCCTGTTGTCCCCTCTTATTGATCGATCGATCTGTAAATATTGGATCTGTAATCCTGTGATTACAGCCTATTTCCAACAATTCCATCACCAGATCATGGACAGATGTCATTCTCAGATAATCAAGCTTTCTCACAGTCAACCATCGACTAAATGATACCGCTGATAAGCCTGCTTAAGCTTGATAGTTTGTAACTTTCTTCCCATAAAGCAATGGTATTTTTACCTTCATGTCTCTGTGCAGCTCCTTAGTATTGAGGTGATGGCACTTGTAGCAATCTCCAATCAACGAAGCTCCGTGTCAGAAATAAAGGGCAGTCCTGGTATATGAAGCTCTCGCCTATGTGAGATTTGGAGAAGGGGCGAATCACAAGGGCTTTTAATATGCAGCATTACCTTGTTGTTTCCACACTTTGAACCAGTGACCTCAAAGTCACGTGATGATAATTTTTACCATTGCACTAAGGCTCCCTTCATCTGTCATAAATGAAGCCGGAAAATAAAAAGACAATAGGATGGGAGATCCAAAGTGGACCTACGGAATACACGAAATTAACACAAAGGATGCTAGAAAATTTGTGGGTCAAGTAAGAAAGCGTGTCCCCTGCAGTCCGTCACACTTGGCTACCATGGGTAGTATATATAGGCTTTCCCTAATAAAACAACTAGGCTTTGCCTTACAGAATTTCTCTGGCTCTAGATGCCCCCAAATATTGTGTAATAATTGGGTGAATGTAAGAAAAGCCGGTAATGCAGGAAGGCACACTCACTAATGGATATTGTACACATCTTTAATTGATACTGATCACCCAATGGGGCAAAAGTTGGATAATTGGATATATAGAATGCGAAGGACATTGGTCGATTCAAACTGCTACTTTGTTGGACCACATCTAAGATTGGCCTTGCACAAAAGATTTTCTCCATTGGACAGATATGATATAATTATTAATATTCAGTGGAAAAAGAATGATGCCCAAATGGTCATAATAGTATTAAATGTTAACAAATCCAAGAGCGAACATCACACAAGGGAGAAGATTCTTGACCCATCACCTATCTATATTATGATCCAGAATATGAACCGAGATTGACATGCACAAACTTGTATACTTCTTCGTATCTTAGCCCTTTATAAAAAATTAAAAATGACTGGGCTTTATACTCTTAGGTTTTCTTTGAGGCCTGATTTAGTACTTGTTGCTTGCTTTCAGGGACAATATCTGCAGAGGTTACTTGAAAATATAGAGGAGAAGATCTCATTGATCAGACCATCGTAGGACTTGATATCAGCCGTCATTTGAAGTTAATGTTGTACTATCAAGTGGGATCTTAAGGTCTCCGATCACTAATTATATAATCTGAAAATAAATGGAAATACAAATATAATCAATTGTTTCCATGTAAAGGCATGTTTATACCCAAATGATTGTTAGAGGTCCTCAAAGTGGCACCCATAATCACCAGACTGCAGGACATGACTGAAACGAAGGAGACCAGCAGTCCAAATTCAAACCATTGACAGAACCGATGCAATCATCCAATCGTCGTGGCTTCGGAGTAATCACTTGTTCACAGTGGGTTCTAATGGATGATTACTAGAGTGCCATGTGTCGGAAAGAGACGAGCCAGTCCTTCAATCTAGATTTGCACTTCTGTGAACCTAGCCCGTGAATGATTTAACCGCAGTTATATTACGTAGCGGCTAGAACCCCAAAGTCTCCCCGGCGAACCCTAGAGGAACACGTCGAAAGTCTAGCCCATCTTAGTGGGTACTAGCCACATATGCGGCCTTGGTAGATATGGACCACAGATCCACAAATCGCATAGGTAGAATCAAATGCCAAGTAGGTTGGCCCTTCATACTCAATCCACTCCTTCAGAAAAAATATAACAAAATCCAGTCCGACTTAGAAAAAGAAGCAAATGGGTTGTAAGAACATCTCTTGGGTTCAAGTGTGCGTACTTCGAGCTCCCATTATTCTTGGGTTTCAAGACAAACTGCCTAGCTGTAGATCGGACTTTTGGCACATTTTATATGGTTGCATTAACAAAGAAGAGAATGGGTTCTAGATAGCTGCGCAAGTAGTCAGACTGTGTCACTCTACAATACATACAAGTTGGTTTCAAAGGTGTTACTTTTGAGGAAGTTTTCATTAGATTACGGCAGGGGGAATTTGATTAAGATGGTTTTCACCTATTTGTATATTGAGATTAGGTGTTGCATGTGGTGAAGGGAGTATGTACTCTTCGTGAATAATTGTTCTTTCTAATTTTTTAGCCAGGGTTTTCGTCTCGAAGCACTGTTCACATGTTCTCCACTTTCCATGTGTGTGTGTGTGTGTATAGAGAGAGAGAGAGAGAGAGAGGGTGGTATATCTTGCATTGTATAATGTAGAGAGAGAGAGAGAGAGTGGGGTACATATATACATTACATATTAGAGAGAGAATATTGCATTGCATCTACTAAGAGAGAAAGAGAGTGGGCATGGTGCATGGAGAGAGAGATGGGGTGTTATATTGAGCATTGCATGCATGTAGAGAGAGAGAGAGAGAGAGGGGGGGGGGTATATTGTACATTGCATGCATGTAGAGTGAGAGAGAGGTACATATATACATTACATATTCAGAGCGAGAATATTACATTGCATCAGAGAGAGAGAGAGAGAGAGAGAGAGAGAGAGAGAGATGTCGTATATTCGTTTCCTGGATCATAGAAGAAGATATGGAATGGGATAAGCTTGATAAGTCGTAGATGGCGACGGCCCCGTATGGAAAATAATCGTACATGAGAAAAATGAGGGGTTGAAATACAAGCACCGAAGGTGTGACTCAAACATTTTCTTCCAGACCAAGAAGATAATACGTTTAATTCACTCATTTTTCCTTTCTTATATATATATATATATATATATATATATATATATATATATATATATATACATTATATGAACAAATGCATGTGCGACTCAGACCATTGAATTTGTCCACCATCTCCACGAACAGGAAACCGACAAGCTTCTGGTCCAATAAACATCAATGGATAACATTTCGGGATAAGATCCTAAATGAAAGCTTCATAAATCAAGGTCTAATTAAGCTCATCCAATTAAGGCAATCCATAACCACCGGCCCATTACGTAATTGAGAGATCCAACCATACACGTGGCTTATAATTTCGGCCCCACAATGTGTCACTAGAATGATAACCGCCATCTTTTGATCTTTCTCTAAACTAAAGATCACCTTAATCCATTTTCTTACTCTTCTATACATTTATACAAGCCCAGATAGTTAAGCACCAGAGATCCCTACTGGGACCAACATAGACGGTCGATAATCAGGCCACGTGTGCGGCGATCATTGGTTCAATCGAACAAATATTTTCATTCCGTACTCGAGGGAGGTTACTGTAGCAGCAGTGGCGTGAACTCCGTACGCGAAGCACCAGATGGAGTCAAAGGAAGCAGGTGGTCAAACTCTGAGCTGGGGACACGTGCGGAAGGAACTAAACACGTGCATGGGGAGGGCTGGCCCCCCGGCAAGTCTGCCTGGTTGACCAGGGACAAGGCCCATCCAAGGGCGGGGCTTGTGGGGCGCACTGTCCCCTGCCCCCCACACGCGTGTGCACTCGCTAATCAACGCCATCCACCGCTCCCATGTGAGATGGAGATTCTCCCGCCCGTGTGCTCGCTTGGATGCATCCAAATTCAGATAGATACAAAACGTGGGTGGTGGGCCCATCTACAAATTAAGAGGCTCCATCAAGTGGTCCAGTGAAGCGGCTAATTAGAATATTTGGAGAAAATTAAAGAGGCCGTCGACATCCCCTGCCCCACACATTCTTCCAAGTTCTACCCCCTTTACTTTCTACTACGTTCTTCTTGATCTCGTTGCTGTCGATTTACAATTGGCGGAAATGTCTGTAACATCCATGTCGGTCCCAGTAGAAATTCTAGCTATTGGTGGGTCCCCCACCAATCTAGAAGTTCCAAAGATCAGTGGTCTAGATCAACAGTGATCAAACCTTACTGACCAAATTTGGATAAGGTAAAAGATCCTTCTAACTACGTACGTGGATGAACTGAAGTCTGAAAATAGTCAAAGTACTGCCGACAGAGCCAATTGAAAGCCGAACACACTCAACGTGACCGACTCATGTTCACGCAAACTCTCGTAACGAAACGAAACCCGATGAATTAAAAACCAAGGAAAATCAGAAACTCATCCGAAGAAGCTAAAATCAAGGGGAGCATCAAGTTGCCAATTACACCCCGATTCTTAATTTAATCCCCCCAACCTTCCTATTAAATTGATGTGAAAGGGAGTAGGAGCAAAATGAACCCAGAAAGCGCCACAAAACAAAAGCCACTTTTGCCTCCGAGTCTTTTACCCAAGAAAGAAGGACGAATGACCAAAGGTTGAGGTTGGAGCATGGTTAGAGTTTGGTTAGAACAAAAGGTGGGAACTGCAAGTTGGCGAGTCAGATAAGAACAGTACTGCTGCTGTTGGTATGTTTTGGATCTGTTCCGCCCATGCAGCAGAGAAGAAGTAGACAGAATTTTCAGACTCTGTGAAGGCGTCCTTTTAGGATGCCCTGAAAACTTTCTCCTTCGAGTGACAAAATTGAAGAACAACATCAGGTGAGAAAGAGATTTGGAGAGAGAGAGTGAGAATGCCAGGAAGTGTGGCTCCTTTGGATGTCGGGGTTCACATCCCTTACCATTTTAGGTGCCCCATATCGCTGGAGCTTATGAGAGATCCAGTTACAGTCTGCACGGGTCAAACTTACGACCGAGCCAGTATTGAGTCATGGGTTGCAACCGGGAATACGACTTGTCCGGTGACTCGGGCGCCGTTATCAGACTTTACTCTCATTCCCAACCACACTCTGAGACGGCTAATCCAAGACTGGTGCGTAGCGAACCGAGCGTTTGGGGTGGAAAGAATTCCGACGCCGAAACAACCCGCCGATCCACACCTGGTTCGGACCCTCTTCTCACAGGCTGCGTCCCAGTCCGCCTCGCAAGACTCGAGACTCTCTGCTCTCAGGCGTCTTCGAGCTCTGGCGAAAGATTCTGACAAGAACCGGTCCGTCATCGAGACGAACGACGCACGCGGCGTCCTCCTGTCCGTCATCTTCTCCGACGCGGAAAGTAACTCGCTCAAAGGTGAGCAGAGCGAGTTAGTGTTGGAATCGCTCGCGCTTCTAGTTATATTTCCGCTTACAGACACCGAATGCTTCTCCGTCGCTTCCAAACCAGAATGGTTAGATTTCGTAACTTGTCTCTTTTCACATCCATCCATTGAAGTTCGGGTAAACGCGGGAATGTTAATCGAAAACATAGTTTCCAGCACTCGCCCGCCGGAGCTCCGGCTTATCGTTGGTAATTCCGATGGAGTATTCGAAGGCTTGGTCAGAATCCTAAACCACCCATTAGCCTACCCAAAAGCACTCAAAGTGGGAGTCAAAGCTTTGTTCTCGTTATGCTTGGTAAAGCAAAACAGGCAGAAAGCAATTTCCGCGGGTACAGCCGAGGTCCTCATAAACCATTTAGCTGATTTTGAGAAATGCGACGTAGAACGGGCCCTCGCTACCGTCGAATTGCTCTGCCGGGTGCCATCTGGATGTGCAGCTTTCGCATCTTACGCTTTGACCGTCCCACTTTTCGTCAAGATCATATTGAAAGTCTCCGACCGGGCAACAGAGTACGCCGCCGGTGCGCTTTTATCACTTTGTTCGTTATCCGAGCAGTTGCAGCGGGATGCAGTTTCGGCCGGAATTGTGACGCAGCTTCTGTTATTGGTTCAAAGTGACTGTACTGATCGAGCAAAGAGAAAGGCTCAATTGTTGCTCAAGTTACTAAGGAATGCTTGGCCAGATGATTCCGTTACCAATTCTGATGATTTCGTCTGCAGCAACGTCCTCCCATTTTGATTTTGATCTTTCATTTGAATCCCTTCATTTTCATAGAATTTTCTGGTATTTTATTACACAAAAAGGGGAAAAAAATGTGTTTAGGGTCTTAATCCTTTGATAAACATCTGTATTTAATTATGATGTATGTATTAGTGTATGTATGTAGAGTCATTTCGTTTAGAATCTGATGAAAAAAGATCAAAAGTTATAACGTTTGTATTCTTCTTAATCCATGAGCCTAATGGTCACTAACTTATGGGATATGACATTATTCCCACTGCTGTACTTGATGGTGGCACTCTTCTCTTGAAAATTTATCCCTTTTTTGGATAATTTCTATACCAACATAGACAATCCATAGTTATAAATTCCTTTCCGTTCCAACCAGATATCCGGTTCCATTCTGGTTAGAATAAAAGGGGCGAGTTCATTCAGTTCCATCAATATTCTGGTAAATTTTAGTGTATTTTGGTTTATTTTCTGAAAAATCTGGCCTTTTGTTTCGTTTTTACATTTTTTACATTAATATTTCTTAGAAAGTTTGGCTGGAGCCCTCAGTCGAAATTGACGAAAGCAGAAATTTTCATTTGAGCAGCTGAAATACAATGGCCATAGGAACTGATGAAATTGACAATAACCTTACACGTGTAATTTATGACTCACAGAAAGGAAGCCTCTTGAAAAAATACAAGTAAGTTTGCATATTATAGACCCTTCGCGATATGCTCCTTCCCTTACCTTGGTTGGAAGCGCCTTTTGCTACACAAGCAGAAGCTTATTGCTCGATTTTTTTCAGTTTTTACCACCACCCATAAGGTCAAAAGACGTGACACTTTGCTGCACTCGGCAAATGTTTCTCTTTGTCCATGGCTTTCACTTTGCTCTTGTAGTTGCAGGGAAATGACAGAGGCAAGGAAAAATTGGTGGTTGTTTTGTGAGTGGGTGAGGCCTATAGTGGGGAATCATGTGGGTGGATGGTTCAACTTTGTCCGAAACGCCAAAAGTCTAGAGCATGCTTCTAAGTCCACGTAGAAATAATGGCATATTTTCACAAAAAAGCCCCAAAAGGAACAGGGGGAGAAAAGGAGAGATAGAGAAAGGGAAACAGAAAAGCAAAGGTGGTGGTCACATGGTAATGGAGTGAAACAACGAAATCACATGGCTTGGTCTTTTTGACATGGACTTAATGCTCCTCACATGACAGTAACCGCTGTCTTCTTGTTTCTTCGTATGTTGTATGGTGTACATCTACTGTTTGATATTTCTGTATTGATAGCAACTAGTGGTAGAAATTGGGTTTAGAACTGGGGAATAAATGGTGTGGAGAGGTTGCACGTTTAGCAATTTTTGGGACTAAAAATTCCACCTAGGCCGTCGGACGAGATTTTATACGGTGGTTGGCTTACCACAAGTACTAGCAGTGCTCCACATGTTTGCATTTTGTGTACCTTTTGAACCGTGTGCATTACACCTAAACATGGATCATTCAGTGGAGGAGTTCACGGGCGGTCTATCTTCGACGGGACTTAATAGCCATATGGGTGGGATTGTCTAAAGCAGGGGAGGCTTAGAGCTGTAATGGTCTAGATGGTTGCCAGTTTGTTCCGAACTAGGTGACATGTACGAAGAAACATGCTCAATTTGCATGTATCTTGCAGAGACTTTGCTGGTAGATAAACTTTAGCTGATTAAGGAAATTTGGGTAGGAAATTTGTGCTGCTTATGCGCTGGATGGTGTCTAATTGGAAACAAGAAGAAGCTGAGACCATTAGAAGAGCCTAATCATTCCGTTAATGGACTTTGGCCCTTGAGTCCGATGGTTAAGACTGAATATTTCTTTGCTTGAGTGATCTGTAACAAGGTCAGCATAATCCTTGTTCTTTTCTTTTCTGATAATTGAGGCAAACTTCATTGGTGGTACGTAGTCTGTAGACCTAATACCTAACAAAGGCCTCCTGTATAATTGTATAAGTGACAACTCTTTTGCTAACGACCACTGTTAGCAGAAGGAAAGAGGCACAAATCGTATAATTGCCAGATCATCGAGGAATGTAGTTGGTGGATTTTCAGAGTGTAATTATTTAGATGATATGGCAGTACATGATTAGTGCCCTTTGCTTTTTCTCCACCAATGACCATGATTCTAGCATTTTGCTTCTCATAATTACACTTTACTTTTCATCTTACCTTGAGGGAATTGATTTGCCGCAGAAAGCTCAGTCTTTCATCATGGAGGTATGCTAACTCAAAGCGCCATAGAAGTCGCTTGGTCACAGAACGCCTAACTTTTGCATAAAGGGCTCCACCTTTGGGTGATCCCATCATCCGATCCATCCATCTGACAAAAATCGTGCGGGTTGAATGATTCTAGCATCTGCAGGAAAGGTTAGAAACTTTGCATAAACAATAGTCTTATTTCAACAAACAAAAGTACCATTTTCAGGATATTAGAAAAAAGTCAAATTGATGTGGTTTTTTGTTCAGAAGATATTAAAGCTGAAGCAATCAGATGAACAGGTTGAATCTTCCAGAGGGGTGCACATTCATGCAAAATGTGGGGCACGTTGGGACCGAGCGCCTTCTACGGTGCTTTTGTTTGACATTCCTCTTTCATCAATGCCAGAATGAGAGAAGTACTTGACTGCAAAGAGGCTGGTAAGTGGTCAGATCTCTTGCAAGCACTTAATACCTTGAATCATTGTCATTTTGCCATGTCTTCCTAGATTTTAGACATTTTTTCCCCTTTCATTTGTGAGCCCTGATCATCCAACTGATGCCCAGGAGATGAAAAAATTGCAAAGTAGCAGTGCAAATGCTTGATCTTTATCCACATGGAGATGAACTGGTGACTTTTGTACGACGGTCATCCACAGTAAGCACCGCATGGATAGTGTAGGTTCCTTTCTCTATACAAGGACGTGAACCGTGATGATGTGCAATAGATCTCTTTCTTCATCGGCTTGTGGTTGACCATAAAGGAGCCATAAGTACAATGGAAAATGCCAAAGAGGCAAGTGGGCTGTAGGCTCTTCATTGGCGGTCCTCTTTTTGCCTTCATGTGGAGTCACCAAATCCAACCATCTACAAGGAATTTCACTAGTCTCTCTCACTGCCGAAATGACATCACCTTGACCAGATGGTATTAGGCCCTCAATGTTATTAAGCTTCATTTACAGGGTCCTGATTAGAACAGCTAGACTGTTGGATTTTGTTAGACTCAATCTTATGGTGGGATGTTTTTAGACGTAGGAACATAAGTGCGTGGATCGCTTATATGATCCGTAAGACCTGTGGTGTTGAATACCCATTAGCTCCAATTTAGTGGGTGGGGTCGATTTGATCGTGATCATGCAATTTTGCAGTATTACAAGGATAATGTTGAATACCATTATCTCCAATTTAGTGGATGAAATTGATTTATTTTGATCTCACTGAGGCAAATTTATGAGGGGAGTCTTGGCACAACGGTAGAGTTGGCGTCATGTGACCTTGAGGTCATAGGTTCCAGGCATGGAAACAGTCTCTTGCAAAATTCAAGGCAAGATTGCATATTATTGACCCTTATGGTCTGCCCCTTCCCTAGACTCTGTGTACCCGGTAGCTTCGTGCACTGGGCTGCACCAGATGCAAATTTGCAGTTTTACAATGAATTTACCTTCTACGAAGTATGAATTTACATACAAGCTGTTACTTTCTTAAGTCTAAATCTGTATCTAATCTCCAACCAGCAAAGGAAAAAAACAGCAACATGAACCTGCAACCAAGTGTATTCTAAGGGAGAAACCTTGTGTTCACGAGAATTGTTGGCTGGCACGAGGAATTTGAGGGGTCAAGTGCGAGGATTCACTCCAAACGCCATATCAAATGGGTAAGTTCCAGAAGAGGAATCCTAAAATCACTCACCTAATAGGAGATAGAGCATCCACCACCGCAAATTTCGGTGGTCACAAAGTGGGACATTCGCACTAAGATGCTTCCTCTTCTTGGATGTGAGAATAGCATCAATCATTCAACTGAAAGGCCGTCAAGCGTAATAGAACGCCTATAACCTAGATTCTTCCTTTCTCCAATCAAAGGTCAATTACTAGTAAGATTACAGTTATTAACGAAGAAATTTATGGGCGTCCTGCTTGCGACACCTGTCCTCCTAAATTAATTTAAATGCCCCTAAAAGTGGCTTTTGTGTTGATAAATGTCATTGTCCTGACCTTAGTGTACATCGATGGTTTATCCACTAAAGAACAATTTACGTAAAGACTTAAATAATCTAAAGAATTAAGTACTGGAACTATGTACAGATATGGCAAGGGAACATATCTATTAACATGGTGGAGCACTATGAGTCTAATCCGTTACTTATATGACATAATGGGATGATCCTAGCTCTTTGATCTTGCGGTCTTCCTAATCATGTGCTGCCCATCATCAAATTAACTATTTTAGCCACCAAATCTTTGGGTCATGGGTATTTTCCTGGAGTCTTAACTCTAACCGAAAGCACTCCGACCATTAGAGATAGACCAAGGGCTTAGCATTGCTTCCTTTCGGTTAATAGAAGATTACTTATTGTTAAGCAAATAATGGGTTCGTATTATCCCTACATAAAAAGCAAAAGCAAATCAACGTCTTGAACCCATGATCTCAAGGTCACATGACGGCAACTTTTACTGTTGCACCAAGACTCCCTTTCAAAAGCAAATCAAGTAAGATGGCAAAAATTTCCTGAAGTTATCTTCTTTGCAAGGCGGCCGCTCACGTACTAAGATTTGCAAGTGGGTGCACTACAAATCAGGTTATCTACCTCGTTGAATGGTTAGAAAATCCAATGATCGGATAATGAGAATGGTAGAATTAATCAGATTTCTAGAATATGTATGATAAATAGTGCAAGCCCATAGGGGTTAGGTAGTGGGTAGGTGGATAGAGCCAACTTTCTTAGTTTCTCTTACAAATTATTGTTTTAACAGAAAGAAGACGAGTATTGTAGTATAATTGAAAGGGATAGAAAAGGAGAGATTTTCTGATGAACTAAGTTGAAAGTTGATGGTACAAATAAATGATTTTGTGACCTAAAAGTAGGCCAAATAAAAGGAGGCTGGAATATAAATATCCAATTCTCCTTCTCGGTTTTGAGGAGGGATTTACATTAGAATCTGAAAGTCTCTTAGAAGGGACCCATATCATAAACCATTGCTCCAAATGAACCTAACTTGCACCTGCCATCTGAGCATGAAAAGAAAAGCAGCCATTGTCTTTGTCATTTTTCAATTTTTCTTGGGTCAACCAGAAAAGGTGGAATAATAAGACAAGGAATAAAGGAGATAATATCGCACTCACTTATTTTTATAATAATACTATTATGTTCATTAATTTTTTGGGGGAAAAAACTTATGTAATTGAGTACTAGCTTTTTTGGCAGTTGTAACAGCCTCTAACAACTAACTAAAATAAGTATAATCAGATTGCCTTTGGTTATCAGGGGGTGTAGATATCATTTTATTAGTGCGCAAATGATAACTAACTAAACATATAGTAAAGGAAGAGTTTCATGCAATCCTCATCATGTAATTTACAATAAAAATATGATAAGTCAATGATCAATAAATTGATAATTGGACTAAAATAATATAATATCTTCGGTCCCAACTTGGGCTAATGTGGTAAATTAACAGTTTAAGTTTTAGCAAATTTATAAGATAATAAGTTTTCAAATGCCTATTAAACATATACACTAATATTAAGCTTACAATTTCTAGAGAGAGAGAGATTTGTACGATTGTTAAGAAAAACTTAAAAGGTTGGAGAAAAACTGGGACTTATTGATGATAAATGTGGACTCAAGAAAGAAAAAAAGAGAGTGATAAATTTAGTAGTTTAAAGAGAAAAGATTTTGTTCGTGTATATTAACATATTGATATTTTTTGATAATTTTTTTTTGCTAAGTTAATAGAAAATCTTTGACCCAAAGCTGCCTACAGTGGTGCAAGGAGGATAATGAGCAGGATTTGAGACTATGCAAGGGTGTGTTTGTAACTCTAAAAAAACAAAAATTAGAAAATCTTTGACCTAAGGCTGTTAATTTTTAAACTTATATATATATAGAGAGAGAGAGAGAGAGAGAGAGAGAGAGAGAGAGAGAGTTTTGTCCTGGCATGCATATTGATTGGAGTTTAAGAGAGTTTTGTCCTGGCATGCATATTGATTGGAGTTTAAGCAACATCCATCTGGACCCCGCATCTCCAAAGATGTTGCTTTTCATTCTTTTTCTTTTTGGACCCTTGAATGTAGAATGTTGACCGAGCTGGCATTTTGGGCTTTTAAATTCGTTTTGAAGGCCATGCATGTGCAATAACACTCCAAATCTTCCCACCGTTTTATTAGCCTTTTTGGTCCAACCAAACAATAATAGTCGACAGAAGGGAAGTTGAGCCTCTTATCTTATCTTATGGTGGCTCACAAGTCTCTAATTGGCTGGAAACCGTCCGTTTCATGTCCCATCAAATTCTCCCGTGGAAAGATAGACAATGCTAGTATTTATGTAACCTCTTATAGTGTCAATTACTCCTTGAACCACCATCAAACTATTGTTGGTCTATTCTTATCAGCTTAAGTCTTTAAGTCAAATAAAAATATAATATAGTATTAGTATTTATTGATTGCAAGGTCGTGAATTGGAATCATGAGATTACTCACTTATCAAATCCTCGTGTAAATAGTCAAAAAAGGCTTTCCAATGTTAGATGTAACTATTGCTGACTCATTTTCTACCACCTTAAACTTTTAAGTAGAATGGTTAGAGCCTTATTGACTTGGAGGTTATGAGTTTGAATCTTGAAACACCATTTATTAAAAATCCATATGCAATAGCTGAAAAAGACCTTTCTCTATATAAGGGATATGTGTTAACCATATAAATCTTGGCCTAGTTCCTGTCAGCTTAAGTCTTTAGGTAGAATTGCCCAAAATCAAATTAAGTGCTGCGTTGTTAAGTACTTCATTTTTCCTATCTAGTAAACCTGTGTTTAGAGATATGTGTCCAAGGAAACATGTTAGTTCTCCTCCAGAACTACCTAGATCTTAGTTGTGATTCAAAGGTTAAATCTACATTGGATCAAACCTAATCTAAGTGTGCTTATCCCTCATAATCGTCCCGCCAAGTGTAGCTGGTGAATGGATCAGATATATTCCTTTTTCCAAAGTATGACTTATTTTCTGAAGGCATGGGTAGACACCTCTGTCTCAATAAGCTAATCTTTGGGCTTGATGCGCTGTCTCTAACATGCAAATGTCTCGATAGGGGGCCTGCATATTCTGTCTCTTCTTGATTAAATAGGCCCACCAATTTTACCAACCATATGAGCCCGTTGAGCAGGCTAACAAGGTTGGCAAGTGCGCCTCGCTTTGCTTGAAAGAGAAAAAAGCATCATTTGAAGGTGGCCCACGGAGATAATTGTTGACCAGTCAACACTGAAGGCTCAAGATTTTGGGCAGTAAGACTGATGAAACAAGATCCCAACAATGGCACCGTCGAGGGTCCTCCACTCTGCTAATTCCTAATGGCTGGCTGATGATCTAAGCGACAGAGAAACATTGCCGGGAGGATAAACTCTGGAAAAGCTGGCAATGACATCACATTCCACTTTGGGAAACTGCCTACGTGCCATTCTATCACAATCTAGATGTATTTGCCCTTGGCATGGAAATAGGGTTGATCTTTCCACTTGTTTTAGTAGCCGGGCCCTTAACCCTCCTCCTTAGCAATGGGAACAAATTGGCATTATCGGCACCGAACGGTCTTATTCTGAATTGAACGGATTCTCCTCGCTTTCTTCATTTGGTTCGATAGATCCTCTATTAGGGGCGGTTGATTTAATTGGTAATCATATGGATCGTGTCTTCTAAATTGCGTATTAAAACCAACAATATTGTTCAATGGCATCATTGCATTTTTCCTATCTAGTAAACCTGTGTTTAGAGATGTGTGTTCGTCTATTCTCAATGATCTTCTGCAACGAAATGCCTGCGTCCAGGCTTTGTCATTTTCTGATACCATTGCAACTACCGTACTAACCAGAATGGAAAACCGGATAAGGAAGTTTCTTACGGCAGGTTCATAAACGAGGAATTCCATGACTGACGGCTGTACATGGAACAACCTGCTGCCATGGAAGGCTAAACCCATATTTGGGGAACTGAAATTGAACCTTTGAACAGTGATTCTTGTTGCAAGCAGTTGTGAAGCCTTGGCCGATGAGGGCGGGCCAAGAGGGCTGGCAGGCTTCTAGGCAAGGTGAAAGACTGAGAGTTAGTCTACGCTAGAGGAAAATTCTGGGCTCTTGATAAGAGTGATGAGGACTTCCCTTGCACGAGGCGCACTTTTCACTGGGCAGGCGGGGAAGAACAAAGCGTGCGGGGTGTATGGGCACTTTGGCACGGACAATATCGTTGCGGGGTGTGGGCCCTCGGGGCTGAAGTGAGTGGTGTCGAGCGAGCCAAACCAGGCCGGTGTGGGTGGCTAGCCGCACGTGGGCGCTCGTGTGTGGTAAGACACGCGGGGACGCGTGTCCCCTAAGGAAGAGAGGTTGTGAAGCCTTGGCCGATGAGGGCGGGCCAAGAGGGCTGAGGCTTCTGAGCAAGGTGAAAGAGCGAGAGTTAGTCCCACATCGTTAGGGGAAAGTTGCGGGCTCTTGATAAGAGTGATGAGGACTTCCCCTTGCAACGGGAGGCCTTTTCCCCTGAGCAGCGGGAAAAACAAAACCGTGCGGGGTGTATGGGCACTCCGGCACGGACAATATTGTTGCAGGGTGTGGGCCCTAGGCTGCTACAAGTGGTATCAGAGCCAAACCCCGACCCGGTGTGGGTGGCTAGCCGCACGTGGGCGCTCGTGTGTGGTAAGACACGCGGGGACGCGTGTCCCCTAAGGGGGAGAGGTTGTGAAGCCTTGACAATTTAAATAAGAGCATTTGGGATCCCATGAGAAAAGATTTATTTAACATTTTACTAAACCTATCTTAAAACTCCGGGTGTTAATTTTTCCTTTCTCAAAATGGCGTACATGTAATTTAAACACAAATAAATGATCCGCGTATAAATCAACGTCAAATAAATATGCGCCTTTATTTTAAATCAAATAAACGTCCAAAAGACAGTAATAATATGGCCCAGGGTCTATCCATCATAACATCCCATATAAATGTCCAATATATGTCCAAAGATCTAAATCATCCAAAATATAAAGTATGCGATCATAATAAAATTCAAATAATAATCCTCTAATGACTCACATTACTTTAAAACTATAGGGATTATCAGCAGCTTTTTCCTTTCTGGTGTCGCGCTCGAGATCTAAGGCATTGCAAAACAAAGCAATGCCTCGACAAAAAACTATAAACATGTGTAGGTACATAGACGAATTAATGTAATAAATGCAGAAATAATGAACGGCATTGATGAAAAGTCTAACATTTATGGAAATAGTGATATCATAATCGTGTTCAAATAAATGCCAATTTATTCCATATGCTTTAAAACATGAAATTCATGGAGTTAAAAACATGACATGAATCGATAAATGGAGCATACAACAGAATAAGGGCACCCTAAGGTAATGGGTCCCACCACATCGCACTAACATCACGATCAGGAGTACACATAGTCAACCTGCGAGTGTCGTCACACTGGGCATGCCACCCATCACCATGCTCATCATACATGCACACATAACAAAAATATGGGCCATCATGCTGCGGTGGCAACCCTCCATGGGTATCGACCACCGCCGCTCCCGTCGACACCATAACGGGAGACTTAACGTACGTCCCCATGGAAAGGCTCGGGCCCTGGTAGTGTGGACTATCCATGTTACTAAACCCTACCGAATGCCATCTATGGGGGGTGTACATCATATCACAAACTCATCACATCATAATCTCGGAAGGTGGGTGGCCGGCCCTATCCCTCCCAGCATGGCGCCAGGGCGAGAGCACCCGCCATCAAATATAAAACACGGAAATCATATGTATATGCTAAAACTCAAGAGCACTTATAGCTTGAAATCCCCAAGACATGCCCCTCATCACAGGGGTTGCTATAAAAGGACCAAATTACTAAGCCTCTATACTCATTTCCATGTAAATCCATGCATTTTCTATATATATAATAAGAAATAAATCTCTAATTAAGCATAACTAATTAACATCATGCTTGTAAAAGCATTTTAAATAAGTTTATTCAGTAAAAGAATTCAATTTGGAATAACCATCCTGTACGCAATGTCGCATGAAATCCATGGTAAATAAAAATCGCAATTTAAAACACAATCACACATGATGCTATTGTTTAAACATGGTTTAAAATCAAGGCAAAACATTAGTTGTCGTCACCTACCTCAGTGTGAGACCACTGGCTTGCTAATAACTCCCTTTAATTGATATATTCAAGTGCACCTGTACATGTCACATCACTATTTTAAAAATTTTCTAAATAAAAAAGTGGTCATTTCTAAGTTTTTAAGTTAAAACTAGGTCCGCGTCGTCAATACGGTCACAACGCCTCTTCCGGATCGTGATTTGGACCTCTCTAGCTCCCAAAAATCAAGTTTTTGTGAAAACTAAGCTAAAATGGGGCCTGTCGGACCACCATAAGGTGGTTTAAACCAGCGGCACCCTTTTCCGCCGGTTTATACCGACGTATACGGGCGCACGAAGACGCACGGCGTCGCAGACGCCGCACGGGACGCGCGTGCGTCACGGTCGCCAGGACGCGCCGCGTCCCGGTCCCACCGCGACAGCCAACCAACGCACGCTCCGCACGCGCGCGGCGCCGCGCACACGTGCGGCGAAGACGGCATGTGACGTCGTCCTGGCTACGTCTCTGTGTGCGTCTTGGCGTCAGCGCCGGCGCGGCACCGTTGACGACGCGGAGAAGGCAGGCCGGATTAGGTCGCCTCGGCAGTCTGACTCCGTTTTGCGTGATTTTTGCGCCATTTTCTTCAGAATTCTCTCTAGAATCCATTTATGCCCTCCTTTTGCACTAATTTTCTCAAAAACCATGGTTTTTAAACAATTTTTCCCAAGTTCCTAAAAACCTCCTAAGTCTTGGTTTTTGAGTTTTCAGGCAATTCCACTAGTTGGATCACTCCCAAATTTAAAGGGTTTTCTCTTGGGTGTCTTTTGCACTAGTTGGACGGTGCGATTTCCAAACGGACAATGTTTGGTCTATGAAATCACGCTCCAACAGTAGCGTGCACAAAGCCCCCAAAAAAATCCGATTTTTTTCCTAATTTTTAAATGGTTTTCTAATTAATTTTCTAATTAATAAATACAGAAAAACATGGATTTGAGGCTTACCTTGCACCTGGCGGAGTTGCTCGTGTTGCCAGGGGCTCCACCGCAAGGAACTTCAGATTTTTGCGGTCACAGGGTTTTGCGTATCATTCATGGAAAACGCCCAAAGTGGAGCGTTTTGGCTCCTAGAGGAGCATAGATATAGGGTTTTAGAGTCTTGGGGAAGAGAAACTCTTCCCCACACGGCTCTTCCCATGTCTCTCCGGCGATTTCGCCGGACTGGTAGAGACGTGTGTGAACAGGGTGCCGTTATCAATTTGGACCCCCTGTGTAACACGTTTCTATCAAAAGACCATTTGCCCTTACAACTTTGACGGCTCATAACTCCCTCGTTTGAGCTCGGGTTTTCAGCGTTCTTGGTGGCGTTGGATTCGTATCGACGAGCACTTTCTAATTATTATGTTTTCAGGAAATAATTTCATCCATAAATTTTTATTTTAATTTATTTAATAATTTCCTATTTTTATATTCAGAGCCCAGTCTAGTCCATCATAATCCTTGTGAATGTCCATTTATATGTGAATAACAGTCCATAATAGTTGTAGAGAGAGAAACGATGAGAGAGGAACTTACACTTAGTGACATGTAAAATTTTTGACGAGATGGCTCCTCGGAGAGAAGGACAAGGGTCTACCCTTGCTATGCAGTGGCTCCACCTGCTGAGTCCTCTGATCAAGGGGATCGAGATGCCGATTTATTGAATCGGTTAATGTCAGGACTCGTACCACTTATACGACGACGAGTTAGGGCCGGTACATTGACGTTGGTAACCACAGCCACTATTCCACCACAAAAAGTGGCACCCATGGTTTCGTCGATTCGATCCTCACAGCAATACGGGAACCATCAATACAGAGCCACGGAGGCGATGCTACAGTGACTCTAAGAAGGCGACAAATTATTGGAAAGGTTTCAAAAGATGGTGAAACCCTTTTATGGCGATGGTAACACGAGAGGAGGCGGACGATGGTTATTTGAGGCGGAGAGGACATTCGACGCTATGAAGATCTCACGAGATGATCAAGTTAGAGTAGCCTCTGCTGGAAAGGTGAGGCGGCACGGTGGCGGACGTTCACACTCACTCGACCCGGATCCGGCGGGAGACGATGACATGGGCAGCCTTTAAACGGGCTTTTGACACTCGGTATTTTCCACCTCATGCATTGCGATCCATGAAGAAGGAGTTTGCCACCACAGGAGCGAGAGAGATATGACGGTTCAGCGGTGCACGAACCGATTTACACGGCGAGGAGATTTGCACCTCACGCACTAGCCTCGGACACGAGGCAAGCCGACAGTTGTGGATGGGTTGACTCCTTGGGCGAGAGATCGAGTGATTTCTTCTCGACCCACTTACGTGCGAGATGCTGGCGATATGGCGTCCATGCATGAGAAGAACTCTCGGGAATAGAGGGAGTGCGTTCCCGACCCTTTAGGGCAAGCGGCCATTTGGTGCTATGCGACACATGGGGCATCGGGTCATCCACCACGGGGCAAAATTTAAGAGAGACAACGAGAGGAAGAGATGTGATAGGTGTGAGGTTGGCACCGGGCGAGGTGCAATAGATTCGGCCAGGCCACGGCGACGAGAGGCAGCCCCAACCACGAGACGGCCCTATACACCTTACGAGAGACAACCATACGGGTGTTTCAGCGTGGAGACGTTGGCCATTTCATTGGGGCGCCACAGGGGCGGAGGCGGAGACGAGATGGGAGTAGAGGCAGACTAACGCGCCCGCGTAGCCCCGAGGGCAGTATTTGCCATCTCATCGGGACAAGCACGGGCATCACCCAGGTCGTGAGAGGTACTCTTCTAGTCTCGGATAGACATGCCAAAGTTCTTTTGACACGGGGTCTACACACTCTTTTATATCATGTATTTTTTGCATCTTGCCTTGATGTGTGTGTACACAACTAGCATTTGGATTAGATATTATGACACTGTGGGAGAGGCGATGAGAGGCTAGAATATATTAGAGATATCCAGTAGAGATATCGGGCGTGAGTATGGACCTGAGACTTCATCTTATTAGACATGGTAGACTATGATGTTATTCTTGGGATGGATTGGTTAGCCAACTATGGTCTTTATGGTAGGCTAGAAAGAAGCGAGTCACTTTTCTTATACAGGGCAGCAGAAATAGTGTTCAAGGTAGGAAAGATCGGCCGGTACATGCATCATTTCTGCTATGAAGGCGGCACGATTTTATGCATGAGGGTGTAACGCATTCCCTCGCATATGTGATTGAGGAAAAGGAGCAGCCACGGCTTGACGAGATTGATGTTGTAGTGATTTTCTTTGACGTATTTCTGAGGAATTACCGGGATTGCGCAGTAGGAGATTGACTTCACCATTGACTTGGTGCGGGTACATCGCCTATCTCTACAGGCACCATATAGGATGGCTCGGCGAGTTGAGAGAACTTCGGTACAATTGCAAGGATTCTTGGATAAGGGCTTTATCGGTAGTGGATCACCATGGGAGCACCGGTCCTTTTCGTGAAGAAAAAGGATGGATCACGAGACTATGCGTGATTATCGGTTGTTGAATGGTGTTACTATAAAGAACCGATACCCTTTGCCACGCATAGATGATTTATTTGATCGGCTCAATCGGCACCAAGTGTTCTCCAAGATAGATGCGAGGTCGGGGTATCATCGGTGAGGTTAGAGAAGGATATCTCGGCGCCTTTAGGAGTCGTTATGGTCATTATGAGTTCTAGTGATGCCGTTTGGATTAATGACAGCACTGCGGTGTTCATGTGGATCTAATGAGCCGTGTTTTCGAAGCTTATTTGGATAAGTTCGTGATTGTGTTGTGGATGACATCTTGATTTATTCGCTAGTCATGAGACACATAGAGAGCATCTCCACACGGTATTAGACACTTCGTCGACATCGGTTGTATGCCAAGTTAGGTGGTAAGTGATTTTTGGCTAGACCGGAGTGCATTTCTTAGGCCACGTCATATCTAAAGATGGAGTGGCCGTGGATTCAACAAAGGTAGAGCGGTACTACCTTTGGGAGAGGCCGAGACGGTGGCGAGATACGCGGTTTCTCGGTTTGGCGGGGAGTATTATCGTCGTTTTATAGAGGGATTCTCTAAAATCGCATTACCTGTGACCACCCGACTAGGAAAGACACTTTCAATTTGTATGGACCGAGGCTTGCGAGGAGAGCTTCCAAGAGCTCAGGGAGAGACTTACTGCTCGGTATTGACCTTACCGGTGGGCGGGCGGTTATGTAGTTTATTGTGACGCCTGCGGCAAGGGATTAGGAGCAGGTGTTGATGCAACATGGGAAGGTAATTGCTTATGCGTGCAGGCGATTGAAGACACATGAGGTAAATTACCCAACACATGACACGGAATTAGCAGGCCGTGGTATTTGCGTTGAAGTCTGGAGACATTATCTTTATGGTGAGAGATTTGAGGTATTCCCGTCCACAGAGAGCCTCAGTACTTCTTTACTCAGGTGAATTGAATATGAGGCGGTGCGGATGGATGGAGTATCTCGGGACTTCGACTTCACCATCTGATACCATCTGGTAAGGCTAATGTCGTTACGAGATGCCACTGAGTAGGAAGGCGGGTGTGATGATTGCCAATTTGACGACTCGGTCTAAGTTCTTTGAGGGGATCTTAGAGGCACGGGGGCAAAGACAAGGAAACACGAGGATCGACGGATAAGACGGATTTTTCGAGGGACAGGATGGAGGAGTTAGATTTAAAGGAAGGTTGGTAGTACTAGCGGATGGCAATTGAAGCGCGAGTTACTTCAAGAAGCACACCAATTACACAATTCATCTGGGGGTACGAAGATGTATCGGGATCTCGAAGGCATTTACGGTGGAATGGTATGAAAAAGGATGTTGGAGAGTGTGTTGCACGATGTTTGACTGTCGGCGGGTCAAGGGCGAGCATCGGCGTCCATCGGGACTACTGCCGGTCTTGGACCTTCCACGGTGGAAGTGGGACCATATTACCATGGACTTCGTTCTAGGTTTTCCGAGGGCCACTTCGCGACCACGACATGATATGGGTTGTTGTGGACGGGAGTTGACCAAGTCCCGATCATTTCCTTCTGTCCAGGACAAAATCGAGGCAAGTGGATAGCTTAGCTAAATTATATGTTAAGGAGATCGTCGGTCTACATGGCGTTCCCTTGACAATTATATCGGATCGAGATACGCGATTTACCTCAAAATATCGGAAGAGCGTGCAAGAGGCATTAGGGTCGGGGCGAAATTTAGCCTGACATTCCATCCTCGAGACAGACGGACGGAGCGAGAGGACCATCCGGACTATTGAGGATATGCTACGAGCCTGTGTTATGGATTGGAAGGGTAGGCTGGGAAGATCATTTACCTTTAGTGGAATTTGCTTATAATAATGAGTCATCACGTAGTATTGGGATGGCTCCATATGAGGCACTTTATGGCGAGACCTTGTCGGTCACCTTTATGTTGGAGTGACGTAGGAGAAAGACGCGTGGTGAAATGCTGAGTTAGTGGAAGAATGTGCGAGAGAAAGTTCAACTCATTCGGAAGGAGTTGCGACGGCTCACGGTCGACAGAAAAGTTATGCGGTACAAGAGCGAAAGGACTTAGAGTTCTTTGAGGGCGAGCATGTATTCTTGAAAGTTTCTCCTATGAAAGGGTGTTGAGGTTTGGAAATAAAGGAAAGCTTAGTCCCGAGGTATATTGGACCTTTCGAGATCTTACGACGAGTTGGGTGAGTGGCATACCGCAGTAGCCTTACCACCACGGTAGCAAATGTGCATGACGTCTTTCACGTGTACATCTTTGAGGAAATACGTGCCGGATCCTCACATGTATTGGAGCGGATCCCGGGAGAGCTATGGTGACATGACATTTGAGGAGAGACCGGTGCGGCGTCTTAGATACAAGAGTCAAGGAGTTAAGGAATAAGACCATTGCCTTGGTCAAAGTCCTTTAGCGTGACATCATTCACTACGGGAGGCTACACAGGGAGGCGAGGAGGAGATGCGAAAGATACATCGAGTTATTTACATAGAGGTATGTAGCTAAATTTTGAGGACGAAATTTTTATAAGGAGGGAAGAATGTAATATCCTTAATTTTAAATATAAAAATAGGAAATTATTAAATAAATTAAAATAAAAATTTATGGATCAAATTATTTCCTAAAACATAATAATTAGAAAGTGCTCGTCGTACGAATCAACGCCACCAAGAACGCAGCAGACTCAAACGAGGGAGTTATGAGCGTCAAAGTTGTAAGGGCAAAATGGTCTTTTGACGAACGTGTTACACGGGGTCCAAATTGATGCGGCACCCACAATACTGCACACATCTCTACCGGTCGGCGAAATCGCGGAGAGACGTGGGAAGAGCCGTGTGGGGAAGAGTTTCTCTTCCCGAGACTCTAAAACCACATATCTATGCTCCTCTGGGAGCCAAAACGCTCCACTTTGAGCGTTTTCCATGAATGATACATGAAACCCTAGACCTGAAAAATCTGAAGTTCCGGCGAGTGGAGCCCGGCAACCACGAGCAACTCACGGCAGTGCAAGGTAAGCCTCAAATCCATGTTTTTACGTATTTATTAATTAGAAAATTAATTAGAAAACCATTTAAAAATTAGGAAAAAAATCGGATTTTTGGGGGGCTTTGTGCACGCTTCTTGTTGGAGCGTGATTTCATAGACCAAACATTGTCCGTTTAGAAATCGCACCGTCCAACTAGTGCAAAAGACACCCAAGAGAAAACCCTTTAAATTTGGGAGTGATCCAACGGTGGAATTGCCCCGAGAAAACTCAAAAACCAGGTACCTGGGAGGTTTTTAGGAACTTGGGAAAAATCATTTTAAAAACCATGGTTTTTGAGAAAATTAGTGCAAAAGGAGGGCATAAATGGATTCTAGAGAGTGCGAAGAAAATGGCGCAAAAATCACGCAAAAGCGGAGCTACTGCAGCAGCTCCGCCGGGGCGGCCGGACTCCGGTCGTCTTCTCACGGCGTCGTCAACGGCGTCGGCGCTGGCGGCCCATGGCCGAGAGCACTCGAGACGCGGCAGGACGGCGATCACATGGCGTCGTCGCCTGCAACGTGCGCGGCGCGTCTGGCGACCGTGGCGCCGCGCGCGTCCCGTGCGGCGTCTGCGGCGCCGTGCGTCTTCGATGCGCCCATATCGTCGGTATAAGCCGTGGCGGAAAAGAGTCTGCAGCCGGTTTAAACCACCTTATGGTGGTCGGAGCCCCATTTTAGCTTAGTTTTCACCAAAAACTTGATTTTTGGGAGCTAGAAGAGGTCCAATCACGATCGGAAGAGAGGCGTTGTGACCGTATTGACGATGCGGACCTAGTTTTAACTTAAAAACTTAGAAATGACCACTTTTTTATTTAGAAAATTTTTAAAATAGTGATGTGACATAATAGGTGCACTTGAATATATCAATTAAAGGGAGTTATTAGCAAGCGGTGGTCTCCGCGCGAGGTAGGTGGCTTGACAACTAATGTTTTGCATGATTTTAAACCATGTTTAAACAATAGCATCATGTGTGATTGTGTTTTAAATTGCGATTTTTATTTACCATGGATTTCATGCGACATTGCGTACAGGATGGTTATTCCAAATTGAATTCTTTTCTTGAATAAACTTATTTAAAATGCTTTACAAGGATGATGTTAATTAGTTATGCTTAATTAGAGATTTATTTCTTATTATATATATAGAAAATGCATGGATTTACATGGAAATGAGTATAGAGGCTTAGTAAATTTGGTCCTTTTTATAGAGCTAACCCCGAGGATGAGGGAGCATGTCTTGGGGATTTCAAGCTATAAGTGCTCTTGAGTTTTAGCATATACATATGATTTCCGTGTTTTATATTTGATGGCGGGTGCTCACGCCGGTGGGCGATCATCTTTAGGAGGGATAGGGCCGCCACCCACCTTGAGATTATGATGTGATGAGTTTGTGATATGATAGACACACCTTACATAGATGGCATTCGGTAGGGGTTTAGTAACATGGATAGTCCACACTACCGGTCCGAGCCTTTCCATGGGGACGGAGACGTTAAGTCTCCGTTATGGTGTCGACGGGAGCGGCGGTGGTTGATACCCATGGAGGGTTGCCAGCTGCTGACATGATGGCCCATATTTTTGTTATGTGTGCATGTATGATGAGCATGGTGATAGATGGTATGCACTGGGTGTGACGACACTCGAGAGGTTGACTATGTGTACTCGATCGGGGATGTTAGTGCGATGTGGTGGGACCCATTACCTTAGGGTGCCCTTATTCTTGTTGTATGCTCCATTTATTGATTCATGTCATGTTTTAACTCCGTGAATTTCATGTTTTAGCATATGGAATAAATTGGCATTTATTTGAACATGGCATTATGATATCACTATTTATAAATGTTAGACTTTTCATCAATCTTCGTTCATTATTTACGCATTTATTACATTAATTGTCTATGTACCTACCTGGCGATAGCTTCTTTGAGCATTGCTTTGTTTTGCAATGCCTTAGATCTCGACGCGACACGGGAAAGGAAAAGCGGTTGATAAACCTTGAGATTTGAAGACTAGTTTCCCTATAGTTTTAGAAAGTAATGTGAGTCATTAGAGTGGATTATTATTTGAATTTTATTATGGACTGCATACTTTATATTTGGATGTGATTTAGATCTTTGGACATATATTGGACATTTATATGGGATGTTATGATGGATAGACCCTGGGCCATATTATTACTGTCTTTTGGACGTTTATTTGATTTAAAATAAAGGCGCCTATTTATTTGACGTTGATTTATACGCGGATCATTTATTTGTGTTTAAATTACATGTACGCCATTTTGAGAAAGGAAAAATTAACACCCGGAGTTTTAAGATAGGTTTAGTAAAATGTTAAATAAATCTTTTCTCATGGGATCCCAAATGCTCTTATTTAAATTGTCAAAAAAAAAAAAAATTGTCTTAAAAATCCGGGGTGTTACAGCAGTGGAGTCGAATGGTTTAGGTGGAGGAAATGTGGAAGAGAGCATTGCTAGGTTTTTTAACCAGAAATCCTTTGCCAGTAGTCTTGGCTCCTGGGTTACACGAAGAGGAAACTAAGCTTGAAATAGAGGAACGAAGGAGACTAAGGCATTTGTTTCTTATAGAAGGTTAATTTTTGGAAGAAAAGTTAATGCCATATTTGTTATTACATGCAAGTGGTTCATATTGACCAAAACACCTTACTAGATGTACTCATCTTAGTGGTGCTGCTAACCTACCACACAACACGTTGTACGGGTTGGATACACACACATTCATCTCATAGATCTAATGAGCCTCTTCACCGATGCAATATTTACGTAGTATCTGATTCAACCATAAGCAGTTCTTGAAGCGACTTCCTAGCTTCAATGTGATTGGCTTCTCCTGAGTTTAATTGCTGATATAACAATCAACAAATCTCCCTAAGTACGAAGATTCTCAATGCTCAAGTTCACAGCCTCCAGAATACCATTGAGAACGCCTTCCATTCAGCTTGATTGTTGGATCGTCTGCCAAGGCTTTCATGGCTCTAATTAAAACGGGCGTTATATCAGGCTGCCCCATCAAAGTTAAAGCAGTACCATCCATTTTCAGGCGCTGTCCATTTTATTCTTCTTTGTTTCTGCTTGGAGCTAGAGACGTTGATTTGGTCCCAAGATTTGAGAAGTATTCCTCGGTCTGAGAACATGGAGAATCATCGAGGTTGATCGACTGCACAACTTTTATCTTTTATCATCTTCCAAAGAGTCTCAGGTCGGATGTCAGAATTTTTGTGGACGAGTTGATTTCTGCTGTACTAAAAATTCCTGGCTAACCCTTTAATCCAAAAGCCTTGATCCAAGGGCTGAGAGATGCCTCCGAGATGTCAGTCCGTGACAACATGCAGATTCTTTTTGGCTCCATGATCCCCCGATTGGGCAAGCGGATGTGAATGAGTCTATCAAGACTCTTAGTCTGTGACCATGTTAATCGTAGATTATCTAGTGTAATGTGAGAATACTACTAGTTACAAATAGTTTGAAAACAATTAACAGCCCAAAAATCAAAAAGAAAATTCCCCGCATGGCAATCGAGTCTCTGTCTTCTCTTTATATTACACTTCTCTCTCAATCACACGTGAAAACGAGTGCATTTTCTCTCTTCGCCCCCCACCATACACGTCCGTTCATATCCATCCTAGCTCCACAAGTCTTGCTTTACATACCCTAGCGATAAACATGTGCAATACTGTTAACCATACATGTAGTAATCACCTTTCTGTTGGTACGATTTACTTGGTCGAGACTACCAAATTTTGATCACCTACATATACCATATGTAGGTCATGGGCGAATAATTATGCATATTTTATCTTGAGCATCTCTCTCTCTCTCTCTATCTCTATCTCTCTCTCTTCTTATTTTTATTCTTCTTCTTCACATTATTATTAATCTTTTTGTTAGTGAAAATTTCAGGCAATCTTTATCTTGAACATCTCTCTCTCTTCTTCTTTTTCTTCTTGTTATTATTAATCTTTTTTGTAGTGGAAATTTAACACCCTGAGATTCCAACAGTCACAATATTATCCGCTTTGGAACGCTTATACACCTCTTGCGGCTTTGTTCTTCTTTAGTTTCTTAGGAAAAACACGTTGTGATCATTAGAGCTTTTCAAACTCTTATAAACAACCCAGTTTCCTTTCCTTGTAAGATGTGGGACTAACTCTCTGTCCTTCACCCCAGCCTAGAAACTTACTAGCCTTCTCTTGACCTACCCTCATCAGCCCAGGGCTTCACATCTTCTCCCCTTAGGAAACACACATCCCTGTGTGATAGCCACGACCAGGCACCTGCATGCGACTACCGACCACACCACGAGAGAAACTGGCTTTAATACAATTTCTATCAATCTGGGGTTCCAACAGTCACAATATTGTCCGCTTTAGGATGCCCATATACCCCTCATTGTTTTGTTCTTCTCCGATTTTTCAGGAAAAATGCATTGTGACCATTAGAGTTCCCCAAACTCTTATAAACAACTCAGTTTCCTCTCCTTAAGCAATGTGAGACTAACTCTCTGTCCTTCACCCTAGCTTAGAAGCCTACTAGCCTTCTCATCGGCCCAGGGTTTCACATCTTCTTCCATTAGGAAACACGCATTCCTGCTCTCCATATAAGAAACAATGGCGCTGCTCAACATAGCAAGGTCTCCCTTGATGGAATTTATGAAATGTAGGGCATTGTGTGCTATCACCTTCTTTCTTCCTGAAGTTGGTCCTTGGTGGTCCATGTTCTCTCTTAAATTTGGATGGTCCAAAGTTCTTCGAATTCTTATAAACAGCACAGTTTCCTCTCCTCAGGCAATGTGAGAATAATTCTCTGTCCTTCACTTTAGCCTAAAAACTTGACAACCTTCTCTTGGCCCGCCCTCATCAGCCTAGGGCTTCACATCTTCCCACATTAGGGAACACGTGTCCCTGCTCTCTACATAAGAAACATCGGCATTGCTCAACATAGCAAGGTCTTCTTTGATGGAATTTATGGCAGGTAGGGCACTGTGTGCAATCACCTTCTTTCTTCCTGATCACCTTCTTTCTTCCTGAAGTTGGTCCTCGGTGGTCCACGTGGCCTCTTCAATTTTGATGGTGCAGTAGGTCTCCTTCCCTTCCAGATTGGTTTCTGTCCATTAGTCCTTTCATGATCTTTGATTGATTGTCTATGTTCCTCAAAATCTTCTCCTTCTAGTCTAGGATCTGCATAGGCTTCGTCACAAAGATCAAATCAGGTTACAATTTACTTAGTACTTGCTCCAATACATCGGTAGGATCGGAAACATATTTCTTGAGCATTGACACATGGAATGCATTATGTATCTCTAATAACCATGGTGAAAGTGCTAACTAGTATGCAGTTTGTCCAATTCTTTTCAAAATCTCAAACGGTCCCACAAATCTTAGACTCAATTTGCCTTTGATTCCAAGCCTCACCACGGGGGGAACTGGTTTTGATACCATTTGTAATACCTGACGTTCCAACAATCACAATATTGTCTACTTTGGGGCCCCCATACACTCTTCACGGCTTTGTTCTTCCTCGATTTCTTAGGAAAAACGCATTGTGACCATCAGAGTTCTTCGAATTCTTATAAACATCATAGTTTTCTCTCTTCAGGTAATATGAGACTAACTCTCTATCCTTTACCCCATCTTAGAAGCCTGCCAGCAGTCTCTTGGCCCGCCCTCCTCGGTCCAGGGCTTCGTAAGAAATTTCTGAGCTCATTGACTCCCTCTCATCCAACTCAAACTGTCATAGCGCACCTGGAGTGGGGAGGCGTGCCTTTTTTCTGCTACTGGGCTAGGAGACATTTGCTCTTGAAACATCTTCCGTAAAAGTTATAGCTTGTAGAGCTTAAAAGGCAGGTGATTAGCGATGCTCTTAAAGTAATTAAGTGGCTCCAAGATGACTCTGATCGGTCCTTGAGGATGTGATGAGCTCTTCGACTGGTCCCTTTGATCTTCTTGATCATCTGGGAGGTTGAATGAATTAGACATAAAAAAACTGTTTGGGATGAAAATAAGAATCATAGAATGTTATTTGCAGAATATTCCAACATATATAAAATGGCTGTGGGCTGTTTGTTCCTAAATAATTTTATCTATATGTTAAGGCTGCAATTAGCTGAAAAAGCTTTACTATGCCAAAACTAACTTAACACATGATTTTTTTCCTCGTCAAAATTGACAAGCCAGCAATTTGGGAGAAAGAAATTAATAAAAACTGAAGCAAAAGCAGAAGTTAGGATCATGCGATTAACATAATTTCTTATGGGCAGGCTAAAAACTAAGACCCAAACACGACGAATGTCATAGTTCTGAAAAATAGAAAGGCAGTGTCTTAGTGCCTTAGCCTTCGAAAATACCAGAACTCTTCTAAGTTTATCTCATTAATCCGGACCATCCACTTCTTTGAACAACTTCGGATAAATCACCGGTTTTAACCATGCAGTACTCTTTTGAAGGTTCAGGATAAGCATCCCAATAACACACTGCCAACAGGAGAGGATCACTTACATCTCACCCTAGGTACCTCCAATGTCCAATAACACCAAGTAGAAGACGGCACTGGATATTCTCCAGAGTTTTATGTAAAAATCATTGACAAACCTCCACACAATCAAAATAGAAAATGCAAATCAAAGAATGGAACAAATCGACAGAATTCTTCATTTCTCTACAGTTCTGCCAGTCACAAATAATCAGCTTTCACGTAAACTTCGGATGAATGAAAATGAACAAATTCAAACTCCCGCACACTCTTTCCCCCTAGTCTTACACCTGGAGCCTGCCAAGATGCTCCAAGAGCAATGTTGCCTTTCTCTTGGCTCTGTCTGTACCAGTCTTAGCCAGCTGGGTCAGTGGAAGAACAACACCCAACCTTGCTATGCAGGACAGGTTCTCAAGATTTTTCTTGCACAATGCAAGCAGGACACCAGCCGTGTTCTCCTTGTTACGTGGCTGTCCTGTTCTTAGGAGGTCTATCAAGACTGGTATGGCATTGGCCTTTGCTATAGCCACCTTACATTCGTGATTACTAACGAGAACTGATAATATAGTCAGGGCTTCGTCAACCATGGACTCACTAGAATCTTTCAGCATATTCATCAGTGGCAAAAGAATTCCGGCCCTGATGGCACGAATTTTGTTACCTTGGTAAACACACAAATTAAACAATGCAGTTGCCGCATCTTTCTTTCCCCTTATGCTCCCTCTCTGGAGCAAATCTACCAGTGGCTTTATTGCTCCTGATGCTCCTATGGTTATCTTATTCTCGTCAACAAGTGACAAACTAAAAAGGGTGGCCGCTGCGTTTTCTCTAGCTTCCATGCTCCCCTTCTTGAGAACCTCAACAATTGAAGGGATAGCCCCGGCAAGCACTATTACACCCTTATTATGCTCATATATAGAGAGATTCAGAATAGCTGTGACTGCATTTTCTTGCATTCTCAAGTCATCCGCTGATAGCAGATTGACCAGAACTGGGATAGCTCCTGACTGCACTATCAGTATGCGATTATCAGTGCTTCTTTTCGCCAGTAACCTGATTTCAGCAACAGCAGTTCTCTGCTCATCAACTGAATGACTTGAGAGCTGACGGACCAAAGCATTGATAGCTTCTTTATCCCCATTAACTTCATGAAGAGATCCATCGCTCTTTCTTATCTTGCCATTTATTACTCCATGTGGCTCCTCAATTTTGTGTGCTTCACACCATTGTCTAACCAGACTTCTCAGCACGTAATTTGGTGTTAGGGTCAGATTTTCTAGCTTCTGCTGAGTTTTTGGACATGTTCTGCTGCCACCATCTATCCATCTTTGTATGAATGATCGCTCATAAGTCTGCAAGGAAGTGAAAACATAATCAGTGAGCAGACTAGGATGTTGACTTTCTTTGCTTCAGAAAATACCTCTAACAATGGTTAGTGCCATATTAATTGTAGAAAATACCTGTCCGGTTGAAACTATAACAGGATCCTTCATCAGCTCAAGAGATATAGGACAACAGAAGTCGCCAGGAATAGCCAGGGAATTGGGTTTCTTAATTTCCTCCAACATTTTGTTAATAAAACTACCTCTCTCGGTGTCGGCTACATTTAATTTCTTAGCAACAGGTGACACAGAATTTTCCCCCAATGTTTTGTAAGCAAAATTGTCTTTCTTAGTGTCAGCTTCATTTAGTTTGTCGGCACCAGAAGATGCAGAGTTTTTGACACTTTGAGACACGTATTTTGCTAATCCAAAATTATGCCAAGCTTTTCCATAAACTTCTGCAGCCATGCTTACCATTACTTGAAAATCATGATTGACATTAACCATGTTCTCAGCCTGCAAGTTTTCAACTACCCTGTTCAATACTTGTGGGTCAGTTTCATAGTCATGCATGTGGCATAAGATGTAGGAAATGCCACTGAAAACTTTTGAATTCAGAAATCTATTTCTCTCTGTTGCTCTTCTCAGCTGTGCATGCACCAAGTCAACCTGGTAAAAGTCCATGTTAGCTACGAATATCCTGAGGATCCAATCTTCAAACTGGTAGCTAAGATGGCATCAACCTGCAACCTCAAGGTTGCTACTAGCGAAGCCCAATTCAGCTACCAGCTCAATCCAAGATGTAGAAACAAACTGGTTAAGAATTGTTCATGCTCTTTCAAACCTACCTGTTCATGCACTTCATCTGATATGTCAAAATGATCATATGGCAAGCTTTCAAGAACTTTCTCCAGATGCCATGTCACAAACTGGAATTGGAAAGCAACCCTCTTGCCTCCTGAATCCTTAATCAAGTAACAGAAAGGTTTAGAGGGGAAGCCAATACATGGAGAAAATAGAAACTAGTGTCGGGCAAAGGTTGAAACTGACAACAGAATACAGTATAAAAATCTCAACAGAAGGCAGTATATGATTTCCATAAATGTAATCAACATGCAATGATTGCCCCAGTAGCTACACAACAAAATTAGCAGGAAATGGAGATACAAAATTCTACCAACATGAGTCATTCCAAAGTGCGATGGAAATGACAATTCATATAGAAGCCCTGGATCAAATTAAAAAGATGCTTCTTCCATAGTAGTGAAACATCAAGATGCTGCATACTCTAAAAAGCATGAAAAATCAAGCCTCTTTACTTCAACATATGCCACTTCCAAACTTGGGTGTTTTGACTTAGTTATAACTAGAGAAGTAAATGTACTATTTACCATTTTGAAAACGAAAAGAAACAAAGGTACCACGAGAGAAGACCGATTCAAGGTTAGGGGAAACAGTTTCAAATAATTATTTAATGACAATTCGTTCAATTTGCAACATAAAGAGTTACAATTTCGAAGAGTGTTTTATTAAAGAATTCTGGAAATTTTACCTCAAGAGAGTCCAGTTCATTAAGGCCTAACAAGTTGAAGTCATTTGTTAGAGAGGTCTAGACCGATAGAGTTGCTGTTGGGACCAAATAACTGCTTCCAGAAACTGACCTCAAGTAGAAGTTCAACTACCATTGAGATACTACTATCATATTCATTTGTCTTCTCCACCTAGCCTGAATATGCTGATGCCAGAGAACAAATAAAAAGGACATAGCATCCACATCTCTACCCAAAACTTTTCATGAATAGATGGACTCTCCAATCAATCCAACATATTTTACCTTTATTAGTTGCTGTAATATTTTGTAAAGGATAAAAAAGGGCAGCCCGGTGCACAGAGCTCCCCCATATGCAGGGTCTGGGAAAGGGGCAGACTACAAGGGTCTATAGTACAGCAACAAATAAAGTTGTCATGTGTGAGGTTATGGGTTCAAGGCGTGGAAACAGCCTCTTGCAAACTGCAAGATAAGGCAGCATACTATTGACCTTTGTGGTCAGCCCCTTCCATAGACCCCGCATACACAGGAGCTTCGTGCCCCGGGGCTGCCTTTTTGAAGGGGAGCCTTGGGGCAATGGTATTCTGTAAAGGATCAAATTAAGCAATAATGTAACATTAAAATGTTCTCTTTTCTTTGTGGCATTTATGTTGGCTTTCTACTCTTCTTCCTGATCATGTGAATAAAATGATGCCATTGATTTATATTAGTTATTTATCACCATCTTTTTATGACTGCATATATCAAATGAAATTGCAAATGGTTACAAAGATTTTGTTGGTTCAATGAAAAAAATAGTCCCCATCATGGTTTCCAAAGATCCCTAACTACTACTCAACAAAATCATAGACATCTCCATGTCAGAGCATGTCCTAAGATATAGGGTTTTGGGATCTCCTAATCCTTTATTATGTCAGGCACGGACATCAGTAGTTAGGTAACATATAGGAGAGGCGTGAAAGTCGAAGCAGAAGTAATCATCAAATGAAAGGGACTTGGTGAAGCTGCATCAGTTAGACTTATAAAGGTAATTTTGGTTAAGAAAGATGACGCAAGAAGCAAGCACATCTGGACTCCGAGTATGCAAAGGACCTCAATGCACAAGGCGGATCTGATTGGTGATCGAAATTTGGGACGATACCTTGTCTGCCAAGTGTGCTATTCCCTCTGTGAAAAGATAGACCCAAACCTAGACATAAGCCTTGATAAAAAAAACAAAAAAATTAACCGTTAACATTGCAAGCCTAAGTCAATTAAGAATTCATAACTCATGGTGGGACTAGGGCATGTTATATGGCCTAATATATGCTCCATAGGATAAGCGGCATCTCTCGGTAGGCAGGTTGCTATCTGGTTTTCATTAACTATAACAGTGTCAATCCCCAAAACAGATTTGTTTTCGTAGAAGAAACATCACTTTCATATACGATTCATTCTTCCAACAATACCTCCTTCCACTGCTCATGGAAGATGATCTGGTTGTGGTGAAAAGATGTGAAATACTTACTGGGCATGGTCAAGTACATTTCCAGTATTGTCTTATATCCAAAAGAATCAGAAGATTCCTACCAAATTGAAGCGGGAAGCAGGTCAAGGCAATGTCCTAGGAATAAGTCAATATTACACCTGATACATGGCATGTACAAAATGATATGCGCAATTACTTGATGTCTGGGTATCTAGAGACCTCCAAACATGCAACCTAGGTCCTCCACTTGCAATCCAAAATCCTTGTTGAAGGCATAAATATTTTAAGTGTTTCATTTCGTTTCACCATGTAGTCAAATTATTTGGTCAAAAGTTCAACCTAGTCAAACTAGCCCAGAAAGTTAAGCATCAACAAATCACTGGCTTCACTCAAAATATGCAGAAAAGAAATTTCTCTCCTTCTATAAATATTCAGAACATCCATTATAATCAGCTGACATGATTTAGACAACTAAACGACTTCACATTAAAACACATCTTCACTACAAAACCCTAGGCAGGAACAACAACCATCAAGAAGAGCATACCATTCCACTTCATTGGAACCTTATAGAAAGATGTCGGAATTGTTCCATTTTGTTAAGAACCTAGACAGCTAGAGAACTAAAGAAAGAAGCTAACAATTTTTGCCATTCCTGTCTTTCTATATAGACAAGGTGTATATTCCCCATCAAACTCTCATAAAGATTAAGCTCCTTATCACGGTATGTCACAAAGGAGGTATGAGCCCCCCAAAGCCTAGATCAGGTTCTGCGTCAGATCTTTTTCTCATCTTCATTGAGGGATATTGGACACCTTGTTGACCCAATGTACAAATCACAGTAGATGAATCATTCATTCACTACCAATTCCAGTAGTTGTCGGCCCATATAATAGAGTAAATTCAACTACGAAGAGTTGTTTATATGCAACGTGGGACAGCTTTGCGTCCAACCAACACAAAAGCAATAGTATGGGATCTGACAACACTAGGGAGAGAGAAATGGACTGAGTATCCAGAAGCATACAACCAGTGAATACCCATAGGTTGACATTATAGCTACAACAGTTTGGTCAGTCCATTGCAGAGGCACACATGCTAAAGGGCAGATTGATCTCCTAGTACCTTAATTTAGGTAGACTCCATAGACAGAAAAAGTTTCAACATATACGCAATATTTGCAGCATGAGATCATTACCCGATGTCAAAGATTTGAACGTGAAACAAGAATAAAAAACAAACATTTCAAACTGAATCACAAAATATAATAACACAACATCCAACTACAATGATCACCCACATGTACGAAGAAATGCCACAACGAGAAAGAGACAGAGAGATTTACTTTGGAGCCACGACTTGCGGAACGCCCAAGCTGAAGGACTTCCTTGGCCGCATTGAGAGCCTGTCCTAGATCTTCCAAGAAAGAAAAGGAAGAAGAAGTGGAAGGCGAAGAGAGAGAGGGAGAGGAAGAGAATGGAGATATCTTGAAATCCCTTATCTCCTCCAACAAGTGAGAGAGGAGAGAGATCCTACGGCTCAGATCGTTGCAATCCTTCTTGAAATCACCTCCAAAATCCCCAACCCGTCCGATTTCCAGGACGAGGTCTAACAAATCCTGGGCCCGGCGACCGATCTCTCTGGCCATCCCGAGAGACATTGTTTCTCTCCCCTCTTCCTTGTCTGTGCAGAAGAAGAAAGGCCATTGAAAATGGGAAGAATGGATTGATTAAGAAAGACAGAGGGGAGAAGAAGCCGAGAATTTCGGATGATGAAGAATAATATAAAAAACAAGGAATACAGTGGGAACTCGAAACAAGGAGTAGAGAGAGAAACTAGAGAGAGAGAGAGAGAGAGAGAGAGAGAGAGAGAGAGAGAGAGAGAGAGAGAGATGGCGGAAAGCTACATGCAGAAAGGTTATCGAGGCTGTCAAGACGAGGGAAGAATGCTGACGTGGAATCAACGGCCGACCTGTTTCTAGTTTAATGGTGCGCGACCACATGGTAAGTTTCCACGTGACCCCCAACTTATTCATGGAAGGCCCTACCTTTGAATCATCTAACCCTTTAATCTGATCTTCGAGTAGAGGAATGGTGGATGATCTGAGATTGTCAAAACAAAATGTACTTTTCATCACGGCATATGGATGGTCGAAAATACTATTTAAACAATAATCCATATTTGAAAGCATGAAACACAGTTTTTAGATGTCAAAATCATCCAAATCATCTTGTTTTGTGGGACACAACAATCCGAAGTATAAAAACCAGATGGATGCCCGTGATCATTCAAAAATGAGTGACCCTACATCCATTCCCACTCTATTCTATCATTCCTGGTAATTGTTTGTCACAAGAACAGACTGTTAGAAGTGGAGGAAAAAAACATAGGATGATTTGAATCGTCCAATTGGGGAAATTAGACAACCATTTGAATCATCCAAAGGTAGAAATCAGACAATCGATTGATTCATACAAAGTTGGGCCTTCTCCCTGCAAAAAAATTGGGCATAACACGGAAACTGTCCATGCGTTCGCGCTCTACGGTGGCTTGCTAATTGCCAGTTGATTGTTGTTGGTGGTGGGACTCCACCAGTTTTCGTTGGCTGAACTGAAAACGGAAACAGAAAATGGTTTGGTGGAGTGGCAGGCAGATAATTATAATCCTTGGCCTAATTTGACAAATCTTATTCTCCCGGATTCCACGCCAACATCATGTGCTCCACTCTGTTCTCTCCCTTGCTCTCGACCTCTAATTTCCGACGACTTTCTTTCCTAACCCCACGCCTGACAGGTTGGCTGATTCAGGTGAGAAGAATGCTAACACACGCTCAAATGAGAGCGTTTGGATACTGCATTTAATGGAGTCCACCTTTGCCTGATCTGCTCATTTATGTAATTGGTGAAGGCTTGGATGTGCAGTGTATGAAAAAACAAGTAGAAAGGATTATTGTAGCGTCACCCTTGATTGCCAAATAAACTTGATTTGTAATTCCTCTGTTTTGAATTACATTTGTCTCAATATATGTTATAATCTTCCAATCCACATGTTTTTTTATGTATAACACATCTACGACGAGATCAATCACATGAATGAATCGGATCATGCAAAAAGGGTCTATAAAAACTGGTGCACGAACACTCTCGCTTGAAGCGTCTACTTAACTTGCCTCTTAAAGAGAATTATTATTGTGACATGGTTGGGTGGTTTCGGATACTTTACAGCCTATAAAAGTTGAGCTGGTCATTAGTAGGAGAAAAGTTTGGCAATTGTTCACCACATCGGCTTGACATATTAGCGAGGAGAATTGTGTGGTTGTCACGGATGGCATAGTACGTGTGGAGTTGGATGGTCCACACTCACGTGGATCAAACAAGCTTAACCTTGGGTTCCTGGGCTTTACACATTGTTTAATGTTGGAAAATGTGGAGCCATTCCTTTCTTTATCCAATGGATAAGAGGGTAGTTTTGAAGCACAGACCATCCACCTTCTTTTCTCTTTCTCTTTTTTCCATTTGCTATTTTTAGTCTTACTGTGTGTATTGTCACGTAAAGGAGCGTTGGACATACTAAAACAAGTGAGCTGCTTAGCCTCATGAGCTGCTTAGCCTCATGGGCTGCTTTAAGGGCAATCACTCGCTTTTGGTAAGAGGTTAAGATTACAACCAACTAGAACATGGGTGATGTCAATCACTCGCAATCCCTTTTATCAACAATTGAAAGGTAAGGTCTCATTGGAGAGACAATGGGGGAACAACCACCAATTTCAGCTAGTGGTGTCATTATGCATGGATGCTTCCATAGCTACTAAAAGTGTCCGAACGGGAGTTGGACCATTGACTCGGAAGCCAAACGTCTTCAATTTTGTTTAACCCAACCAATATTTTTCTACTGCGACGGCAGAAGACCTAGGTGTAATAATCCAAATAAATAAATAATAATAGAGGGTAAAATGATAAATACATATAAACCTACAGGGTGTGGGACCCATGATGAGACTATAAAAGCCTACCTTGTCTTTTGTATGGCCAAACTATTTCTCTCAGTTTCCGTGTTGACGATGCAGGCAATGACGTGAAACTCTCCTATCAGGTGCACGTAGTGACAATTTGACCACAATAGGCCACCCTCTACCATTTCTCTTTCTTTTCTTATAGTTTCCATTGTTTTATCGCCAGATAACAGTTGGATTGTCGTTTTCTGGTGGAATAGTAGCCGTCATTATTCCTTACAAAATAAACCAGTGAAACACTATCAAATCATGATCTGAACCGTTCATCTTGTGCACAGTAACAAGATGAACAAACTCATGAATTTTCATGGTGATCGGACTGCTAGGGATGCCGAAAACTCATAAAATAGTAGGAGAAGAAATTTTAAGGACGAGACAAAAATCGTGTAAAAATAATAACAGAGTTGGTTGAAAAGGGGCGTAAAAGTGGGATATACGCGAAAAACTGAGTGAAATAGTGCAAAAATTGCACCATTTGGACACTTGAGCATCATCGGTGGCTACCAGGGTCCGGCCATCTTCTCCGATGACGGCAACTGTCGGTGACACGCATCACCCCTATCGCACGCCACAGATGCCACGTAGATGTCATGCGGGCAACACACAACGTCACGAGCACAGCAACCGCATGCCATGCGCGGCGCCACAAGCACAATGCCCACGTACCACGCGCGCGATACGCGGTGCCAGCTCACACAGGCAACACACGTGTGCATGAAGATGATGCGCGCGCACGTGCAATGCACGATTTTTTTTGGGATTTTGGGGTCCTTTGACCCGTCCATTTATAAAAACTTGATTTTTAGGAGCCACATAGGTCCAAGGCATGATTCGAAAGAGGCGTTGCGACCGTATCAACGATGCGGACTTATATTTGACTTGAAAATCTAGATCTAATTTCTTTTTTTAGAGTTAAATCATTGAATATTGTGAGATAATCTCAATCAGGCTGATCAATGGATGATCAGGCCTTAGCTCTTGATGGTGTACATCAAATGTGAGATATTTTAGGAGATTAGAGGGTTAAACATCATTGAATTGCCAAATGATGGAGAATTTATAATGTAACAGGTATGTCAAAGAGCGCAACGTGATACTTCCATACCCTTGATTGGAGCACTACATTTATTGAGGTAGATGATTTCATTCAATTACTTCGTGATTTCAATAACCATGAGTGAATTTTTAAAGTTTTTGAGACATGCGTTTTTTGTCTTCTCATAGCACATAAATAGATCCATGTTTTCGTGTTGTAGTATGAAATTTCAAATTGTTAATAATTATGTTTACATGTGATGCACTATCTTGACATGGGCTTTGATCGTATTTATTGGAGTTATTTATAGCACATTTACATGATTTATATGATTTGTATATTGTCGATGATTTATAACAGGTGTTTCCACCCCGTGGGTACTATGCTAGGAAGGTTATAGGGTTGGCCACCCGCCCTTTGACTTTGTGATGATGATGATTAGACATTGCTCTTGAGTGATACAAGGCCAGGTACGTAGGTAGTGGTATCATGAGTAGTCCTCCCTATGGGTCCGTTCCTTTCCATGATGACGGAGAAAGTCTCTTGTTTGGGTGTCAACAGAGAGCAGCAGTGGTTTAGATCCTGATGGGGTTGCCACTGCAGCATAGTAACCCATATAGTTATTTTGCATGTGCATATGGCTTTATATGTGAGGTGAACCGAGGCAAGCCAGACCTAGGCCGTGAGGAACTTCAAGGGCTGATGCGGGCTGCACGGGAGGGACCCAAAGTTAGTATGGGTACACATCACTGGTGATTGAGTATCTTGAGACATTTTTGGCATTGTTTTGATACATTGTCTTATTTGTCATGATCGCATGCATACTATCCTATGGATATAGACTCATTGTTTTGATGTACGTACCTTTATATTTTGATCATGCCTTGCATGCCATCCTGATTTAGCTCGATACCTGTTTTGTGAAAGTTGTAATTATGAGCGTTCGGTTATTTGACATGTCTTAAGTATGCTTCATTCATGAGAATCATATAGTAAATTTATTAAACTTTATTTGAGTGTAATCACATACACAAGCATAGCTTGCTAAGGCATTGCTTTGTTTTGCAATGCCTCAGATTTGGAACATGATAACAAAAAGGGAAAGCAGGCGAAGTAGCAGTGATTTGGAAGAAGACTTGAAGACCATCCATTTCATTTCTTTATTCGGACATAGATTAGAGTATGTTCCTTGGACTAGACTTTTGAGACTTTCTTAAATGTTGATATATTTTTATAGATTGGACTCATGTTATGGTATGGGTGATGTTAAAGTTTACATGAAAATATTGTAGTGATTATGGATGGAACCTAGTAACATTTGATTTGATTTATTATCGTCTTTAATTAGCCTGTGTATTTATTGTGGTTTTGAATCGAGCATGCTCATAATATCAAGGTTTTAATGTTATTTATTATTACAGTTTTAAATGTGATTGACCCCCGAGGTTTTCGCTTTCTGTTAATTCTTTTTTGTTTTTTTAGCTGCGCTAAAGTTTTATAATTTAAAATTTTAATTTACAGGGATCCTGTTTATTTTTCTTAAAATATATTATTATTTTTATTTATTATGGGAAAAAGTTTGTAAACACCCGGGGTGTCACACTAGGTGAGAGTCCTTAAATATATGTGGAATAACTGTTTAACGAGCCACACATTGGTGTCTTAGGTCATGCAAAGGATGAGGCCAAGCCCAAGATTTCCCCTATCAGTCAAACGCGATTCTTAACATTATGATTGATTTCCCTTAACTCACTCATGTCGTCCATCGATTGAGAGGCCCATGGATGAAGCTAGCTTTTGTTGTTCTGGGTATAAAATGAACTGTACGCAGAGTTCATAATTAATCCTAATTAATATGGGGGACCAGCAGATAACGACTTTGGATCGGCAAACACCTTCTTTCCCTCTGTATCTCCTTTGATTTAGGCCCGTACGCACCAAATCCTTCCTCCTTTAAAGCCATTCATTCAAAGATCAAGTGAAGGACCGGAAAGCATGCTCTGAACTGGCGAAATGTTAGCCACTGAATAGGTGAGATTTTGGGCAGAGTCAATCCGCCACGTCTTGCTTTTCACTTCTAGGCTTGTTACGAAATAGACCAGGCCCAGTCCAACGAACGGGCCTCCAATATGTCAGTTTTAAATACCCAAACCCAAACCTAAAGGGGTCATCGTAAGCCCAAGGGACCATATAAGCCAGTAATCATTATCTTAAAAGGCAATCTTTGACGAGTCACCTCACTGAACTCCGGCTATGCAAACAATGTCACATATAGGGTCAATTATAGTGACCAGTCCGCTGGGCCCAGTCTGGTAAGTATATATCGTCTCATAATTAAGAAATCAATGGTTTACTTTCACTCGAGATAGGATCATCCAATCAAACATGAAGTTAAAAGCATTAAGCCAGAGTTGGACTCATTGATCAGGCCTAATCTTATCCAAATGACAAATGCACTCTTAAAAAAATGACACTTACGAAGTAGCATACCCATGCAGGTCAAGCGGTTTAAGAGTTTGACCCAAGTAAGGCACACATATTCAACGATAAAATTCATTCATTTCCTAGTTCTTGCAAAGGATTTGGCATTTTTCATACTCTTCCTTGTTAGACGATTCGAAAACTACGGATTCATAGACGCTTTGTTGATAAATATAGGCGTAGGATTTATATAATTTCTACTCGACTATTTGTTAGAGGCTTAGATTTGTTACATGGATTGAAGTTTGGACCGGGGACCAAACTTAACGTAAAAATATAGTGAAGTGAACATGATGCTGTTCTAATATCCCTTATAGCTAGTGTCACAGGAACAACTTTCTCACACAAATTTTTGCCTTCTTTGTAGCATTAAGTGACTCACTTAATCAGTCTTTCAACTTTCTCTATCACAACAACGGACACAAATACTTTGTGCAACCAAACTCAAGTTCTAGAACCTTGAACAACTTTCTCACACAAATTTTTGCCTTCTTTGCAGCATTAAGTGACTTACTTAATCAGTCTTTCAACTTTCTCTATCACAACAATGGACACAAACACTGTGCAACCAAACTCAAGTTCCATATACAGTTTACAGGCAACAACCTAACCTTTTTATTCACTTTTAGAATACAAGGATTCAAGCCTTAGGTTACACACAATATGGGACATTTCACACACTCCCTTTGTGCACCTAGGTAGGCCTTTAAACAAGCTACTTCAAGACTGCTTGGTGGTTACAACCTAGCCATCCTAGGTCTTGTCACCAATCATAGCTTGACAACTTGCTTATAATTACATTGAGCCATCTTCCCTTGTTGCTACATGGCAAAAACGTTCATAACTGGTTTTGGAGTCATCTCCCCTTGCTGTCACATGGTAAAAATTATCCACAACTGCCTTGGGGAGCATCTCCCTTGTTCCATGTGTTAGGAACCATCCATAACTACCTTAGTGTTACATGCCACAAGGATTTTATGTCACTTGTTACTATGTTTTGGTGCCACTTGCTATAACTTTTTTGTTCCACTTGCTACATTGTTTTTGTATCACTTTGCCTTGCCTTTTGAGCCCAAGTCCCTCTTGGGTGCTTGAGGTTAGTATGAGTGTAAGGTGTCACCACATACTACCTTTACTATGTTACAAGTTAAAGAGCTGACAAACCACCTCCACTAGAATGAGCCGACATCCTCGTAGGGATAGATTGAAAATATTCTGTCACTTGCTTTTCAAACTGCCCTAACGTAGTATCCATTTCCCAACTTGCTTTACTTTTTAGGATATTCTTCCATTTTACTAAGTAGGCGATCTGTATATTTTTCTTATTTTATCCTTGTGTTTTGTGGTCAAGTATACGATCCACTTTATGCTCGAACTATTTCTTGATTGTAGGGGGCTCGTTTGGACTAAGTCCTTGTTACATCTGGGTCCTCATGAAGTGGTTTGAGGAAATTAACGTGAAAAGTAAGATGAATTTTCAATCTATATGGTAGTCTTCGTCCATAAGCAACACTACTAACTTTTTGTATTACCATGAATAGTCTATCATATTTTAGAACTAACCCTCGATGCACAATCTTACTACTGATTTTCTTTCAAATTTGGGGAGTTAGTTTTAACAATACTTTGTCCCCAACTTGGAACTCCAAAGGCCTTTTACTTTGATATGTATATTTCTTTATACAGTGGATAGCTTTTTCAAGGCTATCACTTGCCTCATCTTACATTTTTTATTTTGATAAGGCAAATATATATGCTATAGGACGCTTACCACCGTGCGCTGCTTAACAATTTCATGTGAAGTGAGAGGTTGTTGGCCTATGGCCAATTCAAATGGACTCTTCCCTGTAGAAGAGCTTTTGTGTAGATTATAAGAGAACTATGCTATGTCCATCAAGTCCACCCAATTTTTTTGACTTGCTATGACATAGTACCTTAAGTACTCTTCCAATAAAGCATTGATCCACTCTGTTTGACCATCAGTCAATGGATGATTTGCAGTAGAGAACTTTAATTTGGATCCCATCTTATTGAAGAGTTTTGTCTAGAACCTGCTAGTGAACCTTGAATCATAATCACTAATTATGTCTTTTGTTAGACCCCAATATTTGATCACTTTTTTGAAGAATAATTGGGCCGCCTCCTCTGCACAACATGTCAATGTTGCAGGGAACAAGATAGCAAATTTGGAGAACTTGTCAACAGCAACAAAGACATATTGATAATCGTTAACTTTAGGTTGTCCTCAAATGAAGTTCATCGATATGCTCCTCCATGGTTGTTCTAGAATCGGTAAGGCCTAGAGTAGTCTTGCTTCTTTCTTTCTCTCATTCTTGTCTTATTGGCACAACAAGACTTAACATAGGCTTCAGCATCATCTCCCATTTTTGGCCAATACTAACTTTGTGATAGTAAAGCAAGAGTTCTTTAAACTCCCAGATGGGCAACCCATTATGCATCATAGGTCTCCTTGAGTAATTCCCTATGCAACTCGCCATTGAAAACATAAGGCCTCCCTCCCTTGGCATAGAGAATATCATCCTTAAGCCAATATCTTCTTGTAAAGATTTCTTTGACCTATTTTACAAGTTTAACATAAGGAATATCATTTTTTACAAACTTCCTTAACACGTGAAAGGAATCAAACTCAAATTTACAAAGGGCCGCAACATTCTCCACTATCTGCTTACAACTCAATGCAACATCAACATTGTTGTGCCTCTCTGGGTTATGCTGCCACTCGTAATTGAATTCTGCCAAGAATTCTTGCTGTCAAATCTGCTTGGAGGTTAGCTTCTTTTGAGTATGGAAATAAGTATTAGCAACATTATTTGTTACAATAACAAATCTACTCTTGAGGAGATAATGCTTCTAAGTATGCTAATAATGAACAAAGGCAGCCATCTCCTTCTCATGTGTTGAATAATGCTATTCCAAATAATTCAATTTTCAGCTTTCAAATGCTACTATATGTTTCTCTTGCACTAATACGCCTCCAATAGCACGATCTGAGGCGTCATAATATACCTCAAAGGGTAGCTCAAAATTTGGTAGCCACAACACTAGTTCAGATGCTATTACCTTCTTTAGCTTTTCAAAACCTTTGTTACTTGCATCAATCCATGCTCATTTTCAGTCTTTCTTCAACATATCTGTCAATGGTGCCACTTTCTTAGAGTAACCTTGTAGGAATCGGCCACTTAAGAATGGCTTGAACTTTTTATTCATCCATCCTTATCTTACCTTCACTAATCCTATGCCATAGAAACATTATTTCTTTTTGAGCAAACTCACATTTTTCCTTTTTAATGTAGAGTTGGTACTGTCTCAACTGAGCTAGTACTTGGTCAAATGCTTTACATGTTCCTCTAGGCTATGGCTATATATTACAATATCATCTAAGTAAACAACCACAAACCGATAGATATACTCATAAAATACATTGTTCATTAAATTGCAAAAGGTAGTGGGGGGCATTAGTTAACCCAAATGGCATTACAAGAAACTCATAAGACCCATACCTAGTTACACAAGTAGTCTTTTCTTCATCACTTTCTGCAATTCTAACTTGTCAATATCCAGCCCATAGGTCCAACTTGGTGAAGTAACTTGCCTTGCACAAATGATCAAACAAATCAGCCACTAAAAAAATTGGATATTTGTTTTTTATAGTTACCTTGTTTACGGCCCTGTAATCTACACACATTCGCAAAGAACCATCCTACTTTTGGAACAAAATCAGGGCATCGTATGGAGCTTTAGAAGGTTGAATATAGCTAGCATCAAGCAGTTCACCCAACTACTTCCTCAATTCAGCCAATTCCAGTGGGAGCATTCTATAGGGAACTTGTGCAAGGGGTCTAGAACCAGGTATCAACTCAATTTTATGGTCCATAGCATGTCAAGGTAGAAGAACCTTATGAAGTTCTGAAGGATTACATTTGCATAATGTTGTAGAACTTCTACAATCTCATAAGGTACTTTCATAGTTTTGCCTTCTTGGATCTCCACCAAAGTAGCCAAAAATGTCTTATGCCCCTTCCTCAAGACTGACTTTACTTGAAGGGCTAAGAGGATTTCCACCTTGCCTTTCCCTTTCCCTTCTACTTTTGCTTTGTTATTCATCACTGTAGGAACAAAGCATGATTGGTATTCATCATTGAACAACAACCCACCAAGGTGTGACATCAACACCACTTTAGCCTGTAAAAAGAACTCAATATTCAGTATAATGTCAAAGTCATCTAAAGGAATAAACATGAGGTTTGTCTTGCCTTTCCAATCAGCAACTTGGACATCGACGTCATTAGCCATCCCTGACATGGTTTGGGCCTCCTAATTCACAGTTTTTATTCGGCTTAGGATTTTTACAACCTTTAGGTTGAGGTGAGATGCCTTTTTATTGGCAACAAAGTTGTGTATTGCACCAATATCAATCACGACCAACACATAAACTCCATTCGCTTTAGCTTGAACATACATCAATCCTTTATGAGGGTTTCTCTTAGATTATAAAGAATTTACAAGTTGTAATGAGTTAACTCTCATAGAGCCACCCAAATTTGAAGGTTCCCCTTTTTCTTTGCTACAATTGCATTCAATTTTTCTCTTTTTGGACACTTCCTTGCCTGATTGTGCCCCTACATTAGGGCTTAATTTGCTGTTATCCTCTTTCTTTCTCTTATCCCATTTCTTATCTTTTTAGGATTTACTCTTGCCTTTTTCTTTCGACATATACTTATCAAACTTAGAATTTTTAGTAAAAGAGAAAGAAGAGTTACCAAATTTGTAGTCAATGAAGCCATCTATTGCCACCATTGCAGTAGGAAGATAGCGAACCACTTGTCTGCAGAGTTCACTTCGTGCCCAAGATTGTAGTCCAGACATAGAGTTGAATAACTTGTCTGCCTCAGACATATCTTTAATATCAAGCAGCAACGAACTAAATTCTTTAGCATATTAACCAATGCTACCTTTTTGGTGAAGATGTTTTAAGTTGTCTCTTATTACCCATGCAATGTTAGTGGATACGAATTGCTCCTTGAGTTCTTTCTTTAGAGCATCCCAATAGTCAATCTTAGGACGTCCAACATTAGTATCATCCTCTAAACAAGTTCTCCACCATAGTTTAGCATCATTAGAAAGGAACATTGTTGTGATAGTCACAATTTCAGGTTTGGGCACATTGGTAGCTTTTAAGTATTGCTCCATTTCCCATAAGAAAATTTCCAACTCTTTGGCATTACAAATGTCAATAAACAACTTTGTGTTAGGAACTTTTACCTTGCATTTTCCTGCAAACTCACCATTTTGGGATGGATTATTTAGCTCCACTCTTTTGAGTAGGGCAACATCATCTTCCAGGGTTTGGAATCTCCCTATGAAGGCATTTGCCAAGGCACGCAAATCACCTTGAGTCTGATTCATGCTTTGTCTCATTGGCAGCAACATAATCCTCAAAGGATTTCTTTAGGATCTTCAAGCTCTCCATCAAATGTTCCATTTGGACTGAAAGAGCAATACTAGAATCCATTGGAGGGTTTCCCACAAAATCTTCGAGGCAAGCAACTCTTTCTTTGAGTTGTTCCATTGCAGAACCACCACCCATTCATGTACAACAAACTCTGATACCAACTGGCATAGGGGCAACTTTCTCACACAAATTTTTGCCTTCAGCGCGGTACTACGTGATGCAGCATTAAGTGACTTACTTAATTAGCCTTGCAACTTTCTCTATCACAATAAAGAGGGACACAAATACTTTGTGCAACCAAACCCAAGTTCCACACATAGTTTTTAGGCAATAGCCAAACCTTTTTATTCACTTCTAGAATACAAGGATTCAAGCCTTAGGTTATTTACAATATGAGACGTCTCACTCACTCCCTTTGTGCACCTAGGCGTGCCTTTAAATAGGCTACATCAAAATTGCATGGTAGTTACAACCCAACCACCTTAGGTCTTATCACAAATCATAGCTTTGCAACTTGCTTATAACTACATTGAGCTATCTTCCCTTGCTGCCACATGGTGAAACCGTCCATAACTGGTTTGGGAGTCATCTCCCCTTGTTGCCACATGGTAAAAACCATCCACAATTCCCTTAGAGAACATCTCCTTTGTGCAATGTGTTAAAAACCGTCTATAACTACCTTAGTGCCACATGCCACAAGGATTTTGTGTCGCTTGTCACTACATTTTGGTGCCACTTGCTACATTGTGTTTTGTGCCACTTTTGCCTTGCCTTTTGAGCCCAAGTCCCTCTTGGGTGCTTAAGGTTAATATGGGTGTAAGGTGTTACCACATACTACCCTTACTATGTTACAAGTTAAGGAGTTGATAGCTATCCTCTTGCCTTGAGAAAGCTTCAATGACGCAAGACCAAGACCTAACATAACAGTGAGGTCGGGTCTCATTGGACCATTGGTCCTCTATGTGTGTATGTGCGCGTGCGTGTTGTGATTCCGAGAAGCTAGGCTCTTGCCATTCATTAGCCGTCGCAAGGGTTCAATAATGGAACTAGAAATACACTCCTACAAGGTCATATTAGAGTGTGAGACTTACCAGCTGTACGACTTGATGGAGGACTGGCAAAATCATTTGTCAAACTTTTAACAAAAAAGGCCTCACACAATTAATCCACTCTTACTTTTCCTTTTCTTACTATACTTAGGCCAAATTGCTAATGAAATAGGATGCTTTCTTATAACTTGCGAGATGGCCGGAGATCATGACAAAAACCATAGACTTGGACCATCTCGCAAGTTATAAGACAGGTGAACAGCAGTATGTTGTAGAACAGTAATATTGTTATATTAACGGCATTGACCGGGAGCTCTCCATCAATGTTCCACAAAGTACAAACCCTCTGCAGGTCAATGCCTTGGGATGAACGGCGAAAAACTTTGTTGGTCAATGGTTGACATTCAATGACAAGTGCGATATTTAAATTGCTAGTTGTTTACATCGTGAAATTTAGTTCTAAATTCCCAATCTGCAACATTGTCAAGCAAGCAGATTGAAATATTTATATTTTTTTTTCTGGTTAACTACTCCTTTGCATGGATTATTACGTTACCTCATTGTGTGAAGTTCGTGCTATCTTGTAAGGAAATTGTAGAGATATGGTGTCTGCGCGCTTGTAAGAAAAGGTACCCCAAGTAATAGCAGAAATATACTGTGAGTCTAAGTCAATGCTATCACAGCTTTGGATACCTACTGCTCCATATGCCAAGATATTGTTATTTTCTCAGAAATATTTAAGATACCTACAAAAAAAAAAAAAACTTAAGATTACTTTAGCTATTTAGGATTCTCTGTCCTTATGGTCCCTTCATATGTTATGGCTTTGGATGAAATGTGCTTCTTCATTTTGACTTTCGACCTCTTTTGCAGTTCTAGAATTGAATAGCAGGCATCACCAGTCGCTCTTTCTTTGCTCCAGGTCATAGAAGCTGCATTGGTGCTCCTGGTAGCCGTTACTTCATTGTTGAAATGTGTTCTTGGACATTGTATCTTGGAAGAGAATATTTTCATGGTAGACATTTGCAATAATTGAGACATAGAGGTCTAAAGTAGAGCCTTGAGAGGCTCTGCTTCCTCAAATTCTTGATTTCAAATTTGACTTGACTGTCCACTTTCTCATCACCTCCTATAAACCAATTCCTAATACGTTCAGTTTTGGGTTTTCCACTACGATTTTGTCCAACTTTTTGGAGAAAATTAATTTGAATTAAGACCTTCCAGTCTAGGGGAATCGTGAATCTCTCCCGTGGTAGGTCAAAAGGTTGGAGACTGTTTGCGGGTGTGCGTATCTTACTTGGAAAATAACTTCGACCACAATTAGCATTGTAATTAAAGGCATGGTTGAGGATTACCTGTTAATCTTCTCTTCGCTTGAAGGTTTCCGATTTTTGTTGTTTCCTTGTAGCAGAAATCTTCAATCTCTGGTAAATCATCACAGGGAATTATTCCACTAATTTAGTGAAACTATTTTGGTCTTTGTACTAAAATCCGGTGTTTATAAGGCAAAGCCTTCTAGTGCAGTAGCGTACAGAGTCTCTCGTCTGGGTGATCAAAGTTTGAGGCTGTGCACAGGCCATCATAAAAAATTTAGGCTTCTGGTTCAATTACTTGTATTATTTGTACTGAAGAGTTAAAAATTGCTAAGGTGGTTTTGGCCAATGGCTCATTGGACAAACTGCTCACTTGTACATGCAGCTAATAGTTCTATCCTAATTTGCCTATTGGGAATAGTATTCCCTTACACGCCTACTTCAAGGGCCTCTTGGAACGATCCATTCGCACATCTTTTCTTGTTAATTATCTACTACGGTTGCTTTGTCACTTTCCACTAATTGGGATTGACTTTCCAAGTTTCTGTTAACAAGGGGATTAGATCTTTGACTCATATGTTAGGCTGTGATGAGGTCTCTATCTTTCTACACCAAATTTTCGGTGGGGAACTTGAAATATTCAAAATAAAGAAATAGGTGAAAAAAGAGTTAAGAGCAGATGGCTGACCTAGTCGTCCTTTGTTTCATCACGTTCATTGAATGATAAGCTAATGAAGAAGGAATGGGGAGAAAGAACAACATAAGAAGGAGAACCACTGCAAGTAAAAGCTTAAAAACAAAACGGGCATGCTAGGAAGACACATTGTGTGTCACGGATGCATCTAACAGTAGTCTGCAGTGCACTTGCGTACAAAAACATCCTCTCACTTTAAAAGAATGACAGAGATATCCCTAGTTTAAAATTCATGTGGATTGGCAAGAGTCATTTAGGACGGTCATGCAGCATCCAACGATTATAATTAATGTACGTGGCCCTACTTCATAGATTCACTGGCCCATCTTTCATTTCTGATGGCTACAGTTGCTCAAATTGGAGAATTCCAAAGGAACTGGAGAAATGATTTGTGTACAAGGACTTGTTCCGAGTCCTCAATTAGCTAGGGACTTTGCAAGACGACTTACTGACATAGGGCCACTATAAGCAAACAGGATGTCTAATTTGGTAATGATGGAAATGAATTTCCAAGGAAGGGATCAGTTGCTTTCACCCTTCGATAACTTGGAAGCCGCCTCCATGAATAGTGCATCTCCCATGATGGGGGGAAAAGACTTGAGATCCACTTGAGCCTTAGTTCATTTCATTTCCTTGGAGCAATTGCCCCTGAAAATCTTAGCATAGTTTCCCCTGTGTGATCTCCAGTCGGCCTCCAAGTTCGGGAACAAAGCACCATCAAAGTTTAAATTAAACAAAATTAAAGATAAAGAAGAAAACAGTAGATCAAGTAAGTGAACGTTCCTAATCATTCAAACAAGAGCACAAGGTGAGAGATCAAGAACAAAATGACTCACAGTTAATATTTGATTGGCAAATTACAATCTCTCGGATGGTTGAGGTTTCCAAGCAAAACAGCACTGAAGCCAAGGAGCGCAATCAAGAGCCAGAGCAATGAACCCGCTGCATAGATGAATACGTATTTTTGTACAATTCTACCCACATTTAGCACATCTTTCTCTTAAAACAAGTAGGACTAAAAACAAGAAGAATTGTATTATCCTTTGGTTTCCTATACAAAAGCATGATTACAACGAAGAAAGATCAGACATTCACTTCAGAGGACAGAGAGCCGAAAATCTCTGAGTGATCCCATATTCAAAGAGGACAGGGAGCCCAAAATCTCTGAATGGAGACCGTCGAAAGAGTGAAGTTCCTCCAGATGAATAAACAAATCAGGAATTTGCTGAATTCTCCTCCATAAACTTCATCCTTTCACTAAGGATTAAGAGCACAGGTAACATAGTCCGGATGAGATTGTACTTCATCAAAGTTAATCATGTTATGGCAGGGAGAAGGACCCGAAGGAGGGACAGGTCCCTTCGGCAGCATGCTCTGAAGAAATTCATCGGCAAAAATTCGACCACCCATACTTCTTGAGCACCACCCTCTCAAAACCAAGGTCGACAAGAGAACAACAGCAACGAGAAGAACCCTCAAAACCTTCACAGACTTTCTCTCCACCATAATTCTTTTCCACTCTCTTTCTTTCCTGTTCTTCTGGTGTGTCTCAGATTGGAGAGAGGATATATGGATGGGATGATTTTATATATGTTTAGTTAAGAAGGTAGAGGAGGAATGTTTGAAATTTGTAACATTGAAATGCTTTTGAAGAGTTGACTGGCGTTTGCTGGTAGAAGGAATTGAATTTTGCATTGGGCAGGCGTAATTCAAAGCAATAGCAGCCAATTTGGAACTAGGGTTAGGACAAAGAGGTCTCGAGTAACAAATTTGCCGCTTGTGCTTAATTCATTTCCGTGAGACTCCGCCAAATCTCCCTCTCAAATTCGCGTATTGTTCTGGAATGATACATGACATAGGATACAGGTCAGGAAATAAAATGGAACAAAAACCAGAATAGCTGAAGTTATGTGGTGATCAACTGGGGCCCTGCTGTTAGAGGTCGATGCTAAGCTCGGAGTCGTAGATGTCGGGCGGATTGCAATTGATTGAGATGTGTCTAGTGGCGATTGTTGCACTTGTCACCGCGTTGTGCCGGCTAATAAAAATAAAAGACAAAAGGAAAATGAGGACAGTCTAAGGAGGACCAGATGTGGTGACCAATCAAAGTGGGATGATATAGGTTTGTGCATGCTATATCGTATTCAGTGTGAGAAATTTGGATGGTTCATATAGAAAACGTGGCAGAATACTTGAGTGAAACATGGCGTGCAGTAAAAATGTTGAATTCCATGCTTAATAGTTTATTGAGAATTGTGTATATTTTCTTTCATCGGTTCGTGACTGTGCAAAACGTGAGCTAATGGAAGACTTTAGGATAGATGCTCTTCGATATAGTTTGCGTGGCAAATGGGACAGCTCTTGTACATACATGTCTCAGCCTGTTAGTTGGGGTGCCTAAGTTGTCAATTTAAAGAGCTCTAATTAGGCCAATAGGAACGGCTCTTACTGATTCATACCAAACAATCGGGCTGGTGAAAAGAAAGGGCAAAGGCTCATGGATTAGAAAGTAGGAACTATCAAATTATTGGAGGACCAATTAGATGATGCGGCCAACCAATTTGCGGATACGAAACGTAGCTAATTGCGTACTTCAGTGAAGTACCAGTACCACATGGTGTCTGCGAACGTTGTACATGTAGGGCGCAATGTCGGTGACCCGTTCATCTTCTAGGCAACGAGGTGGCTGAGCGATAGCGATGCCATCCTAACCCTCAACTTGGTCAACAGTTTTACTACTGGCAGGTGGATCATCCAATGGAGAAGATCTTATGCGCATGATCCATCTAAGACTGGCGCATTTGTTAATCCTTGTACTTCCACCAATGCAAATGTCTGTATAGGTACGTGTTTATATATATATTGATGGCGGACTTTCCCTGCTATTGACTCACACAGACTGACTTGCTCGAGTTTCAAAGGTGTTTACTCCGAAAGAGGCGCCAGTCTAACAAATGCGTTGCGCAACGGTTCATATATATATATATATATATATATATATATATATATATATATCATGCTTCATCAAATTATATATATATATATATATATATATATACATGTATATATTTCACAAAATATTTACGTATCACAATTCACAACACAAGGAAAACTTCCTTGGTTTCAGTGGATATTTTGTGCTCGCCATACTTTTAACTTTGACCACCACTGCCTTAAAGAGGAGTGGCAGTTCTAACTTTGACCACAACTGCCTTATTATAGGAATGGCTCATTTAGGAGAAGGCCCCAACGAGTAATGGTGTGCTTGAGCACATATCTGCTTTTGATTCTCAAAGCCCTCTTGGACTTGAGCACTTAATCCTGAAATCTCTCGTCTAAACAATCAAGAGTTTGTAGGTTCAAGTTCACTCCCCGTTCAGAAACAGAATTGTTTTGTTTCTTTGAATTTAACAACGATGAGAAATCACGTGGAAGCCGCTAAATGTGAAACTTCCCAAAATCAAACTTAATTGTGTTGATGGTCAGGGAAACTTAATTTCTTTGGAGGGCTTCAGTGTTTCTTTTCTTTAAAACGAAGGTAATTGCAGTCAAAGACAGAACCAAGTTATAAAGATAGGGGAGGCCTGGACAGATAACAAAGAGGGATAACCACCCTCAAAAAGCGCCATAGTTGGTGATGATAGCGATACGATCCTTGGATCTCAAGTTTTGTCACTGTTTCGAGGCACTTTAGTTTGGGTGTAAATCCTAGTTCTGGTTCAACCAAATTGCACCATGGGTTGATTCAGTCTAAGAGGAGAGTAACGAGGAGAAGATATCAGATACGTTGCAGTAGAATGGAAAAGCTACCGTTTCAAAAAATTGACTCAAAAGCCACTCACTGTCTCACGAAATACAACATGAAGATGTTGCTTTTCTTTGGGAACTCAATGCATGTTCAATCCTCAAATACCTACAATTATTTCTTAATTACATTGTTATCTTATCAACGTGGGATAGAATTACACGTAAAACCATAACCCTATACTAACAGGGTGTTAGTGGTGCTTGAAATGACATAATCTGACTTGAGATGAGATGATGCGGGCAGTATCACTGTTAGTGGTGCTTGAGATGAGATGAAAAATCACAATCTCATTACAGCTCATTCTTAGTGGTTTGTATATCACTCCTATCTCAAGCTATCTCATCCCCTTCATTTCTAGTGTAAAAGGGTGACCTTTCTTCTCATCCAAAATTTAGCCCCATCCCTTTATTTTGCTTGAGATGGAATGAGCCACCATATCACATCATCTCGTCTAAATTTTCTCAACCATCTCATTTCAATTCATCTTCTCCAACTTATCTCAATCCTGCTTAAGTGACTTTTTCAATCATCTCACTTCATCCCATACAAGTTCAGGTCATTTTAACCCAGATCAAATCATCTCAAGTACTATTAACACCATGTAAGGTATATGTGACCCAAGACCATAGCATAAATATGAATTTTTTGTCTTATTCTTTTCTTTTGATTTTGATTTTTGAAAAACATTGATGAAAATAATATTTTTGGTGAATTTTATATGATGAAAGTAAGCAATGTATTTGCATGAAAGCTAATATAGCCTAGCGATTAGCTTGAGGTACCTCTCCCATGTAGTAAATCGCATCCCTTTAATTAGGAGATGTAGGAAAGAGTGCTTGCACGTTGAGGAAGGGTGTACATGCATAAGCGTCCCTTTAGGGGATGTATGAATGTATGCTTTAGGAGATGTAAGAAAGGGTGTTTGAGCATTAAGGGTGTATATTTAGGGGATGCAAGTAAAGAAGTTTGTGCATTGAGGGGGTGTCCTTGCATAAGCATCACTGTAAGGGTGTAGAAAAGGGTGTCCATGCACTGGGGGTTGGGGAGAAGTTCGTGCATTGAGGGGTTGTCCTTGCATAATCATCGCTGTAAGGGTGTAGAAAAGGGTGTCCATGCACTGGGGTTGGGGTGGGGAGCGCACATGCCTAAGCAACCCTTTAGAGGATGGAGGAAAGGGTATTTGCATGTTGAGGAGGGTGTGCAGACTACCCTCATTACAGCTGTATTATTCGGCTCTGTCCTATGTTGCCCCTATTTTCTGGCAAATTGAAGAATGTAACTACAGGTTTGGGACTGAATCTGCTAGGCCGAGGTATCTAAAGTTTTTCTTTCTATATACTACATCAACTTGCTTCGGAGACTTTTCTGGGGCTAATTTAGACCTCTGATGTTTCCCTGTTTTTGCTTGGTTCAGGAGTGTTGATCAATCTGAATTCCCAAAGTTATGCAAGGGACGCTATGTTATAAGGCTCCATTGAGCCAAAGCCTTACAAGTGTAGAGGTCCCGGAAAGGTTTTCTCCCATTGTTGGTCACAGAATCTCGGCTACTCGCGGGTGAAGCATATGCTCCAAAAAAATAATAAATAAGAGAAAAAGAGTACTCAGGCTTAATGTTCAACAAAATGATTCATGCATGTCTCCGGTAATTGTAATTTATTGAAAAGAAAGACTAACTACTTGTGCATTGTTGAATGTGCAGAGACATTTGGTCAATGAGTGAAGGCATTGGCTTGTATTTTTATGGACTAGGATATGAGCCTTTATAGCATCTACTAGAAGCGACTACTTCAATAATTCTTGCATATTCAGGGTAGTGTTTTTTATTGATTCAAGATGGACCCACTACTTGTGCAATAATGTTGAATATGGAGAGAATATTGTGGATCAATGAAGCCATTATGTGTACTTTTCTTGACTGAAATATGCAATTTGTAGCACGCTGGTTAGAACACAATCACATTAGCTAATTAAACATGCTTTATAACATTGGCTGCTGGAAACGTTAAGGCTTAGTGATCTGCTTCGGCAATGTTCTGGAAAGCAATTACATGCGATTAAGCGAAACATCTGTGGTATACATGTTAATTCTTGATTAAGAGATGCTTCACTTAAGCAAAACATAAGTTTTGTTTGTGAAGAACTAAGCCCGTGTTTAATACGGATTGTTTCTGATTTATTTTCTAAATAAATTAACATCTACACCCATGTTTTCGGCATTGTAGTGGCTTGTGGTAAGCAAATTAGAGTGGAGGTGCTCTAGTATTAATCGGGGAACCAGAAGTTGCTTAATGGTCTAATTCCGCATGCCTAGCAAACAGTCGTACAGAAAAAGAAACGGAAACAAAAGGAATCCAACTAAACAAAGAATTAAACCAACTAGAGGAAATTGTGAAGCTCAACTTCAGCATCCTCATGCAAAATTCAATGCCCAAGGAAACTTGTAGACCGTCAACAGCGACTCACATGGTTCTGATTCATATTTTGCTGGCGGAATCCGAAACAAGGCCATCCATCAGATTAACGGATCTTATTGGCCCACATGGAACCTGTGTATGACAAAAAGTGTTTGCGCATGAATGTTCTTCAATTTGGCAATTCTCTCTTACCAGATCGACGTTGAACAATTGGTCCAGTGTGCTGCATCACAGGCCATCTCAGTCTGCACTGTAAGCTATTTCACTGGTTATGAATACCTAGGTGACGAGATAGAAATCAGGGCCTCTTGTGAAGGTCTAATCCTCTTAGAAAGCACGTCGCGAAACAGAGGGTATCTCTCTCAGTGGAAACATGATCACCAATATCTACTTCTACTTGACGCAAAATAGATGATAATTTCTGTTTCCTCCAACCCCTGAATACTGGACAGATATTTTGAAGTGAGAACTGTCTTTTGCTCGAATACGCAATCACAGACAAGTTACTCAATCTGAAGTCCTTTGTTTTGGTTTTGAGAAGTGTAAGAACATCTTCTATGCAGGGCTAGTTTGGTAGGGGAGAGTGCTTTCAGGAGATGAGTATTGCCTCCAAACTTTTAGGGGTTTCTCATCATCTTGATCATAACCCCCATCTCTCTGTGTAATGAAATAACACCATCCAAACAAAAATGAAAAAAGAAATTTAAAAAACGGCTGTTTGGAGTGGCATATCCACCACTAAGCAATGGTTAGAGCAGCCTAAACCTCATCCATATGCTTATAGGGACGATTTTAAGACGTGGACTTGGTATGGATTCGCATTGATGACAGAGCTGGGAAATATAAGTAGTACGATCTTTGGGAGACGAGTCAATGCCCAGTATCAGGTACTATACGGCCCATGCTCAGATTCAAGGCGAGAGATTAAGTACCCGGGCCCCTACTTTAGTTGGTGGAGCTTGGTATCGACCGTGCAATGGGCTGTCTGGATGGTATATTCTACCTGCTGATGTGGACCATAAAAAGTTTCAAAAACAAGGTGTCCAAAATGAGTCCAAGGCTTGTGCTTTGGCCCATATTTGATTGGAATCTCCGATACCCTATTGGAAATGTGGACTAAAGGAAGTTGCTAAAGAGGTGTGGATGAAAAGGTACATCATTAACACAGCGTGGACGAGTATATCTTGTGAGAGGATTCCGAGAAGGCCAAGTAATAATATTTAAAATGATTCACTCTTGGTATTCCTACGATCCCAAGCCCAAGAAGTGGGAGGAACTGAAGACTCGCATGAAATGCATTGGGCATATTCTTGACAATCCAGGTTTTCAAATTAACATCCTTGCCTCTTGTAAAAAATTCAGAATCTGGTTGGGAGTGTTTCTTGATATTATATTTTTTGGGTTTTCTCCAAATTTATTAAGTTTTGACCTATTTGCAAAATGGTCTAACATTTTTTGGGTTTTGCAAATTTATCATTAAGTTTTAGTAAGCTTAGCAAAATTATCATTCATTGTTAGTTTTTACGAAATTCTAATATTACCCCTCTAAGAGACATGCTACCTTGTAGATGTAGATGTGATTAAGTTACTAACTTTGGCTATTAAGTTCAATGACTTCCTGATGGAAACTTTTCATAAAATTTGGTATCTAATACAACTCGATAACAAGGAATCTAATGGTAAATTTAGATTTTAAAAAAAAAATTCAACATATACTGAGATATTCAATCATAAATATACCACGTTCACCAACCTACGCACAGTACCTACTATCTTACAAACATAGATGTGATTAAGTTGAGGACTTTGTGCATAATTTTCTACTTCGTTAATCAACAAAAAGGTCTAAAATTAATTTTGATAGATAAAAGACATTGGGAATTGGAAGACCCAAGTCTTAGATTTCTAAATTCCATTTATAAAGGCATTGAACAAAGAGCTTAAAGTCTGCTACTCATTGTAATTCTGCTACTCATCGTAATTAATGTGAATGCAACAGCACTTCGCTTATGTTTTAAACTTGAATTTTTTAAAATTATTATATCTTTGATTGATCCAAAGTATTTATTGTACTATAATTTGTGTTATTAAGATTTATATATGAGTTTTTGAGGGAGAAATCAAAGTTTAAATTGTTGAATTTCATTGAAAAAGCTTTAACAGGTACTGTTGCACAGGTTGGTGAACATGACATATTTGTAATTGAATATCTCATTATTGATTAATTATTATTAAAATATAACTATACTATTAAAATTTTCCTTATCAAATTATATTAGATACCAACTTTCGGTGAAAATTTCCATCAGAAAGTCATTGAACTTAGTGACCAAAGTCAACAATTTAATCATGACTGAGTCTGTGCAGTAGCAATACTATTGCATAGGTTGTGAATATAGTATGTTTGGTTTGAATATTTCACTATTGGTTGTTTTTGTTAAAATATAATCACACCATTAGATTCCTTATCATCAAATCAGCAATTTAATTACGACTGCGTCTGCGAGATAGCAATACAATTGAGCATGTTGGTGAACATAGTATTTGTGATTGAATATCTCACTATTGGTTGATTTTTGTTAAAATCTAACCACACTAATAGATTGCTTATTATCAAATCATATTATGTATGAAGTTTTGCTAAAACTTTCCTTTAGAAAGTCATTGAATTTGGTCACCAAAATCCTCAACTTAATCACATATGTGTCTGTGAGTCAGGTACTGTGCGCAAGTTGGTGAATATTGTATGTTTACAATTGAATATCTCACTAGAGTTTGATTTTTTTTATTTTATGAAATCTAACTTACTATTAGATTCCTTGTTATCGAATTATGTTAGATACCAAGTTTCATTGAAATTTTTTTATTATCAAGAAGTCATTTAATTTAAAATATCATAATTTCATAAAAACTAATAATGAAGGAAAATGAAAACCTAACAGATTGGTAATTTTGCAAAGTTTTCCAAAATTTAATGGCAAATTTGCAAAACTTAGAAAATTTTAGACTTTTTTGCAAATATGTAAAAATTAATGGCATTTTGAAAAAAAAACCTTTTTTTTTGGGGTAAGTGTATTTTTTTATTATTTGGCTTTTCTAGCAGTACTACCTTTGGTGTCAGTGGCATCTCGGTTTTTCCTTATTTTTGTTTTAGCTCGTGTTTGCTATGGTTTTGTTGGTCTGTTTGGGGTTGCTTTTGTTCTTGTTTCTCTCGTGTGAGAGTCAGGTTGTTGTTGGCCGACAAGGCCTTACATTTCCATTATACAACTTGCGGTTTGGGCTTCGATGAAAAGCCCATTTACTAAGGTTGTGGAAGGTGAATTATGATAACAATGCCCAGTGGGTTCAATTCAATTCAGAGTAAGGTTTTGGCTGACCCTACCAAAAGATAGTAATTCCTGAAACGGCTACAGAATCACGACGTCTCCATGAGAAAACCCAACAGAAGTGAAATCAAAATCCAATTGAAACCATATCCAAGATTAAACGAAATGTGAACATCAACACTAATTAGGAACGATCATGAATACAGTTGCTATCTGGATGAAAGCGATGATTCTCGAAGTAAAGAGTTCCAATACAAATTCGAAATCAGAAAAGAAGAGAGGAGGAAATGATCCCTAGTTAATCTTAATCCGAGCCTTAAGAGATCCTTCGTTAACTCCTAACAGAACTCCATGATCATATGTTGTTAAGCTCCGCTTAAAAGTTTCAACTAACAAGAAACTGATAGTTTGTTTCAATCTTCTGATTGAAGGTTCTGGGGTGCCTCATTCTCAAGCCTATCTGCAATATGAGAATCAGGTCGAATGAGAAAAGCTCAATTGGGAACGAATGATAAGATTCTCTTGCAATACCATCTCCTGGTTCATCATTTCTAGCTTAGACTTCGCTCTTGGAGTATATGATTTGGAAGAACTGAGATAGAAATATAGGATGATTAGTCTGTTAAATTTGTCGCTCCCCAGAATGATGTGACTAAGCATCCACTTACCACCTTAACTAATGGATAAGTGACATCCAATTGTATCAGTTCCTAGTTCAACTGTTCATGTATAAAATTAAGCAGCAATCCACTAGATAAAGATGGATCAATCAAGTGGCAGAGCCCATCATTTGATGGGTACTTCCCCTGATACCTAAGGACGTTGGTCTGACGTGACCACAATAATTGAAGCTGATGAAACTGTTCATATAAAACTATACATAACCTTGGTGAACGTTTCTGGCAAAGTTTTTTTGTCTTCTATCCAACAATCATTTTCTCCCTTTCTTTGATCTTGTTTGTTACTTAGGTCCAAGATCACCAGTTCTACTTAATATTCGCGCAGGCCTTCTTTTCTTTACATCCTCTCCTTTGTCACTGATGGATTTAGAATCCCCTGTGATCTACAGAAGGAATCTAGATCAGGGAAGGCAAATCTCTCACGAACTTGAAGTCGTTTATTATACTAACTTGAAGGTTAGTATTGCAACAAACTAACATGAAATCTCAATATTAATTCAACAACCACTACAAGAACCATTTTATAAAAGGGTGTAACAGACAACAATCTTTTGGACTTTGAGGTGTAAGATTGATAGTCATTCAGGCCGTGGAATGTGGGCTACCATGTAGGGGCGGCAAAATATGACACGACACGATAACACGACTCGAACCCGACACGAATTTAGCGGGTTCGGGTCGAGTCTTATCGTGTTCGTGTCATTTTCGGGTGACCCGAAAATGACACGCCAAAAATCGTGTCGTGTTCGAGTCAATGAATTTGACCCGTCGTGTCTACCTGTTTGACACGCGACCCACTCATGACCTTATTACCTTAACACTTGAAAATATAGGACGGTTCATGAGTAACCGTCCTATATTAGTATTTATATTATATAGGACGGTTACTTACAAACCGTCCTATATTAGTAGTTATAAATATAATATAACTTATATATAGGTGACTATTCACAAACCGTCCTATATTACTAGTTATATATATATATAGGGACTGACTATTAACAAACCATCCTATATTACTAGTTATATAGGACGGCTATTCACAAACCGTCTATATTACTATTTATATAGGACTCCGCTATTCACTAACCGTCCTATATTACTAAGTTATATTGGAGAATGGAGGGTTCTTCTAGAGCCACCGTTAAGAGTTAATGAGTTATTCTCACACATATACTATAAAGATATTCTCGGAGGAAATGTTCCTTCTTCCGTGTTCTCGTCGGTGCATCTTAGAGAATATGAAAAGAAAGCAAAGACATGAGAGTGACAAACTATAAACAGGAATTCACAAAATATAATCCAGAATCTGTGATTCAAGATCCGAATGAAGCGGGATTTCTGAAATGTAAGCCGAAGCAACTTGACCTTCCAGCTTTGCAAGCTTCGATAAAACACATTTGATTGGCAACAGATAAGTGGCTTGCAAACATGATATAATTACAACTAGTGGAACTTCCTCATCCCTCTTCTATTCACACAAATAATTGTGTTCCGATTGTCGAAACTTGGTAGCTAGAATCATGGGCTCCAATCATCACAATTGCCCAACATATCAATCACTTAGCACCATCTCCATGACTATATCATTCCAATTGTCAATAGGCCCGCAAAGTGTGCACCAATGCAGATAATCATTCGAACTTTGGCATTTTTAATTTTATCCTCATTCCTCAAAGAATGAATGAAATTGCCTGGTATGTGGGATGTCCATCGTGTCTCCATTCAAAACACCAACTTCACAATCACATCATTGAAATTTGAAAGTTTTATGGTATCATATTCATATGAATCATATCTACAACTTCAGTATATATCAGTAATTTCAATCATCAACCTCCATTCCATATATGACTCCTTCTCCAATACATGATACAATACATGATATGATATCAACCACCCATACTGTATTTGTAGATTGTATGTACATACATGATACAATACAACCCATCTGCCGATCTAAGCCATCATTGGAAATTGATGATTAACCCATCTCATTGATCAAAACACCAACTTCACAATCACATCATTGAAATTTGAAAGTTTGAAAACAAAGAAATCACATACATTGATACAGTGTACTTCAATAAAAATAAATATAGAACACATTCATTGAAATGAACTGATCTTTGTATTATATTTGAGTAAAATGTATATACATGAATGATAATATACATTCATTTACAATTTTACATCACTGAACTACAAATTAAAAATCATACTATGACCTGTCCATGCCATACTAATATCATCTAGATCCAACTGGGAGTAACTCTTGGTTCCAAAATCCACCTACAAGAAATATATAATAACTTAGTTGAGAGATTAGACATGTAATCTTGAATTAAGTCAGAAATATACAAATCAAAAGTGCAACTTTGGTCAGTAAGACTAAGTGTTACCTTTCTCAATTGTGAGATCGAAACTCCATTGCGAATGAGGGTTCTCATGTATCTAAGAACATAATATCCACACTCCCAATCTGATTTTTGTTGGAGGGCACTTGCAAAAACAATGCCACCAAAGACAACATAAAAGTTTCAAAATATAATTTCCAACAAGTTAGGTGTTTAAAATTATATGAAAGAGTCTAAAGACGATGAATTAGTAAACTGTACCTTGGCCTTCTTCAGTTGAGTTTTGGTGGGTGGTGAATGCCTTCCCTCTCACCCATTTATACCATGCTCTACACACATATAATTGAAAAGCATTAGATTATGAATATTATTATAGTTGCAGTGAGTAGTTATATTATAATAAAAAGAATAATAAAGACTTACTTGTTTATAATTTCCATAAGGTGTTCCCGAATGTGTGCTCCACATGAATCAAAAAAAATTGCATGGCCACCATGCACATCCAAAGCTAAGAACATCCAATGGGACCTATAAAAATAATAGTTCAATTGAATTTTCTCTAATCTTAAGCGATGTAGTATTCATGTGTATGAAACTATGAATTGTGAAATTAAAATGGCATAATTAAGCAACCTATGTTACAACGTACCCGCTATTGTAGGGAATCAGTAATGCTTGCCCCTTCGCACAAGTCATGAGACCAGGAATGATATCTTCACTTTGTTTGTCCTTAGGCAAATGGGCCAATTGAAAGACAAGAGAAGCGGTCAAGGAACTTGTAAATGTCCTTGACCTCTAGTCTATGCAAGCTATCATGCAAATACCTGCATTTGAAATTTGGGTTAATGTCAAATAATTATTAAGTTTTATTAAAAACCAAGTATTAAGTAATGTTACATTGATTGGTAAGTCTTAACTCTAATAGAGCGATTACACGTACCTCATATAGTATGATGTGCATGTACTCCAATTGATCCATATTACATATGGCTATGAGGTCTTCCTTGAAGAGTGGAACCTCAACCACATCGTTTGAAAGCACACCTGCCTCTATCCTTACAGGGTTCATTGTATTTGTGTTGCCTTCATTGGCCAGTCTGTACAGTACCCTTAGGAATGGAGGTGTGTTAGGTGGAACCTCCACGATACCTACACTTGTAAATGTAATCATGTAACATTTTAGAAATTAGTAATGAATATATACGATATCTTGATATACTAGCAGATATAAAAGAAGAAACCCAGTGAGGTAAAATTAGAATATTTTATAATATAACAATAATAACATTGTGACTACTGACTTGTGACTTGTGAGTAGTGACTAGTGAGCACCTTACAAGTGTTTTGAACTAAAGAACTAGTACTACTGACTTATGACTTGTGAGTAGTGACTATGGAAAAACATAGAACTAGTACTACCTGAGAAGGAATTTGGGATGTGGCTACACACTGCCACTATGCCGAGTCTTGGCGGCAAGGTTTGCTTCAATTGCCCCTTGTGTTGCTTTTCGTGATCCGACTGTCCGACATGTTGCAGACAATATTAATCAATGAACAGTTTAGGAGGACTTAAAAAAAGGTAGGAGAAAATGAAGCCATGACTACAGTTAGTATATATGTACCTTGGAATTGGATATCATTGGTTTTATGTGTTTCTCTGGCCAACACACATGATATCCAATTGCATCCCCAACAGTTTCAACATCATCCCCTTCGACTGGAAATGGAAGGGGAGCATACGGATTGAATCTGAAGATGATGCACACACGCTTAGTGTGTGAGGCATCAACTTACCATGCAAGGTGGCGGAAGTCATGGGCCGAACCTCGTACGGTGTGCACACAGTACATGGTTCTCAAATGTATGTACCGCAACATGCACCGACCCACCTCGCATTCGAGAAATGACATATATATATATAATAATTAGTGATGTAATGTAAAGTGTAAACTAAAAACAAAAGTAAATAAGTAACATTGTAAAACTAAACAAGTGAATATACATACCTCACTGATTGGGAGTACTTGTTCGCCACCTCTTCATCTCGACAGAGGAGTAGGAGTAGGAGTGCACTATTATTATTTCTTTGGTTGAACTTGAGGTTGAGCTTCGCCGAGGGCCGCCAACATCCTCACATGAGGTTCTTCGGCCACCTTGGAGTTCCTTCAATAGTTGATCTTTGACCATGCTATATATCTCCACAACCTGTTTGCTTCTTCCATTCTTCCAATTCTTGTAGCGTAGGAGCCTTTTGTTTGGGGAAAAATTTGGAAGGAACAACACCCCGACCTTGGCCCTTACCGACGGGGTGCTCATTCTGTTGCCCATTGCCCTATACGGGATGTCCCCCTTTGCGGCAGGTCTGTCTAAGAGTCCCCGTAGTTGCACTTTCTTCTTGTTCTCGAGTCAACTCTTCCGCACACATAAAGATCATAACATGATAAAATCACTATTATATATGTAATATTTAAATAATATACTATGCAAGGGTATAAAAGTATTTAACTAGGCAGTATGCAAATAAAGTAAAAGTATAAAACTTAAAGTCTTAAACCACTTACAATTCTTGAAGCAATTGTCATAGTTGTCTCGTTGGCAAAGGTCTGCAGGAGTTACGCCCTTTCGAATGTGCCATTTTCCATAGAATAGCACGGTACGATGGGATCCGTTGTCCCAGACCTTCTCTTTTGTCAGTAATAAGATTATATGAGACACTAAGTCATAGTTAATAAAAATAATAATCTAATATGATTAGAAAAATGGAATGTGACATGATATACTTACTACATCTCATTTCTAATCGTGCATAGCCAACCTTTGAAAGGTGGTGCGGCGTGTGGTTTTGTGCACGAGCCTTTTTGTCCTTTTATACGCTTTGCCCGAACATCAAAGTAATGTGATCAAAGATTCAAAATACAATAAATTATAATAATTACAAGACTCAAAATTTAGCTTGGCTAGTTCAAGTTGTGATTACCTCAAAATCAGGAGATAGCCTATACTGTACAAATTGTTTCCATGCTTCCTGGTTAATGAAGTAGGAATACAACTGAGGGACCATGTGAAGCGTAGAAGGATCATGAGAATTTGGAAGTATGTACTTCCTTGCAAGCTCACTCTTCCATTTCCTCCAAGCTTCACCAGCTCCTAGCAAGGCTTGCTTCTTGCACTCATCAGATACGTCAAAGGCAGACTACAAAACAAAAGAAGAAGCATGTTAAAGTGACTAACTAGTGAGTATCGTTAACTTTGTGTATCTTATCGTGATTCATATGCAAACAAAAACAAAACATATAAATATAAAGGACATATTATGTTATATGTAGGAAGAATTTACATACCTTGACCATTTCCCATACTGAATCTTTGACTTGTGGAGATACATGTCTCCAATCGACCACCGAGCATCGCACAAGTCTTCTAACAAAGGCAACATATGAAGCTAGCATAGGCATGTGCAACACCACCAATCGGTTGGCCTTTAGTGTTGAATTGTACTTGTTTCTTTTATTCCAAGCGAGGTTCTCTTATTTATATGTTCCATTTGCGTTGGGCCCCTCCCCACGACCTTTCTCTTGACACCGACCACCGGTGGTGTTGCGATGGACATGTGCTTGATAGCCTTGATTGTTCTGCTTACGTGTGTTGTAATTGTTCTACTTGTACCTCTCCTACCTCTTCTACTTGCTCCATGTTTGCTTCAAAATAAAAATGACTCTGAGTTAGACAAGAAAAGAGAATACAATTATACAGAGGATAATAAGCGGTAGCACCCTTGAAAACCATCACAAATTTTTCATTTGACGGAGACTATCTTGGAAGCCTCCTACAAGGTCGATTGTTGCTCCCTCTATCTCTTCAAACAAGCAATTATGCATGTTCCCATTTTTTGTGATGTTGGCATAGTTGTCATAGCCTCTAAGTATGCCATTCCAAGGTATGGCAGTAGTGGAAAAAAAAAATGTGATATTTTGTTTTTGTATAACATTCATTATTTGTAGCTTGATTTGGCCATTTCATTAAGTTTCCTATCTCAAAACATTCATTCCAGTCTAATAATAATTTAAAAAATCTGTTATGTTCCTTCATCCTTTATTTTTTATTTTGGTCAACTATCACTTAATCATTCCTCTTGTTTCAACAGTTCCAACACATCAAAAATGTTGAAAATCTGACATTGTTCGATGCGTATATGAGATATGTTAATTTAGTTTTTGAGAGATTTTTCTTGATTTGGTTCTTTTTTCTAGGGCTCCCTTAAGGCAAGAAGAAATTGGGATATAAGCTGTAGCTAGTTTGTGATAAATTAGATAAAGGTAATGTTTTCCATTTTGTAAAAGAAAGAACTAGTTTAATGTCTCTCTCCCTCAATCTTCTGACATCTGTCCTGCTTCTTCTACTGCTCAGTCTGCTCTACATTTCAGCTGGAGAGTGGAGACTATTTCTCAAGAGATGCGTTCTCGAGAACCTATCTATCGTAGATTCACCGATTCAAAGACTAATGAACTATGGGCAAAGTCAGAAGACTCAGAACCTTTATAATTTATATGTTTGGTTTTTCCGTCAGAGGAACATACATATCTGATATGATGATATCTCCCATAATCCCATTCCACTTCCAGGGCTCTGTGTCCGTTTTTTTTGCTCATCCATCTTTTTCCCAACAAACCCCGTTTCCAGACTCAAATGAAAGACAACATAAATCAAAATCTGAGAAATAGGTGTTTGACAACGAAATGAGTAACAAGTTCAAGGCAAGGATCGAGAGACCAGATAGAGGTTTTTTTTTTTTATCGTATTGTGTTCTTTTATTACTTTTTACTAAGCATGTCTGAATGTGAATCGTATACGAAATTACATTAAAGATGAAAAAATCGTAAATACATACCTTTCTTTGCTTAGATCTGTGAAAGATCGAAGAGGAATGGTCGTTTTCACCTTCTCACTTCTCAGTATAGGTTGGATTGGATCGTTGGGTTGGAACTTGGAAGATTGAAATTAGGGCTGAGAATGACCAAGGTGAAAAGTGAAAAGTGAAAACGATATATTATATGTATAGAACCATATAGGACGGTTTTAAAATAACCGTTCTATATGATATACTAATATAGGACGGTTATTCAATAGTTCTCTATAATATACTTAAATATAAGACGGTTTTTCAATAACTAGTTCTATAATATACTTAAATATAGGACGGTTTTCAAATAACCGTTCTATAATATACTTAAATATAGAGACTTTTCAAATAACCGTTCTATAATTATAATTAAATATAGGACGGTTTTCAAATAACCGTTCTATAATATACTTAAATATAGGACGGTTTTCAAATAACCGTTCTATAACATAATCAAATATAGGACGGTTTCAAATAACTGTTCTATAATATATTAAATATAGGACGGTTTCCAAAATAACCAGTTCTATAATATATTTAAATATAGGACGGTTTTAAAATAATCGTTCTATAATATATTTAAATATAGGATGGTTTGTTTATAACCATCTATATATTGTAATATAGGAGTTGCATAAGGTATAAGAGTTATGTATTTAATTAATCTTAGTTGATGATGTCCTTAAATAAAACTAGTCATTAAGTATAGAGTGGAGAAAGAGTTATGTAATTAACTCATCTTAATTTCCTTAAGTTAAGGATGACTGGATGAGCTTAAAAAGACGTGAGGCAATAGCATATAGGCATATATCATATATGTATTATGTTCATCTCACTATCTCAGGCCTCGTACTTCTCGGTTGAGTTGAGTTACTTGAGTATCTATCAGCTTAAAAGCAAAGTTATGTTACTTATGTAAGTAACTCATACTATCATATTCAATTCAACATAGTTGTTGAGGTTGAGGTCAGGGGAGGATGACTAAAGTTGGTGTTAATTATGTATATAATGTATTTAACTCATCTGATGTCTGATGATCTCACTTGAGGATCATCTTAAAAAAGCAAAGTTATGTAAGTAACTCATACTCAATTCAAAAGTTGTTGAATGTTGATGATAACATTGATAAATGATAATAAGTAAAGAAAGAGAAAGAATCATGATATAAACTCATTAGGTAAGAATAGGCCGAACTAAACTAGAATAGAAACAGCTTATGTAATTAACTCACTAGCTTGAGAATGAGTATAGAAAGAGTTGTGGAATTATCTCATTAGAGGATAATGAGTATAGTATAGGAACTAGGAAGGGTCCCAAAGGGAATAGTTATTAGTTATTTGGTTATGTAACATTGTAATTAACTCATTAGGTGAGGTGAGAATGTGAACGAGAGAATAGGAGTTGTGTGTTGAATTAACACAAATGTTGAATGATATTACTTAAAGGAGTTACTAAATTTTACTCTACAATATCTACATGAATGATGGATCAAAGGATCATGGATGAATCATGAATGAGTTATTCCTAATCTATTATCATCAATTGGGAGTTAGAAATGAGAAACAAATATTGAGTTATATGAGTTGGATACATGATATTCATGAATTTGATTGAAAAGAGATATATTAGATCAATTGGTTGGTGAGACTGAGACATGTGAAATTAACATAAGAAAATCATTATTCATTAGCATTTATAATTTTATACAACAATATATGACAGTTAGTTAGTCTCTCTCTCACTTCACTTTTACTTGTACAACTTACAAAACTTGGTTAACTTATCTACTAAGTGTAACTTGTAAGTTGTAACAATTGACATGTGACAATGTGTAGCTAAACTGAAAATGGTTGATAAGAAATTGGTTATACGAGTTATTTATAACTTATAGTTATAGGCTTATAGTTGGATAATTGGATTTGGGCTTACTTAACTTACATGATACAATACAATTATACAAAAAGACAAAACAATTGCCTTGCATGGTTAGATTAGACGCTAGATTGACTTAGTAGTTAGTATACCTAGATAATTATTAATTAGTTAAAGTTAAACCTTTATGTTCTTTTCGGTTTTTCAACTTTCATTTTGTTTTCCCGCCACTACAAGTCTACAAGGGGCCCCCCGCCCACCTAGGATCATCTATCATGATTCATGACATCTAACTATCTAAGTTATCTAACAAGTAAGTTAACTTAGTTAAGTAACATTAAGGACAATAACTAGGGGCATCAAAATATTTGACAAATGATTGAAGTGTAAGTTTCAACTTTCATTAACTCCACTTGCCACTTGCCGGTTTGGAATTGGAGGAAAGAAGGCTATCGGTCTTTGTCGAGTGAGGCGGGGTCACTTGAAAAGCGAAAATGTGGCACATCACGGACTTCACGGTCACGGTCTCACTCTCACAGAACTCACAAATACACTCACAGATTGGTAATGAAGGAATAAACCATGTGTAAAATAGGACGGTCTGGTCGTAGATCATTCTATATTATTAGCAAAATAGGACGGTTAGTCCGTAGAACCGTCCTATATTATTATGTAAAATAGGACGGTTAGGCAACGTCCTATATGTTAAAGCTTACAAAAAATAAGACGGTTAGTAAATGCTTAGTTCTATATTTTTAAAATATAGGGCAGTTAATACATAACCGTACTATATTTTATAAATATATATAGAGGACGGTTAGGAGTGTAGTACATAAGTAACATAACCAAGGTTACCAACCCAAGGATGAAGTTGAAGGCTTGCGTTTGCACGTTTTATCATAATTTACAATTTTACATCCGTTTTGCATTTCCCTTTCCAGACTCCGTGAGGACCGTAATCTAGATATCTTCTTCAAGTTCAAACATCAACCCTTCTAAGTTCTAACACGATGAGCAAGAAGACTCTACTAAGGCTACTATAGCACCACAGGTATGTCATGTGTTTGTTTTTTGTTATTTCTCTATGAAATTATGAGTCTGACTCTTTTCATTCCTCTCAGTTTCCTCACTCTCGAGACTCAACTCTCAAGTCTCGTGTCTCACTCACTCACTCCCTTCCCTTATTACTTATTACTTATTAGTAATTGTTGGTGAACTACGAAGTGTTTAGTTCTTGTCGGTGTGAACTAATTTTTTTTGTCATTTGCATTTTGCAACATGTGCACAAGTTGAAGTTGGGAGCATCGATGTTTCGATAACTTGAATATGCTACACCACAACAACGATGATGATGAGTTCACGATTTGGAGAACGTGGAGTTAGTTTCAAAATCCAATAGAGGCAAAAAGCATAAATGAAACTAATGTCTCAGAGTTTGGAATTTTTTTTGAACACCTTCCTCTATCGAGAGATGGAAGGCAAAGGTGTAAATGCAAGAAGTGCTCCGCAATATACATTTGCGATAGCAAATTTGGTATTGGTAACTTAAATCGTCATATAAAGACTTGACAACGGAGCTCTTCTCGTGATATAGGCCAGCTGCTTTTATCTCAAAGTCAGGGAGTATGTCGGTGTCACTAAGTGCGACTTCGGATAATAAGTTTGATCACAGAGTTTATCGTGAGTTAGTAGTGCAGCTTGTTATGCATGATTTGCCTTTCCAATTTGTTGAGTATGATGGAATTAGAACTCTATCAAATATTTGCGTGCGCATTTGCACTTGATTAGTAGAAATACAAGAAAATGGATGTTACGAGAATGTATAAAAGAGAAAAGGAAAGATAAAAGAGATGTTAGAATTGGCACCTAGCAGGGATAAGTTTGACATCGGATTTGTGGACTTCTTGTATTCGATGGTTATATAAGTCTCACAAAGACATTTTCTAGATAGTCAGTGGGTCTTACAAAAGAGGATATTAAATTTTTGTTTCCTACCACCTCCACATAATGGAATATCATTAGCAGAAAAGTTATACTCATTATTGGTAGAATGGGGATTGAGAAAAAGATTTTTTTCAATCACTTTAGACAATGCTTCTTCTAATGATTCTTACGTTGCTGTTAAGGCATCAATTAAACATCTGAACACTCTTGTTTGTGGTGGAGAGTTCCTTCATCTACGTTGTTGTTGTCATGTTTTGAATTTGATTGTGCAAGATGGTTTGAAAGAAATTGATGATGCTATTCAAAAAATTAGAGAGAGTATCAAGTATGTCAAAGCATCACAAAGTAGAAAACAAAAATTTTTAGAGTGTGTGAATCACATGTCAATTGAGACTAAAAGGGCTTAAGACAAGATTGTCCTACAAGATGGAATTCAACGTATTTGATGCTTGAAAGTGCTCTTTGTTACCAACGTGCATTTTGTCACTTAGAACTAAGTGACTCAAATTATAAGCATTGTCCTTCTTTCATTGAATGGGAAAAGGCTACAAAAATTTAAGTTTTTGGCGCTTTTTATGATGCCACCCTGCATGTTCTACTCGGATCCAAATATTCCACTGCAAATCTCTACTTTCGTGCAGCATTTGTAATTTATTTGAGTTTAACACAATACATGAGAAGTGATGATGACTATATGAAGCGTATGTCCACCCAAATGCTTGCCCGAGTTTTCAAAGTCTTGGTCCGAATTCAAGACCATTTTGGCAATTGCATGTGTGTTGGATCCTCGGTATAAGCTCTCCTTTGTGGAATTCTCGTACAAGAAATTGTTTGGCGGTGTTGCTTGGAGTTTGCTCAAGTTAGGGAAAAGTTATTCTCTCTCTTCAATGAATATAAGGTTAAGATTTATCCTATTCCTTCCTCCTCATCTACACAAGTGGCTAGAGGTCAGCCGATGATAGACAGAACATGTCATATAGTCAAGAGGTTTTAGATGTCATGAAGGTGATTTTATTTATAATTGTATCTTTCATTATATGTCGCTTACACTACTTAGCATATTAAAATTTGCTATGAAGTATGAATTGTCTTATCGTACGTTGAATAATATAATTGCATTTGCATTAGGAATTTGATTCATTTGAAGGTGAAGGAGGTACTTAGCTATGCAAAAATCACAATTGGAGCTTTTATTTAGATGAACCAAAGATTGCAAGAGTCAAAGCTGGGACATTCTTGCATTCTCGGAAAGGCAATCAATACAGGGTTGTTTGACTAATAATCTCATGTAAACACTATTTTACGTAATCTTATTTACATTTATATTTGATTCAAATGTTGATTTTAGGTATCCCGAACTTGCCATGGCTCGTGATGTCTTGAGCATTCCTATATCTACAAATAGCACTTCCGCTTTAGTGTTGGTGGTGGGTTCTTGACCAATATAGATCTACTTTAAAACTAAACCGTGCAAGCATTGATTTGTGTGAGGTTGGCTATATGGATTGAAAGGTAATAGTTTATAATTCTATATTTACATTATATTTTATATGAGCTTAGTAATAACTAATGCTTGTTTATTCTATATGATTGTAGACTCTACCATTACAGTTGCCGTGGATGAGCTTACATCGAGGACATTATAAGCATAAGTAGCACCGGCAGGATCACTTCAACCAATCGAAGACTCGGATCAATTCATTTTGATTAATTTGTATAATTTTCATGACTTATTTTAATTTGTTGTGTTTGATACATAATACATTGATGGAAGTATATTTCCATCATGTGCTACTTAATCCATATTTATTTACTACTATTGTGGTTATTTGATTCATTTCAGTTTCTTTTTTTTTCACATATCATGTGAATTGTGAACTTGTGAAGTGAGTCAGTGAGTGACTGAGTGGTGTAATACTAAACTATAAAGAACTGTGTTGCTTCTAAATAAAATAACAAAATATTACAGAACATTATTGGTAATTTGGTTGTCTATGTACTTGTCGTGGTGGTGTGGTGGATCACCACCAAGGTAATTCAATGGATATGAATGACCAAAGACAATGAGCATGAAAGGAGTTGGAGAAATGAATTCCCTCCTAACAATTTATGTGGGGGTTGGTACTTGGTAACTTGAGTTGAAAGTCAGTTCTTCATAACCGAAAGACCCATGCTATTCAATTCTCGATTTTACGCTCCCGTAACCTCATTGTCATTGCTTGGTGATCAAAGATTCAAGAATACGGTCAATTAATCGAAGATCAGTCATAACGGTGGAGTGGAATAAAATTATAAAGTAAACTATAGGACGGTTATTTCACAACCGTTACATAAAACCTAACATATAGGACGTTATTTCACAACCGTTCTATAAAACCCTAACATATAGATTCGGTTATTTCACAACCGTTTCATAAAATCGTAATATATATATATATATATATAGGACGATTATTTCACAAATCGTCGTATAAAACCAATGATATATAGGACGGTTATGTTACAACCGTCCTATATGTTAGGGTTTTATAGTAACGGTGTGTGAACCGTCCTATATGTTAGTTTATTTTATTGTGGTTGTTTTGGGATTTGGCCCTGCTCGGGCCTTGTCGTTCTATAACTTCTATTCACTTGGGAGTTGGGACTTGACTTGAGAGGGCAGTTTTTTTAATATGTCGGGTCGTGTCGTGTCATTTCGTGTCGTGTATCCAACACGACTCAATTAATTAATCGTGTTACACAGGTCGTGTCGTGTCATTTTTTTAAGAACCGGGTCGTGTACGAGTCATAGGTTTTTGACACGACTATTAAGCGTGTCGTGTTCGTGTCGACCCGTAACACTATTCGTGTCGTGTTCGTGTCGCCACAAACACGACCCGCCAACCCGAATTGCCACCCCTACTACCATGGTCCATCATGACCTCACGAGTCGTTCAGATTGGGACGCTTAGCTAAAATCAACCTCGCCTTCTGTGTTTGGTGTCAGCTGGGACTGAAAGATCACAATTTGAAAAAGAGAAACAACGATATCTATCTTGATCATTGATTTGAATTTATTTCGTCTAAACCAGTTGAATGCAAGGAAGAAAGCATCAATGTGTCGCCCTCATGCTCCTTGCTAGGGAAATGGCCGTACCAGGTAGGACCCACTTCACCAACCCAAACATTTTAGTAATAGATGTGTGGCATATTGGCCCTTTCTTGTTAGTATTTTTAGTACTTAACTAATTTCATAAAAGCGGGTTTGGTTATTCAGAGAGATTAGTTGCAGGTGGGTGTGAAGGGGTACTTTGTTTTGTCAGGAAGATTCAACTGTTGTGCATGCGAGAGAAGTTTGGTTTTCCAAATAGAGGCTAGTGAACCACAGTCACTTAGAAAAGTATGGTCTTATAAAAGCAGGGGCCTTAGATGGACTGCTGCAGTCAAGTGGGCTCTTCAGTATGAGAATAACAAGACGAGGACAAAGTTATCCTTGACTCCTTATCCATCCCAGCCATAGGATGCTTCAAAAGCAGGACAAAATTGTTTGAGAAAACAAGTCTCGATCCTTGCTTGCTTCTTGAAGAAGCTACAACCCAATGAGTCAAAAAAGTCTGATATTGTTCTTATGGGCCGCTTATAAATTACCTAAAATATAAATACAAGTTAATGAGTGCCAATTTTGGGTATCTGAACCGTTCATCATGTTCAGTCTGCTCTATTTAGGCTCTAATCCAAAAATATGCCGCTCAGAGGCTTATAATTACAAGTCTTTTTTTTTATAAGTTTCAGTGGACATGACTTAAAATTAAGAAAAAGGCCTGGCTCAAGTCATCAAATGGTTGCAAAATTAAGCAGTAGCCAATCTAAGTCAGAATGAACATGATGAACGGATCTAATCATGCAAAGGAGGGCTCAGGTAGTTATCATCCTTTTACAGGCTTTTGCGTTTGTTTACCATTCTGGTGGAGGAGCGTAGGTGAGGATAATTCGGGGTTTTACGTAGGAGAGGGGCAAAAAGAGGAGGAGAATCGAGTAGACCTTGGCAGGCCCCGTCCGTCTCTTCCGTTAGTAATTGGGCGGAGATTCGAAGTAGCAGGCCTCGATGAGAATCTGATAGTTATAATATCCATACTGATGAATTCTTAGACAAAGTGGTCAACTTGATAAATGGCGATAATTGCAGGGTGTCCGTAAAGTTTTTCCTAAACTTTTTTAGTCGCACTCTTTTAACCGGCCTCGTGTGCATTGGACATCTTAATTGATCATTTGAGTTTCCTCTCTGAAGGTGTGGAAATCTGTTTTCTTTCCTCTTCTTACCCATCTTCTGCTCCTACTTTGCAGCGAAAAGGTAAAACCCAGCTAGGAATTGCGGGTGGGAATTTCAAAATATGGGAAAGATGAAGACATGCCGGTGGGGCAAGAAGGAGAGAAACTTGATCATTGTCTTGTGTTGCACTGGATCCTTTTCTCATATAAAAAACTTGTAAGGATGAAACAACTTGTTTACTTTTAGGAGTTTGGCTACATGTGCCTCCTAAGGGGTATGTCTAATGCTAAAACTGAAGTGAAAACAAGTGTATGTGTGTGTATTTGCTCGGAAAAATGCATAAGGGAATTGTTTAATTTGCTTATATTTCCAATGGACTAAAAGTTATTATAACTTGATAATCTTATCCATTTGAAAGCACCAAAAGAAAACAATTACTATACAAAAGGCAAATTGTCTAATATTCTTTTAATTCACTCATCATTATGGGCTACCAAACATGGGATTAAGATTTTGTGGCCAGTTGTGATTGTTTCCAATGACCCACTTTTTTTTTTTTTTTTTTTGTAGTGAAGGAGCTTGTCATATTTGATGTAAACAATCTCTTTATTTTAAGAGTGTCTAAGGGCCCTTGATAGTCGTGTCGGTCTTGTATGAGTGGAAACTTGTTTAGTTAGACATGGATACCCATGGCTATTTATTTTCTTGATGTATGTATATGTGTGTGTGTGTGTGTGTGTGTATATATATATATATATATATATATTCCAAATCCATATAAGAAAGATGTGGGTAGGCGTTGTGATGAACTTCTTGGTGATTATGTCTAACTTCAGATATTGCAAACTTAGACATGATAACCAAGGTAATTTTTAGACATGATAACCAGGGTAATTTTTCGCGTTGTGTTGTTTGAGAAAACATAGAAACTAGTATAATACACTCATACATACACATGGAGAGATATATATGTATATATTTGATGCAGGTGCAAGGAATAGGTAATATTTGATTGGCTGAGAAAAAGGTTTTAAGTCCCATTTCAGAGTGAAGATGTGGAGTACCAACGGCTAGATGGTAAGACTCCGTGCACCAATTCTGAAAGACCACTCTTTTGTCTAAAGATGCTTAACTGCCGCACCAATCATTCGGGGGGAGGCGGGAGACTGCAAGGTGAGTCGATTATTTGGGGCGGATGGAGAGATGGTAGAGAATATAATGCCTAGTGTTGACATCATATCAACATCGAGTGCATCGTATCATTGGCTAAATATATTATCACAAAACATATGTGATACATCAAGCGTACTATTTATATTCCTCTTCAACTACCTAATTGCTGGTTCGTGTCGTTGCAAGAAAAGTCAGCTCAGAGACAGACAGAGAGTGAGAGATCGAGTCCGTCCAGTCATATATTTGTGAGAGTTGATGATTGATTGAGATGGCCGTGGCTGAAAATCCACCACTAAACTAATCCTCCTTCAGTGGGCTGAAATCTTATTCCTAATTTCTGCAATTCCAATCCATTCAATCAGGAGAAGTTAGAGGAGACTACATTCTGAAAAATAAGGAGAGAGAGAGAGAGAGAGAGAGAGAGAGAGAGAGAGAGAGAGAGAGAGAGAGAGAGAGAGAGAGAGAGAGAGAGAGAGAGAGAATATAACAAATAAAAAGCCGGGAATTTAACCATTCATAAAGCAAAATAACCCTTAATCATTTATTAAGTTATGAGAACTCAAAAGAAAATTGGTTAACAAAGCGAAAATGGTGCACAGGAAATAGATACGCCATTCCAATGTCAATACAAAGAACAGTTCCTGCTGCTTCCCTTCGTGCAATCTATGTGGCTAAAAGTACATGAGGGTCATACAACCAAGAAGTTGTGGTTTCAATTCCATTCACCAATTCAAAAAGAAGGAAGAAAAAAGGTATTCCGGCCCAGACAGTTGCTGATGGGCCAGACTCTAGATAGGCAATACCCCGAAAGATCTTCTGCGTACATAACCTTCTGATTGATTAAGAACCAATTAAAAAGCATCATATCCAACTTTCTTGACCCATCCATCTTTCATTGCAAATTAATAGCGGCACAAATCATCCAATGGCAATCCAACATTTTCGGTGCATTGCCAATCTAAGATGTTGCACAAAGATGAGCAGTATGGATAACCAAATTCCTTGCCTTGTTTGTACTTTTAGCTCGTATGCGAAAGCCTTTCCAGAGTATCAACCTTTCAATCTAACATGACTTCGCTTTCATTCACCTCAATTAGTTTTAAAAGAAAGCAAAATTAAAAGCATCCAAAGGTGTTTTGGTAGAAGCTGGTGGCAAAGTAAAGGCGCTTTAGTTTTTCTTATGAAAAAGTAGTACTATTTCATATACCAAACAACTAGGCCATGACAAAAAAGTTAGGCGAATCAGGATCTTGTCAAGATAGGATTGTGATGTGGTGTGGCAATTGATACCACCACTTCTTTGAAAGCTCAAGTACCACCACTTGGATCTCTTATCACTAAGAGAAATTTATTTCAGTCTTTCAGACTTGCAATCTCTTTGCCGACCTTGTTTGGTGGCGATCTTTGTGATTTGTCCCGACGGAGGCTGATGTTTTAAAAGTTAGCCTCATCATCAGCTTTCTCAATATGACGGCCGTCAAAAAACGGATGTGCATAAATGATCACTTAATCAATATGCAAGATATTGATTTGGTAGTCCTGCTGTGCGTGGGGCATGAACCAAAGTTATCCTACGGTGGATGCTACTGAGCTATAGATTTGTGGAGGCTCAGATGACGGATCGGACCCCTCTTATTTCTTGTAACCGTCCAAATTGAAGGCTTACGAGTTGCAGTAGTAGAATGGAGTTCAACTTTGGTGAATGGCTGACAGCCGAACATATAAACGGTTTGGATCATTGAACAAGTTGATAGCCGTCGTCCTTCTACCCGCCCATATTTCTTGAAAGGAAATATGTGCATCTATGATATCAGAAATCCCATCTAATGATAGGAATAGAAATAATAAAGAGAATTCCAAATCCATAAAGCAAAAGTCTACTGGTTGGTGATCTCGGATGTGATTTTTATGCTGGGCAGTTATTTACCCCACAACATGTTGTATTTCCGTCCGAATTAAATATAAGGAACTGCGAATCCGTGTTCTTAGCCTTAGCGCGATGGTGATCCGATCATCTCTGCGACCCATCTAGAGTTGTCAGTGGTTAAAAGTCCACGGTTTACATAGCACGTGGACTGCTCGATAGGCCTAGCTCGTTGCAATTCAATGAAGCACAACCCTACTTCCAGTTGATCTGAAACGCCCAATATGACAGCTCCATCTCAGAGCTCCAGTGTCCAAATGATCGTGTTGAACAATTGACACTCCTAACTTCCAACTAGATCAATTTTTGGCCTTCAATTATGGACGTCGGGGTGAAACAATAATACTCAATGGTTTCGTCGGGCAACCAATGCCACATTTAACTGCCTAGCACGTTTTTGTCTACCCCCGCAACGAATTTCAAGAATGGGAGATCCAAATTCGAAAGTGGGTTCCGTCTAATGAACTGCCCCGTCTTTCCAAAATGGGCGTGCCAACCATATAGCTTTTCCGTTTTAGTTTTAACCATCCAATTATGGTTGAGATCATCCAACAACTGCGATTTTTGCACCAAAAGGAAATCCTTGTAAATGACGCAAATGAGTTGCGTCGGATCCTTCTACAAAAGAAGATAAAAGATACTACAGCGGTGTGGCGGTTCCAACTGTTGAACCCAATAAAATAAGACTACCGAGAACTGAGTCAGGGTCTCCGGTAACGAACCTGTCGTAGTTTGCAGCTCTCGTCGATACTTCTCAACCGCGGCTTCCATTGCCTGTTCTGCAATAGTGGCCCCTCAGTTTCTCTTCCAACGCCCTCTTCATTATAAGCCACGCAGAGCTCCATAAGCTTCTCAGCCGCTTCCCCAGCATCTCTACTTTCCTCCATCAACTTAGCCACCTGGGCCTTGGGCAGTTTCATCTTCAACCTCACTGGGCCGCCCGAGTCCGATTTGGGGACCTCGGCCGGCTCACTCGATGCCCCTTTCATTAACGAAAGATCTGACATTGACCTTCTAGAAAGCATCAAACTCTCAAGCCGTTCCCTGGCGCCCATGTTAATGACGCCGGACCGGACTCTTCTTGGAGTTTTCAGGTCAGATAGAGCCGGAATTTGCACTAGAAAGTAAAGCCTCTTGGGCTTCAATTCCTGCTCTGCTTGTAATGGTTTTGCTCGGACACCCATATGTCTGACTGCGTCGGAATCCATTAAGACATGGTCCGGGTAGTTCTTGATCACGTCAGAGACGCGAACCGGCGTCTTCAACTTGATCACCTCTCCATCTAGCTTCATGATCTTGGTGGTTCTTCTTCCTCCTAAGCTGTTCCCCATCTTTTATTGTGTGGCTTGGTTATGTTACGCTCCTTTGAGATGGGAGAGAAGGGGCACCGTTTGAAGAAGGGGCACCTTGTGAAGGATATATAATATATACATATATGTCACTTTTAGGAGAGATAATACAAACGTAGAATAGTTGGTTGCTGTGTGGTCAGAGGTCAAAAAAAGGAGGCAAAATGGAGCCTGATGCTTCCAGGATTGTTACTTAGCTTTCGTTGCCATCAATCAACAAAGCCTATGTGTTTGCCAACCGCCGAAGGCAAAATTTATTACTTATCGGCACGAGCTGATTGTTTACTAATCCACCCTCGTTTAAGAGATATGCCTCTTTGTTTCTTTTCATATCAAGACTGTGTCAAGATGGTCTTCGGATGAATAGGGTCCAGAAAGGGCTGTTAGATCCATCCACGATCCACACACCAGGCTCGACCTCCGAACATCCGTCTTCGTTTAACCGGTCTGTGAAGTTTATTACCCAATTTGGGGACCCATCGTAGAAACGGTGTGTAAAGGTGAGATTCCCCCGTGGCTGGACCCATATGAATTAATTTACCGACCATGGCTAGAAACCATCATCTTGTTGAATGTTAGCCGTTGCCTTTTCTTTATCTGGATCATCTACAGCTATAAGTCGATGCAAGGTCTTGAACCAGCTGTGGCCCTGTGGGCGGCATCTAGAAAAGCCACTTTTAACCGTCATTCCTTTTCAACTTGTCCACCAAGTACTCTAGTGACGAGTTATAGAAAGAAAGGTGCAATCACTAATAAATAGAACCACCAATTTGTAGCCAATAGTCACTTACACGTGGCCGATCCAGATCGATTAGATCACTCTCTCCCTACCATCCGTCAGTTCCCAATACGACAATCGAGTGCACTGTGGGCCTTTTCCCCATCTGAACCGTCTTTTTTCTTAGGCCATGACCAAAATGCGACCACGCCGACATTGATGTAGGCAGCATCTAGAAAACCCAACATTTAGCCAATACTCCACAGAAATTAAGAAAAAGAGAAAGGAGAAAGGAGAAAGGGGAAAGGATAAAATAAAGCAAGGCTGTAGGTTCCAATACTCGGAAGGTTTCAAATTCATAACTTGGATTTTCCATCACTCCCCATCCGTGTTTGTCCACAGCACTCTACGGAGAACAAGGCAAAACCCGCGGTTTCGGAAATCCGTAATATCAGGAGGCCTTGATTACATAACTATTATTTCTTCTGTTTACCGGGTTCATATAGAATTCCATAATCATTTCCTTTGGGTGTTACCAATTAACTGGGTTGAAAAACCCGTGTGGACGCGGTGAAATCGAGGGAGATTCTCTACGTGTAGATATGGATGGCCTTTTGGCAGACCTTGTATGAAAAATTCCTCAATTTCAAACCCATTTGAAGTTTTCAAACAAAAGTCGCAGCAGCTACCAAACTGCCTTTCACTATCGCTTATAATTTTATGTTTGTTATTGCCGATAATACTAGTGAGAGGAATGAAGCAGTTGGGCGTGACCGCATGGAAGTTTCCCCGTCAGTTATGCCTATTAATCCGATTTCTAAGACGAAAACCATGTTGATTGGACATTAACCGCGCTCCAGCCATTTTCGCATCTCTCTAAGGTATGCTTGGTCGTAAATTCAAGCTCCCGTTTTCTCCTGTATGATTTAAGAGAGTGTCTAATTGATTTGCTTGTAACCTAAAAGGAAAAACCAGTTGTCTGAAACACAACTTGAAAAACGCGTGTCCGCACCTACTTTTTTCTAGTGTTTCACTGCTCAAGTTGTTCATCTGATTTGGGATAACATCAGATGAAGAAACCCTGAAAATCTCGCCGAGGAAAAAAAATTCCACATAAACACAAAATGCGTCTATTTTTGCCATTGAAAGCCAAAAAAATAATAAGGTTCTAGCCTTTCAGGATTATCCATTAGATGGAACTTCTGGGACTGAAGCCATCTGATGTATATATTCCGAATCAGATGAGCAACGTGGATAAGCCAAAAACTCAATTTCGAATCAGACTTGCATCTTTTACTATCTTTTCCATACAAACTGGCCTTTTTTCTTCTTTTTTTCTGTGTGGAGAATTTCTCCAAAGATGTGTGTTGATGATCGGATATGCATGAGTAATGAGGCTTTGAATAAGCAAAAGGTCTAGTACTGTATGTCTGGGTGCCTTAAAGGAACCTACCATGAGGTCGGCGCTAGCACACCTCATAGTTGGAAAAATATTCCTTGTGAAGATGAAGTTTCACCTTCAACAGTCAAATATCATGATAAAGACGGCCGACAGAACTACAACTGCCACAAATGTCTATAAAATCTAGTGTTTCAATGCGAGTTTTGCCTTTGTCAACATCGCCCATGTGTTGGATTTTGCGGTGACTTTTATTAGAGGGATTGTTATACCATCTCGGGACTTTTATTTGAATTGAAGAATGCTACAGTATGCGCATCCGTCTGGTAACTCCCGCGTGGCGCTAACAAATGGCCGAGATTAAACTACATTTTAGGAGAAGGTAAGTAGAAAAACTGAATTTGCAGAGAAGCGGCCTAAATTTTAGGAATTGCCCAAGACATTGGGCGTGCATGCAAAAAACGAATTAATAGAGGGAGGACGAGAAAAGTTGAAAAGTCATTTAAGAGGGCAGATGTGAGGGGAATGGGCATTGTAAGAATAAATAAGGAGATGTTCTATTTGTCTCAAGGGGAATGATAGCATGGTGCCCCTGCCACTTACGATTGATGACCCCACCAAAGGTTGATCAGATTCATCTATCTAAACTTTCTTATTTTGGTTGATTTCTGCTCAAAAAGGGTAAAGATTGCGTGATTTCTAAAAATTTTAATAAAGTACTTTTGATACAGAATATGAACGGTAAGAAACATTGATGAAAGAATGGTCCACATTCAATCGAATAAAAGGGATAATTTTTTACTGTTATAATCATGACATTTGAAGGGGAGCCAAGGTAGAATTGTTGTAGCGTGACTTTAAGGTCACAGGTTCATGGAAACAGCTTCTTGCAAAATGCAAAGTAAAACTTTATATTATAGACTCTTGTGGTCCGCCCATTCTCCAAATCCAGCATAGGCAAGAGCTTCGTGCATTAGGACACCGGATATCTCGAACCATGGACGTGACCAGTGCTTATCATGCAAAGTGAGGTGCACTACCGCAAGTAACTGCAGTCTTGCACACTAAGCTATCATTCCCTTGTTTGAATGTCATCTTTCTATTCTCGTCAGCCAAGAATTACATACCAAATTATAACTACAAATTATCCTTGATTTTTAATTAACTAAATGTGTTGAGATCTTACCCATCATGGGAAAAAGTCCCTCCTCTTACCTGCGACCAAGCATTATCAGGGAATCATCTTGTTATCTGCGATTTCCGATGTTTAAGGAACACATAGGCTTATGAATTTGAGCACCGTCTCAACTGCTACCTGCTACCGGTGTCGATATGCTCTAGTATTTCAAAAGGAGTTATGTCATTGAACGAGACCTATCATCTGTTCGATCTGCAGGCACCTTCGTTGGAAGACATGCAATCTCATGAGTCTTGAAGTGAACCCAAACTTTCTATTTAGAATAAAGGCCACAGACCACAAACCCAGGAGAACGACAATGCGGGCAGTATAGATCTAGCATGACACTGAATTTGTGTGCCACGAGAGAAAATGTATGTATTATCAAGATTGATAGTTGAAAGTTGTTAATCATCGTAAGCCGAACCACATGGTGGCGGTTCCTTGTTGAACAGTCCTATCGAAACACTAAATGAGGACTCACCGAATCAGGGTGTAAGCCCATCCGGTATAGGAAATGTCAATGGCGATGAGGTTGCCTTGTCGCACCTGAAAGATTGACACATTCAATCAGGCCCACATGGCACTTGCAAGGAGAGACCGTGATTGACATTGTTGATCTTCATAACCCCATAGGAGTGTCATTAAAGTCTGCAAAGAGTTGCAATATGTATACACGTGGGTTGGCCAGAGGTTTCATCTGGATTGAAGCCACCTATATTTAGATTAAAAGTCCTCTCAGATTCTTACAGGACACATGAAAAATAAAAGAAAGAAACAAGTTTACCATCAAAATCGACAATTGTTATTCAAACAGTCCTTATTCGGGTTTCCTCCCATTTAGATGGCTTGTGGACAAGCAGTCCTTGCTAGGTGGTTTCCGTATTCCAGTTAACCTTCTCCATCTATTTCAATGTAAGTTTATCTTCTCTTAATAAATTTAATAATAACATTTATTCATAATAATAATAATTATTATTATTAAATGCATAAAGTAAAAGATAGCATCTATAAATGGAACATGAGATTATGGAGGATATTTATTTTATTTTATATTGGTTGTATTATCATGGAATGTTAAATATATCTATATCACACGACGAGGTTATATAATAGTTGGAGCTTGAGCCTAGGCAAATCCATGCATGTCCACAGTTTTTTTGAAACACGGACATGTAATTTTGTGGGACCCTGACATTCAGACCTTTGAACATTTCAAACTAAGTTGTTGCCTGTAACCATTTTAATCAGAAGGTACAGGACTTTTTAGGATTTATTGGATCATCCTGGTCCGTTTTCTTTTTCTTCCGGAGACGCAAAATCGACCAGGTCTATTTGTCACCATTAAATCCAAAAGAAAAAAAAATCTAGCTTGGGTCTTCATAGTTCTAGAAAAAATAATTCTCTTTATTTTTATTTCTTTTGGAATGGAAATGGATTTATTGGAAAGTGACATTGAGAAGGTCACAGAATTACAGCGCACATTCAAACGCAAAAAGGAAGGCACGGCATCGGAGATGACGATCTTCAGAGCCTAATCACAATGTACTGCAACAAATAGCCAACCCCTTCCTGGTTGATTTTGGACATGAAACTCCTCCCCACCCCGCTATGGACACACACACACACACACACACACACACACACAACATACTGCTAATCTCACTTATTCATTAAAGAAACTTTTAAATCTAAGGGCCCGATTTGTAAGGCTTATGTAATTAAATTTACTCATTTCTGCCTGATATGTCCAGTAAACCAGATTATATAAGCTTTGCAAGTCAAACACCTTAGTCTCCATGTAACCATAATCACCAAAATGGTATGAGGGAATGTGTCCTTCGCCGCAGAAACTTGTAATGCATTTGTGTTTTCATGTCGTTTGGTCTTTTAGAGAAAATTGTCACATATTTAGAATCTGAAAATGACAATTATAAATGCAAGAAATGCACAAGCTGCGCTTGAGCATGATTCACGCTAAATACTATGTGCTCGTATGACCAGCTTTTGCAAAAGAAAAACACATACAATAAGAACTAAGAGCTTGAGTTTGTGGCATTATTATCAAATAATAATATTAGAATACGGTCTTAATGATCTGCTTTAGATCCCACATATGATACATGTGTTAATAAGACCACCAATCAAGCCAGCTGCTATCACATAGGGACTGCATTTGTACATGAGACAGGATTGAAAAACCAATTTGGTTTCATGCCTGTGAGATCTACCATACAAGCTGTTTTCCTCCTTAAATAATTAATAGAAAAATATAGGGAGAGGAGAAAAGACCACATGATTTCTATTGACTTAAAAAGCTTATGATAAGGTCTTTAAATAGTTAATATGGTTGGTGTTGGGTGAGAAAGGGGTTTCATGGAGATATATAGATATAATCAAGGATATATATGAGGAGTGGTGACAAATGTTAGGAATATTAGTAAAGAGACCTATGATTTTCCTGTCACCATAGGATTACCTCAAGGATCTGCATTGAGCATGTACCTCTTCGCATTAGTTACAGATAAGTTAATGAAACACCTGCACAAGGAGATTACATAGTGTATGTTCTTTGTATATGATATAGTTTTGATTGATAAGATAGGGGAGGGGGTAGCAAAGCTAGAGTTGTTGAGAGATGTTATAGAGTACAAAAGATTTAAAAATTAGCCAAACTAAGACAAAGTAAATAGAACACAAATTTAGCAAGGAGAGGAGAGGGAAGCACTAGTAAAGCTTGAGAACCAAGAAGTATTCCAAAAAGACCACTTTTGATAAAATTCATGAGAGCAAAGAGATTGAAGGATATTACCTCAAGAATCCAAATGGGTTGGAAAAATAGAGATGTGCCTCTAGAGTTTTATGTGATTTGAAGGTGCCACTCAAACTAAAATGAAAATTCTATAGAACAGTTGTAATGTCAGCCATACTTTATTGTCATACCCCGGGTTTTTATAATGCTTTTTAAATACTTTTTGAAATGCGAGGCCCCTTGTTTGAAAGTTTCTTTTGAAAATAAGGCAACAAAAGATTTTGTTCATTGAAAAGTGTATCTGAAAATCCCAAGGGTCATTTCTATAACAAACACAAAGATTATACAATAGAATGAGTGTCTCATTCCTACCGAAAATCCGACAAAGTTTTCTCTACTTTTCGGACATATGTACATTTAATGCATGCGTGCAAAACACCTGATAGACAATGTAAGTAAATCTTCTTTGTTTCAAAATAAATGCATGCAACTTATCACATCCCATAACTTCCAATCACAAGCACATCACAATACATATTCTTATATAAAATGAATCCATTGTATCAAAGTAATTATGCATACACCACACCTTGTGCAATAACTCATAAATTAAATCCCACGGTGTAAGGATCACTCTTCACATACTGAAATCCCAATCTGCTACAATTACTACTCCATGGTTGCTTTCACATACTCGGCTCAACCTGTTTGTCCTTCTATTCTAATTCTTCAATCTAAGCAAGCTTGTGCTTGTGTAGGTGGAAAAATGTTGTTATTTTGGCATGGATGTTCATAATTTACATTAGGCAATTATTCATATCAAAACATAATCATGTTAGCTTAAACACATGCTCAAGTTAAAACCTAAGCTTCCAATTCATGCATTATATCAAATCAATTCATATGTCCTAAGCAGATCAATTGACAATTCCTATGTATTTCAACATTTATGAAAGCATCATACATTATTCCTTGTTAGTATGTATCCAAGCAACCCTATGTCATTGTCATTTCATGATTCTTTAGTCACGCAAGAACACTTTTTCATACTTACCCGTAATCATTTAGTTCCATTCATGCATATGATACTTTAATATTATTCCTCATTCATGCACACATGTGTTCATCTCACGTACATTCTTTATGGGCATGATGCATTTCAAATTCATATATGATTGAGCACATGGTCATGCATAAATACTAATGATGCACAATAAATCCAATTCATTTATAAGTCAATCCTTACAAACACCATCAATCTAAAATAACCGACATATATACATTAATATGTATATAAATGCATCAAATCCATCAGTGAAAATCGTCATCTAAGGATGTAAATGTAGAGAGGAAACTATGTTTATATGATTTTATTAGAATATGCATAATCTCAGGAATGCTTAAATTTAACAATAACTTCTAGTCCAGCATAATTATAATAATGTTTGGAAACATGCAAGAAATATTAAATATACAAGTTCTCAGTAAAAACTTCGGTTGATAAATCCTCGAGAATGAAGAATACGATAGGATGCTCATATAAAGAAAACAAATCAAGGTTTTTACAATCATGCTTGTGAAATCATGCAGTACCCGTGCTTATGAGCGGGGCAACCCTTTTAGTCCTTTCGCATGGACACTAGGACACCTATCCTACCAGCAGAAACCTCCCTTCTATCACATCACGTCACATCACGTCATGTCCAATGCTCCTGGACAGGGTCCAACACTCCTAGACCATATCGGGCCTTACAGCTGCTCAATGAGCATACACCTCAAGGTCTACCTACTCAAGCCACAGTTGAGTGGTTTTTCCTAATGTCAAAACAACATAATGATGCACAAGTAAGAAAACTTCCCTAATGTCAAATGCACATGATGATGCACAAGCAAGAAAACTAACTAATGTTTTTATAAACATGATTGTAAAACCATGCAATGCCTACGCTCTTGCCCAAGGTGACTCTTTTAGTCCTGTTGCAAGGAAACTGGCACACCTGTCTTACCAACAGAGACCTTCCTTCTATCACATCACATCACATCATGTCCAATGCTCCTAGACAAGGTCCAACAGTCCTGGACCATATCGGGCCTTACAGCTGCTCAATGAGCACACACCTCAGGGTCTACCTACTCAAGCCACAGACAAGTGGTTATCCCTAAATCAAATCAAAACCTCTCAGGACTTACAATTACTCTATGAGCACTTGCCTTAAAATCGTCTGAATCAAAATATCTTAAGACTTACAGTGTGAGCACTTGCCTTAAAATCATCTAAATCAAAATATCTTAGGACTTGCAGCTACTCTGGGAGCACTTGCCTTAAAATCATATGAATCAAAATAGCAAATCCATACGAATCAAAACTTCTCAGGACTTCCAGCTACTCTGGGAGCACTTGCCTTAAAATCATCCAAACAAAACAACAAATCACCTTCCATCTCAAGTATAACTTGATTCACATAAGAGTTTTAGGTTTCAATGCCATTTCATAGAAAATAATAAATCTCAAGTAATTTTGAAGTTCTAAGCACAACACAAAAGAGCCATTTATATACCATTCTTACAAGCTTCATCATAATTTACAACGAGCCTTAACCATTGCAATAATCATTCACATTCCACCACACATTCACGTTTACATATGATATAAATAAAGCAATGTTAAATAGCATGATTCAAACCATCCCTTAGCAAATATATATATATATATATATATATATATATAGACACACACACACACACACACACACACACACACACACATTATTTTACCCTTGCATAAACATGACTGACACAGTTTAACTTTATGTAAGCAACTACTACAAGTTGACAATAAAAAGATACATCTAAAAAAATTCAATAGCAAACTCGCATGTGTGTATTATTGCGTCTTGTTCATACTCATTTATAGAATGCGCTATAAGTCATTCTTGTCAAAGTGGTAAATCGGGTATCTAGACCACCTATTGATTAGCTCTAGAAGTTTTAGGTTGATTAGATAATGCTACTAATATACTCTAGGCTAAGTGTAACATGCCTTCTATTCGAGTTTATATTCCCTTAGGTGTAGTATTGCTTTACTCATTTTCTTTTGCATGTAATGGTTTTAGTCTAAGGGTGAAAAGCCATTTACTAATTCTCTTCATGACGTTACCTTTAGGCCACTTTTCCTTAGAATATGTATTTCTTAGTTAGTTAAGTCATGTCTCCATTGTTTGCATTTTTCTCATGGCCAAACACCACCCAAATGGTTCATAATCCTAAGCGTCAAATTCCTAATTTATTTGCTAAAATCTGTGTTCAAAATAGTCCATTTCTATGACATTTGCAAGAGTTTTACCTCTTGAAAGATATCTTACTGTGTTTTTGATTTAAACGTAAACTAGTTAGTATTAAAGTGTCGACATTCTAGTATACACATGCATCATTGTTTACTTGTCTCTCATACTTGAAAATGCATAAGTTTTCTACAAAAATAAGCACGTATTGGTTTTGGTTATAGTCCCTCTATATCCTTGAGAACTTAGTTACCACTCATCCTTAAGCACAAACATACGTCCATCTTTTATTCTTAAACACATTTGGTTGAAATGAAGTTATTCATGCTTGAGTTATTCTATGGCATTTCTTATACATTCATAAGAAAGGGTTAAAGTACATCTCTAATGAAGATAATCAAATATGATAGTAGTACAACATGAAAAGATTTTTTATTTACATAATCAGTTAACCAATCTACATTACACAAGTAAGAGAGAGTGCTACAAGTTTTTAATGTATGGTTCAGTCTTAATGTCTAAATAAATAGTCCATTTGAATAGTAGCCTATGTTTATATGTTGACCTTAACTTTTAGAGGTGCCACTAGATATAGGAATGTGTATGTAAGTTCCAGTCCAATAGGGGTAGTTCATATTCTTTTGTTCGGGAGCTATAACTAGACAATAACAGTATTTTCAAGTGTAAGTTCAATCATTCAAGTTCAATTTAGATGAGGTAAAATGCATCTAAAGAAGATGACCAAATTTTACATGCTTTGATTCCGTTTAAGATTCATTGTAGTTGTTGAGTGTTTAATTTTGCCTAAAATAACCTTAGATTAACATTTTAAGTAATTTTGTAATTTTAAGTTAATTTTAGCTTTAATCAATCATTCGATTGTTAATTTGAAAAAGTTAACAATCAGAAGATCATTACAGCTAATTAGATACATAGTTTAGATAATCCTAATTTAGTACTTTGTTTTACAGGTAACCCAAAATAATTTGGATGGCTTTAGATTGACTTGATCAGACCAAATCATCAAAGACTCGATGGACCCCACTCTACAACGAAATCTGCAAATGCTAAGCATTGGAGTCATGGCCGACATTCCATGGCAGACAAGCATGGGTAGACAAGCATGGGCAGACAAAGCATGGGAAGCCCAAAAAGCAAACTTTTTGGGTCCCCCTTATAATAGCTGCACATTGGGCAGCTCTGGGTCTCTTCTCTTCTTCTTCATTCTCCTTCCTGGTGGAGAGAGTTGGAAGGACAATTCCTCTCTATCTCTCTCGTGCTCTCCTTCTCCCACATCTCTTTTCTCCCTCTACTCTCAGTTTCTCCTTTCTGCCTCCCCATCTCACCCTGGCCTCTCTATTCTAGATTCCTTCCTCTCCTCTCCACCTCTCTTGTTCCCTCTTGTATTTCCTTCCTCTTTGGCTAGCACGGGTGCGTGACACACCTCCACCGGCCAAGGTTTCTCCTCTGTTCTTTCTCTGCCTAATCGGAACACCCCAGTCCAAGTGAAATCCTACAAAGCCTCTATCGTCATCCCTCACTGCCAGCACTGGTGCGTGACATTCCCTCTCTCTCTCTCTCCCTCTTAGCACTGACCAGTACCCATCTCTGTTAGACACCATAAGCCAGTCGTAGCTCTGCTTCTTTCTCCCTCAATTCGATGGTCTCCATTGTTGAAGAAAACCCCGTCCCCAGTTTTGTTTCTTCCTCTCCAGATCTTAATCTCCGCCCCCATCCTTATCTCTCTCGACTCTCACTCAACCCATTGTCATCGTAGGTGAGTTCTTTCTCACTGGCAAAACCCCAGTTATATATATATATATATATATATATATATATCTCTCTCTCTCTCTCTCTCTCTCTCTCTCTCTCTCTCTCTCTCCAACATCCAGCTCCCCTTCATTTCCCCTATCCTCTATCGTTCCACCTAAATCGGGTCCAACCCAGACTACATCAACTATTTGCTCTATGCGGCTCAATCTCAGTTGCCGGCAAGACCCCAATTTCCCTCCTTCTCCGATCTCTCCATCACCCAGACCATCTTCTCCATCCCATTACCACTGGCAAACCCAGATTCCATGCTCACCAGCCGGCTTAAAGAAGGAAACCTGATCTGGGTTTTTCTTCTTTCCCCTCGCCTCACTCTCTCTTCTTTTCCCTTGCTCCACTTCTCTCCCTGTGCTCCATCTCCATTCCTGGTTTTTTCCTCTTCCACGGGATGAAAAATGAAGAAGATGGGAAGATGAACTTTCTCCCTAAAAATTCCATAACTAACCTTTGGCCTTTAATTAAAATCTCATGCATGCCCTAGTTTTGTCTGTTTCCTTATTTTGTCTTTATGTGTGTAGATGTTTTACTTTATCTAGGATAGTCTCGTTCTCGGATTAGTTTTAAACTTTGTATTCTTAATTCTTGTCTTTGTGTGACACAACGATTAAGACATGAAAGTTGTATTTAGATTATTATTGCATTTACTTTCTTTAAATTCTGATCTGTTAGTTTCAGGGTTAATGAATTTGAATCTTGTTTTTGACAAATTTTTAAGTTAAAATTTGTGTAAACTCCACCTTTTCAAGTCGAGTCGCCGTTGAATCGACCCAGACTTGCACTAGCTATTCTACAACAGCCGTGTACTTGCGAAAAACTCAACAGTAGTAAAAGTAAATCATCATCCACATTATTTCCTTCTTATCAAAACATAGCAATGAATTAATTTATCCAAGATAGCAATCTTAATCCACCTACCTGATATCAACCATTATGGATTTCCAGTATCTACCAATGATTGAGCTGAGCCTTGATCTGTGATTTAAATAACTAATTTGAGCTTCTAAACCGCGATACGTTGCTGATCTGAGATATATACACATAACGCTATTAATTAGTCTTTTAAATTGAAGGTCTAGTCTATGACTAGTCTTTCAATCGATTGTGATTGTACTAGGATCCTAAATTTCTAGGGATTTTATAATTTGAAATCCAAGTTACACTCAAATTGAAATATAGAGCAAACTGGAAAAGATAAGTAATGATCTAACCTGCAATCAAGTTAATCCATGTTTAACGGATCATTATGAACATGAGATCACTGTTGGATAGACATGGATCTGCCCAATCGTGGCCGTACAGTATTGTTGTGCCAAGATCTACATCGAATCAACCCCAATCATCGAATTGCTTAAGGGGTTTTGTCCATGAAATTGAGAGGAACGCAATGAGTGGCTCAGATCACTGATTTGAGTCATTTTTACCTTTGTGCGCATCATTCCATCGATTGTTCACTGTCATCGAGGTTTTTGTCGCCGGTGATGGAAATGGCGTTGGGAACAAAGATGGAAAAGTGAGGTGGGTTTGCTAGTGTGAGGCCTATAGGGCATCACCGATGAAGCAAGAGGATAGGGGAGAGAGAAGGCGGTTGGCACACCATGTGTAGCGCCGACTAGAGGAAGGAGACGAGAGGGGGAGAAGAGAAAAGGAAAGGGAGAGGGTTTGTGCGCGGTATCCAGTGGTTGTTTCAGTTGTCGGTAAAAGAATCCAACTGAAAGAGGGTTTTGGCTAGATCAGAGAAGAAAGAAAAAGGGGTTTCTCGCAGGGGTACTCGGCCAGAGAGGCATCGCACTAGTGGAAGTTTAGGTTAAAAGGGTGCTTGCCAATATCAGATTCGAGCAGGGGTTTGCCATGGGCAGCTAGAAAGATGCTAGAGAAGGGGGTTTTTCAATTTCCTTGTGGCCGTCGAAGGGATGGAGTGGTTGGGGAGAAGGGAAGATGGGTTTTCCCAATTGCAGGTGAGCTAGCTCTAGCTGCTGCATCAGGCGCAACATCGATGGCAGCTGGTCAAAGAGAGAGAGAGAGAGAGAGTGGCACACCTGATTTTTGGCATTACTAAAATACCCTATTTATTCAAAACCTCTTAACTTCTTCATTTGAACTTTGTTTCTAGCAAAATTAACATCGTTGGAATCGTCTCAACATGTAGTTTTCATTTTTGATGTTTTCAAATCCAAATTTTGTGCTTTCAAGGGAGTTACTTCTTTGAAATTCAATTTCCAAGTAATTCCATTTCTATTTTTATTTTCATCTAAGATATGTTACAACTACCTAGAAATTACTCAAAATTTATAGTTGTTACATTTATGGATCAAAGTGTTGGGGTTGTTAAGGAACAACATGTACATGGTATGAGCATAACCAAAATGAGAATGTTAGGATGGATGTGTGATAAGACAAGAAAGGATAAAATTAGTGATGAAAATATTAGATGAAACTTAGGAGTATGACTAATAGGTAATAAGATGAGGGAAGATAGACTCAGATAGTATAGAAATGTCCAATGGAGACCAAAAAAGGCACCAATTAGAAAGGAGTTGATCCAAGTTGAAGGCTCAAGAGAAAAAGCCCAATGAACATGGTTAGAAATGGTAACAAAATATTTTAAAATTCTTGAATTTGATGAAATAATGATACTTAATAGAAGTAATGAAGGAACAAGATTCATGTAGCTGAACCCTAATTGGGATAAGGCTTTGATGATGATGGTGAATATATATATATATATATATATCACATTATAAGGCCAAGGTTATAACAACTTCAATTTTTATAATATAAATATTTATTTTGTATGAGATTGACAATAAAATCAAGTTAGCTCAATTGGTAATAGAGTGTATATTAATACTTTAGATCTAGAGTCTAAGCCTCTAAATTAGCCATAAGACAACCTTTTTAGAAAAATTCATTACCTAAAGGCAAGGAATGTCTAGGTGCAAGAGGATAAGATTAGAATCTGAGAGAGGACAGGGTAGGAAGGAGAGGCATATCTAGAGATATGATAGAACACAAAATAGTAAAGAGAAAAATCAAATAAAAGTGATAAGTTGGGGAAGAAGAGAATATGTGAAACACAAAGAGAGTGAGAGAAGAAGAAGGATACTGCACTCCGGATCATTCACTCTTCGCATTTTTGGACAAGAAGATTATAGAAGAATATTTTGCTTCTAAGAGGTAGGGGCATGGGACTTTCTAAGTTAGATTGATTTTTAACCATGTATTCAATCTCATTCATGCATTAGCCTAGACATGCTTTTGTTGAATGTTATTGGACAATCTCTACTTGGATTTCATCATTTGATTTACATGAAGACTTTAGTCATATCCTGTATAGAATCTTGATCATTAATCCATGTTATAACATGCACACCGTAGCTACAATGCTCGTTAATCTCCATCCATTGATCTTATATGAGCATGCTATAAAATAATAATAAATAAATAAAATTGGACTTCAACATTGATTTTCATGCTTAATAAATGTTGGGCCGTTGTTTGTTATCTTATTTTGTCCATTGGTCCAAGCATGAAACACACTCACGCATGCTAGATTTTGAGATGCATGTGCTGATGTCTCATCATCTCATGTCTAAATACCCACATGTATTCTGTTATTCACGCTTAGATAGACATTTGAAAAGTCTTCATGTGAATGTGCATAATTGTATCCTACTCTTGAGGAGATCATGCAAATACCAATAGCATGAGAATAATACAAGGGTCATTGAACTTGTCTCTAACTAAGTCATGCATGCAATAAAGATCATGTGTTTGATTCAGTTCATGCACATGTTAGATTTGATTTGAAAGAAAAAGAAAAACTAAGCCATGCATGCACATTCAAATATGACCATGGTATATATTATCTATGCATGTAAAAACTCTTGTATGCTACATTACTTGACCAACCTAAAATCTTGTACCCCTTAGATCTCTAGTAAGGTCTTGATTCATGGAAAAAGAATTTGATCGCATTAATCATACACCATCCTAAACCATGCACAAGGATGAATGCCAAATTTTAAACTATACATCCTAGATTCCTTCAACTGAAGATAGGATTTACACCATTGATTTCTCATGTTTATATGCACACATTTGCAATCTTAGATCCTTTTGTCCATCCATGTATATAAATACTTTCATGTTCCTTTGATATTTGTGAGTTCTATTGATTGTTACTCAGATACATGTATACACTATCTCTTATTTGATTTAAATCATCGCACACCTTTGATCTAAAGCATGATTATCCTAGATCTTTGTTTTAAACCATGAGCACAAGTACTTCTATGATCCATTGAGCCCTTCCTAATCATTCATGTGCCCTATATTAATTGTTGACGTAATAGCATGTGCACACATTTAGATGTTTAATCAAAATTACGCACACAATGATCAATTGTCTATTGAATGGTAGAATTATGATTTGCACATATATCATGCATCCATTGATTCATGATCTAAGAACATCATGTGCACACTCTATATTATGCTCATCATTGAGCAATGGATCCAATTATTGTGCATACTCTTAAGTTGTCGATCTAGGAAGTTTACACATTATTGAGAAATGGATCAAAATGCCTTGCACACATTAACCCCGGGATTTAGAACAGGCACACCATTGATCCATCATTTGAAGCCTACACACTCTTGTTTTCCACAATCTAAAGCGTATACTTCGTTGATCCTTTGTTTTCTTTTTATGCACGTGCACTCTTATTTACGTGATATAAAGTATGTCGATCGTTGATTTCATATTCTAAAGACCATGTGCAATGTTGATACCCGATGCATGAGAGTCCTCTTTCAGGACATTTATGAAAATGGAAGAAAATTCTATGACATTATGTGTGATGATTATGGAAAGATTGTATTTCATCATATGATTGATCTGCCAAATATTTTGTTAAGTGCATGTGTATTCATATGTATGTAATATGATGATTAAAATGCTTTTTACATATTGAAGTTGATATGTTAACCTAGATTTTGATATTTCACTCTAAAGAGTATTTATGTGACCATACCATGAATAGGAGATCAGAACTATGATGAGACTCTTTGGAGTTGTATGTAAAGGGTAATTTATGAGACCCTAGTAGTCGCTATGCTAGGAGTGTAGTTAACCACTAACACTCTGAAAAGAAAATCTTATACCCGCCTAAGATAAAGGCTTTTGTTTGTTTAGAAGGGTCATAAGACTTTCCATTTAGTGTGATTCGTTCTTCTCCATGAGGATTGGTGTTGTAACATTCCTAATTTTTAAATCCCAAATTGAGTCAACTTTAGAAAATGTTAAATTGGGATGAAAAGAATATATTGAAACTTCTTATATTTGAGGTTTTCCAAGTGAAAAGCTTGATATACATCTAATCAAGTATTGAGACCTCTATAATTATATTGTACTTGAAAAGACGATTTCAACGACACCAAGTTTGCTGAAATCGAAGTTCGGATGAAGGAGATATGAAGATTTGAATATGAAGAGCATTTCTGTAAAACTAAGATTGAAAAAAAAACCAAAAAGCCAAAAATAGAGGGGGGATGTATTTGATATTGGCACCCCTCTCCCACTTAAGTGAAACAAGAACAGACCTAACTATTTGTTCCCGAACTCAATGGAGAGAGAGAAACTGGGAGAGAGGAGAAGGAAAGAGGAGGATGAAGAATAGAACAAGGAAAATGAGGAGAAGAGGGAGAAGAAAGAGGAAGGGGAGAGAAACCCGACACCGAAAAAACCTAGCATGTTGGTTTTCTTTAAAGAGAAGAACATGACAAGTATAATAAACAAGTTTGTAACATAATTATGATTTGATAAACTAATGTGATGCGTACTTAATATGACTTGCTTTATTTACACATGGATATGTAAATGAAGTTATAGTGATGTGGCTGTGACTGGAATGGTCTTGTGGATATTGTTTTTAGTCTTAACCTTTTAGCACCACAAAGATATTTCTTTTTATTTAAATGTAAACATATATGTATATGGATATATTTTGGAGGGAGACAGATTCTCCTTTATTTATTTTACATATATATTGTGTTTATCAGGTTATCACATTGCATGCTTTAAATGCACGGGGTCCAAAATACAAGGGATACTCTGCTAAATTTTTAGTAGGAATGTAGTATTCATTCCTCTGAAAATGCTTGTTTTTATAAAAGAAAAATGACACTCGAGATTTTTGAGGTCTTCTTATGAAACTAGTTTCCCGTTGTTTGGTCTCTAAATAGTTTTTCAAACTCGAAGCCCCACAATTACAAAAGGATTTTATAAAAAAGTGTTGTAAAAACCTGGGATGTCACATGTGTAGGTTGTGCGGTATCCACAATCAAACATAGGTAGGAGATACTGTTCTCTCTACGTGCATAGTTGACGAGATTTTGATATGGACATATATGTATATGCCAATCAACCTCAAGGGACTTATACCATTTGCCTTTATGGCCTCAACAAGACGCTGCTGTTTGATCAGTTTAATACTATGTGACATGTTTTAGATATTTGGTACAACTTGTAATGCTGTGTATTTTTTCATTGAGATTTGAAACACTCAAAGTGATTTATCATGGACTTTGAGATTTAATCGTTACCAAGGTTTAATATCTCTTTGGTTTAATCGTCTGCATCCTAATATCTTTATGCATTCATATATTTTTTGCATGTTTTTGTCTGGCTTAGACTTTTTCATTGAGTGGTCGTACCTACTCCCACCAATAATTTCAAGTTAGTCTTCTGAGCAGGAGTAAAGATTTGGGTAGAATAAGAACTTTGGAGTAGAGGAGTGAAAGTATGATAGTAAAATTAATTACTTATTTCGTTTTAATTAAAAACCTTGAACATTTAGAATAATGATGTAATAAGACAAATAGTTTTGCTATGAATGTCAGGATTTGGTTTAATTTAAGTTATGTTTTCATTTAAGATTGTTTGGGATATGACCAATGAGTCCTAGTAGTACTTATTATATGAAATTATTTTAGTTATATGTAGTGTTTTAATGAGACACTTGGGCTTGGAAGGGCAGTTTTGAAAATTAATATATATATATATATATATATAGTACATCTTTGAAATGTTTTAGAAAAAAAAAATTCTTCTGAGGATCCTAATCATTTTCAAATAAATTTTACAAAGGTTATTTTTGAAAACCTGGGGCATTACAAAGGTGGACAAAAATGAAGTTGTAGGATCTTGTCTTACTTATGGAGACACTATATATAATGGCATAAAGTTTTGGACTATTTAATTATGGTAGAACAACTAGAAAGACTTCAAGTTGCATTCACTGGCCTATTCAATCATTCAATTCATGAAATGCATCGGTGTAGATTTTTTTCCTTTTTTTTGGTTGGTTGATTTTCTTTGTTCTTCTTGTCTCGAGTATGTGGCCATTTTTCTCTAGCTTAATTTTAATTTGATTGAGCACTGTATGGCATGCCTGATGACCCAGCCGATGGATAGTTGGATTGCTTGGGCGGGCTCGACAAATTTTTACCAGCCTCCAGTAGGAGAAAGATGTTTTCATGACTTGCTACTGATTTGGGTTCAGACAAGGCTCAATGTAGAGGATTTACCTAAAGAAAGTCTGGTATGGTCAAATAATCGAGTTTATGTGATTATGCTAGAAAGCATAATAGCACAAACCAGATTATAGAAGCTATACAAATTTGGCTCTTGTTTGTTATTGTTGAATTACCATCTAAACTAAAAGCTTATTGATAGGAAGTGAGCCAGTTACTTATATGCTTGACATACCTCCCCTAGTCCTTTTTTTATTGGCTCTAGCATGTAAATCCAAGTGCAGACATCCACCTTATGTTAGAAATTACTATGGGAGATCTTAGGATTCAAACTCATGATATCTTGATTAGTATGGCTCTAATATCCTCAGGATTAAAAGCTTGCTAAAAACTATAATCAATATTTACCACTCATATAGAAAATTTCATTTTATGAAATGTAAATACCATCGAAGCACCAAGGTGGGTTTTTATCCCAATTAAGGTTTCCCATTCCGTATATACACATAACTAGAATACTAATATTAATCTAAATATGCATGTGGATGCGGATTTGATGTATAAAAGAGCTCTTGAAGACTGATATTTATCATCTAAATCATTAGAAGCCGTTCGATCAGGAGAAAGAAAGCCGGTTGATCATGAGATTAAGGGGATGATCATCAAGAGAAAGAAAGCTAGTTGATCATCAGACTAGGCAAGTGTGATTTCTTCCAATTGATTAAGGGGTTATCGTCAATTTCTTAATCTAATTATTGTACGTGATTATCTGTGATGGATTACTATAGAGTTGATTAGCAACCCCTATGTTAGTTGATTATAAAGTAAGAGATACACAAGCTTGACTGCAAGTATGTGGTGCCCAGATCTTTTTTATTAAAAGCATTATCTTCTAGGATTCATCTTAGATAGGTGATGCTCCAGTCACTGGATCATTTGGATGATCCTACCCACCTTCATTCTATGATCCTAGCCTCAATTTTTGAATGGACTTATATGGTGTTTGCTCTTGTAAATCAGTGTAGAAAAGTTAGGGTGTGGCTCTGGGCTTGGTCATTAAAAATGTAAAAGTAAAAGCGTCCGTTTTCAAGCTCGTATAAGTAGGCATGCAGTGAGTTTTTATGAATTTGTAAATCTTTTATCCAAAATGGAGCCTTGGCATAATGGTAAAGTTGTTGTCGTGTGACCTTAAGGTCACAGGTTCAAGGCGTGGAAACAGCCTCTTGGAAAAATGCAAGATAAGACTGTATACAATAGACCCTTATGATCCGCCTCTCTCTAATCCCACATAGGTGGGAGCTTTGTGCACTGAGGCTGCCCTTTTTAAAATCATTTACTAATTTATAAGTGGAATTAACACCTTATCAGACATCCCTTTAATTCTTTTAGATAGACAAATCACAAATTCCACATCAACAATACACAATCCTGAAGCAATGGCTGCGATTGTCTGGTGCAGAAGAATTTTGGGCCACAGCCTACACAAGATGGCCTCCAAAGATGAATGGTTTGGCATTTTGGATCACCCGAAAATGTAAAGACGTAATTCTACATTTAGCAGCAAAACTAAAATTCAAGCGACTACTGTTTATGAGAAAACCCTTTCAAGATGGTTAATGGTGTGCGTAGCCATGAGCAGAGATAACGTGGGTTTGGAGGCAATTGTCCCTCCTAAACCCCCCAAAATTTTGAAAGTCAAATGAGTTCCCTGTAGATATAGTCAATGCTCTTAAGCATCAAGTATACTCTACCCTTGGAGCATTTTATTTACAGATTTGAGATGGTTATCATGTATATCATAAAAATGTTAAGTAACCCACAAGAAACCATTACATTTGAACAAGCCTGACCACTTGCTTTAGGTCTTTGAAAATAAAATAGAAATGATTGATGTTGATATATGACCAAAGAAACATGGGCTACAAGCATTTAATGATATGAAATTTGATTTCAAGCCTATTTAACTTATTTCAAACATGATGAATGACTTAGATCTACAGAGCATAATTACCATAAATAAAAAATGACAGTATCTATCCTAGGACACTTTAGAGTGTTTACCCTACCAGGACTCGATCCAAATAACTTCTACAAGCTTTGTTTTCAAGAATCCCCATAGGTGCATATGCACTTGAGCATGAGAAGAAGTCCACGCTCTCCTTTTTTCATATATGATTATTTTACTTTTTGTAGATCTAAGCCATTCATCATATTCTCATGTCAAAATAAGTATCCCAATAAAAATCAATGCATTTGAATGATATTAACTGCTTGCTTTTGGCCTTTGAAAAAAAATAAAAAATAGATGATCACTATTTTTTGCTAATCAAACGTAGGCTAAAAGTATCCAATAAACTAAGAAATTTGATTTCTAACCTATCAAAGTGCATGTAAACATGATAAATAATTTACATCTAGAAAGCAAAAGTTTTACCATGCATAAAAATAAGATGTGGATCTCGTCTCACTCTAAAGAGTATGTATGCAGTTACTAGACTCTTCTATTTACTGTTGAAATTGATGTTAAGTTGGTTTGAAGCTTTGAACATTGAAGCATTCTCTGTATATTTTTCTAGTTATTTTATTTTTTCTTTTAAATAACAAGCATTATCTCTTAATAACTATGACATCTGAAAGAAGTCCGATTTGTAGATTGATTTCTCTGCCTCGAGCACTTGAACATCAAGTGGGTTATTGTATCTTTTGTCTTTGTTTAGGTGCACAAAAGCTGTTGAAGATAGTTGAAAGGAAACCTTCATTCTGAAGTTACATGCCATTTAGAAAAAAGTTGAAGCTTGTACAATCCTTGCACTCCAATTTAGTAGCTTCAGAAAAAGGAATGTCAATGGATAAGCCATTTCGTCAATAGGTTAAAACGGCTAAGCAAGATCTTAACCATAGCTTCCCAAAGTACGTAGCTCAATCCACAAAAGTTAGATCCCTCATTCTTCGAGGATTAAGAGGATTAAGCCAAGCTCCTTTGAACATCAAGTTGATAGCTTCAGGTTTGATGTTGATGGAGAGTTTTCCATTAACGTGACTAAAAGACCACCTCGTTTGGACCACAGAAATGGAGCTTTTGACACACTTTCTTATTTTATCCATCTCTGGAGATAGAAAAGTTATCGTATGCCACCCATTCCACTAATTATGCAACTACATTACAACTGGTTCATATTCACTCTCGCATTTTGATAATTTGTTCTTGGTCCTTCGAATTTCAGTAAGGTGCGTGTATGAGAGAGAACATGCTTGGCGAGAGGGGGGAATATTAGGTTTTGTTTCTCCAAGTTCTCCGTATGAGCATCTATAGAAGAATGGGGCATCAATCATAATGGGCTAATATGAGAAATGGTCCAGATCATCACGGGCTAATATGAGATGTATTCTTTACTGGCTAGAATAGTGGTCTTTGATGTCTTTCTATGTAAAAGAACTTCGACCATAGGATCAAGGATTTTTTTTTGCATGAATGAGTGGCTAAGGGTTGAAGGAGAAAGAGGTGCAGGGGAAAGAAAAGAATGACGAGGTGACAAAAAAATGACGCAAAAATAGGGGTTAGGTTATCCTGTTGACATGGTTTCTACTAAGCAGGCCAGAAACAGGGGCCCACACGAGATGAATGTCTTAGATCTAAGAAAAAATTATAAAAAGACAGCGTTTGAAATAAAATGCTGCCTTAGAGTTTGAAAATTCAAAAATTATGAGCAAAAAGAGAAGAGATGGCATGATCCTGTTGGTTACAATTAGTGGCTTTTGTGTCTTTTCATGAGTACTACAGTTAAGCCTTAGGATTAAGAATTATTATTTTCAATGAACAATAAAGATGATGATGAATGGCATAAAAGGAATTAAGATCATGTCACTTTTTAAAGAAAAAATGTAAATAAGATAACATAATTACAAAAGCAATATAACCCATTGGTTAGGCAGAGATGCTCCTTTTATGAGATGTATCAAAGAGTGTTTGTACATTGAAGTGGGTGTCCTAAGGATACGTTTGAGAATGGTGTATATATAAAGACTCATAGGATTTTTGGGTTGTCACTTCATAAAAAAAATAATTAATCTTATCAAATGCAAATAAGGGCTTTTATGACTTCTCAAAAATAGTATATTTTTAACCTTAAGGTTATGTATTATCCTTTCAGCCAATGATAAAGTTGAAAATCAAGTGAAGAAACATATAAGATCATGAGACTTTTTAGGGGAAAGGCATTTTAGTTTAGAGAAATTTACAAGAGACTCAATGGCTAGGAACTAGTTAAGAGTTTATATCTCTTCGTAGAAATAATTTTTTAGTTAAGAAGTTTCTATATTACCATTTTTTATAGAAAGGAAAAAACAATAAAAAGAAAAAAAAAAACTTGCTAGAAATAAGAAGACAATTAGAGACACAAACCCATGCATAACCTCAAACCCTAATTACCATGGCGAGACTCCATTGATGCTACAAATACTAGTATTAACAATCAAAAGCGCTCAATAAATTAAAGGGAAACGATTATACATGTTTTCCCCGTGAACAAGAGCACCAAGCTCAAGCGATGTGCTCTCCTCTGAAAAAAGGTCGAGTGTTTCAGTCAGCTAAGCCACCAACTTAAAGAAAATAATAATAATTTCATCTCATATTTCATAGTAACTATAAGACTAAATTACACCTTTTATGAAGTAGGTAATATATATATATATATATATATATATAGAGAGAGAGAGAGAGAGAGAGAGAGAGAGAGAGAGAGAGAGAGAGAGAGAGAGAGAGAGAGAGAGAGAGAGAGAGAGAGAGAGAGAGATGTCTATCTAATTCTAAGTGCATGACCGCCATGACTAACATAATCAGTTTTATGTGATTGTCTGATCTTTACTGTGAGCTTGATGAGAAAGGTTTATGTGATCTATTTTCTTCCATATAATTTACGTAGAAGAGAAAACAATTAATAGAGACGCCCAAAAAAGTCTCCATTGGCTATGCTTCTTTTTAGGTGTGATTTTTTAGCCTCCCTTGAGTTACCTACATACCAAAAATACATGGATTAGATGATCTTGGGCTATGCCTCATTGCGTCGAAAATCTCAAGTATTGATTCTTAGAAACTGACAAATAGTGTTTAGAATCATTCAGTTTGGTGATTGCCAATCAGGCTATAATTATATGAATAATCGCAGAGCTGAAATATACAATGTAAATGAAGTTAACCTTGCTGCTCGAGCCCTGAGTCACTTGGCTCATGCCCACAATTCGGAGCCATATCACATGGGACATTAAAATGGAATTTTCTGGGAACCTAAAACCAAAGAAATAAACACTTTAAGATTTGCATCAACAGTCTAAATCACATAAACAAAACAGGGGTTTTTGGATATAGAATTATTTAACCGTCATGATTTGTGTTTGCGATAAAGCTAGAGGAATGAGATGAACAGGTCCAATTATACAAAATTAGGCCCCTTTATCAAAAGCAGAGGCCATTCTGTGGTACTTTGCTTTAGCGTTCCTCGGAAGAAAATTGGCTCTCTACTAAAACTAAGGAGGCGTATTAGCGTTTTCCCTTGAAGTACATTTGCCGAACCAATTCGGTTCCTATAGAATATGACATTTTCATGGCTAGGTATCTTTCAGACAGAATGATAAAGTAGGGAGAAACCCCAGGTAAATTGCTGCAGGGCGACCCAATGTCTCATAATGGAACCCATCCTTTATGATCTCTACCATTGAACTAAAGGTTATTTTGTTTAGCACAGCCCATGGAAGATACAGTTGTGGTGAAAAAAGTGTCACAGTGATATTTTACCACCTAAGTTCTGTCACTAAAGATATAATACTCTGTTAGGGGGTTTATTTAACCCTGTATCTTTGGTCGGTAACTAATTTCACTAAAAATACTCTCTTTTATGAGAAATGCCACATTATAGCGTGATCACATTTGTTGATCTGGTCCATTCGTCTGGTGTCCTTGACATCCGATGTCTACTGATCCAAATATCAAATCAATTGGACGGTTCTCATAATATAATTGTGTTTTTTTCATTTTTCATTTTTGTCGTTAAATGTGGAGATGTGTTTATATAAAGTTTCAACTATTTGTATCATGTGATCGACTGTACATCTTTTTAGATGCTAGAGTCACGCAATGGGCATGGTTTTGGATAGGGGCGGCAAAATATGACACGACACGATAACACGACACAAACCCGACACGAATTTAGCGGGTTCGGGTCGAGTCTTATCGTGTTCGTGTCATTTTCGGGTCACCCAAAAATGACACGCCAAAAATCGTGTCGTGTTCGAGTTAATCAATTTGACCCGTCGTGTCGACCTATTTGACACGCGACCTATTTACTCATCACCTTGACATGATTCTAACCTATGGAATGGTTGAAAATATAGGACGGTTCTTGAGGAACCATCTTATATTACTAAAAATTATATTAAATGCTAAAAATTAGCTAAAAATCATTAATACATGAAGATTCAAGCATGAGTAAGCTATATATGTGGATAAGAATAGGTATTAACTAATAAATATAAAAAATAACAAAATTTTCCTAATTTTCGTAACTTATTTTTTTTGGAAAAAAAAAACTAAATTACAAAAAAAAAAGAGATGAAAACATTATCACACATGAATACACAACATGGGAAAGCTCTATATGTGGATAGAAATACTTTTCAATAAAGAAATACGAAAAAACAACGACTTTTTTTTTAATTTTTGTAACTGATTTTTTCGAAAAAACAATAAAAAAACCTAAAAACAAACTCAAATCTAGAGCAAAGACATATAAAACTCAAATGGAATGTTTCTCATACACATAGAACTAAAACCCATCAAGATCTATGAAAAATAGTTAACGAAAAACAAAAAAATTGAAAAAAATAAATACAGATTATAAAATTTGTAAATACATACCTTTTTTTGCTTAAATCTGTGAAAGATCGAAGAGGAATGGTCATTTTCACCTTCTCGTACTAAACCCATCAAGATCTATGGAAAATAGTTAACAAAAAACAAAAAAATTGAAACAAAGGGTACTGGCTTTTATGATTTTTATAGAACTGTATACAGATTGTAAAATTCGTAAATACATACCTTATTTTGCTTAGATCTGTGAAACATCGAAGAAGAATGGTCATTTTCACTTTCTCAGTAGTTTGGACCGCTGGAAGATTGAAAATTTGAAATTAGGGCTGATCAAGGTGAAAAATGATATATAGAACAATATATGACAGTTTTTAAATAACCATCCTATAGTATATATAATGAAATATATGATGATTTTTTTATAACCGTCTATAAGTTATATAGGATGGTTATTTTATTTATTAGAAAGTTATAGGACGGTTGTTAACATGTTGTTGCATAATCGTCATATAAGCTATAAGAGTTATGTATTTAATTAATCTTAGTTGAGGATGTGTTTAAATAAAAATAGTTATTAAGTATAGAGTAAAGAAAGAGTTATGTAATTAACTCATCTTAATTTCCTTAAGGATGAGCTTAAAAAGACAGAGCATATATGTAATTAACTCATCTCAATTGAGTATCAACTTAAAAATAAAGTTATGTAAGTAACTCATACTGTCATACTTAATTCAATAGTTGTTGAGGTTGAGGATGAGTAAATTAAGTGTTATGTATTTAACTCATCTGATCTCAGTTGAGGATTAACTTAAAAAAGCAAAGTTATGTAAGTAACTCATACTCAATTTAAAAGTTGTTGAGAATAAGTAAAGAAAGGGTCATGTAATTAACTCATTAGGTAAGAATGACTGAATGAGAATAGAAACAGTTATGTAATTAACTTAGTAGCTTGAGAGTTGAGAATGAGTATAGAAAGAGTTATGTAATTATCTCATTAGTGGATAATGAGTATAGGAAGGGAACGAAGGGAATAGTTATTAGTTATGTAATTAACTCATTAGGTGAGGTAAAAATGAGACCAGAGAATAGGAGTTATGTGTTGAATTAATACAAATGTTGAATGATATTACTAAGGAAGTTACTAAATTTTACTCTACATGAATGATGGATCAATGGATTATGGATGAATGAGTTATTCCTAATATATTATCATCAATTAGGAGTTAGAAATGAGAAACAAATATTGACTTATATGAGTTGGATACATGATATTTATGAATTTGATTAAAAAGAGATATATTAGATCAATTGGTGATGACATGTGAAATTAACATAAGAAAATCATTAGCATTTATAATTTTATACAATATTTGGATGCTTAGTTACCTCTCACTTCACTTGTACTTGTACAAGTTACATAACTTAGTTAACTAATTTTGTACTAAGTGTGACTTGTAAGTTTGTAACTGATAATGTGTAGCTAATCTTAAAATGTTTGATATGAAAATTAGAGACAGGTATAGGTGTAGCTAAGTCTTAGGTTATAACTTATAGTTATAGCAAACAACCGACCAAGGCAAGGGCTTTAGCTTAAGACTTCTAATTCAATTGGATAATTGGATTTGGGCTTACTTACTTACATACAAAAAGACAAAACAATTGCCTTGAGAATTAGTATATAAAGAGTTATGTAATTATCTAATTGGTGGATAATGAGTATATGAAGGGAATAGTTATTAGCTATGTAATTAACTCATTATGTGAGGTGAGAATGAGATCAGAGAATATGAGTTATGTATTGAATTAACACAAAAGCTTATCAAGAGAGAATTAGAAGGATATTGATATGATAACTTTGGTGAAACTAAAATTAATTATGGATTGTGATCTATACTCTATAGTGAAAACTGAAAAGAAGTGGCATTGATGGTAAAATGAATAATAATCATGAGAGAAAAAACATATGTTGAATGATATTACTAAGGGAGTTACTAAATTTTACTCTGCATGAATGATGGATCATAGATGAATGAGTTATTCCTAATCTATTATCATCAATTAAGAGTTAGAAAAGAGAAATAAATATTGAGTTATATAAGTTAGATATATGATATTCATGAATTTGATTAAAAAGAGATATATTAGATCAATTGGTAATGACATGTGAAATTAACATAAGAAAATCATTAGCATTTATAATTTTATACAATATATGATAGTTAGTTAGTCTCTTACTTCACTTGTACTTGTACAAGTTACAAAACTTGGTTAACTAATTTTCTACTAAGTGTAACTTGTAAGTTTGTAACTGACAATGTGTAGCTAATCTTAAAATGTTTGATAAGAAAATTAGAGACAGTGTATACGTTAGCTAAGTCTTAGGTTATAACTTATAGTTATAGGCTTATAGCAAACAACCACCAGCTAAGCTAGGGCGCTTTAGCAACTTAGCTTTAGCATAAAACTTTAAATTTAATTGGATAATTGGATATGGGAATTGGGCTTACTTACATACAAAAAGACAAAACAATTGCCTTAGATTAGATTGACTTAGTAGACCTAGATAATTATTAATTAGTTAAATCTTTATGTTTTCAATTTTCATTTTATTTTCCCGCCACTACAAGGGGGGCCCACACGTCGGATCTAACATCAAGGACTCAAAATATTTGACAAATGATTGAAGTGTAAGTTTTATTAACTCCAGTTGCCACTTGTCAGTTTGGAATTGGAGGAAAGAAAACTATCTGTCCCTCGTCGAGTGTGCCGCTAAGGCTAGGCCGTTTTACCTCAAGACAGCAGATCGTCACCGGGAAGTCTGACACATCACAGTCACACTCACAAATTGGTAAAGTACTAATAAACCATATCCATATGTGTAAAATAGAATGGTTAGTCCTTAACCGTCCTATATTCTTATGTAAAAATAGGACAGTTAGTGTATAACTGTCCTATATTTAGCCAATATAGGACGGTTATGTACTAACCGTCCTATAAAACATAGCATATAGGACGGTTATTTCACAACCGTCCTATATGTTATGTGTTTTATAGGACAGTTGTAAAATAACCGTCCTATGTTTTGTGGTTGGTTTGGCTCCATTCACTTGGGAGCAGTTTTTTTACTAAGTTGTAATAAGGAAATCGAGTCGTTTCATGTCGTGCCGTGTATCCAACACAACTCAGCCAATTAATCGTGTTACACAGGTCGTGTCGTGTTATTTTTTTAAGAACCGGGTCGTGTACGAGTCATAGGTTTTTGACACAACTATTAATTGTGTCGACCCATAACTCTACAACCCGCCAACCCGAATTGCCACCCCTAGTTTTGGACAAGTGGAAATCCAAATCTGCAGAGATCATACAAACGGGTCTGACCAAATAAATAAGGAAACCACACAGTAACTTGCCATGTAATGGCACCTTTTTCTAACAGACTGACACACATGGCAACACTTAGTTTAGTCTATTGGATAGCAATTAGCTAATACTAATACATTGCATTTTATAATTGCCGTTTGAATATCGTACTCAGAGAGAGGCCCTTCAATATAATAAATTCTAACAGGTCTGTCAGAACAAGGCAAGGAGTTAATGAGAATCCAAGATGTTTATATAGAAGTATAGAATAAGATGAACTCACATGTTGCGACTGCTTACATTTATTGGTACCGATGCTTCTGTTTGTTCTCTTTTAATTTTTTTTTTATGTGGAGAGGTTGTTTGGGGGCTGAACCAGCCCAAGGGAAGACGTAGAATCAAGAGAGGACAAGGGGGTACGGATCTATGCTCCAATATGTCTCCTATCTCTTCCCATTTAAGTTTTTTTATTTATAATTATTTTAAAATAGACTGGTTGTTGCCGTGTAAAGTAATTGGCATTAATGGCACCCCTGGAGCTGCAGGTATATTATCTTCCTCCAGCAGGATCATCCTACATTTTTCAGGGGTTAAGTTTTAAGCGTTTTACAGATCGAAGTTGTTTGATGATCGTTTGACCAATGGTCATCGATCGATCCATTCTTCATTAATTATGGATGGGCTATTGCCACACTAAAGCCCAATGATCATCATATATCAACACTAGAAATCTTACCAGTCAGGTCAAACATTGGGAGCACCCGCACCCGCACCCGCAGCCGATCCAATCCACACTCAATTTTGGACCTTGCCCAGCTCTGGTCCTGATCAACTTCTTGTTTTTTCCTTTTGAAAGCGAATCCTCTTCAGCATTCAATGAACATCGACTAACAATTCCCAAAATTTCATTTTTTTACATGACGTGATAGAATATATCTTATCGTAAACTTCTTCCTTTTCGTTTCCTTCATTGATTATGCAAGCTGAACTTCTTCTCTGTGCCTTTATCTCTGCTCCACACTTTTCTTAATCACTTTCTAGAGGCTGATCTCCAAATTGTATCGGCATTCGTAAGAAAAAAAGTGTGAGACAGAGAAAGATGCCAATGTCACAACAACGAAATGACGATATCATTTCCTTTTGGCATTTTGTAGACATAAATAGCAATTTGAGTCTTAAAATATGAAGCTTTGGAGCAATCAGATGCATCGGATAGTTGCGCATGCTTATGTGAGATTCTTTTCTATTCTTATCCACTTTGTTATCATTTCAACTGAGCCTACTTAAACGTCATTAGCAATTTGTACTGTGGATGTTCCAGTAAGTAGAGCCGAAATGCGTGCAAAGGGGCTTGCTGCAGGTCCGGTCCCTTAATTATCTAATTGAGAGGACTGAGAAGACTGGCACTTGCTTAAAGGGAGTGAAACAAACCGATACCATATTGTCATGCAATAGATCAATGATGATCTTGATCAATTTATATACTATGCATGGATGATAGTCTACGGTTTCTTATCCTAGTGAAATTGTAGCACTTAATTAACCCTTCTAACTCAGGTTGGGCTCTTAGCATCATGTAGCTGTAATAATTATGAGAATGATACTCTCACAGTTGACAACCACAAACTTGATCCTGCACTTATTATATAGCTTTGCTCGTTGTCAACACCTAAAAGTGGGATCTAGTGGATCAGAGGAGAGGAAGAGGATGAGAATTAGGCGGAAACAATATGACCTTTCATTCCAAACTATATAAGATGTGCCATACGTCTAGGATTGGACATCTTTTAGAAGCATCGCTTGCACATTCAGTATCCACCCAAATCAGCTATCTAAATCCACAAGCTGTGCTTCATAACACTGTATTTGAAGCAGTTGTTACTTGTTAGAATCCCTTACGTCATGAAACTGAGGAAAGTTCTTGTTGACGGCAAAAGAGGCCTTTAAAGCATGCATGGGTTGCAAATTCCATGTCCATGCAAATCAGCCATCTAAACACACAAGCTGCACTAGCTAATACTGTATTTGAAGCAGTTTTTCCATGGTAGAATCCTTTAGAACATGCAACCGAAGAAAGTTCTTGCTTACGGCATAAGAGGTCTTTGAATGTACGGGCTGTTCCTGTTTTACACGACATTTGAATCTGCTACCACGTATCGTATTTCTGCTGAGATGAAAGAAAAGATGCGCGAGAAGGATCGAGCCGGAGCAAATACAATGATTTTTCGTCAAATATTTCTACCAATTACATGTAAGAATGTTTATCACATACTAAAGTAGGGCCACAGAATCATATCGGAGTCGGAAAGGGGTAAAGAACAGTGTTACCCATAAGCTTATGTTGGCTCTCGGTCCCACCTATTGCCTCAATGAGACACAATATACTTCGATTTCATAGCGTAGCTACTGGTCGGCAGATAAGAACGTGATGTTTCCAGGGGCAGTCCCAATGCACGAAGCTCCTGAGTATGCAGGGTCCAGGAAAGGGGCGGACTACAAGGGCTTATAGTATGCAGCCTTATCTTGCATTTTTGCAAGCGGCTGTTTCGACACCTTGAACCCGTAACTTTAAAGTCACTCGATGACAACTTTACCATTGCGCCAAGGTTCCCCTTCCAACTCTACATCCCGGTGACCCCTTCAATTGGGTTAGCTAGGAACAATAAAGCTGCTCATTCACAAATTTCTTCTTTCAGACATTACCTGTGGATGCTGCGATTGTTCTCACTTTGGCTGTTGAAGGGGGAACGGTTTAGTGAAAATGTCAATGTCTAGCTATTTTGGTAGATTGGATGTTTGCCCACGCAACTTACTGTGGTTCTGCAACCATTTTTCCTGTGATATGGATAGCTGTTTTCCCCCCTTTTCTTCGGTTCTTTTTTTCTTTTCTGTTTTTCCCTTGGTACACACCTTCCTTGTGAACTCATGCACACGCATATTATACGATATATCCAACTTTTAGGATTGACTGCCACATCGAGTGTGGTATGGAGTAAGCCGTCTCAAACCTGAGATCAATAATAGGGAGGCCTTTTTCTGCCACTGGGCTCATAGTTTTCAATTTGTTCAATGATCATTATTTTCTGGCTACTGGAACAGAAAAGTTTGGTGTTTTTCCCGTTTCAGACAGTTTTGATCAAATATTTTGGAGAACTTGAGCTAAGACCCTTGATGACTGACCAAGAAGGATTCTCTCTACTGGGTGGCTTTGAGGCTGCTCATGGGTGCCTATATGTATGTCTAAAATTCTCCCCATCCCTCAAACAGACAACAAAAAGAAAAACGAGGAAGAAGAAGAAAGAGAGCAATTGATATAGCTCCACGGGCAAACTGGTTGTTACCTGCTAGGATGATCCAATGGAGGAGATTTGTTGCATGGCCTGAAATCTCCCACTTGATGAAGGGCTTGTATATAAAAACATATGGGTCCCATGCATACTTTATACATTATTCAGCTTTAGGAGGCGTTTCGGGCAAAACAATGCATGGACTTACAAATGCTAAAAATATGCGTGGCCAAACAGATTGGATCCGTACCTTTCATCTTTTGTGTCATACCTGGAATAGACCCTATCCAGAAATCTTATTCATTACATGATGTTAATCATCTGGTTCTTGGTTTATTCAATTCTTGGGGACTCTCAAAACTGGAAGAAATGTAGGCAACTAGAATTGTTGAAACTAGCATAATGGAAGATCAATTGGCCAGACACAACTGTGTGCAGTAATGGTATTATAGGGCCGACTGTGAAGGCTTGTATAATCTGGCGATCTATGGAAGGGTTTTGTGCAAAAATGTCATTATATTTTGGTATTTTTTTTAAAAATCTAACATTTTTAATTTTACAAATATGCTATTAAGTTTTTATAAACTTTGCAATTTGTCATTCTGTTAGGCTTGTTAGGCTTCTCAGATAGCGCCAACAGGGGGACGAAAAATGTGATGAAAATAGAGACTGCTGGAAGGGATAAGGGTAATATTGATATTAGTGAAAACTAACAGAAAATGGAAAACTAATGCAATACAAATCTTGCAAAGTTACTTAATGGCAACTTTGTAAAAATAAAAAATATTAATTTTTTTTACAAAAATACCCAAATGTAATATAATGGCATTTTTGTAAAATCCCTTTATTGAATTATGTAAGAATCATTAGTGCAGATTTTCCGTTCCACACATTATACAGTTAACCGTTGTAAACAGTCCGGACAACTGATCTCCTCGCGCAGACTGCAGTCAACTTTTCACGTAAAAGTGAGAAACGGAAAGAAAAGGAAGAGAGTGGGAGAGAACAGGGCGCGGCATGCGAGTTTACCCCGTCTGTTATACGAAAAGGAAGAAATTATGAGCCGAGTATTACTTCAACGGTAAAAGTTATCATCTTTATTTTGAGGTCACGCGTTCAAAACTTAAAAACAGGCGAAAAATAACTTTTATAAAATGCAAAATAAGACTGTTTATTTAGGACCTTCTATCCACCGTGGGAATTTCGTGGACCGTAACTGCCTTTTTTTTTACCTTCCACTCTCCACTTTCGACATAAAAAAAATCCCCCTCGCCCTTCACCGCAGCGACTGGCGCCCATCCACCAACTATAATCCCTTGTATCTATCTCATACTCCGCATAAAATTTTTCTACTACACCGCTGACTGTTCGTTGAAACGCCCCAAAGAAGTCAGCAGCAACAGCAGCCGCATAAACAATGGCGCGTAGTCGCAAAACCTGAAGTTCAGAAAGGCGCTTGTATTGTATACCCTTTCCTACGTCTTTTCCTTCTCTTTCCCCATTGTTTTGTATTCCCCCCTCCTCCCTCCCCCTCTCTAGTGTTTTTTACGCCACTGAGGATGATATTCGCCAGCCCGAAGCCACGTATTCGTCCGTTCGAGATGCGAGCTGCTGTAAATCTTGATTTCGCTCTCCTCATTCTCCTTCTGCTTCTCCTAATTCTCACTTTGATTTAACATTCAAGATAAGGTCTTCTTTTTCGTTTTTTCTTGATTGTTACAGTAACGGATCGTGAATCTTGATTTTCTGCTTTATATGGTTTTTATTTGGTTCTCTTGATCTGTGTGTGACACTTCTCGATGAGAATTTGTTTCTTTGGAGTAATAGATAAATATTTTCTGTCGGTGTCTGCTTTCTGGATGAATCAGGAATCGGTTAGCCGGTTTCCATAACTGTATCCGTTCTTCTTCTTCTTCTTCTTATTATTACCATTCGTTTTTAGGGTTTCTTGTTTTCTAGTGTTGTTGTGTTTGTATTCTGCAACTGTAAATAGTGTGGAGACTCTTGGAGCCATCAGGTTGCTATTTATGGGGTGTTTTGATCTCACCGTTGACTTTCTCCCCTGAGATATTTTCTGTTTCTCGGTAGGAGATTTGTTTCTTTTACTTTGTTATACAAAAAAGAAAAAGAAAAACACATTTTATAGAGGCTGTCATCCTCATGTCATAGCGGATCGGGGAGTTGTTGTATGTTGTGTACTGAATCGCGGTTGGTTTCTTAGGACTGTCATTGTAGGTTTCCATTTTTATACCTCTCACTTCCCCGACATATTTTATCTGTGGGTTGAATAGTTTTCTCTCCCTTGTATTTTTCTTCCAAGGGCACCGTAACTTCTCTAAATTGTATCAGTTTCTCTTAGTTTTCAATTTGATCCTGTTAATGAATAGTAAAACACATACAAATAGTGGTAGCAGAAGATTGAATTAGGGGCAGACTACTTGTTATACCAAGGAGCAGTTTCTGTCTATGGGAATACTCAACAATACACCCTCCAATCTGGTTGAGAAGTTTAGATCTTGGATTAATTGGGGAAGCGATCAATCCAACAATTCCAGGCAGTTCTGGATGCCAGACAATAGTTGCAAAATGTGCTATGAGTGCGACTCTTCTTTCACAGCATTCAACCGTTGACACCACTGCCATAGTTGTGGACGACTGTTCTGTGGGAACTGTATGCAAGGCAAGAGTGATGTTGCTTCGGATGGTGGAAAAAGTGGCAGTGGGGACATGGATGAGACCAAGTTCTGTAAATTCTGCTTTCAGGTAATTGGGCGGGAATCTGTAGAAGACTACAATGAGAAGTTGGATTTTATTATGTCCAGGAAAAATCCTCAGCCACTGCACAAGTTAACTCGCGACAAGTTGAACAGTAGTAGGCCGTTTCTTAGTGATAGACTGGCACGCTTAGCTGAAGCACAGCAAGGTTCTCCTCATGCAGCTGCTCGTAGCAGCGCCACCTCTTCCATTGATCCTTTTTCTCCAGTTTCTCGTCACTGCTCCAGTAGCAGGTAAGTACTTTTTCTCACTTCTGAGTATATTTATTATATTTTTCCTTCATTTTACCTGGACACATATTCATAGTTGTTTCTGGTCCAATTCCTTTAGTTACTATCTCCATTTATTTACGTTATGTCCAATAAGGAGTTCTTTTGTCAATCTAGGAGCGATGAAGAAGACGCGGAGGATTCTGGGAAGCATTTTTCGAGTCCAAGTGAATATGGGCAAGATGTCTCTGACATAGACTCCCGTAGTATCAGTAATGAACATGGATTTTACAGTTTCAAGTCATTGACTTCAAGTCCTTTGGAGAGCCCATCTATGATCACTAGCAGTCCTAGTAGAGTTGGTCATGGTGTACAGAACGACCAAGGGGGAAGTCCATTATCTCAGAATGGTCTTCTTCTAGATCAAGAATCCATGGGTGTTATGAGAAGGCCTGAAACAGAGATTGAGAATCTAGAAGATACTGACTATTGCACCGGTGACTTGTCTATATTCCAAAATCGAAGCCAGCAGGTGCAACAGCCAGTGGATTTTGAAAACAATGGTCTGATTTGGTTTCCTCCACTGCCTGAAGATGAAGAAGATGACATGAACAATACTTTCTTTCAATATGATTATGAAGATGATGAAGTAGGTTACTCAGGCATGATTTTTTCATCCAGTAGCTTTGGTAGTGAAGCCTTTCCAACCAAAGAGAAGCCAAACCATGGACAAAAAGAACTTCTTAGAGCTGTAGCACATGGGCATTTTAGAGCTCTTGTTTCACAACTATTAAAGGGAGAGGGGATTCATGTAGAAAATGAGAATGGTGGGGAAGGCTGGTTGGAGATAGTTGCTTCATTGTCATGGCAGGCAGCTAATTTTGTGAAGCCTGATACTAGCAGAGGAGGAAGCATGGACCCAGGTGATTATGTAAAGGTGAAGTGCGTGGTGTCTGGACATCCGAATGAGAGGTACAACTTTATGCGGTTTACTAATTGATTTACCTTTTCCTTCTCTTGTGCTGGGACAATATGTGTGGGAAACTAACAGAGGATCATTTATTTGACAGCAACCTTATCAAGGGAGTAGTTTGTACAAAAAATGTCAAACATAAGCGCATGACATCACAATACAGTAATCCCAGGTTACTTCTTCTAGGAGGAGCATTAGAGTACCAGAGGGTACCAAATCAGTTAGTGTCTATTGATACTTCACTGCAACAGGTTACTTTCTGAGCATTTTATCTATCGATCTGAACTGTTGTCTATATATATATATATAATGAGATGGAAGCCTGAAGCTGTTTCTAAACAGGAAATTGATCACCTCAAGATGACCATTGCAAAGATTGAGGCCCATCACCCAAATGTTCTGCTGGTAGAAAAAAGTGTCTCTTCCTATGCACAAGAATATCTGCTAGCAAAGGAAATATCTTTAGTCTTAAATGTCAAAAGGCCGTTATTGGAGTGCATAGCCAGGTGTACTGGTGCTCATATTGTTCCATCGATTGATGGACATTGTGAAGTCTTTCGTTTAGAGAGAGTCTCTGAAGAGTGTCAGTTTCCTGATCAACCAAACAAGAAATCATCTAAAACCTTGATGTTTTTTGAAGGTTGTCCAAGGCGTCTTGGGTGCACGGTAATGGTCATTCTACTAACTTTACTGTATTCATTTGCGTGGAAGATATCTGAAATTACAATCAACTATGAAGTTGTTGGGAGCTAGTAAACTAACCATGTGTTACTCTTTTACATGAGTACCTGCCTGGAAGGCTTTACTGTATTCATTTGTGTGGAAGATATCTGAAATGAAATTGTTGGGAGCTAGTAAACTAACCATGTGTTACTCTTTTACCTTGAGAACCTGCCTGGAAGTGTAAAAGGTGATTTTGTAGTTGTTATATATGTGACATGCTTTCTTTCTGGTTAGCAACAATTGGGGTATTTGCAGCTTGCTGCAAGGTTAAATGGTAAATGCAATATGTTCAGGATTCTTGGGCCTCTGGATAATCTAAGATGTTATGTCTGTAATTACTCTACAAAATCAAGAAAATGAACTTCTGAGCACTGGTAACATTTCTTTAATTTGTGGTCTGGGAGACATAAGTAGCAATTTGATCTAATACCAAAAAGTAGCAACTGCTGTTCTACAAACACAACTGTCTCTGTTTGAGTATCAACTAGTTCAAGCTGGTGCTTTTTACCTTTTTCTTCATATTTTGGCTCTTATGAAGTCTCTTTTTTGGCTACAGCTGATAAAACTTGCTGCTTTAGATGATGCATTTGTAGAAAGCCTTTTTTGTTTCTATTTTTTTACAACCAGGATTGATCTTTTTTTCCTTCTTTAGATAGAAACACTAATGCCTCTTTGTAGATGGTGTGCTCCAAAAAGTTGAATAACATTCGTAGGGGTCTCTAAAGGGCTAGACAAAGGAGGACACTGTAACAATTGAGATTGTTCTAATAGAAAGAAAGAGGACAAGAAAGGGAACACAGCTATTAAGTTTTTGGTGTAATTCTAGCACATGTAAAATCAGAATAAAACAGCTCACAGACCCATGTATCCATTTAAGCTGGGGTAGTTAGCTTATATATCTGGTTTAGGGAGACAATACTAAAGCATATGCTCACATTCTGTTTGCAAGGATAAATTAATGTAATGCCTGTGAATTAAGGTAAGGTATGTTGACATGAAGTGTCTCAGTAATACCTTCTGTTTTGGTCACTGTCATGATTGCCTCAGTATTCTCTTCCTTGTGATGGAATTTTGTGATCATTGGATCTTATAGGTGCTATCCCCTTAGTGTTTGACATTGATATTAGAGTCTTAGGCTTTATAAGGAAGTTGACATAATTCTTTGCTTCATGGCGGCTGATTAGATTAACTTGGCGCTAGAGGGCCATCCCTTACTGCTCATCTCTTTTGATATGGAAATTGTAGTTGGGCTAACAAATCAAGTGGATTTGCCAGCTACTGCACGAGCTGGTTGCAGGTTCCAATGATTCATTAAAGAACTTAGCATCTTCTATTCAACATTTTGAATAGTTTTAAGAATGAACCACATTGAATTGAATATTAGCTAATGGAATAGCATCTATGAACTGGCAATACATATCGTTGGGTCTCGACTCATATTTGATATTGTGTAATAAACTGGCATTTGTCACTGTGAAATGTTTAATAGCAAGGAATGCCAGTCCTTCAATGCGGGGAATGGTAAGTCCTTTAAAATTTTTGAGCACTTGAACCTGGCAATAATGCAACAAACACACACATATCTCTCTTGCTAAATTATTGGCTGACTTATGGAACACAAGCAAAACCTGATCATGTAAATGCTATTTTAGATGGTCCATTGCAATTAATTGCAATTAACACACATTTTTGTTTTCTTGGATGGGACTCATGGTTCCATTCATAGTCTGCAGTTATAAGCTAAAAAACCAACTTTCCATTGCAATTCCTCTAAATGTTTCATCTTATCCTTTTGCCTTGATGGGCTTGAGTCCAATACCAAGTTTTGCACTATAAAACTCACCAGTAATTGCCCGTGGCATTAGATTTTTGACCTCGCCAGTGGTGTCTAGGTGTGTTCATTGTTATGGGGCTCAAAACATATCTATGACTATTGGCGTGTTCTTAGTCTTACTGTTCTAAGCAACTCGTGTAATGTTATTTCTTGTGTCAGGAATATCTCGTGTCCCTGGAGAGTTGCATCAATTATCAGTGAGATTAGTCATTTTCTGCCTATGTAACATTTTCCCCTAGTTATATACTCCTAGACAGCCAGTCGAATAACGAATACCCTTGATGAAGGGTCTTAATCATGATTATTTCTTTCATGGGCAATTGCTGTTGTTATACACTTTATTCTTCACTGTTAAATTCTCCATGAAAAAGTCAGTTCACCATGTCACAGTTACCAGGAGGACATGGGAAATGGAGATGGAAAGGGGGACTGGTCCTGAGAAAAATTACTGAAACGCCTTAATGCTAAATATGAAGGGGAGCCTTGGCGCAACGGTAAAAGTTGTCGTCATGTGACCTTGAGGTCACGGGTTCAAGGCGTGGAATCAGCCTCTTGCAAAAATACAAGGTAAGGCTGCCTACTTTAGGCCATTGTGGCCCGCCCCTTCCCTGGACCCCGCATAGGCGGGAGCTTCGTGCACCGGGGGGGCTGCCTTAATGCTAAATATATTTCAGCGGATAACTAATGTATAATGCTAGTTAATATATTACTATAACTATAGTAAATTTATTTCAAGGCGTGAAAACAGCCTCTTGCAAAATGCAAGGTAAGGCTGTGTATTATTGACCCTTGTGGTCCGCCCCTTCCCCAGACCCTACATACATGGGAGCTTCATGCACAGGGTCTGCCCTTTTATTAACTATCATGATTTACATAAATTAGTAATCTATTCCATCGATAACCTGATTTAAAATGACGTGATACTGGTGATGTGTGGATTCTTGCTTCTTGAGTCTTGGGTTCCTAGTAATTTGAAGAATCTCAAATCTTAAGTATCAAGACTCTCAACAGTGAACAACATCATGTTTCTTGCATGGTTTGTAGTCAGGCTCTGAGTCTTTGAATGGGAACATAAAATAATATGTGAAGCGTGACCAAATTTTTGTTTTTTTAAATTCTTAAAATAATGTTTCTTTGACTGCTAATCTGAAATTAGATATGTGGTGTCTAGAGTTCCCGGAATGAGTTTCTGAATATGAAATGGGTTTTTAATGGATTTAGATATGGGTTTCAGGACAAACAAATCCATATCAGGACTTCCTTTGGAAAATGAGTTTCTAATGGATTTAGATAGGGGTGTTTCAAAAAGGAGGAATATGGGTTTTTAATGGATTTAGATATGGGATTTTAGGGCAGCAAGTTATTTCTTTTTCTTTGTGCGTGTGTGTGTACTATTGACCCTTGAGGTCACAGGTTCTAGGTGCAGCGGTAGAGTTGTTGTCATGTGACCTTGAGGTCACAGGTTCTATGTGTGAAAATAGCCTCTTACAAAATGCAAGGTAAGGCTGCGTACTATTGACCCTTGTGGTTTGCCTCTTTCCCGGACCGCACATATGCAAGAGCTTCGTGCACTAGGGGGCTGTGTGTCTGTGTTTTTTTTTCATACCTGTTTCTAGGATGAAAATTCTGGAAACCAGGATGGGCTAAAACAAAGTTTGCCGGAAACTACAGTTCATGTGAATGCATAACCAATACATAAGCATATGTTTCCATATGGTGTAATGTTACGAGTATTCTGTCATATGATGATGAAAAATTGGAAAGAAAAAGCAATTTGATGGAAGTCTCAGGCATCAATTAAATTTGAATGGCTGCAGTGGTTTATTATTTATTATTGTCCACTATTGGACTAGCAATGTTATATTCTAATTGACATCTACATGTAGAATCAAATTTTTGAGAAATCAGTCCTTTCTTGTCTTCAGCCTGGATCATTGCCGAGCATGTCTTTGACGTTAGAACTTCAGCAGACATGGAGCTAACTTTTTCTGTAATATTTCTGGTTCTGATGTTTTATAAGGTTCCCTTATAGGGTCATTGAGAAATTATTCTGTCTCTGATCAATTCATTGATTCCTTTCTCTAGGTACTTTTGAAGGGTCGTTCTCTGGAAGAACTAAAGAAGGTCAAACATGTTGTTCAGCGTGCAATCTTTGCAGCCCATCATTTATCTCTTGAAACCTCCTTCCTTGCAGATGAGGGCGCAACTTTGCCTAAGGTGCCAGCAAAACCTCTAATTGCATCACCAGAAAGGCTAATGAACAGTGAGAGCACCATTTCTTTGATTTCTAATTTGGCTGTTTCTGGCTTTTGTGAAGCAATACCAGATGAGCTCCACAGGCGTGGTGTAGTCAATGTTGTACAGAGAGCACTTGTTCATCCTAAGTCAGACACTTCAACTCAATATTACAGGCTCCTGGGTAATTTAGAACTTGAAGAAAGGCAATCATATGGGGATTTTTATCATGTTCCTATTTCTTCTGTACCGTCAGACTCTATGGGCTCTGTTAATAGAAGGGAACAGTTTTTTGTATCCACTGTAGATGTGGCTCCATGCGGAGTTCTGAGTTCATGTTCTGAATTACAGAGCAAGTACTCAGCGGAGGACCCTACAGTGTTTGTGGCTAGTGTTAGGAGCCATGCCAAAGTTGCTAAGCTGGAAAACTTTGCTCTAGAGGAAGAAGGAAGATTGGACAATCATAGGCAGCCTACAGTAGTTCAGCAACGAACAAAAGTAAGTAAGCTTGATGGGGAAGAGCTATGTGGGGAATACTTCTCAACTGCTGACAATCATCAGAGCATCTTGGTATCCTTGTCAAGTAGATATATGCTGAAAGGAACGGTATGTGAACACTCGCAGCTCTGCCGCATCAAGTTCTATGGCAGTTCTGATAAGCCACTTGGGAGGTTTCTTCGGGATGACTTATTTGATCAGGTAATTTGATAGTCTTTATTCACTTATTTGTTTTTGGATGGCAATATTAAGAAGAACACAGGGATGCAGTCACTGGGCTAAGGAAGTTCTAAAGAGGTCAATATTGATTAGTCCCACTCACTAAGATCAATTAACCCCCTTCTCTGTGCACATAAAATAACTTAATGAAGTGCTTAAGACCTCTTATTGATGGAATTCCAAATATGAATAAGAAGAGACCTAAAACCCACAAAAGAATCCAGCACCTCGTGCAAGACAATTTGAAAATTTTTGAAGGATATCCCTCCTGTGATTTCAGCAAGTGAAATACAACCCAGTCTTCACTTTCTATTACCCAATCTTGCTACTTATTTTGGATTGTTTGTCTTTGCAGAGATCAATCTGCCCTTCTTGTAATGTGCCAGCAGAAGCTCATGTTCGATGCTATACTCACCAGCAGGGCAGTCTTACAGTTAGTGTTCGATGCCTACCCTCTTTAATGTTACCTGGGGAGCAAGATGGGAAGATATGGATGTGGCACCGATGCCTCAGATGTGCCCACAAAGATGGAGTTCCACCTGCAACACGGAGAGTGGTTATGTCGGATGCAGCTTGGGGACTTTCTTTTGGAAAGTTCCTAGAGCTTAGCTTTTCTAACAAAAAAAGGGCAGCCCCGGTGCACAAAGCTCCCGCCTATGCGGGGTCCGGGGAAGGGGCGGGCCACAATGGCCTAAAGTAGGCAGCCTTACCTTGCATTTTTGCAAGAGGCTGATTCCACGCCTTGAACCCGTGACCTCAAGGTCACATGACGACAACTTTTACCGTTGCGCCAAGGCTCCCCTTCTAACAATGCTACTGCAAATCGTGTTGCAAGTTGTGGTCATTTGCTGCAGAGGGATTGCCTTCGTTACTATGGGTATGTTGTCAAATAATAGGACACAGCATCTTTATATAGTCCTCTATATCTGAAAGTGTTTCTTCTGACATTTGAGATTTATATTTGATCCTTATTAACAGTTTTGGGAGCATGGTTGCCTTCTTTCGTTACTCTCCAATTGATATTCTTTCTGTTCATTTACCACCTTCTATGATGGAATTTGATGGCAAGGTTCAGCAGGAGTGGCTCAAAAGAGAGGCTGCAGAGGTGTGCTGTTTAAATTTCTGGTCTAATTATGTACCAGATTGAAGCTAACTAGGACACTTTAACTGATCTCATTGACTTCTACAGATGTCTTTGCCAATAACCCTGTCTGTTTTCTTCCTTTACAGATTTCAAAAATAATTGAAACCCTGTACGTAGAAGTATTTGATGAACTTCAAAACATTGAAAAGAAAATTACATCCTATGGTTCTGAACATTTAAAGGCAACTGACTTCCATAATGAAATTATGGAGCTGAAAGATTTGCTGAAAAATGAAAGAAATGAATATGATGTAAGTATAATATCTGGTTAGACTTATTTGCTTCTTTCAGTTCAGATTTCAGACTGATAGTTGATTCTGAGCTCCAGTGCATTTCTATACTAAGCAGTAAATGAGCTCACCATTTCAGTCCGAAAAGGCAAAGAAAAAAGAACTCATAAGACATTTTGTACTTTCTTACATATAGCAGTTATGTTACAACTTCATATTCGTCTTTTTTACCTGTTAACAGGACGTTCTCCAACCAGTCAAGCTAGAGAATGGGCAACCAGGTGAGGCAGAAGTTGATATTTTAGAACTTAATCGCTTGAAGCATTGCCTTCTTCTTGATTCTTACATGTGGGACCGCCGGCTCTCTCTGTTGGACTCTTTTCTTCAATCAAAGGGTTCTATATCCAAATTTGATCCGTGGCTGCAAGAAAATGCCAATCATTCCAAGTTGAAGTATTGGAGACGGGAATCATTTGTCAGAGATTGTACGTTTGATGTTATGCCAGAAGAAGATAACATGAAACCTCTGACCTCATTGGAAGATCTCAGGGATCCTTTACTGTCAGAACATCAGAAAGCACTTAACTTGCAGCCTTTGGAGCAAAACCCAGGTGAACATGTCAAGATAGACTTGTCATTCAAGTCGTGTGAGGACTCTGTCAGTCCAGCAGACCATGAATTGAGCTTTGGTTATCATAAGAAGCAAGCTGAAAGACATAGTTGTGACGTTTTGGTTGAGAAGACATCCTTGGCGAGTGTCACAGTGCCTGCGTCAAATCTTTCTGATAAAATAGATTTGGCATGGACTGGTTCAGATCTGTCATTGAAAGCTCATCCATTACTGTCAGATAGACATGAAGCTGGTTCAGTTGGTGTTGTTAATCGGTTGGATAATGTACGGCTAAGAAAAGTCATGGCCCCAGTGAGAGTACGTTCCTTTGACTCTGCATTGAAATTCCAAGAAAAGATCAACAGGAGATTGTCTTCTGCCACTTCTCATTTATCCTAAGCCAAGTCTTTTCATGTCTCTGGAGATTATGGGAGCTTAGTTCGGGATCCAATTCCAGACATTCTGAGGTCCTACTCTCGGACTTCACCCAAGGCAATTCAGAAGTTAAATACCATTTGTCTTTATACACCATTATTTATCTCCTCACCTTCATGCATGGTGGGTGAAGGTGCTAGGTTGCTGCTGCCACAAACAGGTCATACTAACATCGTTGTTGGTGTCTATGACAATGAACTCACCAGCATAATAGCTTATGCCCTTTGTTCCAAGGGATATGAGGATTCTATTGCTGATAAACTGGTTGGTCATGAATCCTGCAATGATAATTGCAGCAGTAGAGAAGATGAATTAGGAAATCCATTGGGTTTTCATGCAGCAGTTACGGCAATGTCAGTTTGGCAGTCTATTAGCTCTTTTGACTCGGACAATATCCAATCTAGAAGTCTTGGATCTGAGGATGCATCATTGTTAAGAGGGGCCTGTTTACAGATCCCATGAGATCTCCTCATGTTAGAATATCTTTTGATGATGAATCTCCACTTCCAACAGGCAAGGCAAAGTTCTCTGTCACCTGTTACTTTGCAAGGGAGTTTGATGCTCTTAGGAGGAAGTGCTGCCCAAGTGAAATGGACTTTATACGGTCTCTAAGCCGCTGCAAGAGGTGGAGTGCACAAGGTGGAAAAAGCAATGTGTAGTTTGCAAAGACACTAGATGAGAGATTCATCATAAAGCAACTGCCGAAGACAGAGCTGGACTCTTTTGGGGAATTTGCACCCCAGTACTTTTAAGTATTTGATGGATTCTTTGAATTCAGGAAGCCCAACATGCCTTGCTAAAGTCCTTGGTATTTATCAGGTGAGCTGCATTTTATGTTTCTTTTACAAATTATAAAAGGACGTCTTTCTTCTTATCTTAATTGGTTCATCTAACATCAGGTGACTGTCAAGCATTTGAAAGGCAGCAAGGAAGTGAAGATGGACTTAATGGTGATGGAAAACCTATTTTTTAAGAGAAATATCTCCAGGGTTTATTATCTTAAAGGCTCTGCCCGCTCACGTTACAACTCAGATACAACTGGAGGTAACAAAATTTTGTTGGATCTAAATTTGTTGGAAACACTGCGTACAAAGCCAATATTTCTGGGGAGTAAATTAAAGCGAAGCTTGGAAGGGGCAGTGTGGAATGACACCTCATTTCTGGCGGTAAATCTCATGTTCCACAACATTTCAGTTAGAGATTTCACAGGGAAATATCCCTTCTATTCCTTTTTAAATGTGTGTGCATATGCTGTAGAGCCTTGTGGTCTGCCCCTTGCTCAGACCTCGCACACGCGGGAGCTTCGTGCAAGGGGCAACCCTTTTTTTATGCATGTTTGTCATTTGCCTGTGTTTTGATTTGCAGTCAGTCGATGTCATGGACTATTCCTTGCTTGTTGGGGTGGATGAAGAACACAAGGAGCTGGTTCTGGGAATCATTGATTTCATGAGGCAGTATACATGGGACAAGCATCTGGAGACATGGGTTAAGGCATCGGGTATTCTTGGTGGGCCTAAAAATGCTGCACCCACTGTCATTTCTCCCAAGCAGTACAAGAAAAGGTTCAGAAAAGCCATGTCCACATAGTTCCTTGCGGTTCCTGACCAGTGGTCTTCCTGAGTAACTATGTCCAAGACAGTGTTACATGATAGGACACGGTGATTGATATAGTAATTGGTTTACTGATTATCTTCTCTTCTTTTTGACGTCTGAGCTGGGATCTTTAGTAACCGTGGCAATTGCCATATCCTGCTAACGTGATTGGATCTTGGGGCTTGATCCTTTATCATCGGTTTATCATTTAATTAAATAAACCTGTTAACTTGCTCTTTGTTATTGTCTTTCTACTGCTGCCGAAGGGCATGTACATTTTGCAGCAACATAACATGTACAATTGAAGCATATTGTATGACTAATTTATTATGCAACCATCAATGAATAGTTTCAGTAACCTTTTTGATGTTATGTTTGTCGTCGGCTCAGTCAAAGGTGATGTGTCAATGTTCACGTACATAGAAGCATATCAACGTGCTGCTTTTCTCTTGGGTGAGTTAAAATGGCAGAGATGCATACTTTGTGCTTTGTATCCTTCCCATTTGCCAAGATGAAAATGCTTGGCACCTCTGACTGACTTTCTTAAAAAACTCGCTATATTATCCTTCCCTTTTGCCAAGATGGAAATGCGTGAAAACTGAGTTTAATTTGTAGAGCAGTTATATTTGTCGTTTGGATCGATTGCTCCTTCAAGTAAACAGCAATGTTGTTTGCCACGGTCAATTTTGTGAAAATGGCGACACAAACAACGAAAATACCAGTTGGTCAGGATACCTGGGTGACACATGAGGTTGTTTCTTTCACAGAAACAACTGATGGTAAAAAGTAAAAGCGTCCATGAAGAGGCTGATCGCTTTTTCTTACAAAAGTCTACTGAGGTCGATTTTTTGTCTAAAGGTTAACGAAGATGAAATGCTTGGCAGACCCTTCTTTTTTTAAGGGGGGTTCAATTTATTTGCCAAGTTAGAAATTGACGCACCTCTGTTTGCATTTGGGGCTTATGTTCATGCGGCTCTGTGTTTCTGGGGACTATGTTTAAACAAATGATCTTTTAATAGGTAGCGACCTCAGAAGTTTTTTTAGAAACCTTTGAAGTTAGCATCATAGGAGTCTATTTCGTTTTCACTCTTAGGATTTTACGCGTATACAATGTGTTTAAGCACTTGAGAATTCAGTTTGTTGGCTGGAAGATCAAAGATTTTGATGGTGCAGCAGATTTTGGTTTGCCTCTGTTTGTGGAATGGATAAGAGACACTAATGAAGGGGAACTCCGATGTAGTTGCCTAGTGGCATTCGTCATATTTCTCTTGCAGTATGATAGGTTGGAACGTAAGAAGTTTAGTTTTTCCTTTAAACAACAATTGTAGATGCAGATCAAAATCTGTTCAGTGTTCATGATTGCTCTGCTGGTTTAAAATCAAACGTGGTGTCGTACGGGTGGACACCGTTGCCCTAATGCAAGAGCAGGAGAGCGTTTGAATTTTGTTGGCTGGAAGGACCGATTTATTGTCTCTTCCTAATTACCGTCTGTGAGAAACAATCCTGACACTTGTGCTCAATGGGCTGTGGAGATGGACAGAGTTCGCTGTTTAGCACAGTGAAGCAAAATATCCTCTGTTGGGAAATTCAATGTGCAATCAACATGATCAAGAAATTTGCCATCTAAGTCACGGATCTGAAATATTTTTTGCGCCTTAGTAATTTCAGCTTTTGCCTCTATTTGAACCAATTGAGAGGTGCATGTTACTCAACGTTCTACATCCAATTGTTGGGAAAGCATCATGTGCAATCTAACCTAAGCGATGGAAGGACCAACGCAATCAAAAGTTTTCTGCCTGGCCTTAACATTTGCTCGTTCCTGACTTTTGGTCATTGCTTGGATGGAAACCAATTAATGCGCAGGCTTTACTGAGGTAGATGTTTTTGGTCTGATCACGAAGGCGGCAATGTGCTTGATATTTGTTCTTGGCGGAATCCACTTAGTCAGGATTTTTCCCGTTGCGTTGTCCATTTGCACTTTGGGCCTCTCTTCGTTTCTAGGGAAGTCGCTCTGCTCATTGAACTCTCATTTTGCTTCTGGCTTCTGATACGCCTCTACTTTGCTTCAGATCTCATGTCCTTGTAACGTTGCAGTTCAGAAGTTGGTTAAGTACATCAAATTGAAGCCATCCGCATCCACGTCAAGGTTGTGCTGCTTTTGTGGGCTGTTACTCGATATAAAGTGGCTCTATGTAATTTTCATTTTTCACCGTAAATTTGGAATGCGATTCCACGGGCTGCTTTTTGGGACCCGAAGCAAATTTCTAGTAACATGTATCTGAATCCTAACTCTACTTGAAATCTCAACATCAGATGTAACAGTGCCTCCTTGAACCTGTGGCATGAGTAACGAGAAGAGGCGCTTTGTAGTCTGTGACCAACTATGCTAAATGGCATTTTAGCAAATAAATTTCCAAAGTTTTACCATGAGTGCAACCAAGGTTCAAATATATTTGGTAATCTACTGGTTATCTGGTAAGTGGAAGGATCTTATTGACTTCTGCAAGTGATAAATAAATTATCTTTGAATTGGTAATGATTCTTTTATGTTTACTTTAGAATATTCTTATAACGTTTACTTTAGACTATCAGCTGTTCAGTTTATAAGTGAGTAAGATCCAAGGCTAAGATCATCAAATGAAGAATGTTTTAGGAATGATCGAAGATGGGCCAGGAAGACGAATGGTTTCAGATTTCACTAAAAGTTACGTCCCACTTGCACGTTTGCTTCCCAAGTAGACTTGTACTGTTCGTGGGGCGACTATCACATAAAGACTCGTGGAATTGTTCCCCATCTCTTGTTCTGACTTACGAGTTATGAAGTACCATTCAACTAAGGTGGTGAGGCACCTCTGTTGACGATGTGATAATTGTACGTCTGAACTTCAACAAACTTTATCGTTTATTGGGCTTCTAAGACCGGTGCAGCTTTCCTGTAAAAAGGAAATAGAAATGCAAAATATCTTTACCATGATGATACGCGTATAAATCTACTAAGGTATAGAACGGGTGGTTAAATCCTTGACTTCTTCAACTATTATACCTTTTATACATGATAAAATTGCCATCTAAAGGACTGCCTCCTTGCTGCAATCTGATGGTGGTATGAATCAGATAGAAGACAATGCATTCTCCTCTGAAAGGTAACTGTTGCTGTTGTTATCGAACCTTAAAATCAATGCTTGTGAAGCGGGTAAGAACTCGTCGACTTCGCTGAACATAGATAAAGAGCTAGTTAGTGTAGTTAGGGTGTTTCCTTGACGATGAAGTTTGAAGCAACTACTATCTTAGAAGATTTAACTATCTTTGCCAGTAAGGAAGGTGAATCCAACTTCATTTAAAGAACTCAAAAGAAGTTTATTGAAAGTGAAGTGATCTCCATGTGCAAAGCACATGCTTCTTGTTAACAGGCTGGTTTGCACCTAAGCTGGTGGCCATAGCTTTCCCAGAGGAAAATGACATACTTTGACATTATATTGGGGGAGACCATGGACTTCAATTTGTTGGCACAAAAGCTTGTAGCATTTATAAGCTTAAATTTGAAGCTTTCTATTTAACTTACTAAGGCCCTTTAAATAACAAAAGTACCTCGTTATTGAATTTTTGCAGATTTTTATATATATAAAAAAAGAGGGTACTCTTTCCTACTTTACTAAGATGGTTGATCACCCACCGTCATCATATACATGAAAGTACTATCATATTCAAATTGCCAAGATAATAACTAATATGACTTGCATGACATGTCGTTGTAGATGGGCACAGTGTAAACATAAAACTGTTGAGGAGTACCATTCAGGGAGATGATGTGTAGATACCTAGTCTGATACCATTCTTGACTGTGTTACTGCATTTTCTTTCTTTCCTGGGAATTATAATGCTTAGCTTATACTCAAATAGTTTGGTGCAACGTTAAAAGTTGTCCTCATGTGATCTTGAGTTCATGGGTTTAAGACGTGGAAACAGCCTCTTACAAAAAATGCAAGGTAATGCTACCTACTATAGGCCCTTGTGGTCCGCCCCTTCCCCGAATCCCGTATAGGCAGGAGCTTCGTGCACCGGGACTACCCCTTTTTTTTTCTTTTTTTAAGCTTGTACTCAAATGGCTTCTTTTTTGATGGAAGGAGATTCATCTTGTAAAATATCTCCGGCTATGAAAGGCGGGGTACGGTTTCTTTAAAGTAGATAGTCAATGGCCGCATGCTCTTTCTTCCAGGCATGTTCTTCCATCTAACGATCTTGTGGATTCCGAAGATCTTCGTTCTATATAGATCAAACTCTACCCGCTTACGCCCTAATTTTTCTTCTTACTAATCTACCAGCCTTCTCAGAATTTTTTTTTGTAGTACATAGGAAATCTCTGCCCCGCCCCAAATCTGAACTTTTACATGTGAACATGGTCCAGCATATGGTTTAATACTCTTTAGAGTGACAATAATTAAATGCGATTTTTACCATTAACAAAAGGATGGAAGCTGCACATGAATGTGTTTATCCAACATTCAGAAAAGAAAGGATCATTCAATGGTGAATTTGACTCTTTGGGGGTGTACGATCAATCACTTTTTGAATTTATTTATGGTAGGACCACAAGATGAAAGGTCATACTGTAACTTCCGAAAATCACCAAATGGGTAGAGTAATTATCGGCACGCATGGTGGGCAGAGGCTTTAATTAAGAGAAGAAAGAGCAAATGTTGTTATATATGTGCCATTGCCTTCAAACACCAAAATAGTTAATTCTGGTAGAGATATTCATAGAATCAACATCTACTCTAGGAAAAAGAAACAAGTTCATTGACCATCAAAAGCTTTCTTGGTTTATAAATTGGACTGCTTTCTGTGAGGGTTTATATGGCATTTTCCGTACATTTTGTGACCTGTTGGATGTATATCCTTGAAGTGATAATATCAAGCTCGCATCAAAAGATGGAGAAGTTCAATTTTTCTGCCCTTTGGTCGCATAGAACTTGACTTTGACAGTACATCTACCGCAATCAGGGACCTACCGTATTAGTGAGGTTATACGAGATGGAGAGAGTTCCGTACGTCAGTGTCGGTGGCATTTCCATTTTCATTGAGGAAAAGCACGGAAACCCTAGCTCTTCTTAGGGTCCTAAGGTGTGTGATCCGGGTTCTTCACTAATGCAAACTGCGATTCATTTGTTGCAATTGGCATGGACCGAGGGAGAGAAAAAAAATTATCGCCAGAGTCGAGACTAAAAGGAATACATAAACCAATGCTTCCATGTATTTGATCGTGGTTTATAATTATATCTTCCACACCTATTTATGTCGGGATAGCTCAGCTGGTAGAGCAGAGGATTGAAAATCCTTGTGTTATTAGTTTAAATCTGAAAAAAATAAAGAGAGAGAGAGAGAGAGAGAGAGAGAGAGAGAGAGAGAGAGAGAGAGAGAGAGAAAATAAGTTAGACCTCCTCTTTGATTTTATTCTATTAATTGAATATTTTTATTTTTATTTCATAGTGAATTTTTCTTTCAACTATTTTAACATAATTATATATAATATTGAATGAATATTTTTAATTCTTAGGCAGAGACATTAACCTAATCCAACAATCAAAAACAATATCTAAGTTTGACCATGAGACATCTGGGAACAATAGTTCATTATTTCTTCATTCAAAATAGGCTCCTCAGACGCACAATTAGATAAGCCGTGCACTAAAAATCTTATCCATTGTATCTTGTACCTAAATTAGTGGCTCATTTTTTCTAAGTAATGGTGAAGAGGACCGAAATATGCCATTGAAAGAATATACTAAGACAAAGATGGGCTGTCAAGAACGTAGAGGTAGGATAGGTAGTTGGTCAAATCTAGTATAGATCATATATGGACGATAGTTGGAGTCAGCGGCTCTTCTAAAGTTCCTTTATTTGGGATTCCTGAGGAAGAGGATCAAGTTGGCCCTTGCGAATATCTTGATCACTGTTGTTGTAGAATTAAATGCGGCTTGGACATAAGAGGAAGGGGCCTGGACCACCAACCATCTGAATCTTTGCACGTACGCAATTTTAATTACTGTATTACACATCACACTGATTTCTAATATGCGTGGAAACGGTATACGTACTTCCTAATTTTATTACTGGCAGTCCTCCCTTTGTCTTAAACTCCTCTTATTAGCTATTAAATGAGGTTGAACAGTTAACTAGATTGTAGGCTTCACTTGAACCTAAACTTGATAGTTTTGCGTCATCCTACGATAAGGCAGTTGTTCGATGATATTATCACCTACGTGTTCAACATTTGTTCATGCCCTAATTTTGATTAGACATGGGCGACATATTTTAAGGAACATGAGACGTGAAAATTTCCTTAAATTATCTGGGAGTGTAATCGCAAGTAATGGATAGTGTTCCTGTCAATTTCTTTCTATTTCTCCAACAAGAAAAGATAATGTGGCGATGAAAACCCCTTGAAGTTGATAGTTGATAAACGTGTTTGTAAAACAAATGTGTAGGTTTTGCTTGACATCCTTGCCCCTTTCCCGGGCATGAGCTCCTAGTTTGCAACTTTGCATGCACCGTCGGTGATTGGAAGAGCAATGCTCAGATATTGTTAGCACGATGATTGTTTGCCGTGTACTGTTGTATAATGGGCCTCAGAAATCATTGATCAAACCCATTCATCTGATTTCTATGCTTCTGAATTATTATTGTTCTAAAAAGAGTAAGGATTGGATGAGCTTAGAATCTAAAAAAATGTTCTTTTGTTCACAGAACATGGATAAAGAGAGACCTTGTTTAATGAATGGTACATATTGAACAAGTAAAAAGCACAGTTTTCACATTTTATATTCATTTAATAACCTTGACCTTTGGTATACAAATGTCTAGAGGCATAGAAATCAGATTGATGAGTCTTGATCAACAACTTGCGGGGTCCTTTTATGCAAAAGTGAGGCTCACCACAGCAGTTTGCGTTATCCCAGCATTTCTCAAGAGTTGTATATATGATAAGAGTAATATATATATATATATATATATATATATATATATATATATATATACATATATATATATATATATATGATAGTCTGGGACCACGCTAAGCTATATCTTTCCCCAGCTATAACTCTTAGTGGCCACCTTGTAGATCTAGGCAGTTCACATTATCGGTCTTGACATGCATTAATGGCATGCCAACTAGAAATCTCATCTATTTGATGATGCTAGCCTCCGTTTAATTTCTTGAGTTATAATATGAATTGAAAATATTGAAACCGTCCTTTCTAGAAGCAAAGGCAATATATCTTAGAATCATCCAATGGATAGATTTTTAGATCATTGACCAGCCATGACAGATCGAAGTTGTGAGTTTGGATAATCTACATCTTCTAAAATGTGAGCTGACTGGGAGTTATAGCTCGTGAAAGATATTGTCCAGCAAAGCTGGCATTCGTTAAGTGCCTTTTATGAGGTCAAGCGAAGTTGGTTGGAAGTTGATCCATGATCCTCATTCAGCCAATCCTTCTTTAATCAGATGGAAGTGACATGGTACTATTACAACCAATGTTTTGTGCACACGTCAGAAAGCCTCGCTCCCTTAAAGCTGTTGACGTTTGGGTCGTTGCGTTTGGCACACCGGTATCCAGCTTCATTAATTGGTCGAACAGATCGCCCCACGGAGGACTCCATCCACAAAATGCCAACATTCGCCGTTTTGTGTGATGGTATGCATGACTGTGACCTATTGATTCGCGCTTTTGTCATTACCGCACAAAACAATCAAACAGATAACAAAGCGTCCTTTCGAGGAAACTGTAGGTCGCCCGTCGGCCACCCTGAACCTATCCATTGAAGTAACCAAATCCGTCATTAATTTAAGTGGAGCCACCACAATAACTTCGATTCAAGTATCTGATAATGAATTTCTGCCTAATTTAAACATCCACACACAATCTTCCGCTTTTGTAAGCCATTTGATCATGATCAACCACTTGTTTTGTAGAAATCTATTGACTATTGTGGATCAATTTGCGTTGTCGTGGGCCCATTGTTTGTTTTAGTCATGGCCTATAATGAGACCGTGGCCTCTTTTCTCTACCTTTAATCGTTTTCATTTTTGAAGAACTTCCTCGCGCAAAATTCTTATGTCATGTTCCATTGCGTAGGTTGACCATCTTTCTTAGCCGAACAACTTCATAGGCAGATTTATCATTCTTCCCTATCACCTTAGGATTTACGTACGTGTGTCACAGTACCTGTATGTATTGCTCTTTTATTTGGTAATAATATGGAGAATCTGGTGATCCAACTGCTCATCTTCCAGGCGGGTTCTTCGGCATGCCATGTGCCGAAAATACTGCCGTTCGATGATCTTAATCTGTGTTAGTCTGCTGTGGAAAATTAATAGACCTTATTGAGCATGTTCATAGATCGAAAACCCTTACCTTAAACCACATGGTTAACATCATGAAATGGATAAGAATGATGGTATCTCGAAGATAAATAGATTAGATCACCGACCACCTGGGCCCTACATGTACCTTTTACCAAGAGTACTTGTTTCCAAGGGCAAGCTCAGTCTGGAGTGATGCCAAGGTTACTGGTTGGAGGGGTTTTTGGCAAAAATATTTGTTGCACTGGAGGGCACGGTCAGGGGTACTGGCAACAGTTTTTGTCTGTTTCATTTCTTTTTATGGTTTTTATTCCAAAAGATACTGGTTACTTGTTGTCCAAGAAGAGCATGTAGAGAGTAGTAAAACAAGAGGACATGCAGGATCCCACCACATCTCTTTCTCATTTAATGTTGTACATCACTTGGTCACTGTATAATCGAGCCAAGAAAGCATGTATCTCGATTCTGAAGACCTAATAAGGTAAAGGCTTTTATGGAAAGACGACCCAACAAACTAAAGCCAAAAATCCATCTTAGAATCTAGACAACACTGGGGAAAGAAATCAAGACGGACTTGGGTAATTGTTGTCCCAGAGAGCCACCTCAAAATTGCTGAAGTATGGAAAAGTAGAAATACATTTGTATGTTAGCATCAAGACCGATCAACAATGTTTGTTATACAAGAGAGGTTGTTACGGACCTTGACTTTGTACGTTTCAAGTAGGTCATAGAACTCTGAGTAGGACTGCTAAGCCTGGTACTAGCTTGATTAAGGAACGTGGGAAAAATTTATACATTTCATCCATATAGTTTAAGTTGCAGAGAATCAGTGGAAGATACCATGTGGTTTCCGTCCCATGCCAAAGGGATATCTCATCCTGAAGATTAGTCCAACAAAAATTAATGATCGACATTTACCTATGAAAACCTCTGTCAAGGCCTCATGGATGAAGTGTCGAGAGGCATCCAACTTAAGAGGAAATCACTGTTATTACGACAAGCTTGTCATGAGCTATCATATTAATGGATTAGTTTACCCAAACTTGGCACATGTAAGACCCAAAAGGTGCCACCTTGATCATTTTTTGTACTCAAATAGAGGCTAAGTCCCTACAGCCAATGATCATTTTTCATTCAAACAGGGCAGTCTGGTGTACGGAGCTCCCATGTATGTAAGGTCGGGAGAAGGGGCAGACCACAAGGGTCTATAGTATAGCCTTACCTTGCAATTTGCAAGAGGTTGTTTCCATGTCTCAATCCCGTGACATCAAGATCATTTTTCACTTCAAATAATGCTAAATCCTTACAGCCAATGGAGCTTGGCTTTAGTCATTTTGTTATAGTTGGGTTTTATAAACACCAAACATTTTTTTCCCTTTAATTCCCCGCCTAAGGTGAATGAGAGAGGCTGGGCGACCAGAGCAAGCTAAGTATTTAGATGAAACTTAAACACTAGGAGAGCAATGGTCGACCTAGACAGGAACATGAATGCCATGATCTGTTAGGAGTCTTTGATCATGATATTTAAGCGATTCCATGGCCACATTGACGGAACTGCAAATCTTTGCGGATGAAAACATCAATTGCTTCAATGCGGTTGAGGAAGTCATCTTTAGATGTGCTACGAGGACAGTGTCTTCGAGCCACGTCTATAGGTCAGCAAATGAAGAAGCGAACAAGTTTGTCTTGCACAGGGACTATTATCAAAATCAATCAAATGGTCTCAAGGAGTTATGACTTGAATGAAGAAAGCACTGACAGGCGCCCTGACGGCTGAGTTTAAACAGTTCGTCTTGCATAGTGACTAGTAGCAAAATCAATCAAATACTCGCAAGGAGTAATGACTTGAATGAATCAAAACAGATAATATGTAGTTAAATGGAGAATCTACTCATGGATTCTAGATGTTATACCAAATCTTTGTTAATAGTTGGACTTCGCCTAAGATTGACTTGAAGAATGCATTCCACTGAAAGGTAGAATCTACCTTAGAATTCAATTCCGTGATGACCCAACGCCCCCCCCCCTGTTGATTGAAGGATATCCATTCAGCGTGGGGCTCGAATAATGTGGGCCGCCCTTCTTAGTCTACTATCAACGGTCTCGATTAAGAAAATTTTATTCATGTGGGCCATAGAAATGGGCGTCTGGCGGGATCCAGACTGCACTGTCCTTGTGTCACGCCCTACTGTTGCATGTTGCGGCCAAGACAAGTGTATCTTTTACAAGCAAAGAATTACAAAGCAAACTCTTACCCACTTACACTTATGTGCGTCCCAATTCTAAAGCCAAATGAGAAAGTGGCTGCTTAAACCTGTAACTAATACCAGAATACTTGGTAGGAGGATTGGAGACATCTCCAGTAGATTTAGGAATTAAGTATTGTTTCAAGGTTGCTTGCTTTATAACTCTTCGCTGTAAAAAAATTAAAAATAACAAATAACAAATCTTTGCAAGGAATTAAAGAATTATCTATCCGTAGCTTAAGGTCTTCTATTGCAGTGCGAAATAAACGTCTCTATGTGCTTAGATCATAGGTTAGACGAAACTCTCCCCCCACAATCCTTAAGTCAAAAGAAGGAAAGAAAATTTGCTATGCTTTATTTTATTTTATTTTTTTAATGTAAAGAGTCACAAAACTAACTACTAAAAGCAGATCCTATTTCCTAAATATATTTGCAATTTCTTCAATAAGAAGAAAGTGCCCCTTCAAACTTCTGACCAAGCGTAATAAAGCGAAGTGCCACGATGTCTATGACAATTGCATTAGATGGCTTTTGGCAAAATTTTAGTAGGCTAAAAGCCAAAAAATCTACAGTTCATCTTTCTTAACCCCGGCTTGGTCGGAATTGTAGTTATCCATGGTCGAAGGGGAGTATCGTGGTTTCTTTCTTAAGAAAAAGGCTGTCGGGGAGGAAACCCAGGCCTTGTAACACTCCTCTACGTGTTTTGACAATAATATGGTCGATTTTCCAGCATGGTCGACGAAGGTTCTTGTTGAACTTTTGCATTGGCCAAGATCCGATCCGAGGTTTATGAAACCACACTTTTATTGCTCTGGAAATTAATTAGGGATTTAATCATTGTAGCTTCCTTTTCCATTCACCATTCTTTGCTGAAAGATATTCGCTGTCCATGGGGCAATATCTACCCTTTTTTATAGTTTTTTTTCTATTTAATCTACTAGGAATTAAAACCAAAGGGAATACTTTCTGGACGAAGGGTGTACTGTTGGAAAATTTTTGGAGAGGGAGTGACAATGGAGTAACATGTGGCTTAAGCATACATCAAATATAATTTCTTTAAAGTCTTATTTACCCCCACTCTCTTAGATGAGAGATTACTTATGGGATCTTTGGTAAACTACTTCAAACCTCATATAAGACTTTGTGGGTTTCTTAAAGCAACTTTTGAATAGACACCTCGAACTCTAAAGTTGGTAGATAGTGACCTGACTATAAGAAATAAAGATTTTTTGAAGAATGAAAGTTTGAGTCTCATTGGATCAACGGCAGAGTAGAGTAACTTTGAGTGAGATTCCCGCTTGATCTTCACAGAAGAAATTGGAACAAAACCCTGTTTTTAAATTTATTATATCTAAAACATTCAGATTTGAGTCCCATTTATAAATTTAGAACAAGTCTTGAAATCAAACCTGAAAAGCTACTTTAACAATCGTTAAACGGTCTTCCAATCATTCAAAATTGACTAAAACATAGTTCTCCACAAAAACAGACGCATCTCATAAGATGAAAATCGGAAACATTAAAGGAGCAAACTCCCATAGTTTTCAAAAAATCCTAGGAAGCCGGTTCTTACAAAGGGAGCTGAGTCCCCTTTTGTTAAATGAAAGAATGCGCTGAGGGAGCTTGCTCCCTTTAGGGAGGAGAGGCTCCCTCCAAGAACATTTTTAAAAGACATTTTAACAATATTTTGGTTTAAAAAATAACTTCATAATATTTTATTAAATAATTTAATTAAAATTCCAACAAGGGCCTATTTTTTTATGATCCCACCAGTTATCAGAGTCCTCTTGCTTTGATTTTTTCGTATTAAAGAAATCTTTCCCATTGACTGATCGTGACATCTAACAAATAGTTTCTTTGGTAACAATGATTAGATGGCTAGAAATATAAGTAAACAACTGTTAAATTTTAATTACCTAAAATGGACTTTTAGAAATGCTAGAATCATCCAAACTGCATGTCTTTGTGGTTAAGAGACATCCAAACAAGAGGAGTGGGATGAATTGATCAGATCATCCAAAAGTAGAGTGCTTCATGCAAAAAGTAATGGCTTAATTTAGGTGTGTTTTTTTTTTTTCTTTCAAGCACTTTGAATTAAGGATTCCTCTTAATCTATTTAAGCTTCCTTAATCTAATGTTTAATATTAAATGTAAGCCCCTTTGTTTGGTACCACAAGTCGGCCCACTTAAAGTTGTAACACACCACCACGCTTCTAAGGCATCCACTTTGAGCCAAGTAGCTGTTTTACCTTTATTTAAGCTTTTAGTTAGGTAGCTGAGAGCCCTTTCCACAGGTTTCCTCTTCTACCCTGCCTCGTTAAAGTAATCGTCTTATCTATTAAGCTTTATCAGAAGAAGTACCTTGTTATTCGATTACGTTGTAAGGGCCTATGGGTAGAAGTATCAGACACTGCGGTGCCCCGAACTTGCATTATCTGAGAACTCTATGTAAGTAACAATTTAAGCTCTTTTTTTTTCCATTTTTTTGGTGCTAAAGAGGAGTTTTATTTACCAGTAAAAGGTGGTTGGATTTTCTTGGCACTAATGTCGCTGCATAATGATCATAAATACTTCGACATATATAACCAAAAAGGATAAGTGTTATGCCAAACATTATAGTCCCTGTTAGATGCCAACTTTGAGGCAAGCCTATCGGTGCCTTATTTTTTCTCTAGCGTGTGGACGTGCATGTTGAAAATTGCAATAGAAACCTCCTGGAGTACCATTCTAATCGTCTCTGATTTCCATGGCAGCACTGCAGAGTTGTTCTCCATAGCTTGAATCACCTGCATCAAATCTCCGTTTATCATAATGTTTTCAATGGACAAACAAGAGATAGGCATAAGGCCCTTTGCAGAGCAAACCACTCAACCATAGTATGTGATTGTTTGTGCTCATAGATTGAAAGCTACAAGACATGTGAATTTGAAATATCTTATTAGGCCTCAATACCAGCATGTCCGGGTTCCTTTTCCGCTGTCCCATCAAAGTTTAAAAGCATGTAGCCTTCTGGAGGTGGTTGCCAATTAACATAAATAATTTTATTGAGCCTTGGTTTTAGATTTGTTTGATTCTGATTTGCAAGAATTAGTTGTTCTCTTTCGTCTCCCTCTTCTTCCTTTGATCTTACAGTTGTGGTAGTACTCATAATTCTTTCATTTGCTGCCATAATTGATTATTTACCTCCTTGTTTTTTACCAAGAAAAGTTCTCTCATTGCGCTGATATCAAGTCATCGAAGAGGTGTAAACGAAAGGGAACAATGTTATGTTCATACGCTCCCAAGCAATCACTTGTAATCAAAGAACTACGTCTACTATTTTTTCACTACAACTCCCCAAAATTCATTGCCTTGTACCGCTTCTGTTACAATTTCGTCAAAAATGCGGACAGAATCTCCATTTGGGGCCTACAAGACTTACTTTATTAGTATTTATTTTTTATCAAATTTGTTCAAATAAACAAAACAAGAAAAGCGACAAAATTATGAAAGTTACCATTCAGGAGAGCATTAGAATAATTCGTCCAACGTCTTCTGGTGACGACAGTGTGGTTAGGGCTGTGTTTTCTGGAGCATGAAAGGCGGAGAATTTGTACATGCAAGTTGCTTTTTCTTTTCATTTTTTTTGAGATATGTGGTTTGCGTTATTTGATAGAGGTATACAGAGAGTTGAGTGGTTTGGTTTTGTTTTATGCTTGGAGGCAACAAAGGATTAAGTAATGAAGAGATTTTAGCGTTTTGAGGTTCAACTGGGTTTTCTTATTTCTCTGTATTATTGTATTGCACTTGATTGTGGGTGTTTTTTTTTTGGATATTCACTATAAACTAGGGTAAAGTGGGTTCATGAAGCTCCAATTACATGGAAGTAGATCCAGATACGGAAAACTTGCTGCTATTAGTAGGTTCAATTACCTTTCATTACCTGCAATGGAGGCTAATTAAAACTTCAATTCGGTCAATTAGCTGCTAATAGCTCGAATGAGTTGTACACGAAGCTGCAGTTAGGTTAAATTACCTTTGATCACTTCAATTGAAGCTAATTGATAAAAAGATTCAACTAGCTTCTTATAGCTCGAATTAGCAGGGAATGAAGCTTCAATTAGTTTAAATTACCTTTGATAAACTTCAATTAGCCTCACTTAGTTTCCATTAGCCTCAATTGTGGTTTAACTTGGGAGTTGTGGAGCTAAATTGGATCAATACTGCATTAGGGATTTTACTATATATGAGGCTTATATCTTTTCCATATGGGTTGTTTGGTCTATTATAGGTTAATCATAATGGTTCAATTTGGTTTGTTAGTGTAATGTGGGTTACTATGCTACTGCATTGGAAGTTTTAATGTATGTTGGCTGAATCATCCTCCACATTTTGCTAAATTGGAAATAATGTAACTTGACTACCTTGTATTACTAGTTGACATGCCTTCAATGACTGGTTGTCTGTTACCTTCTTTTATAGGCATGGTTCCTGTCAAGATGACTATTTATTATCGTAGCAACCCCAAAATTCTATTATTGCATGATTAAGGTATGACTTTTCTAGGAGAATAACTTTTAATGGAACTAAAATATAAATAATTAGATTCTACTTAGAAAATGGAATCCAACGACCCAAAGAACGTGAAAACGAAGTCCGGATGAGACTTCAAAATTAGGGCTATTTTGGTAATTAAAAGTTAAAAAAAACTTATAACTTGGGAGTTGAAATTATAAAATCTGAATTCTACTCATCGATACGAATCCAATGACACTAAGTTTATTAAAATCAGAGATTGGACGAATAAACGGTAATTTTCTTACAAAAGAGTATTTTAGTAATTTTGCTAAATGGGCTCCACTTGCAAGAGTTAGAATTTGATAGTCAATGGAATTGAAAAACATCATTAGTATGCCTTACTGTTTTCTTTGACAGGCATCATGGTGTTTAGAATAGTAAAAACATCATTATTAAACTTTAAAATAAATAAAAGGAAAACAAATTAAAATAACTAAAAGGGGGCTAGGTTTGATAATGGCACCCCCTCACTTAAACGAAAACAAGATGTCTGTTTCCCAAACTCGACGCCTAATAGAAACAAGGGAACCTAGTGGGGAGAAAGAGGAAAGAAGAGAGGGGGAAGAAGAAGAAGAGGGAAGAGGAAGGAGAAGAGAGGAAAGGAAAGGAAGGGAAAAAGGCAACCTGCACACTAGAGAAGTGCATGCCCGCTTGAGAAGAAGAAGAAAAGGGGATTTTTTTGGGGGTTTTCATCGTCAAAAAAGGAAGGCCACAATGGGAAAAATGGCGGCTCAAATGGTTAATCTAGCTACCCATTTCACTCTACAACAGGGGGTGATCAAAAGCCCTTTGATCCCGTCGCAATCGGAGGAGAAAAAGGGGGGGATTTTTAGCTGGCTAAAAATTTTAGGCCATCGCTGGAGACAATAGGAGCTCAGATCCTTGATCCGAGCTGGTCATCTTCTAAGGATGGCCTAGAAGAACCAATACCCCATGGTTTTGGAATGATCCGTGTGATATAGGCCATTGATTGAAAAGGAATCTACTTTGCGACTAGATTAGGAAGGTTTCGCCTAAAATCAATATTAATCCAACTCATCCAAGGGTGGAGAAAGCACGAAAATGCACTCTAAAGGTAAGATTTGTGGAATCCTATTCATGATTTGTTGAATTTTTGTTAAATCTGTACAATTTTATTTGAAATCTAAGTTTCTAGGATAATCCAACCATTGAATTGTTAATCCAAGACTAGAAATGAGTAGATCTATGTATGATATAGGTTAGATTTGATAGAATTGGCGATTTGTGTTAGAACACATATTAGACAATCTGGATCATCTTATCTATCACTGTATAAATAGTAACTTTGTGATGTCTAATCGATAATCAGACACCACAAATGGTTTAAAGAATACTAAATTAACTAGGAGATGACAAAAATTGTAAATTTTGTATAAGGATAGATCAGACAATCTCATCCGTCCGATTTGTTCCTATGTAAAACATTATCTAGAGATATCTAATAGATTATCAAATGTTACCAGTAGATTTGCCATCATAGAATTGATAAAATAAGTCAAACTTTCATGATTAGAGAGTGAAACAATTTGGATGATCTAAACTGTCCAATTTGTCATTGTTTAAGTGGTCGATTTGTGACGTCTGATCAATGATCTGATGCCACAAATGAATTCTATGACCTAACTTAACTAGAATACAATTGGAATCATAAAATTTGGATAAAAACTTATCAAATAATTTTAGCAGTCCAATCAAGCAATGACGGAATGACAAATGCTAAAGACAAATTTCCTGATCCTTGAATTGACTTAGATATGACAAAATTTGGAAGTTGAGCAGAACATAGGGATCAAACCATAAAAATGTTAAGTCAAACCATTAAATCATAATTAAATCCAAATATCTATATGTATGTGATTGTATTAAAAATATAATTGTTATGCATTGTATAGATTAAAGCGCACATGGTCAATCATGAAGAAGAGGGTGATTAAAGCTAGTGGAATCCAATGAATGCGTCATACGAGGTAGGTGAAAATTTAAGACAGCATGTCTAAATAATAAGATGCATGTTCTAAACATGATCTTATTTCTAATTATCTATGTTATGAAACTAAAATGGTATGATTGATATTCGACATGCTTTAAATTGTAATGATGAAAATAATGTTAATTAAAAGAATTGCATATTATAATTTATGCTTATGACTTGTACATCATGTATGTGAATTGTGAAATTATGTTTTGGTACATAGATACCATGTCAGTATTGATAATGTATGAGTTTAGGTTTATAGGATACATCCTTATTGGATTATCACCAAATAAGTGAGCAAGTTATTCTTGTTATGAAATATATGAATATGTAAATTGCATGCTATTATGAGTATTTTACATAGGGCATGGAGGCCTGAGAGTTTTATTTTAGATAGACGTAAGCTTGGGGATATTATGCTAGGAGAGTTATGAGAGTTTGACCACTCGCTCTCCGAAATTTACTATGTTATGGATACCAAGCACTATGTGTTGTTAAAAGTCAGGTGAGGCAATTATGGGAAAGCCGTCATTGTAACAGCCATGATCCTCTCATACAGACATGGATATTGTGATTTCCACAGAAGATGGTATAGGTGGATTATTGAGCATTTATCCGGGCACGCTATATGGATTCTGACTGCATGCATAGTAGTCCTTATATTTGATACACTATGGTGCTTATATGATGGCATTATAAGATGCCTTATATGATATGGCATGATGATATGCCTTATATTGCTTTTTCAGTGGTGGTTGGAGGATTGTGAACCCCGTATAGTGAGGGGCATGAGCATTATATTAATATACCAAGAGAGGCTGGATAATTATGAACCCCACATGATGAGGGGCATGATTCTTAAATCCAGTATAGTCTGGGAATGTTAATTATGATACTTATTGATTATTCATAATTTTGTATGTCTTTTAACCATTTTCATATATGTGGATTAATGCTATATGTATATGATTTAGGGCGTAGTTTCATATAAGTTTTCATAAGAGTATATGCATGGGTAGAACTGTTATGCAGAGTATGGTTCATGGAATTGGATTAGTTTATTTAGATAACAAATAATAATTAAAGATATTTGATAAATTAATGGATTAAATATAATTATAAAACATGTAGATATTGATAATTATGAAACATGTTAATAATTAATTTATCAATGGATTGTTAATGATTACGAAACATGTAGATATTTGGTTTATAAATGGATTATTGAAATATGAAACATACAGTAAATCCAATTCAATATATTTGTTATAAAAATGAATAATCTAATTACTATAAAATAATTAATGTATATTACGATTGAGGATGTTTCTTAAACTCTCCTACCAAGCATAGTTTGCTGAGATATTGTAAATGTTTTATGTTTATAATATCTCAGATACAGATAGACAGAAGAAGATGTACACGACAAGAAGAATCCAGTAGCCATACTTCTGCAATCAGGTATATACTTTATTTAAAGGTTTTGTATTGTGTGGTTAGTAATTTGAATTGTAATATTAGACATTTAATATGATGTTTATAAGGGCTGTGTAAGTGAACTACTGGATGGGTCCTATTTTTAAAAAATGCATATCTATCTTTTAGAAAACTTTGTGTGTGTGTGTGTGGTGTGAGCATGAAGGTGACATCCAGGTTTTTGGAAAAATAAATTTCAAAGTAAAATCTTTCGCTGTTTTTGAATTTTAAAATTAGAGGCACGCCACCTTTTGAAAAATAAATGCTAAAAATTTTCATAAAAAACCCTGGGTGTTTCAATTATAGTGGGACCCTTAAGGTGAGGTAAAAGGAACTTGGTGCAATAATAGAATTGTCATCATATGACCCTAAGGTCATGGGTTTAAGACGTAAAAATAGCCTCTTGCAAAGTACAAAGTAGGGCTGTGTACTATAGACCTTTTGTAGTCTGTCCCTTTCTCAGACCCCATATACATAGAAGCTTCATGCATTAGGCTGCCCTCTTTTTATCTCTAAGGTGAGGTGCATTGGTGAGTAACAAGTGTGTGAGAAGGTCCAATAACTTGCTATTTTTTATTTATCTCATCAAATTTCTGGATGAGCAGGGATACAGGAATACAAAGTCTCTATAATGTATGTATGTACGAGAGAGAGGAAACAAATGCGAGAGGAAGACTCTTGGGTTGTGAGAAGGATGTACCGACCATGGTAAAGGAGTTATCTTTACTTAGGTCCGTTAAGATATATGCGAAGCACAATGTAGGTAGTCCTCATGCACTCATACCCGATGCTCTTCTTACGCTAACGTCTTCACAAAGTATAGGTGATGACCAACTATGAGGGTGAAAGTCATTGATCTAGATGAAGGGGTTGGAGGTGAACAAGGTAACGTGGAGCCTACTATGTTTCCTAATGAAGACATCGTGGGAACTAGTGCGTCTAGACATTCTAGGAACTAAATTCATGTGCACTACATGTTTCAAGGCAACTCATGAGACATTCATTAACCCAATGACAAGGGTTGGAGAATGATAGGGTTTTACTATATTATATAAATTACTTGGTGGAAAAGAAATATTCTCCTAGAAAGTTGTCTAGGTTAGAGATACACTAGTTGAAGAAAAAGTAGGATATGCATCTGCTGCTACTGAAGAGGTGGGCATTTAAGAACAACATCTCAAGGAGCTCCGACTGAATCTCCCAACCAACAAACTACACGACCTCCTAGGGAACCAAGGAGGAAGACATCTAAGAAGACTATCATTGATAAGCAGCAGAAGCAAGCCACCCACCTGCTTTAGCACAAATAAGTTAAAAGGGCAGCCCGGTGCACAAAGCTCCCGTGAATAAGTTAGTTAATTAAAATAGCATAGACGTAGAACATGTTTTTTATTTGGATAAACTAGCATAGATGTAAAAGACGTAAACGTTGTATTATGCAAGACATACCTTTGTAGTCAGCAGAAGAATTTGGATCGATGGATTCTGATTAATAATTTTGATTATTATGTGGTTCCGTTAGGATCAATCTTGTTGTACTTTCAATGTGATCAAATTGATCATTTCTGTGGAGATAAGAGTCATTATATCTGTAGCTTCAAACTGATATTTTCTGCAGCTTCAGCTGGTTCAATCTGCAGATTTAAAGTAATAAGTTCTATAGATTCACATTGTTTAGATCTGTAACTTCAAAGTGATTAGTTTTGTAGCTTCAAATTCTTCAATCTATAGCTTAATGTCTATCTCAGTGTGTCAATCTCATAGTCTATCTTATAACATGTCAACTGAGAGTGTTGTGTAGTTCATTCAGATTGTTCAAATCTGTTGCTACCTATCCAAAACCTACTTCAAATCTTGAGACATTAATGTTCAAATGGTAGCTGAAGCATTGAAGCAATGACTTATCAGGAGACTATTCTGCTAAAACAAAACATAAAACAAGGGCAATTCATTCAAGCATTAATGAGTAAAATTCATGAACATAAAATGGATCAAATTAACTTGTAGTTTCATTTCGTCAGAAGTTTATAGTACATGAAATCTAAGCTTTTGAATCAATACATCAACTTGTTCACTAATAGAAAAGGCATATTTTGCACTAAAACAATTGAAATTGCTATTCAAAATTGCCATGAAGCATATTATGGGAAGACCAATAATGGTCACCAAAATGACACTCAACACCAAATTCGCGCACAAGATTAGCGAACCAAAAAATCGCTACCAGACCTTGACTTTCATTTTCAACTTAGAGATTTGTCCAAATAAGAAGGGGAGCCTTGGCACAACAGTAAAAGTTGTCGTCATGTGACCTTAAGGTCACGGGTTCAAGGCATGGAATCAGCCTCTTGCAAAATGCAAGGTAAGGCTGCCTACTATAGGCCCTGTGGTCCACCCCTTCCCCGGACCCCGCATAGGCGGGAGCTTAGTGCACCAGGGCTGCTCTTAGATTTGTCCAAATAAACTGCTTATAATTAGTCTTCCTCCACCCGGGGCGTCTGTAGAAGACATAGTTAGGTTGTCTTCACTCCTGGGGATGTAAAAAAACATCTCATCATGGCCATTCCAACAAAACCTTAGTGGCTGTCCAAACTGTACATTAGCTGCATTGTCGTTGATGATGAAAGGGGGAAATTGGCTATAGGGACAACAAAAAAGGAGAAAATGGAGAAAAGTAAGAAAGATGATTGTGCAAAGGGAGAATTGGATATTTATAGACAAGAACACCTCTAACCTTCACCTTCCTTGCAAGTTTAGAGATGGAGGTCAAGGGATTTAGCTAGCTACGATTCTAGGAAGAAGAAAGGGGAAAAGGATTTAACTAATTGCCAAACTAATTTTAAAACTTTTGTTTTCCTGCTACAAATTGTCAAACTTATTTCAAAAATTTTGTTTTCCTGCTACAAATAAGTTTAGCGAAAACCCTACTAATAAAATATAGCCTTGTAGACGCCGATTGGCAATTTGGAATTGTGAAAGAAGGGACCTGTGAGAGGGATGGCGTTTTTCTTAAACGAATACGTTAACACGCCTAGGAGTATGATTCAGTCATTATTTGAAAAGTTTTTATAAATTTTGTAACCGCTATTAAGTCGATGAATTCACTATTTCTGTTCCATACCATTATGGCCTTAGGACACTCAAAATTTATATGCATGATAGATTCTTCACTCTGCTCATCACAATTAGAACAATTCCTAGCAACATCTTGTTGAAGAAAATATAGATTTGAGTCGGTTGACAATCTATTGTGAAGAGCATGCCAAATGAAAAACGTCATTCGTAACCCACCATTTGCTGCCCTCCAAATCATTGTCTTTACTAAGGAAGATGGGAAGAGGTGTACTTAATAATTTCTCTTCAATATCCCCTGCCCATCATTCTCTTAAGGAGGCTTCATTTCAATTATTATTACGGAGACTGATGGGATTCACCATTTTTCATTAATGATACGTCCACTATACTCACCCAAAGGTTCTCCACACTTTGGTAGCTAGAAGTCCCACATAATATAGTGTTTCTGTTATCCTTAACTTGCCAGGCCACACGCTAATTCAATAGAGGTCTTATCTTTAACATTTCTTTTTCTTTTTTCTTTTTTTATATGAATCCGCTGCTCGGTTCTGTACTTCCATGAAAGAGTTGTTGTGAAGGTATTTTGCTACAACACGCTCTTTCCATAAGGAGAAACTGGTAGTCCCATTTAATATATTCCAACCAAATCTTGGCATGCAAGCTTGTTGAGTAATTTGCTAGCTCTTGACACCAAGGCCTCCAGTCCATTCAGGTTGACATATAACTCCCCCCATCTTTAATTATGAGAAGGTCTTTCGCTTTTATGCCCCTCCAAGAAAAGTTTTTCATAATTGAATCTTTTGTTAGTAACACTTTCCTAGGACTCTAAATGTTAGAGAGTAGAAAGGCGTGCAACAAAGGACCAATTAATTTGGTTGTAGTCCTACCATTTTAGACAAGAAAGAAGCTTTGCAAGATTGCATTTTGTTTTGAATCATAGATTTGGCTTGATTACACGAGTCCATTTTCAATGTGGAGAGTTTTTTGGACTTCTTCAATGACCATACATATACCGTTCGAAGCTTTTGCAAATAACAAAATGTCATCTGCAAAAATGATATAATTAATACCAAAATGCCCCTATTAAGGGAAAATATGTTAAGCCATCTAGCATTTTGAGGCTGTTTATTAAGAAAACCAGATAATATTTTAGCACATAAATGAATAAGGGGATAATTTCCATAAAAACTCCTACACAATTAATTAGGAGTCTAACTCAATATAGATAGAAGAAGAAGGCTGTTAAAGTTTCTTGAAGGAACTTCTAGTTTAGTTTGTTATATGCTTTGGCCATATTAAGTTGTATGGCCATTACACCCTCTTTACCCTTTTTATTCTTGATGTTGTTTATATTTCCTATCCTAATAAGATGTAATCATGAATGTGTCTTCTAGTAAGAATCTCATTCTATTGATAATAACTTCCACTAGAATCTAGCAAGCCACGTTGAGAGACTTATCGAATAAAATTTATCAAAAGTAACATGATGGTTTTCTTTTGGAATAAGAACTAAATTCATTCATTTCTAAAAGGATTTACCATGAATGTAAAGCAACTTTTATCATTGCAAAAGTATGGAATCTAAGAATGGGTCTCATTCTATTGACAAGAACTTTTGATAGAATCCTATAAATTATATTACTGAGACTTCTTGGCTAGAATCTATAAAAAAAATTCTTTCGAAACAAGAACAATATAAGTTTTACTTATTTCCAAAGGATATCTCCTAAATGGAATGCGGTCTTTTATCACTAAATTCCTATGTCTCTAAAAGAAAACTAGACTAGTTTAATAGAAGTCATGTTTTTACCAAAATAATTTGTCATTATGGGTGTTGCTCTTTAGGTATCATCTAAATAAATCTGCATTTGCAAATAAAGTTATTTTAAGTCAATTCATTTCCAGACATGACAATAAGCTACTATAAAAGCTACTATTTATATAATAGAATATAGATGCAATGTAAATCTCACTTAAATATGATTTTTGTATCTAAGTAATAGTAATATTAATATTAACATTGAATGCTAAGAAATTATGCATTTAATCTCTGGTAATAGATCTATAATCAATAAGCTCTTTGTAATGGTACATTTTATAAGAAATGAAACAAAAGATATTGTAGATCTAGGAAAGTTATTATATTCAGTCTACCCAATGCTTTATGTAGAGGTAGTTATTTAATTTTGTGTGTGTGTGTGTGTGTGTGTGTGTGTATTAAACCAGGAGGTTCTTGTAGATATCCAAAGGGTTAGAAGTAGGATGAAAATCCTCCTTTATAAGATACTATCTCTTCTTTACACCATGTGATTGTGAAGAGTCTTCTAAGAGAAATTTAGAGATTGGGGAACTAGCTACATACTAGAAGAGCCACTAATATTGTTGCCTAGGTTTATACCATCCTTATCTCATTAAACATTGTTGTCTTGTTAGGAAACATCAGGGTGTCAAAACTCAAAATGTAGACATAATACAGATTTGTAAAGCAAAGTAACTTAGCTTGACTATAATGACCCTCAATTTTTGGCTATTTTCCAAAATTAGAATTTAATTCCATAAAAATTGAGTTTCATGAAAATGACCTCATTGTAATTCAAAAATTGGACTTAAGACTATCAAATTTGAAATGTACACATCGATACAATTCCAACAACATTAATTTTGCGTGAAACGGAGATCGGGGTGGAAAATCCAAAAGTTTTACAATTTTAGAGGGGGTTAAAATTGATAACGGCACACCCTCCATTTGTCTATTGTGGGATGTGGAGAATGAAAATGGGATTATTCAGGGAAAGGAATGCAAGGGAGGGAAAACGCTAGAGACCTGTGCCCCATTCTGCCAGATTTTCCTTTCCCCGGCTTCGGCATAACTCCCTTCCCTATTGGGTTTTTCGACAACCGTTCCCCTCCCTGAAATTTCCCCTTTTTTGGGCAATAAAAGAAACCCATATCGGGTTTGCTTCCTACATCTTTTCCCTCTCACCAGAGTTGATTGAAAATTGGGTTGGGTTTTTCACCTGCGTCGGCACCTCCCCTCTCTCCAGTGGCAATTGAAACCCGGATTGGGGTTTATCTTCAGGTGGCAGGCCTAGTATGCCGTGCACATAGTCCAACCAAGCATCTGTTCCCCCTCCCCTTGTTCATTAGCGATTACAGAGAACTGATTTCCCCCGACATTGGCATCCCACTCCTCCTTTCTCTTTTCCTGTCAAATCCCCCATTTCCCCTCTTCGATTGGGTTCCTTGGCAGCGCAGCCATCTAGACATGCTGGAGCACACAGGCTGGCCACAAACTCGATTTTCCCTTTTCCCCTTATTTTTCCACCACTAGCTCAGCAAGGCCATGGGAGGGCCGATGAGCCAGGACCCATTTTCCCTTGTTTTCCCACTTGTGATCAGGCTCAGACAGTGACTTTGGCACAACCACTGCCGACCACCTCTTCCTCTGTTTCTCCTTTCATCTACCAAGTCAAGGTGAGTTGACTCGAGGAGTCAACCTATTCCCTACTCGTTTTGGGTACCAAGTTGACCCAATACGTCCTATTACACCCTTGAACTTCAATCTTCGATTCTGACCAATCTAGGAAGGATTTCAGAGATTCAAGATCACCCTCACTATCCTTGTAACACAAGGAATAAAACCCATCTTCCTAATTGTTGATCAAGGAAAATTCAACCATCAATTTGATCAAACCATTAATAGATTTGATCAAACCATTAATAGGACTTCAAATCGTGTGATCTGAGATGATTTGATGTTATTTTTTATTTAAATAATGTGTTATAATCCTTATAAAGTGTTGATCAAGATCCATGCAAGATATGTTGGATTTGAAGCATTTATAAAGATGATTTAGCCAATCTTGATCAATGGCTTAGGTTAACTAAAGATTCAGGTATGAAAAAATTGGATCAAATTCAATGATCCATACCGCTCAGATTTATTTAATTGGATTATTTAGCTAGAATAACTAATTTTTTTATTTAATTTGGGTTGATTGGGTGGAGAATTGTAACTAGATCAGCATGGATATTTGAGATCGGGCACATTTGAGGCTATCAGTTGACGATCTGGCCAAGCAGATAGCCGGATGTCATTCAAATTGATTTGTACAAGATAAGATTACTATCTTAGCTATTTGATTGGTTGATTTGACCGGAATTAGATATGATTGAGCATGAATTTCATGGAATAATGCTCGATTAGTTGATTAAATGATAAGTTACCTGATATTGATATGATCTAAGCATGATAGCTCTATAATATATGATGACACAATTAAGAAGAGAGATCAAATATTTATTGGGGGCTCGATTTAGTGTGAATTGAATCATTAACCAACTAGGGCAGGGCCAACTTGAGACACCATGATTGTAAACCATTAGATTTATTGAAACATTATATATTGATATATGAAAATAAAATATTAATGTATAATTAAAGAATCTGTGACACCCCTAGTTTTCTAAAATCTTTTTTCAATACATATATTAATAGTAAAAAAATTATTATTACAAAATAGGCAGGATCCCTAAAATAAAACTCAAATATTTAGAAATTTTGCGCAGCGTCAAGATAAAATACCCCATAAGGAAAACCCTAAGGATCATTGACACCCCAAAACTACAATGCTTAACCAAATCACTTTCAGACACATTAAGCATGCTCAAATATAAAACCACGAGAAATTATGCAAACTGCAAAGAGACAATGATAATAAAAGTCTCAAAGCTCCAAGGTCCATCCAAAATCACCACATCATCCATATGTAAGTGTATGCACACTATACTATGGTATGGGTCTAATATATCAAAATATACAAATATTTAAATAGAGTACCAAAAGTCTGATACCAGTATAAAGACAGACACTACTATGTCTCCGAATACAAAAAGTATAGAGTCCTCAGGTCCTTGTCCAAATCTGTGCTAGTCCACCTTCTTCCCTCTTTGACTGTCGCGCTCCAACTCTGAGGCCTTGCAAAACAAAGCAATGCTTGAGTAGGTGATTTACATTCAATATAAAGCGATAAGAAATAATGTGGTACAAAAACCTCAGATTCATACGATGAATAATATACCAAATCCATGATATAACTAAGGCAACATAAGTCATGGTGTCAGGACATGCAAAATCTGAAAAGATATGCAAATACAAGTAAGCCATAACCACGTGAGTCTATATCCAAAGAATAATATAAATGCATATCAAAAGCATTGAAACATCATACATGGTCAAGCCCTATGAGTGTCTCAGGTACACTTACGGCAACGTGGGGTCAACTCTCAATATTATCCGCTTTCACCTTTTCACCCACAACAGGGCACTTAGGCACTTACGGAAAGGCACATTTCACTTCTGCTTTGACCTTTCACCCTTTCACCCACAAGGGGCACTCAGGCACTCATGGAAAGACGTGTTTCATGCCCGCTTTCACCCTTTCACCCACAAGGGGCACTCAAGCACTCATGGGGGAAGAGGGATGCATCCCATCCCAAGCTCAATAGTCTCAATCGTCAAGGCATAGAGACTCCCATGTGTCAAACATCTCAATAGCCAAAGCAATGTAATTGAAATATGCCAAAAACAGTCCGTAAAACATATGCAAGGGAAGTAGCATGCATATCAGTAATACTTACTGAAAATTATCGCATGTTGCATGATAGGGCATACAAACCTATGCCTCAAAGTTTCAATCACTAAGTCATGATTTGAGAAATTATGGAAAATCGCAAATGAAATCACCTACCTCGATAATGCTATACTCTAATCAGGTACGTAAGCGATATCAAGTCGTACACCTTGGCATACCTGTCACATCATAAGTCATCATTGATTGTGAAGGTTCTCATTTTCATCATGAGCCCTAAAATTTCTATTTGTCTAGTGTGTCACATGTATCTTTATGATCACGTATCGATCTGACGGTCAAATCACTCTTGATCAGCATATCCTAAGGTAGTTGCTCAGATCGATCATCATGATTAATTTTTTGTGACAATTTTATGAGATCTGCCCTTCAAATCTCCCAGATCATCTCATGTTTGATGTGTACAACCAAAGTTTAAAGCCTGATCATATATTGATCGGCTTGATCTAAATCATCTAATAGTATTTAGTAGTTTGGCTATTAAAAAGTTACTCTAAACTAGATTTTTATCTTAAAACTAGGTCAGCCTTATTTAGACGATCACAACGCCTCTTTCGGATAGTGATTTGGACCTCTATAGCTCCTAGAATCACGTTTTTTATGAATGGACGGTCAAAAACTCTCAAAATCGGGAAAAAGGGCCCGCCGTATGTGCGACACGTGTGCTGCACACATGCCATTCGTGCACGCATGTTCGCTGCACTCGTGGTGTGTGCGCATAGCACCGCGCCGTCCCGCGCTTGGTGCACGCATGCCGCACAGCACGTCTTGTGTGTGGCACGCGCATGCCGCACCCCATGGCATAACGTGTGTTGTAATAATAAAATTTTTGAAATTAATATATGTATTGGAAAAAGATTTTAGAAAACCCGGGGTATCACAGAATCCAACTTAAATAATTTGGATTTTAAGGGTGACTTGGATTGATATGTATCCAAGTGATGAGATTGTGGCGAATTAAGCTATATTGGAGTCCGACTAATTTGAGAGGTACAGATGAATGGTTCTCCATATGAGGTAGGTGACTACATTTAGTATCCCAGTGATTTTATAAATTATGATTGTTCACTTGACAGCCTTATTCACATGGTAAGTTTGATGTATGGATATGTATGCCAACCTTATGATTCTCCTGAGATTATCATTTAGCATATGTTGTTGATGTTTATACTATCTTTTTTATTTACATGATTCATGCACTGTTCTTGATACATTGAATGTTGCATCGTTTTGGATTATTTGAAGATGTTATACATGAATTTTTTATGCATGATTTTCGATACATTAAGATACCTTATTGACTTGATTTTATTGAGGATGATTATGCATGGATTTCTAATACTCAATTTTGGATTTTTGTTAATTTATGATAGGTGTTTTTGCTCAATGAATGCTATGCTGGAGGGTTGTAGGGTTGGTCACTCGTCTTCTGAGTTTACATATTATAAACACCCACCCTAATATGTAGGCAAATTGCATGCGATTTGTGGTAATCATGGGCAAGCCACCCACGCACGTTTAACCGACTCCCATGCCTCGTTGGATAGTAGTCTCCCATTTCGGTATCGAATGCAAGCGGCAGTGTTTTATACACTGGAGTGGTTGCCGTTGCAGCATAGCGATCCAAGCACTTATTCCGTGTGCACATGTAGTTACAAATATATCTTGATGGTTATGCCCCAAATGCACCCATAGCTTGACGACGCATCCTCAGGGTAAAGCCTATGTGGGCGGGCCTACGGGCTGAGCGAACTGCCTAGTAAGTGAGTTACAAGTGAGGAATCTAGAGGGTTGGTATGAGCACTCATGACCAAATATGAGAGTGTGGTGGGACACTCGAGAGACATGGTTGGTTTGCATGCTCTATTATTCATTATATGCATTCATGCTTTGATATGATGGATTTGATGGTATTTGATTCTACTAGTTACATAAGCATGCATTATTCATGTTATGTATGCTATGGTATTTGGTTATGATTCTTCTACATTTTATACGCTGAATCATATCTTCATCAGTTATTATATTTGATTCTGACTCCTTATTCATGTATTGTATCATTTTTTGATATCTGATGATTCAATTTTTATATGAATGTTTCATATCCATGAACTTTATCAAAAACTTAGATCTTTATACGTCATACTACACATTTTTTAAATTAATATTAAATGTGGTCACCTACACAAGCATTTGCATGCTGATGCATTGCTTTAGTTTGTAATGCCTCAGATACAGAGAGAGGCAGCAGGTATGACATGCAAACAGAGCAGCATGGGCATTGGCAACCTTCAGATTGGCAACCATTCAGTGAGGTATAGAGGATATTCCATAAATGGATAAGGTTTATTTGAAACCTTACCTCAGTTATTATTTATGGACTATATATGTGTATAATTTACATTGTGACTTGGATGCATGGATGTATTTATGTTGGATATGATGGCTGTGCATGGACAGACCCTAAGGAATTTGATCAATCCTTTTTTCTATCATTAAACCCATGTTTGAATTGAAACTGAGATACTGATGATGCAAGTTCTTCCCTTCGGAGAAATATTTTCCATCCGGAAAGAGGAAAAAACGGAGTCTTTGTTTAAAGAAATGCGTTGAGAAAGGGCAGATGTATTGAACCTTTCAATGAGATGGTGCTTTTTCAAATCTCTCAAAATGGAATCTGTTCCAAACATATATGCCATGGTTCCTTACTTCGACAGGGTGTAAATATCTAAATTTAACCCTTTTAGATACTTTTTCAAACCCATTGCTGATACTAAGTAGCAGTCAAAATTTGTATCCATTTTTCATGATATTATACATGGATCAGATATATCACGGCCAATTCCTCAGAAAAAGTTGTGGGCGATTCTTCCACAATAGAATCTGATAAGTGAGATTTCGAGTAAGTGTTTAAAGAATCTTCTTCTGTCTAAAGAAATGATTCATTGAAATAATGAGTCACCCGTTCCATTGATATGGACACATCTGAGATCACCAAATGCTAGGGAGTTCCTCTATTCAATCCTTTTCCTTCTTCTTGTTGCTGGATATCTCGTTCATATACATCTTCTCTTTGTTTCCCGAGCGTCTAGTGAGTTACAGACAGAGTTAGAAAAGATCAAATCTTTGATGATTCCATCATACATGATTGAGTTGCGAAAACTTCTGGATAGGTATCCTACATCTGAACTGAATTCTTTCTGGTTAAATAATCTCTTTCTAGTTGCGCTAGAACAATTAGGAGATTCTCTGGAAGAAAGACGGGGTTTTGCTTCTGGCGGCAACATGCTATTGGGTGGTGGTCCTGCTTATGGGGTCAAATCAATATGTTCTAAGAAGAAAGATTTGAATATCAATCTCATCGATCTCATAAGTATCATACCAAATCCCATCAATCGAATCACTTTTTTGAGAAATACGAGACATCTAAGTCGTACAGGTAAAGAGATCTATTCATTGATAAGAAAAAGAAAAAACGTGAACGGTGATTGGACTGATGAGAAAATAGAATCCTGGGTCGCGAATAGTGATTCGATTGATGATGAAGAAAGAGAAATCTTGGTTCAGTTCTCCACCTTAATGATAGAAAAAGGATTGATCAAATTTTCTTATCCACCATGGGCATATATGTTTTCATCGAGTATTATATTTGATTTGGATGGATGGGCATGGAGACTAAGTCTCCTAAGTGTTGTGTCATGTCATTGTACTTATCAAGTACTTATTGTATCGCATATGTTATGTGCGATGGTCCAAAATACAGAGGAGATTCTATCAAATTTTTTGTAGAACTGAGGATATCATTTTACCATTAAATCTATAATTTTGTTGTTGTATGACTCTTAGGATTTTGAAAGAAATGCTTTTTATTTGAGTTTTGTTTTTGGTCGATTTAAAAAAATCAAAGTTTTAAAACAGGGATCTCGACACATTTTAAAAATTGTTATTATTCTATGGTGAAAAAACTAGAGTGACACATTGTCCTAGACGAGCATCTGCTAAATGTGAATGATGAAGCTAAGTCATTGAAAAAATTAAAAGAAAATTTTAAAACTTAGTAGAAAAAGACAAAGTCCTATGGCATAATGGGGAACTGACTCAAAACTCTTTGATTCCACCAAGTTATGCAAAATGCAGTGAGTTTTGATATTTTGGAAAATAGAAAGATTTTTCCTTCTTCGAATGGAAATAAAAATAATGGAAAGATTATTCATGTTTAATGACTTATCGCCTGCTATTGGTAGTCAAGAAACACGAAAAATTTGTTCAACATATATTAGTATCGCAAATATTCTATTTTCAAGGCTGCAAATAGCAAGGAACAACCTTAAGATGTAGTTGGTAGCAGACATCATGGCACCTCTCCTCATTACATCTGGATGGATGTAAGAAATGACACTTTATCTTTATTGGGAGATTTCAAGTAGATATAGGAAAATGGATATTTTTTAGGTAGTTTGTTTCATAACTCTAACAAAAGAAAATGGATTTCTACTTAAAAGTCTTTACTAAATGAAGTATTGGTATATTAGTCATTAAATATCAACTAATGACTAACAAGTGTTATTGTAAGTGTAGAGACCTTGAACCGTCGTTTAACATAATCAAATATAGTGACAAGTCATCGTTTAGATGGTAGAATTTTAAATACTTAATTCTACCAAAATTTTGATAATCTCCTCTATTTTTCAAACTTACACATTTAATGCATAGTGCGATTCACCTGATAAATAGTATAATAGTTCTCAAATGTCTATAGGAGACTCAGTCTCCACAAAATTTGATATAATAAATTTACTATAATTCCTATTTTTTTTAACTTGACGTTCTAACTGAATATCATGCACACACCATCAACTTAAATATATACAGAAGGTTAGAAACATATTCATAGGGTTAGTCATTAGATAATACAGCACAGCTCATGCTCATCACCAACATATGTATACAGTACAAAATATGACTGCATTGGCTAGTCAGGCTTCATTCATTTCCAACAAGTGCATTGCCTTTGTTAGCTTGACTGGTACCTAAAAAATAATAAAATGAGCTACGAAGCCCAGTAAGGAAAAAGAACTAAACTCATGCATATCCTATCATTCTTGTTGCGCTTAGCTTAACTCCGTATTCATGTCCAACAATAGAACATTCATTTCAATTTCAACAAATTATTAACCATGCCATTAACATATAATATTAGGTATAACATATTGACATCTAATCAAAATTACAATTTATGATAAATTCAAACTGTAAGATAATAAGCATAGTATTCAGATAAAATCGTATAAGAATGTATTTTATTTTACTATTTCCTCAGCAATAATAAATAAGTATAACATCATGACACTAATCAAGTAGTCATCTCCCTCAAGGTTTATCATCTTGAGCGTCTCACTATAAATATCATATATAAACAATTAGACCCTCAAGATTTACTAGCTTGGGCGACTCCACATGATTCCAAGGAACTAGGTAGCTCTTTTCCTCAGGGTTTATCATCTTAGAATGCTCCAATGTCAAGTTCTCTTAAGATTTATCATCTTCAGTGACTCTGCCATAGTTGCAATCAACTAGGTAGCCCTTTCTCTTAGGGTTTACCATCTTGGGAGAATCAATGTCTGACAGCTCATCCCTCGGGATTTACCATCTTGAGCGGCTTCACCGTAATCCCAAAAGACCTAGTAGCCTTTTGCCTCAAGGTTTATTATCTTGAGAGGCTCAATACCTCACATCCCATCTCTCAGGATTTACCATCTTGGGCCACTCCAATGTAATTCCAAAGAACCATGCAGCCCTTTCCCTTAAGGTTTACCATATTGGAGGCTCAATAAACAATAAGCCATTCCTCAGGATTTAACATTTTGAGTGACTTCACCTTAGTTGCAATCGACCAAGTAGCCCTTCCATCAGGGTTTATCATCTTGGAAGGCATCACCATTGTCTACTAGGAGGCCCTCAAAGCTTACTATCTTGGGATTGACACAATTTATTATAATTAACATAATCATAATAGTTAAGCATGGTTAATTAGAGTATCACATGATCATTTCAATAAGTAATTGCAATTCATATTATCCATACAATCAACATGATAATTTATATGTTCTATACACTCATAGTCTTAATTATAAAGTGAATAAATCAACAAGAATTTAAGGATAAAAAAGGGTTTAGGGTTCTTACATGTGTTTGAAGTACAACTCACAAATCAAGTTCTAAGTAAATTTCATAATTTTATTCAATTTACTATAATTACTTTTAGATCTCTACTCATAATGTCATTAATCTAACCTCTGATTTCTAGATTGATGATTAGGACACCAATTGGTCACTATCTACTTAGATCAGCACCATTGGCCTCTAATCAACGGTCTAGTTCGATTCAATACATTTAGAGGTTTCAATTCACATTATTAAAGGTAATTTGTTTAGCAATTTGATAATTTTAACCATAATCTATAGTCTAATCACCTTTCCTAACATTCAATCATTGCCGATCAAGTTTTGGACAGTCAAATCAAACTTTGCATTAACTAGTTTATAATTGGTCTATTATTTTTTGTTATAATTCATTACTGATATATAATTAAAGTCATAAATTACATGGATCTACCTTTTGATCTTGTTTTTAATAGTTAGATGTGAAGATTGAGGTTTTCCCTATGCACTACCTACTTTTTTGATAATAAAAAAAAAATGCATCAATTAAATTAATCTTTAATCGAAGATCCACTGTTTAAGGATGAAAAGATTAGGCATGAATTATTCAAATCCCAAAAACTTCTATTTCTATGGTCTCACTGAAAAGAGTCACTGTCGCAGAAGAAGATGATCGAATTATGATCATTGCTGACGACATACACAGTATGAAAACTCCACAAATTTGCACAAAATTGTTTAGAATTTCATGAATTAGAGTACTATCTAGTTTTTCTCTACAAATTCTACTAGAATCATGGGTTTTTGGCTGAATTTTATCTAACATTTTAAAGTTGCCAAATTTAATATATATTTTTTCAATTTTCAACGTCATTGCTTAATGGATCTTCATGAAACCAAAGGGGTTTCACTTAGAATCATATGGGAAACAAGGTCAACAATTTGGATCATTAATCCAATACCATTTTGCCAACTGTGTTTTTCAATAGTTGGCTTCCTCTGTGGGCTTTCTATAAATCACCAACGATGATGGTTAATTGCCAATGAGAAGGGAACAAACAAAATGAAAAGAGAGGAAAGAAGGGAACTGGGTGACCTAACTACCATTGGTTGATATGTTCTGGGTAGGAGGAGGTGTTGCTGTAGGGACTTGTTGCAAGCAAGATCTTGGCATCAGTTGATGACCTACGACGAGGAGAAGAGGAAGAGGGATGATAAGGGAGGTGCAAGGATTATCCTGTGAGGAAGGTGATGACTAGAGGAGGAAACAATCCTAGGGAATCCCAGAGAAAGCCTGTCACAATCTAGAAAACATGGGTTTTTTTCTTGCTTCCAATCTCCTACAAGTAGAAGGTGCTGATTCCACGTGGTGAGTCTGACTCCCATGTGCAAATTCGCTTCTCAACTCATTATATCAGAACAATCAACACAAAGGGGTGCCATTAACAAGTTAGATCCCCTTTTTCATTTGTAAAACTTTTGAATTTTTACCTTTCGATCTCCATTTTATGCGTTCTTAGTGTCTTTTTATTTATTTTAAAATTTGTTAATTTTTTTATATATAAATTTCAATTTAAAGCAAAATTGCTTGAAATTTGTTATGAATATAAAGTGAAGTTTCAAGTCATTAAATTCTTAGTAGTATACACAATTCAACAAGCTTTGGAATTTTCAAATTACCCAAATTCATGCCCAATGGAGACTTAAACTCATGTGGAGCCCATCTACTCAATCCAGCCTTGTTTGTCCTATTTTACTAAATTTGAGGACATTAACAAGTTAATTACCTTTTTACCCTAATCTTAGGACACAGGTGTGAGAGTAAGAATCATTTTTCCCAAGAAGTCCTCACAGTCATCTTTCAACTATTCTTCGTCATCTTCAAGGCCTTATCTTGATTAGGGGTCAACTGTACGAATCTTGTTCCTCCATTCATCTCTATCGAGTGTCATTGTTTTATAAGTCCAAGAACTTTTAAATATTTTCTCATGACTTATAACCACATCCCTTTGAGCCCTCCCCTTGCCCTTCTAGAGCTTTCAACTTAGATTGCTTTTCTCTTTCTAACCGGTATTGTTTTTTGGTATCCATTAGATATCTCTAAGCCATCTAAGTCTACCTTTAACTCATCTTATTACCTATTAGCATTACTCTTAAATTTTCTCTCATATTTTCATTTCTAATTTTATCCTTTCATATGTTACCACTCATCTATCTCAACATTCTCATTTCAGTTACGCTCATTCTATGTACTTGTTGTTCCTTAATAGTCCTACATTCACTCTAATCTGTAGAACATGACTAGCCTTACAATTATCCTCTAGCATTTTTCTTTTAGTTTGGGTGGCACCCGCTAATAATACAAAACTCTAGAGGAATATCTCCATTTATTCCAACCTCCTTAAATTCTTTGGTAATATTGAAAAGTAGTCTTTTGAGAGTACTTCTAAAATTTATTAATCTCTTTGCTCTCAAGAACTATTGATCTCAAATATCGAAAAGTAGTCTTTTGAGAGTATGTCTAAAATTTATTCCATATACTTTGTCTTTATTTGGCTAATTTTAAATTCCTTAGATTTTATATCATCTATCAACAACTCTATCTTTATATTTATGGCCTCCCTTATCTTATCAACCAAAACTATACCATTTGCAAATATTATGTACCATAGAATCTCATAGTATAGATGTTTCATTAACTCATCTATAACCAACGAAGAGTTATGGGCTCAATCTTAATTCTTGTTGCAATTGGTAATGGGAAAATCACCGATTTTTCCGCTAATAGTCCTAACATTTGCTAACACTCCTTCATACATATCCTTGATTATGTTTATGTATCTACGTGAAACCCCTTTCTCTCCCAACATTAACCATACTAACTCTTAAGGTATCTTATCATAAGCTTTTTTCAACTTAATAAAGACCATGTATAGGTCCTTTCTCTCCTTATATTTCTCTATCAATTGTCTAAGGAAAAAAAATAGCTTTTAAGGTAGACCTCTCAAACATGAAACTAAACTAGTTTCTGATATACTTGTCTCATGTCATAATCTCTTATCAATCACTCAACTATTATTGTCTCTTTATATTACGTAAATATTCAATTTACTTACACTATATACCCAATGGACCTACCTTTTGGTAATATGAACTATTCCTCTTATTGCCTATACCATTGATGAGTCGTTCCCAATGGATTAGATACTTCGGATGATCCTACCATTCTTTTATCTTATGTTTTTTTGAGTTCTACTATTGATGTTACGAAATACCTTAGAAAAACCAATGGCACTTTAGATCATCCATAATGAGACAATTGAAAGTGTGTAATATTGTGGGATAACCCATCCACACAAAAATGATTAATATGAACAGCTGAGATCATTAAAAAAAAACTAGGGCACGCTTGTGGTTTTACCAAGTGAGTCTGTGGCATTAGTCCAATGGGGGTGTGCGTGAATATCATTTCGTTATGAATATATAAAAATGTAAATCCAACATTCAGATTGTTCAAAGAGACTATGCAGGATCTACTAAACATTTTATATAGGTAAATTGGTTATTTAAGTAATATAAATAGATGATATTGGACGTCAAGGCAAAATTTTCTTTAAAATCAAACTTGTTAGCCTTTAATTGATATTTAAGGACCAATAAGTCAAAACTTCATTTGGTAGGAACTTTTCTGGCAAAAACCCCAAAAGAAATAGCAAGCAACGAAATGGCTCTTGATCCATGGATCATTCAATTGCTGGACTGTTGTAATTATCGCATCACCAAGTATGATGTATCTCATCATCATAGTATTAATCAGCTTGTATGATCGGTTGTTTATGGGTCTTAACAAGTAAAGCTCATTTGTCTTGGCTGACAGTTTTTGGTCCAAGTCACTGCCACATGCGACAAGTACCGCATGATCGACATCTCTCCCATCATTGTCGTACGATCGCAACCATCCACCAACATGTAATCATGGCCAGCCTCACATATGTCAAATTCAGCTGGCGGTTTGACAATGGGAGAGATAGAACTTTCAGTTTCATCGGGACCATTAAATCGTCCCGCCCGATGCCGGCAAGATCCTCTTCCCATTTTTATTATTTTTTTAATATTGAAAGCTTGCTATTTTGGGTCCTGAATTGCTCTTTTTTCTCACCAATCCTTTCCATATTCCTAACTAACCAAGTTTTTTCGACTAATATCGTATGTTATCCATTGATTTTTCTGCACTTAAATGAATACAATAAATCAATGGAAGGAAGTAAAGTTGGAGAGCTGCTGAGTTTGATAGTAGTTCAGTTTGGTAATCTGTCGTCACCACTTCATTAATAATTAATTAATGACCGTTCATTGAAATAAGATTTTCCATCCATAAAAGTGATGAATAACAAGATGTTGCACAAGGAAACCATCAAGATTATTATGGCCATTCCCTACATGCTACCACATCTAAATTAAGTCCTTGATCTCCCACAGCCAACTTTCACAAGCAAGATTTTCTTTTAGTGACTTTCCTTATATTTATAGTCACGTGGTTCATGGACATGGCATGTTCTTTGTATTACTGTGGATTTTAAGTGCGTGACCATCTGGTTTTATGGGAGGGGTTCCACATCTAAAGCCTTCAATGTAACCAAGGCTTCTTTTGACACTTTTCCTGAATTATTTTTGGGTATGTTTGCTGTCCAGCCTACCCTATAAATGAGCTATTAACTGTTCGTTTTGTGTATTTGTGTTCTTATTAGCGAGAAACGGCACAAGTGGCGGCTATTTCAGTGAACCAAGACTATTTTTAAGCAGTGCAAGTGGGGGCTACTTCAATGAACCAAGACGTACAGTTAGTTTTTTGGCGTTCGTATTGATGGACCCATCATCTAACAAGCTCCCACGTCAAATGATCCTAACCTTCATATGCGTATGGATAAGATTTAGAAGAGCTATTTGTCCATATTAGCAGTAAGGTATCCGAATTTGAAGCATCACCTCGGATTTTTCCGGCAGAATCTGTCCATTGTACAACAATGTTTCTCAAAGAAATGGTCTGGACTTTGGATGGATACAAGTTGGATCCTTAATGTAGAATGCAATAGGCAATTGTGACAGTCGGCCCTGCAAAAAGCCGCCTAGCACAGTTCGTCTTAGGCAACAAAATGCCCATGTGATTGGTTGGAGGTGAACTTTTCGTAACTAGGAACATTTAAAGTAATTTAGGAATTATAATATAGTTTTTAGATGATTGGCTTCATAACTCTTTACTTTTAAAACAGTATATAAATCTCCAATGGTTAAAAAAATCATGTGATTTGGACAACCTTACATTGGAATGCTTAATAAGTCATATAAGCAATGTGCATTAACTTGGAAGTAAGTAGCCTAGAATGGCAGGATCTTCAAGGCAGAGGAGATTTAAATGGGTCCTATAGTAGTATCATATGAACGGTCTTGATCATTCATTGGTGGGTTTCCAAAGAACAACATCCTCAGCCATTCATAGAAGAGAAGGAAGAAGAACAACATCTAAAATTTAATCAACGGAAAGTGTGCCTAGCACTTCATCTGGCTAAATATGAGCAAGTGAATCTATACATGGTCGACGCTTCACATCCTCAACTAGAATCAATGCTTCGGGCATCCAACCACACTCAGCCATCCATATAACTGACAGTAGTCCACACTCAACCATCGCAATTGTTCACGTTAAAACCCCTGTAATTTCCATGCGTTGTTAAAATCCCGAGCCCAGTTGTTTGGAAGAGGTGGGTGGCAGCTACGACTAATAATTTAAAGAAAGGGTGCCATTAGTAAAAGATAGGGGCCAAAATCAAGTAAACAAGGGCGAAAAAGAAATCCAGCTAAGGGGGCGTTGGTAACGTGAGAGCTTCATTTAACCGACCCAGCTGCCCCCATTCATTGCCGCTCAATAGCCTTTAAATTCCCCTCCAAACTTGCAACTCTTCTACCCCACATCAAAACAACAAACACACAGCGGAAAACACACTTCCTTCTTCTCCTCGCCGGAAAACAAGATGCCGTCGGAGCCCTTGCCGGGGTTTTCTAACTCCATCAAGCTCAAATATGTCAAACTTGGATACCAGTATCTCGTCAACCATTTCCTAACCTTCCTTCTTGTTCCCATCATGGCCGGAATTGCTCTTGAAATTATCCGATTAGGCCCCGACGAAGTCGTCGCACTTTGGAACTCTCTACACTTTGATCTGGTCCAGATTTTATGTTCATCTTTCCTCATCGTCTTCATAGCAACCGTTTATTTCATGTCAAAACCACGTCCGATTTATCTAGTTGATTATGCGCTTTACAAACCACCGTTTACCTGCCGTGTTCCTTTTGCAACGTTCATGGAACACTCAAGATTGATCAATCCAAATGATCCCAAAAGCGTTGATTTCCAGATGAGGATCCTGGAAAGATCAGGGCTTGGAGAAGAAACTTGTATTCCTCCTGCAAACCATTACATTCCTCCTAACCCCACCATGGAAGCTTCAAGAGGTGAAGCCCAGATTGTTATTTTCTCAGCCGTTGATTCTCTGCTGCAGAAAACTGGGATCAAAACGAAGGATATCGATATACTTGTACTAAATTGCAGCATGTTTTCACCTACACCGTCTTTGTCCGCTATGGTGGTGAATAAATACAAAATGAGGAGCAACATAAGGAGTTTTAACCTTTCAGGCATGGGTTGTAGTGCTGGGTTGATATCAGTTGACCTAGCCCGCGATCTATTGCAAGTCCATCCAAATTCGTTAGCTTTGGTGATCAGCACTGAGATCATCACACCAAACTGGTATGCTGGAAAACAACGATCCATGTTGCTTCCCAACTGCCTGTTCCGCATGGGGGCCGCAGCAGTTCTCTTATCCAACCGTCGCAAAGATGGCCGTCGTGCCAAGTACCGTCTCATCCACGTGGTTCGCACCCACAAGGGGGCGGATGACAAGGCGTACCGATGTGTCTACGAGCAAGAAGATCCGCAAGGGTTCTCCGGCATATCACTGTCAAAAGATCTCATGTCGATTGCCGGAGAAGCGTTGAAATCCAACATCACGACGATCGGACCGTTGGTTCTGCCCGCATCTGAACAACTTCTGTTTTTGTTCACACTCATCGGTCGGAAAATCTTCAACCCGAAGTGGAAGCCATACATACCGGACTTTAAACAAGCTTTCGATCACTTCTGCATCCACGCAGGTGGACGTGCAGTTATAGATGAGCTTGAGAAGAACCTCCAGCTTTCCGCCGAACATGTCGAAGCATCCAGGATGACGCTCCATCGTTTCGGAAACACTTCGTCGTCGTCTTTGTGGTACGAAATCAACTACATAGAAAGCAAGGGAAGGATGAGGAAAGGTGACCGTGTATGGCAGATTGCATTTGGAAGCGGGTTCAAATGCAACAGTGCTGTATGGAAGTGTAACCGGACTATTAAGACTCCGGCAGATGGACCCTGGGTGGACTGTATCCATAACTACCCGGTCCATATCCCCGACGTAGTCAAGTTGTAAGGTTGGATCACAGCAGTACGAATCACGAGAATCCATCAAGGACGTGGTCAAGCTCTACACTTAATACTTCTTTCTACATCATTATGTCCTCGGTCCTGGTCTAGACTTCTTTCCGCTCTCAACCATTCGAATTTATTTCTTCTCATAAAATCATTTTCTTTCACCATTTTAAAGAATGCTTTTATCTATGGTCCGCATTTAGAGAGAGTTGCAGAAGTGGAAGGAGAGCTGGGGAGAAGCTTCTTACCTTTCTCTCTTTAAGAGGGGAGAGCGATATGTTTGTTTGGTGGTGATTTTATTTTCTCTTTTGACGGCCTGGACGCTAACAGCGTGGGGTCCATGTGATTGGTCGTGTATAAGGAAATTGATGTCTCTGTCATTCACTGTCTTCACTCTATGTTGTCATTTCTTTCTCTTGCACAATGATATAGGGTTCACTAAATGTGGCACTATTTCCTTCTGTCTGAAGCCCCATAAGAGCTTTGACGTCACTGTTTCTGTGGAGCCGTGACGGTGCTTTATATCACAGCCGAAGCTTTTTATGGTTGAGTGATGACGATGTTCATGTTTATTGAGACATCCCTCGTATTTATTGAGAAATCACAAGCTGCGTTGATGACCCCACTCTAGCTAGATGAACCTAAAAAAATGATATTATCATACTAAATTGTTCGTGTGAAGAAGTTAACCATTTAGGCAATGTATCTTTTACTGGTTAGAGTGAGATATTAAGGTACGTATATATGATGTAGCTAGTATTTGGCGGACCATATAAGACATCACTGTAAAATGATGATCATGCTATCTGTGCGACACTTTTGCGACAGATGGGCCAGTACCGACCCCCACATTGGCCGGTTAAAGTGACTTTCTTCGCAATCTAATAGACATAAATGAATAGCTAGAAGTAGAATCGTTCAACTCTGTTGATTATGGATAAACAACACATCATAGTGGGTCTTATAAAAATGCAGCTTGCATATTCTTCTGAATCTTAATTGAGGTTAAGAAATTATATGGGGCTCTTGTTGGGGATAAATTACCTCACAAGCACCTAGTCCGGCATGGTGATTTTGTGAGAAATTCAGACGGATAATAAGAAGCGCTTCAAGCTCTGCCATGCCAAATTAAGCTCACTTAGAGCACAATAGTCTGCACGATATTTCTGAAAAGTTCATGTTAACAGCAAACAGGTACTTAACCCACCTGAACCACTCAAAATTTCCACTCTTTAAAATAATCTATAATTTAACACGTGATTTTAGTATCCATAGACGTGGGTATGTGATGCATACCCTTCACCTTGCCACCGTCTAGATCGATGCTCCAGATTGTCTACACGGCTTAGCGTTGTATTAGTTTTATTCAGAATATCTAAATTATCTAATGAAACGGGTACCAAGTCGTAGTACAGCCAACCAGATTGATTGACTGATCGTCCAATTTTACCACGATGATCTCTGACTGTTGACTGCTAAATGTTCCTGGATTTGCTAAGATCGGGCATTAACCAATCTTAGACGACCAAAATTAAAAATGTCTTATCTATTGGCGGAGTTCAAGTGAAAAAGAGGGTTTTGAAACAAATACCCATGTCTATGATTAATTATCATTAATCCATACATTGCATTGATGCATTGCGTGTATCGGATTTCTATTTTTTCCGAATTATGTTACAATGCACTACATCACCTACACTGATAGATGAATTTATAAATTTACTATTTACCTACCAGCATGATAGAGCAATTTCACTTATAGAGAGATGAGAGGTTGTCAAACCCTAAGTTTTAGATGTATTGAGCGCAACATTGTCAAGTACCACGAACAAACAGGTTTTGCTTAAAAAATACAGGGACAACATTTATAAGCGTACACCCATCCGCAAAGACAGCAGAGTAGAGCTTTAGCGTGGAGGGCTGAGGTAAACATCTAAGTTTGAAACCATGAAAATTCTCTCTCTCACCAATACCCGAAAATCTTATACAATGAGTTTCGAACCAGCGCGTTATCCTAGATGCTGTTTCGGCCCTCGTTTATCATTTCCCATAAATCCATACTTTGTCAAGGGAAGAGTCGGCGCTTAAAAGCGTGGAACGAGTCCACTCTATCTTTTATCATGCATAGAAATAGTTTTTCGTAGATCTAAGCTATTCTTCATGTTCGGGAAAGGCTTAGATAGCCTAAAAATAAAATTTCATGACCAATCAATACTTTTAGCTTCTATTCTTTGTATTGAAATTTATGGCCAATCATTTTTAACAAAATTGTAAAGATGCAAAAACATGTGGTTATGATCATCCAAATTCATTAGTTTCTTGTGAGATATCAAATTTTTGCCGATCATAATAAACGGGTTGGATCTTCCAAAAAAGAGAAAAAGATAGTGTGAGCTCCTTCACGCTTTTGACCCTGGACTCATTTATACTTGTATATAAGAGAAGCACCTTGGATTGAGCAGCGGACAAAGTGAATAACATAGGGAATATTGTATATTTGTGTTGAAAACATTAAATAGGCAGAAATTTATGAATAGGCAAAGGGCATTCTACAGGAATAATAGACTATGGTGGCAGGATCCACAAATAACGAGATCTGAAGGGTATCAAGAAAAGAAAAAAAAGTTGCATAGATATAAAATAAAATAACTCTAGAACGTGTAAACACTGACAATTGAAACTTTTGCCACTAAAGGATGAAAATCAGTAGTTAAATATATATTTTGCCAAGAGTACCACAGGCATGTACACTCTTGAGCGTGAGAAGAAGTCCGTACTTTATTTTTCATGTGTGGTAAAATTTTGTTCTATAAATCTAAGCAATTTATCATATTTACATTTTAGATAGGTTATTGGTCAAATTTTATGTTCATCAGATGCTTCTAACTTATATTTTCATGATTAGAAAATATTGATTAATCTTTTTTAAGGTCCAAACAAGTAGTCAGAATCATCCAAATGCATTAGTTTATATCAAGTGACTATTTTAGGTATGGAGAACGTAATGAATGGTTTAAACATGAAAACAATTGTGTAGTAAAAGAATAAGTGCGTGTACTTATTTACATAAATATAAAAAAGAAAATACCTAATCTTCCACACACAAAATAAAAAAATAATTCATTTTGAGAAAAGACGATAACTCTATAATATAGCATAGACTTACGAGTTTTGAATATGATATTTATCATATTTACTTAAAATGATGTTAGTATTAAAGGAAGAGAAAAAAGGAACGAGAAAAAAGAAGATGAGAAATTTTTTTACAAAGAAGTGAAACGTGACTCTATATCGCCCAAAGGCATATAGTCTTATATAAAAGAAGACATGGATGGAGCTAGGACTCAATTTAGGACTCATGAGTGAGATTGGCGCAAGAGTCGTGGTAATTACTAGGCAAAAAGTGAATGCTTGATGAGTGCCATAGGAATTGGTTAATGAGTGCCAATAAAAGAACTCTTCAAATAAAATGAGAAAAACCGCCCTAACGGAGTCATGAAACTCAACTTCGATGGGGGGACAAAGGATAATCCTTTGCAGGAGCTGAGGGAATTATTAAAGACTCTAATGGCCAATTTATTGAGGCATAGTATGCTTTCCTTCAATCAAAAGCAACAATCAAGGTAATTACTAAAGTCTCTAGTGGCCAATTTATTGCCTTGCCACTCCCTGCGGTGAAGACTGCCAAACCAAAGGCTTCTGCCGCGGGAACATTTTCAGGCTCTGCCTGCATTTTCTGTCACTCAAATGGGTGGTTAAGCCCATCAATCCGGTTAGCAACTGCAAGCTCATCCAAGTCCTGCAACTACGTATCCCACGGCTTTCGCTAGGCCGAGCGGGTAGGATCAATGTTTGTTATGGGTCCATAAATCCCCCAATATCCTCGAGTAATGTGCGTGGCCATTCCAAGGCCAAGTACTTAGATGCTGGTTCTCACATAAACACACTGGTTACGCAAGTCCAACTGCAATTTCTTCACATTCCAAGGCCAAGTAGTAACTTAGATGCTGGTTCTCACATAAACACAGTGGTTACGTAAGTCCAACCGCAATTTCTTTCATGATCATGCAGTAATTTCCCATTTCTTTTTGTCAAAGAAAACTTCATTAGGCAAGAAGATGTCTGGGACGAGTTTAAAATTTGATAACAAATCCTGAAACGATTGAGTAGTTATATGACGGAATGCATATGTTTTCGCTTGGAAAATATTGAGCGGTTAGTCAGCGATCCAATTCGTTTATGCTTTAAATATGCTGCGGATGAGTCGAACGCAGAAATTCTCCTGCATTAGATGATTTTTAGACCTTATATTATGGATGGATGGTATGTTATAAAATGCAACCACTTGTTGTTTTCAGTCTCTTTAAAGAGCATTACTTAGGATTGTACAATGTCCGTGGCTCATTAGTAGCCTGACAACTAGCACGTCTAGATCGTTCATTGGTCTGCACGAGCAAACAATATCGGGATCCCATTTTCGCACCAATTTTTACTTGAGAAGCGATTCCAAGAACGCAGCGCCAGGACCCATGAATCATTGCTGCTTCTTTAAACAATATGCAGCCCAAAGTCCCGCCTTTTATTTCTACATCTTTCAACTTGTTCCTCGAGACCAAGCTCTGCTCTGCTCTTGAGATCATTGCTTCTGTTTGTATTTATGCATGATTCGTTTCCTTTCAATCGTTGTTTCTTGGATCGATGTTCTACATTTCATTTGAAGAAGATACATTATTGTAGGACACGCTAATTCCTCACTGTTGTCTTGTAAGGTCATATGTTATGTGGATTTTAGAGATATCAAGTATTTGAGACACTACTCAGTGTTGGCAGTTGTCCGGAGAAAGTGGGATTTTATTCATTATATATAACAAAACTCGTTTTCCATGACATGACTGAGAAAGCGCATTTAGCTAATTGGAGGTGTTCAAAAATTTTATTGGATTTTGATACAAGGGCAATTTAGACATTTTAATGACTTTAGATCATTTTAGTTATTTTATGGTTATTTGTCTTGTAAAGCTCAATGGTAGGTTAATTAGAAAATGAATGGTTGAGATCATTTAGCTTAGGTTTTATTTTTATTAAGCTTCTCTTAGAATGGGGAAGGCTGGATTTGTCATGTTTATTGATTTAGCCAAAGACGGATGCTTCTTGGAAGTATTGAAGAACTTTTAACTGGAACTTGGAAGAGTTTTAACGGTTGCCTTGAAGAGCAACACTGCCTAGAAGAGCTTCAATCTTGGTGCATGAAGAGCACCACAAATTTATTTTGCTGTTATATATATTTTGTTACTTTCAGATTGGTATCAGAGCCGAATTGGTCCACGGTTTATATCTTCATACAAGTTAGTGAGTGATGGCTAGAACCTTTATTTTTTTTTGTTCTTTTCTACCTTGATCTCTTCCTGTGAGATTATTTTTTTCACATATTAGTAGTTTATTTCTTTTATGTTTAATTTCCTATAATACTAGTGTGTTCAACTCTTGCTTGTTTCCTTTTTGTTCATCACATTGCTCATCTTGCTTGTCTATGTTGTCTCTTTATGCTACCTAATTACATCTCTCTTTCTAATTTACACCAACCAGTGTGTTAGTCTAGCTTTGTTTCTCTCCTTCAATCTAACATCTTCTATTGCCTATCATTCATTTATTTCTTTCTTTCTTAACATTCAAGGTGTGGATATAGCATTTTGCAAAAATGCAAGTAAAACTGCATACTATATACCCTTTGTGGTTCGCCACTTTTCCGGACCTTACATACAAGGGAGCTTTGTGCACCAGGCTGCTCTTGTTTCCTTAACATTCAATAGCAAATGAAAATGTTTGATAAACCTATTTGTGACTGGAATGAGGGCTTCTTCCTAAAAGCATGCAAGGTATCTGATACTCAAATTAAATCATATGCATAGTCCATTTATGATTTGGACAAAGACGATGGTCCTATTTATGATGAGTCGGATGGGGAGGATGATCCATTGCATAAGTCATTTTTGGAGAGATATATGATATTCTAGAATTTCACAAAGTCTATTATTGATTATTACCATGCAGACCATGATGCAAACCCTATCTACTGAGGGAAGAAGATGGTCATAGCAGGTTGCCACATTGGTTGGTGGTTGCTGCAAATGATGCTAATTTTCCTATTTGTGAGTCGAGCCAATTGCATAATAATACATATGTTGGGGCTAAATCTAGGATGAGGAACTACACTCGCTTGGGCACATAGAAAGGTTCTATTGAGGAAGGCTTGGGTTTTATGAAAAGAGCAAAAGGCAACAATGGCTGAAGATTGGATTGGTCCAGGTCCTCAGCAGGATTCCTACTATAATAGTATGAAAGCTTAGATATGTGGTTGTTTAAGTAAATCCTAAACAAGATCGATGCACTACACCTCTTTTAGTATTTGAGTCTAAAAACTACATGCGAGAGCTTTTGAATTCGATTAGGAATTTCTTCCAACCTAGGAGGACTGATGCAGTGGCAATTTAGACATTTGAAATTAGATTAGATCATTTTAGTTATCTTATGCTTATTTCTCTTGTAAATCTCAACTGTAGGTTAATTAGAGAATGAGTGGTTGAGATCATTTTAGCTTATGTTTTATTTTTATTGAAGCTTCTCTTGGAAGAACTGGTTTTGTGATGTTTATTGATTTTATGAAAGAAGAACGCTTCTTCTTGGAAGTCTTGAAGAGCTTCTCATTGGAACCTGGAACAGCAACTCTTGTCCATCTTTAAGCCTGGAAGAATTTCAAGCTTGGTGCTCTGAAGAGCACTCCGGATTTATTTTCCGTTCTATATATATTTTGTTTCTTTCAGATTTGTTCTTGTTTAAAAAATAAATTTTGTTGGACTAGTAGCTGATGTAAGTCCAAAGTAAGACATAGCAAGAATGTTAGGTTCCGCTTGATCGTTTCGTATTGTCAAAGCTCTTCGTCCAGATCTTCTGGCTGTTGTGGATTAGTTACTGATGGTGAGATAATTTTTGGGGATCTATAATTTGGCACTTGTGACTCGATACTGCTAATGAGTCAACATAGTGCAACATCGGGTAGAGCTGATGGACATCCAATACTCCGGGAAGTTAGTACTAGAGTATTTAGAATTACGAGTAAGAAACTAGAAGTAGCAGAAAATAACAGAACTTAGAAGTCGAAGCTTGATGGACGTGTTCTTCGTCTGTAAGCAACATCCAACTTATCATAATTATTCAAGACTTCTAAATAAGATGTTGTTATATGAGCAGGTACAAGTGCAACTTGACGTCACTATTTCAATTGTTCAAACTATTCATCTGCTTCTCGGCGCTTTACTGAGTCATGCACCGAACTCTCAACTTCGTTGGATACTTCTAACTCTCCAATTGTTTCCAAATGATTAGAAAATGAAGTAGCAAGCACCTGTAGTTTTGTTCTTTATCAGACCCGCACACTCAAATCCTTAGAATTGTTCAGTGCCAGATTTTTTCATGTACAGTCCATGGATGGCAGCGTGTGACGACAGACGTCCCAGACCAGTGGCGTAAGAAGGACCCTCTGCTGTGACAGGTCACAGGTTTGAGGCTGCTAGTGATTATGCTGTTGTCTTAGCTTTCAAAAGAGAAAATTGTAAGGTCTTAGAATAAGTGACCATACTTGTAGGCCTATTAGCTCAAACCCTTCAAGATAAAACATGTACATTCAGTAGAGATCTTTTATTCATAGAGTTTATGACTTTGTGAGTATGATGTATGTAATTGTGTGTCTCTAGGATGAGCTGTACGAGAAACTTCTGCCTAGACCATCTCTCTTGGTACCCGTTCCCTTCCCTGTCCCTGTTTTTGGCTCCTGGCAGTTATGTAGGATATCGTCAAAAGTAGTTCAAAATTTAGTGACTCAAGAGAGTTTCAATTTTGTTTACCTGGGATTTGGTTTAGGATGAACACCACTTACAAGTTGAACTATGCCTATATCTGTTACAATAACTTCTTCTAGAATGATAGTACATCTTTAGATTTTGGCTTCATGTTATCTTCTTTTTCAAGTTTTCATTCCCTATCGTATAACTACAAGTTTCTCCCATTATAGTTGATATGTACTTGAGTCAGCTCCTTGCTTTATCAGTTCTTTTTAGACTACATTTTGTTATGTTGGTTGATATTTGCAGACCAACAATGTAGGAGCTGCCTGTTGGAACATGCATGGGTTGTCATGCAGTGTTTCAATGTGTTCAAGACCTTCTGGAGATTGTTGTTGAGGCAGAATTCTATTGATATCAACAGCATGTGCTGCTTTGATTTATTGCTTCTATACTGGTGTTACTTCTGTACGGGAGGCTCATCTAAGTTTTTCTTGTGGAAATTGGAGCTGTTATTATGCAGTGATTTAGTGGTTTTCCATTACCAATTAGAGCCATACGAGGAAGAAAGAATGAACCCAAGCTTATTCAAGGCCATGGGACATTGACCAAGATGGCTTTTTCGTGATGAAGGTCACAGACCACTCTGCATTTTATCGTAGATTTGTATTCGTCGACGGTAGAATGAAACTCAAGGCTGTTTTCTGCACTTATTTTCTGATAGGTCTGCTCGTGGGATACTTATTGTGGTTTCTCAAATGATGCTGTCTCAAAAGGTCTGTATAGAGCATGCCATGGTAAGGCTTAAACAAACTGTTGCAAAGCTGCTTCTGAGGCAAATATATTGAGTTGGAGTTATGCAGGACAGTTCTGGTAATGAGTTCTACTTCGACATAATACTTAGTATTTCAAACCAAAAACATTAGCCAACGGTGCCAAACTTTCGACGGTACTGTTCAACTGATCCGCTTGGATGTTGAAGAAGCATGTGTTCTTTTCTTTTATCATGTCATAAACGTAGGTGATCATTACCACCAATAAATTGATCAATTAGTCTAGTTCTTTTGGATGCTTCAAAAGTTCTGTTATTATTCTATTCGTGCATTTTCACTGTGTTTCTTCTTTCTTATTTTATTGCTCCCGCCATGAAGCTTCTGTCTTTGACATACTTTTTAAGGCGTGGTAGCTTTTTGCCTCATATTCATTTTCACCACCCAAGTTTTATAGTGCTACTCTAATGCTTTTCTTCATTCGTTTTTTCAATGTATAATCATACTGAATGTTAGTATATGAGGAAGGTCCGACTTGGATTCCTTTGACAGATAACGGAGAGAGTCTGATAATTTAGCTGGTGGAATCACTTGGATGCTTACGATATGAGTACATTACAAATAAAGCTTATACTCTTGGGTTTTTAGAGTGAATGAATTAAATTCTTGAAGATGCAAGAGTGCACCAAAGGAGGCGTGTCACGGACCAGGTGCATCTTGGTGACAACGTTTTTCTATTTTATTTTATTTTATTCTGATTTAATCTGGAATACTCGAAACCTAAAATCTTCAATTTAGGAGCTATACAAACCCAAATTTTGAACCAAGACATCCGTTGGATTCTTCTTGACTACGTGGACATATTTATGCAATAAATTTTAATATCAGAATATATCTTAAACTGATAAAAATCCAAAAATCATAGAATAACTCAAGTTTGTTAGATCAAAAGTGATAATACCTTAGAAATTGATTAATTAGACGATCAAGTAAAGCAAATAGATTGATATAACAGTTAGATCATTTAGATAAATTTGAATTTTGATCTGAATTATCAAATAAAGTGAAAACCACGGATAAGATCAATCAGAATTAGATCTAACCATCAGATCAATGAATTAAGTACTATAACACAATTGGATCTTGTAAAACACTAAAGACATGAAGAAGCAATACATATTAGGCCCCAACATACATGATTAAGTCACCTAAGGTAGTAATGAAATCAATCTAGGTTAGATCATTCTAAAAGCTCTAGATAGAGTAAAATCAGACCTTTTACAACCTAGATCTACTCAGTCAAAAGTATCCAAACCATAATAAATGACTAAGATGATGATCTAACAAGGTAAATCAAATGATCTAATAATTAGATTGTCTTAGTAAAGCAAAAATTATAAATCTAGACCATAGGATAAGGCAAGAAACATAAATTAGACCTATCAAAGCAAAACGGGAACTAGTGAGAGGCAATTGGACTATTGGAAACATAGAAAATACATGCGATCAAGTTAGATCTAACCTCAAAATGAATAGCTAAACTAATCTTGTGATTAGATCATTCTGGTAAAATCAATTTTGTAAGATTATACCTTAGTAGTAATTAGAACCATCAATATAACTGATTAAGATCAAATCCGACTTTTAGATCAATGACCCAACTATTGAGATGAGAAAAGGACTATTTACATGACACGGATTAATTTGATTGGATAGAAATCAAGCAATCTAGATCATTGATATGTGACAGACAACCAAGATCTAAAGATCACACAAAATATTTGAAAAATTAAATTCGTAATTAGTGATGAATGAGCATCAATGGGTTAAGGATGATCTGAGGTGATATAGGTTAGAAACAATAAACATAAAGTAATCAGTGACGATATATGGTGCGTGTGATCTGACAGGTACTCCAGACTACACAGACTAGAGAGGCTACATATTCTAGAGGATTTTCCCTTGTTTGACGTAGGTAAAGACATTTAATATTAGTATGTTTTCTATAAAAATCATAGATCAGTATCATATTGATTCCATATTATTATTCAAAATGATATGTGCTTAGTATTACACTATGACCTTGTTGAAATTATTATCCAACATATAAACTTTTCACATGTGCATGATCACCCTAATTTTCATGTTTTTACAGACATATCACCTTTATTATATAAATACAATTATTTCATAAGTGATAATAAAAATATATGATTTTGAATATAACTTCATTGTCTATAGAAGGCATTGGATTGTGATAACATTATTACTGTGTATTGAGATTTTGGACGATGTGTTTTATCACTATGTTTTACTGTGGACCTATTGAGGAGGTTTGGTGGCTGGTCTTCGAGAGACTGACTCCGTGATAAGGAGCACTGCTTTAGGATGGGGAGCCACAAATGCTTCCATGTTTTGTACATCAAATATTTTCTCTTCATCTCTTAATTTTGAGCTATTTAGCATTTTTTTGTGATTGTGCTAATTTTCAACATATATTTCTACATGGTAGACACTATGCTAGGAGGGATGTAAGGTTGACTACCCACCCTCTGACTTTGTGAGATGATAGAGACTCGCCCTCATGGGAGAGAAAATTTGCAAGGCAATATCATGGGTAACATGCATTGCAAGTACAATCTTCTCTCATGCACAACAGACACTTGGTCTCCCATTTTGGTGCCAACAGGGAGCACCAGTTGGTAAACCCAAGAGTGATTATCATTACAGCATGGCAATCCATATGGTTATTATGTGTTTTCATATAGTATTATAAGCACGGGAGGATATAAATATCCTTATGTATCCACGGCGTGAAGGTGCTTGGAAGATTGGTATGAGTACTCATGATTAAACAAGCAATGATATGACATACTTGTGGGACCTACATGTTAGGGTGCCCCTCATTGATGACATGATTATTTATATGGAGACATGCTTGAATTTTAAATGCATTGTATTTTTATATTCATGAGCCTTGATGTTGTGTACTATTGCAGTGTCATACTGAATGGTTTTATGCACTTTTCATAACTCATCTCACCATTATTTATTATTATCATTATTGGCTACCCTGTTAGCTCTATTTTTATGTGAAAACTCACTACTACACTCGAGGTTTTTAAAGTAAGTAAAAAAATGCTAATAGAAGTTGGTTAAAAAATGTCTTCTATCGAACCAACTTCGAAAGTCCATGAATTTTGAAGTCATTTACATAAACGACTTTAAAAGTCCAGAACTTTTGAAGTCCTTTAGGTTTAAATGACTTCAAAAGTTCTAGATTTTAAAGTTGTTTAGATTTAAACAACTTCAAAAGTTCCAGTTTTTTTAGGTCATTTATAAATAAATGACTTCAAAAGTTCTAGACTTTTGAAGTCTGTTAGGTCTAAACAACTTCAAAAGCCCTTCTTTCTTTTTTTCCATTTTTCACATTGCGATTACTACCCCCTATACACATTCAATATAACACTCAATACAATTTTTCTACAATCTTTATACACATGAAAAACAAAGATACATTCACTTTCACATTAGGTACAATACATCCAAATTAATCATTATCCATCAACATTTATCTTGAAAATACTTCATAAAAGAAATTGTAACACATGCATTTATTACAACATCCACATTCAATTCATTTATAAATCCATACACATTCACATTTACTTTTGCATTCTAAGTTGCCCTCATTCATCATCTTATAAAAGTTATATAATTTAATAAATATATTAAAAATCAACTGCCATATTCACTTCATTTACAAGCTCCAAATTTACTTCATCCATACTCATTTACTCCTACCTCTACATTCATGCATAGCTTAATATATATATTCCAATGAAATAATGAAAACTAAAGGAACACGTACAAGTGAATAAAAAAGTACTTTATTGTGTATTTTACACATGTAATTACTCCAAGTGTTCTAATTGAAACACAATGCATATTCAGCCCATTCATTGCCTCTTTAGTTGAGGTTTACTTTAGAGTAACTCTTCTTGTTCGCCCACTCATAAAGCATAATAGCCTGTAATACAATATATTTAATTCAGGTCATATTCTTTTAACTAGATTAATAAAAAATAGTAAAAAAAATATAAGATTACGAAAAGTAAAAAGTGTCTTGCCTTTCTTAATTGGGAGACACCAACACTGTCGAATATTAGGGTTCTCATGTATCTCAGCACATAATATCCGCACTCCCAATCAGACCATTGTCTAGTGCATTGTATAACAAGGACAACAAAAAGAATCCATAAATATCATTTGTAATATTAAAATTTTAATTAATAATAAAATAAAGTAATTAACTATTTTATATATGTTGACATTCTTTCAAGTGAGTTTTGATAATTGTATAGTCTCGATCGGATTAGCCATTCGAACCCTATTATAGAAATTTAAAGGATGGTACTACCTTCCATTTTAGAAAGGAATCTATTAGAAAATGAGAGTCCTCGAGCTATAATAAATATCTTCAGGTAGTGAACAAAGGCTACTGACTACTGCTCACTTTAGGTGAGAAAGTTATAATTGAAAAAGTGCAAAAAAATGGGAATCTTTTTATCAAGATAAATAAATAGATATATCTTTAAAAATTCATTTATATTTATCTTGATATATTTTCAAATGCATTATAGATGAATAAAAAATTATTTATCTATACATAATACATTAAAAGAATAAAAGCTTATTTATAACTTCTACAAGGGCATGCCGAATGTGCAATACACAATAATAAAAAAAGAAAGCATGCCCACTATGAACATTTAAAATGAGCAGCATCTAATGAACCCTAAGTGAGCAGTAGAATAAGTTGACAATCTCTAAGCATAGAATAAGTTGGCAAGAAAACAAGAAAATTAAAACTTTCTCGCGATTGTAGGAAATCATTAAGCTATATCCCTTAGTGCATCGAAAGAAGCCTGAAAAAATGTGATAACATGCCTCTCTATCAGTCATTACTCCACCACTCCACACATAATGGTGAGGTCAAGGAATTGGTAAAGTGTACTCTCACCCTCAAAAAGGCTAGTTGCATCATTTTACAAGCTGCATAAAAGAAATAATTATTACCCATATCATGAAAATATAACATATAATGTCAAATATTTTATAAGCAAATATGTACATATACCTCATGTAGGAAACAATATGACGATGCTCGAGTTGATCCCATAAGCACACTTGTAATAGATCCTCTACATAAGTGGCACCTGAACAACGTCCTTGACAAAAACTCCCACCTTGATTCGTACGGGGTCGATTGTCTTATCTTCATTGATGAGACCATAGATTAACCTTAGGGATCAAGGCGTGTTAGGTGGGACTTCCACATGATCCTTAGACAGATTATGTAAAATATGTATATGTATATATATATATAAGCTAAGTAATATTAGTCAATGAAAATGACATAATTTATGATAATAATAATAATAATAATAATAATAATAATAATAATAATAATAAAACATATATACAAGTACATGCTCCATTGTTGCATCAATAGGTGATGGTGCAAAAGTAAGGGACCTTGATAGCACATGTTGTTGCTAATTAACCATATAAAGTTAATAAACAATTAAATTGAAGTCTCTAACTAAAAATTATTGATGAGGAAGGTAGTATGATAAGAGACATCTCTCTCTCTCTCTCTCTCTCTCTCTCTCTCTCTCTCTCTCTCTCTCTCTCTCTCTCTCTCTCTCTCTCTCTCTCTCTCTCTCTATATATATATATATATATATATATATATATATATAACTCCTTGGCTAGAATTTCTTTTTCAAGAGGCACCAATTGTCCATTATGATCTTCTTCAATTGGAGAATTGTGGCAAGCATTTGAATGAGGTACATGGGTGTTGCGAGAATTAGGTACAGGAGATGGAGAAACTATCATCTAACCTCTAAATATATCCTTTTTTATTTTCTTAACCAACTCATTGTAGGCCTCCTCGTCTTAAATTGTAGGTAAACTTTTATCAAAGAATTTAGAAGGAACAATACCATGCCCCATGCCCCTAAATCAACTCGGGTAGTCCTTCTTATTGCCCATAGCCCTACATAAAATATAATTATTGGCAGCAGTGTTGCTTAGAGTTCTTGTACGAGTGCTTTCTTGGGTAAGAATGTCCTATAAAATTTAATTAGAAAGACATGATCATGTCATCTAATTAATTGTATACAATTGATAGACATGTGGAACACTTACAATGCAAGAAGCAATTTATGTAGTAGTATCATTTAAGAACATTTACCCAGTACGGCCCATTGAATGTGCCATCTTCCAAAGGATGGAGCGATCAATGGGTTCCATAATCCTAGCTCTCTCTTTTTTGTATCAAGTAAGACACTGTAGTTAGAGAACAATATGTGTGTGTGTGTGTGTGTGTGTGTGTGTGTGTGTAACTATAGTACCATTATTTTGAAAGGAATAAATTGTCACAGATGCTTACTTCACGCTCTTCTAAATAAGCCTAGCCAAACTTTGGCAGGTGGTGCTGCATATTAGTTTGATGCACCTTTCTTTCTCTTGCATTGTTTGTATGTACATTTATGCATGCGTAATCAAGTGCAATAACCTGCTGTTACATGTAATTAATTAAATAAAATATCATTTTTGTGCATACCTTAAATTCAATGAATGTGCGGTTCTATACAAATATATTCCACATGTCCTGATCAATGATGTTGGAATAAATGGCAAGCACTATGTATAGCCTTGATGGATTGTTGACATATGGAGTTATGTAATTATGAACAAGGTAGTTCTTTCATTTTCTTCATTGCTCACCAGCTCCCTGCAAAGCCCGTGTCTTCTTCTGCTCAGGTACGTCACAGGCAATCCACAAAGTATATAGCAAATGTGATAAGAACCATGCTTCCTACTATGGAGTAGAGAAAACTACTATAAGAAGCTACATTCTTACCTATCTCTTGCCCCTATTATTGTATTGGGCATTTTCTTTAATTCCCTTCGACTTTCACTTAATAACTGTTTCCATTGTTGTTCGCCTTCTATCCTTTCTCTTTTGAATAGTGCGCATGTTGGCCTTCTATTCGTGCTCTTTATTTTGTCCATATTCTATATTTTGATATTATTCTTGTTTCATATTTACTACAAATAGGAACATAATGATATTAGAACATTGAGATAAAAAGAAAAAAGAAAAAAAGAAGAAGCCATGTAATCAATTTAAAGAAAACAAACTGACATGGCATAGTTGGCAAACAAATCGAAATCAAATTAGTAAAACATACATGAAAATAGAAACTTTCTAAGTATAGATATTTCCAAAATTAAACTTTCCTAAAACTAATCCTAGAAACTAAGTAAACTATTCTAAAGATGCAATGTTAACCTACATCATTCTAGCCATCACATAGCTTGTGTATATACACATTCATTTGCACTAATATAAGCATGACTACAACAATTTAGCTTTATATAAGCAACTACTAGCATTCAACAATCAAGAGATACATCTTAAAGTATTCACTAGTAAACTAGCATATATATCTTGTTGTGTCTCGTTCATGCCCATTCTAGAAACGCATTATAAATCATTCTTATTAAAGTGACAAGCTTATACTAGGATCACTTATAGATTAGTTTTGGGAGTTTTAGGTAGATTAGTTGATGCTTCTAGTCTACTCTAGGCCAAGTGTAACATGCCTTCTATTTGAGTTTAATTCCCTTAGGTGTAGTATTACTTCACTCATTTCTTTAGCATGTAATGCCTTTAGCCTAAGCGTGCAAAGCCATTTATTAGTTCTCCTTATGAAATTACCTTTAGGTCACTTTTCCTTAGGATTTGTATTGCTTAGTTATCTAGGTCATGGTCACCATTGTTTGCATTTTCTTCATGGAATGATCTTAATTTCTTTTAGTATCTTTACTTAATAAAGGTTAGGGTAGTGGCATCTTACTTCTCTCTCTTCTCTCTTTCAAACACACATTTTTATTATATTTTCTTTTTAAGTTATCTAAATGTTTTCTATAATTTCTTCTGTTTCTCATTTCATGTAAAATTTTTGTGTACATTTTACAATTTTGCTTCATGTATAATTTCTAGAGTACTTTTCATGTTCAAATGATTGTGAGCTAGACTACTAAATTCTCTTAAAGTATTATTGATCAATTTGAGCTTGCTCAACTATCAAGTTCTTGTCATCACTTCGAATTATGATTAATTAGTTGATTAAAGGTTTACTTACATGTGGATATTCTAATTTGTAGTGCACATGAAAGTTTAAATGTTTTCCTAATACTCTAACAATCTATGTATGTTACAAAATCGAATTTTAAATTTAATCGCAAAACTTCTCATTATTGTCTAAAATTTCATTATAATGACTTTGTACTCAATACTTTATAATAGGCTTGTGAGTGATAGCTAAAGGTGGATTTTACTTCAGAAAGCTGTAGTTCAAGGTTGCTAAAGATAGGGATCTAAGGAAATACAAATTCCTATAAGTTGTATAATTGTGTATCTTCTCATAGTAGAACTAAATTTGCATAGATAATGTGTGTAAGATAATTTAAATAGTATAATTATCATTCTAACATATTTTTAGAAAGTTTCCTTATTTTATAAGTAGGCTTCTTTATTTAGATACTTTCTTAGTTTCTTAAATTATTTTCTTTCTAATTTAGGGTTTACTTTCTAGTTGCTTAGCTTAGTTGTTTCTTTCTTAGTTAGTTATTTCCTTCTTAGTTAGTTCTTCACTTCTTTTCTCTATTTAACTTACTTTAGACCTTTAATTTCTCTTTAGTTCTCATTAGGCCTTTAGCCTATTAATACATTCATTGGTAACTCATACTCATCATCACATAATAAAATTAATAATAAGATTTCTAATGATAAACTAAAATACATCTATGTCACAATTAACATAATAGGGATGTGTATTACAAAAATAATCATCGATACCTAATGGATTTAACTTTACACGAAATTAGCCATTAATATAAAAAAAATAGCTTAATAGCATGCAAGTCAATAATAATGATGAAATCACAACCATTATGACAAGTATTTTTCAACAAAAATCATAACAACATAGCGGGTGATTAATAACAAATATCACGGCTACTTAAGCATATATTGCTCATAAAAATCATGGACATTCTAACATATTTTCATAAGAGAACTAAATTTGCTTAGATAACTGTGTAATATTAGTTAAATAGTACAATTACTTGCATATCTCAAATAGTATGACCTAATGATGGAAAAATCTCACAAAGTCATACATTCACAAATCAAGAATACGGTTTTGTAGATCTTACTTCTAGATTATGTTTTCATGCTTCTTCCTCTTTGGAATGAGTCGTATTCTCCCTATTTGCAATGAAACCCTCCGAGCTTGTGGTGCATTAATTTTCTCTTCTATTTGTAGTCAAGAAGGACACGAATTCCTCCAATACCTTAGGACTTTGATTTGAGTGTGTCCATTGAGTGAGATAATCGGCCCAAGTCTGCATCATCTCTAACAATGGGCTGCAACTTCGATAATCGAACCTCAATTCAGAGTCTTCCTAGGCATGATAGGTCCTCCTTGATGACCTATCTTCCCCCTTCTTTCTCCTCCTTTCTCTTACTCTCCTTTTCCCCCTTCTTCTTTAGCATGAATTGTCGCCGGTGGCCAGTCTTCCTCCTCCTTTGTATTCCTCTCCTTCTCCCCCTTCTTCTTCTTCCCCTTCTTCTTCTCCTCTTTCCTCTCTCTGGCCCTATGGGGGTTTCTCTTCTATTGGGTTTGAGAGCAGACCTAGGTTTGTTCTCCTATTCACTTAAGTGGGAGGCGGGTGCCATTATCAAAATGGCCCCCTCCTTTAGTTATTTAATAGTTTCTTTTATTAAAATTTTAAATTATAATTATAATATTTTTACTATTTTTCACATCATAATTACAATAAAAAAGAGATGAATGCTACTCAAATCTTGAATTTCTGAAGGTGGTGCCTACTCAGTGAAATTACCAAATTGCCCTTTTCAAGAAAAATTAAAACTTATTCATTTGAATTCTGATTTCAGTAAAATTACTGTCATCATAATTATTTTTCTGAGTGCAATCCCAATATTGAGGTTTCAAAACTTAATTTGACGTCTTTAAAATTTTCACTTTCTAGAACTGCAAAGATTGAAAATTTCAATATTTTCTTTTCACTCAAATTTTATATAATTTAAAATTTTTGTAAATTGCAACTTAAAAGCTACAGGTGTTATATTATGAATAGTGCAAAGTTGGTTGATCATTCTTGGTGGTAAAATTCAGACTTTTCTTACCATCCACTGTTTAAATCATGGATGAGGCGTCACAAGTTAACTGTTTATACTATGATAGATCAGACAGCAAAGATCATCTGATTTGTTTCATTACTGCATCAAAAACTTTGGATCCATTTTATATCAAATTTGGGTCAAGAAAATTACTTGTAGAATTTGATAAACTAATATATTTTTCACTTCAAATATATATTTTTTGATATTAATACTTTACAATATCTTACATAAATACACAATTAAACTAATTTTTTATGATAGTCAATGTTGATTCATGCATTTTTCACACACACATGTATAAAAAAACATATGAAAAAGAAAATCAAAGTATTTTTAGGAATAACCCCTCATGTATCATCCTTTTATTACATATATTAAATGTTCCATTATATTAGATCTTAATAACACAAGATAATGATCAAATAGCTAATCTGATATGTTTCATTACTAGATTAGATATTTTTTATCCATTCTATATCAATTTTGGGTCAAGGAACATAATGGTAGCATCTAATCATTGATTAGGCATCACCAGTACTGTTTCCATAATAACTGATTGGATAGTTGAGATTGTTCGATCAATTTCAAGCCTAGATCGACAATCTCAGTCAAACTTGAGCTATATCAAGTATTATTTCTAATCATGGTTTAAGAAATAGATGGTTGAATTAAGAGATCAATGGCCGGATTATCACAAAATCCTAAAATCGAGCATGAAACCATACTGATCTAACTTAAAGTGCATATTCAAAGTTGGGTTTTCACGGATCTTACCTATAATGTGAGTTTTTGCCCACAATCATCATCAAAGAAGGTGCAATTCGTTGATTGTTTCGGTGATGGTTCCCTATGCATACTGTCTTCTCCTATTCGACATCATTCCTCCTCCAATCATGGTGGAAATAAAGGGGTATTACTCTTGTCCTTGTTCAAAGTGAGATGGATGGTCGGATCACCAACCTTGGGATCATGAAATATATCTAATTGTTTCTTTCTTAGGATTCTAATCACATTCAGTCCAGATAAATACTCTATGGAAAACTTCACTACTTCCTTTGTAATATAACATTCAGCTATACACCCATCCTAACAGTCCTATAGTTATATTTTTCAAGTTTCCACATTTTGACTATGAAAAACACATGCGATTACGATCATCACCTACCGTAAGTGCAAACTTTATGAAAAGGTCAATTCTGTGGAACGTAAACATGAAAAATTTTCAATTTGCATTCATCAAAATTAATTTATAATAGAATTTAAAAAGCAGGGTTATTATAATAACTAAGTTTTACCTGCTTTGATTCTATTTAAAATATAAGATAGGACATGTAAATCATCATCCACATTAATTCATTCTAGTCAAAACATAGTAATTATTTAGTTTTCGAAGATAGAAATTTTAATCCACCTACCTGATATTGAGTGTTCTGATTTACCAATATCTGCCAATGATTGATTTGAGCTCTTTCAATGATTTATCAAAAAATCAATATTGATAAAAATATATATAAATATAATTCCACTTCATAGTTAAGATTGGTCCACCCACAATGAAAATCAATATATGTATATATATGAGATTTAGTTTATGTATAGATGAAGATAGTTGAAAATAAAAAACTGCATATCCAAGAAAAAATTTATTCAAACAAAGTATTACTTCAAAGTCATTTGAATCAAATGACTTTAAAAGTCTCACTTAAGAAGTCAATTAATAGAAAATTGATTTTTTTAGAATCACATGACAAAAATTTTACATTGGAAAGGATTTTTAAAGTCATTTAGTTTAAGTGACTTTATATGTCTAAAACTTTTAAATTCATTTTGTTCTAAATGACTTCAAAAGTGAAGACTTTTCAAGTCAAAACTTTTAAAGTAGTTTTGTTCTAAACAGTCGTTTGAACTAACCACCTTTAAAAATCTCCTATTAAAATCTAATGTAAATTTCACTTCAAATATATTTATTTCACTTACAATCTCTTACTTAAATACAATAAAACTGATTTTTTATGGTAGTAAGTGTTAAGTCATGCACATAATCGTCATTCTCACCAAGTACTTCAATTGATAGGATTGTTTTGGTATTACAAGAGTAATCAATTTCAGTACCTCTTAGGTTGTCTTCATCATAAAAATCTCTCGGATGGAATGATAAAATAGTTGACCATCTCTTATCACATCCATCTTCCACGTAAAATACTTGTTTTACTTGAGATGCCAAAATAAATTGATCATCTTTATAGTTAATCTTGTTCAGGTCAACCATTGTCAATCAAAGGGCATTAGTTTTGATACTATCTTTGTTGTGTTCTGCCCAATTGCATTTAAACATAACCACAATTCTGCAAGTATAATCCAAGTCTCATATCTTTCTTATAATCCTGTAATAAAGATAGTATTATGTTTAAATGCAATATTTTAGTACTTCTGGCCATGGTCTCATCACCATCCAGCCATAGGATTCAAATATACCATTGCCTGCTACTTCTCGCTGATCTTGAATCTGTGTATACACATATTAAGTAAAATATGATTGTTGTAAGTAAGATTATATATACATATATACAAAATGTAATTTGTTAAGTGCGAATTCTTTCATTTTATCTTTTGGTAGAGCCAAGTATTGAAAGTGCGACAATGCTTCAATTGTAGCCACTTTTATTTCTTTGCATAACTTGGATTCTTTGTCTTGAGAACATCTATATGCTCACTACACACACAAAAATTAATGGAGAGATCAAAGAATATATATAATCATTAAAAAATAAAATTTCCCTAAGTGCATGGTCAACTTAGTCAATGTATAGTCGGAGTTCATCAACATTTCACAATACATAAAGATGCACTAGTCTTGTTCTTTAAAGTCAACGGTCGATATACAACCACTTGATAGAGGTTCGACAACCTTGGAATCATGAAATGCAACCGATTATTTCTTTCTTAGGATTCTAATTTCATCCACTCCTAATAAGTACTCTGTACAAAACTCCACTACGTGCTCTGCAATATAATATTTAGTTGTACACCCCTCTGGCCAGTTATGATTACATACATACCCTTTTAAAATTTTTAAGTATCTCTCAAATCGGTTCATCCATCGCAAGTAAACTGACCCAGAGAGTATAACCTCATCAATACGGCATGTTGTTAAGTATACCACGATATCAGAAAAGGACGGTGGGAAGATTGTCTCAATCTTATATAAAGTTGTCACTAGATGTCCTTGAATTTCTTGTAATTTTAAAACATATACCACCTTCTTACACAAAGCATTAAAGAAGCATAATTTTTTTTTAATAGCTCTCCTAACTTTGTCTGATAACATCAAACATATTACTACAGGCATGAGTTGTTGTATCAATTCATGGCAATCGTGGGACTTCATGTTCAATAATTTCGACTCTTCCATGGAGACAATGTTTTTAAAGTTTGAAGAGTAGCCATGTAGGACTTTGAGTTCGGATAGGGTTTTACACACTATTCTTCTCTCCTCTATGTCGAGAGTGTGATTTTCCTTAAGTAGGTATGTTCCTCGACTGGCCCTATATTGTGGATGCAATCTCCTCTTCAAACTCATCTTTATAAGATCTATTCGAGCTACAAGTCCATCTTTAGTTTTTCCTAAGATACCAAGCAAGGTACTGATCAAGCTTTTACACACATTCTTCTTAATTTGCACGATATCAAGCACATGGAGTAGCTGCAGTGATTTCTAATATGCAAGCTAAAAGAATATTGATTTCATCTTCCAACAACATCTACAATTGCTTTCACCTACACTTTTACTTGATTTCTTCTTTCACCACAAGATGTTAGTGTTTTTAACCTGCTCCAATACTTATCATCATTTAACATCTTTAGAGGTGTCCTTGTCTCTATAATACCATCAAATTCTTCCTTTTTAAAATGGTATGGATGGTCTATGTGCAACCTTCTTTTGTGACTAAGGAGTGCCATTTTCCTACCATGTTTAAGTTGTACAGTATATGTTTGATCACTACATATAGGAAAAGTATTGTATCTCTTCATGGTGCATCCAAACAAATTATCATATATAAGGAAGTCACTTATTATCCACAACAAAATAGCCTTTAGGGTGAATGCCTCTTTCTTGTATGCGTTATATGCTTCAACATCTATGTCCCATAATGTCTCAACATAATTGATCAAGAGAACCAAGTACACATCAATGTCATTCCCTGACTACTTTGGACTTAATATCATTATAGTTAACATTATGAACTTCCTCTTCATGCATAGAAACAGTGGGAGTTGCAACAAACTAATATAATGAGCTAACTACTATACTTGCTGCTTGTATAACTATGAGGATTAGTCCCATATGCAAATAATGCAAGTAGTAGGTTTATAATTTTTTTTACCAAAATTAAGCCACATGAAGTCTATGACTTTCCATGCTAGGCTACCTATTGGATGGAGTGAAAGCCTATCAGCTACTCTGTCCTTAGCATGCCATACTAATTTCTTCATTGTTTTTGTAATACAGAACATTCCTTTGAACCTTGGAATGGGGAAAAAGTACCATAAAACCTTTGCAGGAATGTTTGTAATCATATCAATTGAATTCTTCTTTAACTTTCATCTTGATTGCCCCTAAGTTAGACATGTAGTTTTATCCTCGTGCTCATTCTAGTACAAGATGCAATCATTAGAACATGCATGTATCTTCTCATACTTTAACCCTAGTGCAGCCAAGGTTTTCATTACCTTCCATGTGGACCCCGCCAATTTATTATCCTTCGGTAGCATCTTACTCAGTACTTTCAAGACTTCTGTAAAACCTTGATCTAAAAGGCTAAACCTTGATTTCACATTATAGAGTTCTACAATTGTAAATAACTTAGTACAATCTTTATACTCAGGGTACAACAACTCATCGACTTCTACTAATATTGTTGTATGAAATTGTTTTGTGTCCTCTTAGAAGTTATTGTATGTATCTTAAAAGATCGGTACAACTGTATTGCATATAACACTTTCTATAGTGTCTTAATCATACCTTCTAGGCCTTGTAGAGGGCATATTTGAAAGTTCTTCTCCATGCCAAATCCATGGTTGATAATTTTTATTAACTCCATTGAAGCACAAGTATTCTCTCAACACCCTTATAGTTACTTTTTTCAAGTTTTCACATTTTGAGCATGGACAAGGCATTTGAATATGATCAATACATGTCCTCTGTGCGAACTCTATGAAATTTTTTGGTCCTTCTCACATTCTTTTGATGTCTTGTCATAGTTGTTAAGTATTTAATTTTGGTCAAAATTCCCCTAATTTAGCATTCAATTAGATCATCTAACCGTTCAATTTTACAAAACTTAGCTTGATTTTGAATATAAATCCAATTGACCATCCAAACCTTAATTTGTCAAAATCAACGGTTAGATGATCATTAGAGTTCATTAGATGACTAATGTACGGTTCAGATGATTTTAATTTAGTCTTTTCTTTTGCAGATCAACCAAAGGACGCACGGATGACTAAGATCAAAAGATAATGGTGCAGATCATCTTAAAGGGCAATGGATGGACCAGATCACCCATGAAGATGGATATGATAGTTTCCTAGACGACAATGGAGCTAAATTTAGAATCATGGAGAAAAAGAAAACCCTTTCCCCCACTTCTTTCTTTCCTTTTCTTTTTCTTTCTTTTTCCTCCTTTTCTCTCCTTTTCCTTTTTTTCCTTCTTTCCTTTCTTTTCTTTTTCCTCTTTCCTTCCTTTTCTCCTTTCTTTCTTTTTCCTTCCTTTTCTCTTTTTCTTTCTTTCTTTTTCTTCCTTTTCCTTCTTTCTTTCTTTTTTTTTTTTTCCTTCCTCATTCTCACGTACCCACTTTCCTTATTGCCTTCTTTCCCAACCGTACCCAACTTCTTTTTCTCCCCTTCTTCCCATTCTCTACTCTCTCTCAAGGCTCTCCTTCTACTCCCTCTCCCTTCTCAACGCACTTCTCTTTTCTCCTCTCTTTCTCTCTTCTCATCTTCCTCTTTACTCCCTCCTCTCATCCACGACCTTTCTCTTCATTGTTTTCTCAATCTTCTCCTTGGGCTAGAACGTTAGAGGCAAACCCCAACTATCTTCCTCTCTTTCCCAACCTCTTCTCCTCCTCTTTCACTATCCCCTCTTCTCTCGTAACGTCTCTCTATTCTCTTCTCTCCAGCTTTCTTCTAACCCGCCTTGGGTGAATCGTAGAAGGCAGACACAACCACACCACCCCCTCTTTTCTCCTCCTGCCAACCTTCTCTCTCTCTCTCTCTCTCTCTCTCTCTCTCTCTCTCTCTCTCTCTCTCTCTCTCTCTCTCTCTCTTCTTTGCCTCACCTTCCCTATTTCTCCACATTACAAACCCAGAACGCAGATCATCAAGCCATCACTCATCGCACCCCTTTGTTGTATTTCTGTTGATCGCACTGCTCAGGACTGTGTAGCCTCTTTTCCCAGTCGACTCCCAACTTCTCTCCGTCAGCCCACTTCTCCTCTATTCTCCCTTATTCTCTCTTCTCTCACCGCTTCCTCTCCTACCCATTGTTCTGTCAGCACAACTCAGGCACCATCCCACTTTCCCCTTCTCTCTTCTTCTCTTTCTTCTCATCGCCCACCGAAATCTCTATCTTCCCCTTTCTCAACTCTACCCAATTTCCTCTACAGCACTGCCGTGGTCGACAACCCAGTTTTCCCGTTGTTCCCCACCCAACTTGGTTCCGACAACTTCTCATCATTATCCACTACTCCCATCTCTCTCTCTCTCTCTCTCTCTCTCTCTCTCTCTCTCTCTCTCTCTCTCTCTCTCTCTCTCTCTCTCTCTCTCTCTCTCTCTCTCTCTCTCTCTCTCTCTCTCTCTCTCTGTCTTGTGCTCCCCTTTATCCAGACCACATCGGACCACCTTACACGCTCCCTCCACCATCACTAATCGGCTCCACCAATGTCTTCACTTTCTCCCCACCAGTCGTTGGTTTCCTATTCACCCGCACTGGCAAGCCCTTCTTCCACTTTTTCCTCCTTCACCAGACCCGAAAGCTCTAACTAGGCTAGTCCATACAGAACGGCAACCCCTCCAGTTGTCTCCTTCTCTCTGCGTTAACCGCAATCCACCAGGCATCGAATCCGACCGGCCTAGGGGAGAAAACCCGAAACAGGTCTCCCTTCTTTCCTCTCCTCCTTCCTCCTCTCGTCTCTTTCTTCCTTCTCTTCTCCCTCCTCTGGTTTCCCTTCTTCATCGAGTTCTCCGTCTGGTTTTTCTTAAAAACTAGAATTTTTGCTTAATTCCGGTTTTGCCCTCCTCCTTTTAAGATCAATTATAATTTTGTCCTTTTTTAGAAATTACATCCTTGTCCCATTTTATTCTGGTTTTGTTTTATCTGAGTTTTTCTTATACAGGAACTGCCTAATCTATACTAGATCAATTAAGGCCTAACCCATCAACGGATTAGCCTTAATCAAAACCAAATCATCAATTTCTCCTTATTTTCTCATTTGATTTCAAATTAATTTTACAGTTTCATTCTTAGGATATCCCTAGACATAACCAATGCTTCTAATCTTAGATCTGAAATCCAAAAATCAATCTGAGCCGTCCAAATCTTGAAATCACAATTTAGCCAAGATCTTGACCATTTTGAAGAATCTGTCAAATCCGACCAGTGGATCACTAATCAAGAACGTGTTGAAGATATTTGTAAAGGCGGATCAGCTTTTAGAAGACCAGAAGTGAAGATTTTGATGAAAATTGATCTAGGGAAGTAGTTTTTCCTCATTATTTGATTTTGTTTGTTTTCTTTAAGAACTGAAAATTCTGTATTTTTGAGAAGTTTATTAGATCTGAACATTGATTCTCATTTTAATAATTCCAATAATTTTGAGTGATTTATTTTTAATTTTAAATAATTAGATTTTATTGAAACTCCATCATTTTAAATCAAGTCCTCGTGGGATCGACCCGTACTTGCATAAGCTACCCTACAATAGCCCATGCACTTGCGGTTAAACAATCAACAATAGTCATCCAACCATATTTGTCCATTATCTTAAGAAATTGAAGCAAATCTGTGTGTGGAGACTTGTTAAACATGAAAGATTAGCTTAAGCAAATACTAAGTATATAAGAATTATATGTATTTAAATTAACTAAAATATTACATGCATGTGAAAATTTTCAACTAACAATAGAAAAAGAAATAAAATATGACAGATACATTCAAAAAGAAATTTAACTTTAAAAGGGCAAGTTTCAAACCATAACAATGTAAAAATTCTTCAAAAATGCATATATTGAGACAAATAAAGAGATATAAACCAACATTTAAAAATCAATATTCACCGTGAATATGTGCATGCAGTTCCAATTCATAGTTGAGATTTGGTTGAGGATAATCACAATGAAATCTTACTTATATTTTGTGTATAGATGAACATAGTCAGAAAAGCAAAGCAAAAGTCGATGAAATAATGCTTAAAATAGACTTATAAATTTAAAGTCAATATCTTACATAAATACACATTGAAACCGGTTTTTTGTGATACTTAGCTTTGGTTCATGCATTCTTTACACACACACACACACACACACACACACACACACACACACACACACACACACACACACACACACACACACACACACACACAACATGAACAAAGAAATCAAATTATTTTTTTTATTATATCCAATGTTACATATATCAAATATTACATATTATTATATCTTATTAATACAATATCATGATCAAAGAACTAATATGAAATAATTTCATCAAAATTTAGCCCCCTAGTACTTAGACGACACCACTCTGTGGGGAAAGAGGGTAAAGCTTTAAGATGTTACTTTCTCGGTCAACTTGATGGTATCATTTCTCTTTATCAAATTCTAATTAAAGACTTTAAAAGCCAATGACTTTTGGAGTCGTTTGAATCAAATGACTTTAAAAGTAAAGGCTTTTAAAGTCATTTAATTCAAATGAGTTTAATAACTCATTCCTCCATAAAAATTCCTCTTTAGCCCAAAATTCTTAAATCTGAAAAATACATAAAAAAGAGAGAGGGTAAAATGGTAAATACATGTGGGGCCCACTTACAAGGTGTGGGACCCACAAATGCAGCTATAAAAAATCCTACTTATCTTTTCATACGGCCAAACCATCCCTCTTAGTTTCTGGGTCGACGACGACGGCGACGACGCCAAGCATGGGCAACAACGTGAAACTCCCCTCTCAGGCGCACGCGGCGAAGGGAAGCACCGTTCTGCCTAGTCTCACCACGGTAGACCACCCACTATGATTTTCCTTTCTTTTCTTATAGTTCTGAGTTTTTAACGCCATAAAATGGTGTGGATTACTGTTTTCCAGTGAAATAATAGGTGTTATTATTCTTTTCAATGTAAACCAATGAAATGGTATCAGACCTTGATCTAAACCGTTCATCTTATGCATGGTAACATGAAGAACAAACCTATGAATTTGCATGGCGATTGGATAGCTAGAGATGCTGAAAAACGAAGAAATAGTAGAAGAATTTTTTTTAGGAACGTGAAAAATCATGTAAAAACACTTGATAACAATAGAGTTTGTTGAAAAGGTGCTAAAAAAAGGGATCTATGTGAAAAACTGAGCAAAATGGTGTGAAAATTGCACCATTTAGACACCTGGGGTTGCCGGCGGCGACCGGAGTCCTGCCATCGTCTCTGGGAAACGGCACCCAGTAGTAACTGCTTGCCGACGCACGCGGGTGAAGTTTGGGCTGCGAATGCATGCTGGCTGCTTGTAATGTGCAGTGGCACTAACGTGCAGCGACACACGTTGCAACCAACGTGCCCCATGCAAGCAGCGCACACGCGATTGCACGCGAGGTCATGTGGCAACGCACGCATGCGCAATGGGACATGCGGCTGCATGCACAGCACGACATACGCCTGCACACGTGCAGCGCACCTGGCTACACACACATGCACACGACTGTACGCAAGCATAAGCAAGTGACGCATGCATGAGCGGCACGTGCGGCATAACTTTTTCTGGATTTTTGGAGTTCCCTGACACATTCATTTACAAAAACTTAATTTTTAGGAGCTACAGAGGTTCAAATCACGATTCGAAAGAGGCATTGGGATCGTATTGACGATGGGAACCTATATTTGACTTGAAAATATATATCTAAATTCCTTTTTAAGGGTTAAACCACTAAATATCAGTAGATGATCTAAATCAGGCTGATCAATGGATGATCATGCCTTAGACCTTGATGGTATACATCGAATGTGAGATGATATAGGGGATTAGAAGGATAGACATCGTTGAATTGCCAATGATAGAGAATTTATATTGTGACAGGTACGTTAGAGGGCGCGACATGACACTTTCACATGCCTAATTAGAGTACTGCAATTATTGAGGTAGGTGATTTTATTTGAAATTTCTCCGTGATTTTAGTAACCATAATCTGTTTTCTAAGATTCTTAAGGTATGTGCTTTTGTGTGTTTTCTCATGATTACATAAATGTGTTCATATTTCTTACTGATATTATGATATTCCATTTTGCAAATAACCATGTTTTACACATGTGATGTACTGTCTTTTATCATGGGCTTTGATCGTATTTATTAAGATTAATTATAGAGTCTTTACATAATTTACATCTTATTGATGATTTATGACAGATGCTTCCACCTGGTGGATATTATGCTAGGAGGGTTGTAAGGTTGGCCACCTGCCCTCTGACTTTGTGATGATGATGATTAGACACAGCCCTTGAGTAGTACAGGGCCAGGTACGTAGGTGGTGGTATCATAAGTAATCCCCTCTATAGGTCCGTTCCTTCCCATGGGGACAGAGAAAGTCTCCTGTTTGGGTGTCAATGGGGAGTGACAGTGATTTAGATCCTGTTGGGGTTGCCACTACAGCATAGTAGCCCATACTGCTATTCTAGATGCTCATGTGGATTTATATGTGGAGTGAATTGAGACAAGCCGAGCCTAGTCCGTGAGGGACTCCGGGGGCTAATGCGAGCTGCACATGAGGGACTAAGAGTTAGTATGAGTACACATCTTCGGTGATTGAGTGTTTTGGGACACTTTTGGTATTGTTTTGATACAATGTATTATTTATCATGATTTGCATGCATATTATTCTATGGACATAGACTCGTACTATTTTGATGGACGCACCTTTGTATTGCCATCCTGATTTGACTTGATACCTATTTTGTAAAGGTTTATAATTATGAGCGTTTGATTATTTGACATGTCTTATATATGTTTCTTTCATGAGAATCATCTTGTGAATTTTATTAAGTTTTATTTGAAAGTAATCACCTACACAAGCATAGCTTACTGAGGCATTGCTTTGTTTTGCAATGCCTCAGATTTGGAATGTGATAGCCGGAAAGGAAAGCATGCAAAGTAGCGTTGATTTGGGAGAAGACCTGAAGACCATCCATTTTATTTATATATTCGGAGATAGATTAGTATATATCTCTTGGACTAGTATTAGAAATTTGAGATTTTACTTAGATGTTTATATATTTGGATAGATTGGACACATATTATGGTATGGAGAATATTAATTCTTAGAGGTAAATATTGTGGTGATCATAGATGGAACTTGGTGACATTTGACTTGACTTATTATTGCCTTTAATTGGCTGTGTATTTATTGTGATTTTGAATGTAGCATGCTCAGAGTATCAAGATTTTAATTTTATTTATGATTACAGTTTTTTAATGTGTTTTACCCTGAGGTTTTCGCTTTCAGTTAATTCTTTTAAAAATGCTCAAAATTTTATAGATTTTGAGTTTCATATTCAAGGATCCTATCTATTTTCTTAAAACATATTATTATTTTTATTATTATGCAAAAAAAGGTTTGAAAAAACCCGGGGTGTCACACTAAAGAAGTCATTTAAGTATTAAACAACTTCTTAAGTGTGTACTTTAAAAGTCATCTTTTTTCTAAACTATTGAAAAAATATTTACGAAGTCATTAGTTGAAATAATGACTTATTTATACCAACTTTAAGAGCCTCATGCTTAGTAGTGATTGCTTATCACATGCTTTTGAGACTCTAACACCTTGACTATGTAGTACATGTTTATTTTCTCAAGTTATTATTATTATTATTATTTATTAAATGTCTATGTACCTATTAGGCCTAACTTGTTGAGGTATTGTGCTATTTTGCAATGCCTTAGATATTTAGAGATATAAATATGAGTGAAGAAGGATCAGGCGAGTAGCTGATTGAGACATTTTTTGTTGAGGGTATGTTTTAATCACACCTGGACTATATATGTACATCATGTATTTGCACTTGCAATGTTGCGGAGACTGTGGTTTCTTACTAGATGGATCCCAAAGAAGTAAATTTATTTCTAAATAATTTACTTGAAAAATAAAAAAAAAATATTTGAGTTTTTGAAAACTTAAAAAAGAATCAAAATAAATAATAAATGAATGAATAGTAAGTTGAAGGTTTACACTTGAGGTTGTAAAATGAATCATTGAAATAATTTTTTCGTTTGTTTTCTAAATTATTTTCAAACTTGAGGCCCCACATTTCTAAAAGAATTGTGAAAATGTATTTTAAAAACCTAGGTCATCACACACACACACACACACACACACATATGTAGTTTCATTGTTGTAATAGAAATGCAACGTGTCTGTTGACACCTTTCAGGAAATTGTAGTGGTCCTATAATAGCTAACAAGAAGATTTACGAACAAAAATAGGAGCATCATTATACAACAAGAAAGCACATATTTTAGTTTTGTAAGTATGGATGTTCAATAACAATACCAACTCTTTCACTCAGATGAGGATAGTCAATTCGTCCTGTCCACTAGTGACACACCGGATGTTCACCTTATTTATTCAGAGAGAGAGAGAGAGAGAGAGAGAGAGAGAGAGAGAGAGAGAGAGAGAGAGAGAGAGAGAGAGAGACTGTTCATCGCCTTATACACGTCTTAAACCCACAATTCTGAAGTTTTCTCCGTTGGATTGTTAACCTTTCATTGCTCGAGAGATTTTTGTACCTGTTCTGTTGAATTTACTGAAGCATCTTCTTTCTGCTACAAAATAAGCAGTTTGGATCAGCAAAGTCTAGGCTGCAAAGCCTGTGTAAATTGAGTTCTGTATGGTGAGACCAAAAGCACTATCTAAGATACTCTATAACGGGACAGGTAGGTTGATCTTCCGCTTCCTTGTAGAACCATTTGCTCTTTACTGACGGAAGATGGTTCACTTTTGCAACCCTTTTTGGTCTCACTGTAGCAAAAGTGAAAATAAGAATTACATAATTACACTAAGGGTCAACAAGAACGGAAGAGTTCATGAAGTCCTTTCTTGGCCAATTCATCTCGCAACTGATTAAGGTCGTTGGAGTTGTCATAAAAGAAGTTCTATTATCCCGAAGCTCACAACAAGCTCTAATCAATCCCCATCATGAGATTTGATGATCAATCAAGTAAGATGGGGCTTGGACCAGATCTTTCAATAAACTTAGGCTCCATTGACAGGAAATTATGGGCCCCCTCTCTTATTTGATCCGCTTTATGTTGTGGTGGGTTTCCGTATTCTGCGCTTGACTGCATTTAAACATTTTTTTCGTGTATAGATCCATTAACTCCCAAAGCATGATTGGACTTGTAACAGACAATAGGGCTTTATTTTTAGCCAGGTGCAGTAGATGTCTTTCTCCATTTTCAATGATGATTAATGAAGACAGCTGTCTAGCATTGTTGTTCGAAGACAATGGCGCCTCTCCTTGTTAAGTGGGAGGTCACGAATTGTCACTTTCCCTTTACTGGGATAAGTAGATTTGGGAATTAAGGCCTAGCTTCCAGACAGTCTGCCTCGTGGCCCTCTGCTGTTTTTGAAAAATTTGAAGGTCTAAACTGTTTCATCTCTTGCAAATGCTATCTTGGATTTTATTAGGTTAAGAAGGGTCAGGTTTTGACAGCCACCTTCTGGCCCCACTAGGCTACATGGATGTCATTTGATAAGTTGATATGATTGGGTAGCATGGCCTATTTATGTAGAATCATTTCAAGAACAGATAACTGATCCAGTTGATCTTAATTTAAAGGATGTTATGTACATCATTCAGAGGAATAGAACCAAGCAAGTAACTAAATGGTTTATGAGATCGAACGCACATTCTTGGTGTGGGCCCCAAGATTGATCGTTAGGAACGATCGTGGCTTTTTGCTTCTACAGTCCAACTCTAATCAAGTTGCAGCAACTCAGCATCTTTCCTGAAAGTGTGCTTGATCACAGGTTTGAGTGGCTGCTTTTCCCTTTGGCCAAGTAGATTTGGAGTATGTGTAAGTAAAAGTGCACGAGTGATTTGCTTTGTAATTCTAGACATGTGGGGAGAAAAAGACCTCTTATCTGTAGGCTTAGATGCTCCCAATTACGAGCTTGCAATGACAGTGGCTCTTGAAATGGCACGCTCAAGAGAAGTGCAACACGATGGTGGTTTTTAAGATAATAGTTTTTCTATGTATGCAACCTTATTTTCCTAGATCTAAGCTCTTCATCATGTTCATAATGCTAAAAATAGATAACCTATGAGATATCAATGCATTTGGATGATCCTAACCACTTGTTTAAGGTCTTTGAGAAAAGTACTAAAAGTGGATGGTCATATTTTTTTTACAAAAGAAACATAAGCTAAAGACATCCAATGGGCATGAAATTTTGATGTAGCCTATCTAAGGCATTCCTAACATAATGGTTAGGTTAGATTGACAAAAAATTGTTTGCTCTTGCATGAAAAAATAGCATGTAGCCTTTAGGTGTACACTTACCAATAATATTCTATTTTATTAGAGTCCTGGTGCGAGTCCATGCTCAAAAGAGTGGAAAGAGTCCTCACCACTTTTTTCTCATTTTCTTTGGAATATCTAAGCTGTTCATGATATTCAGAACGTAAAAATTTATTGACTCACAAGAAATCCATGAATTTGAGTGATCCTAAGCACTTGTTTCACGTCTTTGAAAATTTTAGAAAGATCAATGGTCGTGATTTCAATACAAGGAAATATAGATTAAAGCATCCAATGAGAACAAAATCTTAAATTAGCCCATCTAAGCCATTCTGAACATGATGGATGGTTTGGATCTATAAAAAACTATCACCATAAATGAGAAAAGGGTGGTGTGACTCCATTCATGTTTTTTAGCTTGGTAGGTGTAGACCCTAGTCGTCAATTCCATTTTGATGGCCATTTTGTTTTGCTTACTAGAACAAAATATATATTTTAGATTTTTTCCAGCTTCAACATTTTATTTCAGAAAATGCAACATTTTTTTATAATTTTAAATATATATATATATATATAAAGCACTAAGACAATTAAATTATTGAATATATACTCATTCTAGCAAATAAAGAATTTAATCAAGTATAAAATTAACAATAATAAGATCCAATATCATAAACTAATAAGCATCAATACTCAATACTCAAAAGAAAATTTTAATGCCATATACTCATGAAACACCATTCAAAAATATAATCCAAGTCATGAACATAGCTTTTCCATATAAAAGTAAAATCCAATGTCATAGACTCATTAAGCAATCCACAAGTAGTTAACGACACCAAGGAGTATCCATTCAAGTTTGTTCTGAGAGAGTATCCTCTGTATTTACACTATAACCAAGTATATTAAAATGGCATATCTATAAATTCAACATATACAGAACAGTTGAATCTAGTTACAAATGCAATTCATTTACTACCATGGCCTTGGTTGAAGATATATCTAACTTGGTTAGCTCAAAAAGACCACCACTATGAAGGCAAAAAAAGAAAGAAAAAGAAGTAACACTTCTCAAAGAGATAAGAGCAAATTGGTTGGCAACATATAACTTCATAAAGTTTGGATGAGTTCTCTTGCTATGGCTCAAACTAACATGGCATGCTTCACCTATAGAAAACAATCTGGGAAGCAAAACTAGGTTCCTGATATGGCAACCCAGTGGTTGAACTGCTCCCTATTCCTAAAACTTGTGACCATGATTCCAAAACTTGAAAGGCACTAATTTTTTTAGATATACTTGCAGAAAATCAATGACATTCAAACTAGAAAGGAAAAGAAAATATGACTCATTGACATGTGAAGAAAATAAAGAACATATAAATATTATAAACCCTAATTTCTTGAGATGAAGACATGTAGAAACCTATGAGAAGAACCTAGACACGAGAAATTGAGAAAATTGGAGAAATTAATATGTCAAGTGATTCATACATGTGAAATAATGCACAAAAAATCCCCCAAATAAAGCGATCTTTTACCTTAATGTTATTCTTTAACCATTAACTTTAGGAAAATCCAAAAAGTTGAGCCTGAAAACATCATCTTCGAGGTGAATTTTATTAATGGAATGATGAACAGGAACAACCCTACCCGTAAAGTGTAAAATCTTAAGAAAAAAATCTCTCCCTAAATTGCTCCTTTTTTACTTTTCCAATGAATTTGGGATGCAAAATCACCTTAAAGCTGTTGATTCCATTATAAACCATGGTAATTTTAAGGTTATTTTTTGTAAAGTAGGGAAAATATTATTTTTGCTTTTTTAAAATATTTTTTCTAAGAATTTTGATTGAAATACATGTTTGCATCGAAACACCAAAAAGTAACCAAAATGGTCAAATAATAGCAAAGAATCTAGCAAAACGTTTTAGAGCTTATTTTATTCTAGTTTCCATACCAATATGAAAATTTTTGATCATTCTGACTGAAATTAAACAAAACTGACAACTATGGGATAGGCGATATCCTTGAGCATTTTTTGGTGGGAAGCATTTGTTCTAGGATCTAAGCCACTCATTATGTACAAAACTAACCCACAAGAAATTATTGTGTTTAGACAATCATAGCCACTTGTTTTGGGTCTTTGAAAAATAGAATAAAAATGAATGGTCTTGATTTATAACCATTCAATGGTTTTAAAATTCTGATTTCAGCCTATCCAATCCACTAGCTTCTACCCCTACTAGGATTCAAATTAAATGGCTTCTACAAGCCCTTTTTTATGGAGACACACACATCATAGTCTATGCACCCAGGTGAGAGACTTTGCACCATTGCCCTAGTTAGGCATACACACTCTTGAGCACACACCCTCTTTTTTTCAAATATAAATATTTTTCTTGTAGATCTAAAATATTCATCATGTCTCCATGCCAAAATAAGCAGTCTAATAAATATCAATGTATGTGACTAATCCTAAAACTACTTGTTTTGGACCTTTGAAAAAATAAATAAAAATGGATGGTCACTATTTTTTTCCCATGAAATATTGCCTAAAAGCATATTTGATCTCTAACCTATCTAAGTCATTGTGAAATAAAAAATTTAGACCTATATAGCAAAGTTTCACTATGCATGAAAAATAGGCACATACTTCTTCTCATGCTCAAGATCTTGGGGATGCCTATCATGAATCTTCCGTTTATTGCTAAGATTGAAATTTTAAAACTGATGTTAAGATGGCTTGAAACTTTGAATATTGAAGCATTATCTATATCTTTATTTATTTATTTATTTTCTCTTGACTTCTGAAATAAGTCCATTGATCGTGTAGGGTTTGTAGATTGCTTTATCTATCTCAAGCTCTAAGACATTAAGTGGATCAATGTATCTCTTGTCATGGTTTAGGTACAGGAAAGCACCTATTGTGAGCTACAGGTATTTCCTATAAGAGATAGTTTAAAGAAAACTCTTATTATATATTGACAAGGACTTATATATCTTTTGGGGGAAAGTCGAAGCTTGTATAACACTTGCTATCTTACATGTAACAAAAAATCCTGATTCCGTCCCTGCCTACGATGCCTGCGGTATTCTGCAGCTAGATAGTTCCATTTTTCCTTGAGAATCAATCAAGAAAAGCATGAAAGTGGCGAAGAGTCTCTAACAATATTGGTCTATCGAGGGCATTTGAAGGATTTGGGCACAACCTTTAGCCGCTTGGGACCTAATGTCCGAGTGGATAAACCCTCTCCTTTTCTCTAATAATGACAAAATTTCTCTTTCTTTCATAAGTTGGTAAGTCCGTGCAGTAGAGGGACTCCTGTTTACTAGTTTCTATGTTGAAAGGCCTAACTGGTTCCACAGGTGCAAACATATGTGCGATCTAGACCGCTGAATTTCCAAGCCCATGGAAGGAAACATATGCGTAATGTAGACTTTTGAACTTGTAGAAATCAACAGGCGTCGATATTGTTCTAGTCCCATCCAGAACGGATATCCATGAATAGCTTCAAGTCTTACCAACTGCTTAACCTTATGTAGCAGAAGCCCAAATGGGGCGTCATGGATCAATGGACTAGGATCATTCCAGGTTGCCTTTGCTTTGATGTATACATTCCGGTTTTGGACGTCAAACGTTTCCGTCGGCTGTTATAGCTAGTTCAGACGGACCTCTGACAGGGTCAACAAGGAGTTTAAGAAACGAAAAGGAAGACACATCTGTAATAAGAACTTCCGCTTGATTGTCTTTTCGTGCAAATGACCATATCTCAACCTTCTCTCCAAAATGGCTTCACTTCGGACTAAACACATGAGAAAAGCCTTATATGTTGATATAAATAGAATATCAATTGCCACTTATAAATAGTTGAACAAATAAGAGTATAATCATGACGTTAGGGTTCAGGAATAAGTCGGCAAGCAAATATTTCTGAAGTCGACGGCCGCTCGCGAAAAGTTTGAGAAAAGACATCCAAATATTATGTTTTGATGTTGAACGCGCATATCCACGAGCACTTCAAACCGGTGACCTACCAAGTAGTATGGGAGAGGCCCTTTTTGTGCCACGGTCCTAGAAGACATTTTCTCAACATTGAAGCACTATTGGGCTGTGAATTTTAATATTAATCTTAATTCATAACTAGATTTACAAATAGTCTTTAAGTATTTGACTTAAATGACTATAAAAGGATACAATACTAAATTTACTCGGAAATAAATTGAGATATAAAAATGGCGGAACTTTTTAAAGAAAATTTTCAGTTATAGATAGAATTTTGTACCTAGAGATAGCTTTTGGTCATGTGTGATCAAAAGCATGTCTTGTATGAGCCCATACTTGAAATCCTGACATCTCCGATGAACCAATATTGTTGTTTCAGAAGACTATTGCTCTTAGTTCAGCAGCCAAAAAGTCGGATCATTTGAAGCATAGCTGTCAAATCCATTTGTTTCAGCAAATTTTGTGGATTATTTCTAAACAATCCCAAAAATAAATGACACTAAAATAGTCTGTTTCAGTTTGTATATATATGGCTATAATTGGCCAATATTTTGGCGATATATCATGTTGTTTATGATACACTGATAATAGATAATGATAAAGTCGGCAATCTTGTTTCCTTCTACTTTTTATAGCTTTTAACCATTTTTTATTTGTTTCTCAGCCCATTTAAATGATAAAAACATCCATAATATGTAACTTAAATTCCACAAAGGTTGATATTTACACTTTTTCGGGATTTTTAGTTTGATATTTCCAAAATTTTTGTCTAGAACGACCGAAATACCTGTATGTTTCATTCCAGTAGGCAAAAAGGACCCTCCGGAATGGACGGATTTGACGGGTATGATTTGAAGCCACTAAACGTATATTCAAGAGAGGTCCTTTTTCTTCTTTTTCTTCTTTTCTTTTTTTATTGTTACAACCCATACTTGACTAAGCTAGTTTCCCGACCAAAAATAGTGACAGGTTAGCTATTCATGAAAAATCTTTTGCAAGGATATACAGCTATCGTTGCCTTCCTATTGCAAGTACCAAATGTCTAAAACAAGAATATACTACAAAACTGTGAATAGTTTTTAAAAAAGTGTTATTCTTTACAGGATATGATAATGTTGTTCTTATTTGGTAGATATAGTTTTACTTAGAAAATATAAGCGGGCCTACTCTTTTGGATGATTTAAAATATTTATCTAGTTGGTCTTGCAAGGATGAGTGGTGCGTCAAAATTCCGATTGATCTACATATTATGACCCACATAAGGTTCAAAGGAGAAAATGGTGGAAGTAGATCAAAGTGAGTCTTACCCCAGCTTTGTTATGTTCTGGACCGCGCACATAAGAAATTAATAAATTATTAAACAGAATTACGTGCATGGCCCGCGATCAGTGATCACTGTGGTTGGTGTCAATCATGATTGGCCAGCGTTGCACCAAGAGGTTCTGCTCAAAAGGGGAAGGCATTCACACTCCTTTATATGATGTTATCACTAAATCTCACCATTAATACTATCAATCTTACAGGTGTACACGAACTTTCAGAGGAGCTTAAAATACGAGTTCTTACCCTATCCCTCTTCTCTAAGATCCCCTAATAAATTTTCTTGTCATAAATAATTTATATGTGCAGGGAGTTACTATATGTTGTATGTGCATATTTTAGCTTCAAAACTAACAGAAGACAAAATACGGACCCATTTGTATGAGATTTTTCAAGCCATCTACTTCCTAGTCATGATATTGATGATCTCTCCGCCAAATTTCCAACCCACTTGTATGTTAAGCCCTTGACATTTTACCTTTAAATGGAAAGTTAAAAATCAAAAGGTAACCAGTTTTTTTTTTTTCTTTGAAGGATCAGCCCACCATGAATGAAATGTTCCCAATCATTTAGCCAGCCCATGGTGGATAAATTTTATTTATAACTCATTGTAGGGGTATAAATGGTATATCTAGAACAGCGAAATCAATATGAATTAAACGAAAGAATTAGGGTATAGTTATTCAATTAGAACTAATAGTATAGTGTTAGGTTTCATTTAAAGAACCAAATTTATTGGTATAGTACTAGTTTTTATGTTTGGATGTTTGGGTACTTGTTATGAACCAACAACAAGAAAATATTAATTAGTATACCAAATTACCCTTGTAATATTATTTTAAACTTTAGTGTATTAGAAGTAGATATAATAACTTCAATCTAATAAATTTTATTACTAATTAGTTGCCTTTTTATAATATCTTTATAATTAATATATTTTAATTTTAGGTTAGCACTTAAGATAGAGATTATTTACGCATGGCCATTGTGGTTCATTTGTAAATATGGACTTTTAATAGGCATAGTGGCAATTGTAAATAGGATGACGTAAATTCCAAAGCTCTACTATTTCCCCCAAAAGAGCTAAAAGCCACCAAAAGTTTGAAACACTTTTTTCACTGAAATATAGAAATAAAATGAAAATGGCTTCCATTCTTCAACCTTCTCCTCACTATTCCTCTCCAAATCTCTCTCTCACACTGATAGTTCTTTCCTCTGGCCTACCTCTCCTGTTCTTTTTGTATTCTCTCTCAAACAGTTAACTCTAATTCTTTGCTTATAAAGAATGTAGTTGATATTTTTGTGAAAACCCCAATTGTTTTGGAATTATTTGGAATTAATTAGAATTTTTACGAAAATTAAGGTAGAATATTATATTTAATATAACATTAATTTTAGAAAAAGAATTAGGTCTTGAAACATAGATATTTGGAATCATCCATGGGAAACCGGTCAGAGTAACTATAAGCACGCGAAATTTGAGCTCGGGTAAAAAATCTCTATTTATCTTAATTTTGTAAATTTAAATTTACCTATAAAGGTAAAATGGTCATTTCACTTTTGTGTGAGGTTCACAAAAGTAAAGTGGGCTAGTGATAGTCAGCTCATGAAATATCAATGATGAAGAAATAAAATGATGAGGAATCTACTTCGAATTTAATAAGAAAAGTGGAAAATTTATTTTAAATGAAAATAATTAAAATTTGAATTAAAATAATTAAAAATATAAGACTATAAATACCCCTAACATTCCCAAGAAATTGCATTGAAATTCTCTCCCCACTCCCTCTCCCTTTCCCTCTCTTTTTCCTCCTCTCTCCTCTTCCCTCTATAGCCGCAGAGAGCGTCTGCAGACACACCCAAGGAGAATATTCCCCCAGATCTGTCATGCATGTCCACAGAAGCGTCGTCCTTGACGGACCCTGGGTTTCACCCTGGGTAGTTTTTTCAATTAGAAGTCCAATTCAGATTGTTAGGAAATCAGATCTAAACCATTCATCCTATTAGGAATTTTCTAGTTTTCAAAAGCTCTATGATTTCACAATGATCCAAGATGTATTCACCGATGAAATCACCAAAAAACAGTAACTCTAGCGACTTTATATTTTTCGACATGGATCTCTCTTTTCTGGCCTTATTCTTCGATTCTTGACACTATAGGTAGGTATCCCTCATCCTCCTCTAGTTATTTTATAATTTTTCAAGTATAAAGATCACCACACTGGATTTTTCGGTGAATCCACGACTAGTGAACCAAGTGGAAAACACTTATTAAACGTAAATTTTTGAAGATTTTGAGCCGTTGGATAGATTCAGAGGGTCCCAAAACTCCAATGTATGAGATCTGGGCCTTTAACATGGTTAGATTTAGGAAGATCGGGGAAAGAGTGATCCGACAGTCCATATCAGACCGACTTGCCTATCCTAGGTCACCCTCCCCGTACATTGGCTATCACCAATGGAATGCGGTAGAGACGGGTTGCTAATTGTCCCCGTCAATCCGCAAGGGCCAGATTGAATTTGGGCACCTTGTTTTGATATAAAACTTAAAATCTTAATTCAGAGCTCATTTTAACTTCAAATCAAGATTGGAAAGAAGCTTTGGATTCCTGGTGAAGCGTACAATCTAGAAAACATAAAATTTAGGTTTTATTCATAGTAAAATTTTATAAATTACAAAAAGTGGTACCAATTCCCAAGATCAGTCAAATCTGACTTGATCCAACCTTGGATTTTTGATCCATCAGTATTTAGAGATAAGGGAACATGGAATTAAGAGTTAGATGTGACTGATCTGGGATGAATTAAGAAATTTAACCTTAATGGAATAGAAGACTTAAAAATGATCATGGATCTACTTGATCTGAATAATCAAGTATGATCAGACCATTAAAATCAGTTTGAATAATGATCTAAAGTTAAGATCATATGGATTGATGAACTTGATGTGGCTAATTTTGAATAGATTGAGATCTATGCCCTTAATTTTGATAAAATGACTTAAGATCTTCTTGATCGGTTAAATCAAGAAAGATCAAATCATTTGATAAGATGACTTAATGATCTAGTGATGATATCACATTAAGATAATGTGATAAATCTGAATAAAAATGAAAGATCAAATCTAAACCTTTAATTAGATAAAAAAAAATAAATAGAAATCAAAATATGATCATTAGATCAAAATGGACAAATATGATATATCCAAATGAGTATGTGAATTATTATATTCTACTGTAAATGTTTTTTGTATTTCTTAGTAGATGTAATTGTTAAATTTATTTATTTACGCTTTAATGTTCATGTTATGTAAATTACATAGAAAATATAATTAAATGAAAATAGATATTGAAGAACATATACAATGAATATAGAATGGACTTAATGATAGGAAAGGCCATAGTTAGTAGTACAATATAAGAAATATCATTTTCTTGGCCCAAATTAGGAGAATAATAAACCTCATGAATGACATTTTAAATGTTCATAGATCTAATTAAAATCAAATAGTAAGAGTACTTAGGGTTTACCACTCATAGGAACATTATGAAGGTTGAGCTAAGGTCACCCCAGTAAATGCTGAACATGGTGGTTAAGGGGGTTCTCTAATAGAGCATCGCTCTTCCTTCACCTTTTGGCGACGTTTGTGAGGTCTAAACGCCTCCTTACATGATGATTGAATTAACCACTTTGTGACCAGATTTTAACTGGTAAGCCTTAGTCAATTCTGAAATAAGGAGCTGTTTAGTGTTAGAAAAAAAAAAAAACTATCTTCAACCAGTAAGACATTAACTGATTGAATAATAATAAGATTATAAAAGGATAGTAAACTATCTAATCCTAATAAAAATGATAATTAAGATAATCAAAGATCAAACAAGATCCATGAGGAGATCTTAAATGATAAAGAAAAATAAGAAATATAATATTGTGTTAGTATGAATGTTAGATTTAAATATAAATTAATAGATTAGACCTTGATCAATATGATCTAAGGAAAAAGATCCAAATCATCCTATGTAAAGATGATAAAAAAAAACAACAACTGAGAAGTATAAATGAGTTGAGAAATGATTGTAAATATACATGATTTGACAGATACATGACGGATATGACGATCAAGATCAATGAGAAAATGGATTGTTGAAAGTAAAGATAGGTGGACCTTAAGAATATATTCAATATAAAAGATACATGCATTTTACACATGATCTTATCCTAATAACTATAAATTGATTATACTTGCCTTAGAATTGTTTATGAATCAACAAATGATGTTGAAATGAATATAAAGTGATTGATTAAGTAATTATGAAATTATTTAATTGGCAGAATGAGAATATTTGAACTACATAAGTTGAACCCCCAAATCTTAAGGAAATAAAGTATAGGCATGTCCTATTATGACCAGACACATAATTTGTATACATGAAATATTATTTTCCATACAAGCATGAAGGCTTATGATTTTGTTTTAAGACAATGCTTATGCCTGGGGATGCCAATGCTATGAGAGTTATGAGAGTTTGGTCATTCACTCTCTGAAACTGATTATAATGATGATACCGTGCCCAAAGAGAGGCAAAATAGATCTATATTTTCCATTGTGGTATTAGTGAAGTATTAAGCAGTTATCTGGGCGCACTGTACGGATTGAGACTGCAAGCATGGTAGTTCTTTGATTATTTTGCATTATGATATAATTGAGATATAACATGATGAGATGCCTTATTTTATGGCATGATGAGATGCCGGTAAAAATTATTACCAGTGTTGTATTGCAGGATGATTCCTAATACAGTATGATTATATATGAACACCTAGTGTTAATATTGAAATCAATTTGGAAATGAGATATTATTGATGATATTGACTATATTTACTATTTTTAGTGGTTTTGTTTATATGTAATATACACATATAATTCATATGATAAGTGAAGGATAAAATGGTTATCTAATTGTATAAATTGATTTATATCATCGATACAATGAAATATTAATTTTGATATATATTGAATATATTTCTTAAATCTCATACCAAGCATAGCTTGCTAAGATATTATAAATGTTTGAATGTTTACAATATCTCATATATAGTTAAGAAAAATTGAAAGCTCAAGACTTAAGGATAATCATTATCAAACTACTACTCAGGGTATTTACTTTGAGCAAGATTGTATTGATTGTTTTGTAATTTGGATTGTAATATTGGACAATATATGTAATGACTACCGGAGTTGTGTATGTGAACCACTGGATTGATCATGATTTTAATAAAAGTATTTTTAATGTTATTCAATAGATATTTTATTTTATCTAAAAATATATGTATGATAAGTAATTTGAGGCGACACTCGGGTTTTTGACAAATCAATTTCAAAGAAAATATGTTTTCGCTATTTATATTTTAAAAATTTTCAAAATCAGGGCTCTACCTTTGCAAATATTTATGAAAATGTGTTTTAAAAACCTGGGTCATCACATTTTTTAGCAAGAAGGTTAAAGTCTTGAGCAAATAGGTTAGTCTTTTAAATATTTTCATGTTAACTCTCATTGTGTCTTGTTAAACATAGTTTTTGAATTCATGTCATAGTTAACTTCCATATACTGTATAGGTACCAACATGATATGTGTGTGTATTAAAATATTATCTCATTTCTTATATTATATTTTTATTTGCCTATATAGTAGTTAACCAACAAATAATTGGTTATATTAACATTTAAAGAAATAACATAATGCATAATCTAAAATTTGACATCTTAATTGTTTGCCTTTACATTTTCCTCCTTTATGTATTATAACTGCTAGCACTAAATACCGGAGAACCGAATCAAACCTGGTGGTATAAGAATGAATTTTATATTAGAATCAAACTTTTCTTGGTGGTATAAGAATGAATTTTATATTAGAATCAAACTTTGAAAAGTTATGGTGCCAAAAAATATAAAATCTTATTAGTACATTTGATTTTATATGGAATCTAACTGAACTAGACCATTTACGCCCCTACTTGTCTATAACAAGTGACACTAAATAAAAAGTTTGGATCATTCAGAAGGTGGGTCCAAATTGCACTTTCTCTTGCTACTATTTTTGAAGTGAAACTATGAGTACCCCACCATACAGGAACTCGCAGGCATGAATGTGTATTAGTGGCAGCCACTCCGTGATGATCAAAGCATAATCTGGTACATTCAAACAAGAAAGGAAAGAAAAGAAAGAAATATACGCACAAAAAGAAGAAGAAAAGAACATAGAAAAGAGCACTTGTCTCCTTAATTATTGACTTACCGAAAAGTATTCTTAACGTCCAATTTGTGGCCTTCAAATGCAAAGGATAAAGATGCAATGATCTTATCAATTGCTAAGAGCTGTTGTATGGTTATTCTCACGTGCAAATCAATTCGCGGATTTGCAGGAGGATGGAGGGGAATTCGAACTCACAATCTCCAAGTACTGAGACAGAACTGAATCAGCTGGGCAAGTGTCAGAATCCTAAAGTTGCTCACCTTCTTTGTCTACGCGACATCCAAAATTTTCTCCTTGGATGATCCTAATAACTAGTATCCTAGTAAAAAACTATGCCTTGTAAACTTTGAATAGCAATGGCTGCCAAAGTACGCCTTTATTAGAATGTCACACTTGCCAATCCCAACCACCTGGCCGTACTTTCGAAATCGCATGTAGTCCACGTCCCGGCGCCATGGTATGAAACGTCTCCATCGTCGACACCACAAAATCAAAGGCTAATATTGTCTGGTGGACCTGGAAGACGATCCTTATGTTACGACCCTAAGTGGGGCCGATTTGTGGATGGACAGAGGCCCCATTACGGACTCTAAAAAACAACAGACCCAGCAACTTAATTCTCTGCCAACTTTTTGTAGATTATATTCACGTTCAAACCACACATGATTTGTTTTCCTTCGAACCCTAGTGAAGGCCCTTAGCATTCATTGCTTGTTTACTGGAGGACTTGAAATAAAGCAGCAAGAAGAGGAGACAACAAATCCAGCTAAGGTACCGTTGGGCGATGCCAATTTAAAGCCATCTACCCTTATAATTGCCCTCACAATCCCCTTTAAAATCCTCCATCCTTCACTCGAACCAGCTCGAAGTGCCTCCTTTTCTCCACTTCACTAACCTGAGTAGCTCAGCTATGCCGACACGTTCGCCGGATTTTTCGAGCTCCGTCAAGCTCAAGTATGTCAAACTTGGTTACCGGTACCTCATCGATCACATCCTCACCTTGTTCCTACTTCCGATAATCGCGGGTGTTTTGTTAGAGATTGTCCGGCTTGGTCCCGATGATATCATCGATATCTGCAAATCCCTCCAGTTCAACATGATTTACACCCTTTCTTCTTTCTTCCTCATTTTCTTCATGACGACCGTCTATTTTAGGTCGAGACCCCGACAGGTCTATCTCATCGATCATGCATGTTTCAAGTCTCCAATATCATGCCGATTCGCCACCTCAAAATTCATCTGCCAAACCAAACAGACTCGAACTTTTGACCCTGTTAGTGTAGACTTCCAACTCAAAATTATCGCACGATCCGGACTTGGCGATGATACTTCTCTTCCCCCAGCACTTCACCATGTCCCACATAACCCCACCATGGCAGCATCAAGAGATGAATCAGAGACCGTCATATTCACAGTAATCGATTCCGTTTTTGGTAAAACGGGCTTAAAGCCGAAAGACATTGACGTGCTCGTCGTGAATTGCAGTCTCTTCTCACCGACACCTTCCTTATCAGCAATGGTGGTGAACAAGTACAAAATGCGGAGTAACATAAAAAGCTATAATCTCTCCGGCATGGGGTGCAGCGCAGGGCCCATATCGATCGATCTCGCGCGAGATCTCCTCCAAGTTCATCCAAATTCATACGCTTTAGTGATAAGCACCGAGATCATCACACAATATTGGTACACCGGAAACAAACGATCGATGTTGCTCGCCAATTGTCTATTCCGAATGGGTGGAGCTGCAGTAATCCTATCCAACCATAAAAATGAGAAAAGCAGGGCCAAATACCGATTGATGCATTTGGTTCGAACCCATAAAGGGGCCGATGATAAGGCTTATCATAGTGTATATGAAGAGGAAGATAAGCAGAGAAACGTTGGGATTTCTCTTTCGAAAGATCTAATGTCAATTGCTGGAGATGCACTTAAATCAAACATAACCACGTTAGGCCCACTAGTTCTACCACTCTCCGAGCAGTTACTTTTCCTGTTCAGAATCAGTGGCCGTAGATTCATCAACCCAAAGTGGAAACCATATATCCCAGACTTCAAGCGAGCATTTGATCACTTTTGCATCCACGCAGGTGGACGGGCCGTCATAGATGAGTTGGCGAGGAGTCTTTGTTTGTCTTTAGAAGATACGGAGCCTTCCAGGATGACGCTCCACCGTTTCGGAAACACATCTTCATCATCACCGTGGTATGAAATGAGCTACGTAGAAGCTAAGGGGAAGATGAAGAAAGGGGACCGAGTTTGGCAGATCGGATTGGGAAGTGGATTTAAGTGCAATTCTGCTGTTTGGAAATGCATCCGGACTGTTCATCCATCTCCTGATAATGTCTGGGCTGACTGCATAGACAGATATCCGGTATACATTCCTGACGTCGACAAGTAATGCGACCCATCGATCATGCATCTTGGCTATCTCCCCTTGATCATGTTGTGTACACTTAAAAGTATAGTGCTACTTTCTTACTTGAATTTAGGTTTCAATTAAACACCAAGAAAGCTTTCCTCTCTAGTGGTGTTCTTTTTTCTTCTTTTTTTAGGCAAATATTTATTAAGCAAAATACGTAGAAATATAGCTTAATTCTTAAAACTACTTGAAATCTGGCAACGAGGGAAAAGTATCACCTCAAACCTCCAACCAAATGTAATGAGGAGAGGCTATTAGAGTGATAGACTTCAGATTTGGCAATAAATCCGCAATTCAAATATTCAGTTCCAAATATTTGAAAATTTGTTTGAAAAAGATTGGAAAAATGTTAACAAGTTGAGATGAGTATGATGTGAATTCAATTTTTGACTTAGATTTTTAATTACATTTGCTACATTTGTAAGCAATATTTGGAAATTTGATAAATTATGAATTTAATAACATTTTAACGCAGATAATTTATGTACGCATGTAAACAGAACGAAAAGCTTCCATGTTAGATGCACATTATACGTGGGGCCTACTTAATGGTTATCTTCTATGCCATGCTAACGTTTACATAGATGGGCGGTTGACGAAATGTAAATCCATGTTAAGAGTGTAAATACTCTAATTCCTCGTCTTTAGATGGATGGTTGGAGAATGAACAGGCAATGACTACATTCATCATCAAATCCTACATATATCAAAGGGTAAGGAACGTCGGGTGAAGGTGTTAAAATTCTCAAGCAGCAAGTTCAGTAAGTATTTCCCGAGCAACCTCCCCTAAACTATCACTTTTCAACACTTTAGTCTTTAAATTATTACTTTATAGTAAAATCCTCAGACTTGAAATTTTTCCTAGCTGTTAGTCCTTCCGTCAAGGAATGTTAGTTTCGGGCTCCCTTATTATTTAAAAAAAAATTATTGAAATTTTTATTAAATTTTTAAGAAAATCTTCTTTTTCCTCTAGCTAGCCGATCATCTTGTAGCCGGGGTGGGGAGCTCATGGGCAATAGCCCGCCTTTTTCTTCTTCTATAATCGCGCACGTCGTCTCCGTATTTTCGGACCAATGGAGGTGGGCTTGTGACTTTAATTCTTTGTAATCACGCACTCACAATTAACAAATCAGCAGAATCAAACATCAGATCTAGGTTGGGCAACCACCCGGATACTGCTAAAGAAGATGCAAAATCCCCTTAACGAAAAAATGTCTCCAGTCTGAAACGCTCTCTGGTACCTTCGTGCACTTTCCCCTTCAGTGTTACAAGCCGGAAATTGGCAGTCATTTTGGCTCTCTCTACCATCTCCTTCGAGATCCCCATTGCTTTTTATGGCTGTAAGCCTTAGTAAATCCTGAAGCATTTGCTAGAATATGATTACAGCAGTGAATAGCTGCTATAATCACACGATCACAGCCGAGTATATCGGCGGTAATCAATGAATTACATCATATTCTAGCAGCATTCTAGGCAAAAGGGGTGATGAATGGTCACCTAGATTTCGGACCTTGGTGGCAGATCTGCTTTGGGGCAGGTCACGGTCTGGTTTAGCTCGGGTGAGTGAAGGTATTGGCTTAGTTTAGGCTCCCTATGGTTTTTCCATGGGATTATTTCGAGAGCTGTTTTGTTGGACGGTGTGACACGAACGAATTTGGTTCTCTCATTGGTTACAGTAAACTGTAACCAAAATTTGTCAAATTAGATGGTGCTTTTTGTTTTCAATTTCCAAGGCCTCTATCTCTGAACAGAGAAACTATTGTAGGAATTTCTCAGATAATGGAATAAAGATGAAGAAGAAGCAGACGATGATGATGGGCTCTCTCTCTCTCTCTACTAATATAATTTAGCCGGAGAAGAAGGGACTCAAAATAGAAATAGGGAAAACTATAAGATATAGTAAATGTGACTCAAAATTGACACTGAGTGACGAAAGGATTAACAGCTGAAAAACCTTTAGAAGGCTTCTGAATCTTCCAAGCTTAAAAGGAGCGGTATGGTGTATGAATGCACTGGTAATGGTAGGTGCGTTTGTTGGTTGGACGACAAACATGCACAGGCTCTTAGTTTATTCATGCGTCCCTAGAGCTAGACCAATTCAATGTTATCTTCTAGGGTCTGTTCTCAAGTCCTCGTGTGGCCCCTCATTTATTTGGTGTCGCTTTTCCAACTTCCATTTTCATGTGAGGATCTGGCAAGCCCATGGTGCATCTTTTCCAACGACTTAAATGGGCGAAAAGTCAATGATCTGAGTATGCCACCATAAATAGGCTCTTGGTTGATTAAACATTGGAGTCCTTATTTGGAGAGATGCTAATCCAAAGTGCGACCTAAGTTACTCACCCCACTTTTACATAATAGGGCCCATACTTGCACTTCCCGGCCGTTCATATGATTAAAAACTCTAGATACCAGACGACGTGCCTTTTTTCTTGGCACAATACCATATACCATATTCTCTCCTTTAGTTCTTTAAAAAGTTTTAATAGTTCGAACACTCGTATTTCCTCTCTCTCTTATTTATTTGAGCAACTTTTAACAACATCTTTAATTGAGGGAAACAGATCAATAGCATGGCAATCCTACAAGAGATGGAAGGAGTCTTCTACACGGAAATCAATCAAAGGGGTGCTCTTTTTCATCATCCCATACATTTCATGAAGGGAATGTAGTAGCTGATCTCCTCCCCAGTACGGCTTTCGATCTCAAGAGCAGCCAGGTGTGGCTCTTTAATTATCCTAGAATATCTGTAATCAATCAATGGTATGCTCTTTTTTATTATCTCATACATTTCATGAAGGGAATGTACCAGCTGATCGCATGACTAATATGGTTGTCGATCTCAAGAGTAGCCAAGTGTAGCTCTGTAAAGTATCCTAGTTTATCTGTAAATGCCATAATGGCCGACTTTGCGTCCTACGCTACGGACACATCTAATATTAATTTCCTGTTAAGCTATAGAATTTAAATTTGTGTTAAAAAAGAAAGAAAGCATTTAAGGTACCGTTGGTGATGCCAATTTGGAGCCATTATTTCTTAATTGGTCTCCTCTTTTATTTGATGTCGCATTTCCAACTTTCATTTTTATGTGAGGGTCGGGCATCCCCATGCTGTATCTTTTCCAATGACTTATGTAGGAGAAAAGTCAATGATTTAAGTATCCCACCATAAATGGTCTTTGGTTGATTGAACATGGGAGATTTATATGGGGAGAGATGCTTATGTAAAAGGCGACCTCAGGATAAGTTAATCCTAACTTTTACATAATGGGGCCCACCCCTTGGTCTTCCTGCCCTTCATCTGATTAGAAACTCTGGATATCTAGCAGCCTAAAAATTATGCGGATTCGACAATCTTAGCATCCGGGAAGAAGGTCGATTCGCTTATCTTTTCACGTGGGAAATGTAATAAATTTTTAATTGTTTTTTGCCATTTTTGAGGATCGTCTCGAACCCCTTTCATCAATGGAAATCAACAGCCATTAAAAAAATCATCTGATAAGGATGATTAGAGACGTTATGTGAATCCACCAAACTTAAGATCGATTTGACAATTCTAAGCCCCTGATGAAAGTAGTAGAATTTGGACAAGAAGAAACAAAAACATCGATCAAAATTATCAACAATCCATCAATGTACCAACGGAATCATCCAAAAATGGAAGAATATTTCATTTTACTCATCCATAAAATGGCCCATCTGGCAGGTGGTTTGGGTCGCTGAAAAGAGTTTGGGCTTCACTTGCACTTTTATCTGCTTATGTTTTTCAAGTGAATACTTGTGCATCCACCATAGAACTATTGTCTCTTGCAATCTTAGGACAATTGTGACCGTTACCGTGATAAATCTTCAAACTTTGCCTTCAACACTTGAAAAGATGCTAAAAGTAAGGCAAAAGTGGGTCTGTATTCTCTAAAAATCAGATGGTTTAGGTATAAACTTGAATGCACCTTGTTGACAGATATTTGCCACTTAAACGTGAGCTAGCTGTTGATCTTCACTTATAGCAACTTCAGTAATCTGGAAATAATTAGGCTTGCAGAAGCAAGCATGATATTTTCTTAGCTCCATCCATTTAGCTCCATTATGTGCATAATATGGATGAAATGGTTGTTAGTTTGCAAGTAAAACAGGTGGCTTGTTCACTTTATTTAGAGTATAATGTTGTAAACTTATCCATGAATGGCTATTAGAGTCTTTTACACTTTGAAATCCTAATACTCAAGCTATATATACAATACTTATCACTTAACAATTGAGTGAAATAGCATTTTGTACTTTGTATTCTCTATTTTCTTACCGTGAAGAACCACTCGAATTTGCTGTCTTTTGTGAATGCTTTATTTGTTTATTATATATTTTGTTTTTTATTCACATATTGGTTATAGTAGCTAAGTTTTTCAACAAATTGGTATCAGAGCCATGGGTTGGCCTTTGTGACCTATCATGACAGACATAAAGACAAGAAGCTGAAAGTTTGAGATCGAGAAGTTCAATAGGAAAAACAACTTTAGTATATGGTAGTGGAAGATAAAAGCTCTATTAACTCAGCAAGATCAAATTGACACATTGATTGGAGAAAAACCTATAGACATGGAAGATGATAAATGGAAGAAGCTTGAGGCAAAAGCAGTAAGTACCATTTGATATGTCTCTCGCAGGAGGTTGTGTACAACGTGCTTGATGAGACATCTCCATGAAAGCTGTAGGAGATGTTTGAGATTTTATATGTAGCTAAATCTATAGCAAACAAGCTTTATTTGAAGAAACAACTAATGCGCCCTAAAGATGGCAGAGGGTGCATATTTGATGGAGCATCCTCATGCATTCAATAAATTGAACACTAATTTATTGAAAGTCAATATAAAGATCAATGAAGTGGACATGGGATTAATGTTGTTAGTTTCACTTCCCTCTTTGTACAAGCATCCAATTAGTACCTTGTTATTTGAGAAATAGACTATTAAAATAGACAAGGTTACTAGTGCCCTTTTGTCTAATGAGATGAGAACGAAGGATATGATTCTATACAAAAAGACTTATGGTAAGTCAAGTCAGGTACGGAGAAGGACTAGGAGAAAACTAAACCAAACAAGAATAGGTTGAGATCAAATTAGAGGATGAAGGATGCAAAATGCTATTATTGTCATCAGAAGGAACAATTCAAGAGAGATTGCCCTAAAAGATAGAAGGACGAAGACAAGAAGAATAACATATCCTTTAGTTCAGCAAGCGTAGCAGAATTGAAAAAATTTGATGAAGGAGACTTGTTGTTAGTCTCTTCAAATATTGATTACTATGATGATGCATGGATTATAGATTCTGGATGTTCCTACTATATATGCCCACTAGGGAGTGGTGTCATTGCTACTGATTTATAATTGTGTTATTTGTCCTAATGGGGAATGATATGACATGAAAGGTCATTTCATAATAATTGCTAAAATAAAAATATTTGATATATGGGCTGTGAGGACTTTGGGTGATATTAGATATGTACTCAAGTTGAAGAAAATTTTAATTTTCCATCGTACTTTAGATTACAATGGTTGCACATACGCATGAATATGAGGAGTTTTAAATTGATTAAAGGGACTATGATTTTGAAGAAGGGGCAAAAAGTTAAAAATTTACACAAGATGATAGGGAGTATAGTTATAAGTGGAGCTCCTGTATCTTCACATGTAGATTCTTGTATAGAAAATACAAATATGTTGGGGCATATGAGCGAGTGTGGTATGAGGAAACTTTAGAAAAAAAAGTTGTTAAAGGGAGTATTGCAATATTGTATTTATGGGAAGTACTATGGGCTAATATTTAAAGCTACAATCATAAAAGAAGTAGTACTCCTTATTATGTACAGTGGTGTCTGGGCTATTAAAAGGGAGCTTGATATTCTATGAGCTTGTTAAGTGTTCAAATTTTAGTCAAAATACCCCTAATTTAGTATTTGATTAGAGCATCTAGACCATTAATTTTAAGATTTTACATCAAATATTTCATTTTAGCCTTAATTGGCCATCCAACCGTTGAATTGTAAAATTTAGTGGTTAGATGACTATTAAAGCTAATAGACGGTTTAGATTGCGCTAATTGGGTTTATGCATTGCAGATCGGTCAACTCAGGCGTGGACGCTCCAGATCGAATCAAGGATATTAGATGGAGATCATATAAGATGGAATTTGAAGAATCCTAGTACAGGACAAAGTTGAAGACTTGCAGAGTTCTAGCAAGACTAGAATTCCAGTGGACCCCACTCTCTTTCTTATCTCTCTTACCTATCTACTCTTCCTTCTCTTTCTCCTCTCTTTTCTCTCTTATCCCTCTCTCCTATACGTCTCTCCCTATCTCTCTTTTAAAAGACCCTTCTTTCTTCTCCAAAGGGGATGTTTTTTTTCCCTTTTAGGAAGGTGCAGGCTGGGCTCTCTCTCTCTTGGTTCATTGCACCTTCCCGTTTCTAGCCGCCCCTCTCCTCCTCATACCTCTCTCTCTCACCACCTCTTCTCTCCACCATTCTCTCTTCTCTTCTCTCCCTTGGTTGGGCCGTACAAGGCAGACCACCCTTCTCTTCCTTTCCCATCTCTATCTATCTCCAATCTTCCCTCGTGAACCAGGCAATCACTCCATCGGTTTTTTTCCCAACGCATCAACATCAAACTCCACCTTTCAACGCACCAGACGGCTAGCCCCTCTCCCCATCACCGGTTTCCCTGCATCCTCACTAGCCCAGGTGTCGTCTTTTTTCCCTTCATCCTCTGTTTCCAGTCTCTCTCTCTCTCTCTCTCTCTACACACCGTCCTTCTTGGCTGGACCGTTGGAGGCAGGCTCTCTCTGCATCCCCCCTTCTCTCATCTACCCTGCTTCCTTCTCTCTCTCTCGTCTTCCTCCTGTTTGACCGGACCACCCAGGATTGCACCCTGCCTATCCCGGCACCACTTAACAGCACCAGCTAGGCTCCAAGCCTCCGGCCCCTTCACCACACGGCATACCCCTTGCTTCCACCGGCATCTGACCGACCCGTCTCCACTCCTCTTCTCTCCCTTTCTTCTCTCTATTCTACTCCTCTCTGCATCACCGGCCCGTCTCTACCGGCCGGCTTTCTCCACCATCGCCCAGACCAATCCGAGCAGCCTAAACCAGCACCTCCCGGAACCCTCTCTTCTTTCCTCTGCCTCTTTCCTTCTCTGCTCATTATCTGTCGGTAGCCGAAGCCATACCCATCTCCAAGAGTTCATCCACCGGCCTGCACTGCCTTCTTCTTCACTGAACGGCCTTGCCCAGCTCTACCTCATGTGCATTCTAATTTCTCATCCTTCACTGTTCCGATCAACACAGCACCAGAACGCACTCCACTGGCGTCATCGACTCGGTCACCCCTAGTTCTTCTTCCTCTTCTCCTTCTTCCCCATCTTCTCATCCGGTTCCTCTTTCTTCACCAGCTTCCACAAACACCGGACGGCCACGGGAGAGAAAACCCAATCTGGGTTTTCTCCCATCTTCTCCCGCAATCCTCTTTCTCTCCTTCTTCTTCCCTTCTCCCTTCTTCCTTTTTTCTCCTCTCTTCTTCCCCCTCTACGGTTTTCTTCTCCATCGTTTTTTTCCTGGTTTTTCATTAAAAACCAGAAACCCCCGGAATTCCAAGTCTACCCCTGGCAGATCTCTGGAATGACCCACAAGTCCCCATTTTAATACCAATTCTGTCCCTTTTCAGAAATTCCAACTGTGTCCCCTGTTTAATACCAACTGTGTCCCCGGTTTAATTACAACTGTGTCCCTGTGCTATTCTGGTTTTAACTTATCTTCATTCTGACTATTCAGGGACAGTGCAATCCAGGACAGACTATTCAAGGACAGACTAATCAAGGACAGACTATTCAAGGACAGACTATTCAAGGACAGACTAATCCAGAGACAGTGCAATCCAAGGACAAGCTTATCCAAGATGCATTTTATTTTTATTTTCTGTTTTTCTTGGAATAAATATTTGTGAACATTGGAACAATTGAATAAATCTGGATTTTATTTTTTGTTAGCTTTTATTCTTTTAGTTGAATTTTATGTAAAACTCCATAATTTTAAATCAAGTCCTCGTGGTATCGACCCGTATTTGCATAGCTATACTACAATAGCCCGTGCACTTGCGGTTAAACAATCAACAGAGCTCCCTTTATGACTTCTCAAGAAAAGTATAGGTCTACTTTATGAAGGAAAATTTTGAGGTTTTCACTAAATATAAGCATTATAAGGCAAAAATAGAAAGGTAAACAAGGAAACAGATAAAATGTCTTGGTCAAACAATGGGACGGAATGGAAGCAAAAGGTATTCATGGAGTTTTACAAGAATGAAGATATTGCCAAGAAATTTAGTACTCTAAAATTTTTACAAGAAAACAAAGTTGCAGTGCATATGAATCGAACTCTTTTGGAGAGAGCACAGTGCATTAGATTTTATGCAAGGTTATCTAAGAGTTTCTAAGCTTAAGTAGTCACTGTGTTATGTGGTTAAAACATCACCACCTATGACAGTTGAGTAAAAAGTGGCAAAAGAGGTGTGATAGGATGGAGGTTGACTACTTTGAGGATCTTCAAATGGCCTGCCTATGTTCACGTGCAAAGTGGACAGCAATCTAAATTAGACTTTAAGTTGAGAAAGTACATATTTTTTAGCTATGAAAAAGGAGTAAAAGGGTACAATCTGTGAGACTCAATTGCACGAAAAGTTGTCACCAATAGGGATGTTATACTTGATGAATTCCAATTTGTGAAGGAAAACTAGCTAGGTAAAGATAAGTCAAAGGCAAAAGATGATGGTGAGAAACTTCCAATTGGGGTGGAGCTAGACAAGTCAAATGTAGCAGGTGAAAACTTATCTATCTAAGACATTCAATAATCACATGTGAAGGATAGCATAGCCCAAAGCAAACCGAAGTGACCTATCGAAGCTCCAGAGAGGTATGACTTTGGTAACATGCTTTCTTTTCCTTTAGTAATTAGTAGTGGGGATCTAACTTCTTTTTAGGATATTATATTATGTAAGGATAGAGACATGTGAATAATAGCTATGAAGGAAGAGATTGAGTCACTTCCGAAGAATAAAACCTAGAAGTTGGTTAACTACATAAGGGCAAGAAGGCTATGGGCTACAAGTAGGCATTAATAAAAAAAATGGAGGCATTAACAAATTCAAGGAAAATTTAGTGGCAAAGGTGTATTTATAGAAGGAAAGAGTTGATTACAATGAGGTCTTCTTAACGCTTGTGAAGTATACTTCTATCAAGGTGTTGTTAGCTATGGTGGTTCAATATGAACTTGATTAACTTGATGTAAAAAGGATGTTTCTTCATGGAAACTTGGAGAAAGATATTTACATGGAGCAACAAAAAGGATTCAAAGTCCTCAAGAAGGAGAACCATATGTGTGAACTGGAGAATTCACATTATAGCTTGAAGTAATCTCCAAGGCAATGGTACAAGTGCTTTGACAAATACATACCCCATATTGGCTACATCTGCTATGAGTATGGTTGTTGTGTTTAAGTTAAGGTTATTACTCGTGGTTTTTATGTTTTGTTACTACTTAAAAGTTGATGTTTTGTTACTGCTTAAAAGTTGATGATATACTAATTGATGCGAAGGAAATGTTCAAAGTAGATCATTTAAAGTCTTTATTAACTAAGAAATTTTACATTAACAATCTAGATGTTGCAAAGAAGATCCTTAAGATGGAGATATACATAAGAACAGAGTTACCAAAAAATTATAGCTTTCTCAAGAAGATTCACTGTAATATCCTGAATTTTTAAAATCTCAATGTGAGTAAATTTTGGATTATGTTAAATTGAAATAAAAAGAATTTTTAAAATTTTGGAGTTTTAGAAATTGAAATATCAAACCAAGTGTCAAAACCTTGATATTTGAATTCTACTTGAAAAAGCAATTCTAATAATACTAGGTTTGCTAAAATTGGAGTTCAGGAATAAGTTGCGATTTTTATCGTGAAGGAAAATTTTATAGAAAGCTGAATTGGATAGTCAAAGACATTGAAAAATTCATCATGAATGTCATTCATATCTTTTTGACCATAATTATGGTGTATAAAACAATAAAAACATCAAGATAATGTTTTTTAAATAAATTAAAAAAGAAAATGATTAAAACTAGCATAGAGGAAAACATAATGAGAGAGAGAGAGAGAGAGAGAGAGAGAGAGAGAGAGAGAGAGAGAGAGAGAGAGAGAGAGAAGACAAGTCACTAAAGAGGCCTGTCACACTAAGGAAGAAGGAAGGAAGGGTTTTCAGTTGCTAGAGTTGCAGACCATCATCAAAGAAGACAATGGTTGGATCAATGATTTGAGCTGATCAAAACCTTCTACGCATGAGTACGAGCCAAAGCCCCTTATTTATTTGAAGATTGAAAGGGAGTTTGACATCAGTTCGAGGGAAAAATCGGATTCATGATGATTGTAATAGTCTAGCGTTCATTATGTAAAAAAACCCATCATTTCCAAAGACATTTGCGTGTGTGAAATTGCGTTACAGGTAAGATTTGTGAAACCTAGCTCTTGAATTTCAAGGTTTTATTGATCGTCTAACCATTGATTTCTAAATTCATGCTTAGATAAACTTAAAGAATGCTTAATTTAACTTGGATCTAGATAATATTTGTCAATCTAGGCTAGAAATGGATTAGATAATCTCAATCATCCAATGGGTTACTATTAACACAGTAATTTTGTGATATTTAATAGATGATAAGACACCAAAGATGACTTCCTTGACCTTAAATTAAATAAAGTAAGGCAAAAATTATAAATTTTGGATAGAGATCAATGTGGTGATCAAAGCTATTAGATCAAACATTACTAAAATAGGGGTCTGGCAATGTTTGATTGATGATCAGATGCTCCTATTATGTTCCCTGGCCTTCACTAAGTAAAAGTAATTTGATAAATTTCATGATTAGCATATTGATCATCGAAAGATTGATTGTAAAAATCAAGGACAAATAGGAAAACTAAAATTTTGAGTGACCTAAACTGTCCATGATAATCCTTATATTAATTAGAGGTAAAACACAAATCAATAGCCTAAATGGCTAAAACCATGCTATTAGGGTGGTTATATAGCAATGAATTACTAAAACTAGATGGTTCCATGATTAACACATGATCTGAGACCGATATGATTCTATTATGCAGATATAATATATATAAATGAATGTAAAACACTATATTAATAGTTTAGGTCTAAGATATTAACATATTGATGGAAGTCAACAACCCATTGATAGATAATTCAAAATTTATAGTTAGATGATGAATCATGTAAAATTCAGTTAGGATTAATAATGGATCAAAAAATCCAATGGCATGAGGATCTGGACTGTTGGATCTTGATTACATATAAGATTTCAGTATAGGTGTATTTATAAAATGTAACCTCTATGCACTATATAGATTCAGACATAGTTTGACCAAATTGGGGTGAAGTTTATGACTAAAGATAAAGTAAAGACTTGTGGAAATTTGCCGAGGTAGGTAGTTTTAACATTAGTATGCTTTTCTATAAATTGTGAAAGACAGTTGATAACCATTTTATCATGGTGAAAATGAAATTTTGAGATTTCTAACTTTATGCATTTGAGTATACTTGTATTTCTTGCAAAATATTAGTTATGAAATACCATGTTGAACTATTATACTATTAAAAACTTGGCATATGAAAATGTGTTTGAAAATACATGAACTTTATGATTTATGAAATGTTGAGTGTGAAATCCTCAGACTCCACCCTTGTGAGGGTTGCTTTTATATAGCTATATCGTATCATCGGATTTGATTTGCTTGATTTTACTAGTGTATAGATTTCTATGGTTTTATCAGTTATATCAACATGTGATGATGCCTAGTATTATTATGTTATGGAAGGCATATAACTGCTAAGTTGATGCTATACTAGGAAAGTTGAGGATTGCTCATCTCTCTTCCAAAATTTTGTATATTTGATACCTAGCTATAAGATGTCAAATTCAAGTCGATGATATCATAGGTAGGTCATGGAGTTGCATACCATATTCCCCATGCATTCGATGCGAGGAGTCAATCTGTCTTGGTATTAGTGTGATAGATTTGGACTTGAGAGGATCTTGTCTACATATAGAGGTCCATTATTTTGAAATTTTATGTATATAGAGATAGTACAAAAAGTGTGTAGTATTCTAAGATTTCAGGTATATAATAAGTACTCGTGACCAACAGCAAACAACCAAATTTCAAGTGGTTCTACACTTGCGAGACCTCGATGAGGTTCAGATGGTGTTTTACACACGCACACACACACACACACACATATTGAGATACATTGATTGTATCTAAGCATTTCATGATTTAAATTCTTTTTGTCTATTGATTTTGACGAATATTCATTATTCAACTTAGATGAGTAGACTTTTGAGATGATGCATGACATAAAGTTGTGTTGACTATTCATATTTTAAAAATACTATACTAAGGTTATTATTGTCCTTGAAACAACATGCATGTATATTAAAACTAATAAATTGAATTGGTTTGGTATAACATTGATTTGCAAAGCATACTTGAGATTTCAAAGTTTTATTATACTGCTCATTATGCATCATATTTTATAGAACTGCATAATATGTGATTATGAATCATTTTAGATTTAAAATTATATAAAATTTTATATTGATGACGAAACTACCTACACAAGTGCAAGCTTACTAAGTCATGGTAAACATATTTGAGAAAATGAGGTAGAGAAAAAGGAGCAAAGTACTGTGCTAGAGATTTCAAGAGAAGGACAAAGGAGGTAATATCAAATAACTGTACAACCTAATTGAGATTATTGAGAATTGACGTAGTGGTGTGATTTAACATGAATTTTTTTTTTTTTTATGGACATGTGGATATGAAAATTTGAAATTATGGTTGTATGGCTGTGACTAGATTAATCCTAACCATAAACTGTTCTTTTGTATCTACTAAAACTTGAATTTTAAAAGTTTACACAATTAAGTTGCGTATGCATTTGATTTGGATGAAGATAGAGTCTCCCTTATGATCTCATTTTAATATATTCTGTTTATGTTCTCCCACATTTGTAAAAGATTGTGAAAAAGTATTCTAAAACCCGGGTTGTCACCTATGAAGAAGTTCAAACATTGTTTGGACCACTCGCTGTGGAAGATAGGTGGAGCACCTCATGTTAGAAGTATGGTAAGGCTACCTCTTGGTTATAGAGGTAGGAGGAAGATTACACATATTTAAGGTGGCTAGGAATGAGCCAAAGTGGAGATTGTTGTGTAATGTATCTCATATAATGGGCATGACTTTTTCATAAGATGGGACACATTTGCTAAGCTTCCTAAATGAGATATATATATATATATATATGATTCTTGACAAAGGGGTCATTGAAGGCTTAAATAAAAGCCCATACATGACCATTTTATTGTAACTTACTTTTCTAGAGGATTTAGAGCGTACGGTGGTTAGAGAGAAACTTAAGAATTAAGAGTAGCTTTTCTCTTGTATTTTCAAGGTTCTTCTTCAAGGATTTTGATAATAGAGAAGGGTGTAAATGGTGTGTTTGGGATTAGGGGATTCCATCTAAACCAGTGATTTTATACTTTGTATTCTCTATTTTCTCATAGTGAAAAAAGATGATTTTGTGGAGCTGTCACTCTGCCGAGTCATGCCAAATTTGCTGTGTCTTTCATTACTGCTTTCTTTGTTTATTATCTGTTTTGTTCTTTGTGTTCATATTTAGTCTCTTCAACATAGCATTACTTCAAACACACTTTAACCCGAGAAAGTGATCTTTGTCATATACCCTTGTTAGCCAACAAATTAAAACTGAGTTGATTACATGAATCTAAGAAAGCTAATTATGTAGTCATGGTCTAGCATAAGCTATCTCCTCATCATTTTTCAATTTGCAACCATACCTCTCATCCCCTTTATGTGAGAGACAATGATGTTTGCACGATTGTTATTTGTGGTTCACTTTGCTGTGTGCATTACCAATAGCTAGTTGACATTCTTCATTTACGCCAACTCATATTGTGCTATGTGCGACTATTCTCAATTGGATGTAAACCTAACTATACATGTTTACAGTAAATCAGAATCAACAGAAGCATGGAATAATAACTTACCTCCAGCCACTGCAGTAGATTTGAAGTAGATTTTCTTAGTGATCTTTTGATTCAATAGCAGTGAATAATGATGGAGAACAGGATGTCATCTGCTTAAATCAGGGACCCCTTAAGAGATGGTGGTTAAAGACAGTTATCCTTCCATCAAGGATAACTGCCATGGGCAATTATGACACTTGTTAAATGTGTAAACAACAGTACGTTGGATTTTTTAATCCCAAACATTAAGGACCATAAAAAATTTCTAACATTCTCCCACTTGGTCCAAACATTTGTAACTTTATAAATTCAAAAATCTTAAGGTACTATTATAACTCACTTTATGCTCTAACACAAAAATAAATTACATAAATCATGGAAATAATTTCTCTGCAAACAAGTATTACCTTCCATGTATTACAATGTAATTATCTTCTTTGAAAAAGCCCTTTATGTGCCATTTTTATCTTTATGAACAAGCCTCAAATCTTATTCTGGGTCCAAACACAAATATTTGTCATCTAATCATAAATGTATGCAAACCAAAATAGAGACAAATGCAATAATTCAAAGTTTCATTACTAATATAGGCTACAAATATAGCATCATAGTTTAAACAAAAAGTGACAAGTGAGAACAAAGTCCCATTCGCGTTACATGATCCTTAAACAACTTTGGTGGCATGCCTTTCGTTAAAGGATCTGCAATCATCAGCTCAGTAGGAATGTGTTCAACGAGCACTTCATTCCTTTTTATGTGCTCTCTGATTGCCATCTAGTCATTGATCCAATAACTATTGGGTTGCAATTCTGACTTGGTTGTTTTGGTTATCTTATACACAAGCCATCTAGTGTGAGAACCAAGTATACATAATCACCAAGTGACTTAAGCATGATCTTAACCATTGATGGAGGGTTTGTTAGGCTATTGTGAAGATGATCCTAATTTGTATATGGTATAAAGCCTAGCATAATCATGGCAATTATACATGCCTATACTAAAAATGAGTGTGGGCCCGAAACTCTCACATATGCAGGGTCCAGAGAAGGTGTTTATTTGTTGGGCAAGAGTTACTGCTTTTTCTTGAACATGGATTGGATCTCCTTGTATCCAAACAATTTCTAGGGTTGTCTACTTGTTGAAGGAGCCAGACGTCTTTCTTTAAGCAACCATACATTGATATTTCTCACTTTGAGACATATCACACAACAGGCTGAAAATTGCCATCAAACATATTCCCTAGCCATGCAGGGCCAACAAGAGAAGGGTAGTTGTTAAAACACAGAAATGGTTAGCAGTACACTGTCCCTCCACACTGAATTTGTTATCCATCTTAAAATTAGTAACACTGAAAATGTCCCATACTAGGTCCTTCACATACCTATTTTATTAAAAACTCAACTAGAGATGAGAAGAAGGAAAGGCCAATTACGTACAAGTTAGGATCATCTTCTCAATGACCAAATCTCTCAAGTACCTAGAGACGCAATATCAGAAAATGCATGCTAGGGGAACTCATTAGATCATCATTGATTGTGCCATCATAAATGTGTACATGCATACTGAAATGAATGCACATATACATTGGCTTTGAAAACTTTCTACAATTTTACATGGGGAGATCGGATTGGCTTGGAAGTATTTCAAAATGCATTAAAGTAATCGATGTATGATCTCTGTTACACAGAATTCTTTAACCAACTTTGGTTCTCATCATATAATCAAAAAACATTGCTAAGCAAAGAAATCATCTCGCTCTGATACCACATGTAAACCATTTTCTCTAGTGTTTATAGTAAATCAGAAGCATATTAGCAGAAGCAAATTAAACAAGAATGGATAGGCACTTACCTTCAGCCATAGCAGTGAAGATCCAAGGCAGTTTAAGTGATCTTCTAATCCTCTTCAATTCACAATGATGGAGAACCAGAAATGCAATAGTTGTTACATGAATTGGAAGTATTAGGGACCCTTAAAAGATGAATATTTATGGTAGTTATCCTTCCATCAAGGATAACTGCCATGGGTAGTTATCCTTCCATCAAGGATAACTGCCATGGGTAGTTATGACACATGTTAAATGTGTCAATTTTGAATTCCAAATGTTAAATAACTGGCTAGCACCCTAATGAACAAGTTGTCATCAATGTGACTGACTGGCACTAAAGGAGTGCACGAGCACATTATGTTGATGAGGGACATAACTGCTCAACTAAAGTCACTGCAGATTGAGATATCTTAATCCTTTTTAGTGCATTTTGTCTTGAACTCTCTCCTATCTCAATATGGACTATTTAAAATTTTATGCAACACACATAAGGAAAACTGGTCAATTAATGAACTCTTGACATCATTAGTTGCAAGCAAAATATCATCCACATACAGGATTAGAAAAATTTTCTTGTTCCCACTAACCTTGTGATACATACATTCATCCATAATGTTCTCTACGAAACCAAAAGAAGAGATAACATTATGAAATTTTAAATACCACTAACAAGAGGCTTGTTTCAGTCCATATATAGACTTTTTAAGCTTACAAACTAAGATGACCATTACTTGAGACAAAACCCTCAAGTTGTTTCATATAAACATCTTCCTTTAAATCACCATTGAGAAATATCATTTTCACATCCATCTTATGTAAATCTAAGTTAAAATGAGCAATCAATGTCATAATGATACAAAAAGAATCCTTTTTAGAAACAGGAGAAAATGTTTCTCTATAATCAATTCCGTCCTTTTATATGAATCCTCTTGCAACAAAGCGAATCAGATTTGATTGCATGACAATTCAGGAACAAGCAAGGACCTTAATTTGCACATTTTCTTGGTAGACAAATACTAAGAAAAATCTCAAGGATCTCTCTTCTAGTTAGTGCCGAAGTGCAGATCAAATCTGATTGTAGTAGTTTGAAGTGATAAAACCATTGAAATCATTCCTCAACGTAGAATAAGTATTGATCCTGGTGTCTGAGAGGAGGCTGTGAATGGGCGTAATCGGGCATGTGGTGAGGTCTACGTTTTGGTGTTTCTTATGATCATTTTCACTAGTCTATATAACTAATCTTTTAGGCCAATTTCATATTCGACTGGAGATTATAATACAATTTGGGGATGCTTGATAAGAGCCCCAATTGTGGGGATTGATCAAGGATTCAAGTAGCATGATATTCAAATGAGATCTTTGTATGGATGCAGATAGCTTTTCTAAACTCATGTCTACATTATATCTTGCTCTCCCGAACCAAGGCTTGTACACTCTTGCAAAGAGCCTTTTGTATCTTTGGCTCTTATCGCAACTTAATGATGTAGCTTGAGCCAAAGTACAAAACTAATGCAACTAAATTCAACAAACTCAATTGTATCTCCAGCCATACATTAAGAAACAAAATATCAGAAAATTGCCAGGCAGAGGAATAATGATGCTCTGATACCACATGTAAACCTAACTATACATGTTTACAGTAAATCAGAATCAACAGAAGCATGGAATAATAACTTACCTCCAGCCATTGCAGTAGATATGAAGTAGATTTTCTCAGTGATCTTCTGATTCAATAGCAGTGAATAATGATGGAGAACAGGATGTCATCTGCTTGAATCAGGGAACCCTTAAGAGATGGTGGTTAATGGCAGTTATCCTTCCATCAAGGATAACTGCCATGGGCAGTTATGGCACATGTTAAATATGTAAACAACAGTATGTTGGATTTTTGAATCCCAAATGTTAAGGACCATAAAAAAAATTCTAACATTGAAACCATGCTAGTCCTCTGGCAAGGTGATTAGTGACCACTTCTCTTAGTACACAAATACATGCTTGTTCTCAAAGGTAAAGGGACAATCACGCTTAAGCCAACCAACACGGGGTCTATGCAAAGTGAATAATGGAGAACCTGTAGTTCAATTCTTGTCATTCGAGATTACCATTTCTGTTGATTGATGAATTTTCGTTCACTTATTTTTACATGATTTCATCAAGTTAGTCATTTGTTAATGATGTTTGAAGCTTTTAAAAGACCAGTAATTGAAGTGCCTACTTGCAACATCAAATTGGCATTGATTGGAAGTGTAGATAGGACTTTTCAGCTACCAAATAGAAGGGAAATATAAAAGTGAATGGGATGTGAATAAACAGGTTTGCCTGGTACAATGTGCAAAATTTATCAATTCAGGGCTTATCTAACAACATGTATGTTTGATAGCCAGTCTTTCCATAGGTTAGCGAAAACTAATTTGCATAATACTAATTTAGGAAAAAATAAATTAATAAAGAAAAACTTAGACTTCTCCAATCGTCAAAATTGAGCCGTAATGCAACTCACATGGTCATAGTTTAAAAACGCGCAAGACAACTTGGAAGAAAATACTAACTTCTCGAGTCTTCGAAATTCAACTGTAATGAGACTCGCATGAACATGGTGATACCTCCTATTGTACTGAAAGGCATTTGGATTTCTTTGAATGTCAGATGATACATCTTTATAGATTAGTAATATCAAATAGCTGGAAGTAATGATTGAGGTAAGTTATCTGAATCTAGAAATATTTTAATTTTCTGAATATGTAAAGAAATGTATCAAGCAGAAGCGGTGTACATTGTACAAAGGTGTCATCAGACAGAGATTGCCCGACATACAAATGATATCTGTTGACTTCATTTTAGGCAAAGAAACAGCTACAGGCAAGGAATCAGCTACAGAGTTGGCCAATCTAATATTCGAGAGAGACAAGCACAGGGTAAACCAATATCCATAATTTGGTGGGTATGACTAGTGAACCTCCACGGGCTGATGGACGAACCACTAGCCCATGAAATGACGTTTGCTGAATCACCCTCTGGGGACAATGTGTTGGAGCACGAAGAAGCAAGCCTTTAATCTCCATGAGAAGAGCACGAACCTCTGCATCACTAGAGTTGCTAAAACCAATTGGACCAGCAAAAGCTCTAACAATCACCAAAATAGGGGATCACATATTCTTATCACTAACATCCTTATCCAATTACTTGCTCCAATAATGCCATCTACTATCGAAATCGACACTCATTACAACATTTCATTGTTAATAACTCTGCCCATCCCATTATACTACTGCAGCTTCGCACTCCACATATGGGTGCGTGGTCTAAGATCCGCCTAACCGGAACTCCATTACGACAAAGTCTACCATTTGCTAGCTTTTTGTGAACATTTTGGATTATTCACAAGCTTAGACATGGCTGAGATCAGCCACTAACAACCACAACTGTTAGACCCGTTGCACAAGTCGTCGAAGTTGACTTTGGTTGCAAAGGAAAAGAAAATTGACTCGCTTAAACGTCAATCGGCAATGATAAGCCAGAGCACCTCGACATCACCCTCGTAGCAGTGCAGTGCGTGTGGTGGACCATCATATCGTTGATCCATGGCGTCCATCTGACTCCCATCTACTTTTCTGACAGTTAATGGCCCAAAATCATGCAGAAAGGACACCTCTAGCATACAAATAAAGGTTTTTTGTCTTCCTTCGTCCAATATAGACCATTGCTTATGGGGAGCTTCTGTCGGTCGGTGTCTTGATATCCCAAGGGAGTGAGTCCCACACAGCATAGATCTATGATATGTGAGGCCACCATATAGAAGTCTAGGCCCTGCACTGCTAAGATGGTATTCTCACGCTCCACTCCAGCATTTCCTACTTCCGATGGCAAATAAAAATGGGGAACACTCACCAGCGGCACTCTTACAAAGGAGCAAACCATTCAATTAGGGAAGATATAGATTGCAAGCCTTTTGATTCTGCAGGTTTTATTGGAGTTTCCACCCTTTAAAAAAAAGCTTCATTTTCTAGTCATCCTCTTTTGAAGACTATAAATCGGCTTAAATTCGTCAAATGGATATAGATTTAGGTGCACGGTCTATCATACACATAGTTTGGACACTTTTCTTTCCTGTTGCCCGCTCATATTCTACGTTAGTCCAGAGGTTGGTGGAAAGAGGCGTTTCTTTTGTTTTCTAAGAATCTAGAACACTTAGGAGAAGCGTACAGTCAAGCACGGCCATGTAAGGGAGTTGCCCTTGCCCAGTGGCTCTCCACTGTGCTCCAACTTTGGTTATCCGACCCGTTTCTGATATCTCCGACTGGGGATGTCTTCTAGTCCCAAAAAACTAAGCCAATTGTCTCTATCAATAAGAGCAAAGTTCATTGGATTACAGGAACCGGATGGATGGAACTGTAGTGGAAACAATGGTCCACAAACAATACCAAAATCCGGGATTTGGATGCTAAAATTATCCAAACGTCTTGACGCTAGAATTACAGGGACTGAGTTTAAGCTCACCTTTGGATGATCTGACTCAATTATCTTGTTTGTTCAGCTCCTCTTAGTTAGACTATCTGCAAAAGATCATGCTCACTTTTAGGTACCATTTTTCCAGTTGAGAAATGCGGTGATGATTATTTACACGCTCAAACGCATATCTAAAATCATCCATCAGAAGTGAATTTTGGTGTTTAACAAATCTAAGGAAAGTGAAACAAGATAGATAAGTCAGATCATCCAAAAGTAGAGCTTAGCAGGGTAACGTTTCCGAGTCAGTCACGAAATTAAATGAACGAGTCAGATCAACTAAAAGGGTAGCCTACCCGATTTCTCACTTACCAGTTGAACCGAAAGTTGATCCTATCAGTTGGCTGGTATCTCAAGTTTGATTATCTTCAGTCAAGGCTAGGTAGTCAGGGCATTTGAGGAATGCTGTCTAACTGTTTCATTAACGGATGAAAATTACATGATATCTAAAATCTTCAGAAAATTCTGTTGACTTGTAACTAAGGGCCATAACTCATGGCTGCCTTGCATGTGACTGTTAGTTCGTAAATAAAAATACATGAGCGGCCATAAAACAGATGGATCCCACTTGCTCAATGGTCTCAACCATATGCATTTTACCAGACCATTCTAAGAGATAGACCTTCCATCCATACCTTCCTGCGTCGACGATTCATCCAATCCATTGATTTACAGAGGCTCTGTTGATTATGTATACGGTATACTGAATTTTATCCATCCATTTAAAAGCTAGAAATTATAGAATTGCAATCATTGAATCGGGGTTGAATTTTGGTTCATGACTCATCCATCACGCCCTAGCAGACACATGTATTGGATCACTAAACATATATGTCTTTACATCTATGGTATAAGAACTTACAAGAGTAACTTGGCCATGGTAAATTGGAAAGAGTTTGGGGATGATTCTGTATTTGCTAGAAAGATTCTGTTGAAATAAGATTTTTAGAGATCACTTAACAGGATGTCAAGCCTTCTTCGGTATTCTTGATCAAAGAAAGACGCTATAGTTTTAAAACTCGGAAACTTAGACTTAACTCAAATGTAAGGCAAGTCGAGTTAACCCAAACGGACTCAGTGACATGAAAAAACACTAGCGGAATTCATGAAGCAGTGCTGTTGTTTAACAGCTCTTATGTTGAAAGCTCAACCCAATTAAAAGGGTTTTGTTATCCAGTGAATCGACTCGGTTCACTGCTGAGTCGAGTGACTAGAATGAGTTTCCAAGTTGACTCTATAGTTTTAGAACTATTTACACCCATGTTTATGACTAGGTTTGTTGATTAAACAGGCTAAAACAGTGGCTCTGAAACTCCTAAAAGGAATCAAAATTTTCATCTATCACCCATTCATCCTCTTCAAGAGATTAGGATCTCCTTCATCGGTTAAGATCGGTGTGAAAATAAAAGGGCAGCTCGATGCATGAAGCTCCTGCATATGCGGGGTTCAAAAAAGGAGTGGGCCACATGGGGTCTATATATGTAGTCTTATCTTGCATTTTTGCAAGAGGTTGTTTCTATGCCTCAAACCTGCGACCTCTAAGTCATACAACGATAATTCTACCGTTGCGCTAAGGCTGCCCTTCTAATATTATTTGTGGACATAATATATTTGTTAGTGAGGGCCCATGCAATGCATTTCTATTTCTTTTATTTTGAATGGACTTGGACCCACAACTTCTTCCTGTTGAGACAAGTGTCACGGGCTCAGACTTTTAGACTCCCGTGTGGCACTTAGTCTTGAAATGTGCTTAAGGCACCAAAGCTAAATTCAGCTTTAATTGTGGAATCTCACAAGAAAATATGGGAAAAGAGCATGAAACCAAAAAAGAATAGGGTGTGCGCGTGTGTGTCTATATATATATATATATATATATATCTCTTTCCACCTCAATGGATGGTAGGGATCATTACATGTGTCAACCATCTAATTGTTGTGGACTACTCTAGAACTTTCTCTAGAAAATTATACACGCATCTTAGCTTCTCTCTTTCTAGATATTTACATGGAGACTTCCAGAAATTAGGCCTTCCTCCATGGATCTTCAACAATGGGTTTAAGTCCTTTAGACCATATCCACAAGCTAAATAAGCCTTCCTTGGAGTCTGTAAGCTTTGGTCACAAGCTTTGCAATGTAAGTCCATGACATTCTCTCCTACCTGATTATGTCGACGCCCTCGTCAACACATCTGCTTCAGTATTTGAAACTTCAACCTCTTGTATGAGCTACGTGTGTGCACTTCACATGTTTGTAAGGTGTCCTACCTTGCTTATCTCTTTGCACATTGACGTCCAACCACTCTTGTGCTCTACAAGGATCTTACTTATCATCATTAAGTCATGGGTGGCCTTGTCCTCATGTGCACCCTTGTGCAAATGTGATCCACAGAGCTCTTTAAGTCTTAATGCATCCATCCCTTGTTGATGTGCCTCTAGTACGTCAATGTAGCAGTTACCAACCATTGTGCATCCTTCACGACTTTGCTTGGATTTGTCCATCTTGTAGTTCCCCTGTTGTAGCACACTCCCCTTTGTGCCAACAATTGTATCAACGCCCTTATTGATCACCATCTTCTCCTGGGACTCATTAGGTCCAAGCAATCTTACAACACTTAAGCATGGTAAGCCTAGCCATGCCATATCCACATTTATTACGGTTTCCCTTGTTAGCTCCAAACCTTTCAACCCAGCCTCTTCCTCATGTGGCATGATCATTTGGCCTTCCGAATTTTGTTGTGTGATAATACTTGCATTGTCTACAATCTTATTAGGTATGACGTCTGTAATGCAGTTTAGTGGCATACTTGATTGAGCTACATCATTTGGCTAGTCGTCCTTCTCTTCTTCCTTGGGTAGTGTCAAGTTGTGTAGGACCTTCCTCATTGGGCAATCTCGCATGAGGTGAGGTTCGTCACAAAAGTAGCATGGCCTTTGTGGGGTAATAACTTTACATCTCCTAGCATAGCTCATTGGATTCAAAACGTTAACCTTGGGTGTTCTATGAAGGCTTAACTTCCTTATGGAGGGGAATCCATCCTCTCCCTCGCCCTTAAACTCTTTCATCACAGCTTCAAGGGACCCAGACCTTGGGTGCAGTTCCTCTAGCCTAATAGAGATGCCACACGCAATTGCCTCCATCTTTGTAAACCTTCACTGCTAACTTTGCTTTGAAACTAACTTCAATCAATCTCGCTCAATTACCAACCCCATCTAACTTGCTCTGATACCATTCGTCATGGGCTTAGCTATTCAGACTCTTGTGTGACATTTAATCTTGAAATGTGCTCAAGGCACCAAAGCTAAGTTCAACATTAATTGCGGAAGCTCACAAGAAAATATGGGAAGAGAGTACGAAACCAGAAAAGAATACTATATATATATATATATATATATATTATTGCCACTAACTTACACTCTGATGCTTTCCAGCTTGATGCTTGATTCTGAGAAATGAGATACAAATGAAGGAGCTTCTTTATTTATAGGAGTTCACCCCCTTTCCACCTCCTCAATGGATGGTAGGGATCATTACATGTGCCAACCATCTAATGGTTGAGGACTACTTCAGAACTTTTTCCAGAAAATTATACATACATCTTAGCTTTCCTCTCTCTAGATATTTACATGGAGACTTCTAAAAATCAGGCCTTTTAGAAGCAGGCCTTCCTTCATGGATCTTCAACAACGGGTTTAAGCCTTTTTTACCATGTCCACAAGCTAAATAAGCTTCCTTGGAGTCTGTAAGCTTTGGTCACAGGCTTTGCAATGTAAGTCCGTGACATAAGGCACGCAATCAACTAAGTCAACTGGTCAAGCTCACATTACCATTTTCCTAGAGAAAACAACACTCGACCAAAAGTTCCACAATTTTATACTCGATTAGGAAGCCACGGAGACTCTAAAAAGTTGTAGGACCAAGCTCCTAAATAAGAATATTTTGAACAAGATATAGCATATTCCACCAAGTATGTAGGTTAATTTAGTTAAAAATAGCTTGGCGGGGTTCATGGTCAAGCTACACTTTTGACGACCCCTGTACTGGATTTGTCTAACCCTCTCTATGAGAATCGACTAGGAAAACAGGTACGACAGGTAAGGATCCTGCCAAAACCCATCCTTACTTCTCCCAAACCCACTTTAAAGAAAAAATAAAGAAAAAATAAAAGGAGCTCTTGAAAGGACCACCAGTAACAAGCTGGCTCTGTGGGTGCTTATGTTAATGAGAATGGTATTTTAACTTATGCTTCTTCTAGGCTGATGACAGTACAGGCCAAATTTTTCTACTTTTGAGGATAGAATAAAGATGCTTTCATGCCAAGGAACTCTCCCGTACCCAAATTGTTTCAATGTATATTTGAAGACACCACCCATTTCATTTGTTCCTTGACTATAGGTCTAACCTTAGATATCTAGAAGGTGGAGAACAGATACTTAAGTAGGTTGTAGAGAGTGAAAAATATAATTAGGTAGGTGGTAGTACTATATGCGAGCTATAGCTTTTCATTCTGGTACTTTGTGTTCCTCCTTCTGTAATAAATTTTGGTTTTAAAATAAAGTCCTCTTTAAAAAGAATAATACTATCAACAGTAATGATGTTTTCCAACTTCTGTGGCTGTTATTGTTGTTGGGTCATAGATATTTGCATGGATTAAGAATACATCCATCTGAGATATGATTAAAATTTCAAACAGCCTAAAGTAATCAAGACAAATCATCTTATGACACAATGAGGAAAGACAGTTTAGAAAGTCAAATCAAAGCCCATTAGTACTAGTAAAAGTAAGGAAATATGGATCATGTGGGCATTTGAATCTCAAACAGTGGGATTAATGATGCTTCCATCTGATCATGAGTTCCCATATGTTCTTTTGCACGGGGATTGATCAAAACACATGCCTTGGGAAATTAGAAGTACATGGGACCCTTGACATTACTAATCCAATCCACACATCCTAAGCGAAGGACCCAAACTTGTTTCCATTGGATTATCAGTTGTAACTCCAGGATGAATCTCTTGGAAAGTTTCCAACCAATGGTTGTCAAAATCTTTGAGTCAGTGAAAGCTGAAGATCCCGGGTATCTGTATATAGAATGTGGCCCAGAAGATGAACCATTTGAATCACAGACCATCTATGGTTGTCCCACTTCAACTGTCTAGCTCCATTCATTGGTAAAACTGAAACACTGAATTCACTAGACTTGGATATTTTGCCTGATGAAAAGATAGTTTAATGCTCATAGACTATCAATCTTCAATGTTAATCTAGGCATCATGAGAATCAATTAGCAAGTTTAGAAGGTTCTTTAAACATAATGGAGATCAAGAGAGAAACTGATAGTGGTGGTGGTGGGCACACTAGGATATCAATATATTTAGAGGAGGGGGGGCGGGGGTGAGGAGTGGGGTGTTGTATTATCATTTGACTGTTTATTAAGGAAGAGGGAAATGTTTGAAGAAGAGGCCAAACCCACGTGGGCATACATGCCAAGGAATCGTGATTTGTGCTTATAAGGGAATGATAACAGCACGAATGATGTTGATATTGACAAGAATTATGAGGGCAAAATGGTAAAACTCCATTTTATTTTCACCACCCATCTAAAGTAGTGATACAAAATGATAACATACCCCTTTCTAAGGATTCAATTTTCACTTAGATGCCCTTCTTATGCTCATGCAACCAGAAAAAATTATTCTGGTGGATGAGCCATCAGATTAGCCGGACCACATAAAACTCAATGAACCTACAGATTTTCAGGTATTTCTCCGGTTTCAATAGTTATTTTGCTTAAATATCGTCAAGTTTTACCAGATTTCTGTGATTTAAGAGGGTTTTGAGTATGTGGGATTGGTTTCGAAGATGGTTGATCGAAGCAAAGGATTCTGTTAGGGTAATAAATTGGGAGTTTTTTGTTTGCTGGGAGATTTAGATTATGGGTTTTCCTCCTACATGTTTTTATGCTATTTCCAAGCTTCCAAAGACCGAAATCGGATTAAAAAAAAAAAATTTTGCTTTTTTTCCTGTGATTTTAGATTTTCAGCTCAGCAATTGCTGCTGTAAATCTAGGCTTGTCTTCAATACATTTTGCTTCATGCACCAGGGTACAAAAATACACCCACCATTTTTCTCGAGGGGATGGGTGATGGCAAGCTCGGTCTGGTGAAACGTATGACTAAGCAACTAAATTCCTTGTTTTTATTTTGAATACGCTTATCCATTAAAGCTAGCAACTATATTCCCTGCGTTGCACAAAGAAGAAGACAATGGCCAGAACAGGTGGTCAGGATGTCGTAAATTTACCAGAGAAACTGAGATCCGAAAGAGAAAGCATGTCATGGGTGCGGAAAAGATCTGAATGGAATTTGACCTTTTAATCCTTCAAATTCTTGCTCTTATAGAAATCATTCGTACAATTTCAGCTCCCTTTATATATGCACTACTTTTTGGAGCACTCGAATCCACTCGTGCAGAAGAAAAGCGAAAGAAATGGGGGTACTGTTAGGCCTAATCATCATCATGGAATTTTTATTTTTATTTTCAAAATATGACAAGTAGCTCTAGTACCGACCTTTAGAAGATCTGACCCTTCACTTCATTACTCCGGCTTCAAATGGTCTAGCACTCCAAAACGTGTGGACTGGATGATTCTAGTAACTCCAAAGTTGTATCTCCAGAACTTACTGATTACAGGAAATGAGCAGTTATAAGGTTTGTATGTACAACTGTCTACATTCAACGACCGCAAGTTCAGTTTTTGGACGCTCAAATCATTCAATCATCTCGGTTTTGGTTTAAGCACATCCAAAGCCAAAGCTGGAGTAATTAATCAGTTGAACGGGTCAGATCATCTATGCAAAAGTTTCCCACTGCTAGGCTACTTTTCATATTTGTCGCCCTCTACTGTAGCATCTGTGTGTGTGTGTGTGTGTGTGTGTGAGAGAGAGAGAGAGAGAGAGAGAGAGAGAGAGAGAGAGATGGTGTTGGTGGGATGGGCAGAATCGGGTGAGTGGTGTAAAACGATGAATGAGTGAGACTTTGTCATTGGAAAGAAGGATGGGAAAGGCCCTACTTCCCTGTTTCATTATAATACACAAGTTGCTGGGCAAGCTTGAAATGAAAGGCAGCCACTTTGCATAAATCAATTGAAGTTGGGTTGGGTTTGTGGGGAAGTGTGGGAGAATCTGGTTATCATTGATTATGGCGCATCAACTCACTACTTGAAATCTCTCTTCCGTCCTCTCTCCCCCATTTCCTTTACCCTTTTTATTCCTTGCCATCGCCATCACAGGCTTATCCGTTCTTTCCCACACCTCTCTCCACCTCTCTCTATGAAGATGGAGTTCTCCACAGCAATTCTGTGATTCTCGATTACTTTAAATAAGAGTAATTATTGACAATGGTATTTAGAACTCTTTGCATCAGATCCACTTGGGTATACTTTGTTTGTTTGCTTTACTGTTTGATCCTCTCAGGTATTGTTTTATTCCAGTCTATCTCTGTTTCCATCAACAGAAAATAGAAAAAAGGGGCAAAAAAAGGAACAAAGAACTGAGAGAGACGCAACTCAAGCGTCAGCCAAAACCTTTTGACACCGCAGTAATTGATACGCTACTTGGTACCGGTACCATCATGGACTTAGAGCTGTCAAATTGATATGGACACCATGTTTGGGCTTCAGCGTAAGAACATTAACAGGGGCATGCCGATAGTTGTCTGAAATGGTGAACCGAAAACCAGAGAGAAACATAGCCATGATGATTTTAGCTTCCATCATTGCGAAGGCTTGGCCGATGCAGTTGCGAGGGCCGGCCGCGAAGGGCATGAAATGTCGACCCGGTGCGAACGATTTGCCTGCAAATCTTTCTGGGTTGAATTCGTTTGCGTCTTTTCCCCATAATTCTTCACTGTGATGAATGGCCAGTACTGGAATCCAAATGGAAAGGCCTTTTGGGATGTGAAGATTGCCCAATTTGATATCTTCGAATGCCATTCGAGGTAGAAGTGATGCAGGGGGATACAATCTAAGCGATTCGTTAAGTATCATGTTAAGCTGCAAATCGAAACACAGAATCCTTAATTACCCGTTAATGAGATTAATCAGAAGATGAAGAAGAGAAATTGCCTTCTAAGTTTTTTTAATTACCAAAGAGAGTTTTGGGATGTGATCTGCAGAGGGAGTTTTTCCTTCGCACACTTGGAAAACTTCATTTCGGGCTTTCTCTTGCCAGGAAGGATTTGTTGCTAGAAGCATTATAGTCCAAGTGAGAAGTAGAGCTGTTGTTTCATGGCCTGCGAAGAAGAAAGTCTTGCATTCATCCATTAGAATTTGCAGGCTTAAGCTGAAACCAGCTCTTTTCTTCTGAGTCTCTGCAAGTAGCATTCCAAGAAGATCATTGCCATAAGAAGCACTTCTTCCAATCTCAACACAGTCCTTCCTGCTCTGAATGATTTCCATTAGTAGTGTCTCCACTTCCATCTTCAATGTTTTGATCTCTCTGTTAAATTTGCTGGGAAATAACCTGTAAAACAATGAAAATTTTCAATTATTTAATAAATTAATGATTAAATAATTGAATAAAAGAAATCCCAGTTGGGAGAATCGACAATGAACTGGAGTTGAAGTGAGTGTCAGGCTAAAAAACTAACTGACAGCGATGGGCAAAAGCACAAGAAGAGAGCGCATGCAAGGAAAAAGGAGGCTTGGCTAAAAATAAGAAAGTAAAGAATCAAAGATAAGCACGTCAAAAAGCGCTTTGTTTTGTTCGAAATTGAAAACTCACCGGCTGCCCGGAAACCAGAAATGGCGGCTGGATTGAGCACATAGGTGTTGCAGAGAAGTTAATAGATGGAAAATCCTTTTCCCTTTCTCATAACTGCTATCAAATTCCGTCCGGGCAATGATATCTCCAGTAAGTCTAGTTAGATATCCACCGATCTCCACCTCTGATCCACCGGAGCCCACCATATCTCTAAGGGATTCGATCATTTCCCTTGTGCATTCCACCATGTACCCCATATGAGCCTGAAGATATGAAGAAGAACCCCATTAACGTTAAAAAAGCTATAGTCATTTTCAAGAGATATTTGGACATGTTTTAGTGGTATACCTTAAGTTTGTCCGCCATGAAAGCGGGAGCAACTATGTGGCGTTGGTGGACCCAGTCATCTCCATTCGCCATTAACAGCCCCCTTCCTATGAAGTTCTTCGAATTCTGCTGTTGGAGCCAGGATTTTCCAGATACGTGGCTGTTTTTGGAGGAAAGCAATTCCTTTATCATCTCTGTTTCTTGTAAACACATCCTGGGTTCGTTCCCACACCAATATATGAAACGTTTACCTGATCAAACGAGAAAAAAATGAAAAACAGATTATCTATGGTTCAGTATTGATCACTGTGAGAGACGGGAAGAGGAAAATGAAATGATCAATGAAGAAAAATACCGTATTGTCTGGTCCAGAGAACGTAATGCGGCAATACACGCGGCACGATGTTGTGATCAATGGAGTCCATATCAGAAGAAGTTGTCTTGGAAATGAGGGAAGCAACGTCGATTAGATTCCCAACGAGAAAGCGAGGCTTTGGGCCATAAACTCCTTGCTTTTCCATTACTTTTCTGATGCGCCTTGGAGTTAACCAGTAGCAGGAAATGGTAACCAAAACTGCTCGTAGAAAGGCTAGGAAACAGAAGAGAAGGAAAGCTAGAAACAACGGCATGAGGACGGCCATGGCGAGCACTTTTCCGCAGACAAGCACGCTTTCTGATATAGAAAGAGAGGAGAGAGACTAATGGGTGGCTCTTGGCACCCCCTGAACACTTCCTTTTATAAACGTTGCAGAAAATATAAAGAGAAACGAAATTACGGGTATTTTTTAAATTTAATTTAAATAAATAATTAAGTGTGAAAATGAGGAAAACAATGTCTGATTCAGGTAAAAGGCGAGAACTCTCTTGGACCGCCTTTACGTCATTTTCTTGGGAAATCAAAGTCCAATTTCATGCATGCTTGTATTAAAGGAGCCAAAGGGTGGACTAGCTTGATGATGCTTTGATTAGATTTCTAGACCGTCCATTATCTGGACCCACCTCGCTGATTGAACCAAAATTGAGATACCCCAGCAGGCACAAAATTAAGACGTGGCCTTTTGCTTTATTTAGCAGAAATGGCTAACCTAAAATGTTGGTTTAGTGGGTAGCTTAAAGTTTGTAATGGATATTAAGTAGGTAGATAGAGTTTTATAATCAGATCGATTAATTTTCCCACTGTAGAATTTGAGGTCCAGCCTGATGATCACCTTCATGGTTATGTGTGATCCACACTGTTAACGTTAACCACCCCCAAAGGGCAACCCATAAGCTTTTGGTTGTGTTCCAAGCTGATCTAGCAACCGTTAGATCAACCACACGATTAAGCTCAAATCCGTAGAGATGAGGAGAATTTGTAATCGCTTATTGAACCAATAGATTAATCACATCAACGTGGCACCTAATTGCAAGAGAAAGTGGAGTTTTTTCTTTTTTCTGATTTTTAGAAGTCAACAATTACAAGGCAAATTACTCACACACTCTAAATCTAATCTCCCTGCCAAAATGAAAAGTTACTACCATAATCTACTAGCAAACATAATTCAAGAGAGATGTCAAAGTTGTCTGCGACTAACTACGCTCGACATTTGTTGATTTTAACACGAACCGTTAGATTTTTCATAAATTTTTAAGATTACAAACCAACTAGTTACAACAAAGGGGCCGTTCGTTGTCACATTGGGTCAAGTTTCGTTAAGAAATTATTATTTTCGCATTAGCACCAAAGAGAAAAGATAATCTTGCATTTAGGACCAAACCACACTAAACTTTCCCTTTTTGGTTTCTTTCTCTTTCAATATATTATCCAAATTAATAAACAGAACATTGAATTCCCCGGAAGGGCTTTATTTTCTTACCACAAGTTTTCGGTTTTCTAATTAGCGGGCCCTCCGTGCAATAATGAGGTATGTGGCTACCCCTTACCTCGTCCCAAAAGGGAAATTTGGAACCTTCTCTCTCTCCCTCCGGCGAATGCATGCAGAGAGGATGATAACTGACCGTCCATTTTCTCCTGTGAAGAACTTCCACGTTTATATTTGCAGGCGTTTGTTTAATGCCGACCGGACAAAAATAGAAGGAAATGGATAAAATTAGGCGGAGATTTCTATTCTCAACCTTCCATGATCGACCACTCTCTGCATGTGCCCTTCACCTTTCTGCCGAACACCACGTACACTGTCTTCTGACTCTCTTCCTTCACCCTTTTTCCGTTTGTCCAAATCAATACAGCAATTTCTCACGACCTTAACTTAGAATTTTCAGGGTTCCTGTTTAGGCATCGCGGTTCTTAAGTTGGCAAGACGTCTTTATTATCATCCCAATCCCACCCATATCGCCCCTTGTCAGGAAAATGAGCCAATATCATCCTCGTCCCACCCATGTCACCCCTTCTTAGAAAAATGAAGACGTTTGGCACAGGGTTGCCGACTTCAAAGCCTCGGGTCGGATCTTAGCATAGGCCTATTTACCATGGCGCTGGAAATTAACATGGGATGTCGAGATTCGAATTCACTACCTCTGATACCATATTAGATTACTAAGCAGGAGAAATTCGGCTGCCGGGAAATGGGTCAAGAAGAATTATATCCGGCTGGACTGAAGATCTCACAAGCACTAGGAAAAGGATACTTTTAAGATTTTCCAAAGGATCCAAACCATAGGATGTGAAGACTATGAATGAGGGCCTTCTCACTAATTGGTTCAGCTTCTACCCATATTGTTTAGTGTCGGTTTTGGGGCAAAGTAACAACGAGGGGCACATGAAGCTTGTAATAATATCATTCCAAATTAGTTTTTGTACCTTCTTAATTAATACAACATGTTTTGTGCACCTTAGGTAATTATTATCATTAAAATACTTTTAATTGAGAAAACTAGTAGCTTGAAGCAACCAACTAATATATATTTTTTCAGCTGGCCTATATTAGAAAAGATGAAAAAAATAATGAATGGGCTAGATCAGGCAAAGATAAGGTCTAAACAGAGGGGTCATAGAGTTAGTAAGAAACTCAATTAGGATAGTATTTCTCTTATCTAAATATACTTAGATACTAGAGAAAAACAAAAAACAAAACGTCCAGCATCCCACTCTCCTTTAACTCACCATCTAGCAATTTTGTCATTTATCTTTTCTTTTCTTTTCTTGAGCTTTTACAATATTTTTTGCAGCCTTTTTTCTATTGGCCACCTTAATTGCCTTAAATTTAGGTAGTTACTTATATGAGTCACGCTACTATTGCTTTTTACCTTAAGTTTAGGTAACAACTTATCATAATTCTCCATTTATGAGTGCCACTGTAAACAATGCGCCTTTTCCATCTAAGAAAAAAAGTACTCTTTGGTCCCACATAGGCAAGCTATAGTACTCCAACCAAAATCAACAATTCAAGTTTTCTTAGAAAGACCTACCCAAGGCTTTCTAGATCAAGGGTTTAGGAATGTCCATGGCAAAATCAGCATGGGCGATTTGGGCACATTATCATCTGTTAGATTAATATTTCAATAATGTCCTACATAGCCCATATAGGCCCCAGTAAATGTTTCTTACCCTTGGAGCAAGCCAATGCCTTTCTTTTTACAATTTTTCTTTCTTCATTATCACTCTTTTAAGTGTATAATTATATATGAAACATTCCTCTCCTACTTAGCTCTTTTGGTCTCTAGGCTATGAGCCTTTGCCATTTTTTTTTAAGAAAAGTGATATAATAGTCTGCTATTTTTATTTTATATTTTATAAATTAGCCCTTTACTAGTATTTTGGATGTCTACGAGTCTATGTGGCTATAGTTTAAATTCCTTATCCATTGGATGATCCTACCTCATGTTGTTTAAAGTTATGAAATAGATGGTGAAACTTTTGATCATTCATTATACAACACGAGAACAATGGCTAAGATTAACCAACCGATAAGAATTTTGGACCCTAGCCCATTTATCTCAAGGACAACATTATGAATGATTTGGATCTTCAAAAACTAGGCTGAGTTATAACCGTCCAAAACATTAATAAGATTAATTTATCAAAAACAAGAGTGGTCACATCACTTCCCTTTTCTTTATAGCTAAACCTATTCATTAGTTGAATGAGTGAGCCTTTAAATGGTGTTTTGGACACTCTTTCCTTTTAAGTCACATGATGTGACTCTATTGCAAATCATTCAAATATAATTAGATGCTCATGTAATTTCACATATTTTTTTTGTCCCACACGTATTTTTATATCCTAGAATTATGTACTTGATCTTAATTCAAAATTTGATCCCTATTAGTACTCCAAATATTTTTATTATATTAAGTTCTTTTTCCATGCTTATATTCCTAGGCATCATCTAGGTAATTTGCTAGTTCACCTCCTTACATAAAGTAGTTTTTCTTTAGAAAATTATAACTTGGCTGATTACTAGAAAACTTCTAGTCCTAATGCTATTACTTTAACTGATAGAAGAAGAATTACATATAGAGGAATGCTAAATTGATGCCACTATGAGTATAAAGTGTAGTCTAGAGACCATATCTCTTGGAGACCACTTTTGCATGATGGAATTGTTTGTCTCATTGCTCCAACTTTAATTTTGTATAAGTCCTAAGTCATATCATATAATGAGTCTGGTTTGTAAAAAACTATATATATATATAATTTGTGATCCATCCATTTCTGAGCAGTGTTAATCAGAAGATTTTTAGATTTTAGAATCATCCAACTCATATTCTTTTCAATCTATAAGACATCTAAATCTAGAGCAATGAGATGAACGTGTTAATCACTCAAAGGTGCTCTGGAAAATGTGTTTATTCGAGTACACCCGGGTTAGTTTAGCATTTCTCTTATTACAACAACTTGTCGAGGGCAGTGAAGGGCTTTGGACGTGGGCACCTCCTCACTGGAATAGCATCGCTTATAACATCAGAGGTTGGGTTCCCTTCGCATGAAAAACACAGGTGGTGGAATCATGACAAAGTGATAAAGCTGGCCTGGTTGCATGAAGCTTCTGATAGTACCAGTCCCAAATAATAAGAAGAATCACGTATATCAGAAAGCAGTTCTTTCCGTGAGGGTGGTGCTTGGTTGTGGGTTTTTGGAGTGTTATAATTTGTGTGGACAGACATGAATAGAATCCATTGAATGAACCCCGGATGCCCATAGGGGTACGTTCATAACTAGAATGATTTAGTGGGAGGATTCTACTGTCTTATTTGGAACTGATAGCTCTCCACCACAAACACTTGTACGACCACGTGGTAATCTTAAAACCTTCGAAAAGAGAAGGGAATGATTTCCCCATTCTACCACTTTGATAACGACACTACTGACTTTAAGGCTCCTTCATTAGGTGTTTCCTTTTGGGGGGGAAGGAACTTAAAATAAAATCAAGATTGAGGTCTTGATAAAATGTTGGTGGCTCCATTTTGAACCATTGAAATCTTATTATATCAGCACGCATGGTATGTTGTTTGTGCGACGCAGATTAGTGGATGGATTTGGATTCGTCAAAACTAAATGCTGCAACCATACATTGGGGATCAAACTGCTTTTTCTTCTTGGTCGCATCTTAGAATCTTGATAGGCCACGCACCTATATGTGACAAACTCAATCAAATGATCATATCACAGTTATTTAGTTGATTTCAGCTGTACATTTGACCCCATATTTTTCAAAAATGTGGATATGTGCAGTTAGATCATATAACAATTTCCTATACTGTGGAAACGTGGATTTTCACAAGCATTAGCGGGCAGACGTACTAGTTGGACCGAGAGTTTGAATGATACAGGATGACCCATGACTTCACATTCTCCACCATCAGATGATTCTAAACCTTAAGTGACCGGAGCATTTACTTGTGAATAGACACAGTTGCCTGTGGATTTATTATAGTCATCTATTTGACGGCGGAAGATTGGAAACTTACAATATTCGGATGCATTTGAATTTTGGTACATGGCTCATGCACAAAATGGCCTACGAGAGATACAGATGGTTTAGATCATTGAAGCCAATGATCCGATCCTGTACTCTTGCCCGCTACTATCTTTCAAGTGAAAATATGGGCATCCACCATGCAGCCTGTTAATTACAAGGCTGGTGCAGAGCGCAACAGTTCCCCAACTCCTTCACTTTTGTATAGTGGCCTCACATACCATGGTTCCATGGACTCCCTTAATTTGGATATCTAAAAGAAAATTGAAAAGAGCAGCTAGTGCACAAAGTTCTTCTGCAATATAGAGTTCAAGAAAGGGGCTGACTACAAAGGGTCTATACTACCAGAAGTATTCAAGAAATGGTGTTTTAGTTTATGGAAAGAAACTAATGCCTAGGTAAAACTTTCGCCTTGTCATGATTTTTGCACATGTAAATATCCAAAGCTACAGAAGTCAGATGAATGGCACGGATCAATGATCCGGGAGGCCCACCATACAAAAGTGAAGGAGTTGCACTGCTATTAGGGCGCTGTCCTGCTCTAGACAAGCATTCCTCCAACTTGAGAGAATAGAATGGCATTATCAGCATTTTCCAAGAAGAAAAAACTGCAAAACAGAAAAAGAAAACCTGAATACCTGGGGAAGAGAGAAAAAAATTCAAGCAACAAGTTGATGTTCTGATCTTACGAAACGTGGAGAAACGACCAGGTTGCTTGTCGTTTTGACACATATCCAATCCCCACCGTACAAATATTAGGATACCTAAGTCTCGGATGCGGTAGCAATCTACTTCTCAAACTTGTAGGACGCACTGCCCTCTCCAAGGGACGGGCCTCAAGAGAATATGTTCCCCTCTTGCTGTCCGAACAGGGTTCTTTGGATTAATGCGCGTCCGTGTCCACCTTTCGAATTCTTTGATTCGGTCAACGATTCCGTTGCCATGAATACTCCTTTCTTTCTTTCCTTGGCCTATATGCCTATTCCTTCTCTTTCACTAAGTAGCGTTTTTGGTTTAGTATAGATTTCATCTCATAAGCACGAATCTTTCCCACCCCCCATCTTTTCATAATGCGATTATTAGAAAATCATATGCCCTTACCCTACTTAACTATGTCTAACAGAAAGGACCAGGGCCCATAATAAAGTTCACAAAATAACTCATGTCATGGCGGGGCCAACTCGTCAAGTTGCACAAATTAGAGGATACTTATCACATTTCTATCATTCCTCGCTTCTTTTCACCGAAATGGTTGAATGTAATGGTCTCAAAGTGTGGATGTTTTTGTTCTTTCAATATAATAAGTAGGAATTTATTTTTTTAATCATGCAAAAGTTAATAATTTATATGATTATTGACTAGATTTTCAATAAAATCTTTTGGTAGAAGCATTTTAATAATTTTTTTTTAAATTATATTAGTAGATGGTATTCGAATTGTTTCCTTTTTCTCTACGTAGGCATTTGTCTTAGTAGGAAATTCATATGTATTCTGATAAAATGAAATTGAAGTACATTGATGGGCTTCAAAAACTTTCTACTTCTAAACACAATTGCTAGTTCCACTCAGTTGGCCATCCCATACTAGCTACTAGAATGAAAAACTTCAAGTTTTGGAATGAAAGTCTGAAACATTTTGTATGGAATTTTATTTTTTAAGAGAAAACACATAACAAACCATAATTTATGGGAAAATAAATCCAAATAGCCTGAAACCACTGAAATATAGCCAGATTAACCATAACATATTATAATAAGGGCCAAAACTGAATACGTTCCAAATGAAACAGCATAAAATTTGAACCAAAACCGAATGGAATCGACAGTAAAGCACCAAAAAAAAAAAAAACAATCTAAATTGGAACATGTAAGATTTATGAGGGTGTCCCATTCTCATTGCCAAATGCAACTTAATGGTAATGGTTAACTCTAGTGCTCCAACTAATATTGTCAAAACTTTCCATTTTTGGAGAATGTTGAGCCTTTGGCCCACTTAACATACATGAAGAATTTGAATTAGATCCTCCACGTCGATAAATTTTCAATAAAGCACAATTAAAAGTGAGGTTACTGAAGGCATCACTGTCTTATCGGTACTCGAACTGCCATTACAAAGCAAAAGAGCTTCTGCTTTTCTTTTATGCAAAGGCGAACCAAGTTTCCATCCACCAATTACATTAATACATCTGAAAATTCTATATCCTCCATTTTCATTAAATTTACAATTTTATAAAATCTGTCCCATAATTAAAGCAAAATAAAGTAGCAAGGAATTTTGGTAGCTTTTCTTAAATCATATTCAGAAGACTAGAAGGGAATGCAAAGAGGATGCCAGTTTCTATAAACGGGTACTCAAACGGTGCCCTTTGAAGTGACCCTTTTAGCTTCAAAACTTAGACTTTCCGAGGACTCCGCCTCATCCGGAATCAACCCTTTATTCCAATTCCCCCACCCCCACATAATTCTCTGTCCCACCCCAGGTCAAAAGAACACATCTGCATCTTTTTCCAATGATATACTCGTTATTGTTATCAACAGTGAAATGGTACGGTCTGAAGGAGTTTACCGTCACTTCAATAGAGATCTGACGTTGATAACATAGTGGGTCCTTTCGGACCCACCAGTGAATGGCTAGATCAGTGCCTCGAAAGCTACTTGATCCAATTTCCATGGTACCGTAATCTTTCGGCAAAGTAATAACGGTAAAAGGGATTCGGTATAATGGAAAGTGCACAAACACGATTCACGTGCTTCAAAAGTCATCCTCGAATTAGATACACAAATGAAACTTTCACTAAAGTCAGAATTTTCTGCATTCGATTACTTAAGAAAATGGGGCCAGTGAGAGCATGGCGGCTGGGATTAACAAACAGACTTCCAAGATCTGCATTGGCAGCGACGTTGAAATTGGAGTCCATCAGCAAAAGATGCGCGTGAGAGATGAAATCCAATCCCCGCTGCTTGCTTCACGAGCTTTGACGAATGCCTAACATAAACGCTACAGGCCCCACATTGACTATGAGTCTATGTCTTGTAGATGCCGGTCTCATCAACCATACCAGTCAAGATGGTTCACAACAAGATCCCTTCCATCATATGGGTGTTATTATAAGATGCATGCGCATATTTTCTTTCGGCACTCAAAAGTCCAAGTTGAGATCACTTTGTTGGATCGCCCAAAACTTTTTATCCATTAGACATTTAGCCGTAATGAGCCATGCGCCAAAGTATCCACCAAGGGACGTTTGGATTTTCGTCTCCCAAAGGCTCTCCCCATGAATTGGTCTGCTGGTTTTTCGTTTTCCACGCTCTCCTAAATCTAGTTTCCGGTCAGAGGGAAAAGCAGCAACTCAGGGTCCATTAAGCGTATTTTATGGCAGATGCCCGAGTTATCTAAGACTAACGGTCCTAAAATTATTGGGTTCTAACTGTTCATTCTGAAGGACACAAATTGACGCAGCTCGAATTTGGTTGGTTGTGGAGAATTTAGTGAACTGACTAGTCTTGCATCATTGAACAAGCTGGAACCACTTAAACTCACGTAGATCATGCTTTTCCACAAAAACAACGGGGCAGAGAATGCCATCACCATCACCATAGAACAGATATTGGGGATGTAGTATTGCTACGTGAACGAATATGCTCACCAAATCATCTAATACCTGTACGTACATAAGGGACAACCCTTTTAGTCCTGTCGCGAGGACATTGGCACACCTGTCTTATTAATAGAGACCTTCATATCACAATGCTATCCAATGCTCATGGACAAGTCCAACACTCTTTAGACATCAACGACACATCACATAGTGCCCAACAATCTTGCATAGAGTCCAACACTCCTAGACAATCATCATGCCTTAGTCAGGAGGCTCCAATCTAGACATGTTTTCTCAGAGAGCTATGTCATTCATATTGTTCTCCATCCCTTGTATAGGCCCTAAGTGAAGAATGACGACAATTGAATGGCCCGCTCTCCTAGTTTCATGACCTGAACCATCTGTATGTATCTATCTGGTCCACTGTGCTATGGATGAGCTATGGTTCAAAATTCAAACTCATCTATGATCAATCTGGTACAGTGTACATTCATCTCCAAATCCTCCACATGTCGAAGTTGTAGAATTGTCCAGTGGCTCCTTCACAGTACGGATAAACCGTTTGCATAATCGAGAGGACTATTTGTCCATTTGATTGCTGAAAAGATTACCATCTAATCACATAATATCTCCAACATTTGACTGCTCGTACCATTTTCTCTGACTTCTATTCTCATCTTTCGCAATAAAAAAAGTCAAGATAGATGCTCTTGTTGGACGACCTCGTTGTGGTACAATTTTGCAGAATGCCCATTATTACACAACGTGCACCTCTGAGCGATCTTGACAACTGCCTATCTGATGGGTCCCAATGTTGGACTTCATGCTGCTGAAGAAAATTTGGACTAGTAATCATAATCGAAGTCTTGGACCTTTTCTTTCTTGAATTGGGCCGACTGCCAATTCATAGTTTCTGACCGTTTGCATTCACCCACGAACAGTGTGCGAATTATTGGATGTCTGAAAACTTAAACTAACGGGCTTGATCCGAGATGGGGCCTATCGGATAGATATTATTGATCAATCAAGGGAGAATCCCGGTACAGAATTACAGAGAGTGCCTCATTGTCTTATAGTTACGTGGTCCCAGTCCTCACATGTCCAACAATTCAGTCATTTTGGTTCTCTTCTTGTTTTTTTGAATGGCCACATTCCTCTCTTTTAGCAACAAAATTCTAGCTAGAGAGAGAGAGAGTGAGAGGAGAATTTCTACCCTACAAGTATTTGCATGGGGTTGTATTGAAGAAAAATAGGGCGTGGCCTATTTTTTGTATTTTTTTTTTATTGATATGAGATATTCATCTAATTCAGCCTCAATCACATGTGCTTAGTAATGAAACTCACAACTATTGAGAATCACTAAAGCCTTTATTTCTGACTCTGTTATGCTTGCCTAATTGACTGTAAGAGGGTAATTTTGTTTTGCACAGTCCATTGGGTAATTATAAGAGGGCCATAAATGAAGGTTTCCAGATTCTAGTAGTTTTCAGTTTTGGTACATAAGATATATGATTGGGTCTTAATCAGATATGCATCTTGGATCCATGAAAAAATGCTAAATAAAACAAAAAAAGGGGCTCTCACCCCATTTTTACTCAATACAACTCGTACAAAGAGTTGTGTGGTAGAAATCGAGAGAGAGTGGGGGTGCGTGTGTGTTTGGTTGGACTGTGTCACCTAAGCTGTCTATGGCTAAGACTGAAGAGGATGTCCTTAGCCACAAGAAACGGGAGTGAAGTGAAGCATAGTTAAAGAAACGAACGTCGAATTCACAACTTGAAAGGAAAAAATAAAATGTGGAAAGGGAGAGAGAGTGAACCACTCAGTAAAAAGGAAAAGGGGATAGAGGCCTGGTGAGGAACGCACTGATCGACGTAGGGAGGGATAGTAAAAGCATTTCTTGCGAGTTCAAGTTTGAGAGAACAAATTCTGTATATAACAGAACTACAGATCAAATAGCAAAATGGACACCCTATTCATTAATTAATCGTCTAATTACAGTGCAGACATAGCACTTGTTTTTCATGAATGTAGATATTGATGCTGCTATTTTTATAAATTTTTAGTTTACAAGCTAAGAATTACAAAGTAGATCACACATACACTCTCATAAATAAAATTTCTAGTCAAAGGGGAGGCAGGTATCCAAACCTACCACCAAGCATATTCCGAAGGGTTGTGTTAATGAGTTAGGAGGGTGCGTGAATGCCTGTAAGTTCCTTGCTTGTCTAAAATGAGAAGAAGAAGAAATAGAAAAGGTGCGTATGGGAGCATTTTTCTTGGAAATTTTAATCTGTGGAATCATCCGATGATTTGGGATTCATGAAAATCAGTAGGCCTTGTGAGGAGCCACATGCACGACAAATGTGCCAGGAGCACACTACCATTGCTGCTGACTATAAGAACCATGTTACTCAAGGGTCCGCTATAAATTCATGACAGTAGCACGTTCTCCCCAGTCTGCCATGTTCCTGATTTTTAATACTATTACATAGCTCCCTAAATGCTATATCCTCTCGTTTTTGGGGCACAAGTTTAAGAATCATTTGGTGCATAAGTTTAAGCATAAGCAGCAAAAATATGACAGAAGCAAAGAGAAAAGTGGGCCCCGCATTTCGATGATCCAAGCCAACAATGTGATACGCCAGGAATGGCCTGGTAGAAAATAAGAGAGCAGCTTTTCATATTCTTCGGTCCAAAATGTAGCTGATCTATTCGTCATGTTTAAAACATGAAAATCCTCGAAGTGCCACCATTGCTCCATCCATTCGGCACAGGGATCAATATCTACTAATTAAATAGATCGGCATCTCATCCTCTGCACATTTTAGAAAAATTTTACGCATGCTTATGGCTTCCAATAGTAGAAGATGAGATCAATCCGTAGTTTATTGCCGTCGTACTAAATGGTCAACATTTGGTAGCTGCAGTGTTACTGTTCAAAAGCACCCTAAAATTGCATCGGTATCCGGTCACAGGCTTGATTCAAGATTGTTGCTTTTGCAAGTATGCTAACTTACGCCTAATAATTGACATTGTTACATACGTGTTAGTACCAAATCTAATTGTTCGACCTGGTACTAGCCCTTCTTTTTTTCTCAACATGCAACTGCATTAATTTGTAAAGAGCAAAGGTCTTCTAGCACAGTGGCCAACATTCAGGAGAGAAGAAAAAAAACACCAAAACCAACTGCATTTCAAACAAGAAATGAGTAGTTGTCAAGTTTGTTCAGGTCTGAAGCTGGTTACAGAACGCCCGTGGCCTCAAATGAGCTGTTAACGAGAAATTAGCTGCTATCAGTGCATAATGGTTGCTTACGATCCTTGAAGTCCCAGTCTCTTCAAATAATCTGTAATGCAAGTCCCAATTACCAGAGATCAAGGACGCACTGAAATCAAGATAGCGACCGAGTTCGATCAAGAAGAAATGCCATTGGAACTGGCAGCAAAGCACATTCCGTAGTAGGACTGACTAATAATGACTTTTATTGAAAGACAATGTCGAGAGAGGTATTTCTTGACTTTTGCTGTTTGATTTTGTTGTTCCCTTTCAGTTCACCCAGAGAAAGTACCCTAGGCCTTGAACCTTCTTTCTAGACCTTCAATTATAGGAAATATGGTGTGACTGAAATGTTTACTGTCGTAATCCGCAAGAAGAAGTGATCGTGGAAGAAGTAGGTGTAGATTTGTCAAGGTCCTATATTTGTAGTTCATGTCCTTCGTGATGGGCTGGTTAACCAGAAATATACCCCATAGCTTACCACAGATTACGCCCATCACCAATATTTGCCACTGTTCTGTACTATGGTAGAATTGTCATCGTGTTTAAGGCGTGGAAACAACCTCTTGAAAAATGTAAGGTAAGGCTGTGTACTATTGACCCTCGTAGTCCGCCTCTTTCCTAGACTCCACATACATTGGAGCTTCATGCACTGCCCTTTTTACATACTGTTGTCTTTTTTCATTTTTTGTTTTCTTTTCTGGATGACAAACACAGACACCATGAGCTCCTCAAATCCCTGACCTACTAGGTATCACGAGAGAGGCTTTCTTGCGCCACTGTGCTAGAAGCTATTTACTTTGTGCTTATCTTTCAAATGAGTTTCAAAGGAGGATTTAAGACATTCCGGCACATGGACGTACCTCAATAGGGGAATATCAACCGGTATACTTTGCGAAGTAGTTTGGTCATGTTTATGTCCTCGTTATTTACATGACAATTTGAATCAAATTTGAGAAATACAAAGAAAGAAAGAGCATGAGGAGTGCTTAATACTGGAAGAGAATGTTTGGCCCCCAAACATGAGAATTGAGATCAACATGATCGAGCTTTCCTCTTGATAGTGTGTTCCTCCATTTTAAATCCATAGCTAAAAGCAGAAGTTTCCTTGGACTGTCTGAACAGTTTTTATTTATTTTGTGGACTGTAAAGATGTCCACATTTGACGTCCTCTGATAGATCTATTGGAGTTGCTATTAGTTTGTCTCATAATGAGAGTTAGGGTGCACCAGTGACCGTTGAGATCAAACCAGTGTCATGAAGGTCGAACCGATGGCAATTCCTTTCAGTCTCTTGGGTCAGTGCTTCTCGTCGGATCACTCCTGGAGAAGTACAATTATTTCAGGAATAAAAGTTCATTCAGAACGCAATTTTCTGCATCCGTATCTCAGGCGGGCCTAAAGACACACTATACAGCGATCAAATTCAATTAAATGGGTTCACCAATAAGCTGGGCCTACTATTGCTGCACAACATTGTGCCTCAATAGTTAAATTCATCCATGAATTTGATATATCGAGGGCTAAAGGTTGAGATAGTGGTTTCATCAATTGCTGCCTAGAAAGGAACCACAAAATTCACTCAGCCCTGCACCACCTAATCTAAATGTTCAATCTATTCACCATTTGATGAATCCAATCCAAGCCCAAAAGGTTGTATTGGTGGTGAGCCCATATTACCCAAACTTCCGCCGTTTGAACGGTAATTGGCAGGCATTTGCCTTTAGTGGTTGAGACCGGCTTCTTTAACCCCTATTGAAACTCCAAAGCAGATTTGTCTTTGGTAACTACTCTCCTGAAACAAATCTTCCTGTTTGGGATTTTTAGCCCAAAAACTCTTGGGCGACCTTTGTTCCCTTGTTCACCTAAGCTCGTAACCACGGAGAATTATATGGCAGTCGAACGAGTACCATTTAAGTGCAAAATTAGGGCAGCCTGGTGCATGAAACTCTCATATATATGGGTCTGAGAAAGAGAGGGGCCACAAGGATCAATGTTACTCAGCTTTACCTTATATTTTACAAGAGACTATTTCATGTCTCGAACCTGTGACCGACGACAACTCTATTCGAACAAGTACCATTGAAGTAACCGATCTCAAATGTAAACGCAATAAAGATTTTTCCATAAAGAGTGGACGCAGCTTGACACCACAACAATGCAGCTTAAGGCAAAAATTGCAGATAAAGTGGGTTAATTTATTTTTTTATACTTAAAAGAAAACATATTTTTTAATCCTCTATAAGCATCAAAATGAAAAAAAAATTAAAACTTGGCAAAAAACGGCCGAGTCTCGTATCCAGAAAGCCAAACCAGCCCAAACTGTACATGGAGGTCGCTTTTTAATTCCATGATCCTGATTCGGGACTAGTCATCTTCAAGGCCTGTTTACAAGTGCGGAATTAAGTTACGGCCAAAGTAGGCCATGTTCCTCCCCTCAAATTCAATCTCATCCTCCAAATTTAATCAGGCCCTTCCAATTTCTGTCCAAGCTCCGCCCCCTTGTTTATGATAGACCATTCCAGAGCACATCAACCAGTGGATAATTCCTACACGCCTTTTCTTTTAGAAGTTCTTAAATGAATCCCCTTTACAAGAGTTAGATCAAGACGATTGCTTCGGCGGGGTGCATCCTCATGGCAAGTTATCTTGAGGGCATCTACATTTACACAATGACCACCTTTAGTTCAATCTGGCCAGTTCATTGGATTTTCTTTGAGGTTCTAGTTGACCAAAACTAACATGGATTAATTGGAGGATCCAAATATCCGAAACAAATGTTGATAGTTGCTTTTAGAAAGTCTAAGAGAACTGAATGCCATGTCCAAAAGTTCTTTAGATACTAAAACTTAGAATCATCCAGTCGGCAGGATTTTTAGGCTGCTAAATAAAAATTAGATGAACAGGTCAGATTAAGAAAAGATACTGTTTATTGCACAAGAGGGTTCCTTACACTCGACGTTGCACCGATAGTTACAAATAATCCAATGGATGAGATGAATGGTTTGGATCAAATGAAGTCCCTGCCCAGCTCTAGTTGTGGCCGTTAATCTCTGGACTGCATACCCATTCAGGCGGTCATTTTGATTCTGGGGTCACCATTGATGATCGGTCCCACACATGCCTAACAAACATTCCATCACTAAAAGTACCGTACAAAAAGGGTTTAACTCCGTCTACGCAGGATCCTAGTTGAGTTTGATCAACCAACATGGGGTCGAATCAACAGACCCTATCATGTCCATGGCACAGGCATTGGGCAGAAAATGGTCGTTGAGGAAGAGCCTCCTCTCTTATCAACAGTTTCTAGACCAAGCCCCACATCATGGACTCGATTAATTCAAGAAAAAATGAGTAAATGAACGTGATCTCAGCCATTCTCTCTATGATGAGGAATTTTGAGGACGTGTATTCAATTGTAAGGTGCCGTAAGGCAACCCCATATAGTAGCTTCTTAATGGGCTACTATTATTTTGGCCAATTAACATGATTTAAATAATGAAAATGCATGGCTAAAACATTCAATTGGCCATGATTTTTGGTGTCTAACCTGTCTATGGGATGCCCAAGAAGCTAGACACGTCAAATCATCCCCGTATAAAGGTTTGGTAGGCAGAGTTTAGGAGTCAGCCCTAAAGCTCAAACTACAACCGCACAATTTGTGGTGATTAAGAGAGCGTTGTGTCACGAGGTTGCACTTCGCCTATGCTAAACCCGTGCAGCACTTGTGCACAACTCTAATTCCTGGGCACAAGTCAGCCTTTAACCCCAAACTCTCACTTGATAGGGCTACACTCACTCACCCTTAGAAGCAATGAGAGAAACTCAAGAGAACTCAGAAAGGAACGCTCCTAATGTATTCACTTTAACTGAACTTTGAGCTAATCTAAGCTGGTTACAATTGAGGAGTTTACACCTATTTATACTTGCTGTCCCCCATTCACCTCCTCAATGGATGGTTCGGATTATTACAAATGTCTATAATCCAACGGTTAAGGACTATTCTAGACTCACTCTAGAAAGCTCTACACAACTCCACACGAGTCCCTAACCTTCTCTCTTTCAAGATATTTACATAGAGTCTTCCAGAACCCAGACCTTCTAGAATCAGGCCCTTCTCCATGGATCTTAACCAATGGGTTTAAGCCTCTTAAACCTTATCCACAAGCTAAATAAGTCTTCCATGAAGCCTTCAAACCTTGGTCACGGACCTTGCAGTGCAAGCCTGTGACAGTTGGGTCCTCTACTGGTTTTGTGGAGGATTCGCATTCCACAAAATCTCATCCATGTTTACTTTCTGCTTTTCTTCTTGTGGATGTTATAAAAATAAAACATCAAATTAAAACCAAAGGCCCGAAAGATGAGCGGTCTGAATGACTGGCCGCCTGTCTCCTTTGTACATTTTAGCACATGCAAATCAACAAACAGATCCAAAAGAGGAATGATAATCTTCGTAGGGAGCACTCCCTTTCTTGTCATAGTTCTGATTGGCGGAAGACTCAAAGCCACGTACTCCATGAGCGGACACATCTTCTTTTGTAAGTCTCTTGTAAAGCAAGTAGCGTCGGATCACTTTCTATCCAGGCTGGAATCCACCTTCATAAACGGGACCAGCTTGTGTTTGTGTTAGGTGCCGTCGGTTAAACCAACCGAAATGCGCACAAAAACATGATTCAGGGCGTGTCCTTGGGCTATGCCCCAGCCATGTCCTGTGTTTTCCCGGTGAGATACGGAGATTCATAGGGGGAGCTTCGGTGCACGAAGCTCCCACTTATGCAGGGTTCGGGGAAGAGACGGATCATAAGAGTATGTAATATGTAGTTTTACATTGCATTTTTGTAAGAGACTGTTTTCATATTTTGAACTCGTGACCTGAAGATCACGTGACAACAACTTTTATTATTGCATTTTTGCTTCATATGGAGCAAAATCTTTGATCTTAAGAAAATGGCGAGCTACACAAAGGCTAACTAGCAAGCCTTTACACTAGCCTTCTACTCACACTCTCTTAAATTTAATCTACAAGTTAGCTAGGGCCAATTGTGCTAGTCATTTGTTGGCTTATATGCCGTGTTTTTGCTAAGAGAAAATAACAGAAGTTACCGTAACAAAGCTTGGCAGGATCTTGAAATTATAAACGATATCTCTGAAGATCTTCACTGCTAAATGATGCCTAAATAAGCCAAGAGTCTGACTCTGATGTGAGCGGAAATTTGTTCACAGTTAAGAACCTCTCAACGATACTCCTGGGAAAATGCCCCACAAGATCGCAGGATGTTTGGTCATCACATGCATAGTTGCCGGGCTTGGAGAATTCAGGAAACATTTGAGAAGAGGTAGGGAAAAATAGCATGAAAGGAGGAATGCCAAATTCACCGTACTATATAAGGTGTGTTTGTGGAAACACAGGATCTTTTGCACAAAGGCTCTCACAAAGTCCAACCCACTACGGCCAACACATATATTTCAATGGAGGTTGCCGCAGGGAACTCCTTGCCACATCTACAGCAAGCTGTCACGGACTTGCACTGCAAGGCCCGTGACCAAGGCTTGCAGCCTCTAAAGAAGGCTCACTTGGGACATGGACCTGATCTTAGAGACTCAGGCTTGCTTGTGGATGTCCATGGAACTTGGCCTGAATCTAGAAGGCCCGGTTTCTAGAAGTCTCTTTAAATATGTAGAAAGGTAAAGGGTTAGAGAAGTGTGTAAAGTTCTCTAGAGAGAGTTCTAGAATAGTCCATAACCGTTGGATTGTAGACATTTGGAATAATCTGGACCATCCATTGAGGAGGTGGATGGGGGAGAGCAAGTATAAATAGATGTAAGCTCCTCACTTGTAATCAGCTCAGAGTTCAGCTAAAGTGAATACATTGGGAAAGTTCCTTTCTAAGTTCTCTTGAGTTCCTCTCATTGCTCGAGTGGGTGAGTGAGTGTAGCCCTAGCAAGTGAGAGTTTGGGGTTTAAAGGCTAACTTGTGCCCGCTAATAGGAGTTGTGCACAAGTGCTCACGGGTTTAGCATAGGTGAAAGTGCAACCCCGTGACAATTGGTATCAGAGCAGGTTGGTGCCAGGAGTTGGTATCAAAACCAGTGGACGTGGGAGTTGCTTAGCGAGTCCAAGGGGAAGCTCGTAGCAACGTTATGGCAAGTGCGTCAGGGGAGGCAAACATGCCAGTGGAGGTCCAGAAGAAGTCAAGGAGGGATAAGTCCAGAGAGCCATCAAGGGATTTGGCTTTGGATGCTCACCTCACCATGTTGGAGGAAAGATTGGGTAAGTTCGAGCAAACTCTTGTTGATTGCTTGGACAAGTCTAATGCTTATGTGGAGGCATTACATGGTCTTCGTGATGAGATGCGCTGCTCCTTTGATGTGATCAAGGTAATGAATTCCAAGACCATAGAAAAGGTGGAGTGCATGTCTGATCGTCTTGAGACCATGGAGGGAGAAGTGGCCGGACTACATGAGGAAGTAGCCGAGCTAGATGATGTGAAAATTCGTTTGGCCCTCTTAGAGAAGGCTGTGGCTAGTGGTGGAGGGCTTGGACCGAAGGAGTTTGCTCCAAAGGTCAAGATTCCTGAACCCACAAGCTACAAAGGGACCCGTAATGCTAAGGACTTAGAGAATTTTCTGTGGCAAATGGAACAATACTTCAAAGCTGCCAAGATCTCTGAGGAAGCCATGAAGGTGGACATGCCCACAATGTACTTGAGTGATGATGCGATGCTATGGTGGAGACGAAGGCATGGAGATGTAGCTGAGGGTCGTTGCACCATAGGCCTGTGGGAAGACTTCAAGAGAGAGATCAAAGCCCAATTCTTCCCAGAAAATGTGGAGTACTTGGCTAGGAAGAGTCTGAAGCGCCTCAAGCATACGGGATCTATCCGGGAGTATGTGAATCAATTCATGGCACTACTCCTGAACATTTCAGATATGAATGAGAAGGACAAGTTGTTCTTCTTCATGGACGGGTTGCAACCTTGGGCAGAACAAGAGTTGCAAAGGAGGGGAGTGCAAGACTTGGCCACTGCACTCTCAGGCCGAGAAGCTAGTGGAATTCGATAGGAGGGCTGAAGGCACTCAAAAGGAGGGAAAGGCTAAGGCTAATGGAGGCAACGATGAGGAGGACGGACCTAAGGGTCACAAGGGAGAAGGCAAGGGAGGCCGGCACGACCCAAAGGGCAGAGGTAAGTTCATTCCTCGACAGATTAGTTGCTTCATATGTGATGGAGATCACAGGGCAGTGGAATGCCCAAAGAAGAAGACCCTTAATGCCTTAGTGGTTGAAAGGGAGAACCACAAGGAAGTGGATGAGGGTGATGAGGAGGCTAAGATGGGGGCCCTTAGACTCCTCAATGCTATGGCGGGTGCATCGGGGACCAAACCTGCCTATGAAGGGAAAAGTCTAATGTTTGTGGACGTGTGCCTCAATGGGCAAGGTACACGAGCTATGGTGGATACAGGAGCTACTCACAACTTCATCTCAGAAGGGGAGGCTAAGAGGTTAGGCCTCAAGGTGAAGAAGGTTGAGAGCTTGATCAAGGCAGTCAACTCCGAACCAAGGTCCATACTAGGAGTTGCTCAAGAGGTGCCAGTCAAGGTGGGAAAGTGGCAAGGTGCCATCACTTTGACAGTAATTCCTTTGGAGGACTATGAGGTTATTCTGGGGATGGATTTCCTCACCAGGGCTAAGGCAGTCCCTATGCCACACCTTAGAGTGTTGAGCTTCTTTGATGAGGAGAACCCTTGTGCAGTCCCAATGTTGAAAAATGGAGGGAACCAACAGAAGGTGCTATCCGCCTTGCAGCTGATAGAAGGTTCCACAACAAGTGTGGAGTTGGCACAACTAAGTGCCATGAGGGTGCTAAGGTCTAAGGGGTCCAAGGAGAGATCAGTTGAGGACAAGGGTGTGTCTCAACCAGGTAACTCCAAGAGGGACAAGACAAAGCCAGGACTTGCTAGTGCAGGAGGCACAGGCCCGGGGATCGAGAACGGTAGTCACTACATCCAGGTGCAGGAGGCACAGCGACGGAGTTCAACAAGGGTGGAGCCCCAGAGGAACGATGCCATCCAAAAGCGCCAAGGTGCACAGGTGTGCAAGAACGCATGCCACATGGAAGAACCAAGGGAAGTCCCAAAAGTGCACAAAAAGGGCCGGAGGGCAAGGTGCAAAGGAAGGGACGCAACAAGGCAACACGAGACGTGCCCAAGTGCAAAAGGCGCGACAACAGCAAAGGTGTGTCGACGAGGGCGTCGACGTTATCAGGTGGGGGGAGTGCATCACGGACTTGCACCGCAAGACCCGTGACCAAGGCTTGCGCCTCTAAAGAAGGCTCACTTGGGACATGGACCTGACCTTAGGGACTCAAGCTTGCTTGTGGATGTCCATGGAACTTGGCCTGAATCTAGAAGGCCCGGTTTCTAAAAGTCTCTTTAAATATGTAGAAAGGTAAAGGGTTAGAGAAGTGTGTAGAGTTCTCTAGAGAGAGTTCTAGAATAGTCCATAACCGTTGGATTGTAGACATTTGGAATAATCTGGACCATCCATTGAGGAGGTGGATGGGGGAGAGCAAGTATAAATAGATGTAAGCTCCTCACTTGTAATCAGCTCAGAGTTCAGCTAAAGTGAATACATTGGAAAAGTTCCTTTCTGAGTTCTCTTGAGTTCCTCTCATTGCTCGAGTGGGTGAGTGAGTGTAGCCCTAGCAAGTAAGAGTTTTGGGTTTAAAGGCTGACTTGTGCCCGCTAATAGGAGTTGTGCACAAGTGCCGCACGGGTTTAGCATAGGTGAAAGTGCAATCCCGTGACAAAGCGGTCAAGATGAACGGTTTAGATCATTTAAAAGGGTGAACCCCTACCACAACATGATGGATGAAGTATGTGTACACCCATCATATAAAATTATAGGTTCATGTTCTTCAATGAATTTGTCTAATTATTGGGACGTTAATCATGTTTTATGATGGATGCAAGTATACTTTTCAAATAAGATTACGAGGGCTGGAAATATAGGTGGACCCCATTTCAACTATGATCAAAACCGTTGAGAATGCCAATCCTGGTATGCAATTGTTAGGATCTATATACATTTTTTTTAATACACCAAAGAGTTACAAGAACATACTAATTCTTAAGTCTACTTTAAATCTGTCACCTTAACCTTCGACCAAGGAGACATGTCATGATGTCTGCCACCAACTGCATTAGATGAAAAAATTAGATAGTTACAGGCTTTTGATTGAGTTGGATCTGGGAGATATATTATCCGAAGCCATAATTTTCACTATAAACGGTCAAGATCACTGAATAAATAGGCCTCCCAAAATAAATATGCCCACCCATCATACATGCTCCCCTAATTGGAGGGCTATCAATGTTTATTTGAACCGTTTTTTCAAAATATAAATCTAAGAAGTCGGACACCTTAACTACTCATCCCATGATAGCCCCACGAAATCAATCGGCTAAAGCTTGAAACTATCGCAATCAGATAAGGACAGCCGTTGGATTGACGGCTCTTCTTTGAATTTCAAAATAAACACTGAACAATGTGAATGCTTTATTTGAGCTCTGTAATCTAATCAAGATTAAATGCTTATAAACCAAAATGTGGGTACTAAAATAGCATTCTCATGGCCCACATTGCAGCAATCAGATTTACATTAGCCGTCGGATTGAAACACGCCTTCCCAACTACGATTCAATATTCTCTCTGCCGTCCAATTGGAGACTCCAATTTGCCATGTACATAGGAAGCCCAGATTGCTCCGGACTAAAAATCCCGAGGAAAGAAGCTGTCTTCATCGCACAACCTGATGACAGACTGGTTAGATTAGAAAATTAGAATGGCAAAATAAGAACTTATTTTTCCCACAAGTTCTTTAATATTGAGACGAAGAACGCAGGCTGGCGAATGTCTATTTCTTGTTCGAATTCCCTGAAATGTTTGCGGGCTTTACTATGATTGTGTGCCGACCCATGTGCTATCCTCGAGTGCTCTCTCTCTGCTCTCTGGTTCTTCTTCCTTTCTTTCTTTCCCTTTTTACCTCAGTTGTTGCCTTTCCTGCTTCCGCTTTTGTCGGCCTTTCTCCTCTCTGCAATGCCGTTTCCGAGACCGTAGAGAGAAAACCCAGCAGACTCAGAAGATCCTAAACGTCTTTTTCTTTGATTCTTCTCTCTCGAAATCCAATGATGAAAACCCACGTCCAATTTAGGGTTTTGGCGCTTCTGCTAACTCTTTCTTTCTCTTCTTTTCTCTCTGCAAGATGTCAAACGAACGCAGGCGATTTGGCCGCCATGAACGCACTTCGTAAGAACTTGGACGCAGAGAAAACGCTTGAATGGACGGACCCAGATCCCTGCAAATGGCCCAAGGTTTCCTGTTCTTCAAATCGAATTACGGCCATCCAAATCGGTAACAGAAACCTTGCAGGAACTCTTCCTCCGGAAATTGGAAACCTAGAGTCTCTAATGCGGTTTGAAGTCCAAAACAACAGGCTGACTGGCCCGCTTCCAACCCTCAAGGGCTTGGCCCAGTTGCAATTTCTTCTCCTTGACGGTAACGGATTTTCCTCAATCCCGCCGGATTTCTTTACCGGCCTTTCTTCACTTCAAGAGGTTCAGTTAGACAAGAATCCCTTTTCGCCTTGGTCTCTTCCAGACGGTCTGAAAGACGCGTTAACCCTCCAAAAATTCTCTGCAAACAATGTGAGTCTCGCTGGAACCATTCCTGACTTTCTTGGCAACTTCTTTGCTAGTTTGCAAGATCTGCATATGGCATTCAATGATTTTCAAGGTGGGTTGCCGTCAACTTTTGGTGAATCTTCTGTCAAGAGTCTTTGGTTGAATAACCAAGGTGGCAGTAAGCTCAATGGAAGCCTAGCCGTTCTTCAGAACATGACCAATTTGGTCGAGGCCTGGTTGCATGTGAATGCTTTTTCGGGTCCGTTGCCGGATTTTTCAGGGTTGCAGTCTCTAGAGGTTTTGCAGATCCGTGATAATCAGCTTACTGGTATTGTTCCTAACTCTCTGATTAAACTTCCCTCCTTGAAAAACGTTACTTTAAAGAACAATTTACTTCAAGGGCCTATTCCTGTATTTGATAATTCTGTGACCACGGATGTTATGGGAGATGGGATTAATAGATTCTGCTTGCCTAAACCGGGGGACTGCAATTCTCGTGTTAATGTATTGCTTTCGGTTGCTAAGTCATTGAATTATCCTCAGAAACTTGCGGATAGTTGGAGTGGTAATAATCCGTGTGGAGGATGGGTCGGAATTACTTGTGGCTCTGGTACGTCTGGGGCTATCATTACGGTTAATTTTGAGAGGATGGGTTTTTCTGGTTCTATTTCTCCTGATTTCAGTCTGCTAAAATCATTACAGAGACTGATGCTTGCTAATAACCATTTGACTGGTCCGATACCGCCAGAGATCGCAGAGCTGTCGGATCTTACATTACTCGATGTTAGGAACAATTCTCTTTCAGGCAAAATCCCGGTCTTTAAGAGTAATGTTGTTGTTAGGACAGATGGGAATGTGAATATTGGACAGGATACTGGAAACCCTCCTTCCTCTCCGGGCTCCCCTACTGGCGGTCGTACAGGAGGCAATGGTTCGAATACTGGTAGTGGTGTTAAAAAGTCTTCTACTCCGATTGGAATTGTTGTGGGTTCTGTAGTTGCTGTTGTATTGGTTCTGGCAGCTGGGATGGCGATTTGCTGCCTCTATATGAGAAAACAAAACAAATTTGGTAGAATCCAGAGTCCGGATACTGTCATTCATCCTAGTCATTCTGGAACCAATCCAGAAACAGTGAAAAATACTGTGGCAGGTTCGAGTTTGCATGGGACCGCGAGTGATGCCCCCAGCAGGACAAACAGTGGGCCGAGTGATATTCAGCTGGTTCATACTGGAAATATGGTGATCTCAATTCAAGTACTGAGGACTATGACAAACAATTTCAGTGAAGAAAATATATTGGGCCGTGGTGGGTTTGGAACAGTTTACAAGGGTGAATTACAGGATGGAACAAAGGTTGCAGTGAAGAGAATGGAGTCTGGTGTGATCACTGGAAAAGGTTTGAATGAATTCAAGTCAGAGATTACGGTTCTAACCAAGGTACGGCATAGGCACTTGGTGGCGCTCCTTGGATATTGTTTGGACGGAAATGAGAGGCTTCTTGTGTATGAGTATATGCCTCAGGGAACACTTGGAGACCATCTTTTCAAATGGAAGGAACGTGGGTTGAAGCCATTGGAATGGAAGAAGAGATTGAGTATTGCCTTAGATGTAGCGAGAGGAGTTGAGTATCTTCACAGCTTGGCTCGTGAGAGCTTCATTCATCGGGATCTCAAGCCCACCAACATTCTGCTTGGTGATGATATGAAAGCCAAGGTTGCAGATTTTGGCCTTGTTCGTCTTGCACCTGATGGAAAATGTTCAATTGAGACAAGACTTGCTGGAACTTTTGGTTATCTTGCACCTGAATATGCTGGTATGCATCTAGCTCAGCTTAGTCTTTGAAGTTGTCAGGATTATACTATCTGTTTGTGCTTGATTGATTTCGTAAACCACTGTTAATCTTCACAAACTGACAATTCGATCACTTAGACATATTCATGCCTTCAGAAACCTAAGATGAAAAAGAAAATCTTTATAAAGGCTCTGTTTCTTTGGTCGTTTGAAAGCAGTCAAATAGTAACCTACTCTTTAAAACTAACTGATGGAACAAGAGGAGGGTAGGATGGATATGTATAATTCAAACTATGCTGATTTGCTCGAGTCATGGCCTTGCACCATTATGTTAACTCACACGTATTCCAGAGTGAGTCTAATCAGAACTGTGAAAAATTTGAGCTCGCTTAGCAAACTTGCCCATTCAATAGATGAAGATTGGGTCAATATGATTTGTCTTGCTTATTTCATCTGTAACCCTACTTAAAGAACTTTGAGCTGGGCTGAGATAATCAAATCATGAAGGGAATGAGTTGTCTGTTGCAGAACACTAGAAATGAAGTCAGATGTAAAACATTCAAGCTTTTGTTTTTCTGATGTTTCTCTTTGTGTAGTAGTAAAAGTTGTTGACAGAAATTGTATTGAAGTTGGTCTTTTCTGCTATCAAAATGACTGAAATGAAAATGTTATATGGTTTAAATGTTGTCTACAGTGAGCAAGACTCCACTCTGAGTATTTATCTATTGTTAGAATTGGCATGACAAGTGAATGTGGAGATTACAGCAGATAATCTATCTGTGATTTTGACAATTGGTGAATGATGCATCTGTTTGATTGAGTCTTGATTTATACACGTAGCTTATATTGCACTATTTATATGAACAGCGGCTGTGTACTTGTTGTCTCGGATCATGTAGTTCTTGTTTTTGAGTAGGAGTTAAATAGTGTGGATCAGTGTTCCTCCCATATGTTAATGATACCATGCAGTGGGAGGATATTATCAAATTCAGTCACTAACTTGAGTCTTCGGTCTTTGTTGATATTAATGAATACAGTGACCGGACGTGTGACAACAAAAGCTGATGTTTTCAGCTTCGGTGTGATTCTGATGGAGTTGATAACTGGTCGGAGGGCGCTTGACGAGACCCAACCAGAGGAAAACGTGCATTTGGTGACATGGTACCGAAGAATGCAGATTAACAAAGAAACTTTTCTGAAGGCAATTGACCCAACTATAGACATCACCGAAGATACCCTTTGTAGCATAACCAAAGTTGCGGAACTTGCTGGCCACTGCTGTGCAAGAGAGCCTTATCAGAGACCCGAAATGGGTTATGCGGTCACTGTCCTTTCATCCCTCGTTGATGTATGGAGGCCCACTGATCCCAAATCAGAGGATGTCTATGGTATTGATCTCGACATGACCCTGCCACAAGCCCTCAAGAAATGGCAAACATCGGAAGATGGCAGCGCGACCTCCTCGTTCCTTGCCAGTATGGACAATACCCAGACCAGTATTCCCACTAGACCATCTGGGTTTGCAGATTCCTTCACCTCGGCTGATGGAAGGTGAGAAGAGAGAATTCCCGATGAGTTTTCATTAAATCCTTCTCTCTTTTTTCATCTTTGATTTCTTTGCAAAGGCCTTCTTTTTTCTCTGTGGATGGATGTATGATGAATGTGGATCTCTCCTGGATTCTCTTTTCTTTTATTTCTTTTGTTTGTTTTGATGATAGATAGATAGATAGATAGATAGATCAAGGGAAAATGTTATCCTGCTTGCTAGGGAATGCAATTTTCACAATGTTCTCCCTGTATGGAAGCTTAGGTTAAATTTGATGTTCAATATGTTAGTTCCATTGGTATCATAAACCCGAACCCAGATTATGGTGATTTTGGGTTGTAATTCATGAAATTGTACATTTCTAGCTTTGCCATTCAAGTTGAATATATTCATTCCCAAGCCTTCTCTGAGCTTGATTGTTAGGAAATAAAATAAGCTTTTCTATATTCATCGACCAATCAAATAACTGCCCGATCTACGAAATGAACGATTTGGATCATCCATAAAGTGGTCCCATTTTTTCTGCGATTCTCATCCTGTATCAGGGTCTGACAATTCAACGCTTTAGATCATTAATGGCCGTTCCCACTTGTACTTGTTGCCTTCGGCATCGTAAGAAAAAATATGGAGACGAAAAACACAATCTGGACACGGCCGACCCACCATATAACAGATGGGGTGAGGGCCCACTTGTTCATCGGGTGGACAAGATCAGTGCATGACTTATCTTGGATGGGACCAACCCGACTTGATTTTGACCAAACATTTCGTGAAAGAGCGGTGTATGCTACGAGAACATGCAGTAGAACCTCGGGATTGGCTCCCTGCAAACCATCCAGACTGTTCATCACGGAAGCCCTTTTCCGAACAGTCTAGATCTTGAACGTTAGCAACATGCAGTTATGCAACAGGCCGTGATATTAACCTTTTCGGTATTAAATTAATGTAGAACCAGGCAATCATTTTCCTAATAAAACTAAAGAACACCTGCACCACCGTATTCACAAGTGTATGCTTTGCGGTAGTGGACGAGTCTTCCAGGCCGGGGTCCAAACAATTTATTCGGTACGGCCTACCACTAACGTGCTATAAACTAAATTTCTAGCATTTTTATGTAAGTACAAAGTGATTGGTGGGGCCTTTGAGACTTTGTTGCTATGCATAAACAGACAGTGGCCGTCACATAACAGCAACGTCTTTTGGCGGTTCCGAACTACTTGTAGCGGCGGTTTGCAACATGCCTGTCGAACCTCAAAAGGCAACTCATAATTAAAATGATCAACAGGGTCCCACCTCAAGCACCATGGGAGAGCAGGTGGATCCTTCTACCAACTCGTGTTGCGAGTGCTAATTGCATATTTAAGGTGCGTGCCATCGTCAAGCTCGATCACATGGCAATATTCGTTCTGGTTCACAACTTTTACATGATGACTCCTACCTTTGGTTGATCCGAACCGTTCAGCTGATTTCCCTGACTTCCTATATCCCGTAGACAAAAGGATGATGATGATCAACGATTCTAATAAGAATCCAAAGGACTCTACTTTCGCTTGTTAAATGTTTCAAACTGCCTGTTTCCAGTGAGTTAGTGTATATCTTTTTGTTAGATTAGCACTCCACCCAAAAGTTTAAGCTGATAAAAAGTGGACTAGCAATAATTATATCTAACACACTCGTCTTATGTGGTAGGCCATTTTTAGGTTTTTTGCATGTGAATTTGATAAATTGGTGGTCTTCAGATTTGAACTCACAACCTTAAGGTCAATAAAGCTTTGGTACCATATTAAATAACCATTCAACGTGAAAATTTAAGTAGATAGAAATTAAACAAACAATAATTATATCTTTAATACTTTCTGTAAGCTAGAATCATCCAATCATCCATGTTTTTGGACAAACAGATATCTGAAGTCTGAGATATCAGATCAAAGGTCAAATTTTACAAAACTTGAAGTAAGCGTGTGGTCGTGCCCAACCATAGCATTCCTCTGGATGATCTAGTCGTAGCCTATTAAGACAGCTGTTTAGTAGCGAGTGTGACTGATTGTTTGCTTTTACGTTTGGTTATCCATGAGCGACGGGATTGTCTGATAAAAATGAGTCCAAATTCTGTGTTTGTTTACTTCCACGAGCACACCCTAGACTTAGTCGACTCATGTCTGAACTGTCCAGGCTATTAGTCAAGACAAGATAAAATTTTTATATGATAGCCGGCCGTGAAGATACACGCACGTCGCAGTGTACATGTGCGTGTATCTAGTCACATCACCTAGTCTTAGGTTTATTCAACCGTAGAAAATTGACGGACTAGAAAGTTTGAAAAACAAAGGGGCAAAAGAGACGATAAATGATGCAGCATGTCCTTTTATACATCCCTCTTTTGAATGAAATGGCGCGGCCTCCGCGTGCAGATTGGATGATTGTAATATATGAAGATAGTGCTTTTAATCATGGAATAGAGACGCTATAAAGGGTGTTCAAAATTCAACTCTCCAAACCACGGGTTGAGATGTTTGATTCGATTTTTATTTATGAGATTCTATAGGTGGATCAATCGGATGAACGGGGATCATTCAAACCACAGGATGAGTTTCTAGTGGTTAGATCATTGGTTTAGACTGATCACCTAAATAAATAATTTGGACAGTTCAGATCATTTAATCTAGTTGGGTTACACTTTAAAGTTACCATAGAACTTATTACTAGGCCATAGTTAAATGTTTACCTGATGTTATGGGCAAACATCTCATGGGTGATACTAGGACCTTTAGATCTAGAGTAAAATCAACTATTGGATCTGATTAGGGTTTGGTTTGGGAAAGCGGATGAACTAAAAACTTGAGACGTGTTTCTCTCTACCAATTTTTGTCCAATTAGTATTATCTTTTGGTCTTCCTGCAACCAATGAGCAGCCTGACCTCCCCGGGGTGAAGCTCCTTGCACCACTGCCCTAAAAGGCCTTCCGTTATAGATCGGTTTTTGTGAAATGGAACTGACGCATGTGTCGAAGGATAAATTGCTTGTATTACGGATACCCTTCATTTTGAGTGTCAAGCCACTTCAGGAGGAAGAGAATACTCTTTGCCTCCCTGACTATCCTCTGCCGTATTGGCGGAACATGCATACTCTCTTCCACTCTTCCAGCCATGCACTGTCCGACGACATTTGTTTAAAAGTAATACTGGCGTGATGGCATGTTTGCCTGTTTCTCCATCTAGCAAACTGCGTTTACTAGTATCAATGCTTGGGGGCAGGAGTCTTGTCTGACTAGACATTCCGTCGTGCGATCATTTCACATTGCCTTCTACATAATTGTCTGCTAATCAAAACTAACAAAATCTTTGCATGCGTCCCTATTCCTTAAACAGCTCCCTCGGAATCCGCCAAAACTGATCCTCCCTTCAACATTAGCAATTAGCCACCAACCCAGGAGCATAAACTTCCACGTACCCTCTGGTGGGCCTCGTATTCCTACTTAACTAAACCAAGTACCCACGCTATGATAAAGACAGCAGAATGCCAGCCGTTTGACACTGCGGTACAGCTCGATCGGACCATGTTCGGTAATCGGCCCCACGAAATAATAACTGACATTTATGGAAACTGGACGATGGCGTGGCCGCAAATGATCCCCTCAAATCAGCAATACCGAATTACCAGCTGGATGCACCCTGCGGGACTCCCTGATTCTCATACTACACCATAAGTCTTTATCTTTGTCGGCCAACGAGTCTCCTTCCACGTAACCGAAACAAGTCGGGAGTCCTCATGTCTCGTGAAGTTGTGTTGTTCACCATCGCGGGGCAGAGTATGTAAGGAGTAGAAGGTAGGCACACGTCAACGTGCAGCTCCAGAGCGTATAGCATTCTAAGTATAGATATTTCCTATAAGCCCTCTCCGTGCCCCTAGTCCGCTCTCTAGTTTCTTGCTTGTCTCTAAGTCCTTCGACAGTGACATTTTCCCTCCACTAAATTATGTGCGGACAATGCTAAATAGAACCGGCCTCTCAGGTGCTGCTATAGAAGCGCGATTATTTTGGACGAAGAAAGCCGAAGTTTGGTCTGGCTTCCGAGAACAAATGTAAATTCACTTTGATTGGGTGGTACTAGCTTCCTGAAAAAACAATGTTTCTGGGAGTTGATTCAAATGTTATTAAGAAAACTTGTACGGCCTTTTTTGTGTGATAGTATACAATTTTAGATGCTAGAATAATCTAATGGGAATACTTTTGACCTGCTAGACATTCAAACTAAGAGCAATCGGATGAAGGAATTAGATTGCTCTTTAGAATTCATCTCTCACTAAACTATATATCTAAGGCTGGCTCCGGCCCCTTTAGAATTCTTTCTTCGCTAAACTATGTAACTTGCATCTATGAGTTCTTCGTACGCCGGATACATAAATATTTACTTGGCAATGTGAGTTTGGCAAAAGCAAGAGAAGGGCGGCCCCCACTCTGTTTTCAATGACGAAAGCCATCTTTTTTACAGGCCATGCTATGATTGGACCATGAAAATTACACGCACTGCTAGAAAATTAAAGAATTAACAAGGCATCAATAACTCAAAGGCTTGAAACCATCCGATGGTGGAAAATGCTTTACAAACATCCATGCGGACTTTACGAGGTACATGGCACTTTCGCCCATTGAAATAGTAGGCCCTAGTTGTACTTCTGCCTGCATTCGTAAACTTTGAACCGTCCATGAAAAAAACTTCGTTTCTGGACCCTTCCCCGTACTCAACAATCTAGTCATCCCAAGTTCCAATGTTTCAATTTTCACTAGCCCGGTTTCCTTTTTGCTGAGCTCTGCATCTGGATGGTTCAGACCGTCCTTTCCGATTCATTTCTGTGGGTATCCCCAACATAGCACGGTGGAAAGACTTGTGGTTGTATCCTTTAGACTGCACGAACTAACAGTTGTTGTGGTCCCTGGTTTTAAATGAGGACTCTTCTGTAGTATTTCCTATTAACCAGCTAGTTGGCAGTGTGTGAGACAAAGTCCAAAAGCCAAGGTCACAAGCTCACTAGTCGATGAATGAATGAAACGAGTCTATCAGTTTTGTAGTCTCTCTGCGTAGAACCAAAACACGGAAACTTGTGCCGTTACCACACGATAGAAAAGCCATTAGGAGCAAGTGTGTCTATGAGATCAAACGAGATGACAACAATCAAGTAAAGTGATATTGTGCAAGATTAGTGGTGAAAGGATATGCTTATAAAAAAGTATTGACTTTAATGAGATATTTTCTCCTATTGTTAGACTAACAACTATTAGAGTAGTCTTAGCAATGTGTGCTAGTTTTGATTTACATCTAGAATTGTAACAACTTTTATTTTTATAATATAAATATTTTTTGCATATAATTCCCAATAAAAAGCTAATTGCCTTAATGGCTATAGAATGAATAGGCAAAACTCTAAAATTAGAGTTCAAGTCTCTAAAGGCAACCTTTTTGGAAAAATTCCCTACCCAAAGCTAAGAAGTGTTAGGAAAAGATGAAGATATGTAATAAATTAGAATTAGAATCTGAAATAGGATAGGAAGGAGATATGATATGAAAGAAGAGAGTCAAATAAAAATGGAATAAAAAGGAGAGAGAGAGAGAGAGAGAGAGAGAGAGAGAGAGAGAGAGAACCTGCTATCCATTTTGCATTTTGAAAAAGAAGACTGTAGAAGAACAATTTCATATATGAGGTAGGGGAATAGGAAATCATCTAAATTAGTTGGGTCTTATTTTTTTTTCTTTTTTTTTTAATGATGATTTATCACTACAAATTTGATCCCATATTTTCCTTTCGCATAATCGAACTCGTTGATATAGGTGCATGACTTGGCATGTGAATAACATGTGGTTGACTGAGATTTCCACACGGTTTGATTTGAACATTTAACTAATGATATTTTGCACATCTTATGTTTTGATTTTGTTGTGTTGAAAATATAAGCATGTGGATTTTGTTTTATTCAAAACAAAGCATGTATGAACTACAGTTTCACTATGGACCTATGCATGACTCTTGAACGAGTTGATTTTTCTTTTGTGTTTAGATAGCAAATCTCGTTTTGAGTTCTTAGGTATACATGGTCTTCTTTGGAATAAGCGCACACACCCATGATGGACAAATAAATAAATAAAATAAAAATAATCTAATACATTCCTCCCTGATTTCTACATGAACCATTGATGGGTGATACGACTTTTAAGTCTCATGCATACGCATGACTTGGTTTCAATGACTACATGGTATTAGCATGTTGTATCTTGCATCTTGACCATCATATCACTAATTTATTTTCGTTGCTTGAACTTACTTGATTTATAAGAGCAGCCTTAGATACATCCGATAGAATAATACATGTATTTAGAACAAGAATTTTGTCCTTGACACTCCATATTTCATGCGGCTTGATGACTCCACATACTATGATCTACGGTCATGAATGCTTGAAATGGGATGCAATCCGACCCGGGGTATTCATAGTCTTTTCAATCATGGGATTGACATGTAAAATTCCACACCGAACTACTCATTAGTCTGAAATCATGGGTCATGCAGAATTGCAAATATAAATATTAAGGACCAAATCAAGTCTTGCTGTTATTTAGATAATTGGTTGTTTCATGTAAGTTGATTGATATTTGGAATTGTACACGCCAAGCCTTGTAGCACACCTTGAATTTGGGCAACACACTTAACTTTATTGTGAGAAGATCTTGCTTGAACAACATAAAATAGAATGTGCATTTGGTTGAGGCGTACAACACCTAGTGCACAAGATAGTTTGCATGGAAAGCATCTTAGGCACATGGATTATATGATATAGTTAACTATCTATCTGTGACGACCCGGGTATTCTCATGCATTTTTAAATGCAATATCTAATTCCTAAGGCGGGATGCATCCCTATTTGAAAACCATTTTATGAAAACCATGCAATGCAGTGTAAAATCTTTAGTTTTAAACTCATTTTGAAAACCTCGAGTGTCATTTGCTTTCACAACAATCAAAGTAGTTTTTTGAAAAACTTCAGAAATCATAAGTGTTTTTCCCCAGGTCTTTCTAGTCACAGCACACAGCCCAATTGTAAATTAATACAAATACATGTCCAAAGGGTTAAGAGTTTACTTACAGGTATAACTGTCTCCTTTTTAATTCACTTGCTCGTAGCACTAATATCTCCTGAGGCGTCGTCTATTTGTGAGTGGAACTATCCTGAAAAATGTTAAGGATAGGGTGAGTATATACTCAGTAAGAGTCTATCACTACTAGTTTTATAATGCATGCGATGTTTAAAATCATGTGCTCTTTCAAAACATGTGCATGTCTGAATACTCAAGTTCAATATATCAATATTAAAATCCATTGTCAAACCGAAATACTAACGACTTAAAGGATCACATAATCCAAATCGAAAGTATCGTGTGTGTGTGTGTGTGTGTGTATATATATATATATATATATCATAACATTATGATATGCACAAGATGTTTCATTGAATCCAACTCATGGATCTCTAGTATGGTATGGTCGACCAACCTTATATCATATCATATGAAATGCAAATAAGTCCACAAAACTATAGGGTCCAACTATACCCACGACCTCCTCGCCGTGTGGTCCCCTGGTACCTGAGGACACTCAGTCATAGCCTCCACGGGGCCTATGACATGTCGACCCAGTGCCGTGACACCAGTGGTAGCCCCCTGTACCACATGCAGTCGACGTGGGGACGTTGCCCCTTTTTTGGGCGTGGTACCCATCCACCTAATAGTGGTAGAGGCAGGAGGGCAACCCAAACCTCTCGGCATAATGCCCACGAGCTTATCAGCCCAAATCATAATCAGATCAAACAAGCGAAAACCTCTCTTTTTTCAAAACCTGTCCTCTTCGGGTCCCTCACAACTGCCTGGCCCTCGGCACTCCAGCGTCTCTTGGTAACCTTCAAGGGCATGCAATTTTTGCAAGAACTTAATACTCACAAATCATGCAATGTATGCAATAGTTTGCAAAACATATCTATGCATAATGTATATGCAATTATTTACAAAACATGTCTATGCATAAAGCATTTATCACATGCACGCTGAATTAAGTCATGCTAAACAAGTCATATACTTAAAACATATATTCTCAAAACAATAATAGTTCTTTTAAAAGAATCTAATAGTGATAGAGCACTTACCTGGCTAGGTCGCGCTAACCCCTTTTGTCCTCATACGCTCTTGAACATGGTTTGGGGAATCAAGGTTAGTTTGGCCTATCTTTTATGGGTTTTAGAGTGGTTGGTCTTATTACTTAGGCATTAGGGGTCCATCCATATGCCTATAGGTGTCCTAAGGTCCTAATTGGGCCTTGGTATCCTCAGTTTTCCAAAGGTCTAGCGGCCACGCACCACCATCCTATTCTAAGGTTCATGCTCACCTTTGATTGGACCTTGATTAGGGATTTTATAGTTTGGGTGTGTCTGCATCGTCAACACGGACATAACGCCTTTTGCGGCGCCTTAATCGGAGCTCTAGATATCAAGTTATAAGCGTTTTAGTGTCGCACGTACATAAGAACCTTAAGAGTGAAAAAGCGGAATGCTAGCGCGCTGTGCGTCAGCGGCATGCGCTCACCCTTTCTTAAGGAATGGAAAATCCCGGCTTGCTAGCGCGCTGCTCGTTTGCGGCGTGCGCCTTAGTAGGCGCATCTGTAGACGCGCTGAGTTTTCCGCCCGTTGTTTCATTTTGCTGGTTCTCTTCGAATGCGGTCGACATGTCTGTGCGGTAAGGAGCATTACGCTCGTTTGGGGGACCAGGGCGTCCTCAGGACACCCTCGTTCGACCCTGTTGAACCAGTGTGGCCCAGGGAACGTCCCTGAGTCCTTGGTGACTCTCCAGGGCTCTATTTTGCATGATTTTTCATGTAAAAACTTAGGGAAAATGATCCTAAGACTACTGTGAAGACGAGTTTTAAGGAATCTTAGGCATACCTAGCTCGTTGCTGGGTTTTTCTACTCATTTCCCCTCTTGGTTGCTTCTCCAAAACGGGTTTTCTTCAAGCTTTTGAGCTGTCATTAGAGGCGCCCAAGAGCTCTATTTATAGAGCTATAAGAGGGTTCTGGAGGGGGCTCTCATTGCCTTTGAATGGTGGTGGAGAAACCTCCAGAATGGCGGTGATTTCTCCTCCAATTCACTGCCATTCTAGAACCCTCTAGGAGGTTGAAGATGGAGGGTGCCCGTATCAAAACGGGCCCCTGTGTTTTGCAGGCTAAATCCGTTTTTTAATAAAAATTACATTTTTGCCCCTAAATTTCAAAGGGCCATAACTTGCTCATTTTAACTCCGTTTTGGGTGATTTTAGTCTTGTTGGATTCCTTTTTCTGAGTAGAATCTAATGGTACTAAGTTCCTCAAAAATTCCTTCGTTTACTATTTTAAATAAAATCAAACATTCAATATAGTTTATTTCCTATAGAACGTTCAATTTTCGTTAAAAATAGTGTAAATTGCTCGGGCATTACACTATCATTTAGTATTTTATGTCCTACATGACTTTTAATTTGTATGCATGTATGAAACTTAACATGTGTCACATGAACTACACTCAGAACGTGGATATATTTGTATGACTCTTACACTTGCTAACTTGCGTGGGAACATAACACTAAAGATGAGGTGCTAGCATCTAGCACCTAGTGTGGCATCTAAACCATCAACACTCATGCATATTATAGCTGGTGTGGCACATGGACAATAAGCAAGGTGCCCAGCACTTGGGCATGGTGCTCTGCAACCAGCCCATGAAGGGTCACACTAGCTATTTGGATAATGAGTTTACTACTTGTCGTCATTTTAGATTATGTGATTTAAGAAGGGTGATCCACCAATAATTTATTTATGTAAGTACTATTTACAACTTAGATAATTACCAATTGATGATCGTGATATTTGAAACAAAATAATTGTTTTCTTCCTGATACCTCGTATGGTATAATGTACGATTTTGAAAATATCGAGCAACAAATATTCCAATACTTTACAAGAATAAGCTAGTAGATGATTTATGCCTATTGCTTGCAAATTGAAAAGTTATAAATACTTCCATAAGATGTATTAAGAAATATGGAAGGACTTAATGAAAATTAGGCGACTCAAAAGAGTTGTGCCTAGCCTAAAATTAGGCGACTCATAAGAGTTGAACCTAGCGTTGGGCACATTCTAAGACCCCTCTGGTTGCTATGCTAGGAAGATCAATTAGACACTGACTTCTAAAAGTTGATACATGCCCTAAGAGGCCTATTGTAAAGAGTATTGTATCATGGGGAGACTGCTCTTTTGTGATCCAGTGTCCCTATGAGGACTAGTGTAGCTTGTGTTGTAATGACTTTCATTTTTATAGTATATATTCTTTGCATGGAATTGACAATAAAAAGCTAATTTCCTAATGGTTATAGAATGAATAGGCAAAACTCTAGAACTAAAGTTCAAGTCTCCAAAGATAACCAGGAAGTGTCCAGGTGCAATGAACCTAGAGAATCCTGCCTGGTTGGGAAAGGATGAGGATACGTAGTTAATTAGAATCAGAGATGGGAAAAAATTAAGATAGGAATGAATCTAGAGAATTAGGAAAATATGAAGATACTTAACAAATTAGAATATGAAATAGGATAGGAAGGATATATGATAGGAAAGAAGAAATTCAAATGAAATTGGAAGAAAAAGGGGAGAAAGAGAGATGCGTGAAAACACAAGAGAGAGAGAGAGAGAGAGAGAGAGAGAGAGAGAGAGAGAGAGAGAGAGAGAGAGAGAGAGAGAGAGAGAGAGAGAGAGAGGAGAATCAGGCTACGCCAAAGATCACTACCCATCTTGTGTTTTAAGAATCAGGCTATGCCAAGGATCACTACCCATCTTGTGTTTTAAGTAAGAAGACTATAGAAGAATGACTTCATCTATGAGGTAGGAGATCGTGGTTATAGGAATTTGCCTAAACTAGTTTATTTTGTTCAAATCTATACCTACATGGTCCCATTCTTGATTTCAATTTGTTAATTCTTGGATCTAAATAAATTTACTCTATTTCCTTACATGAGATTTTAAGGGGATTTGAGTAACATCTATGATCTATATTGTACTTCTTCTTTTTTTATGTGTATTAAATTCTAATGTCTAAGATTTGTTGTATGCTAGAGGAAATGTATGCATATGATATTGGCCTAGAATGCCGAATTTTAGGCATGTATTTCAATTTTACATATGCACATGACATGGGACATAGAGTGGTCAAGTGTTCCATGTATTTTTTTCATGCTAGATGTGCATGGTAACAAGATGAGGGAGATTAGACTTAGATGGTTTGGACATGTTCAAAGGAGGCCAACAACGGCACCAGTTAGAAGGAGTGAGGCAATACAAGTTGAAGGTTCTAAAAGGGCAAGGGGAAGGCCCAAAAGAACGTGGATAGAAGTGGTGAGGAAAGATTTAAAAACTTTGGGACTAAATGAAGCCATGGTATTTAATAGAGTGGAATGGAGGAATAAGATTCATGTGGCCGACCCCTAATTGGGATAAGGTCTTGATGATGATGATGATGATGATGTGCATGGTAACGAGGCCTAGAGAGAACAATTTTATTAGTAGATTTTGTCATAGTTCTATATGTTAGATGCTCATGAGTGTTATTCTTAACAACGTTAATAATTCATGCTAAATCTTAGATGGTTTATGTGTGTGGTACGGTCGTTGAAAGGCCATGAATCTGTCATGAATATAACATGTATTTTATACATGTTTTAAGGCCTTTGAAAGGCCAAGATTATATGGTAAGTGTGCATGGTGTTGGGCCTTGAAAAGTAGAGCTTTTCTCGTCTGCTTTCATACTTTATTCCAAGAATGCATGCTCATGACATATTGCTTGAATTGGTCATATTGAAATGCTAAATCTAGGATTGTTTACGTAGCCTGTGGATGTGCTCCACTTTCTTTTCATTCATAATATAAGATGGGTAGATTGTACTCATGTCATGGTTGCAATTTTATGCGGATGAGTTACACACATAGAACTTCAATTGTTATGTTCCGAATAAGTGATTTTTTTTTTTGTTTTCATTATACCATTCACGATGTGCATGCTACGAATGTGTCTTGGGTGTAGGAAAATCTTGGCTTTGGACCTAGAACATTAGTCCTCGTATTGATTCAAAGATTAAACGCATATAGTTATATAGATATAAACCTAAGTGCGTAGCATTTCTCCATATAGTTTTAAATAATCTAAATCTTAGGATGGCTTCTCCCATTAATAAAACGTAAGTATCATCACTTGGGTGGCAAGATTTCCACGTGATATCTAGTGTTTTCCATGGCACTTAGTTCAAGCACATGCAAGTAATACTTATTGAATAACGTGTTTAATATTTAGTGCATGAAAGTTTAACGTGCCAACTTGCATGGCCTCTATTCAATTGAGGAGAGTGGTTGGTAACTAGTACATGGGCTATGAGTTTTAATTGGATTAACAACATATGATTTTTTTTATATTCAAATAATTGTGGACTATGCGATACCTTGCTAGAATTGACTGTTATTTATTATTTGATTTAGCATGCATTGATAGGTAAATTCATGTATCATATTTAAGGCATTCCATAATCTTGCTTTGATCAAGGCATCTTTTATAACAACTAGCATGGTCACATGCATGACACCGTGCACATGGGTGGCATGAACAACACTTAGCAATGGGTAACATATGCCACCTAATGTGTGGGTGATGTGTTAGTCACCTAGTGCATGGGTAATGTGTTGTGGCACTATCACATGAGTAGTACTCATGACACTTAGCATATGGGCAGCTTACTTGTCACCCAACGTTTGGACATGGTGCATCCTACCCGGGCAAGGTATGGTGCATTTCACTAGCACAAGTAGTATTCACAGGGCTCATCACAAGTATCTATGCTAAGACCAGATTAATCTTGTCAATAAACTATGCTAATTGAAATATGGCTTATGAATGGAAAAGTTTGTGAACGCTTGTTATAATGTATTGAACAATGTGAAACGATTTAATAAATGAAAATTAGGCGACTAAAAAGAGTTGTGCCTAGCCTGAAATTAGGTGACTCATAAGAGTTGAGCCTAGCCTGGGGCAAATTCTAAGACCCCTCTGGTTGCTATGCTAAGAAGATCAGTTGGCCATTGACTTTTGAAAGTTAATACCTACCATAAGAGGCCTATTGTAGAGAGTATTGTATCATGGAGAGACTACTCTCTTGTGATCCAATACCCCCATGAGGACTGGTGTAGCCCGTGTGGTATCTACGGCCGAACGTAATTGGATGTGGGTCCTCTACGTGCATAGTATACCATATAGTGATCTTGATAAAAGGAAATCTACTATAGGTTATATGTTTATACTTGCAGGAGGAGCAGTGAGTTAGATATTCAAATTACACACAGTTGTGACTTTATCTACAACAGAAGCAAAATATATGGTAGCTACATAAGCTTGTAAGAAGGCAATCTAGATTAAAAGACTAATGGGAGAACTCAAGCACAAATAAGAAAAGATTTTTTATTTTATTTTTGTGATAATCAAAGTATCTTGCACAGTGCAAGGATTCTTGCTTTTCATTTTAGGACAAAGTACATAGGTGTACAATATCACTTTGTTCGAGAAGTAATAAAAGAAGGAGGTGTGGATATGGAAAAGATTTACATAAAAGACAACTTAATAGATGTTATGACAAAGCTGATTAATGTTGACAAATTTATATGGTGTAGATCCTCCTACGGCCTACTAGAAACGTAAGCGGCAGGAATCTGGCAAGTGTTAAAATGATAGATATGAAAAATGACTTTAAGTGGGAGAATGTCAGTAGAAAAGTCATTTTTCAAGCTTAACACAGTTGACTTTATTGATCAAAGCCTGCCATTGCAGACTTGACTGGTAAAGCCTACCATTGTTAACTCGTCAAGCCCACCAGTGCTGACTAGTCAACTAATTCTTCTCTATAAAATGAAATCCCATTTGAAGAAAGAAAATTGCCTTTGAGAGTTCTCCTTTCATTGTGAGAGAGAGAGAGAGAGAGAGAGAGAGAGAGAGAGAGAGAGAGAGAGAGAGAGAGAGAGAGAGAGAGAGAGAGTTGTATTTCTCCTATTTCAAGAGAGTGCGTGTTTGTTCTCTCTTTGTATATAGCGAGGAGTTGTAAAGTTTCTTCTCATAGTAAAATCCTTCTACTCTTGCCCATAGTTTTTCTCTCATTTTAGTTTTAGAGTTTTCCATGTAATTCTTTTGCGTCTCAATTTTTATTTAATTACTTGATACTGCTTCACCCAATTTCAGATTCAATTTTTCCTAACAAGAAAATTGACACCCAAATTCATCGGGTGCATTCTCCTTCGATAATTGACATTGATTTGGTCGTATCTACAGAATTCAGCAATCTTTATATATGCTCCTCCAATGGGTGCAACTTTCTACAGGCTTGATGAAGCGCGGGTGGACCATGTGCAATAGATGCACTCTTTGCCATGACCACGTTGAAACTACTGACCATCTATTCCTTCATTTGAGTATGCCTCTTCTCTCCGGTGGTGCTAATTGGATTCGGTGATGCATAAACACTTTAGATCCTTGGTGCTTGCGTTTGTTTTTCTAAACCAAATAAAAAGAGTTCCAGTAAGTATAGATGCCTCTAAACATCCTTAGAAGTAGGCACTAGCTTTTTTCACTCTTGTTGATTATGTTTTGTTGATCAAAAGTCAGTCATCATGTTTGAAATGACTTAGATAGGCTACAAGAAAAAAATAATTCATGACCATTGGTTGAGTTTAGCCTATGTTTCTTTGAATCACAAAACACGACCATTCACTTTATTGAATCTTTTTAAAGACCCAAAAGAAATGTTTTTAAGCGTTTAACTGCATTAATGTATGGTAGGTTATCTAATTTCTGTATGCTTTACAAGATGAATGAACCAGCATTTACTCCTGCAAGGACCCAAAAAAATATATACAAGTTTATCTAGAAGGTGGCTCTTGCCGTTATTACTTGGCAATTTGAAAGGAACGGAATTCTCCAATCTTCAATGATAAGATGATCTCTGCCCTACTCTAGCATGACGAAAATTAGAAGAAAACTGGCATTCAGTGCTTCATCTCGCAGTGTGTTTCATGACTTCTAGGAGTCCGATATTCTTGCTTTATGGTCAACTATAATGGATTATAACTTTCGAAAGTCAAAAGGAAAACAAAAGTGGGCTCCTCCACCTCTGGACACCCTCAAACTTAACTTTGACGGATCCTGCATCAGTAACCTGGACCCAGCCGGTGTGGGGGCACTTTTCAGAGACATGTAAGTAATATCACAAGAACATTCAGTGGGTCGATCGCTATCACTGACTCGAATGCTGCAGAAATCTAGGCTTTTCAATATGGCGTTTTCACTTGCACCGTCCTCATGGCCAACACTGCGAGTCAACAAAGTCATTGGTTGGCATAAACATCCCGACATCATTCCCTGGAGGTCTTGATGTCATTGATGAGATTCTCCTCAATCTTGAGGGCCAGGACAACTCATTCAGAGATGTCCTTCGATCAACCAACCAATAAGCAGATAGATTAGCCGAAGCTGGAGTCACAGCAAACAGTTTTCCAATTTATTAATCTTCATTCTACTTTCTTTTCACTATTTTGTAAGTTGCGAACAAAGAAAAAAGAAGAAGAAGAAAGTAGCATTGAGTCAACTCGGCTCGCCTCACTTTTCCAATCGAGTCAGAATTTTCGAGCTTATAAACTACGTTAATAAACCGTGAAAGTGATTTGACATTCCAGACATCGTGATGTTGCACGATCCTTATGTTATAAATCTTGATGCTGAGATTACCGGTTTTTCTTTATGGTGAACGCGAGAATTTTGTAAATCAAATAAAGCAGTTCGTAAATCTTGCTGTTGAGATTACATTGTTGCTTACGATACTTCAATTTTCAGAAGATTTTGTTCTGTATGATCTTTGCTCCTCGTCTGGAATTTCGGTATGATCTTTCGAATTGGGTGCTTGAAGTCGCAGAAGTCTTTATGCGATCCATTATTGCTTTTCAGTTCCGTATGAATTGATCTCTTCTTTCAAACTGCTCGGGCTTTCAAGTAGTCTCCACGGGGACATTCTGCAAGCATGTGGTTAGGAGGAGCCGCTGAAGCTGCCTCCACGCAGACTAGTGATGCCAGCATACGCGTCATGTAAGGATACAAATAGGCGTGCTCACATGGTAGGTTCCGATGTGTTGCTCTAGTTCTAGACCCCACCTTCGGATAGTCGGAGAAACCAGATGAAAGGGTCAGATCAACGAAAGCTGGGTTTCTAAATGTAAACTACATGGCAACTTGCTATATGATCGTGCCTGCGTAGTATTTAAAGCCCATTAGTGAGATAAACACCCCAAAAAGTCAAGGGTATAAAAGTGAGTATTTTAGTTGCCCCAGTTATATACTCACCAGCGACAAACTCGGTTCCGGAGCCAGTTTTTTATTCTTGCTTTCCCTTTCCGCCTTTCAATGCGCGTGGTCGTAGTGTTTGCATATGAACTGTTGGGGAGTTACCGTAGGAGTAAACTCTGGTGAGCAGCCGGTAGCATAGAGTCGACACCTTGAGTTTGGTTCTTGAAGATCTATTAGGATATAGAAATTAGGTAACCAAGGGGATATCGGTGCATTTGAATTGTCTGAACCACTTGTTTTTAATCCTTGTAAAAATTGATGGTTCTGATTTTCAACTTAAAGAAGTGTAAGCTAATAGCATCCAATGAGCATAAAATTTGGTATTCAGTCTAAGTCATTGGTAACATAATGAATAGCTTGTGCCTATAAAAAAAAAACATATCAATAGAGAGAGAGTCTACGCTACACTTACAAGGGCTCAAACTATTGGATATGTACACAACCAATTCTATCTTATTTTGGAGATTTTACTAGCCATGGTAGAATATTTGCCAGTATTTAAACCATATTATAATACAATAGAATAAAATACAACTCTATAAATAAATATGTTAAATAGCCTTATGTTAAAGAAAAATATGTTCCAAGGAGGTAATATTACTAGCCAAAAGAAAAAGAAGTAATTGTTTACATTTCTAAAATTTTATCAAATGAGTCCTGGTAAGAGTCTGTGCTCTAAACTGTGCAAAGAAGTCAATGCCCCATTTGATAGAGTGGGATTTCTTTTGCAAGATCTAAGCCATTTATCTTGTTCCATATGACATTGATAGGTTGGACACTAAATTTTATGACCAGCTTAGAGCAATAGTGCAAGAATGAGTCTCAATCATGAAGGACACGAGTTTCAAACTCTTCCAAGGGCTTTGTGTCAACTATTCAAAAATAATAAGAGTAAAAATTTACAACAGGTGGATGCTTATAACCTATTTTATGTAAGCTTGAACACATAGCTACTGATTTTTTAGTTTTTTTTAAGACCTAAAACAAGGTATTAGAATGATCCAAATGCATCGAATTTTTATGGATTCTCTATTTTTGGGATTGCATAACAAGATAAACATATTAGATCTCCCAAAAAAAAATCACGCATCATCACAAAATGGGACATTGACTTCTCTCTGTACTTTGAGTGCCAACTCTCACCGAGACTCTTATCAAATATAGGGAAATTTTTTTTAAAGACTTTAACTAACATTAGTAAGTATTACCTTCAAATTTTCCATATTATATGCCTATCAACATTCATATATATGTTAAATAACTTTATACATAGTCAAAGATATGTCCCTTTTTTTTTTCCTTTATATACAGTGTATCAATTGTGCTTGAACTGGAAATGAAATATATATTTCTACTAACTAAAAGAATGCTTATTTAGAGGGCATAAGATAAAACAAAACTATTTTACATTTACTTTATTATATATAGACACACAGATATATTTCTCCCTTCTTTTTTTTCCTTTTCTCTTCTAGACGCCATTATACAAGAGGGGCCACATACTCAATGATTCAAACCATTATTTGCTAGGCCATATTGAGATGAACAATTCACCAAAATTAATTCATCCAGAATCTGTAGAACCGAGTCCTCTGAATTCTTGCTTCTACATTTACATTCATGTAGGAGGGCACAAGAATTCAAAGGCTTGGAATCATCAAACGCGTGAGAATGTGGGGTACCGCCATCTTTAGCAAGATTTTGATCACTTGAACAAGTGGATTCCACTTGTATTTTCAGCAACACATTTTTACCCGAAGTTATAGTGGGCAGGACAGTCCATTGCTTAGTCCTAGTTCCTACGTTGTCAGGAGATAGCATCGGTGGACACAAACGGTGAGTCCATTACTTTGTCTTCCCACGTTGCCTGGAGATGGGGACTAGTCATCCATGAACACAAAAGCTGAGTCTCTAAGGCTCTTTATTGAAAATTTGACCTAGTCGTAGCTACAGGCCTACAAGTCTCATCTAAAAACTATGATGCCCATATGGTAGCTAGCTGGATGGGCCTAGAAGAACAAAAGTCGTTCTCATCACAGTTCTGTTCCACACGCACGGAACACCTTTTCGGCCTTTCCAATGGCTGAGGGCGACAAGGACCCGCTGTTCCCGTGAATCTCTCCAATTGTATGATGATAGTTGACGCCTGCCAAGTTATTGGAGTGCAGATTTAGATAAACATACATAGTGGGCGCACATGGTTTACGATCCCACGAACCACCGGTTACCCAAGAATGAGATACTTCTATTAGACGACAGCAACGCCACCCACGCACCCTTCATTGTCGATGATCCATCTTCACTCACCGACGCACCCTCTCACCTACCCGCTATCCCACACACAAACACCATAACAGAGTCATAGTGGTTTGGATGATTTAGCCAGTACAAGAATCCACGCGCGGTAAACAGAAAACCACACCCCCAAGGCCATGATTTGGGGTCCAAAACCATTGCATAAGTTGCCTTTCTAGAATCTAGACGTTGAGTCTGTAGCTACCATTCATTTCCGCTTTAGGAATATGACCTCCAAAATTTCCGCTTTCATTGATGGCTCTCCTCTTTTTACTAATTTACTCTAGTAACATAATCCGTGCAACTCAGGATAACAAATATTGAATGGGTAAAAAAAATGACAATATTAAAGTTATGAAAAAAGATAGTAAATAAAGTTAAAAAATCATTTATAAACATTTATAATAATTTTATTTGGAATAATATTTGAAGGTTCTCTTTCCTGATACTTTCTCCAAAATCAACTTCGTGCATTTTAAAAATTAGAAAATTAGTCAGATATATATTGATGACTCTTGGGAAATTGAATTTCATGTTATTTAATTTTGAATTTATAAAAATGATTCATTATTATTTACTATCTATAGAATATATATTTATAATATGTTGTTTGAACTATGGACCTAAAAATTTGAGAGGTGTATTGTTTCTATTATGGACCATCTTGCACCAAAATCCTTTTTATTAGATGATATTATTCACTTATGGACCATCCACCTAACTTTCTAAAAAATTTAGATTTTTGTTACTATTATTTTAATAAAATTTATATTTATTAATGTTATATATTCATTAAAAGAGAATTGGAATCTTGCAATCCTTTATTCAAATAAGAAGTTAAATTCATTTGTGTTATATTCATAAAAGAAAACTACTAATGATTGATAAAAATAAATTGAAATTTCTAAAGAAAATTATGTATAAGTGGCTAATATTCTTAACTTTGACTTTGTTATTATTCTTTTATATATAAATACATATTTATTTATACTATTTTTCATTTAAAAATAAAAAAACTAATCACAAGTAAACACACATAAATTTTGGTTTAGAGATTTTGAATCTCTTGACATGGTACTTTCTCATATCCATTCAAAGACACGTATTGAAAGCTCCATGTGCAATGATATCATTGAAAAGAAAACTCAATTATTTACAAATTAAAAGTTCTCCCAGAAAATGTATAAGAAACAAACTGACTTGAAATCTAACATAGGAGAACCAAGCTAATTATGCTTCATATATCCGATCTAACAAGAAAGCTCAATGAGTATAAGATCTAGAAGTTCAATCGTGAAAAAATTATTTTGGTCCATGAGAGAGAGAGAGAGAGAGAGAGAGAGAGAGAGAGAGAGAGAGAGAGAGAGAATATAAATAATAGCAGATTTATATATTTGTCGTAGTCATGTGATGATGAAGACAGACAAAGAGGATAACACTTGAAGAAATAGTCAAAATCATAAGGTTAGAGGGAGGTTGTTCATACCTTTTCCTCTGCCCATAGAGAAAAGATTGCTAACATTCTCTTCTTCTTAAGGTATAAGAAGTTGTAGCCTTATGTCTTTCTTTTTTTTTTTTAATATAAGAGGGACTTGTTCAACATAATTTAAGATTTTATGCACTATGAGACATTAAGCTGAGAATTGGGCAGCATCATTTGTCACCGTTTCTAATACTTGTTTTTTAGTCGTTAAAATAGGAGTAACAGAGAATCACCATTGACTAGGATTTTCCTTTTTATTAATGGAAATTTGGGTTTTTTACCTTTTATTTTAGGAAAATTTGGATATATTCCATGTGAACCCTACCTAGCACCTAAACTGTAATATCCTTAATTTTTTATATAAATTAGGAATTTGTTAAATAAATTAAATTAAAATTTTATATATGAAATTTTTTGCTGAAAACTTAAAAATTTGAAAGTGCTCGTTGATAGGATTCCAACACCATAAAGAACACGGAAAACGGAGCTCAAACGAGGGAGTTAGGAGCCATTGAAGTTATAGGGTATTTTAGTAATTTGGTAGAAACATATAACACAGGGGCCCAAATTGATAATGGCACCCCCTTCTTCTACACGCCTCTACCGGATCTGGCAAAATCGCAGGAGAAACCATCGAAAAGAGACGTAAAGGGAAGAGGTTCTCTTTCCCTTAGACTCTAAGGCCTATATCTTTCCCCCAAGCACCAAAACACTCCACTTTTCCCTATGTTTCACTGAGTTTTACTTAGAAACCCTAACTCCGAAAAATTCAAGTTTTTCGACAAGTGGAACTCCGGCAAAGTCCATCAACGCCTAGCCAGACTAGGTAAGTCCTAATTCCTTAAATATTTATTTATTAAATTGGATGTATAAATAGAAATACATTAAAAATCAGAAAAAATCACGTTTTTCCTAGGAACCCTGTGCATGCTACTGTTGGAGCGTGATTTCATGAATGAAACCACATCTTCTAGCAAATCGGACCGTCCATCTAGTGCATGATAGACCCAAGGATAAACCCTTTAAATTTGGAAGAGATCCAACGGTTGGTTTCTCCAGAAAACATGAAAACCAGTACCTATGGAAATTTTTAGGAACTTGGGAAAAATCGCATAAAAAACATGATTTTTGAAAAAATCAAAGGAAAAGGAGGGTATAAATGAAATCTAGAGGAAATTCTGAGAAAAATGGCGCAAAAATTGCAAAATTTGGACACTTGTGGGCTTGCTGGAGAAGACCGGAATCCGGTCGTCTTCTTCAGTGGCGGTGACTGTGTCGGCGCCCTGGCGCTGACACCAGGACGCCCCAAAGACGACGCCAAACGGGAGTTCGATGCGCGCGTACGCGGCGTCCCCGCGCGCTGGGGAGACAGCGTGTGTTGTCTCGGTGGGGTTGCGACGCGCGGCAAAGGGGGTTTGTACTGGTACAGACCCCCTTCATGACGCCAGTTTACATCGGTGTAAACCGGCATAAACTAGCATCGCCGGTACAGTCCCCCTTACGGTGGTCTGTCAACCCCATTTTGTGAGTATTTTCACAAAATATTGATTTTTGGGAGCCAGAGGATTTCAAATCACGATCTAAAAAAAGCGGTGTGACCGTATTGACGACGCAGACTTAGTCTTAACTTAAAAACTTATAAATGACCACTTTTAATTTAAATTTTTTTTAAATAGTGATGTGACATGTACAGGTGTACTTAAACATACCAGTTAAGGGGATTAGTAACAAGCTAAGTGGTCTCACATTAAGGTAGGTGACGACAATTAATGCTTTGCCTTGATTTTAAAACCATACATAAACATAGCATCATGCGTGATTGTGTTTTAAATTGCATTTATTTATTGCCGTTGATTTCATGAGACTTTGAGTACATTATGATTATTACAAATTGAAATCTTTTATTGAATAAACTTATGACAAATGTTTTTATGAGCATGATATTAATTAATTATGTTTAAATAGAGACTTCTTTCTTATTATATATTGGAAATGCATGGATTGGCATGAAAATAAGAATAGAGGATTGTTAGCTGGTCCTTTTATAGGCTAACCCCAGGATGAGAGGCGTGTCTTGGGGATTGCGAGCTACGAATACTCTTGAGTTTTAGCATATACGTATAATTTTCGTGTTTTATATTTGATGACGGGTGCTCTCACCCGGTGGGCGTCATGCTAAGAGGGATAGGGCCGGCCACCCACCCTCCGAGATTGTGATGTGATGATATTGTGATATGATAGACACCTTCCCATGGATGACATTCAATAGGGGTTTGGTAACATGGATAGTCCACACTACCGATCTGGGCTTTTTCATTGGGACAGACGCTAAGTCTCCTGTTATGGTGTCGACAGAGAGCGGCGGTGGTTGAGACCCATTGAGGGTTGCCACTGCAGCATGACGGCCCATATTCTTATTATGTGTGCGTGTATGATGAGCATGGTTGTGAATGGTATGTCTGGGAGTGACGACACTCAAAGGTTGGTTATGAGTACTCATGATCAGTGATATTAGTGCGATGTTGTGGGTCTCATTACCTTAGGGTGCCCTTATTCTTATTGTATGTTCATTTACATTGATTCATGTCATGTTTTAACTCCTTGAAATGATGTTTTAGCATATGGAAGAAATCGGCATTTAGGTTGGCATGATTTATGATACTGCTATTTTCATAGATGATAGACTTTTTTTTTATCAGTACTGTTATTCATTTATTTCATTTTATTACATTAATTGTCTATGTACCTACACAAGCAATAGCTTACTGAGGCATTGCTTTGTTTTACAATGCCTTAGATCTCGAGCGCGATAACAGGAAAGACAAGCCTGTTGAGAAACCGTGAGAGTTGCGGAAGATCCTTTTTCTTAGAATTTTAGACAATGATGTGAGTTAATAAACAGGATTATCATTTGAATTTAATTATGGACTGTATACCTTATATTTTGAATTTAATTGAGATGTTTAGACATATATTGGACATTTTTATGGGATGTTATGATGGACAGACCCTTAGCCATATTATTATTGTGTTTTTGATATTTATTTGATTCAAAATAAAGGCGCCAATTTATTTGACGTTGATTGATACGAGTATTGTTTAAATCTATTATCATAAAAATTTATTTATGTTTTAAATTATATATGTGAGATTTTGAGAAAGAAAAAATAACACCCGGAGTTTTAAGAAATGTTTTAGTAAAGTAATAAATAAAAACTTTTTTCATGGGATCCCAAATGCTCTTATTGAAAACGCTATTATTATAAATAAATTAAAAAAATGTCAGGGTGTTACATAAACTCAAGGGGGAGCTCTAAATCTGCTATTGAGTATACTACAATATAAATTTACAGTAGCAAGAAGCATAGGTGATGCCGAGGATTTAAACTCAAATCAAGATTTGAGAGAGACATTCTTAAAAAGACCCACTTATTAAACCAATAGTATACTATTCATATGTAGCATAATCTTTACGGACAAAATAAATTATTGCTAAATATTTGTTAGAACCAAAAAGTCTTCATTGCTTCTGCCATGCAAATTAGAATTGGAAAAAATGTATCATAATCATCAAAGTGTTGCCTCTTGAAGTAGCAAGTAATGTTGGTGATTTTCTTCCATGTCATTTCTGAGAGACCTATATTAACATGTAAGTTATGAATTACAAATACTCGAATTTGTGAGAAGGATAATATATTCCATTAGAAAATTTTATTATATAAAATATCACTATCATTTATATAATAACTTCAAGTCTAAGAACTTCGAACTCTAAGGTTAATTGCATGAGGCTTCACCACCAAAGCTTGAGGCAGCACCTTAGATGGCTGGGTAAAAACGCTTCATTCAATGAAGCTTTAAGGAACTATGACTCTTGGCCTTTCTTGGAGGCTAGCCTTTATATATAAATAACCAAACTTTCTTTAATAATCACCTTAGACAATTTAACCAGTATGCATAACATTTAACATCAGAAATAGAGCTCTTTTAGTCTTTTTTTCTTTACTGGGGAAGAGTTTTTATGTTTTTCTTCATGTTTTTAAGGGCATTAACTATCATCCTCTGGTTAAATTTTAAATAGAAATAAAAATAAATTAATAAAATCACAACGAGAGGTGAGAAGATACACCTAGTTGGAGTGCAAGTGAAAGAAGGTTTTAAGTGAATAGAAATATATACAAAAGTAAATTAATCACATAAGAATAAAAATTGGGTGGACATACTTCGTTGGTGGAGGAGGAGAGACAAGTTTGTGGAGCTCACTAGAGGAGGAGAGAAAGAAGAGGAGGAAAGAGAAAAAGTTTGAGAGGCGTAAATTACCCACGACTTCTAATTATATGAGCACTAATGAAATCCAGGAATGGTCCAAATATGGTTCTGAGATTAATATGGAAGATTACAACGGGGAGCCCTCTACTTGATGCAATCTAAATATTATAATGGAAAATTATTACAAATTTTAATTAGAAAATATTTTTTAGCCAGCTTAATCCAAATTAATTTTGATGGGCATTATTCTAAAGTGATATTGTTATTTCATCCACCATGAGTCATTAGTCCAACACTGTAAGAACTTTAAAAAAACAAAAACCACTTAAAAAAATAGAGGGGGCCGTAATTGATACGGACACCCCCCACCCACTTAAAAAAAAAACAGAGAACAGACCTCCACGCGATTGAGAGAGGGAGAAGAAAAGAAGGAAGAGAGAGTGGGCGAGAAGGAAAGAGGAGAAAGGAGGGGAGGAAACTACCCATCCTCCACCCTCCATTTCTCCCATCAACTAAGGGAGGAGGAGATTGACAGTGGAGAAAAGCTGACGGTCGCTGGAAAAGACAGAGTGAACGGCGTCATTGATCGACGATCGGTGCCGTTCATTGTCTTCCTCTCGCTACCACGAGCAAAAGCCCTATATTTGTTTGTTGATTTATCAAGTTTTGGTGGGGGGAAAAGGGTGAAAACAGTACCTACGGCAGGATTTGCTAGCAACGGGAAAATCAACGGCAATCGCGTTCTTTGGTGACAATTGGAGGTTGAAGACACTCCTTAAGGGTAAGATTTAGGATACCCATCTCTTGAATCTTGGTCGTTTGCAAAATTTATGCATTTTTAACCTAGATCTATAATTAGGGATGATCCAACGGTCCAATCCCTAATCTAAGGGGTAGGGATGAAAAATTAAAGACTTGATGTAGTCTAAATCACACTAGATTCACAGATCTAGGCAGGAAATCGATCAGACAATCTCGGTTGTCCGATCGGGTACTGTTTGCACAGTAAATCCTTGATGTCTGATTGCTGATTAGACATCACCGATGAATCTTAAGACCTTAAATTAGCTAGGATATGACAAAAATTGGGAATAGATGGATGAACTAGCTATCTTGATTTGGAAATGTGTAAATTTACTTAAAATTATGAACATATGGATTTGTATTGACAATGAATTCAAAATTTGATTTGGTTAGGTGATCGTTAAGTGATTAAAGGAAGGATATAGCAAATTTGTGGAGCACAAAAAGGGAGGTAGGTAGTTTGGACATCAACATGCTTGGAATTTACTAGAAACTTGAGATTTTGATCTTTTTAGTTTATGCAACTATCAGAAGGGTATATTCATGCAGTCTATTTAAAATGTTAGGTTTACTTTACTATCAAATTGAAAAAAAAACCAATGCATGAAATTTTATGGTTTTATCAGTTTTATAGGCATGGGATGCTGCCTAGTATTATTATATTATAATGGACATATTGGGGCCGGTGGACTCTGTGCTAGGAAGATTGAGGACTGATCATCCTCTTTCTTCTGAAATTATATATGTATGGTGGATACCTCGCCAGGGGGGCCTAATGCAAGCTCATGTCATCATGGACAGGTCATGGCTTGTGTGCTGTGTTTTCCATGAACACAGTGCAAAGGAATCTATCCGTTTGGTATAGGCATGATAGCCACGGAATTGATTGGTTCTTGTCCGTCGCACAGAGGTTCTATTATTTTCGAGTTTATATGTATATTGCGCAATAGCGCAGGTGCAAGGCACCATGGTATTTCAGGTCAATAATGAGTACTCATGACCAACGGCAGGTGGCCGGATTTGAGTAGTTTTATACTCGTAAAATCTTAATGAGATTTAGAGTATGTGTGTGTGTGTATGGGTGTGCCTATACACTAGTTGAAATACTCTTTATTTACATTTAAGCATTTCCTGGTTTAAATGCTTTTCTCTATTGATTTCGAGGCATGGGAAGAGTCCTGACTATCTTCCATATCATCTAAATGTTTTACTAAGGTTATTATCATTATTTGGAAACAGTAAGCATGGATGTTAAATTGACGATTCAAACTGATTGGACATGGAAACTATTTGAAATGGCATGGTATGAATTTCGGAATATATTATACTACTTATTTGGAATCAAATGACACAAAATTTCACAAAGTATGATAAATTGTTCCTTTTAAAGTTAGAACTGCATAAACTTGTGTGTTGATGATGAAATTACCTACACAAGCGAAGGCTTGCTGAGATATTGTACTTGTTTACAATATCTTAGGTTTGAAGGATTACAGCAAAGGGAAAGGCACATAGTTTTGACTTGGAAGCTACAAGGAAGCTATTTTGAGTAAAGATGAAGTATAGGTAAAGATTTCTGAAGGTTCTTACAACTCTTATGTAATAAAAATTGTTTCATGACTATTAGAAATGGACATGTGAATGTGTATTCATTACTGTTTGACACGAATGGCTATGACTGGAGTGATCCTAGGTATACAGGTCAATTACCTGGCCTTTTTGGTATTACCAAAATGTTTCATTATTTAAATTAAACGAAAATGTGTATGTTGGTATTTGGAGGGAGACAGAGTCTCTATCATGGATATTTATATGTAAATGATGATTATCAGGTGTCGCATTGTATGCGTTAAATGCACAAGGTCCGAAATACATGGGAGACTCTGCTGGATTTTTGGTAAGAATGTGATGTTCATTCCTCTGAAAATCATTGTTTTTAATGGAAAAAAAAAAAAAGACACTCGGGAATTTTAAAGTATTCTTTTCAAAGTTATTTTTCCGCTATTTGGTTTTGAACAGTTTTATAAAAGTATTGGGGCCCCACAAAGTAAAAGATTTATGAAAAAGTGTTATAAAAACCCGAGAAGTCACAAACACAAGCTGCGTGATCGAACCATCCTTCCATATGATCAAAGCTGATTAGAAGCCATCCTTTTATGGGTGGTTCATATTTAGGATAACCATTGACAGAATTATTGATGAAATCATGGTTCTGTCTAGCCTAGCTAATTTTTGCAATCCATGTTTTAGGGCTGTCTGAGTAAGGATAGGATCATTCTCTACGGATAAGTTTATCCATGGTTCTGTATCATCACGCTAAACATTAGTAGTTCTAGATGAACGTCACCTATTAGGAGTCAAATCACCTTGGACTTCTAATTGCATGTGATGTATATTACCTTCTGAGATTAATTTGACGGTTACAATAGTGGGCCCTCTGGTTAATCTAAATATTATGGAAAATTATTAGCAAATTTATCAGCGACTACACAGATTTGAACTTCAAAAAGCACATGTACATATAGGGCCTAAAACTGCTCAGTAGGGGATGTATAACCTTTGTGAAATGATCCTCGCCATTAATTTTTTTCTGTTGCTGCTGAATGCTAATCCTACTATTTCCTCTAGCAAATTTAAAGGAGTTCTAAACAATTTACTGCCAGCCCTACTAATGATGAAACGTGCATTTAAGTTGGATTCTATCTGAAAATTGTAATCCTCTGATTTGTCGTCCTTAATTTGAGGGTTTGCAAAATAAAAAAATCAATGGTCTATATGCACTCATCAACAATGTCACCAAAATCACAGGCTTACAATCTGGGAGAATTGCGCAACCATAGCAAGGCAGAGCAAACTAATTGTCTAATCATTGAAATTATAGACTCTACTTTCATTCTATCTGAAGTGGTTATCATGAGATGAATTTTTAATCATCAATCATGTGGGGGCCACAGTACTTCTACCCTTCTTTTTCTTAAAGTTTTTAAAGATTTTAAGAACTATATTGCAGGAAATATTAGAAGAAAAAATTTGGTAGAAAGATTTGGATATAGACCCAACTGACAAAATAATAAAAAGTGTTGCATGGCAAACAATAAAGTAGATGTTGGGTGAAAATCTGTATTACTTTAGTAAATAGTAGATTGCCAGAAAATAGTTGTAGCAGTTTATTCATTATATACAAAAATGGATAGTGATATATGTCCTCTTCTTTTTCCTCATAAGCATCTCGCTTAATGGTGTGAACGGCTATAGCTCTAAGCAGGCTCAGGTTTCCGAAGATCTGAATGGTTCGTAGTATTAGTGTAAATTGACTTGGACAGTCCATTCTCTAGACTTAGCAACTCCTACTTTTGAATTGTAAAATGGACGGTGAAATTTTTAGAGCATATTTTACATTTCAAAAGGACAGTATTTAGAATCATACAATAGATGAGAATTTTGCTACTGAGTCAAGGAGGGGAGTGAGAGTAAAGCATCGGTAAAGAAAACTAAGAAGTTCTTAAAAAAGTTCACTTTCGATATTGGAGACAAATAATTTATAAGAGCAGAGAGATTAAGAGGGATGTTACCTGGAGAATCCAAGAAGATTAAATGGAGATATACTTATAGAGTTTTGTGTGACTGGAATGTGCCAATCAAACTAAATGGAAAATTTTATAAAATGACTTTAAGGCTATCCATGCTGTATGAATTCGAGTCTTGGGCAGTTAAGAAGTAAAATTTACATAAGATAAATATAGCCGAAATGAGAATATTGAGATGTATGAGTAGCAAAATAAGAAAATATAGAACAAAACATTAGAGAAAACTTAGTCATAGTAACTATAAGTAACAAATTCGTGGAAAGTATACTAAATGATTCGACAAGTCCAACGTAGAAAACGGCAAATATTAGAAGTTTTGAATTGATCTAAGTCAAAAACTCTAAAAGAATTTTGAAAAAAGGCCAAAAGAACATAGATATAAGTCATAAGAAAATATTTAAAAACTCTTAAACTAAATAAGGTCAGAAAAAGAGAAACGTAGCTGACCGCTAATTATAATAAAACCTTTTGACGATGCCGAATCATAATAAGACTTTTTTACGATAACGATGATGATCCAAGTCAAACACAACAACGTGAACAGCTCGGAATAGATACATCTGCCCCAAAAGTCATAGCCGTTCAACGAGGTCATCAATGGAAAAATAAAAGCCGCATATGTGACCAAAAAAATAAAAAATGGCTGTTAGAACACAAGTGTTGACGACTATCACTGAAATTGATATGTTTATACCTGAGCGATCATGTCGTGATCGGTGTGCATGCGTGTAAGAGAGAAAATTCCCGAGGATCATGGCAAATGTGTTCCAAATGACTAGTTTATTAGTCGATGTCCCGAATCCCACCACGATCACATGATCCTAATATCCTATTGCCTTTATAGTGGGGAAGAGAAAACCTTTTCACTGCGTTCCCGGGAAATTGTTCCAACATCGATCCTCCCAATATCGAGATCCACGGATGTAAAGTGGGACATCCACATAGAACTAGGGTCCACAAACTCGGCAGAAGGTTCACGGGGAGCCAAATGTTTCCATTATGCCCTGGACCCTGTCTTAGTCAGGCTACTTCCCAAAAGGCTCCAACATTTGACAACTCTAGCAACAAGGAGTTATCCATTTTACACCCCACGAAACTAGTGCTTAGGGTCATCTAATGGGAAACTGTTCCAAGCTGGGCCTATCTAAGATGGAGCTGAGTAGAGGATCGAACAGTCTTCTTGGGCCGCATGCATCTTAAATGGATCATCAACCAAAAATCTACTAAGTTAGATGATCTTAGTCACTGTTCTTATGGCTTATGGGATGTTTTGAGGGATATAAACAAGTAATAAAATCATAACCAAAAGAAGAGCCAGTTAATCTGATTAGAGAAGATTTTGGGGCCACCGTCTATCTAAGGTATGCCTAGGAAAGGACCCTTCAGTTCATCGAACACATTAGCGCCAGATGAAACTTTCCTTTTAATCTGAATGGTCCACACCATATGAGTTCTTTCATATGAAGTTGCCACTGTATGGGAATAAAAGAGGAATGCGATAGTACATAGCATAAGTATGATCTCCAGAACAGCCTATTTTAGGCATTGATTTCCAAAAATGGCCCAGATTAACTTGCTCTCTTGTTACATTAAAAAAAAAAAGGGTTATACTTACAAACACCCTACTCAGCCTAGAATCCTGGTCAGTGAGAGACTCTCCCTGTACCACTGCATTAGTGAGCTTTGGTCGTACGATAAATATAAAAATAAAAACTGCCAAGGATACATACTGCTAGACCAATGTTTTTTCCCCAAAAATTTAAGCTGTATCATTTGTAATTTTCATTTTTACATTTGTCCTTTCCTACAATGCAGGTTAATCTTAACTATTCTTGCAAATCAAAAGCAAAAATAAGGTGTTTTACTTAGAGCATAATACCTACACAGTGTACTGTCGCATTCCTACTAAAATAGGGTGTTGTATCCCACTTAGTAGAATAAAAGAGTGCAAATGATAAAACGCCAATATATAGTCGAGGATGCATATAATCTGGTAAGTCATGCTATGGAAAAATGGGCATCAAATTTTCAGACTCATCTGAGAATTGTATTCCTCTTGTTTGTTGGTTTCAAGCGGACGTTTAAAAACAAAAGAGCAAAGGTCGACATCTATTACAAAGCCTCTAGAAATCAAGGCTTGGAATCATCTGAAGAGGCAGAACTTTGTTACATGAACCACCTAGCAGGGCTTAGTAATGGTTTCAACCATTATTCTGCAAGCCGATTGCACATATATCTAGCAGCTCATATTTTGTAACTCGAATATAGGCATTCATGACATATATAAGTTCTCCGACAAATGTCAAGCACAATTGATTGCGGACTACTCGTATCTCTTAAGGAATATGCTTGGTTGCAGGTTCAGGGATCATATTTAACAGTAGGGAAGTAGGACTCAATTTGGGGAGAGGCCAGATATAATTTGGAGAATAGATATTGAATTTGTTTATATATATATATATATATATAAGTTTTAAAATTTGAGAAGAGGGGCATGGCTTGCTTGCTGTTTCTATTCAGGAGTGTGTGAGAGTGTGAGCTTGTGAGTAATTTGCTTTTCAATTTTTTACGTGTTTTCTTTCCTTTTATTTCCGTTTCTCTCGTGGAGGCTATTATACAAGCGGGGCCACATACTTAATGATTGACCAAAATTAATTCATCCAGAATCTATAGAACTCAGTCCTCTGAATTCTTGCTTCTACATTCACGTAGAAAGGCACAAAAATTCAAAGGCTTGGAATCATTAAACGCGTGCGAACAAGATTTTGATCACTTGATCAAGTGGGATCGACTTAAACTTTCAGCAACTCATATTTTTACCTGAAGTTCTGGTAGGCGCATCCTTTGTAGGACGGTCCATTGCTTGGTCCTAGTTCCCACATCGTCGTCAGGAGATAGTCATCTGCGGACACAAACGGTGACTCTATTGCTTAGTCTTCGACCCACGTTACTTGAGAGAGGGACTAGTGATCTGTGAACGCAAAAACTGACTCTTTTAGGCTTTTTACTGAAAACTTGACCTAGTCGTAGCTACAGGTCTTATCTAAAAACCAAGATGCCCATATGGTACCTAACTGGATGGGCTCGGAAGAACAGGAGTCTTTCTCATCAGAATCCCGTTCCACCTGCATGGAACACCTTTTCGGCTTTTCCAATGGCTCAGGGCGACAAGAAACCGTTGCTCTCATGGATCTCTCCAATAGTACGATGATAATCTGTGAAGGCGTACTCGGTGGATATGAGATGCTGAGGAATGCTGAGGAGACAGCTCAGGGACCCAAGTACGGTGAGGGATTCAAAGGGAACAAAACCTTAAGGGCTGGGTCCAAAGAGGACAATATCATCCATTGTACACTATAATATACTCGAACAAGGCCTTTTCCCCAAAAAACCGGGGAAGAACAAAATTATGCGATGGGCTGGTTGCATGGGCGGCCAGTCTGCCAGAGCGGACAATATTATTTTAAGAGGGAGTCACCGAGCTGTTATTGTGGTCCAACAGTGGAGTTGTGGTTGTGTGACCTTAAAGTCACAGGTTTAAGGCATGAAAAAAGCCTCTTGCAAATGCAAGAAAAGATTGAGTACTATTGACGTTTATAGTCAGTCTCTTTTCCAGAACTCACGTCCATGCATAGTGGGTTACCCCACCGCAATGAGATACTTGTATTAGACGACCGCCTACCCACGCTACATTGGCTATGATCGTTCTCAACTCACCGAGACGCCCCGTCATCCACCCACGTTCCCACACACAAACACCATAACAGAGTAACAGCGGTTAGGATGATATTTAGCACAGTACAAGGATCCACACACGCTAAACAGAAAACCACGTCCACAAGGCCATGTTTTGGGGTCCAAAACTGTTGCACAATTCCATTTTCTAGAATCTAGACATCGAGTCTACAGTTAGCATTCATTTCCGCTTTAGGAATATGACAACCAAAATTTCCGGTTTCGTTAATGGCTCTCCTCTTTTTATTTGCACTAGTAACAGACCCCGTGCAACGCAGGATAACAAATACTGCATGGGAAAAAGAAATAAAAAACAAAAAGACATTGTAAAATTTATGAAAATATAACAGTAAATAATGTTACAAAAATCAATTATAAACATTTATAATAATTTTATTTGGAATAATATTTGAAGGTTACTTTGTGCATTTAAAAAATATAAAAATTGTTAGTAATATATATATATATATATATATATATATAATAATGACACTTGCAATATTGAATTTCATGTTATTTAAATTTACAAAAATATTAATCATTATTTACTATCTATAATATATATTTATTTATAATATGTTATTTAAACTTTAAATACATATAAATTGAAGTAAAAGTAGAATAAAATAAGTAGAATAGGTATTTCATGCCCTCAAAAACCCTATGGACTAAAAATTTGGGAGGTGTAATTCCATTTTTTTTTTTGGTAATTAGGGGGTGTGAAATTGTTTCTAATATGAACCATCTTGCACCAAAATCTTTTTCACTAGATATTATTCACATTTGCACCATCCATCTAACTCTCTAACCAATTGAGATTTTTGTTATTAATTTTAATAAAATTTATATTTATTTATGCTATATATTTACTAAAAGAGAAGTGAAATTTTGTTATCATTTATTTGAACAAGAAGTTAAATTCATCTATGTTATATTCATAAAAGGAGAAGTACTAATAATTGATAATTAAATTGAATTTTTTAAAGAAAAATATGTATAAATGGTTAATATTATTAACTTCATGTGTTATTATACTTTTATATATAAACATAAGTTTATTTATTAAAAAAAAGGTAACGTGGTGTACAAAGCTCCTGCATATGGGGGTCTGAGGAAAGGGGACCACAAAGGATCTAACATATGCAGCCTTACCTTATATTTTTACAAGAGGCTATTTTCATGCGTTGAACCCATGACCTCTAGGTCACACAAAGATAACTTTGTTGTTGCACCAAGGTTCCCCTTCTAAATTTATTTATACCATTTACTATATTATTTAAAAAAAAATTTAAACTAAGCACAAGCAAACACCCATAATTTTTGGTTTAGAGATTTTGACTCTCTTGGCATGGGATTATCCCATAACCATTCAAAGAAACGTATTGAAAGAACCATGCGAAATAATAGTGTTGAAAAGGAAACTAAATTATTTTACAAATTAAAAAATCTCCAAGAATATTATTTGGAAACAAATTGCCTTGAAATATGCCAAAGGAGAACCAAGCTAATAATGCTTCATATATCTGATCTAAGAAAAGATCTCAATGAGGATAAGATGTAGAAGTTCCATGGTGGAAAGATCATTTTGGTCCCCTAGAGAGAGAGAGAATTAATCCATGTTGTAGCATAAATAATATCATATATATATATGTGTGTGTGTGTGTCCTAGTAATATGATATCTCATTAGTTCAAGAAAAAAATAATATTATAATTAAGAAGAAGACAGAAAAAGAGAATAATAGCTAAAGAAATAGTCAAAATCATAAGGCTAGAGGGAGGTCGTTCATACTTTTTGGGTTGCCCCTACCTAACACCTAAACTCAGGGGAAGAGCTCAAAATCTGCTATTGGTTATACTACAATAGAAATAGCAGATTTTCACTAGGGAGATGCCGGGATTTAAACTCAAATCAAAATTTGAGAAGAGACTCTTAAAATGACCCACTTATTGAATCAATAGTATGATATTCATATCTAACACAATTTTTATGGGACAAAGTAAATTATCACTAAATATATGTTAAAGCCAAAAAGTCTTAATTGTTTACACTACGCAAATTAGAATTAGACAAATATACCAGAATCATGTGATGCCTCTTGAAGTAGCAAGTAATTTTGGTGATTTCTTCCATGTCATTTATGAGAGATATTTTAAATGTAATTTATGAATTACAAGTGCTTGAATTTGTGAGAATTATATATTTCATTAGAAAAAAGAATTATTATGAAAAATATCACCATCACTTACATAATAACTTCAAGTCTAAGCACTTCGAACTCTTAGCTTAAAGGACTTTGTTCTGAAACTCTGACGAAACCACAGAACGATGGCAAGATAATTGCATGAGGCTTAAGTACCAAAGCTTGAGGCACCACCTTAGATGGTTGGCTAAAGACGCTTCATTCAAGCGAAACATTAAGGAGCTAAGACTGAGATATAAATAACCAAATCCCTTTTAGTAATTGCATTAACCAATATGACCATTATATATAATATTTCAAGATCATTTTTAGTCTTTTTGCCGTCTCTAGTGGCGAAGAGTTCTTATGTTTTTCTTAATGCTTTTAAGGGAATTATCTATCATATCTTGATAAATTAAAAATAAATTAATAAAATCATAAAAGTGAGAAGATTAACCTGGTCAGAAAAGGAGAGAGCGGGTTTTAAGGGGATGTAAACATAAATAAAAATAAATTAATAACATGAGAATGAAAACTGGGTACCTAGTTAGAGGAGGAGAAGAGAAAAGATTGTGGAGCGCAGTAGAGGAGGAGGAGAGAGAAAAAGTTAGTGAAGGCGTAAATTACTTAAAACTTCTAATTATATGAGCACTAATGAAATATAGGAATGATCCAAATATGATTCTGAGATTAGTTTGGAAGATTACAACGGTAGGCCCCCTACTTAGATCATAACCTTCAATCTAAATATTATACTGGAAAATTGTTAGTAAATCTAATTAGAAGATAAATTTTAGCCAGTTTAATCCAAATTATATTGGATGGGCACTGTTCTAAAGTGAGATTGTTAGCTCTTGCCATCCACCATGAGTGACGAGTCCAACCCAAGCTGAGTAATCGAACCGTCCTTCCATATGATCAAGGCTGATAGGAAGCCATCCTTTTATAGATGATTCATATTGAGATAACCATTGACAGAATTATCGATGTCTGCCTAGCCTAGCTAATTTTTGCAATCCATGTTTTAGGGCTGTCTGAGTAAGGTTAGGACCATTCTCCACGGATAAGTTTCTCCATGGTTTAGTATCATCATGCTAAACAGTAGTAGGTCTAGATGAACGTCTCCTATTAGGCGTCAGATTACCTTCTGATATTAATTTGAAGCGTACAATAGTGGCACCCCCTGCTTAGATCATGACATGCAATATCAATATTATGGAAAATTATTAGCAATTTTATTAACGACTACACAGATTTGAACGTCAAAAAGCACAGGTACATATGGACCCAAAACTTCTCAGCAGGTGATGTATGACCTTTGATCCTCACCATTAATTTTCTTCTTTTGCTTATTAGCTCTAGCAAATTTAAAAGCGCTCTAAACAATTTACTGCTGGGCCCTACAAATGATGAAACATGCATTTAAGTTCGGTTCTACCCATGATTGTAATTCTCTGACTTGTCCTTTTTTAAAATGAGGGTTTGGAAAATAAAAAATCAATGGTCTATATGCATTCATCAACAATGTCACAAAAATCACAGGCTCACAATTAGGGAGAATCGCGCAACCATAGCAAGGCAAAGCAAACTAATGTCTAATCACAGAAATGATAGACTCCTCTTTCATTCCATGTAAGGTGGTGGTGTAGACCCCCTAGTACTTCTATCCTTCGTTTTTTACCCCACTTTAGCATGGAAGCTAGTCCTTAAGAAAGCATAATTTAGAAAGAGATTTTAGAAACTATAATGTAGGAAATATTGAAAGAAAAAAAAATGGTAGCAAAATAATAGAAAGTGTTATGTGACAAAATAACAGAGTTAGTGTGTTGAGTAAAAATCTTTAGAAAGAGATTTTATAAAGGGAAATGGATAGTGATATATGCCCCCTTGTTTTTTTTCATGAGCTCCTCATTTGCTAGTAGGAATGGCTATAACTCTAAGCAGGCTAAGGCTTTTAAAGATCCCAATAAAAGGGCAGCACCAATGTACAAAGTTCCAGCATATGTAGGACATGGAGAAGGGGTGGACCACAAGAGTTTATAGTAATCAGCCTTACCTTAATTTTTTAAATAGGCTATTTCCACGCTTTGAACCTATAACTTCAAAGTCACACACAACAACTTCAACGTTGTGCCAATGACGATAATTTTAAGCAGGCTCAAGTTTCTAAAAATCCCAATGACTTACAATATTGTTGCATTTAACTTGGGCAGATCATTCTCCAAAATTCTCATCCCATAGATGTCTTAGCAACTCCTACTTTTAAATTGTAGAATAAATGGTGAAAATTTTTAGCGCTCATTTACATTAAAAAAAAAAAAGTATTTAAAATCATCTAATACGTGAGAATTCCGATACTTAGTAAGGATCTTCAGAAAAATACATCTGCCCCAGAAATTATAGCCGTTCAGTGACATCATGGGATAAACGAAGGGCACGACCATAAAATATATGGGTTCCAGAACCCCACTGCCAACAACTATCACTAGAAAATTAGAAATTGATCTATTTATACATGAGCGCGAATGTCGTGGTCGGCGTGTGCGTGTGTAAGACAGAATTCCTTTGATATAATTCCTCTTCACGACGCATGGCAAATGTGTTCGAAATGACTACTTTATTAGTCGACAATGCGAATCCTAGCATTATCATATGATCCTTATATCCTATTGCCTTTATAGTGGGAAAAGGAAAACCTTTCTACTGCTCTCCCGGAAAATGTTCCAATTATACTGGTGAACGAGCCTCCCAATATCGAGATCCCTGTATGTAAAGTGGGACTAGGGTCCACAAACTCGCCAGAAGGTAGAAGTTGAGCCCAGTGTTGCTTTTTCATTCCACCATCCGTTGGACCCTTTCTTAGTAAGGCTACGTCCCAAAAGTCTACAGTCTTATAGAAGGTTTTGAGAGCTGTAAACAAGTAATAAAATTATAACCAAACGAAGAGCTAGTTGATCTGATTTGAGAATATTTTGGTTCCACCGTCTATCTAAGGTGTGCCTAGCAAATGACCCTTCAGATCACCAAACATGTTAGCGCCAGATGAAACTCTTCCTTTTAATCTGAATGGCCCACAACATACAAGTTCTTTCATATGAAGCTGCCACTGCATGGGAAAAGAGGGGAATGCTATAGTACATAGCATAAGTATCATACTCCTGTACAACAACCTATTTTAGCCATTGATTTCCAAAATGGCCAGATTAACTTGCTTTCTTGTTACACCAGAAAAAGAAAAAAAGTTACACTTACAAACACCCAATCTCAGCCTAGAACCCAGGTCAGTGAGAGACTCTTCCTGTACCACAGCACTAGTAAGCTTTGCTAGGAAGATAAATATAAAAATAAAAATTGCAAAGGATACATACTGCTAGACAAATGTTTTTCCCCCTAAAATTTAGGCTGCATCCTTTGCAATTTTCATTTTTACAACTATCTTTCTCTACAAAGCAGGTTATTCTCAGCCAGCTATTCTTGCAAATCAAATGCCAAATACGGTCTTTTACTTATGGTATAATATCTACACCGTGTACTGTAGCATTCCTACTAAAATAGTATGTTGCATCCGACGTAGTAAAATAAAAGAGTGCAAACGAGAACACACCAAGTCCCATGTCTACCAACTACACCTGTAAGAAGGGAGAGAGGAAGACCGAGTAGCCGACCCGTTAGAACACGCAGGTCATTCCACCGATTGCGTTTGACGCAAGGACTCGCGCTTTCCCTCGTCAACTCGTCAAAATTCAAACCTACACAGGCCTACCTTGCTGTTATCAGTTCACCTCACCAAAACGTTCTCTTCTGCCTGTTTACGAGCTCACACGTTCAACGGTCAATATTCAAACTCCAAACCTTCTATCCCCATCTTGCTCTCTCCTTTGAATCCTTCTTCCATTATTTTTATTTTAAACCGCGTTTGGCCTTCACCATAAATATTCCTACGTACATCCCTTCCCATCCCTTGTCTTCAAACACACGAATAACAAACAAACTACCCCCTCCCATCTTTTCTCATCTTTGCTTCTCCACATTCATTCTTCATCTCATTTCATTGAACAATGATTTCCACTTTGAGAATCCGGAAAGCAGGCCGGAGAAACCCGGTCGGGGTGAAGAAGCTGACCGGAAGTTCGAGCATCGAGTTAGCGATTCCAAATCATTTCCGGTGCCCGATATCACTCGACCTGATGAAAGATCCCGTCACATTGTGCACCGGAATCACTTATGATCGACAGAGCATTGAGAAATGGCTTGACGCTGGAAACCAGACATGCCCCGCTACAAATCAGGTGTTGAAAAGCTTTGAAATGATCCCCAACCATACAATTCGGATAATGATACAGGACTGGTGTGTTGCAAATTGTTCATTTGGCATTGAAAGGATTCCCACGCCTCGAATTCCGGTATCCTCGACACAGGTGTCTGACATTCTCTCAGAAATCAAGACTGCAAGTCGGCGGCTGGACTATTCAGGCTGCAGTGAATTGGTGAGGAAGATTAATATGTTGAGCAAGGAAAGTGAGAGAAACAAGAGGTGCACCGTAGCAAATGGCACGGGCCGTGTTTTATCGGCAGCATTTGACTCATTTGCCACCGCAGGATTTGAAAAGTACGAGGTGGCTTTGGAGGAGATCTTGTCAGTTGTCACTTCGATGTTCCCCCTTGATCGAGAGGCTCAATTGTATCTTGGATCAAATGCATCTCTCCGTGGCTTTTTGTGGCTTCTTAAATCGGGAAATTTGGCAGGAAGGCGCAATGCAGTATTGGCAGTGAAAGCGCTGGTATCATCTGATCAAGGACATGCAGATGCAATTTTGGAGATTGACGGATTCACTGAAGCTCTTGTCTCTTTAATTAAAGAACCCATCTGCCCTGCAACTACAAAAGCGTCTCTTGTGGCAATATTCTACATGGTTTCATCACCGTCAGAATCATCATCATCTATTAAGAAGGAGAAGGCTGTATCAGAATTTGTCGAGATGGGTCTTGTTCCTTTGCTGTTAGAGATGCTTGCCGATTCTGAGAAGAGCATCTCTGAGAAGGCCTTAGGTGTCTTGGATGGAATCTGCAGTTTTGAAGTAGGGAGAGGAAAAGCTTCCGACCATGCTTTAACTATGCCGATACTGGTAAAGAAGATTTTCCGTGTGTCAGAACTGGCGACTGAATTCGCTATCTCCATTCTCTGGAGGCTGTGCAAGAATTACAAGGGAGAGAAAGATGGGATTATAGTGGAGGCTCTGCAAGTTGGGGCCTTTCAGAAGGTCTTGTTGCTCTTGCAAGTAGGCTGCAGTGAGAAAACAAAAGAGAAGGTGACAGAGCTGTTGAAGTTGCTGAATACTTACAGAGGGAAGGGAGAGTGTATTGAATCAATGGATTTCAAACAGCTCAAAAGGCCGTTTTGATTGAATGAGGAGTTCAATTTAATCAGGTTCATGAGGCTAAATATGGGAGTTTTGACTGTTATTAAGTTCAATGTACAAATTACACGGTATACCATTCTTATGGAATTTGAATTATAAATACATCACATAGAAAGGAAAAAGGTTTATATTCGGGTCCTGCTGTTGCTGTTATTATCACTATATGCTTGTTGTTTTAGGAATTTTATGGGTCGTCATGTTCTTGAGCAGGCCTGCTAGTACAATAATTGGCTTGTTGTCCTAGGTATTTTATGGGTTGGCTTGTTATCTAAATCTCCTAAGAATTACATTCTTGGAGTATAAATGGAAGAATATGTATAATTAGATTTACAGCAATGGTGTTGTATGCGTGTATTTGAAGCTCTTGCGTTGCCTCTCTTTGGTTTTCTTTTTCTCGAATGTGGCAATTCATGATGTTATAAGGAGCTTTTCAAGAAATTCAAAACATCTTAGGAAATTCATTACAGTTGGATTGAAGTGATTGTAATGTCTGGGTCATTGATCCAATTGGGGACCAATTAGTCCCGTTGAGAGAAATTGTATGGTATCTTTGCTTGGAATCCAAGGTGTGGGCAAAATTATATATAGATCATTAATTGGGTGATCTGAACTGTTCATGTGCCGGACCACATTTTAGTCTGGCCTTGCCCCAGGAGCATAACACATCGAGTAAGGCGCTGTTACAAATTTCGGATTTGGGAAGAAGTGGAAATGGCAAGTATTGGAAAAATCCAAGAGATGTTCAAGAAATTTGAGAGAAGGAATTGGGAAAGGGGAAGTGAGTTCAATTGTTTTATCTGTACTTGTTTAACGAAATTAATATGAGATTTGGTGAATATTCAAGAAATTGAAGCTTAATCGGGTAAAGTCTCTTTAATTTGGTAAGTTAACAAAACACTAAGTCTTTGAATTATTCAGTACGTTTCAAATTTATTTTGGGACACCTTTTTCAGAAAAAAAATCAAATAGCACTGAAATTTAGTTTCTTTACATTTTTTTTTTGAGAAGAAAAAGAGAATTTTAGTATTTTTACAAGTAATAGCTCTATTGAACAAGACTTTATCATGATTTGTGTTCATATTTTTTGAGCCATTTGTTTCACACCCAAGTCTGTTAGTGGTTAAGATCATCAAATAGGCCGGCATTGGGTTTCTAGTTGGGGAGCAGAAGATGAGGTGCTAAGATAAAGAAATAGATGGTCCTATGTTTGCCTGTTCTGTCCAGTGAACGGCTAGAATGAAATGCCATCAAGGGCGCCTAGCTGATGACAAGCTAGAATAACCCGTTTGCTGTAGTGCTAGTAGCTAGGCTCGAATGGTACATGTTGTCAACCAGATCAGCGACCCTGATCACTATATATATTTGCTATGAGAGGCCCACCATGCTCGGAAAATGCTGAGGCATGCTCTGTAGCGCTTACCACACCTAGTAGTAGTAGGTACTATCACAATTCTCTTTGGTTGACCACGAGTCTGCCAACTCTTGCTTGCTAAAAATGGTGATTGCTCAATCTTAACAACAAAGTGGACAAATTGTTTGTCTTGACAAGCTCACCCTCCTTGAATATCATCTTCTTCTATGTAGTTTAGAGATAGTTTTCATTAGACAGAATGAAAATTTAGGTGTGAAACAGGCTTTTACATCAAAGCACATGTACTCGTCTTCCCTCTTTGTCAAGTGTTTGTCTGGGTTCAGCAGTGGTCGATCCAGTTGAAGAAACGAAACTGAATACTCTTCTTCCTGAGTTTTCACTTTCTAAGCTCCTCTTGTGCATGTAGATTTCGGCATTCCCTTAGAGACCATTATATAGTCTTGTTTGGTTTTATGTATCATGAAAAAGCGGAGTTTGCTGTCTTCTTTACAGTTGTTTGTCGCCAACCATCCTATTACAGAAGACAAAAATGATAGCAAGGGTGGCGCCAGGGTCAAGCTCTAGAATATGGTTGAACAAACCTTCTCTTATTTCGAAACTAACAGCAGAAACCAAGCCAAGGGATGAAAGAAGGTATTTTCCATTGCCAGTCTAGCAGAGGGGCTCCCTGAGAGGCCGCTTGCATGTGTTAACGAAGTCATTAACGAGGGAGAACATCAAAAGTACCGCCCATCAGCACGTCAAGCTAAGAATTATTTAGGGCTGTCGTGTACGCTAGAGGGAGAGAGAGAGAGAACCAACTTCGATGATCACGACCGTTCATCTTGTCAGCCCCCTCTAGGATAGGCCAAGCACCGAAAGTATTATTCAAGTGACTAGCCTTCGTTGTTCCTCTTTAGTCGGGACAAGTTTTTTTATATTGTTTTGGCCAGCCCGACAAGAACGTACGAGTCTACTCAGCCGTTTCAAATGCTGACCAAATTGTAAGGTGCAAGATGGCCGGCTCACAAAGCGAATTCTTCGCTATACAAAGATCTTGAAGAGCACAGGTCGGTAACTCTTCATCTAAATATACTGGTCCTTTAGGCATTGGTGACTCTACAAGAGCAGAGATTGTGGCAGTTCTCTATGGTACCAAGTTTGGAAGGAGATGCAGTACAGCCTTTGATAATTGAAGGTGACTCCATGAATGTTAGAAAATGGCTGTCAAGAGACTAATTACCCATGGAGATACCTAATCAGTTTTCTTCAATCTTCCATTGGATCGCATCTCGGAGGGTTTTCATCAACCATGTCCATAGATCTGCAAACCAAAGTGCAAATGACCTTACTAGACAAGAAGCTACTCAAAGCAGAATTGGGAATTGACTGGATGTAATAGTATTCTTGCGGGACCTCATGTGCCCTTTTTTATCTTTTCTTTTCACGTCTCCCTCGGTCATATTTTCTGTGTCTTTCAATAACATCCTCCGTTTCAAACAAAGATCTTGAAGGGCTAGAAACTTGGGATGGTAAATGGTCGAGGGGCCCACTTGTACCTTTAGCTGCCATATTAGACGTACCTTTTTTCCACTTCCCCAGCCGGCCACCATGTAAGAACTTCTTGGTCAATTCTACATTAGTCGCCAGGGATCATGTTACATGGTCCCACAATCAGTGCCATGAAAAATATGCCTTGCGTAAGCTTCCATATGGTTGCTGTTGATCTTAAGAGCACCACTTGTACCAACTACCAAGCCACGTGCATTATAAATTAATCGCGAGTATAATTTTATACAGTGGTCAACCAACCACGATCCAAGAAATAAGAGTAAAATTAGGCCCTAACTTTTTGTTGACCCAAACTTTTCATCTGCTAGGCCTAGTCCTAGATAGGCCATACCCCAAAAATCTTCTCCATGGATGATCCTACCCTCAATTGTTCTGAAACACAGCAAAATGCGCGTCTGAAAAATCCGAATAAATATCTAGTATGTGCAGGGTAAGGGCGGTTTGTATTAAATTTTGTGGCATGGGCTATCAGAGGCTGAGCCACCACTGAGAAGATGGATGGTTTCATCAGCAAAAGCTTGACCGCAATCGATTAATCACTCCTGTTAACTCACACAGACATGAATTGTTTACTTTAAGTAGGAAAGTGATGGAGGAAAAATTCTTTAAATACTACCATTGATTAGACTGTCGTTTACTTGGTTGTTTATTGCTCGTCCAAGTCTCTGGAGACGACTGACATCATAAAGTCATAAAGACAGGGAAAATCTGACCGTTCTCCTTCCAATCAGGCCTACTTTTATTACAAATGGACGCTTCTATAATTGAGCTTGAATCTAGATTCGATTTTTGAGTCTTAGCAGACTCTTTTATTATTCAAATATGTAAACATGGCAGCAAATTGGTGGGCAAAAGGACGGTCATCCCTTACCTATCTCACTTCTTGTCAAGATAATGGAACTATGATAGAAGTCCCTTGTTCTTGACTAAATCTTCTTAAGTCTAGTTTCCTTTCCACCTTTTTAGGTTCGATTTTGAATTTTGCACGTAATAGCCCATGTTAGTAACAGATCCATCCATTTTAATCTTGCACTTAATTATATGATTTCTTTCGGAATTAAGTTCATAATTTTTTTTATAATATATCAAAAGGAATGATGGTTTAATGCGCGACAGTACGTACGTTGCTGTAGTGAGCCCACTTTTGCATGGGGGGACCACCTTTGGTTGACAGACCATCCATCTGATTTCTGCAACTTTGGATGAGTACTGATCCCAAAGTTGTGGGGATTGGATGAGCCTGTAATCTGAACATTTTTATATTATTATTATTATTATTATTATTTTCCTATCACAGCACATGACGATCGCCAACATTGTTACAAGAATGGTCCATAATCACCTGGTAAACAGCACAACTTGAAACGTTAAAGTAATCCAATTACCTTGATTTTTGGGTTCCAAGATATCTGAAGCCAGATAAATCAGATGGAAGGATCTGATCAGACAAAGGTGGGGCCTTTCATGCAAAAGTGGGGCACACTACAGAAACTTGCTGCATTGCCGCACACAATCCCACACTTAAGTTACAAAGTGAATCTTAGTGATGAAAACCTTCTTAATTAATAGGAAGTTTATAGAAGCAAACAAAATTAAGCAAAATGTTAGGCAAATGGTAGAACATTAGCCACTCTAATAATAACTAGAAGGAATAGATCAAATCTTCACGTTTGAATGTTAACCTACTCTCTGGGTTTATATCTCTATGCATTAAAGCCTGCAAAGTCGTATAAAAAGGGAGTCGCTTTCGTGGTGATTGCGGCTTTAAATAGTAGAATTTGCACATGGTAAGAGTACATGCAGGACCCAGATGATCGGGCATCTGAACCTTTCATTTTATAGTTGCTTTTATGTGGTACCGTGCTAAACTCTCTCAAGCTTTTATTATTTATTTTTATTGCCAACGACAGCACAAACAAAAGGATCTCAACGGTCTATGTGCAGCTACAAGTACAAGCATGACCTAGTGTTTGGTGACTCAAAACTGTCACCCTGGCGGAGCCTTCTGCCGTAAGCGGCCCAAAAATTTCCTCCAATGATGATTTGAACGGCTCGCAGGAAGCTCAAAATAGTGATCTCATCATACCATATCAACCATCTGGAGGGTTATGATGGATGTTTTTGAGGCATGAGCTATCTTCCACGGGGGCCTGCCGAATAAATCATTTCTCATTTGCTGGGCCTCATCTTGGATGGGACACTGCAAAGATTTTCTAAGTGAATTATATTAATCAAGAAGAGTGTTGTTTGATGTACGAGATCTTTGGAGCTTGGGGCTTCTCTAGGATGGTATTCCGAAATACCCATGTACTGGCGATGTGGGGTGTTGGGTGGGGGTGAGGGAGATTGCTGAAAGAGGCACCCCCATCCTCTAAGCTCTTTTAATTCGCATTAGGCCTAATGACATTGTTATTCCTGAGTTCCCAATAAGAAGGGATTGCTCCAAAGCAGAGCAGTCTTAAAGTACTAGCAGGGACAAAATCATTTCAACTTGGAAAGAAAAGACTAGCAGAAAACATAGGAATTGTGGATTGGTTCTATTTTATCAAGGAAAAAGAGAAAGCACCCTGAACCCTGAAGAACGGCTTCCTAGTCGCTTGATACAAGGATCCAGCGAGAGGTATGAGAAGAAACATCAATATTGGTGGATCATATGTCCAATTTGGCCAAAATGTCTAAACATAGTTGTTTAAATAAGAGAGAGAACCAACAACATCAAGCATTAAAATATGAACAAATTAAATATCACAGATAATGATGAATGAAAGAGTAAATTCTTTCTTAATTTCTGTAGCTGGCAATTGTAGCTTCACATGAGAACATGTATGTAATGGTTCTATCCACTATCAAGAAGCTACACGCCTAAACATGTCTCAATGGACGTAACTGCAGAAGCAGATGGAAGTTCAAATAGCAAGTCAATAGTCCTCTTGATAAACTTTCAACTTTCATACAACTGAACTGGGCTAGTTACTCCTCGTCAATGTTGAGAAAGACAAAGAAAATCACTTGCTGCCAAAAAGCTACAGCTCCTTGTACCTTTTCTCCATCTCCTCCAACTCCTGAATCTCCTTGTAGTATCTGCAAACTCGGTAGACAAACCTGCACTCAAATGAAAGGTACACTCTGAGTATGTACGCAAGATTTTGATGGACCAATCTGAAAGAGCACTAGCATTAGCTACTTACCAGTAGAAAAGGCATGCAGCTACACACAGAATAACGTTCCTCTGAGATTTATAAATCTGCGGACAGTGTCTTAGCAAGATATTAACCATTCAAGACAAAACAAAAAGAAAAGAGACAGATCGACAGAGAAACCATTCACTTCAGATAAACGCATAAATATGAAACAAAAATACATGTGCAGAGAGGCTGGGCCATATCTCTTAGCATCTCTGTTCAAGAGAGCAAAATCACTATCATCGAGACCTTATCCCGATTAAGGGTCGGCCACATGAATCTTATTCTTCCATTCTACTCTATTAAGTACCAATGCTTCATTTAGTACCAAGGCTTCATTTAGTATCAAAGTTTTTAGATCTTTTCTCAACACTTCTATCCACGTTCTTTTGGGCCTTTCCCTTGCCCTTTTAGAACCTTTGACTTGCATTGCCTCACTCCTTTTAACCAATGCCGTTTTCGGTGTTCGTTAGACATATCCAAACCCTCCAAGTCTAATCTCCCTTATCGTGTTACCTATTGTTGTTACTCCTAGTTTCCTCTAATGTTTTTATTCCTAATTCTATCCTTTCTTGTCTTGTCACTCATTCATTTCAACATCCTCATTTCCGTTACGCTCATCCTATGAACATGATGTTCTTTAACTGCCCAACACTTTGATCTATAAAGTATAATCGGCCTAATAGTCATCCTGTAGAATTTTTCTTTTAGTTCAAGTAATACCCGCCGATCACATAAAACTCTGGATACGTATCTTCATTTGTTCTAACCCGCTTAGATTCTCTGAGTAACCTCCCTCGCAATCTCTCCACTTTCATGAATCATCGATCCTAAGTACCGAAAGTAGTCTTTTATGGGAATTTCTTAGTTATCAATCTTTACTGGTGTTGCATTCCTACTCTTCTCCTAGCTAAAACTGCATTCCATATACTTTGTCTTAGTTCGGCTGATTTTAAATCCTTTAAGTTTTAATGCTTCATTTTATAACTCTAACTTTGTGTTTACACCCTAGCTTGTCTCATCTATATCATCTGTAAATAACATATACTATGGAATCTCCTCATGCAAAAGTTTTGCTAACTCATCAATAATTAACGTGAAAAGGTATAGGATCAATGCCGATCCTTAGTGCAATCCTACAGTGATAGGAAATCAGCAGTCTCTCTTCTAGTAGTCTTAACATTCGTTACCGCTCTCTTATGCATATCTTTAATTATATCTATATATCCCCGCGAAACCCCTTTCTTGCCCAACACCCACCATATTAACTCTCTAGGAACCCTATCATAAGCTTTCTGCAAGTCAATAAAGATCATGTGGAGGTTCTTCCTCCTCTCCCTATATTTCTTTATCAATTGTTTTAGTAAGAAATTAGCTTCCATTGTAGACCTCTCAGTTATGAAATCAAACTAGTTCTCCAATACATTTGTCTTATGCCGTAACCTCTTTTCAATCACTCTTTCAAAAAGTTTTATAATGTGGCTAAAAAGTTTGATCCCCTAATAATTATAGAGTTTTGTATGTCCCCTTTATTCTTATAAATTGGTACAATAGAGCCCTTCATTCATCCAGCATTTTTTTAGTTTATAATCTTGTTAAATGCCTTTTTCAACCAAACTACTCTGTTATCTCCTATATGCTTCTAAACCTCTATTGGTATACCGTTGGGCCCCAAGGCCTCTTGATTTCATCTTTTTCAAGGCATTTTTCACTTCAAATATTCTAATCCTATGGTCATATCTATAATGTCCAATGTTATTTAGGTTTATAGTACTTTCAATCCATATATTCTCGGGGCAATTGTCATTTAGCAATTTTTTAAAGTAATTTTCCCACCTTTGTTTGATCTCATCATCTTTAACTAGTGCCCTTTGATCATCACTTCTAAAGCACTTAAAGTGGTCCTTGCACTTATGTTATCTTATTTATACAAGCTTAAACACATCTTACTTACCTACTCTTGATCCTAGTATATTATAGAGATCATCACATGCCTTGAGTTTAGCATCACTATTCTCTTAGCAATCATTTTAGCATTCTTATACTATTCATAGTTTTCATCACATTCTCACCCATTTTTCTTCAACAACTTTTTGCACTGTTTCACTCTACCACAAAATTTCCTTTACTAATTGCCTTTTACATTTAAATACTCATAGGACATCTTTTGCCACTTTCTTAATGTACTCTGTCATATTAATCTACATGGTGTTTACTTCTATTTCAATGTACCATTTTCCTTCTATCATCAACTTACTTATGCGTAAGGTTATTTTCTCCCCTTTTAAGTTCAACCATTTAGTTTTTAGATAACTATTAAGTTAATTTTCTTTCTTCCATCTTTTAATGTAGATAATCATAACCATTAACCTAAGTTGTGAGGGTAAACTCTCACCAGGTATCACCTTACAATCCTTACAAATTGATCTTTCTGTATTCCTAAGTAAAAAAAGTCTATTTGGTTTTTATGGAGTACATTTTTATAGGTTATTAAGTGTTCATCCTTCTTCTTAAAAAATGTGTCTGCAAGGGTCAAGTTCTATGCCAAAGCAAAATCAAGGACAGTTTTCCGCATCTCATTTAATTCTCAATACTATACCCTCAATGTACCATATCATATCCCTCCTTTTCTTTTCCTTCACAGCCATTTTAAGTATGCTCATATATATATAGACACACACACACACACACACACACACACACACACTTTATGCTATCCCTCCATATCTTCCCAAAACTGTCTCTTGATTATATATTCTAATCCTACTTATGATGCGTATGTACTTATAACATTTATGATCTTCTTTTCTAGAACAAATTTTATTATTATAATTTTATCACTAGTTCTTTTAACGTCTACAACTTTATCTTTTAATTTTTTATCTACTACTATCCCTACGAGACTTCTATTATTATCCTTTCCTACGTACCAGAGCTTATACCTAGCCTATTTACCCATGCACTTCTTGACCCCCATGACATGACCATGCCTACTTTCCATTGTACCTGGGTTCTGATGCAACGTGTCACTTTCGAGGGGATGCTATAGCAGCCATTGCCCAATTTTCACTATATCCTAGGGAAAGCCTTAGCAACCCTTGCTCATTTTCCACTGCACTCAGGATTCGATGCAACACATCGCTTATAGTGAACGCCCTAACTTGAAGAAATGTCAGTGAACAATTCATGTTATGTTAGGGTTGTCATACTTTGAAGATGTTGAAAATGATTTTCATTATTTTCTCTTCTTACTTACAAACCAGTATACATATGCATATTCATTCGTAAGTAAAAAAGAGAAAATAATGAAATCATCTTCAACTTCTTTAAAAAAGGTTTTACTTGCTGGTTGGCACCTCACGCAAAACCCACCTTTTTTAACCGGGCTTGGGACCAGCAACAACGGAGTTTTTAAAAAAAATCAAAAGCAATTAATAAATCAAACTTGAAAGATCAACTGGTTATCAATCAATGGACCATCTCAGTACTGTGATAAACAGATCTCGATCTTTTATCGTTAGAAAAAAAAGAAGCTACTAATCAATAACACAAGCCACTCATATCAAGATTAATTGTTTATGTGTTTTTTCTGATTATAATTTCCTTCCAATAATGAAATAAACACACATTTATACCTTGCAGCTTGTGACAACAGGGTACTTAAAATCAAACTACACAAGGACATGGTGAGACTAACTGCTGCAAACACTGGGTAAATGTTACAAACTACCTCAACAAGGAAAAAGACATACGATTCAAAGAACTGAGACGAAATAATCAAAAGAAATGGCCATACCTATAACCATATACTAACTATAAGTAATCAAGATTGATGATCTAATAGAAATGTAAAGCTTACTAAAAACTAGTCCTCAGACACATTTCAGCAAGCAGATCTGTTATCATGGAGTAGACAGTAAATTGTTTCTTCTCTTTTTCATTTTTTTCTCTTTTCCTTTTGCAAATGATCATCATCATCATCAAGACCCAATTAAGGGTCAGCAACACGAACCTTATTACTTCATTCCCCTCTATTAAGTATCATACTTTCATTTAGTCCCAAAGTTTTTAAATCTTTTCCCACCACTTTTGCCCTTTTAGAACCTTTTACTATCTTTACCTCACTCCTAACCTATGTCATTTTAAATTTCATTGGACATGTCCAAACCATCTAATTCGAATCTCCCTAATCTTATTATCTATTGGAGCTACCCCTAAGTTTCCTCTAATGTTTTCATTATTAATTTTGTCCTTTCTTGTCTTGCTACTCGTCCATCTCAGCATCCTCATTTCGCCTACGTTCTTCCTATATACATGATATTCCTTAACTTCTCAATACTCTGATTTATAGAGCATGGCCGGCCTTAAAAGTTCGCTCTAATGTTTTTATTATGAATTATGTCCTTCCTTATCTTGCTGCTTATTCATCTCAACATCCTCATTTCAGCTACATTCTTCTTATATACATGATGTTCTTAATTGCCTAGCACACTGATCCATAGAGCATGGCAAACCTTATAGTCATCCTATAAAAAATTTCTTTTAGTTTGACTAGCATTTGCCGATTACACAAAACTCCAGAGGGGCATCTCCATCTGTTCCAACCCGCTTGGATTCTCTGGGCAACCTCCCTCTCAATCTCTCCACTCTTGTAAATTATCAATCTTAAGTATCAAAAGTGGTCCTTTAGGGGGCCTTCTTGTTTACCATTCTTTACTAGTACTCTACTCATGCTCCTCTCCTTGTTAAAATCGCATTTCATATACTCTGTCTTAGTTCGACTGATTTTAAATCCTTTAGATTCTAATGCTTCTCTTCTTAACTCTAGTTTTGCATTTACACTCTCCTTTGTCTCAGCAATTATAACCATATCATCTGCAAATAACATGCACCATGGAATCTTCTCATGCAAATGTTTTGTTAACTCATCTATAACCAAAGGGAAAAGGTCCAGTTCAATGCCGATCCTTGGTGCAATCCTATAGTGATAGAAAAATCACTAGTCTCTCAGCACCACTTTAACATGGTATCAGAGCCATAAGAGCAATTCCTTTGGCGACCGTGTTTCTTTACCAGTCACCCCTCTATCATCTCTGGCATTCTTAGATTGCTGCTACTGCTGCCATATTATTGTTGCCGCCGATCTTCGCCGCAGACCACTCAAATAAGTAATCATGGTTTCTAAAAATGGTATTTTCACTTCTGTAATTTTTGGATCTGTTATTACGTCAGAAAAATTAATTCGTAGTGAAAATTATCTGTTTTGGTCTGCCACTGTGGAATTATGGTTTATGGGTCAAGGTTATGAAGACCATTTGGTCAAGAAAGAGGAAGATATTTCTATCACAGACAAAGTACAATGGAAAAAGATTGATGCACAATTTGCAGCCTATTATGAAAATCCATGGACCCCAAAGTGTTACATCATCTTCACGCTTATAAAACACGTTTCAAATTTTGGACCCAGGCCAAGGGCTTATACACGAATGATATTCAATGTTTTTACAAAGTTGTTTTTGACATTGTTCATGTTAGACAACAGGACATGAATCTTTCAACTTACATAGGAAAGATTGCATCCCTCAAGGAGTTCTTGTCTCTGATGCCTCGTAGTGATGGTGTAGAAGCCCAACAAACACAGACCGATAAGTTTTTCATGGTGTTGACTCTCATTGGGCTCTGTCCTGACCTTGAATCCGTCAGAGATCAAATTCTGACTAGCCCTTCGGTGCCCTCATAGGATGAAGTATTTGCCTGCTTGTTGTGTATCTCCTCTACTCAATTGCTTTTGATGACCCTTTAGATTTCTCAATTTTGGCTTCTCAGGTAAACACTAGAGACAGCCATGGCGGTGGTCGTAATCGAGGACGGCGTCCTCAATGCATATACTATAATAAGATTGGGCACACTCGGGATCGGTGTTACCAACTACACGAGCGACCTCCTCGCATTGCTAACATCGTCTAGTCATCTAACAAGTTACCTGACTCATCTAAGGGCTCCACATCTCATAATATTACCCTGACTGGTAGTGACTATGATGCGTACCTCCAATATCAGGCAACCAAGTCATCTTCCATTGCTTCCATCGCTCAGACTGGTAATCTCAGTGTTTGCTTTACTCAGTCTTCTTCTATTGGCCCGTGGATTCTAGACTTTGAAACTTCTGATTACATATCTGGTAACAAACACCTTTTCTCCTCTCTTACTTGTTCTTCTACTTTACCTATTGTCACTCTAGCCAACTGTAGCTAACGGAATTGGTTTGGCTCATCCCTTTCCTACTCTTCCTCTCACCTTGGTACTTTATGTACCTGAGTGCCCGTTTAATCTTATTTCCATTAGTAAAATGACCCGCACTCTTAATTGCTCTCGCACTTTTTCTAATAAATATGTAATCTTGCAGGACTGGGGTACAAGGAAGACAATTGGTACAAGGCGCAAGTCTTAAGGCCTTTACCATCTCACATCACCTGCAGCTCCTGCTGCTTGCATCTCCACTAATTCTCCTACTCTTATTCACAATCGTTTTGGCTATCCTAGTCTCTCCAAACTTCAAAAGATGGTCCTTCATTTTTCTACTTTGCAATCTTTTGAGTGTGAGTCTTGTCAGCTTGAAAAGCGTACTTGTGTTTCGTTTCCAAAGCATCTCAATAATTGAGCTATGTCCCCCTTTGAACTTATCCACACTGATGTTTGGAGTCCTAGTCGTACTATTTCTAGTTTGGGTTTTCAATACTTTGTAAATTGACAATTATTCTCAATGTACTTGGTTATTCCTTATAAAGAATCGATCTGAATTATTCTCAATTTTTAAGAAATTTTGTGCTGAAATTCAAACTCAATTTAATGTTGCTATCCATGTTTTACATAGTGACAATGCATGAGAATATTTTTCTGCACCTTTTTCTTCTTTTATGTCTCAACAAGGAACTCTTCACCAGTCGTCGTGTGCCCACACTCCTCAACAAAATGGAGTAGCTGAATGCAAAAATTGTCATCTCATAAAGACAACTCACACTTTACTCCTTCACAGTCATGTTCCTTTTCAGTTTTTGGGGGATGTTGTTCTCACTGCTTGCTACTTAATTAATGGTATGCCTTCTTCTGTGTTGCACAATCAAATTCCCCATTCCATTCTCTTCCCCACACAACCTCTATCTTCTTCCTCGTGTTTTTGGATGTACTTGTTTTGTACACAACCTTGCACTTGGGCAAGATAAGCTTTCCGCCAAGCCCACAAAATGCATCTTTTTGGGATATTCCAGGCTTTAGAAGGGATATCATTGTTATTCTCCTGATACTAATTGATATCTTCTCTAAAAAAATATAACTTTCTTTGAGCAGTCACCATTCTTCTCATCCACTGTTGAGCCACTCTCCATTTCTGAAATTTTACCCCTTCCCTATATTTCCAAGCCAACGAATGATGTCTTTCGTCCTCTTCAAGTTTATCATTGTCGGCCTCCTCTTGAGCCTGCTGCAGGTTCCACTAAAGTTCCTGATGACAATCTCCCTGTCCCACCAGCTTCGCCTACTTCAGCCCCGCATTCGGTTGACAGCTTGCTTATTGCTCTTCGAAAAAGTGATCGATCTACTCCTAATCCTCATCCTATCTATAATTTTTTGAGTTACCATCGATTATCTTCACCCTATTATGCATTTGTTTCCTCCTTGTCCTCTATTTCTACTCCTAAAGGCACCAGTGAGACTCTTTCACATTCTGGGTGGAGACAGGCCATAGTAGATGAAATGACTGCTTTGTATACAAATGGTACTTGGGACTTGGTTCATTTGCCGGCTAGTAAAACTATAGTAGGTTGCCATTGGATATATATTGTTAAGATGGGTCCTGATGGACAAGTAGGTCAACTTAAAGCCCGCCTAGTTGCTAAGGGCTATACTCAAATTTCTGGTCTTAACTATGGTGACATCTTTTCCCTAGTTGCGAAGGTTGCTCTGTTCGATTATTCCTCTCCAGGGCTGCTATGCAGCATTGGCATCTTTACCAGTTGCATATTAAAAATGCTTTCCTTCATGGTAATCTAGTAGAGGAAGTTTATATGGAGCAACCACTTGGCTTTGTTGTTCAGGGGAAGTCTAGTTTAGTGTGCAAATTGCGCCGTTCTCTATACAGTTTAAAACAATTTCCTCGAGCATGGTTTGGACGAACCAACTCTATTATTTAGGAATTTGGAATGCTTCGAAGTGAAGCAGATCATTCTGTTTTCTATCAGCACAAGCAGTGATCAGGATGGCAATCAGAGACTTAAACAACATCTCTTTCATCACTTTCGGACTAAAGACTAAAGACTTAGGAAAACTGAAGTATTTTCTGGGAATTGAGGTAGCTCAGTCTAGTACAGGTATTGTCATTTCACAAAGAAAATATGCTTTAGACATCTTGGAAGAGGCTGTATGTTAGATTGTAAGCCCGTGGACACATCCATAGACTCGAATGTCAAGCTTGTACCAGGATAGGGGGAGCTTCTAGCAAACTCTGGAAGATATCAAAGACTTATGGGTAAACTGAATTATTTCACCATTACTCGACCAAATATCTCTTTTGTTGTAAGTGTAGTCAATCAATTCCTACAGTCATCGTGTGATAGTCATTAGGATCGTGTGGTTCGCATTCTTAGATATATTAAAGGAGCCCCAAGTCAAGGTGTGTTATGTGAAGATAAAGGCCACACTCAAATTGTTTGGTACACAGATGCCGATTGGGCTAATTCTCTTTTAGACAGGCGTTCTACCTTAGGATAGTGTTTTTTTTGGAAGTAACTTAGTATCTTGGAAAAGCAAGAAACAAAATATAGTTACCAGATCAAGTGCATAAGTCGAGTACTGAGCCATGGCTCTGGCATGTGAACTCATTTGGATGAAACAACTACTCCAGGAGATGAAATTCGAAGAGAATGGAAGTATGAAGCCAGTATGTGATAATCAAGCAGCCTTACATATTGTATCTAATCCCGTTTTCCATGAAAGGACCAAACACATAGAAGTGGATTGTCATTTTATTAGAGAAAAGATCTTGTCGAGATGTACTGCTACTAGCTTCATCAATTCAAATGATCAACTAGCAGACATCTTCACGAAATCTCTTAGAGGACCTCCAATTAAATACATGTGTAACAAGCTTGGTGCATATGACTTATATGCTCCAGCTTGAGGGGGAGTGTTGAATATAGCATAGTATTGTATAGTTTTACTTAGCCTTAGTCTTAGTTTTGTTTTATTTTTAGTCTCACATTGTACAATTAGGAGCATGTAATGATCCTTATTTAGTATGTGTTAAGTGTGAGGTGCAAAATCACCAAACACACATTCACCCATTTAAGGCTTTCTCTCTATCTCTCTCTCTTGCCTCCACTTTAACAGATCCTAACATTTGTTACCGCTCCTTTATACATATCTTTAATTATATATATATACCCATGTGAAACCCCTTTCTCACCCAACATCCACTATATTAACTTTCAACGGGACCCTATCATAAGCTCTTTCTAAGTTAATAAAAACCATGTGAAGTTCCTTCCTCCTCTTCCCATGTTTCTATATTAATTGTCTAAGTAGAAAAATAGCTTTCATAGTAGACCTACCAGACATGAAACCAAGCTAATTCTCCATTGCACTCATCTCAATGTGTAGCTCTTTTCAATCACTCTTTCAAAATGTTCCATTGTGTGGCACATAAGTTTGAAACCTCAATAATTAGTATAACTCTGTATATCTCCTTTATTCTTATAAATTAGCATAATATAACTCTTATTAAATAACTTTGTCAAGCAAACTGCCATAGAATCTCCCATATGCTTCCAAACCTCCATTGGTATACTATCAGGCCGCAGGGTTTTTCCTAATTTCATCTTTTTCAAGACCTCTTTCACTTGAAGTAATCCAATCCTCCAGTCGTATCTATAATGTCTAATGTTATTTGGATTTACAGTACTTCCAATCCCTATATTCTCAGGGTAATTTCATCTAGCAATTTTTGAAAGCAACTTTCTCGTTTGATATCGTCATCTTTGACTAGTACCCTTTGGTCATCACTTTTAATTCACTTAACATGGTCTAAGTCCTTACCCTTCTATTATCTTATTTTTGCAAGTTTAAACACATCTTTCTCACCTTCTATTCTCTTCCTTTTGCAAATGATAATAATCTGAATTTGATAGTGCTCTCTATTTTTGTGTTTCGCTATTTCCACTAATAGATTTGCTATTGCCAAGAATCCATTTGTTGTTTAACAACTTTTTTTCTTTGTTTCAACTTAACTTTTAGTTGCGCCAATAGTATACAATTTAGAGGAGAGGAAGGTATACACACCCTTTGTCATGCATGGTTAAACTTTTTTTGTAGTTCTACTAAGAGTACACTATTTAGAGAGGAAAGCATCGAATTTATTACCCATTGGATGGTTTTAGCCTATGTTTTTTAGGCAGAAAATTACATCCATCCATGTTTATTAATTTTTACAAAGGCCAAAAACAAATAGTTAAGATCATCCAAATTCATTGATTTCACATGGATTACCTATATTTGGTATTCATAACATGATCAATGGCTTAGACAATAGCTAGATAGTTTTGCCATGCATGAAAAAAGGGGAATGACCACCTTCCTCTCCTCTAGGGTGTGTGCACCTTACTCTCCTTAAGAGCATGTAGTCTTAATAGGACTCTATAAGTTCATCATCATCGTGGTCTTCATCAAAACCTTATCCCAATAAGGGGACGGCTACAAGAATCTTGTTTCTCCATTCCTCTCTATTAAGTACTATGATTTCATTTAGTCCCAAAGTTTTTAAATATTTTCTCACTACTTCTATCCACATTCTTTTAGGCCTTCCCCTTGCCCTTTTAGAACATTCTACTTGCATTGCCTCACTCTTAACTGGTGTCGTTTTTTGTCTTCGTTAAACATGTCCAAACCATCTAAGTTAATCTCCCTCATCTTGTTACTATTGGTACTACCCCTAAGTTTCCTCTAATATTTTCATTCCTAATTCTATCATGTCTTGTCTTGTCACTCATCCATCTCAACATTCTTATTTCTACTGTGCTCATCTTATGAACATTATGTTCATTAACTGCCCAATACTGATCCATAAAGCATGGTTGGCCTTATAGTCATCTTATAGAATTTTCCTTTTAGTTTGAGTGGCACCCGCCAATCACACAAAGAAAAATAGAAAGCCACTAAAAATGAATAGGTTCTTGGTAATAGCAAACCCATTCGTGGAAATAGCAGAACCCTTTACTCTTGGGAACTTTCAATCTTTAAATTAGAATATTTTTGTGATTAATACTTTTTTTTTAAGGAAAGGAGAAAAGTATGGTCAAGTCTTTAGGGTCAACTCCACAATTGCCAAGAAGTTAAGGGGGACTAGATAATTTCACAGCTAGATAGTTTGAAGTTTGGAAATTGATATGAACTAAAGCAAACCCTAGACTAGCAATCACTAAGAACTTATGTTTCTTATGACAAAGAAAGCATTTTTATTTCACAATTATAATGTGCATGCACGCAAGATATTTGAATTAATTTCTACATAAGCTCGAACTACACCAAATGTTTAAAGAACATACTCTACAGATATCAATCAATCAATAATATATATATATATTATTTATAAATATCGGAACTATGGAGTTCCCAATATAGTGAAATTGAAGAGGTAAAACAGAAGGGTTTTGTTCTCCTTTTCATTAAAAAAAAGGAGTTTCACTTGCATTTTATTTAGTAAATTGAGTTTTATAGCATGAAAACCTTATCAGACCAGAAATCAGTTAAAAAGTTGTCATTAATCAAAATAATGTATAACCACATACATTGACATAATCTTCAGAAGCTAAATTCAAATTCATTAGTATATAAGTTTCATTTTCATTTTATCCAGTAAAATCAGTTATATACCATACTTGCTGGCGCAAGAAGCAGAAGCAGTACGGAAGCAAGAAGAGGCAGCAGAAGAGGAAAGCAACCATCTTTTTTGATGGTGGAAGCAGGAAGCAAGAAATGGGGAAAAATTTTGCAAAAAGTTCAAAAAAAATTTTACACAAGTACCATCAAATAAACCAAAAGAAAAAAATGTTTTGTGCATTGATGTTGCAGATTTATGTCCAGCTAGGTGGAACCAGGTGCATTTTGCCTTTCAAAAGGAAAAATAAACAAGAAAAAAATAAAAAGGAAACAAGCTTCCTCGTTTTGGGAGGAAGCGATTCCCAAATGCACTTCCATGAAATCAACTTCTCCACTTAGCCAGAAGCATCTAACAGCTACCATGTATACCATGAAAACCTTGTTATAAGGTAATATATCATGAGTTATAAGGCAATATACAAATAATAACTAGGCACCATAAATATACAACTTCAAAAGAAATGCACATATATTTCTTAGATTTCGTCAGCAACTATCGGAAACATGGAGTTCAAAATGTAGAAAAGCTTAGGTTTAGGATAAGACACGAGTTTCTTCTTCACATTTCATGAAATCAGTTAAACTTAGAAGTCATTAGTCAAAGTATAATACAACATTACAAGATTCAAGGACTTCATCCACAGGATCTCACTCCTGTAAATGCATATGAATCCAGTCACTCTCAACCAATAACTTGACCATTTTCTGCATTTTGTATGAATAAAATGCCTCTTGCTTGCACATGCCAAACACACACCATGGGAGAGAAAGAGAGGGAGAGGTACCTCAAAGATTGAGCAACGGCCTTCTTGTGCAGTGGTGCAATAAGGGACTCTTGCTTTCATGGGTGTGTCTGTTTGGGGGTAGGGTTCGTTTAATTTGGGGTTATCCACAATAAAATCGTGATTTCTAGCAACAAAAGAGATGACCACAAAGATGTCATGAAATATTTAGGCCTTCTCTCCAATTTTGATCCTTTTCTCTTCCTCTTTATTTCTTGAATGAGTAATCAAATATTGATTTCTCTTCAAAAGCTCTTCTTCCAGCAAATTACATTCCTACTGTGTCAATTGCTCTTGTTATGTACTGCGCAAATTGTTTTCCAATTCCTTCAATTCATTTTGATTGAATCTTCACATCAATTTCTCTGCAGAAAACTTGTTCAATTTTCTGTAATCTATTATGCAATGCTCGAACATCACTTGTTTGATAGGCATCAAATCTCTAAATCTTCTGAATATAGAAAATACTGCTTTCTGGTATTTCATAAACTTGGTAATTTCCCCTTCCCTCTCTCCTTCATCAAGAATGAAGACATGAGACGGTGCAACTCAAAAGGAACGGCTACTGTCTCGAATAGTTAAAAGTAGACTACAAAAACTGCTGAAGGTTGAGTAGACTAATCCCAAGTAAAAGCTCAATGCATACATCAGAGTTGGGTTCTTCTCAACAAAGGGGCCTCGTTGCTTACTTAGTTGCATTACGAGCTAAATTAGGACTCTATGTTAGAAAGTGATTAGGAAGTACTTAGGTGGAGTTCTTGAGTTGTAAAGATAACACTATCTAGTGTTATATGGAATCTATTATATTCAAACTTTACATTTGAAGGCTATATTATGGCATCGCTGCAGGTTTAAGAATGTAGCAGATTCCAAACTTTATTCATTTCCTTCTCTTAAGGCATCTTCCCTCCATTTGTATCTAGCAGTTGTAAATTTTCTCATTCTCCACACCAGCATGCATTTAACCCATCTTAGTTGAGGACCCTCCTCTATAGAGAACCAATCAAATGACATTTACCTCTCTAGATCCAAGAACCTTCATCTTAATCTTATTGATAACTCATCATGAATTAATACTAAAAGATTGACAATTGTGCTAAACTTCCGAGTGGAAATACACTTCTTTTGTTGTCATCTTCCACCTTTTCATACATTACAATGCATAGAGGGCTTTAAAAGGTTGTACAACATGCACAGGAGATGCAAGTAGATCCAAAATGTGGTGATGATTGGATGATCATATTTGTGCAAAGTGCAATGAACTGCACACTGAATTAGCCAAATGGGAAATATGGTGGTATGTGTTATAGTAGGAAATTACATGAAGACAATCGATACAAGTTTATCACTTGTTGTGTTGTCATCACATTAATTCATGTATCTTATTACTAATACACAAACATGTGCACGGGTACATGTATCTGTGTATGCATATTTGCAAGTACATATGCATGTATCTCCTTGCATGTTTGTGTTTTAGAAGCTCTTGACAGGCTCAACGTTGATTACCACAAAATCTTCTTTGGTTATTCTGGACATGCAAAATGCTGCACCTTGGATAGACCTTGTTGATGACTGAAAGTCGCACCAGGTGTATTTGACCCTTTGATTACTCTTTCAAACAAGACTCGAGAGTTCCAACTGTCTTCCACTTGAGCTTTATGGTCAAGCTAGTATACAAATGAAGTGATACTAACAGATCTGACAACTGCTCAGGCAAAAATACAGTAACAACCACTTTTTTAATAGACATACCATATTCTTTGCATCACACTGTACATAGGTCACAAAGCATAGCTATTGCATGTCAAATTGGCTGAGAATAAAAGAAGTTTATATCATAATCATTTTAACATAGACAAATCAAAGTGGTTAGAAAAGATTTAAACACTTGTGGACTAAATGAAGTCATGACACTTGATAGAGTGAAAGGAGGAACAAGATTTGTATAGCCAACCCCTGATTGGGATAAGACTCTGATGATGATGACAAATCATTTGATGAATCCGTATTTATTTTATGATGCGCCAAAAATAACAAAACAAATTATCACATCATATAGCCAAAGATTGAATCAGCATTCATACTTTTCTACAAAAGTCAAAACATTGCTCAAGTGAGCCTTGCTCCAGAAAGAATCTGTCTAGAATCTCAGCAAATTCCCAACAAATGACAGATTATAATTTCATATTTTCTATGACGTGCCCAATATATTTTCTAAACCTTAATAATTCCCATCAAAGAAGCCTCTTAACATGTTTCAAAACATTAGGCAAAAACTTTTAATTCTCTCTAATTTCTAAAACTAGCTCCACCCTTCCATTGCAAAGAGGGGAAGTCTTCGCGACCCAAAAGATTATTCTTCGCTTCAGTTTCGAAAGCCTCTAGACACAAATGGCAGGAAAAACCTTTTGGAGACTAAGATAGCTTTTTCAGATCTCCAATTCTAGCAGACTTGGACTGTCACATGAGGGAACTCCTGGGAAATCCATAATTCAACTCACCTAGACCCATCTCTCAGCATACTTAGCATCAGATTGCTGAAACTTATGAAATCGAGGGAATCATAATTATGCAGGGTACAGATATAAGTTTTTCCTTCTCTTCATTTATAATTTTTTCTAATTATATTCATTCTGCTATCTGTTCTCTATTCTGATCCACTCCCAAAGTTTCAAGGTACTCCGTAGTACAATATTGTGCCCAAAATTTTGCACCAAATACCTTTACCTGTAGGCTTATGGCCCTCCTACATTGTAAAACTAACTAGCATTTCAATTATCAGCTCAATTTTTTTATTTCTTATAAGAAAAGAATTATAAAGAAAATCACTCACACACTCTCCTAGGTCAGACCCTAAATCTAATCCTTGGACAAAGGGGAATGCAGTGACTCAAACCTGCAACCAAGCTTATTCCAGGGGAGATGCCTGTGCTAGCTGATGTTGGCCATTTATCATCTCTACTCACTATACAAGGGAAAGAAATACATAAGCAAGCAAGTACGAACGCGATAACAGGCAAGGAATGAACTTTAGCAATTCATGTATCACAGTAACAATCCATCTAATAATCCTAAACCAAGAGTAAACAAGCCATACCAGGAAAAAGTACATCTTATATAGATAATAATACATCTTAAATAGATAAAGACTCTTGGAAAACCATGCTCAAAAGATCAGCTAAGAATTTCTGAATATCCTAAAGCAATTGTCCTACCAAAGCCTAATTCATGTTTACCCACAGATTCTTCCGAGAAATTGACGTTAAGCTAATGAAAATTCTAGTACTTTAAGGTGCATCAAACCAACGCCACCCGAAAGAAAATAACTAATCCTCTAAATCCTACAAAATCAACAGAAGAACCAAAGAGAGGAGACGAAACTCACGGCTTTTTCGTATCGATCTCTTTCAGCTGCGGTGCAGATATCAGACGTACAAATCAACCTGTGCTCATTCTTCCAGTATATATCTGAACATTAAAGACAGACTGAAATCACGACAAGATCAACAACCCTAGAAATCGTAATTGTGCATTCAAACGCTACTGTGCGGATTCCCTTCACAGATAAATTTGAAATAGAAGGGGGAAAATTCATCAAAGCACTAGAAGTGAACTGATCGAGAGAAAAAAATTTACCCATGATCTGGAAAGCTGCAAATGGGACTATACTGACAGCGGGTTGCAGGATCATGGAAACGAGAGCTACGAATTGAGTTTTCAAGAGCTTGGGCATGGGAGCTGTGAGGAGGAGAGAGATTGCTGCCTCAGCTGCAACTATGTAGGTCAGGATCAACCACTGCAACGCCATTCTTTCTTCTCTTTGTCTTTCTTTACTTCGCTTCTTCTTTTCTTCACAAAAGCTACCTGAGAAGACCCTTCTCCGACTGGTCTAATAAATCCGAATGATAAAGCCGAGGGTGCTATTATCAAATGAGAGGAGTGTGGTCCCACACAATAATATAATGGGGCTTTCTTCCCGATTAAGAAACAAGTCGTTGTGAAAGCTTGAAGAATTGATCTCGGTCATTAACGTAGTGGGCCACACTAAACCATCCATAGTCCGATTTAAGGTGGATATGCATATTTTCATTTGCAAAACGTGAGAAAAACGAACGGGCCAGTGCCCACTTCTTCAATCCAGACCAGTTGTCTAGGACTAGTGAGGCGTGCTACTGCGTACAAGTCACCTATGCTTTAAGACTTTGATGGTGCATGTTCTTTGACATAAATGCAAGCCATTGTTTCTCCCATTGGCAACCGTCCATTTGAAGGTAGAAATTGGAGTCCTAGCAACGTGGGCTTGCAATTTTCCCATTGTGAGAGTTCAGTGGAGCCCAATCAGGGTGGATAAAAGGGTCAAAATATCACATTTCTCATTGGATTGAGTCCGACGACGTCCAGTTTCTAATTATTAGGTAGGCACGTTTCTCTGAAAGATCTATGTAATTTTTATTTTCAGTTTTTAAAATCAATTATCGTAACTTTTCATCCAAAGTAACACAGGTTTTCACCATGCAATGTAATGGGCATGGTTATATGCTACTCATCTTGTTCGCCACCAACCCTTGGATGGGCGATCTCCAGAAAACCACCCCCATTACAGGATGAGAACGTATGTTGCTTTGAATGAAAATTTTCGACCATTGATTCGCATGAATCTTCACATAAAACTGAAACAACGAGGGAGGGACAACAAGGTGAATGTCATAAATATCCCAAACAAAGGGAGGGACAAATTATTTGTTGCATGAATCACTCGGATAGACCATTTGAAACAGAACCCAGCAGTTGAAAGGGCATAGGCCAACGAAAAAAGTGGGTTGAACATCGTTTTGTAACTCCAGGCGGTCCACGCACAAAACACCTACTGTATACAGTGGATTGGATGTTGTTCGTAACCATAGCACTGCCTACATTTTGTCAGTTCAAGGCCGATTAATTCTCCATGTGACATCTCAACAATTAAAGAAAGAAAGGCACGTATATGTGGGCATGTTGCCCGTCAAAGACCATCAATAATTATATTTAGTCTAAACTAAGTCTTTACAAGAATGCAGATGTCAAAACCGACTAACTTTGATCTCAAGTTCTCAGAAAACACAAGTATAGCTTGAAGAATACACAGTTACGCTGGCAATAAAAAAGAACGCCAAATATTCAAATGAATATCACATTGAACAAAAAAGACTGCAGATCTGGTACATAGAGTAATCAAGTACAGAATTTACAGTACAGTGGGTAGATCCTCGCAAGAAGAGTCACTACACCGTGCAAGTTTCCGCAGGATTAGATGGAATCCATCCCTTCTAAATACCTTCAACCAGCTGATTTGGGATCAATCGAACATGAGAGTAGTTGGGTTGCAATGTGATCCATACCCTACTTCCGATGTCTACGTTTTGGCTCAGCTCTCTGTCTCTTCTCTTCCTCCCAGTCTCGTTCATATATTCTGAACCCAGTTCATTAAGGATATGCAAATTATACCGTGTAAGAAGCAAGTTAATAAGTATGCACGACGCTATTTATTTGTCCCTTGTTTTGTTTCTTGTATCCTCAGTGTATCCGGTGTGAGTTGCATGGTGCTAAACTAGCAGTTACCAGAAAAACAACGCAAGAGTGTATAAAAGCTCGACTAGATACTAAGCTATTTCTTTCCTTCTTTTGCTTCTTAAAGATGACAGGGATGGGAAAGTCATAATTTAAAATTTTAAGTCGTAACAGCAACATGTATTGAGGATACGGGTCACTGTCGCGTCGGTTGATCTTGCTTGCAGCCTCTTTACCGTGCATCCTCTGCAGTGGCTCCTCCATGTAGGCTCCTCTTTGTACCATGCCTCCTTTTCTGTCTCTTTCTCTTCCCTCGTATGATTGGGATGAGATCCCCAGAGAGAGAGGAGCTGGTGGTGGGACTACTTGTGAATACGGGTCACTGGATTCTGCTGATAAGTGGTCTCTTTTAAGCTTCCGCCTCTTTGATGCTGCATTAGCATCCGTATCCTCTTTCATGGTGTTCCCCTTATCCCTCTCGCTATCCTCCACCTGTAAATAACATCAGGAGGATGTAAAAGAGTTCGGTAAGACAGAACGGGGACATCAGTAGCAAAGCCTAATAGAACTCAAAAGAAATGGCAAACGACAAGGCATATTGCATCATATTTTTTGTTGGTTGCAATCAAGTCTACAACTCTTCTTTCTTTAAGTGCAACCACTTGGCCCAGCACAAAAAGCTATAGTTTGGACACTAGAAAAACAGCTAATCAGCTTGACCATTTAAAGGCAAAGACTCATAAAGAGTACAGTCAGCTCCACAATGCCAACTTCACAGCAACAATCATCCAACTATTTTCACCCCCCTCTGCCAACTTAGCAGGAAGCAAGAATTTTAACATGACACAATGCAAACTTTGACTTTGTGTCACTCAATAGCAATATGAAGATTTCAATATTTGCACACATATGATTCTTGTAGGAATAGTTTACAGAACATAGTGGAACGCATGCTAGACTACTGCTGTAAAATAACTTCAAAGGGCTATACAGGGAATAAATAAACACATATGCATTCATGCGGTCAAGAGTACACTTGAAATTGAAAGGTCAACTATTTTATGATAATATCTTTCAGCTGTCAGTCAAAGATGTATCACTGGTTTGTCAGAGATGAATCTATTTTCAGTTAGTAATAAAAGGCAGCCCCAGTGCACGAAGCTCCCGCCTATGCAGGGTCCGGGGAAGGAGAGGACCACAAGGGCCTATAGTAGGCAGCCTTATCTTGCATTTTGCAAGAGACTGATTCTACGCCTTGCATTTTCAGTTAGTAATATGAGGTCTAAAATATGGAGTAAAGCTGAATATTAGTTGAAAGGTTGATAAGAAAGGCTCATGATCTGTGCTGAATGGACATTCTGGATGCATCATACGAGAGTGAGCTCACTCCGGTGAACTAAGGATACCCTATTCTAAGCAGGACGATGATGAGACGTGTACAGAGAGCTACGTAGAACTGAGACCAAAACAGGAGGGATTTGGAGTTCCATGAGGATTCCCAAAGTAAGAAACATTTGGTAATGACGAATGTACACCAAACTTAAGGATTTTGAAAGAAACTTATGCCTAAGATGAAGCTCTCCCAGGAAAGTGGTCCATAAGGTCTATGGAGAACATGACTGTGTGAAAAAAAGCAACCGTAAGAAAAAATGGTAAGGTAGGTGGATATGTTGAAAAGGCTGCCATGACATACAGTTAAAGCACAAGCCAGGCAGAAATTACACGCATCAGAATCCGAGGCGAATTATAATGACCAAGAAGCTGAAATCACCTCCAACCACAAGATGCAGAACTCTAGCTTCCAACCAACGTTCACAGTCGTCTAAGAATGCAGTTCAACCAAGCACAAAGGGCAGCATGTTGTCAATGTAAAACATCACCATCCAAGGTTGGTTATGTTAACAAAGTTCGTAAAACTTTTCTTGATCTACATAAAATAGTTTTCTATTGAACTATCGAGAAATCAAGCCTAGAACATTTTCAGAATGAGAAGGATTTGGAGGAAATTTTTCCCAGTTATACCTTCATCGAGATGGCATCACGTTCGTCACGCTTTCTCTCCCGAAAATCATCTTCTCTTCTACGTTTTGCATCGTCTTGTGAAACTAACATATTCTCTTCGGAACGTCTTCGTTCTTTTTCCTCGTGTCTGGGAGACAGTCTCTGAATGTGCCTAGTACCATCAATCCTTCTATCAGGCTCTTCATCTCTGCGGCCAACATTAACTGACTGGGGAACAACATTGGGTGGCAGAGGTGGTGGGGGAGGCAAACTTTGCCCATGAAAACGATCATCAAGAAGTGGTTTCTCCAAGGATGTTTCACTATGATGAGGTTTATCTTTGTTTCTTTCATCTTTTGTTTTGTCGCTTACCCTCTCAAAATTCCGTTCATTACCTCTATCTTGCGTTCTTTCAACTGAATGTTCCCTTCCATACCTTTCTATTGACCTGTCTCTTGACTTTTCAGCAAGGATGTCTTCACCGCGGGACTTATCAAGACGGTCTACTCTTTCCTTATGGTCTCTGTCATGCCTTTCAATGCCCTTGTCTTTTGATCTATCTGAAAGCTTATCTGTGGGCCTACTAAGATTTTGCTCACTATTGCCTGATTTGTCAAGGTCTGCTGGATGAGATTTGTCCATTGGTCGTGGCTCCACAACTCTTTCTCTATCAGATAACCGAACTTCTAGGCCTTCACCATCTTTTACTTCAATGTCACCCTTTCTACGTTTGTTCAGTCTGTCCTGTTCTTCAGCTGGGCTTGTTCTCTTTTGTTGCTTATCTACACAGCTCAAAAAAAAAGGAAAGAACTGCCATCATGAGGAGAATAAAGAGTCCTAGAAAAGAGGGCTTGGTACCAAAGAAATTTCAGCATCATCTGTAATACCATATATTATGCACCAGAGACGCACAATTTAGTAGGTTTAAAAAATCCTCTCTCCATCTTTGTTACAATACTACACATCATTAGGAGCCCTCCCAGATGCTACTGAAACTTTACCTGAAGCTGACAGTGAGCCACCATTAGTAGTAGCCACAGAAGTACTGACTGCTCCACCTTGTCTAGCTTCTGTAGGATGAGATGAGTGATATCTATCGCCATTAGAAGGGACTGGAGCAGTTACTCGCCCAATAGATTTTCCACTTCTAGATTCATCTTTAACCACATCCTGCTTCTGCTGTTTAGTAAGAGATCCAGCCTGTGTCGAGCGTTTCATCTGAGACTTAGCCTACATGAATCATAAGAAGGGTTGAGCTGGACTAGATAAAAAGCTTGCAATTTGAAAATGCATAACAGACACAAAAATTACATGCTAGATCAAAATGACAAATGACAGCATGTCAGCCACTTCCAAATTATTGCCTATCCATCATACATATCAAGTCCACCCAGGCAATAACAGATTGAGAACTGACCCTATCCCAAAGAAAAGATAAAGTCGTCAACGCAAGAATTTAGAAGAGAGCAACAGACCACAAAGTTAGAGCTAGTTATCATTAAAAAGCCAACTTTTTCACTCGTAAAGAATCAGAAAGAAGCAACTATCTGAGCTAAGGCCTTTTACTGCAACAGCGTGAAACATTTTAAGAAAGAAACAAAGCCAAAAGAGTAATGTGCATAGAAAACTCTCAAATTTCATCAATTATGTCAAGCAAACACCGTAAAGATGTAGATTTGTTGTTGGCCTAAGCAATCACATTTTAAAAAGTCTCCTTCCAGAATCAGGTTGCCACCACTGTATTCAAAGATCTCTACATTAGACCCCCGAAACTGCCTCATTCAAGTAATATTTCCCAATCAAAATATGAAAAGGTCCATTCTATATTGCAACTAGGCTCTAAATAACCCCCAACAATGGATGGAGATAACTACAAAGAGCACCATCAAGACCCAGGTTAAGGTCTTCAGAGGGAGGGATCCATGTACAATATTCTGGGGCAAGCCACTTTTTAAAATAAATATGAACCTAGTCACGATATTGCTCATCAGGGGAATAAGAACAGAACTCTTTCTTGATGCTCTCCATGAACATATTAGGCTTTAGCCTTCTTCAAATTACCAATATATTGGTTGTTCTTCTCCCTTAAATTTCTACAGTTTCTGCCCTTCCAAAATAACCAAATCAATAATATAGGGATTACATCCCAATGAGCTCCCTTTCAAATAACAAATAATATAAATTGGACCAGTGGAATCTACCAAAACTTAAACCTTTGAGCGCCAACTACCTCTATTTTGGCTTCTGAGAAATGGCATAAAAGACACTTCTCCTGGAGCATATGCCTAAAAGATATGCTATGCAGTTACTACCTATTACCAGGTTATGTTCAGCAGCCTATGAAAAGAATAAGTCCTGTATATCAAGTAGCTTAATTATCACAGCATTGATGATTTTTCTTTAGTCAGAAGTTAACTACCAATCCATGAAGATTCCTAGCCATTCAATGGTATGGACAGCAGAAAAAAAAACATACCCCAGGATCTACAGCAACTTTTGGTGTAACTTTGACTGCATTGTCATCCATGACACCTTTTGTGAGTTCAACTGCTCCCTTTTGTGCTCCAGTTGGTCTTGAAGATCCGGGTTGCAAAGTAGCTGGAGTGACTGCTTGAATATCTGCACCATTTGCTACAGAGCGACCCTTTAGTTTCGGCTGTCCTGAATCAGGGTTCAAAAGAGTGATGCTCTCAGATCGTTCAGGCCTACCGTCAACAGTTTTTGATCGCGATATCTGATCCTTGATAGAATTCAAAGAATCTGGAAATGGAGCTCCTGCAGCATTGTTCTTTGCTCCTGTAGTCTCATTTTGAGAAATGTTGATGGTACCATTTGGAACAGCTAAATTTGAACCACCTAATGATTTTGCAGGTGATGCTGCTGGCTTGTTTAGTTCAAGATGTCCCATCCCAAATTCTTCTTCAGAAACCCATGAACTCTGCAATTTTCAAGGGAAATTAGTTAACGCCACTATTATATACTAAGTTGTAATACTTGCTACTGAAAAGGGATCTCATTGGAACAGAAAGGATGAAGGCAGAGAATGAAAGTTAATGAAAAAAGTACCATCAACATTGCTCTAATAAAAATGACAGATATGGCATTCCATACTTTGTTGAATCAGATCCAAACTCACCTTGCGTGCAGCCAAAGCCGCAGCAACACCTGTAGCCAAAACTTTCAAATCTTCTCTTTCATCCCCTTTAATCTTAGCTACCTGCATAAGAGAGGTCTCATGTTTTACAAAAATGACTACAGACCGATAATAAATCAGCAATCCGAGAAACATAAATAACAAGTTAAAATGCATTTTACTTTACCCGTTTTTCAAGATTGATCCCACTCTTTCTGGTAACAGGGAAAACACTGGAAATTTTTGTCAACATTATAAGAGCATTTCTGATTTCCAAGTATTCAGTTGATTCCAGGCACTGAATGAGTAATCTTGTAATTCTTCCACTCCATTTCCAGTGTACCTATCAGGAAATACAAAAAAAATTGGCATATAACACTTAGTTCTAGTTTTATATAAACTATTATCATTGTTACTAGAGTTATAAATGTAAAAAAGTTAATTAAAAAACAATACATATCTGGACTGGCAAGAAATGAGAAAACCTGGCAAATGTCAGCGATTAGAAATTTTATAGTTATGGATAAAAGCAAGGGTCAGTAGTGTTAAGGAAGAAGTGTCCTTTAGATTTTTCATACTCACAGGCAGTAGGGCTAAGGTAATAAGAATCTAGAAGCAAATTGCTTACACTACCATCACTAGAGCATAAGAGAAGTTAAGCACGTCTAAAAACATAAGAAAAAGTCCATGCACATACTTAAGTTGAAACAGAAAGAATCTCTTCATATAGATTTAATAAATACCCCTTTTTCCTTTTATATTTGATAGTAAACTAGTGCCAGACTTCTTCATCAGCAATTTATTTTTAATAGTAAACTAGTATCAGATTACTCCTCAGTAACTGTGAATCAAAGGGTCAAAGAGAGGATAGAGAATACCTATTTTCTATCAAATCTTAGAGATATACAAGATAATACTGAATATATGGAAAACAGTGGATTAACAGTTAAAAATGAAATAGGAAATCATGGACAAATGATCTTCCCAGACCTAAAGTTGGTAATTAGGTCTTCCCGAATTGGATGGCACATGTAAAGAATAGAGTACAATATAAGAACCAAGAAACATAAGACCTAAGTAAAAACATCTTTCTATACGTAGTTTCATGGAAAACAGAGAGAAATTTAGACATTGGAGCGGGTAAAATGTCTAGCACAGTAAAATGTTCATACACATTACATTATGGTGCTGGTAGGTTATATCGTGTCCATATGTAGTAATCACACCTAAACTAACAGCAGATCCCAGATGGTTAGTGATCCAAATTGTTCATCTTATGGCCTACACTCTAAATGGGTGTTACTTCAAAAGTATTCTCCATTGCCTGATCCTAACTGTCCTATTGTTAATTAAGATGTCCTGAGAACCTTCTGAACCACCAAATTTCTCAATCCACAATGATGGATGAAGACTTTTGGTCATGGCCTGTCTAAATTGTGGTCCAGGAAATGAGCAGTTATGAGCAATAATATCTGACCCTGCGTGTACTTTCCTGAATCCACCAAAATCAAGATGAAGGGCAGCCCCGGTGCACGAAGCTCCCACCTATGCGGTGTCCGGGGAAGGGTGGACCACAAGGGCCTATACTAGGCAGCCTTACCTTGCATTTTGCAAGAGGCTGATTCCACGCCTTGAACCCGTGACCTCAAGGTCACATGACGACAACTTTTACTGTTGCGCCAAGGCTCCCCTTCATCCACCAAAATCAAGATGAAGATTTTTAAACCTTTGTTTTTATTGACACAAGCAGCCACTAGGTAAAAGGTTATATACATACATGTTGCATGTGTACGCATACACACCCATGCTCATGCCCATGCCCATACACAATAGATATATACAGATACCTAAAGTAGCATAGGCTGGGTTTTCCATCAAAGTACTAGGTACCAAAAAACGACATTTAGAACCAATGGGAAGCATTCCTAGGACTTTTCAAAAGAAAGGACCCTTAATTGAACTGGTCGAGGAAGAAAGCACATCCACACAGACCCACAAGTTAAAGACACAACAAATTGTTAATATTTGTCAGCAGTTGCAATAGAAGGGGAGCCTTGGCGCAACAGTAAAAGTTGTCGTCATATGACCTTGAGGTCACGGGTTCAACTTTTGGAATCAGCCTCTTGCAAAATGCAAGGTAAGGCTGTCTACTATAGGCCCTTGTGGTCCGCCCCTTCCCTGGACCCCGCATAGGCAGGAGCTTCGTGCACTGGGGCTGCCCTTTTTAGTTGCAATAACTAAAACTACCTATCAGCTGCAAGATAAGTAGGAATATTCCAATTTTACTACAATGGGATTTAATCTAGTTTCTATGTGGGCACAAATTACACCTCATCAACCAATATAGGCCACCAATCTAAATATCAGCAGTAGCACCTATTATACTTCATCTTTCAAATGGAACTGAAAATCATCGATATTTAGTATGAGAAGCCAACAAACTAGATTACAAACACAGGCATAAATTCCATCAGTTCAACCAAATTGAAGTAATAGCTAACTTAACGGGTAAGAATTCTACTCAGGAAAAGTAAAAAAGGGCAGGCAATCATCAGTTCAACCCATATCTTTAGCGCTTCTGGCACCCAAGATTACTTACTCTAATAAACTGACTAAATGTGACCCTTTGACTGTTGGGATATCTGTAGTAAACAGCAAAACCAGGCATGTTGCCACATTCTCGTTCATATATCAACTCATCACTCTGAAAAAGGAATGAATTGAAAATCTCATCACAAGTTATTTAAAATAGATGTTCAAAGGTACAATCATATAATTTTAGGGATGCATGATGGTAAAAAGTATTTTATCCGATGCAAACAATTTTTAAATATACATAAGCAGATAAAATATCAGTACTCAGCTAATACCTTCCAATGGTAAGCCATCTTTAGTGTCTCATATAGAAACCTTCCAAGCCTACCAGCTTCAAATTCAGTACAACAGCAGATCATGGGCTGTAAGGTTTTACATATGAGAACATCAATGTGATTGACAGTGTTAAAAAATGGTGTGCCGAGCGAATGTAGTGTATGCACAAACATAGCACAGTAAACAGCATCTGGCATGCTGAATATACAGCGTGGGAAAATGCAGCGCTGAAGAAACTCCATGTTAATCTTTAGAGTATCCAGACATGAACTCAACCACTTGTCCTTTTCACATGCAAGTCGTTTACGCACAGATGCAACATTTTCTTCATGCTTCTGGAGTTCACTGGTCAAACGATCAAGCAATTCCTGAATTCTTTCCTTGTCTTTCTTTCTTTTAGTGATTGCTGAACTTGAGTTATCAGAAAGCTCTTCCAGGGCTTTTAGAGCAGCATGCTGCTTGGCAATCTCTGACTCATATCGATTTCTAGGAACATAAAGATCATAGAGTGTAAGACCCCAAAAGGTAGCGTAGAGATCGGGAGAAAGACTATTCCAAGCCTTTGAAGGCAATATTGATCTGACTGTATCAAGAAGATCTGACCACCTGCTTAGACAAACATAAGTATTCAGGGGAAAAGGCATGTAAATAATTTATTAAGAGATCAAGACATAAGCATATAAAAGTATTTAAGTCCAGATGTAGATAAACTAGATACAACAGAGGCCTGTGCATGCCAATAAGTAGTGGTTACTAGTGCAGGCAAAAGTAGATTAGCATGCATTGAAGTCCCTCACAGAGAACGGGTAGACAGATGCAAGTGAAGGAAATTATTGGAATAGAGTTGGGGAAAGTGCATTACATGATCGGCTTCCGAGGTGGGCCAAGATCTAGAACCACAGAATTAGTTAAGGTTGTGGGTTCAAATCCATTATCTGAATTTGATATATTTGCGTCTTCAACAACATCAGATGGCCAAAAGACTTCAGAACCATTCGAGCATTTAAAGAGCCTCATGACAGGCCGATATATGAGAAACGCCACCTGGATAAGAAACAAAAATTGTCCATATAATAAATATTATGCGTAGAACATAATAAGATCAACAATTACTTATTAAGTAGTCATCTACATGTGCTCTTATACTAAATAGAACAAATAGATGAATGCAAAACACAGGAAGAATCTATACTATTATATAAAGCATAAAAGCAGGCAAATCTTCAACCTGGTTGAAAAGAAAAAAATTGTTTGTTTTTTATTTCACTATAACACTCTCTATCTTAAAATATTTGAAATAATGCCCTTCTCAATGGGTCTCTGTCCATTGCAAGAAACAAACAAACATTGCCCTCTTATACTAAATAGAACAAATAGATGAATGCAAAACACAGGAAGAATCTATACTATTATATAAAGCATAAAAGCAGGCAGATCTTCAACCTGGTTGAAAAGAAAAAAATTGTTTGTTTTTTATTTCACTATAACACCCTCTATCTTAAAATATTTGAAATCATGTCCTTCTCAATGGGTCTCTGTCCATTGCAAGAAACAAATAAACATTGCCCTTTGCTTCCAACTAACATGGATTTTGTCCAAATTGTTGGGTTTCCATTTCTCTAATTTTCACATCTATTTTCGAAATAAAAGCATCATATGCTAGGATCATCTGATGATTGAGATTTTGAAGCATTCCCAATCTAAGTCATGTCTGACATCTTCTACATTTTGGATCCTCATGAAGTAGGCCTACTTGCCGTTATAGCAGCAGCTGCAAGGATTAACCGATAATTAACTTTAAAAGCAAGCCCATTTAGGTCAAATTTTGAATGGTTTAGATATACAGGAATGTATTCTCAATTGCTGTTTTCCAATGATTAAAACCAAATTACTTTTTGACTCACCATATCGCCTCTCATAAAACCCAATTGCTGTTTTGCAATGATTAAAATTGTGGTTCTGTAATAACCCACACTATTTAAAAGTGCAATTATGAATTATGTTGATGATCCACACTATTATGTTCTGGCCATCTCCTATGATAGGCCATGCCCCAAAATTCTTATCCACATTACATCCTAGCAAGTATTATTAGAAAGTATAATGGGAATTTTCAGACATCTTCACAAGACATTAGTACCATTCAAACTAGGCTCATCAAATAGGGCAATAATGAAGATGCATATTTATGATATAATTGTCCTTTCAAATAATCTTCCTAATTAGGACTCGAGATTTTTGGCCCAGTGGACTTGTATCTTTCTTTAGAAGCCAAATCAAGATTGGAGATCTTTGACCCACTAGACTTACATCTTTCTTTTGAACCCTTTTGATTGAAAGAATATTTTATAGATTTTCTAAAGAGTCCAACTACTAAGAAAGAAAGAACTGAACCTTTTGGCCCTACATGAATACTTTTTGTGGATCCGACCATCAGCTGCCCAAACCACATGGCTTTGATCCCCCAAAAGGGATATTTCAATGGCATGTTATGATTCACCAGAAATAATGGTTCACTTTTTTTTTTGCCACAATCTAAACGGGCTTATTACATGAAGGGTCTAGGAATATCCAGTCAAGATAAAATCAGTGTCTATGGATTGGGCTCGTTATTATCTGCCAAATCAACGGACTGGACCATGCCTATTGAGGCACATGTGGGTGCCAAAAATAATGTACTTCCTTTTTTTAAAGAAAGCTTTGTTCCTTCCTAAAGTTTATATTTACAGATTTTGGTTATAATTAAGTTTGACCATTTACAACAGTGAACATAAAGCGAATTAAAATATGCTTAAATTTATTAGGAATTATGATCGCAATTGCCAATTAGAATGTAACTTTGGTGCAACACACCATGAATAGCTAGATGACGTGAAAAATGCAAACATGAAGCCAACTCACATTGATAATTTCACATATCCAAACTTTACATTCTCTCTTTTTGTCAAATTTTTTCTTTTTCTATCTGAAAATTGGTATTGGGGAGACTCAAACCCATAACCTTGTATTGGTAAAGAGTACAACGAGCCAGTGACCTATGTGCTTATTGATCACCAACAATGTCTAATGCAGTTGGTTGCATACAACTAGTCATCTCACCTCAAATATGCTTGGTCTTTGGTTCAGGTCACAACTTTTCTCTTTGGAGGCATTACATTTAGGAGAGCGTACAAGTGATTTGCTTTGTAAAATTTTGTTTCTTCCAAAAAAAAATTATTTATTAGTCACTATATTAAGTGATCATTTTAGGTAAGCCATGTCTTTAATTTTCAAAATTAAAATATAAATATAAATAAACAAAATGAAAGCCAACCAAAAGGAAAAAAATTAATCAGTCTTTTACATGTCTTGTCATTTTTATATGTGCTTAGCCTCCACCATGTATATTTTCATTAGATAGAAACAAGTCTATTGGACTATCTCCTTAGACACAAAAACAAAAATAAAAGAGCATAAGTAGAAGTTAACTAAATTGTTTAAGGATAAAGTACAAATCAATGAGTGTCACATGACACCTTTTCTTGGGACTCACTTGGTAGTCATAGTCAGAGTAATATCTGGGACTACTCTAATGTTGCATTGGTGAACCATATAGAAAGTCATTTCATTTAATTCTTTAGGCACTCTTATTAGCCATGTTGCTTAGTTTCATTCACAAAATCATAACAATAAAGAAACATTCTCTTTTACTGTTTTGTTCCCCCTTATCTACAGCCTCTAATGTGCAGAATTTTCTCCTATAATTATTAAATGCATTTTTTACTGAAAAACAAAAGAGAGAGAAACTGGTAGAAGAGTGTGAACTTGTTTCTACTTCACACAAACACCTGATACTTCTAATCATTTTGTTCATCTAGAAATGAAATGAAAACACCACTTAACCAGTGCAAGACATAGATATCAGCTTTAAGCGTGCACTCATGATTTAATTTAAAAAATAAATAGTTAAAAATAAACTTTTACTAATAGAACTGCATGTCTCATGGCGCTTGGTGAATGCACTAGTCAACAATAGAGCGTAAACAAATAGCTTTTGCTCAATTCTACAACCCAATTAATAAAATCTGGTGGTGAAAGATCACATATAACATTAACAGACGTGGAATAAAGAAAGTTAAAGTCAAACCTCCGGATCAAGGTGATATTCGTGAATGAGATCATCCAGCTGGGGAATCAGCTGTGCATAAGCTGTAGCAGGACTTACAGCACTGTAAAGGAATTCTACATACTGAAGAAGTGTGCCATGGCATCTATCAAACTGCTCACTAACCATCTTAATGTATGGTGCGTCTGCATTTGTGATAACCCTGAAGTACAAACAAATATTATATTCTACTTCCATTAATACCCTACAGGAGATGAAGCCACTCCGGTAGAAAAAGAAGACAAATAGGGTTTTTCGGCATCTCACATGGACCGATGTTGGGCTATGAGCAATAAAAGAGGTATTGCCAATTTAGGCTCTTCTTTCGGAAGCAATGAGTCTCTTAGCCTATTCGTGGACTTGACCAATGCCTGCCATGATGAATTTAGCATATCAAATCAGATGGTTCACAATGACAAATTATTAGCTTAAGAAGATGCAATGCCCAGGTTCTTGAACATAAACTATATAGTCCTGGAGACTAAGAATGGTAGGGAGTACAAAATCATTTCAAGTGCAAAGAAATATCACTTTTGCATTTGATCTTCAGTAAATACTAATTCTTCAGCACAAGAGGATGTTAATTTTGGTTAAGCTGAAGGTAAGATACAGAGCTTCTTGCCACTATATTTTTAGAGAAATTAACTGTCTTCTTTCCCTGTTATGAGGAAAAGATCTTGTTGTCCCTTACAAAGACCTTGGGAGGTTATATAGGTAGGACTGCACCTAGAAATTTACTGCAGGTATGATTTCAAAAAGATTCTTGTCCTTTCTCCAAGAAACCTTGCTCAGATAATCACTAATCAACAGAAGTTATGACGGAAAAAAGGATAAAGCTGCAGTGTTTGTGTCTGTGAATGCATTTGAATCATAAGTAATTTCCAATGATCTATCACTTAAACTAACAGAAGACTGTGATAATAGTTTAACATGGGAACTAGTGAAGTTTAACAGAAACTAACAAGCCAATATCAATGTTCAAGACTACTTCTCGTGTTAAAAAGAAAAAACTGGGGACTACCTTATTGTTTCTAGTTATTCCAAATGAAGTAGCCTGATACCGCAGTGTCTCACTTCCTGCCATCGAATCAAGTTGTTCCTCTGTCATGTTCTCAGTGTACTGGACATTTGCCATTTGCTGGATAAGCTCCTGTTTTCACTCTCATTACTCAGATCCTGTATTGTTTTTAATGCATAATCCGTATTTATAAATTGCATACCCTCCAATGCTCTTGCTATACCTGCAGAAGAACAAGCTCAATTCCCTTGCCTTTTTTCAACTGATTCACAAGATACTGGAAAAGACCCCTCAATTCCATTGAAGGATATTTCTTGCACCTGAAAACAAGGGTAAAGGCTCCACATTATATGAAAACCCAAATAAGAGAAGTATGTAGGTATGACTTTGGTTCCATGCAATATTCAAATTCCCACTATTAATCTCCGGCAGAACTTTCAATTGTTTACTTCTACAGTCAAGTCAAAGAAAAGGAATGGGACCAGATTGGAAATCTAATACAGCTACAACATACATGCTATATACCAGAAAAAGAAACAAACCACTAACAGAATTGACAGGCCAGCAATAGAGCTCGTAAAAGGGCAGCCCCAGTGCATGAAGCTCCCCCCTATGTGGGGTCCGGGGAAGGGGCAGACCCCAAGCGCCTATAATAGGCAGCCTTACCTTGCATTTTGCAAGAGGCTGATTCCACGCCTTGCACCCATGACCTCAAGGTCATATGACGACAACTTTTACCATTGCGCCAAGGCTCCCCTTCTAACAATAAAGCTCATGAAGAAGATTAATCCCTACGCATGACAGGTCCTGATTAGTTTTCTAGCAGGTAGTTAGACTGTTACAGAGGTAATTGTAATAAAAGTAAGAAAGAGGAGAAGGAGAAGGAGAAGGAGAAGGGAGGACGAGGACGAGGACTAGGAGTTGGAGAGTGACTGGAGGCAGCAGCTCCCTCGAATGGCTGCTTAATTTTTCTATTTCCTTAAGCTTTCCCTGTGTAAGCTGTAACAGTGTAATATTTTTAGAGAATGAATCTGCCATTTGTGCTCCAAATCAACTTGTTTTGTTAAATTCATCTTCTACCTCAAAGTATTGCATCAATTTGGTAACAGAGCCTCACCTCCAATGCATGGTCAGCACACAAATGGAAGGAAGATTGGAAGCGTTGGACAAAAATTTGAGCATCTATCAGCCGATGAAGGACTACTTACTTGAGATGCGGGAAACGAAGAAGATTAGAAAGGCTGAAGGGGTAAAGCAGAAACCAAGCTCGGACCCTTCTAAGCAAATGCAATTGGGAAGGATCTCCAGCACAGGCCCTTCTAGCAGCTTGAACAGAGACCATCCAACCCAGTGTAGGGATGCTCAAAGGGTGGAATCCAAAGGCCAAAAACTGGATCTACCCATTTTCGGTGGGGAAGATCCCTATGGGTGGATGTTCAAAACAAAGGATGAAAAAATCATTACCGCAATAGTGTGTCTGGAGGGAAGTGCCTTGGTGTGATATCAATGGGTCAAAACATAGGCACCAATTGAGAACTAGCCAGATTTCAAAATGGCAATCGTCCAGCGTTTCAAGCCATCTCGGCAAGGAAATTCTTACGAATCGTTGATGGATCTCAACCAACAAGGATTTGAGACAAAATACAAAGAGAAATTCGAGATGATCACCGCACCCATGGTCAGAGCTTCCACCAAGCTGCTGATTGGAGCATTCATTCACGAGTTACAGGAAGAGATCCGGGCGAAATGCAATTAAATTGCTTGGCGACCCTAACGGCAAGGATGGAGCAAATGCACCGAATTGAGGAACGCAACTGGGTCTTAAACTGAGCCCGAGAGAATAATTTACGACATATGGGAAGTAGGCCGGGCTGCCCTCATGGCCCAATGGATCTCACCTATTCACAGGTGTCCACCAATGATGCACCCAGAAGCCCAACAATTAATAGCCCACTGAAACCTCGAAAACCCTATCGTGAGCAAGGACGAGTACTGCCAACTAACCGGCCAAACAGGGAAACGAAATCTGATTTTCAAGAGACCGAAAAGAGAGATTCCTAAGTTAGAAGGTTGACGAAGGATGAGATACAATATAACGGGCAAAAGGGAATGTGCATTACATGTGATGAGAAGTTCCATCCGGGTCATCGGTGCCGGAATCAAACCATGCAAGTTTCATTGTGTCCACTGAGGAAGATGAGAGGACAAAAGCTTACTCAGATGAAAAACAGACGATAAAGGGCAGCCCCAGTGCACGAAGCTCCTGCCTATGCGGGGTGCAAGGAATGGGTGGACCACAAGGGCCCATAGTAGGTGGCCTTACCTTGCATTTTTTGCAAGAGGTTGTTTCCACGCTTTGAACCCGTGACCTCAAGGTCACATGACGACAACTTTTACTGTTGCGCCAAGGCTCCCCTTCTAGATGAAAAATAAACGATCAACCTGACAATTGCAAGTAACCAGATCGAACACTCTCTTAGTCCCCTACTAGGTATAAACCCTACCAAAGCTGTGAAACTGAAGGGATTATTGGGTACTCATGAGGTGTTAATCTTGATTGATTCTGGGGAGACCAATAATTTCATTTCCAACAATTTAATCGAAGAACTACATTTGACAATCACCCCCACTGGATCCTTCAATGTTCCAGTAGGGGACGGCCATGCGATCCACAGCCAAGGGGTTTGTAAGAACATCATTTTAGATTTCCAAAGAAACACCGTCATACAAAACTTTTTCCCCTTCAATCTAGCCAAATCAAAGTTCATTAGCAAGACACCCATAAGACAGCATTCCTAACGCATGAAGGCCACTACAAATTCAAAGTAATGCCATTCAGGTTAAACAATTCTCCTACTTTTCAAGCACTTACGAACTCTAAATTCCACACTCATCCAAACAAATTTATTTTTGTATTCTTTGATGATATATAAGTATACTCATCGAATCTAACTAATCATGTGAAGCACTTGGAAATCACTCATCATATTTTGGCTGACAATAAGTTTGTGTTAAACCAAAAGAAATGTTCTTTTGGGCAGCCCCAACTCGCCTACTTAGGCCATGTTATATCTTCTCAAGGAATAGCTATAGATCCCTCTAAATTTGAGCATATGTTATTATGGCCCATTCTTCGAAATATCAAGGACTTGCAAGGCTTCATAGGATTAACGAGCCATTACCACAGGTTTGTGAAGGAATACGGTATAATTGCTAATCCTCTCACTTAATTACTAAAAATGGATTGTTTTCAATGGAATGATCAAACCATGGAAGCTTTTGAGGCTCCAAAAACAGTCATAACTAGAGTTACTGTTCTAGCCATGCCAGATTTTACAAAAACGTTTGCTATTGAAATTGATGCATCTAGCACAGGTATTAGTGCGGTTCTGATGCAGGAAGGCCAACCCATAGCATTACCTGGTCAAGGGCTTTCAGCACAGGCACAACTCAAGTTCGTATGCAAAAGGGAACTCATGGAAATTGTATTTTCCATACATAAATGGAGGCACTAATTAATGGGGGCCCATTTTATCATTCAGATGGATCAAAAGAAACTAAAATTCCTGATAGAGTAGCAGTTATAGGAGGAAAACCATCAGAAATGGGTGATGAAATTGATTGGCTATGATTTTAAAATACAATATAAACCCAGTCATGATAACCAAGTGGCTAATGCAATGTCCAGAACACCTCAGTCCTTGCAGTTCCTCGGTCTATCTATTAACAAGTTCATGGGATGGGATAAATTAGAACAAGAAGTGCAGCAAGATCCAACACTGCGCATCCTTATGCATTACTCGATGATTGATTCCAGCAGCTATCCCAAATACCAGCTGAAGCATGGTTGCCTCACTTACAATGGTCAACTAGTTCTGCCTAGGAATTCTAAGCTGATTCCCCAACTCCTACATGGGTTTCACTCCAAGTGGGGGTCACTTGGGTTTTGCCAGAACTTACAAGTGGATTTCTGCATAACTATTTTGGGAGGGGTTCCCTAAGGATGTCAAATCATTAATCTTGGCTTGTACTACCTACCAGCAAAACAAATATTCAGCTATGTCACCAGCAGGATTGTTGCAACCGCTGCCAATTCCCCAAAAAGTTTGGGAGGACATTTCCATGGATTTCATTGGGAGGCTCCCGAAGGCACATGGCTTTGATACTATTTTAGTGGCGGTTGATATGCTTACAACGTGCTCTCACTTCATTCTACTATATTACCCTTTCTCAACCAAGGCAGCAGTCATACTCTTCATCAAGGAGATTGTACGTCTCCTTGGGTTTCCTTGTTCAATTGTCTCCGATCGAGATAGGGTTTTCATCAGCAATTTTGGACCAAACTATTCAAGCAAGCTGAAACTATCTTAAAGATGAGTTTGATACATCATCCTCAAACAGATGGCTAGACGGAGGTGATAAACCGGTACCTAAAAATTTACCTACGACACTTCATTGTAAGCACACCCAAATCTTGGCCTAAATGGATAGCATGGACTGAATATTGGTTTAACATAACCTTCCAAAGAAGAGCAGGAGTGGCAAGTTTCATGACACTCTGTGAAAAAGATCCCACTGTTCTACTTTGTTTAACTGAAGAACCCTCCATTGTTGAAGACATTAATCTCCTTATTCGACACAGGAATTAAGTACTACAGGAGCTCAAGGACAATCTTTGCAAAGCACGGTCATGAATGAAAAAATATGCCGATTCAAAGAGACATGAACTGCAAATTACAACCTGGCAAACTAGTCTTGCTCAAGGTTCAACCATACCAATGGAAATCATTAGCCCAGAAACTCAACAAAAAGCTCAATCCCAGGTTTACGATCCCTATAAATTACTTGAACAGACTGGTCCTAGTGCGTACCATTTGCAATAGCCTCCCTCTACTAAAATTCACCATGTTTTCCATGTATCCCAACTCAGACTTGCAGCTCACACATCTGCTCCCAGTCAAGAAATCCCACCCTTTTGTACCGATGAACTGGAACTTCAGGTGCAACCAGAAGCAATATGACAATCTGCAGATTACCCAATGGGACTTGAAGTTTTGATTAAATAGCAAGGCTTGCCTGAATTTGAAAATACTTGAGAGGATGCAGCAGTTACCGGTTCTCAGAATTTCACCTTGAGAACAATGTAAAACTTTTATTTGGGGTGGGAAGTACCGACACAGCTACAGAGTACAACATATATACCAGAAAAAGAAACAAACCAATAAAAGAATTGATAGGTTAGCAACAGAGCATGTGAAGAAGATTAATCTCTACACATGGCAGGTCCTGATTAGTTTTCCAGCATGTAGTTAGTTACTGTTACAGAGGAAACTGTAATAAAAGCAAAAAAGAGGAGGGGAGGGGAAGAGAAATTAGAAAGTGACTGGAGGCAGCAGCTCCCTCAAAAGGCTGCATAATTTTTCTGTTTTCTTTCCTTGTTTTTCTTAAGCTTTCCTTGTGTAAGCTGTAGCAGTGTACTCTTTTTAGAGAATGAATCTGCCATTTGTGTTCCAAATCAACTTGTTTTGTTAGCATCAAAATCACATGAAAAAACAAAGAGCGGCAGATGATAGAAGTCTAAGCAACCCACGAGTTTTAAGGGAAAAGGTTACACAATAAAGTTGATTTATTGACATGATCAAGCCAGCATTAAGTATTCAATACCATGCATTGTCAACTAATATGAGAAGAATGCTACACAATAACAGGAAATTCTCGGAAAACACAATGGCGTTTCCAATCGCCCAAACATCAAATCTGGAAATTCTCAGAAGATGCAAAGAGGTTTTCAATCAGTTAACATCAAAACCCAAGTAAGCTAAAGCAAGTCAGTGATCAAACCATGGAGTTTTTTATCATGCCTATAGTTATCTAGTTCTCCAAAAGAATTGTCACATTTCCTGTAATTGCAAAAATAATTAGCCTTTAATGATACAAATGATGCAAGCTTAAAAGTTACAAATTCAGATGGCAAGCATTAACTCAGCCGGAGGTATTCAGACGCAAAAGTATAAGCAGGACCATTGATCATAAACCACTAAATCACTAAAGATAAAGATAATATGAACTTGACCGGAGGTAGACACTATCCACTAAGCATGATAATACAAAGAACCTCTACGAATACCAACTTAACCACCAGCACCATGGCTAAGACATTTGTCACTAAATGCAACAAAATAAGACAGCAACACTATAGTATATGACACTAGCATGTATGAGAATCAATAACGAACCAAAGATAGATAGGGTATATAATCCTTTGAAATTCATTAATATCAGTTATGTAAAAAGGTTCCATTTTAACAGAAAAGTAGTAAACAAATGTCAAATGCAAATATACGTACAGGTGACCCCAAAAGGAAGCAAGTGATTGAAGCCAATCTGACAGATTAAGACCATCATCCTTTAGTTTCTCACGCCCCCCTTGAGCCAGCCGTTCAATTACAACAAATTCCAATACATCATATTCCAGCTGCAAAAGGAAGCACGTGTGAGCATGAGTTTGACTCACAAGCATAAATTTTAGCAGTTATAAATAGAAGGTACTACAGTCAAGAATCATAGAGAGATCCATCATTATATGCTTTTTGTCATCTTGTAACACATATTTTTGTAATAGAAAGATATTCACGAGCATAGAGGATTCAAAACCATCCAGGGAAATAAGTAGCATGCCTAGTCCCTCCAGGCACAAGTCACACCCCTTGCACCTGGGTGTGCCTGTAACTACATAGTTAGGTAGCTAGATATATTTCCATGAGAATTTGATAAAAAATAAAAAAACCAGAAAGTTGTTGTATATTCTATCCAGACGCATGAACATAGACAAGTATGCAGGTATGGAGATCCAAGAATCTAGGACACTGGATTCTGTTTTGTATTGCTTGTCGGGACATTATGTGTAGAATACCAATACAGATCCAAAGAAAACAGAATTAAGATTATTTCTATTTGTTCTGCAAAAGCCCAGAATAGTATCCTGGCACTACTATACAAGATCTATTCTCATCATACTATCTAAGAAAAGAAAAAAAGGGCAGCCCTAGTGCACGAAACTTCCACGTATGCAGAGTCCGGGGAAGAGGCAGACCACAAGGGTCAATAGTACACACAAAGACAAATGAAGCGAAACATTAAAAGAGAAATGCAAACCTGTGTCAAATACTTAAAGGCATCTACAACAGGCGTAATCATATCCCTGTATGCCTCAATCTGCAACTCGAAGTTCCAAACAACCCATGTAAGACTTCTGGGAATTAATTTATATCTAGAAAAAAAAAAAAAAACAGGTTTTTATTAAATCAAACTAAGCACCGTTAAAGGCCACACCTGATGAACTATGGTACGGAGTACAGTCATTGGATTAGCATGAGCTAGCTTAGCTACCATTCGACCCAGCTGCTTCAAGTTTTCTTTTGCAAGACGTTTCAAGATCCTTCTAGTGTCCAACTGCAGAAACTCACAGATAAAAAACATAAGGGCCCTGCAATTATTAGGTCATTGTTATTGATGCAACATCAGAGCTAAATAAGGAAAAATGGAGCACCTTTGCAGTTTGCCTAGCTGCTAATACCATCGGAATGCGTTCGTCATCTTTCTCCCAATCACCATATAAGCGGTAGCGAGCCTTAAGCAAACAACAGTCACCCAGTCAGTTCTCATATGTTCCTAATGCAAAAAGTGAAAAACACTGATTTAATGCTAACCTCATAAGGAAGGAGGCTCAGTACTTCCCATATCTCCTGTCCAACCGCAGGATTTGCAGGTATCAACTGCAAAGAAGGAAGTAAACAGGTTCCTAGGGCTTCTTCAACTCTTACACGTGCTTCTTTCAGCTGTAGCCGAGTATCTCGGCTCCCACCATCACCCAATCCGGGGAAGCTAGCACCTCCAGCAGTATCTACTAGTGCCCGTGCAGAGAGGTAATACCCCCTCAACACTCTACAAACCTGCCCATATTCGGAGTTCAGGATTGACAGCGATGCATGAATTTAAAATAAAAAAAATAGAAAACACTGCTAAATAAATAAAAATAGGGAGCTAATTGGGTACCAAAAGGAATCCAACACACCTTCTGCAGTAGTACAGAATCACGGTGCAGATATGGCCCAGCAGAAGCAAGCATCTGGAAAAGTTCTTTGGGAAGGTTAATGTGCGAGCTCTGGACCAAAGATAAAGGCTTTGCTTCCATGGCATCAGGAGCAGATGCTACTGAGGAACCAAGTCCTTGAAGATGTGACTGGCAAAGAGCAGCATATGCAGAAGAGATTGACTTCTCAATGAGCCTACATGCATAAAAGGGCATTCATTTGCCTTTCCAGAAAACATGGCAAGTACCACAAGCAGTGATGAGCAACCTTAATGTCATTACAGGGCAAATTTTGTTTGGTAGAATTAGTCCGGAAAACATATTGATCCCAGCTTCTCAACAACTTCATAGACTTAAACCCTAGAAATACAATTCCGCTTAAAAACTCAATAGACTTTTTGAATAACTCCATAGTGAACTTGCTAAAGAGTACAGACTCATGTTTGAAACAAAATTAACATGTCAGATAAGTTTCGTCAACGTTCCAATAGTCGATTAGATGCAACTGACTCGTCAGTAAACCTGCCCCAGGATGGTGATATCTCATACAACAGCTCAAATAACTCAATATACAGAACCAAGCTTTGAATCCATTTGCAGATAGGCCCCCATCCGCTCAGAGGCTTGAGTTCCCATCACCGGATACAAGTCATGCTTAAAAAATTGAATATAACAGGTGATATTATTTTGAGTGACAGCAGATTTTGACAACTAGGCTATCAGAAGGGTTGAGAAAATACCTAAACAAACCCTGACAAATTTGAATATGTGCAACAGGATTGAGAGGGGATAGGCGATCGAATAGTATATTTCCGTGATACCTGAAAAAAGCAAATACTGGTATAAAGTGAAGATACGCATAAGTTAAACTCTGAAGCAGACGGTAAACAATTACAAAGACATCATAGGTATATTAAAAGATAATATTTACTGTCACCAGAACAGGTACTCCTGACTCACCAGTCATCCACAGCAAGAAAACCAGAGAGCAAACCCAAGCTCTGGTTATTTTCAAGCTCAGGAGAACGCTCTGCAACAGCATCATTTTCCATGTCCAAAGCAGCATAGAGATCTATTGTTACATCCCCTTGTTTCTCATCTTCCATCAGATCCTTCCCAGTAGCAGCAAGATTTATTTTTCCAATTTTGTTAGCCTGGAGAATAAGACGTCAGAGGTGCTCATGCAGAAGGGTAAAACCATCAACAGAATGGAAAGAACGGCAAAAGCTTTCACCAGACATTCCATACTAATTAAAGTAAAAAATTCAGGTCGTAGAGTGTTATATATTGTAGAGTTCTCATATGTTGGATGTTCATTTGAAAAGTATGAGCCCACAGGCTACATGTGGAACTCGCTCTTTTCAATGATAAGCACCAGATATCTTGTAGGTCATGTTATGAATGAGCCTTTCATCAAAAATTTGACCATCAGGACATTGATTATTGGCCTTCAGAAGGGCAGTCTGCAATGCAAAATGCTGCAGTGTGCATCAACAAGAAACTATCAGCATATCAAAGGCTCAGAATGATCCAATCATGGAGATCTTTTATACATAGCTCACTATACCAAACTCCAATACACAAAAGGTCTGGATCATGGAAACTCTGCTATGCTTGTATTAATTTCAGTTCATATAAATGAAAAAATATGCATTCACCCCACAGGAACTCTCTATTTTAACGTGTATTTAAATGAATGGAAACAAGGATGGAGAATAACGAACAGACTGGAAATCACCCTCCACCAACAAAGTAGAACAATCTCCAAAATCCCAGTTGAGAATGCAAGGCTTTTTGTATAGAACTTAAATTCAGTCAGTTATGATGAAACAAATGGACCAAATAGAACATGTTTCATAAACAAGACACAACAGACCTCATCAAGCCGCTTTGCTGAAAACCCGTCATAGTGCTCAAAAGCCTCTTCATCCTTGGGTAGGAGATGTGTATATCTGGAATGTCAAACAACGCAACAAACAAAAGCAAACGAAACACCTTACTGTTTAAATAAATCACCATGAGAAAGACATCAACTGAATGAGAGTAATAGCAAAATGACATGTTCACAAATGTGTTACCAAATTCTTCGAAACAAATCAAGAAACTTTGCCCACAAAAAGCAATTACCATAGACTCATCAAGTTGAAGGATAACGCTTTAACTTTGTAAAATAATAATAATAATAATTTTAAAAACTCAACATGAAAAGAAAATTAAATAGATAAACCCATCAAGTTGAAGAATAACACTTTTTTGTTAAGAAAAGATAATTAAATAGACCTTTCATTTACAGTTCTCATCTCTCCAGTTCAAAACTACATTTTGAATGAAAGAACTAACATTATAGCAGCAAAAACTTCTCCAAGAGATAGACTTGCATAGTCACTTCTCAAGGTTGCACTAGAAGAGCACTTGTCACTACAGCAATATAGTTTCCAAGAAGTCCTTCAGAGAATAATACCATATGGACAAATAAAAAGCACGTTACGCCTTTCCATCTCTTAAAAAAATACCACAGTATCCAAAACTAAGGTTATACGAGAGAAACACCCATGAAATATGAGAAAATAAGTGCATGACGATGTCTCCAGATTGTAATTAAGACCACCCTGAGCCAGCTGTGTTAATATGGCTTTACCTAGGCCAAGAATTCTAAGGACTGACCAATCATCTGAAACCTTGGATGATCTTAGCAACATCCTTTTGCCCTCAAACACTTCTGGCTCCACCTTCTCTTTCTAGAGCTGTGTTAATATGGCTTTACCTAGGCCGAGAATTCTAAGGACTGACCAATCATCTCAAACCTTGGCAGATCTGAGCAACATCCTTTTGCCCTCAAACACTTCTGGCTCTGCCTTCTCTTTCTAGAGCCTGGCTAACCAACCAACTGGAGGCTAACCAACCAACTGGATTTCTGACTCGACATGGTGTCACTATCTCTTTCATCTTGAACTAACAAATGTAAGAAATTAGCAAGTGTCAACAGGCTGCACGTCATGTATATGGAGCCAGAAAGTTAATACCCATTTCAGTGGGCCATTCCAATTTGGAGTTAATCAACCACTATCTATTTATACATTTTGCTTCTCTAAAGAGATTTGCTTCAGAGAAATACCATGGCAGCTTTTATTCAGAAGATACACAGCCATACACCATGAAGGAAGTTTATTGCCATCTTAACTAAAAAGAAAGTGGCCTTCTAATCAGCTCTGGCACTAACTGTTCTTAACTGTACCATAAACTTTCCTCCTGACTTAACCCAAAAACCCAAAGAGAGTGATTGGTTGTAGAGGGGAGATACAACCTAAATAGGAGAATGTCATCCAAGAACTTTTGAAAGTTTTGATTATGTATGTCTCTTAATTGGGTACGGCACTGTATGCACACAAGCTACAGTTACAAGTGAGTTTAACTTAAGCAAATAGTAACACATAAGTTTAAGTGAGAATTATATGCCTAAGAGCTAAACACAGGACTTCCACTTGCCTCTTCTGCCTGCTTTCCTGCTAAATTTCAACACGTATTCATTTACAAGGTATCTGTGCATATCTGATCCTTCCAACATTATATTTACTTTTCTTCCTCAGTCAATACCTCGACAAAGATTAGCTAACCCCTCAAAACAGAACTGATCCAAGTTGGGAGTTTATCTCCAAGCCATATTGCTGCAATAGTGACTATAAAAGCCACATAGCCTCACCTATTATCCATTTGTTGTTAATGGAAAAAGCACCAGTGGAACTGATCTGGCTTAATCTTATTCTGAATTTAAAAGTCTACTGAGTTTTTTTAAGATTTGTGGTAGCTCTTTTTGGCCCTCAAAGAGTATCAATTACTGATTCAACTAATTGACATTCAATACAACAAAGTATTTTCTGCTTCCCACAAAACAGAGGGTCCAATTTGTCAAGCAGCTAAAACCATGAAACCCAATAGCCATACAGATTGATTGTAGGATATGTAGAATCTTTTCCTTGATCCTATTTGTCTTCTGGTAAGTGCAAGAAGTATTTCATGAAAATTGCCACGAGGAGCTAATTGGGTTGTTTCTTTGGTCAGATCTGCTAACCACCAACTATATTACCTTTCAGGTCTAATATCAAACTGATAACAATTTAGAAAGTCACATTCGCCATATATGGATGATGAAACCACTAATACATTTGGTGACAAAATCTTTGGCACAGTCTAACTGGCCTTATAAAGCTAATCTAATTTCCTCATCCTCAAATGCTTCAATATCGTAATCAGATAAAGATCACCACCATACGGCTAACAAAGATTAGGACAGCAACATACTGTGTATGCCATGTCAGACGACAAAGACATCATGAAATAACATGTAAAACAACAGTCTGAGAACTCTGAAGGAGCTGACATAGGAAAGGGTAAATATTCATTTATTGGTCTTAGCATGTACAATATTCACATACTCAAATAAATTTCAGATACAAACATGGCCAAACAACAACCTGAGTAATTGTACAGAATCAACATATACTTGAATCGGGGTACTCATTACTTATAGGACCCGCATCATGTTGTGTCAGGGTATATTGGACCTATACAAGTACCAGTCAAGAGTAGGTAGCAGAATTCAGAACATTGATGCATTGGTATTCATGTATCATGTCTTCAGCTCAATGGGCTATTCAACTCATAGTCGTGGAATGAAACAGTGCAAAAAGCTATTAAAGAAAAAAGAATGCATTTTAAAGCATGCCAAAAGATTAGAAATAATGAAAACTATGAACAATATAAGAATGCAAAAAACGTTGCTAAGAGAATAGTAAGTGAGGCTAAACTTAAAGCATATGATGAGCTCTATAATAGACCAAGAACAAGAGACAATGAGAAAGATGTGTTTAAACTTGCAAAAGTAAGAGAATAGAAAGGTAAGGACTTAGAGCATGTTAAGTGCATTAGAAGCGATGATCAAAGGGTATTAGTCAAAGATGATGAGATCAAACAAAGGTGGAAACTATACTTTCAAAATTTGTTAAATGACAATGGCCCTGAGAATATAGGGATTGAAAATACTATAAATATAAATAACACTGGATATTATAGATATGAACGTAGGATTAGAATACTTGAAGTAAAAGAGGCATTGAGAAAGATGAAATCAGGAAAGGCCATGGGGCCCTGATGGTATACCAATAGAGGTTTAGAAGCATATGGGAGATATTGGGGTAGTTTGGTTGACCAAGTTGTTTAACAAGATTATAAAATCAAAGAAAATGCCTGATGAGTGGAGGAAAAGCTCTATTGTACCAATCTATAAGAATAAAGGAGACATTCAGAGCTGCACTAATTATCGAGGGATCAAAATTATGAGCCACACCATGAAACTTTTTGAAAGAGTGATTGAGAAGAGGTTATAACATGAAACAAGTGTATCGAAGAATTAGTTTGGTTTCATGCCTGGGAGGTCTACCATAGAAGCTATTTTCTTACTAAGACAATTAGTAGAGAAATATAGAGAGGAGAAAAGACCTGTACATGGTCTTTATTGACTAAAAGAAAGCTTATGATAGAGTCCCTAGAGAGTTAATATGGAGGGTGTTGGATGGTAAAGGGGTTTCTCAGGGTTATATAGACATAATTAAAGATATGTATGAGGGAGCAGTAACAAATGTTAGGACCACTAGTGGCGTGACTGGTGATTTTCCTGTCACTGTCGGATTGCACCAAGGATCCGCATTGAGTCCATACCTTTTCACATTAGTTATGGATGAGTTAACAAATTATTTGCATGAGGAGATTCCCTGGTGCATGCTATTTGCAGACGATATAGTCCTACTTGATGAGACAAGGGAGGGTGTAAACATAAAACTAGAGTTACAAAGAGAAGCATTAGAATCAGAAGGATTTAAAATTAGCCAAACTAAGACAGAATATATGGAATGTAATTTTAGCAAGGAGAGTAGGAATGGAACACCAGTCAAGATTGATAACCAAGAGGTCCCCATGAGAGACCACTTTCGATACTTAGGATCATTGATCTATAAGAGTGGAGAGATTGAGAGGGAGATTACCCAGAGAATCCAAGTAGGTTGGAGCAAATGGATATATGCATCGGGTGTTTTATGTGATCGGCGGGTGCCACTCAAACTAAAGGAAAAATTTTATAGGATGGCTATAAGGCCGGCCATGCTCTAAGGATCAGAGTGTTGGGCTGTTAAGGAACATCATACTCATAGGATGAGTGTCACAGAAATGAGGATGCTGAGATGGATGAGTGGTAAGACAAGAAAGGATAAAATTAGATATGAAAATATGAGAGGAAATTTAAGGATAGCACCAATACGTAACAAGATGAGGGAGATTAGACTTAGATGGTTTGGACATGTTCAAAGGAGACCAACAACGGCAACAGTTAGGAGTGAGGCAATACAAGTTGAAGGTTCTAAAAGGGCAAGGGGAAGACCCAAAAAAACGTGGATAGAAGTGATGAGGAAATATTTAAAAACTTTGGGACTAAATGAAGCCATGGTATTTAATAGAGTGGAATGGAGGAATAAGACTCATGTGGCCGACCCCTAATTGGGATAAGGTCTTGATGATGATGATAAGTCGTGGGCAGAGTGGTGTCTCTGGCAAAGACCTAAGATCGCCAAATTCACCCTGAAAGCAACCAATTGCCACAGATTGAAAAATATATTTCAACCGCGAAGGGCCTATAAGAAAGATCACAAATCCCAGGGTGATCCAGTAGGCTATCTTTTGCCAGAGGCTGTTTTGTTTTTTCCTAACAGTTCCGATGCTAAGCTCAAAGAGATGCTCCCCACTATGAAGCAAAGATGGCAAAAAAGGGAGAGTAAAACACAACTCCAAAGTGACAGGAAAACAAAGCATCCAAATGTAACAGATCTTCTGGCAAAAGTTAAAAGTATGTAATACAAGAAAATGAAGTTGCAAAGGGAGAGGGAAAGAAGTCAAATAGACAATGTTCAATTCTGGCCCCCTAGAACTAGCAGTCTCATTAGCTAATCAAGAAATAAAAAAGAAAGTGAAGAAGCTCAACAATAGTGTATGGAGATCAGGAGCCCAAAGAAATAGAATGAAGCAAGTGATTCCTTTTGCTTCATTTTTACCAAAGGGTCAGCTCATGTATGCTGAATATGAAGTTTTCAAGTTCATCTAATATATTCTACCTTTCTATCATTTTCTCTTTTTTTGGTAGTGTTTTACAATTTCAAAAATGTTAATACATTATCCAGCAAGAAAATGCTATTGTTACTCTCATTTCCGTTACCAAAAAAATTCCCTACTCCAGAAAGATCTTACCCACCACATTAAGCCTATTAGACCTTATCAAAATTCACACCCATAGAACAACTTAAAAGATATATAAAGTACATAAACCACCACACAGATAGACAAAAATATCCCTTAAGACTATATGAAACTAAAACAACAATAGCATAAAAAGTAGGTAAAGTGCTTAAATGACTTGATGTAATAAGTTAATCATTTCCAGTTAGGTACTTATCAATGTACCAGGTTCTAGTTTAGTTGCTGATCAGTTTAGCAGTTCTTTCTGAGATCAGATCAGCAGTTCTTTCTGTCTTTACTTTGACGTTAACTTGAGACATACTGTGCAATATGAGTGGTAACAACAAACATTTAGCAAAATCTTGAGACAGTTTTAAATGCCTTAACCAGACTAAGAAGTGAGATCACTTATATGGAAAAGTTCATGCGTATTATAATCGAATAATTGATGAAAACAAGTTAAACCAGGTATTACAATAAGAGATATTAACATCATCAGGGAACATGATATGTAACTAGAAGATATAAAGTACAGAAAATTGCATTCCGAGCATTTGATCTCCACTTGATCTCACAGAAAACAAATAGAAGAATCTAGAATAAGCAACTTGAACTAGCACCAAAGTTAATCGACATGCATCCAACAGAATAGCATTCCCAACAGATCATCATTGAAAATGTATGAAACTCGCCTTTTAAGTTCCCTCAACGCATTCCAGCATCGTTGAGTACAAACGCTACCCTGCACAAGCAATTCCCAGTGGCAGCTGCTGCTATTTGTAAGGCAGAAATTGGAGAAAAGTATATTTTTGAAGATGCCTGAACTCAAAATTCTTCACACTGCCACCAAATTGATCAAGAACTCTGCCACTTGTGGTTCTTCAACAGTCCCTTCTTGAGAGCCAGAACCTCATTCTCAAGAGGATGAATGTACTGGAAAGAATGTGTTAAAATTTTCAATCCAGAAAGAGATCGTCGCACTATAATGGTTTGCTACTAGGGATTCAGTGTCTCTTCCACTAGGGAAACCAATAGTTGGCTGCAAGTGGGTCTGGTCTATAATGTCAACAAAAGCAGATGGAGAATAGACTCAACTCCCCATCCAGTGCTCAGGTGTGATCCCACCTCACCTTGATGCTACCCAAGCTGAAAGGGTCAAATATGCAACGAAATGGCCTACTTCAATGCCCTCTTTCCCTTCCAAGTGTGGTCGATGGAGTGTCTTCTTCTCTTCTTCTTAGGCAACTATTTACACCATACTGGCTTGATAGTATAAATGTAGTTCATCCTCAACTAAGTATGAGACTGTTAACGAAAATGTGAATAAGTTGCCTTCATACAGCATACTCTACACAGTAGAATCGCCCCAACAATGTCTCAACCAGAAATCATACAGCAAAAATAAGTCTCGCCCATGTCTTGCCAAAGCCAGACATGTAATGTGGCCAACTCAATTATGTCTCAAAAGTTCCAAACATAAAGGTTCCATCACCATTTTTGCCACCAGCCCTTTCTCTGAGTAGCCAAAGTAATTATAACCATTATATGCAGAACCAAAGTGAATGAAAAGTTTCCAATGTCAAAAACATATTGGTAACATCTGAGCCAGCATAATTTCACCAAAATCTGGCAAACAAGAAGCTTTATCTGGAGCAAACTGCCACTGGCACATTGGAATTCTCTCTTTTCTGAAACATATTATGGGGCACCTATCTTCAAATCTAGTTACATTATTGATAATCACCTCCATCCAAGAAAATTGAAACCCTTTATCCTCGCTGGTAGAACAACAGAGGCAGAAATTTCAAATTTTTCAACTCGGTTGCCTTCAAGTACTATACATGTCAAGCCGCAATCAAAATAAGACATCCAAGGTTGCTAAAAGTCCAAATACAGTAGGAAGCCACCAAGACTGGAACCTCTCAAAAAGTGCACCCGATTATAGATCATCTGGAAATAAGGATGCCATGCAACATTACCACTTAGCATCTTTGGGTACCACTTGCAACAGGGTAGTTATTACACTATAAAAGAAAGAATGAAATTCTTAGGAGGAAAGAATTCATCAGATCCACAGCATACAATTTCAAGGTGGACATAAAATATCACAACAGTTAAGTACAAAGTGTAGTTCCAATCATGTTTCAGGCATTAAGCATCGCTTGTCAAGTCCCGAAATTTGAGATGAAGGTGATAGAACACAAAGGAAATCAAGAGCATCTTAGTGCAACATCAAAATACTTAATCAGCCAAGCTAAATTCGACCATGTGATGAATCATGTAACATAAGCAAACAGGTAACATTATAAAAAGCAAATTATCTACGACAACTCACATGCTATCGAGACCAATAAAACCCGATTTGACCAGCACAGCTGCAAGTCTGTAAAGCCCAAAAGGTACAGGACTGCTTATTTCCATCCGCTGATAGTATTGGAACTTAAACCCCAGAATTTGGGACGCATGAGACTGAAAAACAACAAAATATCAGAAGCAGACAACACAATTGGCAAATTAATAGACACTGCTCATCGTTCTATACCTTAGGGAAAATAGGAATTAGGTCAAAGAAAATATCATTGTCTGGCAGGAGCTCAAAACAGTCCAGAACCTGAAAACATATCAGAAATTCAGAATAAAATAGAAATACATAACAGTTAAATACATAATTATTTCACTTACCAAAAAATTATCTATTAATGAATCATCATCATCATCATCAAGACCTTATCCCAATTAGGGGTCGGCCACATGAATCTTATTCCTCCATGCCACTCTATTAAATACCATGGCTTCATTTAATCCCAAAGTTTTTAAATATTTCCTCACCACTTCTATCCACGTTCTTTTAAGCCTTCACCTTGCCTTTTTAGAACCTTCTACTTGTATTGCCTCACTCCTTCTAACCGGTGCCATTGTTGATCTCCTTTGAACATGTCCAACCCATCTAAGTCCAATCTCCCTCATCTTATTACCTATTGGTGCTACCCCTAAATTTTCTCTAATATTTTCATTTCTAATTCTATCTTTTCTTGTCTTACCACTCATCCATCTCATCATCCTCATTTCTATGACGCTCATCCCATGAGTATGATGTTCCTTAACTGCCCAACACTCTGATCCATAGAGCATGGCCGGCCTTATAGCCATCCTATAGAATTTTCCTTTTAGTTTGAGTGGCACCCGCCGATCACATAAAACTCCAGATGCACATCTCCATTTGTTCCAACCCGCTTGAATTCTCTAGGTAACCTCCCTCTCAATCTCTCCACTCTCATGATCAATGATCCTAAGTACCGAAAGTGGTCTTAAAGGGCAGCCCCGATGCACAAAGCTCCCACCTATGTGGGGTCCGAGGAAGGGGCGGGCCACAATGGCCTAAAGTAGGCAGCTTTACCTTGCATTTTTGCAAGAGGCTGATTCCACACCTTGAACCCGTAACCTCAAGGTCACATGACGACAACTTTTACTGTTGCGCCAAGGCTCCCCTTCATAAAATACCAACAGCTCTTGACTAGCAAATTAGAGAGAAAAGTGCTGAAAGGAGCATGATAGCGATGAATTCTACATTGGAACAACAAAAAGAGCGCAACTTACAATGTCAAAAACTCGGTTTGGATCCAGATCAAAATGGCCAATTAATGACTGCAGAGATGCATGTCAGAGAAAAAATTAGATAAATATAAAGCAGAGAAAATAGATATTCATAGATTTAGGGCAGTTAAAAACCTTAATTACGCTGATCATTGTTGATGAGGTATTTTGGGTTGAAGCTTCTGAACCACTTTGGCAAAGGAGGGTAACCTACAAAATCTGCCATAAGTGAATACCAAGTTGAACAGAACTTGATGACAACAGAACAAAATTAAATACTACAACCATTATTATTCAAGCAATGACTGGATAAAAAATACGAACACGCACACACACATTGGGTTGAAGCTTCTGAAACACTTTGGCAGAGGAGGGTAACCTACAAACTCTGCCAAAAGTGAATACCAAGTTGAGTAGAACTTGATGACAACATACACAATTAAATACTGCAACACGCATGCATGCACACAAAGAAGCAGGCTGTTCTCATTTTAACATAAAAACAGAAGGATAGATAAGCGAATCAAGCGGTCAGAAATTCTCATCCATGAATAGTTAGCATATGGCAATTTGAGATAGGACAAGACATTTTGTGACAATAAGAATTCAGGAGATCCAGGGTGCAGGAGCCTTATGCCATGCATGCCTATGCAAGAACAGACAGAAATGCAGAAAACAAAACCAGAACGAGACCTCGACACACTTACCCACAGAGAGAGGGAGCTATTTAAATGTTCTCTAAGACAAACATATAAATAACTCCTATCTGGTGCTTTCTAACTGGAGTTGTTGTCTATTTTTTTTCAGATGAAAATATCCAGGGCCAAAACCATACAGCAAAAGCAAAATAAATAAATTAACCCACAAGTTTTTGTGGGCAGCTAAAGTCAGGTAAAAAACAGAAAAGTTCTCCACAAAATTTTGGGCATGGTATCCTTGGTCATAGGCTCAAATATACTAATAAGTTCTAAATATTATTATTCTTTTTCAGTCTTGCATGAAGCAGCAAAAATTGTAAGGTCATGACAATGCTAATAAAAAGCAGACCATTTAAGCAATAGCTGTTACTTACATGCACATTGGGACAGCGACTGCACCAGGTGCATGCATGTTAGTATAGCAATTGCACCACTAGTTTAACAAATCAAAAGACAAAGAAAGAAATGTACAAGGACAAACTGACAGATTTTTCACAAAAAATAAAAGGATGAAGATCCATGAACTGGCTGAAAGAGCTCAAGGAAAATACTATATGACACAAAAAAGATAACTTTAAAAATAGAGGCCAGGGAAGCTAGAGTTCTGGAGAGCTGATTCTAAAGGATTTAAAATTAGCTGAACTAAGACATAGTACATGGAATGCAATTTTAGCAAGGAGAGGAGTGAGAGTGAAGCACCAGTAAAGATTGATAACCAAAAAGTATCCCAAAAAAGATCACTTTCGATATTTGAGATCAATAATTCATGAGAATGGAAAGATTGGGAGGGATGTTACCCAAATAATCTAAGCAGGTTGGAGCAAGTGGAGATGTGCCTTTGGAGTTTTGAGTGATCTGAGTGTTGACTAGTTAAGGAACAGCATACACATAGGATGAGTGTAGCCAAAATGAGGATGTTGAGGTGGACGTGTGGCAAGACAAGAAAGGATAGAATTAGAAATGAAAAAATTAGAAGAATCTTAGGAATAGCATCAATATGTAACAAGATGAGAGAGGATAGACTTAGATGATTTGGACATATCCAAGGGAGACTGAGAATGGCACCAGTTACAAGGAATGAGTTAATCCAAGTCAAAGGCTATAAAAGGGCAAGGAGAAGGCCCAAAAGGATATGGATAAAAGTAGTGAGAAAAGATTTAACAACTTTTGAACTAAATAAGGCCATGACATTTGATAGAGGAGAATAGAGGAGCCAACCCCTAATTGGGACAAGGCTTTAATGATGATGACGAGAGAGAGAGAGAGAGAGAGAGAGAGAGAGAGAGAGAGAGAGAGCCACAATTCCCAAAAAGGAGTTCACTTTTGGAAGGACCTCTGGTGTAAGAATACTTTTTGTAAGGAGGAATTCAAAACATTTTTGGATATTGCAATCGTTGCAGTTTTGGGCTCAGTCAACAATGGGGAGGTTTCCTGGTCTATTCAAACTAGAAGCTATGAGAGGCACTCTGAAGAGGAAAGATGGGGGGTTGATAATTGCCATAATCAGTAACATGGTGATTCAAAGAAGACAAATGATCACATGATATGGAAGGATTTGTTCGTCTCCTGCATTCAGCCAATTTCATATTTGGCAATTAATTACCCTCCAAGAACCCTGACTTTCCATTGAGAAGTGGCTTGGACAGGAGTTTCTCCCACAACCACTTGGGAAAAAGGAGGATGGAACTCCAGCCAGTGTCTTTTGCCTATCCATTCTCCCTCTTCACTTGGAACAAAATGCTCATGCTGTTCAACATGTGTTGGGTTCATCCACAAAGTGTGCAAGAATTCATTTAGTGTTGGTCAATTCTCAAAACTAACGCAGAAGGCAGAAACATGAGGGATCTCACACTTCCAGCAGTCCTATGGGGTCTATGGAAGGAGAGCAATGCTTTAATCTTCAAGGGAGACAAAATGCCTAAGAGCAGGTTGAGAGATAGAATCTTCAGCTCTCTGTGTTGGTGGATTTCCTGCAGCGACAAGTTCAAACCAGTCTCTGTTATGGATATCAGATAGGGAAGGAACATCTACAGAACTATTGGCAATCACAAATCAAAAATTGTACAGAAATGGAGGCCTCCATCTCAAGGGCAACTCAAAGTAAATGTGGATGGTCTTCTGGGCAACCTGGAGCATCAGGCATGGGAGGCCTAATTAGGGACAAGAACGGCACTATTCAGGTTACATTCTCAACACCATTTGGAATCTCTTACTCCAATTCAGTCACAGTCGAAGCACAAAATATGGACTATGCCCCTCATGATTGAAGGGGATTTTCAGAATGTTTGCAGATGGTCGGAAGAAGCAACAATCATTCCCTGGAGATTCTTAAGACAATTTGACAAGATTAAGTTAATTCTCAAAGATGCCACTTCTGTCATTTCCCACATCAACAGATCAGCTAACTCAGAGGCTCATCTTCTGGCCAAAGGAGGAGTTCTCAAAGATGGGTTGATCATCAACGAGTTCCAAATTTGTTGCCATATTTTGGACAGCCTCAGAGGCTGATCTTCTGGCCAAACAAGGAGTTATTAAAGATGGTTTGACCATCAACGAGTTCTGAATTGTTGCCCTGTTTCAAAAGCCTGAATGTTTCTTTTTCACATTTTCCTCCTTTGCTTTGATCTTGTTGGTTGACTATCTCAGTCACTGTGACTTCCATTTACTATAGTAGATTCTCCACCATTCAAGGAAAAAAAAAAAAGAAGAAGAAGAAGAAAAGAAATGGTGACGTGATCAAATTTCAGCAACTACCAGATGCATTTCTTCATTTCAATTGCTAGCTCTATTTAACAAAAACAAACGGAGTTCGGGCTCATAAAACTGCAAACCAAATGAAAAACAGGAGCACATTTAAAGGAGATCGTTCACAACTTATTGCAACCTTAATGAATTTGTGAACTTCAATGCTGAATGTTAATTTCCTCTGGACAGATGTTCATCATTGGGGAAAATTGGAAACAAATGTGATATAGCTAGTATAAACACAAGAAAATCAAACCCACCAGCTTGGCATAGCCCTCACTCTCTTCGCGAAGAAGATTGAATTTTGTTTGCTGATAAAGAAGGCGTGTGTTTACTCTGACCTACAATTCTCAGAAGCAACACCAGGAGGAAACTGAGAATACATAAACTGAGAAAAATATGAAAGTGCAAAAGAACAGCAGCAATGCAGATGGTAAAAACAATCTCAGATAGCTAAATCATTGAGCAATGAAATATCAGCAATGAAGCATGCCATAGTCTTTGAGTAATAAATGTCAGTTCATATCAAAGATAAGATTATTTCATGTTCAGACAGAGGACCCTAGATCCAGTTGTGCTGAGAACCAGAATTTGTCTACCAAGATACTGATAACATGCAAGACATATTAAAGATAAACATGGATCACGAGCTTCATATGCTCATACACAAGAACTAACTTAACTGTCCGATTAATATATTTATGGAGTACTGATCGTGACAGATGGTTGTAAAATAATATAGGGATCTAGTGAGACTAACCTCATAGTATAAACTCATTAGATTTCATTTACAGTAAACAAAACAACAAACCATTAGCTTGGAGCCTTTATCAAATCTATACTTGAATCTGACGACATACCTCCAGAAGTAGATCAGACTGCTAGCGGAGAGAGGACCCACTATCAGTTACTAAGAAATATCCATTGACAACTAACAAATAGCTACTTGAGCAAGAACAAACGCAATCTGATACCACTCACATAGCAAGTATACTTTTTCAGTCCAGTCTTATGGGCTTGCTCTATTATTGTTGAGTCTGACCAATCTGAATAGCAATAATATGATTTTCATAAGATGATTCCAGGCAACTCATTTACAAACAGGAACGACAAAAGGTATGAATCAACCCATTGTCATACAAATAAATGTAGGCTGGTGCTCCAGAACAAAATCTTGCCAGCTACAGATTTTCAACCTATTAAGTTTTCAGACATTTCTTCTATTGATATGTACTATCTCAAGCCCTGGTAATGTGGATGATCCGAAGAGAAAAACTCTCATTTTATTTCATTATTTAATATTGTTCACCTATCTTACAAGTGATTATGTCTCATGAACCGCGCAAGAGTATCTATCTAATGGCTCCTCTAATTACACAAATAAAAGGCAATTCCTATATGGGTATAAATACAGGATATTTGCTGTTGGTTAGCATTGAATAAGAAATACTTAACTACTGCAATTCCTCAAATCTGCTACAAAATCACTTATTCCCAATCTTCAGGCTATGGTTTTAACGGGTATTACTAGTCCCTCAGATTTATACAGAGGACAATTTTTTGTGGACATGCTACATATGATTCCTAGAAGTGATAGTTTAGAGCCTTTAGGCACAACAATATTTCCTAGATATGCATGACTTTTGTCCAAGAAGCAAAAATTTGATCAACAGAACTTGCAGCAAACTGAAGCAGGAGTGCGACATCGAAGTGATCTAGTTACTACTTTTTTTGTGTGCTTCATCTTTCCCAACTTTCCTAAGTCATAATAGTGAACATAAGATAATAGAATGGAACCACTAATAGAAATAGAAAGAAGCACACTAATGCATGAAGAATCAACTCAATATCTCTAACACAATATAGATATTTGTTTTGCATGGGTCAATACTACCTCCTTAAATTTAGAACAATAACTCAGTACACAAATATGCAGGACAAAATGATACCAACAGGCATACCTCTTTTCCCTTCAAATCTAGGGCCTTCATCTTAATCATTTCAGACTCCCATAAGAACTCTTCCTATATAACTGAAAAGGTCAGTAGAAGGACAAAGATAAAGTTGTTTGACTGAAATAAACAAAAGATTCACCTCACAGCGTTCCTGAAAAAGCCTCAAGGGAACCAGTTGAGACTCCACAAGGCATTTTGCCTGAAGAGACAAATGTGCCATGAGAAATAAAGAATACTGGTGAAAAAAGAGAGGTAGTTTAAGCATCTACAAACATCACAGTTTGTGGACATCTGAAAGCTTATCATAACAGATGAAAAATGAAGGAATTAGCAAATATGGTTTGAAGCATTATAATACCACTCGGTGGTTATTTTGCAGGCCACAGATTCACATCCAAAGAGGCATATAGTTTTGTTCAGCTAGAAGACATGTACACCCAGATAACAATTTTGAACTGCATTAGTAATCTGTTCCATAAGTTTTTGCACTAAAAGAAATTCACTAAGCCATAAAGCCATATGCACAGCAACATGAATCATTCAAACAGCCAGGTACTCCCGAGTATAAAGTCAAAGAGCCCAACTCCTACCATTAGTAGTTAGCTTATAAAGTTCTAACTTATATCAATGTTTCAAAATGGAGACATGGACCATTGCAGCACAAAAGAAGAAGACTAAACTCGGTTCAGACATATCAGCTGAGACACAAAGACTCTCTCCGGTATGAGGATGAAGCATTAAGATAATAAAACACTGAGACTATAAACCCTCACCAAAACTTCATACTGAATGTAGTGTGCACATTTATTAAGATTTACTACTATTATGCATAAAACGAAGGACAATTAAAACTTTCTATCTCAAACAAAGAATTCAGAAATACATCCATCAGACAAGTGTCCGATTCATTTTCATATTTATGTTCCTCAGCTCCTAATAGTCTTGAGTCTTGACTAAAGCAAATGCCAGTGCAGTTTGGTCCCTGGATTTATGCTTCAACACAAGGAGATGTCATCCTTTTTTGAGACCCAAGAATACTATTGAGACACCACTTATATGCTGTTGAAAAAGTACCATTTACAGGTTGGTGTGGCCCATATCATTGAGACAAGGCCGATTATGTGCTTTTGAATTGCAACCATCAACATTTAATACATAAGGACCAATATTATAACTCTTCTAAACTGGTTGAGATATTATGCAGAGCTGTACTTAAGTGCTTCCTTTTGGCATGGTTTGGACAACTCCATAGACTCTATATAGCTGGAGTGTATCGGGATCATGGTAGCAGTAGAACATGATCTACCTCTGCTGTACCGCTTCTTTCAATATTTGGTTTGCGTTCTCTACCGATGGTAGATGATTAATCCAACCCAAGAGATTTTGTCTGCTTTCTTTTTCAAATTTTTGTCTTTTCTTTTCATTCTTTTCGTTTATATTTTGCAGAGGAACGTGGGGTATGTCTCAGGTGCAGTCTTATGATGTTTACTTGTCCATCAGAAGAGAACATTGGGGGACCAGGACTATGGTTCATTTATCAAATTAACCCTCAAATAGAAAATGGACTGCATTGCTGGGCCAAACATTATAACCTCAATGAAAAATCAAATGCACAACATTACTTCCAACCTTGAAACTCAGTAGTAAGTGAGATCTGAGAACCAATAAGAAATAGTTTCTTGTGACTGAGCTCAACCTGGATTCTTGGATGATGGAACTAAAACTAATGATATGTAGAATGACAGTATAATGGGATGCAGAAGTCCCTGTGAAGAACCAAAAGTCATAAACAACAATATGCAAACCCTATCCTTCCAAATGAGGGAAGCATTCTTTTGTCATTCATGTGCACAAGCACAATTCTCACGCATTCTTGAGTTAGCAGGAAATTGATGAGCTTGCACAACTTGAAAATCAACTCAGATCTATTTTAAGTGCATTCCTCATGCAAGATGTCTAATCCCAAACCACTATTACAAATATCACATGAAACAGTTATTACTCATAAGGCTATAGATTAAATATGTAGCCCATAGTTCCCTTGCAATGGGGCAAAATATTCATATATGACAAGGAAGCATGTTCATAAATAAGAACACAATGCAAGATGTCAGAGTCTAGCCAAAGGATAACAATAACACTATGCTAACTAACTATCATTAAGTCAATCAAGCAATAACTAAGCTAAAATGTTCAGAGAATAAACAGAGTAACTTGATGAGTATTAGCAAAATCATCAATCACTCAAGAGCAATCATCAAGTGATACTAGCACGAAGATTCGATGAGATGATGCCATTTCCTGCAAAATAGATATTTTTAAGTATATGACCATGCTAGGCGGTCTGTGATCAATTTGGTGCTTCAAAGAATGGATTTTCCACTGAAGTGGAGAAGTTGGATTAAATCTTGTATTTCATAGGCATTCTTCTCAGTTCTTATCAATGGAACTCTAAAAGGTTTTTTCAAAGGATCCCAGCGAATGTGGCAAGAAAATGCAATAGCTTCTTTCTTATTTACTCTGATCATAGAAATCCTCAGCAGAATGTGTTGAAAGCAGTTGGCATGGAGGATTAAGAGGCCTAAGCTTCAACAATTCTTCTTTGCAGAGTTCTCATTTGCAATAAGCTGATCAAATATTGTTATTTCCAAAGCTTCAATCATCATGCCAAAACTACCAGACTGATTCTTAGGTGCTTTGAGGAGCTTTCAGGCCAAAGAATCAACTTATGCCAATCAGTGGCATTCAAAAAACAATGCTCAAGCGGTTCAGAGTTTTGCATTCTTAAATGCATGATTGGGGAATTATCTTGTACCTATTTGGTCTTCCTTTAACTATGGGTAGTCCTACAATATCAGCATGGGACCCCATGATTGATAATTTGATGTATTAGAAAAAAGACTTCCTATTTGGAAGTAATTGCAGGGAAGCTTGCATTACCATAGGCAGATTTGACTAATATGCTAATTTTCTACCTCTGAATTCTAAAATGCCCAATCTCAATCATTGATAATGATGACCTCAGAGGAACTTTCTTTGGGGTGACTTCCCAGATCACATAAAACTCCGCCGATGCCGGTCCCAAGCCCGGATGAAAAAGGAGGAGGGTCATGCGTCAGGTGCCAACGGCAAGGAAGAAGTTGAAGATGATTTTGATTTTGTTATTTTTTCCCTACTTGCAAATGAATATGCATTTATATATTAGTTTGTAAGTAAGAAGAGAAAGGGGCAAGAAGCTTCTGCCTATGCGAGGTCTGGGAAGGGGCAGAACACAAGGGCCTAAAGTACACAGCCTTACCTTGCATTTTGCAAGAGGCTGTTTCCACGCCATGAACCCGTGACCTCAAGGTCACACAACGACAACTTTTACCGTTGCACCAAGGCTCCCCTTCTGTAAGTAAGAAGAGAAGATAATGAAAATCGTCTCTAGCTTCTTTAAAGTATGGCAACCCTAACATGACATGAATCGAGATTGGGATTTTAGCTGCAAAACAGAAAAGCATGGTGGTTTAGGGTTTAAGAAGGTGAAAATCATGAATAGCGTTGGACTATATAGAAACGACCATAAGATCAGAATACCTAAAATGAAAGATACCTTGAAAAAGATGAAATCAGGAAAGGCCCTAAGGCTTGATGCTATACCAATAGAGGTTTGGAAATATATCGGAGATTGTGAAACAATTTGGTTGATAAAGTTGTTTAACAAGATTTTAAAATTGAAGAAAATGCCAGATGAATGGAGGAAAAGATCTAGTGTACCAATCTATAAGAATAAAGGAGACATACAGAGTTGTACTAATTATCGTGGGATCAAACTTATAAGTCATACAATAAAATTTTGGGAAAGAGTGATTGAAAAGGGGCCACGACATGAGACGATTGCACTAGAAAACCAGTTTGGCTTCATGCCCAGGAGGTCGGCCATAGAAGCTATTTTCCTTCTTAGAAAATTGATAGAGAAATATAGGGAAAGGAGAAAAGACCTCTACTTGGTCTTTATTGAGTTAGAAAAAGCTTATGATAGGGTCCCTGCGGAGTTAATATAGTGGAGTTGAGTGACAAAGTGGTCATGGGGTTACATAGAAACAATTAAATATATATATATGAGGGAGCAGTAATAAATGTTAGGACCACTAGCCAAAAGACCGATGATTTCCCCATCACCAATAGGATTGCATCAAGGATCGGCATTGAGCCTATACCTCTTCATGTTGGTTATGGATGAGTTAACCAAACACCTGCACAAAGAGATCCTATGGTGCATGATAGTTGCAGATGACATAGTTTTGATTAATAAGACATGGGAGGGAATAAACACAAAGCTTGACTTTTGGAGAGATGGAATAGAGTCTAAAGGATTTAAAATTAGTCAAACTAAAACAGAGTATATGGAATACAATTTTAGCAAAGAGATCAGTGACAGGGAAGCACCAGTAAAGATTGATGACCAAGAAGTATCCAAAAAGATCACTTTCGATATTTGGGATCGACAATTCATGAGAGCGAAGTGGTTGACAACTACGTTACCCAAATAATCTAGGTAGGTTGGAACAAGTGGACATATGCCTCTAAAGTCTTGTGTGATCGACGAGTGCCACTCAAATACAAGGAGAATTCGATAGGACAGCTGTAAGGCTAATCATGTTCCATTGATTAGAATGTTGGGCAGTTAAGGAACAGCATATACATAGCATAGCCAAAATGAGGATGTTGATATAGATGAGTAACAAGATAAGAAAGGATAGAATTAGAGATGAGAACATTAGAGGAAACTTAAGAAAAACACCAATAGATAGCAAAATGAGAAAGGGTATGATGGGGCCCATACCACTTTTTTTTTTTTTTTTTTAATGTTATGTTATAGTTTAGTTTTTTCTTCTACTTTGGATATATACACGAAGGGTAGTAGGTTTATTAGTGTGTTGTCACTCAAGTAGGGGCAATATTACTTTTCCTCTATATTAGGGTTAGACTCCCCTACTTGAGATCCTTCTCTTTCTGTTGAAGTTTTTGGTATGAATAATGGATAGAGATTTCGATAGACTTGGTGGATTCCTTGTTCTAGTTTCCTTCTTGTGGGTGTGAAGCCATTCAATACGTGGCCAAGGTAATATCGTTTCAACCTAATCTGTCATTCAATATTTTTTCTACTTTATCTTTTTTCGAATGATTTCTGTGCTGCGTGTGGTTACATACGTCAATAATAATTTTTAATTCTTATCATATGTTAAATATCTAAAACCCTTGATCCGAATCTTAATCAAGAACATTCATCAATCAGCAGGACTATCTTGACTGAAGCTTCAATCTTACCTTAATCAATAAATATTTGGGATGATCTAAAGATCATGTACTTCATTGTAAGATTCATGCTTATTAAGGCTGTTTTTATACATGTCAAAATTGCTACTGGTAGTTTAATTTATATCTTTTTTATTTAAATTGATTCTAATCTAATCTCAGCATATAGATTAGGGAATTTGCATGCTGTCCTACATCAAATTTGATATCAAAGCACAAGGAGGCTTAGGATCTGCAGTAGTTTGCATTCAAGCCCCCTCCCCCAACAAAAAACATAAACACATGTGCATTGGATTTTTCCATGTTTCGTTGTATCACAGAACATGATTTTTGTCTACCTTTGCACACTTGACGAGCAAACCTCATAGCTCGACCCGCAACAACTCAAGAAAGTGCAATATGGTCCTTGTATTTAATTGCATTGCAAAGATCTTGTGTGCTCATTCATTTAGATATAGAGCATTGCATATAGGTTTAGAGAGCTTACCATAGAGTTGCAAGGTGTTCAGTCGTAAAGTGTCAAGTCATCCTAGTATATGTGCACCTGTAGTGGTCAGTCCTACTAGCCAAATGATTCACAACTCAACAAAATCCTTCAAAAAATTTAGGCACAGTTGGCTGAGTTGAATGATCGTGTAATTAGCCAACATGCTGAAATAACAACATGATTAGATGATCAAGGTTCCCGCATAGAGGCCTTAAGAGTCGCGACTCAAACCTATCCTAGTAATGCACATGCGAGACTGGCTATGCAAGAGCGAGGTAACCACAGAAAAGATGGTAATCACCATTATCACAATTATAAGCCACAGTTGCTGAAAATTAGGCTTTGAAATATGTAAAGCTTGAGGCCCCTACTTATGATAGCAACTTGAATCCAAAGTGATTTCTTGAATGGCTTTCAGACATGGATCATTTCTTTGACTAGTATAAAATGTTTGAAGAGCAACTGGTCCACTTTGCCAAGATTAAGCTGATCGGTCAAGCAATGCTTTATTGGACCAATTTGGAGAATCAGCAAGCTACAGCCATTAGTCAACCATTTCCACTTGGGAGAACATGAAGGAAAGGCTGACAGAGAAGTTTGTCCCCTTATCTTACCATTCTAGGTTACCAGATGAGTGGCAAAACCTTCTTCAAGGAGGTATATCTATCACTGAATGCATTGCTCGATTCAATAAATTTATGATGAGGTGCAATGTAAGGGACTATGCAACCTTGTCTAGATTTAGAATAGGCTTTCGGCCCAAGCTCTAGAAGGAACTCATTCCCCATGATATAAATTCCTTGGATCATGCCTATCATATAGTGCAAAAATTAGAATGGTATCTCAAACCGCAACTCACTAAGCAATATGAATCTGGGGCTCAATCCACATTTGCGAGTCAACAACCTAAAACACAAGCAATTGATGCGTCCAATGTCAATTAAAGAATGGTTGTGCCATGAGAGAGTTCAAGGTAAACAGTAACACTAAGTGTTATCAATGTCAAGGGTTTGGACATGTTGATGTGCAACGCCCTTCTAGAGGCCCCTCTAAATCCCTGTTTATATAGGGCGAGGATATCCACAATGAGCATGAAGAATGGCCTAAGGAGGTTTATGAACCTGTTGGCCAGGCCAATGATGAGGAAGCCCATAAGGCAAATAGTCAGATAGTTGCCATAGTGCAAGAAACTTGTTGACCCCATGGGGAGGGAAATACACTATGTGACTGCACCAAAGGGTAGTGATGATTAGCGTAGGACGAACATTTTTCATACATATGTCAATAGTGGTGAAAAGAATTGGAAGGTTGTCATCAATAGTAGGATTTGCATGAATATAATTTCCACCCATGCCATCAACCGCTTAGGGCTTTTGCCCCTTTCCCACCTTAGACTTTGAGTAGTTGAGTAGGTTGATGCTTCTTCATCACTCCCACTGACTCATAGGTGTGAGGTTCCCATTGAATTTTTAACATATAAGGACACCTTGTGGTGTGATATGGTACCTATGGATGCATGTCATATTATTTTAAGCAAGCTACAGTTTTATGATATAGACATTACTATTTATGACCGATCTAATTTGTGCTCTTTCTTGCATAACGACAACAAGATCTAATCCAATCCTCTACCACCCACAACGCCGCTTAAGAGATATGAAGGCAGCAATAAAGCAATCATGGATGGCAAGGCAAAAGTTGAAGACTTCCACATTGTCAACAACGCCTTAGTGGCAAAGGAGACCCCATCGTTGCTTGCACCTGAGTACTCTACGAGATAGTGCCCGTTCTACAAGAGTATTGGGACGTTTTTCTTGATGATTTACCAAATGAGCTGCCTCCCATGAGGGATATTCAGCATCGCATCAATCTAATCCTCAGGCAGAGTCTTTCGAACCTTCCCCACAACAAAATGAATCCCACCAAGCATGTTGAGTTGAAGAAACAAGTACATGAAGTATTAAGGAAAGGTTTCATTCTGAGAGCTTGAGCCCTGGTGCCCTACCCACACTACTCACACCCAAGAAAGATGGTTCGTGGAGGATGTGTGTGGATAGTCGAGCTATCAATAAAATCAAGGTCAAGTATCGATTTCCCATATTGAAGCTCGACGATATGCTATAGACATAATGGTGGGTGACACAATCTTTTCAAAGATTGACCTTAAGTATGGCTATCACCAGGTTCGTATTCGTCTAACGAATGAGTGGAAAACCACCTTGAAGACTAAGGACAGTTTATACGAGTAGATAGTCATGCCTTTTGGGCTTTGAAATGACCCTAGTACACTCCTGTGAATTACAATACACATGTTGAAACCATTTATCAGCAAGTTCCCAACGTGTATTTCAACAACATCCTAATATATAATCAAACCCAAGAACACACCTATTCTACTTGAGGCAAATCTGTGAGATGCTGCACATAGATAAGATATATGCAAATCTTGAGAAATGTTCATTTGCTTCCCAACATGTTATCTTCTTAGGATTTGGGGTTTCTTCTCGGAACATCTCTATGGACCTAGAAAAGGCGCGGCCCATTGTGGAGTGGAATGAGCCAAAAAATATTCACAAGGCCCACAGTTTCCATGGTTAGTAACCTTCTATTGTCACTTCATCCGGGGGTTCAATTCCATTATGGCTCCCATTATTAATTGCATGAAGGAGAGTTTAAATAGACGAACGATGCGTCCAAATCGTTCAAGGAAATCAAAGAGCAAATAACTGAAGCTCCGATGCTGCACCTACTGGAATTGTCAAAGGTTTTAGAATTAGCATGTGATGCATCTAGTTTAGGTATAGGAGTTCCAAGTCAAGAGAGTCACCCCATGGCATCTTCCAGCAAGAAATTAAATGACACACAGTCCAAATACTCCACCTATGACAAGGCGTTCTATGCAGTCATTCAGACATTGGAGGCATTACTTATTTATAATCATTATCATCAAGACTATATCCCAATTAGAGGCATTACTTATTGTCAAACAAATTTGTCTTGTCCTCTGACCATGAGGCCATGTGATACCTTAACTCTCAAAAGAAATTAAATCCACAACATGCCAAATGAGTTGAATTTCTTTAGGAATATTCATTTGTGCTTAAGCACAAGACAAGGGTCAACAATAAACATGCAGATGCATTCGGTCGTGAGGTGGCATTACTACACACCTTACAAATTGGGGTCACCAAGATTGAGCATTTGAGAGAGGATTATCCATTGTGCCCAGATTTTGGAGAGATTTACATATCTCTAATTGAGGGTCAGATATGGAGTGCCAGGGACTACCTCCTGCAGAATTGATATTTGTTTAAAGGCTTTCGTTTGTGTATTCCCTGTACTTCCTTGAGAGAACGAGAGCTTCACGCGGGCAGGGTTACTAGCCATTTTTGTCATGACAAGACAATTGCCCTTGACTTTGATAGGTTCTATTAGCCTAGTCTCCAATGGGATATTGCCAACATCATTGCGCAATGTCGTACTTGTTAACTAGCAAAACAACGCAAACAAAATACGAGATTGTACACCCCTTTGCCAGTACCACATCTCAAGGCCAGATTTGAGCATGGTCTTTGTGCTTGGACTACTCAAGACTATCAAAAAGCACGACTCTTTGTCATTGTGAACTGTTTTTCTAAAATGGCTAACTTCATTCCTTGCTCTAAGACTGCTGACGTGTTTAGGATCACCGGTATTTTTTTTTTTTGAGTCAATAGTCTAATTACATGAGTTACCAAAGTCCATAGTGTCTGACAAGGATGTCAAGTTTGTCAACTACTTTTTAGAACATGATGGGCACTAGGCTTCAAATCTCCTCCCTTTACCACCCACAGAAGAATGGTCAGGCAAAAGTTGCTAATCAAAGCTTACAAAATTTGTTAAAGGCTTAGTAAGAGAGCACATTAGGAGTTGTGACACCGTTTTACCAATATTGAGTTCGCATATAATAATTCTGTTAAATTGGACAACTAGTATGAGTCCCTTTGAGGTCGTTTAGAGGTACAAGCCTACAATGCCTATAGATCTGACACCCATGTCTACATCACATAGGCCATCTAAGTCAACCAATCCTTTACACAACATATATGTGATTTGCATTCTAAGATTAGACAACGGATTAGTTTAAGTAGCGAAAAATATAAATTTGCTACTAACTTGCACAGGAGATTTAAGAAATTTCAACTAAGTCATCATGTCATGATCAACATGAGACCTAAGCGATTTTTACACGAAGTCTCCCAAAAGTTATAGGCTGGCAATGCCGAACTCTTTCAAGTACTCAGAAGGTAGGGGAGAATGCCTATATCTTAGATTTTCCTCCTGATTAGGAGATTAGTTTAACATTTAATGTAGAAGATATAGTTCTTTTTCATCACCCTACAAGTTCACCCATTGATCCTAGTCTTAATCCTAACCCTGAACCAAGCATTAATTCCAGCCAGTGCCTCCAAAGCCCTTGGCCCCTTACCCCACCCGCATAACAATTACCTCCGGAGCCATAGGTTCATCCCGCAAAATAGCAAGTAGAGGATATACTTAATGATCCAAATAGTGTCCACTAGACAAAGGGGGTTATCGAAAGTTCCTTGTCAAGTGGAAGGTTAGGCCTGCATCTGATTATACTTGGATCACAAAGTACGAGCTTCGGCACTTAGATCCAGATCTTCTGGATTATCAGCGACAATTTACTACACCAGAAGCCCCACCTTCACCATGAGGCAACCACGATGATGATCACCACCCTAAACGCTACTTTAGGACATATCAAAGGTAACGAAAGAGGGCACCCATTGCATCTGATCCTTAAAAGCAAAAGACCTCTTACACGTACATGTGTACTACAATTAGGTCCCCACCCTAGGAAGATGTGTATGTAATAGATGATTGAAGACCCATGTATGTAAGCACTATTTGAAAACCCCACGTTGAGAAGCTACATATATAGAGGATTTTTACTAATGACCCAAGTGTATGAATATATATTTGAAGACCACACAGTAGACACACACACTTAGGGGGTTCCATGTTTCTACTTCGACAGGGTCAAAGTCTTTTTGACTAGGTAGATTGATGGAAACCATCCCACATTTTTTTTTTATCTTATATTATAGTTTAGTTTTTTCTTCTACTTTATATATACTACTAAGGGTATTGGGTTTGTTAGTGTGTTGTAACTTAAATACAGGCAATTTGGTCTTTTCCTCTACGGTTGGGCATTCCCTACTTAAGATCCTTTTCTCTTTTTGTATGGAGATTTTGGGATGAATAATGGATAGAGATTTCGTTAGATTTGGTGGATTACTTGTTCTAGCTTTCTTCCCATGGGTGTAAAGCTGTGTTCGGTAGGAGGCCGAGGTAATATTGTTTCAACTTAATCTGTCATTCAATATTTTTTTTACTTCATCTTTTTTGGGATGATTTATGTGCTGCGCGTAGTTCTATGTAGTCACAGGCGCGACTAGTCGCAAGGCGCATGAAGGCACATGGCATGCGACTCGACTTACCCTAGGCGCAGCGACTTAAGTCGCAACGGGACTAGTCGCGCGCCTGGATGCGACTTGCGCCTAATGCGCCCCCGACTCCAGGCGCATCGACGGTCTTAAAAATAAAACCCTAGTTACAGGGTTTTTTTTTCATTCTTTTTTTTCCCCACTCGAATACTTCCTTTGTAAACCTTTGATCTTCCATCCAACTCCAAGTAATTGAGGTAAGAATCGTAAGATTGTAACCTCATTACTTTCATTTTTTATTTTATTTTTCCTATAAAAAAAGGTAAAACCAGTATCGTTTTTTCATTTTTTTTTTGCATAATGCTTCTTTTTTCTTTGAAAACTCAACATATGTATACTCTAAAGGTAAAAACGAAAACTCCATTTCATTCTTTGCATCCGTTTTCATTGATTTAGTGTTATATGCAGTAAATTTCTAGTTTTCTAGAATTTTTTACCCAAAAATGAAAAATACATAAGTATTCCGTATTATTTTCATTTTTTTAAAGCAAATATGCATATCCTCACTATCATAATGCTAGAAACAATTGACCCATGAGCTTAATTGACTTCTTTTTTTACTGTCTTTTCTTTTCTTTTCTTTTTAACAGAAACCAATAAAAAACAGTAAGGGTTTTTTATTTTTTCCATCTTTGTAACAGAAGATGTGCTTAAACTTGCAAAAGTAAGAGAACAGAAGGGTAAGGACTTAGAGCATATTAGGTGCATTCGAAGCGATGATCAAAGGGTATTAGTCAAAGATGATGAGATCGAACAAAGGTGGGAAATATGCTTTCAAAAATTGTTAAATGACAATGGCCCTGAGAATATAGGGATTGAAAATACTATAAATCTAAATAGCACTGGATATTATAGATACAAAAGTAGGATTAGAATACTTGAAGTAAAAGAGGCCTTGAGAAAGATGAAATCAGGAAAGGCCATGGGGCCTGATGGTATACCAATAGAGGTTTAGAAGCATATGGGAGATATTGGGGTAGTTTGGTTGACCAAGTTGTTTAATAAGATCATAAAATCAAAGAAAATGCCTGATGAGTGGAGGAAAAGCTCTATTGTACCAATCTATAAGAATAAAGAAGACATTCAGAGCTGCACCAATTATCGAGGGATCAAACGTATGAGCCACACCATGAAACTTTTTGAAAGAATGATTGAGAAGAGGCTACAACATGAAACAAGTGTATCGGAGAATCAGTTTGGTTTCATGCTTGGGAAGTCTACCATAGAAGCTATTTTCTTACTAAGACAATTAGTAGAGAAATATAGGGAGAGGATAAAAGACTTGCACATGGTCTTTATTGACTTAGAGAAAGCTTATGATAGAGTCCCTAGAGAGTTAATATGGAGGGTGTTGGGCGGTAAAGGGGTTTCTCAGGGGTATATAGACATAATTAAATATATGTATGAGAGAGTAGTAACAAATGTTAAGACCACTAGTGGCGTGACTGGTGATTTTCCTGTCATGTCGGATTGCACCAAGGATCAGCATTGAGTCCATACCTTTTCACATTAGTTATGGATGAGTTAACAAAATATCTACATGAGGAGATTCCCTGGTGCATGTTATCCTATGTTTTAAGTTTTATTTTATTTTTTTAACTTTAATTTTTTTCCAAAATGTAGGTGAGTGGTGGATTACCTTTGGCGTTGAAGTCCCACAGCTTCAAATATTCGCCATTAAGGTCCCCTCCCAGATATGCAGTGCATCTCCTTGCGAGCGAACTGGAGTGTCTTCGAGAATGTAAGCTACGCAGATATTAAAATGTAGTACAGTGCTAGTAATTAGTTATTAGTAATTTAGTATAGCATTCATTGTATTCTAAATTTATATTTACTTCTTTTTTTTCTTTTCTTTTTTTTCAGATCCACACTAAGAAGAGGAATCAGCGCCTTCGCCGTCGACATGAGGATCGTTTGAAAATGCAAACGTATACAGATCCTATTCTGTTAAGAGAGGTCGACGAAAGTGATGAATGGATTGTTCCAGAAGATGATGGAGATGATCTGGTGCATCAAGGTGATGACCTCACCTGGTTAGATGTTGAGCTTGCTGACGGATCAAGTGAACATGATGCTCCATCTACTAGGCAATACCAGAGGCGAGGGGGGGCAGAGGGAGAGCCACATTTCTCAATCTCAAGCTCATGCTCATCAAAAACCAGATGAGGATATTGGAGAAGAGCAAGGCGATGAGGAGACTGGGGGGGAGGAGGATGTCAACATCTCTCATGGAGATGATTCTGATGATGGTCTTGATCTTCCTAATGAGAAAGAAGAGGTGCAAGAAAATAGCTATTAAGTCTTAATAGTTAACTTTCACATTTGCTTTACTTTATTTACAAAACTATTGTTTGATTGTTTATTGTTCCTAGATTTACAGGAAGATGGCGATGATGATGAGCATGAGACCACAGCATGACAGCAAATTGAGGGAGTAATCCCTCCCTGGATGCTAGTGCTACTCCCTGTAATTTCATTGTTTATTGTATTTGTATGTTTCTCAAGACTCGACTTACTTCTATGTATATAAGTGTATGATTGATTGTTTGATTTAACCTTTAGCTCCTTACTCCTTAATACTTAGTCCTTGGGTTGTTAGCTTGTTATTGTATTGTTGACAAGTATTTATTCATATCTTTATATTTCTATGATTTTAAATTTTTTTGGATTTTTTTTACAATTTTTTAGATTCTTTCTGATTCTTTCTTTTTTTAAATATTTAAAATTCTTATTTTTGCACCTTGATGCCTAGGCGCACCTAGTCCCTCTGGGCGCAAGGCACACCCCTTGCGCCTGTGACTACATAGGCGTAGTTACAAGACAGCATCGATAATAATTTTTAATTGTTATCATGCATTAAATTCCTAAAAACCCTAGATCGGAAGCTAAATCAGGCATGTTCATCACTCAGAGGGGACAATTTGAATTGAAGCTTCAATCTTACCTTAATTAGTAGAGATTTGGGGCAATCTGAAGATCATGTACTTCATTGTGGGCCATTCAAGCTTATTAAGGGACCTTTTTTGCATGTCAAAAGTGCTAGTGGTAATTTAATTTATATTTTTTATTTAAAATGATTTTGGTCTTATCTCAGTATATAGATTAAGCCATTTTGCACGCTGTCCTACATCAGGGTACACTTGGATGGTCTAGACATGTCCAACGGAGATGAAAACATCACCCGTTAGGAGTGGGTCAATCCAAGTTGAAGGATTTAAAAGGGCACAAGGAAGGCCCAAAAGGCGTGGTTGAAAGTGGTGAAAAAGATTTAAAAACTATTGGACTTAATGAAAAAATGGCACTCCATTGAGGTGAATGAGGAACAAGATTCATACAGCTGACGCGCCTAATTGGGATTAGGCTTTGGTGACAATGATGACGATCATCATCAAAGCCTTAAACCAATCAAGGGTCAGCTATTGTTGAGATACTGTACTGAGCACAATTCACTATGGAGATTAGCTACTGACGCAAGATATGGTGTTGGTGATGATTTAGTACTGCCTAAGCATATCCACTTGAGAAAGAAGCAAGGACTTAATCGATCAAGAGTTGCAAAATGGCTTAAAGTTTGGCCTAAAAAATGGAAAGAAAATGTTGCTTTGGCATCAACCTTGGGTGGCCCCACAGCCACTAAGCATCCACTTCCCAAGATTTTTTAATAAACTTCTCCAAAAAGACAAATTGGCTGCTGAGTGTAGGGAGTTCATTAATGGTCATTTGGAATTACAATTTAGAAGACTATACAAGCGATAAAGAGCAAAACCAAAATCTGTTGCAGCTCATCTCAAGATTCACTTTGGGTTCTCAAGAAGATGATCATATATTCTGGACACCTGATCCTCCGGGGAGCTTCTCGCTGAGATTGCATTCTTTGAACAAAATAACTCAAGATATGGAGAATGATAGAATTGATTTAGTTTGGGGCTTACCAGGGTCCTAAGAAGATTACTGGATTTTCTTGGCTTATTAGCCTCAACAAGCATTCCACCAAGGACAATATGATTAAGAGAGGTATGTATATTGTGAATGGGTGTCTGTTATGTTTGATTGCTGCTAAATCCACACCCCACCTTTTCATCCATTGCAAATTTGCAATAAAAATTGGGAATATGGTTCTATCTCTATTGAATGTCAAATGGGTCATATCAGAGCAGGTTCTTGATTTAATTTTTCAATGGAAGATTAAGACCTATTCCTAAAAATAGAGATTTCTTTGGAAGATAGTATTAATTTCTTTTCTCTAGGATCTGGAAAGAGAGGAATAACAGGGCATCTCATGGGAAGGTTTGTAATAGTGATCGTGTGTTCAAGATTATTATGAAAAATGCAGCATATTGGGCATCAATGAATCAGATTTTCAGTAACTACTCCATGTTTCAAATCTACAAAACTGGTGTTCATTTGAATGAACTATGGATATCTCAAACACGAAAAAAGCAATAACAAGCTCCCTCACAAGGGTGGATTAAGCTCAATTATGATGGATCGAGCTTGGGTTCAAATGGTCCGGGAGGTATCAGCAGTTTAATCAGAACTTCAAATGGGTCAATGCTTGTGGAATTCTCCAGTCTAGCTAGAGCAGTTGATGCAAATGAAGCAGAAATTCTAGCTGCAAGACAGGGCATTAGAACTCTGCTACAAAAATTTTCCAGGAGCCTTTCATTATAGAGGCTGGTTAATCAAATGCAACCAGTTGGATAAATGATCCTCACAATGCAACTTGGAGAAACATAACTACTCTTGATGAGATTTCAAGCCTTATCAGAGGAAAGGAGAAGAAAATAATTCACACTCCGAGATCTGCTAACTCGAAAGAAGATTCAAGGATTAAAGAAGAAGTAAACAGGGACAACTTGTGGATTTCAGAATTTGAACAGCATTGGAAGGTGAAATGTTTTATTGAGTTTTTTATGGAGACGACCTATTCCTCTCTGATCTTTTTTTTCCTGTTGATTAGGTTGAACCTCCTGTAGCATTTCTGATGCTATTTTCATTAAAAACACAACCTTTTTTCAGAAAGAAAAAAGCAATGCCGGCTCAAAAGATTTCTACAAGTAGGGAAAAAAATAGATATTGGCAAACTACCCTTTTAGATGTTCTCATTGGCAATTGTATGAATATTCCAAGTCACATATGTTAACCCTAATTTGATGAGAGAGACTCAAATTCCCCCTCAGAAGTTGAATGCGACATTCATAAAGAAAAAATAAAAGACCAGAAGACATCAAACAAAAAATAAAAATGTTTCATATTTTCCAATAAAATTTTTAAGCACTAAAAAGTTGAATAAGGGACTACTGGGTAGACATGCATGTCACATATAAGAAAGAAAACATCGACTCAGAAAACCTCAAAAGCTAAAATCTAGCGGTTAACCAAAATACCAAGAGTTGGTAACCTTTTGCTATGAGAAATCCGTCTTTGCAAGTAAAAGAAAACATGAACTGGAGAGAAAGCTAGCTGACAAAAAGCTTATTTAGCTACGCAGGGGGAGAAGTCAAGTCTCATCCCATGACTACAAAACCGAAACTAAGCAGCTATTCTTCATATTGTGAAATGTTGTGAGAAGGATTTGCTGCAACAAGCAAAAGTTAAACATTTACCAATTTAATGAGACGAGCACGATTATCTCCAGGCATTGTAGGCTGCAAAACAGGTAAACATAGAGCTGTGTGTCAGAAGGTTTCTTTTTTAGTGGTATTTGGCATAAGATATAAGAAGAAAGAGGATATGACAAACATATGATCTACTGATACAGAGAAATTGAAGAAATGGAATCTGATAAAGAAAGATTAGCTACTGATTGCTTCAATTTTTTTTCAGAATATTTTTAGCTATTAGGTAGTGTTTTAGAAAATCCATGCTGGGGAGAGGAGCTGTGTGAACTTCTACAGTGACCCAATTCAGGAGGTTGACCTTAAAATGAAAGAGTGACTTCATTTTCTACTTACAAATAAGTTAGGATAGGAAGTCGTCTATGGAGAAGAGATTTGGATTAGTAGACTTACAAATAAGTTAGAGTAACTTTTTAAATTTTTTTGAAAATAATAGTTACTGAAATTGGGAAAAAAAATTCCTTTTTCTTTGTCTTTATTCGCTGAAACATATTTTTATCCATATATATAGCTTCCCCTTGCTTGAGAGTACATGTGTGATGTCTTTTTTCATGGTTTTTTGCATTCTAATGTTATATTTTTCAATTTTTTAGAAAATAACAGTTACAGAATTTTATTTTTATTTTATTTTTTTGCATTCATTCATTAAAACATATTTCCATCCACATATATAGCTTCCCTCTGCTTGTGAGGACATGTGTTATGTCTCTTTTCATGCTTTTTTGTATTTTAATGTTAATTTTTTCAATTTTTCCGAATATAACAACTACAGAAATTGAAAATTTATTTTTTTGTCTTCATTTGTTAAATAATTATTTTGTGCCTAGTGATTTTGGCACGCACCTAGGTCCTCCGGGCTCCAGGCTCAGCCCCTTGCGCCTCTACCTACATAGGGATTAGTAGTCTTCGAGGGGTTAAGGTATTGTCAGAATCTGAGTAAAAGAGGTCTTTGGGATCTGTTTTAAATGTGAGAAGGTATAACTTTATAACATAAAAGAAAAGAAAAGGTAGAAAACTTCATTCAAACTAAACTGTTACAAATAAGTTATGATAGGAAGTTCTCTTTGTAAAAGGAGATTTGGATAAGAAGTCTTCGAGGGGTTAAAGTATTGTCAGAATCTGAGTCAAGGAGGTCTTTGGGATCTGTTCTAAAGCTCGAAAGGTATAACCTCATGACAACTAAATTTGATCAAACTACTAACCCATATTCACTAGGCTGAGGTGACTAGAACGCAGGGTGCAAATAGGTCAAAAGTAAAATATTGACACTGACCACAGTTTGACCACAAACCAGAGACTACTGTGCCCAGCAATAAATCAAATGATATTCAAAGGTCCTTGGACCTGAAAGAATTGAAGTTTATACATAGGTAACACCACAAAACTTCATCACATAAAATTTTCAGCTTGATCAAGCAGCTGGCTTAACTCCACCAATGCCGGTCCCAAGCCCAGATAAAAAAGGAGGGTCTTGCATCAGGTGCCAGCCGGCAAGGGGGAAGTTGAAGATAATTCTATTATTTCTTTCTTACAAATGAATATGCATTTGTATATTAGTTTGTGAGGAAAAAATGAAAATCATCTCCAGTTTCTTAAAAGATGGCAACCCATGTGTCAGGTAGCCAGCCGGCAAGGGGAAAGTTGAAGATGATTCTATTATTTCTTTCTTATAAATAAATATGCATTTGTATATTAGTTTGTGAGGAAGAAATGAAAATCATCTTCAGCTTCTTAAAATACCCTTGCGTCAAGTAGCCAGTCGGCAAGGGTGAAGCTGAAGATCATCTTCAGCGTTTTAAAAACTATGGCAACCCCAACATGACATGAATCGAAAACTGACATTCGCTCAAGCTAGGGCGTTCCCTATAAGGGACGCACTGCATCGGATCCCAGATGCGGTGAAAAATAGGCAAGGGTTGCTAGGGCGTTCTCCCAGAAGCAACGCACTACATCTAATCCTGGGTGTAGTGAAAAATGGGCAAGGGCTGCTAGAGCGTCCCCTCGGAAGCAATGCGCTGCATCAGAACCCAGGTGTAGTGAAAAGTGGAGATGGTTTCATACCATGGAGGTCAAGAAAGGCGATAGTAAATAGGGTATCTCCAAAACATAAGATTCGCATTGCTACATGGAATATAAGGACACTGACAAGTAAGAGTTTGAAGTTAGTAGACATGATGAAACTTAGGAGAGTCAACATCGCTTGTATCCAAGAAACCAAGTGGAAAGGGGCTAAAGCTAGAGAAATAGAAATAGATAGGTATAAATTATGGTACGTAAGAAAAGAAAATAATAGAAATGGCGTAGGAATAATAGCAGATAAGGAATTAAAGGATAAAGTTGTGGACGTTAAAAGAACCAGTGATAGAATTATAATAATAAAAATGATTCTAGGAGAGCATATTATAAATATTATAAGTGCATATGCACCACAAGTAGGGTTACAAGCTATAATTAAGAGACAGTTTTGGGAAGATATGGAGGGAGTCATGCAAGAAATTCCCAATACTGAGGGGATATTTATAGGAGCAGACTTAAATGGCAATGTAAGAAAAGATAAGGAAGGATATGATAGCATAGACGGAGGGTATGGTATAGGTGAATGAAATGAGATAGGGGAGAATATCCTCGATTTTGCTTTGTCATATAACCTATTCATTGCAAATACATTCTTTAAGAAGATGGATGAACACTTAATAACCTTTAAAAGTGGACTTCATAAAAGCCAAATAGACTTTTTTATACTTAGGAATAATGAACGATCTATATGTAAGGATTGTAAGGTGATACCCGGTGAGAGTTTAAGCTCACAACATAGGTTAATGGTTATGGATATTCATATCAAAAGATGGAGTAAAAGAACTGAACTTAATACACATCCAAAAACTAAGTGGTGGAACTTAAAAGGAAAGAAAATAACCTCATCCAAAAATAAGTTGATGGTAGAAGGAAATTGAAACTATGGAACAGAAGTAAATACCATGTGGACTAATATGGCTGAGTCCATTAAGAAAGTGGCAAAAGATGTCTTAGGAGTATCTAAAGGTAAAAGGCTATAAACAAAGGAAACATGGTGGTGGAATGAAACAGTGCAAAAAGCTATTAAAGAAAAACGAACGCGTTTTAAAGCATGGCAGAAGATTAGAAATAATGAAAACTATGAACAATATAAGAATGCAAAAAACGTTGCTAAAAGAATAGTAAGTGAGGCTAAACTTAAAGCATATGATGAACTCTATAATAGACTAGGAACAAGAGAATGTGAGAAAGATGTGTTTAAACTTGCAAAAGTAAGAGAACAGAAGGGTAAGGACTTAGAGCATATTAAGTGCATTAGAAGCGATGATCAAAGGGTATTAGTCAAAGATGATGAGAAACAAAGGTGGGAAATATACTTTCAAAAATTGTTAAATGACAATGGCCCTGAAAATATAGGGATTGAAAATACTATGGGAGATACTAATGGTATACCAATAGAGGTTTGGAAGCATATAGGAGATATTGGGGTAGTTTGGTTAACCAAGTTGTTTAATAAGATCATAAAATCAAAGAAAATGCCTGATGAGTGGAGGAAAAGCTCTAGTGTACCAATCTACAAGAATAAAGAAGACATTCAGAGCTGCACCAATTATCGAGGGATCAAACTAATGAGCCACACCATGAAACTTTTTGAAAGAGTGATGGAGAAGAGACTACGATATGAAACAAGTGTATCGGAGAATCAGTTTGGTTTCATGCCTGGGAGGTCTACAATGGAAGTTATTTTCTTACTAAGACAATTAGTAGAGAAATATAGGAAGAGGACAAAAGACCTACACATGGTCTTTATTGACTTAAAGAAAGCCTATGATAGAGTCCCTAGAGAGTTAATATGGAGGATGTTGGGTTGTAAAAGGGTTTCTCAGGGGTATATAGACATAATTAAAGATATGTATGAGGGAGTAGTAACAAATGTTAAGACCACTAGTGGCGTGACTGGTGATTTTCCTATCACTGTCGGATTGCACCAAGGATCGGCATTGAGTCCATACCTTTTCACATTAGTTATGGATGAGTTAACTAAACATCTACATGAGGAGATTCCCTGGTGCATGCTATTTGCAGACGATATAGTCCTACTTGATGAGACAAGGGAAGGTGTAAACATAAAGATAGAGTTATGGAGAGAAGCATTAGAATCGAAAGGATTTAAAATTAGCCGAACTAAGACAAAATATATGGAATATAATTTTAGCAAGGAGAGCAGGAGTGGAACACCAGTTAAGATTGATAACCAAGAGGTCCCCATGAGAGACCACTTTCGATACTTAGGATCATTGATCCATCAGAGTGGAGAGATTGAGAGGAAGGTTACCCAGAAAATCCAAGCGGGTTGAAACAAATGGAGATGTGCATTGGGTGTTTTATGTGATCGGCGAGTGCCACTCAAACTAAAAGGAAAATTCTATAGGATGGCTATAAGGCCGGCCATGCTCTATGGATTAGAGTGTTGGGCAGTTAAGGAACATCATGCTCATAGGATGAGTGTCGCCGAAATGAGAATGTTGAGATGGATAAGTGGTAAGACAAGAAAGAATAGAATTAGAAATGAAAATATTAGAGGAAATTTAGGGATAGCACCAATAGGTAACAAGATGAGGGAGATTAGACTTAGATGGTTTGATCAACAACGGCACCAGTTAGAAGGAGTGAGGCAATACAAGTTGAAGGTTCTAAAAGAGCAAAGGGAAGGCCCAAAAGAACGTGGATAGAAGTGGTGAGGGAAGACTTAAAAACTTTGGGACTAAATGAAGCCATGGTATTTAATAGAGTGGAATGGAGGAATAAGATTCATGTGGCCGACCCCTAATTGGGATAAGGTCTTGATGATGATGATGATGATCAAGCAGCTGGCTTGAAAAATAAAGGCTCTAGACAGATGCCTATTCCAGGGACTGCAATAAACATACTCATTCTCTTTTCTTCCCCTCGATGAAGATGATGATCAGCTATGACCAAACATTCAGGAAGAAAGAGACAAGCCCTAATGCAGTAGAAGAAGAGATCAAAACCAATCTAACATGATAACTAAGATGACAGAAGTTATGATTCCCTTGAAGATATAACACAAATAATGAATATTAAATAGCTTTGCTTGATACTCCTGACCACCAACACAAACACCTCAACAACTATCTGGAAACAACCAGCATCTCCACTAAACAGGTGGATAAATGAAGGATTATCTAATGCTGGGTACTTTCCGTGGAATAGAGGACCATCTGATGGCTGGGTCTAGAGAGTGTATTTGCATTAATTGGAGTATATTTCTTGCTACCTACTATAGGCCCTTGTGGTCCACCCCTTCCCTAGACCCCGCATAGGCGGGAGTTTTGTGCACCGGGGCTGCCTTTTATTTTTTGCTGCCTTGAACGAGACTCAATCCAGATAAAGAAGCTTCGCCTAAAGGGCTACTAGACAATAATAACAAATCCAATTTGAATGCTCCATCCTAGATAATGACAAACTGCTTGCCAAAGTACCCTAGCCACATTTACAGTACAGTGTTAGACCTACACCTATGGAGGGGCCAAAAGATGTGGTGAAGAACTTACTTCCTACCCATGATGTTGATTCCCATATACTTTTTCCATCTTGTCTTCAGCAAAGTTTTAACTTATCTATCTCTGTATGCAAAATTGTCTTCGGCAAAGTTTTAACTTATCTATCTCCGTATGCATAATTCTCTTTAACAAGTATTGAAATAGGCCACTTGGTTTAGCATGATTTATTGATTTTACACTGGTTTATCATTTTTTCTAAACTCTGTTAGCCTTGAATGTTGTTGGTTTCTCAATAGCTTTGGAGATTCCGGATATGATGAGTGAATGCTATTTTGTTATGCCACACTTCATGTTCTAAAGAACTGTCCGCTGAAATCTTACTCCCAATAGTGGAGCCTACTTCGGCCGTCATCTCAAGCCCACAAACCAGCCAGATGATACTCTTTCAGGTGGACAGACAAATAACCGAGCAATAGTATGTCATTTGTAAATTCTTAACTAATATTTGACTGGGATGCAAGTCCCTACGCTCTTTACAAATCCACTACGCGTAATATGATACAAAGACCATTCACAAAAGTTACTGTCCTAGGTGCATTCCTGATTAGTACTTTAAAAGGTCATGCAACACTTCAGTCGTATATTTTATCAATGTCATATGGAGCCACGAGGATACTTTAGAAAGAAAAATTAAAGGATATAGCAAAAAACGAACAGGAGACAAGTAAAGCTACTGAGAGAGAGAGAGAGAGAGAGAGAGAGAGAGACCACTTACATCTAACCCCATTTGGGCGACGATATCGGCAAAGATGGATGCCATTTCTTCTTTGAATTGTTTATCAGAAAATTCAACTGACTCAACTATTTGTCTGCATTTCTGGTAAGGCAGTTCTCCACGAACCTATTAGAAGAATAATCACTCTCCTGTAAAAAATTCAATTAAAAACGAAAAAACAAAACCCTAATTTCACTGCAAGCCGTACCATCGTCGAGCAGAGCTCGTATATAAACCGAGGAGTCTGGACCGGATTCGGCAACTTGAAATTACTACTACCAGTCTTCCATTCCCGAATAAAATCCTCGGTAAAATATTTACACTCCACTGGTAGAGAAGACATCGGAATGAAATGGCGGAGCAGAGAACCAAGGTTGAAAAACTAGGGTTTCTGTATTCAAAAGCCCATACTTGAGATAAATAGACGATTCAGAGCAGAACTAAAACCTTCTGGAATCGCCAGATTACTAAAACGGAAGTATCTGAGTGCGTTGGGATCGAATGAAACTGAAATAAGGCGAAAATATTAGGGTTTTGAGTCATTGGGGTTTTACCCTTTTTTTGCTCTCTCTTCGTTGTGGGAATTTTAGAGGGAGAGTGGTAAAAGCGGGAGAAATATTATGGAGATGGGAGAAACATGGGTTTCGTCTTTTTGTAGATTGGGGTATGCAAGGTGGCTCCGGATAGAAGCTTGAGGTTCAGATCCTCGCCACTTAATTAAACGTCACGGGGCCCGGGAAAGTTAATTACGGGACGAAAACACGGTAGGCTGAAGGCCCTAAATAAAATTAGCCGGAAGTGCCACCGCATGGGGCTCACCTTTCAATTATCCGACCCGTTCACTTCGTTCTTTTAGGTTTAGATAACTATTAATTTTAAGAGTACGTGAATCAAATAAACATTGGATATTTTACATAATTAATGAAGGATTAAAATTTTTGGGTAACCAAAGAGTTAATTAAACTTCATCTAATCATCGTAAGTTTGGTTTACTAGTTATCCAAAGCCAAATAAATGAAATTGGGTCACATCATAAAAAAAGGGGCTCCCTTGGTGCCAAACCCCTAGCGCTTCTAAGAAATGATCCACTTAAGGCCTTCCACATTACATTCTTTGAAAATAAAAAATAAATAAATAATTGCTTTGGCTCAATAGGGTAGTCATCCCTCATTAAACCCCGTTGGGACGATGCTAAGTTTGTCCTCATTGGATACCCTTAGACCTTTCATCCATGGCCTAGTTTACACCATTTATTTTTTGTTGGATTATACCCAGAGGAAGAGAAATTATTCAGCACGGAATCAAAAACCTCATGGTCTCATATTGATCATCATCCTCAAAGCCTCATCCCAATTAGGGTTTGGCTACCTAAATCTTACTCCTCCATTTTTCTCTATCAAGTGTCATGTCTTAATGTCGATCCTTGGTGCAATCATATAGTGATAAGAAAATCATTAGCCTCTCGACCAGTAGTCCTAATATTTATTATTGTTCCCTCATATATATCATTAATTATATATATATACCTCTATGAACCTTTTTTCTTGTCCAATAGTTATCATATTAAAATTTGAGAGACTCTATCATAAGTTTTTTCTAAGTCAATAAAGACCACGTAGAAGTCCTTCATCATCTGCCTTTATCTCTCCATCAATTGTTTAAGTAAGAAAATAGCTTTCATGGCAGGCCTTCCAACCATGAAACCAAACTAGTTTTGTTACTTGTCTCGTGTCATAACGTCTTCTCAATAACTTTTTTCCAAAGCTGCAAAGTATAGATTGTAAGTTTGATCCATGCAACTTTGGATGTCTTCTTTATTATTATAATTTTATATAATATAGTTATTCTTCCATTCATCTGGCCCTTTTTTTTATTTTATAACAATGTTAAATAGCTTTGTCAAACCTCTACTAGTATACCATCGCACCCAAAGACCCTTCCTTATTTTTTTTATTTTTTTTGCAAGGCCTCTTTTACTTTAGGTATCGCAATCTTAAGATCATATCTACATTGTCCAACCTTATTTAGGTTTAGGGTTCTTTCAATCTCTATATTCCCAGGACAATTATAATTTAGCAAATTTTAAAAGTAAATTTTACGCCTTTGATTGATCTCGTCGTATTTGACTAGTACCCTTTGGTCATCACTTTTAATGCATTTAACTTGGTCTACCTCGCACTAAGTTTGAACACATCTTTTTCACATTTTATTTGTCATAATATGTTATAAAGATCATCATACCCCTTGAGTTTAGCCTCACTTGCTACTCTTTTAGCAACCTTTTTAGTATTCTTGTATTGCTCAAAGTTTTTGTTGTTTATAGTCATCTATCATACTTTAAAACACACATATTTCCCTTTAGTAAAAAAAAAAATCACTTTTTCAATCCACCATCAAGTTTCCTTTGATGGTTATATTTTACCATTAGATACTTCTAAAAGATCTTTTACCACTTTCCCAATGGACTCAATCATATTATACCACACAGTGTTTACTTTTAGTTCATTGTTCCACTTTCCTTATACCATCAACTTATTTGTGAATAATATTATCTTATCTGATTTGAAGTTTCTCCACTTAGTTGTTTAACATCTATTAAGTTCATTTCCTTTTTTTCTTCTTTTAATGCAAATATCCATAACCATTAAGCTACGTAGTGTTGTTAAGCTCTCGTGAGGTATCACCTCGCAATCCTTACATATTGATCTTTTAGTATTTATAAGTAGAAAAAAGTATATTTAATTTTTCTATAATCCACTTTTAAAGGTTAGTAAGCGTTCATCCCTCTCTATAAAGTATATATTTGCTAAAGCTAAGTTATATGCCAAAAGCAAAATCGATGATAACTTCCCCATCTCATTTCTTTCTTCTACTTCATACCCTTCATGTACCCTATAATATCTTTCATTTTCTTTTCCTACATGCCATTTAAGTCTACTCCTATAAATATTCTTTTATCTTGGAAGTTTCTTGTATTACTCTCTCCATATCTTTCTAGAACTGTCCCTTAATTTTGTCCTATAACCTTACCTATGGGGTGTATGCAGATATTATATCACTAATTCTTCTAATGTCTACAAAATTTTCTTTTTATTATTTGTCCACTACTATATCTACAATATTTCTATTATTGTCCTTTCCTATGTACTTTAGCTTATATCCATTGATTTTTCTAATTTAAGCCCCCTTTCTACTTGGTTTCGTGGACAGAAGCTGCACCGACTCTCCTATGCTTTATTGTATCTACCTAATCCATACTCTTACATGCCAATGTGCCTACATTCAATGTGGTGATACAAATCTTATTCTCCTGAGCTATTCTCTTTACTTGTCCATATCGAGAATAGTGCAACAATGTGGCACCTCGGGTTTTAGCACACATACATACATACATATATATAATAAAAATACTTAGGATCCTTTGTTAAAAAAATTCATTTTTAAAGTTTAATGAAAACAACCTTTCAAAAGTTGACTTTTCTTATCAAAACCTTAGAGTCATACGACCCAGAAAAACAAGAAGATAGCCCTAAAAATACAATATATATCAAGACCCTCAAACTCCAAGGCTGACCAACCTAACTGTTTGAAAACTCTATCTAACATATATAATAATAAAAATAAAAGAAAACTAAGAAAATGACATGGCCCATGTTCTATCCATTCATAACCATCACACTCTATAATGAAATGTCCATAAAATCCAGAGCATACAAGAGTAACTAATATGTATATGTACATGCAACCCATTTACAATCTTAAAAGTAATATTCTAACAACTACATAAAGCGATGGAATTGCCTGTGTAATGAGCTGAAGGCACTACCATCCTTGCTTGCTCTTTGCCTGCTTGCTCTTTCAACTATCTCACTCTATATTTGAGGTATTGCAAAACATCGCAATGCCTCTGCAAGCCATTACTTCTGTATATCAAATATTTAATATTAACTTAAAACAATTGCATGTAATGTGTGAGCTAAATAATAAATCCCAAAGACGTAATAAACATCTTTCACATGTAAATAGTGCTAACTCGATTTCCAGTATAAGAATAAATAATAGCAAGACAAATCATGAAAAGCACATGAAACCAATAAGTATGACATGAATTAACACAATGCATTAAGGCTTGCGAATATATCAATACATAGTATATATAAACTTAAGAATATCTCAAATAAATACGCATGTGATCAATAATGGGTATTATAATATGTAGGTCTCATGAGTGTACCATACACTCGCTTGTTCAGTTATGAGTACTCATGTCAATCCTTCAAGCATTGTTACATCGTGGGTACAAGGGAATATATCTATCCCAGTGCACTCACCACTTTAAGAAATCATATAACAACCATATTGACCATCATGCCATAGTGTAACATTCCTAATTTTTAAATGTTAAATTAAGTAAATGGGAGAGTTATGTTAAATAGGGATGAAAAGTGAATATTAATTTTTCTGTTTTGGAGTTCTAATAAGCGAAAATTTTATAAACATTAAATCAAGTGTTGAGACATCCATATTTTGATTGTAGTCGAAAAAACAATTCAAACGACAATAAGAATACCAAAATGAAAGTTAAAATAAAGAAGTTATGACACTTTAAATATGAAGGGCATTTCAATAATAATAAGAGAGAGAGAGGAAATGGCAAAAAATAGAGGGGTTGTATTTGATATTGGCACCCTCCCATTTAAACCAAAAGAACAAACCATTCTATTTGTTCTCAACTAGACAGAGAGAGAAACCAAAAGAGGAGAAGAGAAATAAGAAAAGGGGAAGAAGGAGGAAGGAGGAAGGAGAATCTGTGCATTAGAAAACCCAGCCCTGCAAGAGAAAACCTAGCTCACTAACGACAATGGAAGCTCGGATCTCAAATCCGAATTGTTCACTTCATTTACCTCAAAGTCTAGAGCAAAATCCCTTTTGTTTTGCCATGATTGGAGGACATTTCATGTGAATTTGACTGAAGTTTGTAGGCCATCGCCGGAGACGATGACAGTTTAGATTGTTGATCTGAACCAGTCATCTTCCACGGCTTGCTTAGAAGAACCAAAGTCCCAAGAACCATTGATGATTTGTGTCGTTATTGGCCATTGATTGAGGAGGAAACTAGAGTGTGTCGAGATTAGGGAGGTTTTGCCTAAAATCAGCGTCAATCCACACCATCCAAGGGTGTAGGAAGCACAAGAACATGCTTTGAAGGTAAGATCGGTGAAACCCAACTCTTGAATTGCATTTTTTGTTAAATCCATACAATTTCATCATAGATATAGGTTTTATGGGTGATCCAAGTTCCAACCATCCATTTCTAAATTCAAGTATAGGAATAGGTAAATAAGCGTCTGATAAAACTCGAATTGGACTGAGATGGTCAATCTATGCTAGTGCGATAACCCGGGTTTTTCAATACTCTTATATATATAACTTTTCGAAAGGTGGGGCCCCAATTTTATAAAAATCGAAACAGCGAAAAACAATTTCAATCGAATTTCATTTTTAGAAAAATATCGAGGTCAACCATTGATGCAAAACAAGATTTTCTTTTCCAAGTAAACATGTTTAAAATAGATTTACTGTTCCAAGATCATCCAGTCATCAACCACATTCCCATAACAGTATAATCAAGTCCAATAACATAAATATACATACACAGTCCATATGAAATTAGAACACACCTCTAAATGAGACTTCTCAATCACTATTCTTCTAACTCCTCATTTGTCCTGTCTTCCTTTAATATCTAAGGCATTGCAACAATAACGCAATGCCTCAGCAAGCAATGCTTGGTAGGTACATAGACATTTAATGTATACCAATGGAATAAAATTGAATAATCATATTGATACAATGAGTAAAGCAACTTTCTACAAGAATATAATTATTTTAAGCAAAGCTAATAAAATCTCAAAACATCATATACGATAAAACATGCATCTCACGGATTTAAAACATGATATAATCTCATGTAAATGAGCATTCAATAATAATAGGGTACCATAAGGTACATGGGTCCCACGAGTGTCCCATACACTCGTATCAATGATCATAAGTATTCATATCCAACCTCTGAGTGTTGTCATACCCAGGCATACAATCACATCTCCATGCTCATCATGCAAGCATACAGAATAAGAGTATGAATAAGAGTATGAACCCAAGCCATCCACCTTGTTTTAGCTTGATTAGAGCCCCAGAAGCTCTGATTTTTTTTAATATATTTTCAACGTTCCTAGGGTTTTTGGGTCCAAAGATCACAATGAACGGCTTAGATTTCTCATTTGAGGTGTCTTTAACATAGGTCTAACCATGCTCCACGGTTTTGAATCCATAGGCCAACTAACGGCAATTTTGATCTGATCTAGCCCAGATCTATGAGGGGAAATTTGGAAAACAAGATAATTAACAAGTTAAAGTATGTAACTTACCTAATTAGAGCCAGAGATGGGAGATCAGAGCCCTCTAGTACGTGTAAACTTCAACTCATTTTCGCGACGTACACAAGGGAAAATAAAGGTTATCCTCTATTTGTTTGGCATGGGAATGGAAGGGAAAACTTGTATTTAATAGGCTAAATCCCAATTTTGTCGAATGGAAGGTAGATCAGTGCCTTCCTCCATTAGAACTCTAATGGAAGTAGGAAAGGGGTGTCGTTATCAAAACGACTCCCTTTAATTTACGTCCTTAGCAATTTTACAAATTTACCCTCACACTTAAAATAGTCATAACTCACTCATTCGAACTCCATTTTCAACGTTCTTTATACCGTTCAATTCATATCGATGTGTACTTTCTAGTTTTAATGATTTCATAACCAAATTCTATACATAAAATTTTTAATTAATTAATCTTATTTTATTACTAATTTAGGGTTAAAAATTGGGGTTATTACATCCTTCCCACCTTATAAAAATTTTGTCCTTGAAATTTCGATATATATCTCCATGTAAATAACTCTGGGTAGATCCTTCGTATCTCCTCTTATGTCTCCCACGTGGCCTCCTATAATGAATGATGCTGCCAATGGACTTTAACTAATGAAATAGTTTTGGTCCTCAATTCCTTGACTTTTGCATCTAGTATACGCACATATCCCTCCTCAATTGTCATATCAGGTCATAACTCTCCTAGGATCTGCTTAAGTTTGTGAGACAAATCTGACATGTACTTTCTTTGAACAATTCTCAAGTCATCCTCACACCACAATATATGGTAATCGTGATAATAATTCCAAAGTCAACATCAATAAGCTATTCCACGACATGTCATACCTTCTTATCTCAATCCATCATATAAATCAATGCCCATCAATCCTCTCTTGATATAATCAAACACATCATAACCACATATGACCCAATTTGCACAAACCAAACCTCCACCTAGAAGTTGATTACTTATGTACCACTTAGTATTAGTTATCTTACTACATTTGCTCGATTTAGAGTATCTCTGTTAACATATAGGAAGTCATTTACTAATTCAAAATCACAGCATATAGCTCACCAACAGAAATTTATATGCTAGTCACAACAACAACATGTCAACTCACCAACAGGACTCTACGCCAATGAGAACCAATCTGTATTATGATCGTACTATAAGCACTTAAGAGCTTGCCACCTAAAAGTCTACCAATGTGTCTAGCACTTGCCCTCATTGGTTACTCACCAGCATTGATTGTAAATTGAAATTTGATTAATCATAAGGGAATAATCTCACATAATATTATATATCACTGATATCTTGGTGAAACTCAATTATACAGTGCTCACATTTGATAAGACTAAGGAACTATGAACCTCAGTCACCAATTTGGCTACTCTCAGCCCATCACAGTCTCAATAAACAACTCCTCTGTTATTCCAAGTGTTTTGTAAAGGGAATTCACTTCCTCTGACCAAAACTCATGCTATAATATTTGCAATAAATGATGAGCCCTTAGTCATTTTGAATTTATGCACAATGATTCCTTGTGCCCCTCTGTGTTCGTGAAGTATTCAATAATACTATCTAGTAACCCAATCATGGCTCATCAAAATAACATTTGAAGATTCGACCCATCATATCCATACATGCTGTCAGTGTATTGGTTCCACTGATTTATACCATCCAGAATTAGTAACAATCATGACAAGTTTTAAAAATCATCTTAAAGACGTCGTACGTAGAATCCTAGGCTAGATATAGTCACACATCAACTCACTCTCTATAGACACCAAGCACCATTAGGAATTAATCAATTAAATCATCAATATAGGATTTAAATTATTAGTTTTCTACCGCGGTATGATCAAACGAACGTAACTCTGTGCATAATAGTAAAGGTCTAGCTCTCTTCTCATGAAGAAGACTAATGCACTTCACCAAGACCTACTAAGCCTGTCAAAACTCTCAAAAGCTCATATAGTTGGAACTTTGTCGGCTCAATTAGGAACGTCTCACATGGCCTTCAAAGTAAGTAATGCTATGTCTAATTAACATCAATATCAACCCCTTGTGGCAAAATCATGAAACTCCTTAGGCAAAATCATAAACTCTTGCACATCATCTTTGTGCTCATTCCATAGTTACTCATGGTACCCCATAGTCTTACAATTAAGAAATACTTAGTAACCTCTAAAAAGTACTGTACTGCCTTTAAGATAGAAATAATACAACTCTTAAAGATGCCTCTTCTTACATAAGTGAGGCCAATAACTGTCCAGTTACACCAGAAGTAATCTTCTTGTCATATAAATCACCATTTTCATATTAGAGAATCCATTCTAAAGATTATATTGCAATCAATCATATCGAGTGGGATGAAATTAACATTCATCCTATTTCGCGTTATCTCCACCACTCGTCCCTAGTCATACTTACAAGTTTCCATAACCCTTTCACCAGTATTCTTACATCTGATCCCAGATACTACCATATATTCCCAATATATTTCTCAAAGCTCTAATACATAAAGTCCAAATCCGTTGGATACTACATCAATAAGTATTTGAGCATGTTTACTAGAAATTAAGAAAATATTTTCTATTGCCCAAATCGAGGTCTATACTTGCTTCTAAGTAATGATAGAGATTCATCACCGCTAATGTGGAGCCATTTATGCCCCATCTCCAATGTTAGTCAGTTTAATTCACGGTCTTATCAAATAGTCTCTATCAAATAGTCTATCTCCCCACGGTCAAAACATTTTAAAGGATTGTAGCTATAATGGCTGTTGTTGCTGCTATTATCGTTATTGCAATAATCTATTAACTCCAAGACATAGCTGTTTAGGTGCCTATTCTTTTACTAATGTACTTTCTCTTGTTTACATCCCAATCCTGTCTAATCAATGTTACTGGCTCAGTGGTCCCTATAATTATGTCAATGAAAAAAATTCTCTTGCTCTTTCTAGGCTAACTCAAACTACTCATGTATGAGTTTCTGCGCTTAGTTCAAGTCCCAAGAGAATATCTTTTGATAACACAAAGTCTAATTCTATTGCCTTTGTCCCTGATGTAGGGTGCGCTACCATCCTCTAATTTCTCAATCCAGGTGTCAAAGTAGCATAATCTATTGTAGCCTCCTTACCCAACATAAAACAAAAGTCAGGGGCCTATCAATCAATTACATATTCTAGTTCAATACTATTGACCCATTTAATTTCTCTGCTCTAAAGCAACAACTTTCACCACATCACCAAATGCTCATAAGAGAAGGATATTGGTCATCACTAGCCTTTATAAGAGTCTTCCATATAAAAGTCTCGACAATGGAGGAACGTGATCTCTCAAACAATCATAATTATAATTCTCGTAATCACATTTTTGGTGTTCTCACTTCTACTGTTTCATTTCCTCTAACAAATCAAATATTCCATGGTCATATTTATCAAATCATTTACAATCGTCAACCTCACATCCAATGTGCTTGATATTTCATAATGACGTTCTTAGCCATTTTAGACCACATTATAATCAATACTTAACAATTATTCTCATAACACATTTATCACATCCTCCAGGGCTATGCACTTCCCATCATAATTAAAATCCCAATAAAATTCATAACATTACCTTGTCACCAATGTCTAGTTATCAGTATTTTTATTTTATTTTTTTGTGCATAAGGACTTATAAATTTCAACTTATAGATCAAATAATTCATCTATGGAATATTAAATACTGTTCCATCAATTGTCAATGATTTTCATTCATATTATAATTTATTACTCAATTAAATCCACTTCAAGTTTAGATGAATACAATACTTCCTTAAAATTCTCAAGTTCTCATTTGTTGTAACCATCACTGATCTTGCTCAATTGCAGTTATAATAGCCTTTATACTCTTTCAAAATTTATAAGCATAGTCCAAGTTATAACTTGAATTCTTAAAAGTAATTTATATACACATATCTTCTATTATATAGTAAAGTTTTCACCCAAAGAACTGATTCACAGTCTTTATTCTAAATCTTTACTCACCATTAACCATTATATTCTCTAAGCGTCACACCTACTATTCTCACATTATATATTATACTCATAGTACATTTTCTCCATTAGCAAATCATCTATCCACACAAATATTCTCAGCTAGAAGTACTAACTCATACATATCATATAATGATTTCTTACTCTTAAGAGCTTTGCTATTCTCATAAAAATTTACCTTTCCTTTAGTTGATCGTTTTCCTTTTTCCAATGACTCTTCATGCCCCCCATATGAATCATTATCTATTAATGATATGATTCAACTCTATATATGGTTTCACTCTATCCTTGCACTTACTAGTTCAACTCCCAGCATCATTAAAGGGTGTTTATTCCAGTTTCATAATTTACGAAATAATTTACTCATTTAGCTCCTACCAGTTCTAATTCTCACCTTGGACTGTCATCTTTCACATGGACTTTTGGGATTGGCTGTGAGTGGATGAACCTGCTCTGATACCAACTGTGACGACTCGGGTTTTTCAATACTTTTTTTTATATATAAAACTTTTCGAAAGGTGGGGCCCCAATTTTGTAAAAACCAAAACAGCGAAAAACAATTTCAATCGAATTTCATTTTTAGAAAAATCCTGAGGTCAACCATTGACGCAAAACAAGAATTATTTTTTTTCCAAGTAAACATGTTTAAAATAGATTTACTATTCCAGGATCATCCAGTCATTAGCTACATTCCCATAATAGTATAATCAAGTCCAATAACATAAATATACATACACAGTCCATATGAAATTAGAACATACCTCTAAATGAGACTTCTCAATCACTATTCTTCTAACTCTTCATATGTCCTGTCTTTCTTTAATATCTGAGGCATTGCAACAATAACGCAATGCCTCAGCAAGCAATGCTTGGTAGGTACATAGACATTTGATTTATATCAATGGAATAAAATCGCATAATCATATTGATACAATGAGTAAAGCAACTTTCTACAAGAATATAATTATTTTAAGCAAAGCTAATAAAATCTCAAAACATCATATACGATAAAACATGCATCTCACAGATTTAAAACATGATATAATCTCATGTAAATGAGCATTCAATAATAACAGGGTACCATAAGGTACATGGGTCCCACGAGTGTCCCATATACTCGTATCACTGATCATGAGTACTCATATCCAACCTCTGAGTGTCGTCACACCCAGGCATACAATCACATCTCCATGCTCATCATGCAAGCATACAGAATAAGAGTATGGATCGTCATGCCGCAGTGGCAACCCTCAAGGGTCTCAACCACTGCCGCTCCCCGTCAACATCATAACGGGAGACTTAGCGTCCGTCCCCATGGAAAGGCCCAGACTGGTAGTGTGGACTATCCATGTTACCAACCCCTACCAAAAGCTATCTACGGGCATGTGTCAATCATATCACATCACATCACAAATCTCAGAGGGTGGGTGGCCGGCCCTCTCCTTCCTAGCATGACATCCACTGGGTCAGAGCACCCGTCATAAGACTCAAAACACAAAATCAGGTATGTCGAAAACCAGGAGCACTCGTCGCTCGCAATCCCCAAGGCACGGTCCTCATCCCGGGGTTAACCTCTAAAAGGACCAGCCACCAAGCCTCCACTTTCCTTTCTCATGAAAACTCATCAATTTCAGCGATGCAATAAGGAAAGATAATTTTCTAATTGTGCATAAGTAGATAATCTCAATCTCATGAAACCATCGGTCATAATACATGATTGAAATCAAATAGCGATCATAACATAAAACTCTAAATCTCACAAAATCATCGATTAATAATAAGTGCAATTCAATCACAATCAATCATGATAATACAAAACGAAACATTAAATGTTGTCACCTACCTCAATGTGAGATCACCTAACTCAAGCACATAATCTTCATAGCTTGTACGTTCAGATGTACCTGTCAATACCGCAATACTTTTTCGTGTTATTTATTATATTATAATGGAATCTATGATGATCCAACCATCAGATCATCTTCTAAGATCTCTAATTATGATTTGGTTCTTAATTTAGTCTCATCTCATCTCATGTCCATCTGTTCATTTTTGTGTGTATCTAACGTTTATACCTTAATATGATGGTCAGATAATCCTTAGATCAATAATTTTCCAAGATCTAGTTCAGACCAATGGTCTAGATCAATTTTTAGAGTAGTTATGCTAATATGCCCCTTAGAACCCTTATTTATTATCATACTTTATCTCATTGTTCAAGTCTTGAGGCCTGATCACCCTTTGATTAGTCGTTTCTAAGTTATTAATTAATATTTTATAATTTAACTAATCTAAAAGTAGTAAAATGTAAGTTTTCAAGATAAATCTAAGCCCGCGTCGTTAATACGGTCGCAACGAATGTTTTTGCTCGTGATTTGGACCTTTGTAGCTCCCAAAATCAAGTTTTTTTGTGAAAAGACTTCATAAATTAATATATTAATTTATAGGGGTAGTAGGTACGCGTGCACTGACTTACACGGGCTGTGCGGTTTGCACTAGCTTACACCAGCGGATTGCACACCCAGGACACCTAGTGCATTCCGGACGTCCAGGACAATGCGTAAGAGCGTCCCGCGTACGTGTGTGATATGCACGCGTGTGACGGAGCACCCGCATGTGCGCGTCCGTGTCTGTGCATCCCGGTGGGCGTCTTGGGCGCACTGTCCATTGGGGACGATGAGCCCAAGCCGTCCACCTTGTTTTGGCTTGATCAGAGTCCCAGAAGCTCTGATTTTTTATATGTTTTCACCGTTCCTATGGTTTTTGGGTCCAAAGATCACAATGAACAGCTTAGATTTCTCATTTGAGGTGTCTTTAACATGGGTCTAACCATGCTCCACGGTTTTGAATCCATAGGCCAACCAACGGCAATTTTGATCCGATCTAGCCCAGATCTGTGAGGGGAAATTTGGAAAACAAGATAATTAACAAGTTAAAGTATGTAGCTTACCTTATTAGAGCCAAAGAGGAGAGATCATAGCCCCATAGTACGTGCAAACTTCAACTCCTTTTCGCGACGTGCACAGGGGAAAACAAGGGTTCCCCTTTGGCTGTTTGGCATGAGAATGGAAGGGGAAACTTGTATTTAATAAGCTAAATTCCGATTTTGCTGAATGGATTGTAGATCAGTGCCTTCCTCCATTAGAACTCTAATGGAAGTGGGAAAGGGGTGTTGTTATCAAAACGATTCCCTTTAATTTACATCCTTGGCAATTTTACAAATTTACCCTTACACTTAAAAATTGTCATAACTCACTCATCCGAACTCCATTTTCAACGTTCTTTATACCGTTCAATTCATATCGACGTGTACTTTTTAGTTTTAGTGATTTTAGAATCAATTTCTATGCATAATTTTTTTAAATTAATTTATCTTATTTTATTACTAATTTAGGGTTAAAATTGGGGTTATTACAGCTAGAAACTAATTGGACAATCTTAGCCATCCGATCAATACTGTGAAAATGATGTTTACTATCATCTAATCAATGATCAAACATGTTTAGTAAGTTTAGTGATATAAAATTCATGTAAAATAGATCAAATGTGTTGATTCATGATAAAACTGATTAGGCAATCTTAATTGTCTGATCTGTGACTATTCAAGTAGTGACTTTGTGTTGTCTAATCGATGATTATACACCACAAATGATTTCTAGGACACTACAATTACTAGTATATAATATAAATTGAAAAATCTACATGGAAAATTGAGCAAAATAATCTCAACTATCCAATCGGATAGTAAAAAAGCAAAGACCTAACAATGTCTGATTGGTGATCAGATCACCATCCAACGATTGTAGTACAATAACTTAAGAATGGATATGTTACATAATATCTACAATTGCATATTAAATTGAATATTGATCTATAATTTATGTTGAAATGCCAATGGGAGGTTTATGTGCAATGCAAGTTGAGTTGTAATCCAAACTAAGTTGAGAAATGATTGGGAATCGAAGACGTCGTAAGAGGTAGGTAATGTGATCCTGTCAAATTTCAAATGAATTTCAAAATGAAAAAATATTTCTGAACCAGTTATGGGTTAGAATGGTTTGATTATACCAATGATCTGATACATATGTATGTTAATTGTGTGCATATGATTTTCATGTAGTTTCATGATTTATCATATGTTCTATGTCTGACACTTCTTATAAATGATGCACATAAATTGACTTATGATTTTGAATTCATATTTCGTATCTAATTGTGGAAAGAACAATGAATCATTTACTTTAAAGTACTCAAATGTTACTCGCGAGACATGAAAAAGATTGTGGTTGTACATGCACGATGCCCACCTCCCTCCATATGAAACGCAGTCATGACTGGTGACTATGGGTAGCCCATCTCTTGGAAGGCTAATAGTATTACACACACACACACACACACATCTTGATTGTTAAAGTGAGTTTTCTTCAGGGTATGCGATGAATAAAGAAATATGTATGCTATATTTGAATTATGATTAAAGTGCTCATGCATAAATGCATGTTATTTATCGTGAAATGTCAGTCTATCCATCCATACATGACACTACTCATCCTGAGCCACTGATTGTGGGTAGCCCATATGCTGGAGGAAGCAAATCCTTGACCGGTGACTGTGGGTAGCCCATCTTTCGGGAAGAGGACAATATCATGACTGTAACCAAAGTGACCATGGGAAGCCCATCTCCTCTCTGTGTATAGAAGTAACGCGTTCTGGAGGTTTACTGTGGGTTGCCCATCTCCCTCCATATGAAACATAGCCATGATTGGTGACTATGGGTAGCCCATCTCCCAAAAGGCTGATAGTATTATATTTATATATCTGTAGCATAACATGTTTTGAGCCAAAGTACTGTGAAGAGTCCATCTGATCTGAGTGTATGGAATGAAGCCACAACTAGTGACTATGGGTAGCCCATCTCCCAGAAAGCAGACAATATTGTGTCTGTCTATCTATGAAATGACTTGTAAGAATTGTAAGACTATGAATATCTTGTGACTTTATATGTAGTGATGCCATATATGAATAGATCAAATATTGGATGGAATTTCTGTTATGCTAATTGCATTAAATGTGTTTATAATAGGCTCTAAGTAGATTATGAGCTGTTAGAGTTTGAGATGATGTGATATGGATCTTTCTACATCATGAGTTGATACCTAATGAAATAAAATGATATGAGATTACCTAAAATAAATTGAGATGTATGTGATATGAATATCATAATATGCTTAAGACTTTATAATGTCCTTTAGAATAGATATGTGTAGAGTAATGATGTTATTATCGGTTTGAAAAGATTGACATATAGATTAACTAGCTTACTAGTATGAATTTTAAAGTAATTATAAGTTACTTGATTTGTCAAGTATAATGCAACTTTTGTGGATGACATACATACATACATACACACCCATGTGTGTTTATGATGCATTCCATGTGATAGCTTATGGTAATGCACTTTTATCATTAGAAAAACCATTCTTCAAATCATTGTGTATGTATGCTGTGATTTTGGTTTTGTAGTATTGGATTATCTATTGAGTATGTTGTATACTCATCCTACCAATTTGACCACTGGTTAGCTCAGAAATAATTAGAAAAGAGGTTACGATTCCAAGGAGACCACTTATTGATTAAAGATGGTAAGTAGTGAGGTGATCTAGTGTTTCATTAAGAAACTCAATCTATCTTGACTATTAGGTGATATTCTAATCTTATGTGTGATTTAAATTGTAATTGGGTTGTGATTGATAGGTCTTGGGGATGTTGTATGTCACATATTATTTGAAAAGGAGACAGAGTCTCTAATTATGTTTAAAACTTAAATAAATGTTTATCAAGCACTTAGCAATGACATGCGTTAAATGTCTTATGTCCTAAAATTTGAGGAAACTTTGTTGGATTTTTTGTAGAAATGTAGTGTTTATTTCACCAATGATTATTTTTGAGAAAGGAAAAATGATACTTGGGGTTTTTCAAAGTGATTTTTTAAGAAAAAGAATCTTTCACGAATATTTGCCTTTCAAAAAATATTTCTTATAAAGACCGATCTTGCTATCTAAATGTCTTTTATATTTAAAAAATATTATAAAAACCCAGGTAGCCACATGTAGTGATAACCAATTCCTTAGTTTATTGATTGATGCTCTCCGTCGACACCAAAATACGAGACTAAATGTTTGTCGTGCATGGGGGATCAAACTTGTAGCGTGAACTATCTATGATACAACTCACTGCGAAGTTTTCCATTCAATGAGGCGAGTATTTGTCATCTCACAAAGTCAGATGGTAAGTGGCTAACCCTAAATCCCTCATAGCATAGCATCCATAGGGTAAAAACACTTGTCAAAATAAATATTTGCAAAATTATTAAATTGCTCAATATCTTATAGTCGAGAAAATGAATATGAAATCCTCTAATGTATGATGAAATGCATGAGCACTTATGACTCACCATCCTAGAGCATTGCCCCTCTCTCAAGGTTAGCCTCATAAGGACCAGCACCAAGCCTCCTCACCAAGTCCACGGAGAAACATAGGAGATAAAATGGAACATCGAAGTGTCTCAATAAGCAATAACAATGTTGTTACTAATTAATGTCCTCTATGGGTTATGAAATTTTATTCAAAATCGTATACTTTCACCATCGCTTGTGAAATATAACTAGTCATACAATGAAAGTCATGCATTCAGTGGAGACATATAAATCAATGCGAGTGTGTGATGTCTGTATGTATGTATGTATGTATGTATGTATGTATGTATGTATGTATGTATGTATGTAGTGGATAGATACATAATATCCATTGGTAAACATAGAGTCAGTGCAATGCAAATCCAAATATCTTTTAAATAGCAATGTGCTAATATTAAATATCATCACCTACCTTAATGAAAGAAAATTCCTATAGAATACGTAACCTCTCTAATTCCTACGAATTGTGTAACTTTCAGATTACACGTACTATATATCGTCACTTACTACTATATGTTTATCATTTCTTACCTATGTGGCCTCAAATCATTCTTAATATAAGTGATTCAATGTTCACTCATTACTAATTATGAATCCCATTTCTTAAATCTTTTGTCTTATCTTTAAACAGTGGTCCAAATCGCTTAATCTCCCTCCATCCACATTAATCAGTGTCTTGTAAATAATCCTTCTCCCATTTCATTAGTTGATCCATTGATCTGACGGTTAGAGCTGATCTTGATTAGTTGGATCAATGGTTTTGATTTCTTTTACGATTTAATCTTACTATGTTGTTGTTACCGGGATGATCTAACCAGTTTAACTTAACTTGATTGCATATATTTTCTAGTTTTCTTATAGTCCATTTGTCTCTTATTAGCTCATGCTCAAATATAATAATCAGATCTTGCTTTTATTGGGTCAGATTTATGTTTCTTGATTACCATGAGTTCTAATCACACTCAATCTAGAGTTTTTGGAACAATCTAACCATTAGATCGAACTCGTTACTACCTTGGGTGACTTAATCGTCTATGTTTAGGTCTGATACATATCTTTAGTGTTTTATAAGATCCAAATTGTGTTTTAATAGTTAATTCATTGCTCTAATTTTGATTAGTCAGATCCATAATTTTTACTTCATTCGATAGTGTAGAATATAATTGAAGTTGATTTGGATGATCTAATTGTAAGATCAGTTTTTTTACTTTACTAAATCACCTAATCGAGCAATTTCTAAGGTCTAATCACTTTTGATCTAATAGATACAAGCCATTCTATGATTTTTGGCTTTGATTAATTTAAGAGGTACTATGATCTTAAATTTAATTGTATATTTAGATCCGTGTCATTGAGACAACCTCAATAGATGTCTCGAATCAAAATTTGGGTATGTAGAACCTCTTGGATTGAAGATTTTTAGTTTTAGACTGATTTAAATGGTCCAAATTAAATCTATATAAAACAGATTCGAAAAATGACATGACGAGGACACATCAGGTCTGTGATGGGCTGTTCAGATGCACCAGGGCATCATGGTCATCAGGATGCACCTGGGCTTCCTGTGTCTCCTGGGGACGACGCATGCATGCTCACATGCGTGTGACAGCACTGGGTGTGCATGTTTTTGAAGAGTGTCCTCTGGCGCATCTCGATTGTGGGGACCAACGAGAGAGTGAACGGCACGATCGCGATCGTCTGTTCACCCTTACTCCACATTCATGGTTGGGGTTTTGTTCGATTTACTCTATGCCAACGAGGTTTTAGGATTTTGGGGTCCACAATCACATTGGACGGCTCAGATTTCCATATGATTCATCCTTATCATAGTTTCAATGCATGTTAGTTGGATCTGTTCGTCAACGGGTTGCTGGCGTAAAATTACAGTCAAATGGAGCTGGGGAGGATGGTTACCTGGCTTCAGTGCGTTGTGGTTGCTGGAGGAGGAAGGAGGAAAGAAGAAGAAAGGTGCGAAGTCAGTTGTGGTGCCAGTAGGTATAGTAGCAGTGCTCAATTGTTGGTGCCTGGAGAAGAGGGAGAACGGAAATGGGTGGTATCTCACAGATGCGTTGCCAAAGAAGGAGAAATGGAGAGACGATTGCTGAGGGGGCCTTGCCGATGAAGGATAAATGAACTATGGGATCGCAAAAGGTTGATTGTCATGAAATGGAGGATCGTCGAAGGCTATAGCGGCGAGTCTTGATGGATGGCCAGGCGCGGGGCTCCGTTGGACCCCGGGTTAGGCGAGCTGGCCGGGGCAGGAAACTGAGGCAGAGAGAGAGAGAGATACGGTGGGTTGGGGAGTAAATGCGGAGAAAATTAGCATTTAAAGCTGACTTTTGATTTTTCTTTATATATAATTATTATTTTTCATTAATGCACCAATCATTATATTTAATTTTGTAAAGATTTAGATAAAGTTTCAGATTATGTGATGAGTGCCACGTCAGGTGCGTCTCACATATAAATAATTTATAATTTTACCCTTTTATTAAATTAAATTAAATATCCTACAATAAAAATTATGAATTTTCATTTTAACTCCAACTTTTGTGTTTTTAGTATCATTGAATTTTACTTTTCATGTATAATTCAAATATTGAGGTTTTAACACATGATTTAGACTTTATTAAAATCTAATTCCTTGGAATTCAAATCCTTTTTTAGTGAAATCTTTTATTAATATTATATGAAATGGAGTTATACAAAGTTAGGGGTATTACAGGGACCCTCGCCTACTTTTCAATGCGCCTAAGTTCTAATGTAGCATGTCATTTTTGAGAGAATATTCTATCAGTCTTTGCCCATTTTTCACTGTACTTGGGATCCAATGTAACGAGTCGCTTATGGGATAAAGCCATAACAAACCTTGCCCATTTTTCACTGCATTTAAGTTCCAATACAACACATTGCTTAAAGGAATACCCTGGCTTGTCGAAATGTTTTAGTCTTTAGATTCATATTATAAAATTTGCTAAAATATTTATGCTGCCACCTAACCTAATGTAACCCTCCTTTATTAGAGCTTGAAACTGGCCACAAGATCATAAAACCACAAGAGTGGAGTTCTCAAAGTGCCTTACTAATAGGGATAAATTCGACAATGACGGAGAAAAATCTCTCTATCTTCCTATCTTGGCTACCACAAAATTTGAGATGGCAGGATAATATGCAACTTCTTACGATAGATGCATGCATTTGCCTCTGCTACTTACGAAGTCGATTTCAAGGTCTATGGGGCGCTTTTCTAAGGCAGCCAAAGGGTCTTTCTTCTATAATCGTAGAGGAGGAACTCCTTGGGTCAAAATTTGACTAGCTTGGAAGAGTAATAATAGATAAATGCATTATATAATTTGTTGTATATTTTAGGTATAATAAAAGAAAATAAAAAAACTATATATTTATATTGGGAAAAGAATTAAAGAAGCAAAAAAGAGGGAGAAAGTACGAAAATGTATTCCATATCTACAGGCTAATTACAAGTATACATAATCCCTTTTATCATCTCAAACTATATATAAAAGAATTCACCCATGCCACTAACTAACTCTAGGGAGTCGTATTAGTGCATCTTATAGTCAATGGTATATTCTAAATAGAAAAAGAAAATAAGGAAATATAACTATATATTTATTTATATTATATACATTATACTAAAAATATAGGGATATGAGAAACTGGACAAAGTTACGTGACATAGGGAGAATATATTTACATAGAAGAAGCCGAAAATGCATCGGGTGTCATTTTAGAAATAGTAGAAAAGAAATTTTGAGAATAGGTGCAGGGCATCTTGGAAAAGATGGAAAGATATTGGAGGGATGGAGAAAGTTTATTTTTTGTGCCAAAATTTTAACGTTAAAAGTGAAAAATGATCATTAAGTACATAGTTCACGGGCATGGGTTCACGGCTAGCGACCTTGCACCGTTACGCTGAGCTAACTTTGTTTCCAAGCTAGTCCATCCGTCGCTAAAGAACGTCCAATTGCTTGTAATATTCCTCGTTCCTGTCAGGTGGGCTGCGTGGGAGCCTAGTCCGCATTTCCACGAGTCCTTCTGTGTTGTTTGTGGCGGTAGACCAGCACACGGAATTACAAGCGCTAAAGTGTGCATGTGGGGTCCAGGGGTTGAGTGATGAAGACTGTTCATGTCATGTGCCACAATTAGACTTTTGTCCTCTCCCTTATTGGAACTTTCTAAGCTGTCATTGGACCTCTGGTACTGGTTTGGATCATTCAATGGAGATGCAATTTTGCGTCGGCCCCAAAAGATGAACAGTTCACATAGTTTGCATCACCAATCTGACCCTACATGGCTTTTTGCCGTCTAAAATTTGTCACCGAGACAATATCTGTTTGGTGTCATATAATGATCTTGCGTTAATCTCGTCGAATTTCATGTTACAAAAATTTCAAGCTAAACCATACCATCTCTGGAGTCCAATTAATACAACTTTTACCAGTCAAAGTGGATGTTTATCCAAAAACACAGAAAAAACTGGACGTTGCATGTGTGCCTAACCCATGACTTTAAGGTCACATGACAACTCTGCGGTTGTGCCAAGTGTCTTTTTTGATAAAGCGATATATACAAAGCTCTAGCACATGCAGGGGTCATGGGAAGGAGCAGACCACAAGGGTCAATAGTAATAAACCTTATTTTGTATTTTGTAAGAGGTTGTTGATGTAGAAATATATATACAAAAAAAAATAAAAATGTTTTGGGATCGAGACGATCGAAGATCCAAACAGTTCTCGACCAAGACACGTCTCAAACACTCCATCCACTTCTAAGCATCTCCATTAGATAAACCACCATTTCAGTAGAGAATACAAATCTCAACAGATCAGAGATCAGAAGGTTAATACCATTTCGGTGAAAAAAATGAACGGTTGTATTACAAGCCATCCAGGCCCCACGTGTAAATTCCATCGCAATTAAACTTCTGGACTGATTTATACCGCAGACATCATAAAACCTCTCCCAGACCACTCGTCATACACCGTATAAACCAACGAATTGGGTGGGGATGGGATATTTTCCGAGTCAATAGACTAATTGCGAAGTCATTGTCCAAGTTTTGTTTAAGGCAAAAACCTTTCCGTCCCACCGCGGTCATTTACTGCCATGTACAGGACACAAACCTTCTCCATGGCTTCCTCCATTCTCATCTTCCTCTTCTCCTTCATCTCTCTTGTCTCAGCCCAACAGAAGCACCTCTCCAACTTCTCCATTTCTGATTCTCCATGGAGCCCAGACCAGAAACAAATCCTCATTTCCCCAAACTCCACTTTCGCAGCCGGTTTTCGTTCTATTCCTTCCTCTCCCCAGCTCTACATATTCGCTGTTTGGGTCCAATCTGCCTCCGATAGAACCATTACCTGGTCTGCGAACCCCAACAGCCCCGTAAGCCTATCTTCATCTGTAAGCATCTCAACCTCCGGTGTCCTCTCTCTGAACGACTCCACCGGAAAAAATCTCTTCCCCGGACCTCCTCGCGCCATAAAATCCAACAATTCGACAGAGATGGTTTTGTCGCAAGAGGGTACTCTACTTTACCGCACTTCGACGGAGCTGTTATGGTCGAGTTCGGATTTCCCTACCGATACGATCCTCCCACCCCATCAGTTCGATCCAAACCGAACCAGGCCGCTCGTTTCAAGAATAAGTGGAGACTCTTACAAGCCAGGAAACTACAAGTTCCAGAACTTTAAGAATTTGGTGTTTAATTTAACCGATGATTACTGGCATGCAGATGGAACGTTCGAGAACTTCACTCTCGACGGCAAGATAATCTTGGACGGTCAAGCTCCGCTGGTATCGGCCGATGTCGGGGCAGCTGTTTTGCGTAGGTTAACCCTAGACGTTGACGGAAATATGAGGATTTACAGCCTAAATTCTAGTTCTGGTACTTGGACCATAGTTTGGCAAGCGATACAAGAAGTCTGCCTAATCCACGATTCATGTCGTCCGAATTATGTGTGTATGAGCAACGGATTCAACAATACTACCTGTATTTGCCCTGCTGGATTTCGAAGGAACGAGAACAACGGCGACTGCGAGAGGAAAAGGCCCTTGTCAAGAAACCCAAATAGGAGCAAATTTCTGCCGTTGGATTTCGTGAACTTTACAAGTGGGCCAGACCAGCCCGATTCCATAACGGCGAATTTCTCTGTCTGCAAATCCAATTGCCTTTCCGACCCAGATTGCCTTGGATTCAAATATAATTACAACGGAAAGCAGTCTTGCGCTCTGCTAATCGGTCGGCTTTTGAATGGCTACTGGTCACCGGGGACTGAAGGTGCCGTTTATCTCCGCGTTGATGTTTCTGAAACCGACTCTTCAAATTTCACCGGCCTGAATTCGGTTTTGGAAACAGTTTGTCCGGTAAATATTAGTCTCCCTCTCCCACCAGAAGAATCAAAAACTGCAACGAGAAATCTAGCTATAATCTGCTCTATTTTTGCTCTGGAGCTTATTTGTGGAGTTCTATCTTTCTGGGCTTTTCTAAGAAGATACTCCAAGTATACAGACATGGCTAGAATTTTCGGACTCGAATTGCTCCCCGCCGGTGGCCCGAAACGTTTCTCCTATGCTGAACTGAAATCTGCTACAAATGATTTCGCAAACGTCATTGGTCACGGCGGGTATGGTACTGTGTACAAAGGAGAACTTCCAGATCACAGAATTGTTGCCGTAAAACGCCTGAAGAACATTTCAGGTGGGGAAGCAGAATTCTGGGCTGAAGTGACTATAATTGCTCGGATGCATCATCTGAATCTAGTCAGAATGTGGGGTTTCTGCCCTGAGAAGGGTCAGAGAATGCTTGTTTATGAGTACGTTTCAAATGGGTCCCTTGACAAATTCCTCTTCCCCCGACACAATATCGAGAATTCCTGTTTAGACGAGCAACGGCAAACAGATCAGCCATTGCTGGACTGGAATATCCGCTACAGAATTGCATTGGGAGTTGCAAGAGCGATTGCTTACTTGCACGAGGAATGTCTAGAATGGGTGCTTCACTGTGATATCAAGCCAGAAAACATCCTCTTAGAAGACGATTTCTGCCCAAAAGTTTCGGATTTCGGACTAGCAAAACTCAGCAAGAAAGAAGATTTTGTGACGATGTCAAGAGTCCGTGGGACCCGCGGCTACATGGCCCCTGAATGGGTGAAATCGGAGGAACCAATCACGGCTAAGGCTGATGTTTACAGTTTCGGGATGGTTTTGCTGGAGATGGTGAGTGGAGTCAGGAACTTTGAATTTCAAAGATCTTCGATTGAGAGTGTAGATTGGTATTTTCCCAGATGGGCTTACGATATGGCGCTTACGGAGAAGAAGGTGCATGAGATTCTGGACCCCCGGATTATCAATAGTTACGACGATCGGGTTCATTTCGCGTTGGTGGATCGGATGGTTAAGACGGCGATGTGGTGCTTGCAGGATCGGGCGGAGATGAGGCCTTCGATGGGGAAGGTTGCAAAGATGCTCGAAGGAACGGTGGATATCATGGAACCGGAGAAACCTACGATCTTTTACTTGGGCGACGATTGAGATGGTGGAACTTGCGAAGCCGCCTATTTTCTACTCGTTTGACCGGGTAGATCATGAGACCATTGTAGGCTTGCGTGCGGGTGGGATAAACAATCTCTCCATGTGCATGAAAGTTCCGAGGAGACTCAGGGAGATGTTGGATGTTGATGTATTATGTGAAGATAGGAAAAATTGTGTACTTTCCCTTTCTTAGTTGATTGCAAGTTTAAAGTTTTCCTTAATAAAATGGCAGTCAGTCTTATTTTGCATTTGTAAGAGGTTGTTTTCATGTCTTGAACTCATGATCTCAAGGTCACGTGATGACAACTTTTACCGTTGCCCCAATGCATCCGCTTAACTTAAATTTACTTTGACATACAATCCGCATTCACTTGCACCAACGAACCACACGAAAAGGACCAAAAACTTCAAGACTAGAAGGACCTAGTCGCAGAGTTAAGATTCGTACATTGAGAAAGATGTGAAATTATGGTGTAGCCCCGATTTGTTTGCGCCCGTGAAGCATTTACATCCAACGTAAATTAAAAAAATTCAATTGGCAATTATAATATCAACCACCCAAAGTAGATGAAAAGGAAAAAAAAATAAAAGAAAAGGGGGACTAATCATGCGAGAGTTAGAGAGAGAGAAATCTGTGTGCGTGTCTGCAAATTTTGACTTTTTGTTGTTAAAGGAGATTTAGGTCTTGTAATGCGATTGGGGTTGCGAAGTGATGAATTTCACTGACTGTGACATGCATACATGGTATATCAAATATAAAGTTTAACTTCGGATGCAAGCTACGACAGATAAATAGAAACAACGAACTTTCCAAGGACAAGGAAATTAAAACAGAAATTTGACATTACTTTTTTGAATTTTTGCTAAGAAATTCAAAGTTTTTAACTTTTTACAGATTTGCCATTAAATTTTGCAAAACTTTGCAAATTTGCCATTTTGTCTATTTTTCACCGTTACAATATTGAAAATATAAAAAATACCCCTTCATCTTTTTACCTGTTTAAACATTACAAAAAATAGATCTATTTTATTTCTATAGAAGAAGACTGACGACGATGGTAGAAAACGACGCAGGCGCTAACGGCAAGAAGCTTTGATGGCCATAGTTGATCTTTTCAGTTCACAACAAAAATGATAAAGTAGATGTGAGCTCCAAATCGAACTGATTTTCTCTCTGCAGTCTTATTACGATATCATTGGTAGCCCAATTATTTCTGCTCACATTTTCGGCTTCTAGAATAGCTATTTTCCTCCATGAAGCACAATATTTTCTTAGATCACAGCTCTGGCAAGGCCTTCCTTTTTTAATGAATGGTCAACGTACTGAAGATTGAGAAAATCTTACAGCCATCCAAAGGAAAAAGGAAAAGGATGAACCACCCTGAACAATACACACTGAACAGACATCCCTGGCTACCTACAATACCATGGTAAGTAAATCCATCACCCAGAGTAACAAGCCCAGGTTTCAGAGCTTAAGAGATTTGCCCGATCGAATAGCCTAACTCGATCCTCACGCAACGAAGCTCCTCCTTTGGCAAGCTAATTTGCAGCCTCATTTGCAAATTGCAGCACATGTTTGAAGGAGTGGTGAGAAGAAGCAAGTACGAATTTGATTCCATTTATTTTGTTCCACACTTGCCATGGCCCAGAAGATGAGGACTTAAGCCATCGGAGCGTGAGTCAACCTTAATACTCAAAGGTTGAAATCTCTATTCATTAAAAAGGCAGCCTGGTGCATGAAACTCCCGCTTATGCAAGGTCCGGAGAAAGGCAAGACCACTAAGGAGTCCATAACACGCAACCACATCGCCAAGGAATGAAATCTACATTCATTTCAAATCTTAGCACCTATGTTAATAGCCATGATCTTGGCAGCATGCGCATCTCCCTTCCCAAAGGCCCCGAAAAAAAAAAAAAAAAAAAACTTGGAATTAGCATCTCTTAAGCAGACGACCAACCAACTTGATTGGAGTTGCCTAAGCACGCCCCATCTGTATCAAATTTGAACCAACACCTTGATGGATGGATGATGCCAAGATGGCTTCACTTTCTGGTTTTGTTCACCAAGGGGAAACGATTTTAGAATTTCAATGTCCAATCCACGAGGTTGAATTTTTTGGGTGCTTCTCTCTACCAATTACAGCTTGGGCAATCTAGAAGCCTTTTAGGACAAACAAACCAAGGTCATCATAATTGCTGTTAGAATTAAAAGACGACCGTCATAGGTTGGCTCATGCCTGATAATTCAAAGGTTACTCCAAAGTGGACATCCTCACATCATGGATTACTATCTGTCACTCAGTTCCTAAGAGGAGAAAGGTTCAAACAGGGTCTGCTACACTCTAAGGATACTTGAAACTCAATTCTGATGACTCTAGTCTGACGAATCTTCAGCTGTTCTTCAGAGGATCACCTTGGACTTCAAATCACATCGTTTTCCGACCTGTAGGTACCAAACATTTCAACAAAGCTGAACTCCTGGAGCTGAAGGCAGGTATCCTAAACAATAAAACAAAAAGGAGATTCTAATGATGTGATTTCATGTTTCAAGGAATTGGGAAAAATTCCTTGCATTTCTTCCACGTAGTGGATGACATCTTTGGTCAAATTGAAGGGAAGGATATCCCATTTGATTACATCCATATCAGTTTACCAGGAAGCTGATATCCTGCCGAGGATGGTGTTATATTACCCGCTCTTACTCTCTTTCAATTTTCTTTGTAACTTTCTCTCTTCTTTGTGACCTTCTCCCTTCTAGTATTTGACCAGCTCGGTCTAATGATCAAGAGACCGACTTTAAACCAGCTCAATCCAATTATCAAGAGATTCCACCTTATTCTTACAAAAAGAGACATAGGCTGTAATATAAAAGTAATGTCATCACCTTATTGCAGTAGACGCTAATGACTGTTTGATAGCATAGATTCTGCTTTTACAGTCGGATTGTAGAAGATCTAAACCATTCATTACTTTCAGAGTAGAAAAATTAGATAACCTATAAGAAATCAATGCATTTGGATAATCTGAACTTGGTTTTTTTTTTTTTTTTTTGTCTTTGGAAAAACTGATTCGTTTTGATATTTAATTTGAAAAGGCAGAACCTAATAGTATTCTAATGGACACTAAATTTGATAAGTTGCTTATCTACGGCATTGCGAACATGATGAATGGCTTAGATCTACAAACTTCTTCACTATGCACGAGAGTCTATACTGTCAGAATCTCATGACCATCTATGGGACTCAAAAATGTGGAGTTAAAAGCTTAAAATTTCTACACCATATTGCATAAAGCACGTTTTACAAAGTTCCACAATTATCAGTCTTTCTAAGCTTAGTGCAAGGAGACTTCTTCCTGTTTAGGCAGGACAGCAGAAAGAGAGAGCAAAAGAATTCCGCTACCCCCAGAGTGACTGATTATTGGCCGAAGGAATCCAACTTAATCAACATGAATCAACAATCCTTTATTATCCCTTGTACGGATGCAGCTGTTTTTCTCCTCTCTTTGTTCTTCTTTGCTATCAATCGTTTACCGAGGAAATCATCATATCATAATCTAAAATATAGAAGCTCATGTTACAATACAGGTAGAAAGCCAGTCAAGTCTACACTGACTAGTAATCAATGCACAGATTGAAAGAAAAGCTTTACATCACCTTCAAGAAAGATATATAAGATGCGCAGAGCATCCTCTCAGGTAAAACATCTCTACCCGTATCTCTCCAGCTCTGAAATTTCACCTTCTTCCATGTTTCTCCTGAGATTTTAATATGGCAATCCTTATCGTTGGGCAATCTCCTGAGAACTATGTTTTTTGAGACATGTCTGAATTGACATTTTCTGTGTTAGAGAAACAAGGTGTGTACTTGACCTTCTTCTGTTAACAATTATTCGTCCTATTTGCCATTTCATAATTTTGAGAATCAATTCTTTTAGAGCAACTAAGCTGCAATAATAGGAAGCTCAATAAGGCACAAAAATGCTGAAAAGGAAAATGAAAAAAAAAAAACAGTGAATGAGCGAGAGAAGGAGAAAACAAACTAATTCAACTAAGGAAAGTAGATATCAAGAGAAGGTCCATCCTCACGAGGAACTTACTGATTTTCAGAGATTCACGAAGAACTAGGTAATAAAAGAGATTCCTCTGCTTCCTTGTTATTCTTCAGTTTGGTTTGATCTCTTCACAGACGAATGAAACCTTGATTGAAAAATGGAGAGTGAAGCTCTAGATTTGTTCATGATTTTTATTTTCTTTCAAAATGACTAATGTTCATTTGAATTTTAGTATCTGCAGAATTGATACTAGCAAAACAATCTACGTGGAAATCGTTCCTCTGCCAGGATAAGGCCCACCCTATAGCATTTCATGAAGTATAGGTTATTTCTGTAGTTGAATTCATCCCAACAAACATTTGTACTAATCCTACACCTGGATCCTACACCATCCTGGCTTGTTTCGATCAGGATATGCCAATCAGTTTAAACCATGTTTCTGGGAGGGAGACTGAAGAACTCAGGATACCAAGAGAGTTTGTTACTTATTTGGATGAGAAAAAAAATGAGCTTCTGATCTTTGGCCGGATTTGCTTGTCCCTTGGAAGCATGGCCAACACAAATTAATGGACACACAATATCAACCACGTGGAACAGAGGAAAACGAAGGAACTAGGGGGGTGTTAGTCCAGCCCCATTTGATGGCCGCTACTTTTCAACTCTAGTGGTCGTCGACGTCAAGAAAGGCAGCTGTTGAATTCCACTATGGCAGCCATCGCCACTGCTGCAGTCGGCCGCGCAGTCAACTATTACGGCACCACCAAAAAACTTTGTATTTTTTTTGTTGTTGTTGAAAATAAAGCTCTGAAAATCCTATAAATAGGGAGGAGCTAAAGATCGATGTATCACACCATTCTCTTCATTTTTTATTTTGTAAATACCTTGTAATGCTCCCTTTTTTAGTGAATTTGTTCTCCTCCTATAGATGTACGCATATTGGCCGAACCACATAAAATTTGTGTATGCTTGATCTTGGGTGGGGACTGTAAATCCCCAATAGGGGCTGGTCTTGGGATTCGAGCTCCAGACCTCTTGGTCAATTAGGCTTTGATACTATGTTGAATTAGCAGTTAACCAAAACGCTTAAGCTAATAGAAAGTGTGCAACAATATTTATATGTTTAACACCAAAGGCACCCGTCTTGTCCAAAGCTCAGAAAAACACTCAACCCTTTAGCACTAAATATACCATGCGTTTTCATAAATGGATAGAGTACCTTAGTACTATCTAACAGTTGAAAGCCCAAGAACAGACATGAATATTGGATAGGGGTGAAAAGGAACAATTTTTGTGAAATGGTATAAGATAGATATGGTTGGTCCTGTATGTGAAAGATGATGTATAATGGTGATCAGTGAAAAAGATGAACTGTAGTTTAGTCAAAAGGATTCTGAATAGGTATCATTGAGCAGAGAATGATTTTTCCTACCACTTTTTGTTACCAGCGGAGCTACAAATAGTAATAGAAACATCACTTGACTTATCAATCAATGGAATTTGTAACAGTTCCATCCAATATGTTTCTAATTCTTACATAATTCTTCTAGAAAGACTGCCCAAGGATGAATCTTATACAGTCGATGCACACTGTATCTGTGATTGTTCTCAGGGTTTTCCCATCAATTGTACGGAGAAGTTAATGAGTTGAGCGATACAAAGCTCTTTGTTTCTGGGAAGTGCTCAGACAACAATACAGTACTTCCATCTGGAACCGATGAGTTCAAAGATTTTTTGGACTCATTAACTGGCATTTTTGTGGGTCAAATAATAAGAGGCTTGAAGAAGAAAAAGAGAAAGGGTGCCGCTACAAGAAACATGTTACAAATGTTATCCCAAAACTAAAGATGATTAAGCTAAGCAGCAGGTCACAATCCTGTGGGTGGCAAACAGGTACGGTTAGGGATCCCTGGACTGCAGTAATTTGGAGTACATGGATAGTGGTAATTTGGGATACCTGGGTAGTAGTAGTTTGGTGGAGGATATACAGGGTAGAAGGGATTGAAAGGATTAGGATTGTACACTTGCATCTTCCAATCATCTGTCTCATTTCCTTGCAAATTTCCTGTATATCCATATCTACATCCATACTCATAACTAGTTGGACAAAAGATGTTTCTTGGGATCCACTGAAAATTAGTAGAAGATTCAAGAAGTTCCTCCCAACTATCAGCATTCACCTCCAACTGAATTAAGGGCTCCTCAGTGTCTTGTTCCTCAAACTTCTCCCACTCAGTACTAGTCACTGGCTCAAGTAGTGCCAATTTGTTGTCGACACTCTCTTCCGTCGAAGCTGGAGAATTTGATGTCGATGTGGATGCAGACGTCGACGGGGAGGATTCAGTCAATTGCCACCTCTCACTAAGGAAAGATTCAAGCGCCATTACGTGTATCTGAGGTATCTTCTCTACCAACGGATACTCATATGATCCACACAACCCTCTATCCTTACACAACTCGTAAAACTCGCTGAGTTTACTCAGCTGACTGGCAGCTTTCTTGTAAATCTGCATCGTGGAAACCGAACTGGGGTGCTTCATTTGGAAGAGGTTATCTAGCAAGAAGATGACGTGAATCTGGAAGGATCTATAGCAGAGAAAACTATCGCGAATGATCTGCTTCATCGCCGATCTCACGACAAAGCTCCGTGCCGCTGCGCCAATTGGATAGCAGTCGATGACTCGGTCGATCAGGCTTTGTACTTGTGGGAGAAAGTCCAGAATTCGCCCCACTTCCTTCATCGTCTCGGTCAAGCTTTCTGGCAATATTCCAGCGTTTTCGTCCCCCAGTGAGTAGCAATCAAGTGCTTCATCCAGGAGGCGAGCATAACATGTTATGAAGAAAGTGAAATCTTCGGAAGCTGATGAAGAACTATCACGAAAATGGCATGGATTGAGAGAAAGCAACCCAGTGGATCGACACCATAAGAGATGAGATCGGAATGAGTTTGTCTGAGGGAGGGAACGAAGTAGGCGATGTAAGAGTACAAGGCACTTGAGTGCAACTCGCCAACAACGAGTCTTTCCAAATCGGCGAGTGAAACTCAGTACAAATGAGCGTGAGGCAGTAGCTGAGAAAGAGAAGACTGTGATGAGTTCGTGTACGTATCTCTCTGGTAAAGGAACATCATCTGGGCAGGTGGCTTTGATCACAAGTAGATCAATATCGCAGAAGCCGCCGATGGTTACGAATTTCGCGAATCCGACCGCGCTATGCTCTCTGAGAGCGGTGCAGGCTTGCCGGAATCGCCTTTGCATGGTGGTGCAGGAAGGAATGGAAGGAAGACACCGGCTGGATGTGTCTTAATAAGTTCATTCAAATTGAAGTATAGAAGCGGCTCCTTAAAACGAACGAGCTCAAAGGAAATGCTGTTGTTTCCAGATTGATTATTTTAGCTTTGTTGGCATTGTTCGTGCTACACTCGATGCTTCGGTAGAACCGGAGGGTGTGGCTGGTTGGGGAATTCACAAGAAACAGCCATTTAACAGCCATTTTCAGTTCGTTGCATGGGCAATGTTTTTTTGGGATAAGAGCTGGCCGGCAAGCCGAAGTTGATGGATCCCCTCGGTCGTGTTTCTTCTAAACTGGCGATTTTCGGAAAATGGTTTCATGGTTTGCAAGCATCCTTCTCGTCCTTCTCTCTGACCCATCGACAAATGGCATATACACGAAGAGATCTTCATATTGTGGGGTCGTCCATGTCTTACAAAACTATTACTCAAGAATCTAGGCTAAGTATGAATTCAATCTTTTCCATAGTGCACAAGATTCCTCTGTGATTAAAGAGCTAGGAAAGTCCATTTGGCAGCCATGTTAAAAAGGTTGCCCATACTTGGGCAATAGAAAAATCTGAGGGGGGCAAAATAACAACTAGGGCCTTGTCTTTTAGATGATTTGAACTATTTATCATACTGTCCAAGCAATGGATGAACAGTGCATCAAATTTCAATCTCATGTGACAATTCTTAGTCTTTGATTTGGGGCCCAAATTAAATTGATGGTTAAGGACTCAGAAAGGAATAAAGGGCAGATTAGTACACGAAGCTCCTGCATATACATGATTTAGGAAAGGTGTAGACTATAAGGATTTATAGTATGCAGTCTTATCTTGCATTTTTGCAAGAGGCTGTTTCTATTCCTCGAAACTCATGACCTCAAAGTTACATGACAACAATTCTACCATTGCCCCAAGGCTCCTCTTTAGACTCATAAAAGAATGACATATGTAAATCAACAAACGTTGGGATAACTGAAGGTTTAAGAATTATTCAATGATGGAAATTTTTTTATATTTGCTCATTCTTGCAGGGCCTAGAAGAAGATAGACGGCCTGCAGCACTGAAAAGAGTGAGACCCAATTGTTCACATGTTCGAGAACAAGTGAAAATTGTGTCATGCTATGGATGGACGAAGAATCAAGACCTGAGCTCGTTTGGCAATTCTATCTTCTGATTTGTGGCATCAAAAGAAAGAAGCAACAATCTACCTTCATAAACTAAACCTCCACGTGTAGAAGGATTATTATCATCAAATGGTGAAGAACTTTTTGTACACTTTCCCACTGTGTCAGATGAATGGCTCGAATCATGGTAAGAGTGGGTCCTGTTTGTAGTCAATTCCCCAGTAATTTCTGTAGAAAATATGCGCATTCACCACCTAACAGCTCTTACATACGAGGCAATCCCTGTCCACCAAATTGAAAGTGCGACTACCACATTGCCGTCAAATTTGTACAACTTGGCAGATAGAAGGAGGAGATCATTGGAGGATTGGACAGCTGATCTTAGCATCCACTTGAAAGTCCAGATTTGTTTTATTTGATGTCCACTTTATTCATTTTTGGATAAGTATATTGTGTCACTTTCCTTTCTTTTGTATTGGTTTTTAAATTTTGTATCAAGCAGAAGAGAGTCTTGGTGCAATGGTAAAAAGTGTCATCGTGTGATCTTGAGGTCATGAGTTCAAGACATGAAAACAGCTTTTTATGGAATGCAAGATAAAGTTGTGTACTTTAGGCCCTTGTGGTCCGTCCCTTTCCGGACCCCACATAGGCGAGAACTTCATGGATCAGGAATAGCGTTTTTACATTTTGTATCTAAGCAACAACACTAATATAGTAACTTGGCATGATACAACTGGGAGTGACTACCCCAGAAAGTGCATTGATTGGAATCCCCGCTTTACTTGTCGGATCTCGACATGCATCTCTTATTTTTGTTGTATTTTAAGTTTTTAACCGTCGTTCGATCCTCAAATTATCCCCAAATGCTGACAGCCAATATCCTTAGGATTTCTCACTCGAGGTTACCCAAGAGGAATTGGTAAACTATGTAATCAGCTCTGGTAGACATAGAATTCCCGGGCTCATGTCAAACAATGAGAAGAGTATTAATGAATGAGGATCCCCAAAATCGAGATGGAGTTATGCAGTTTAAACGTGGTACTCGTTTTGCCCATACTTCACCATTAAGCAGCCTCAAAAGTAGTACAAAACCAAGCACATGGCCACCCTCGTTGCCTATTGTCGAGTGAGTGAAGAACTTAGTTTAACACCATCTCCAAGACCACCATAATCGGTCTTGGATGGATGTTCTACAATTCAACGTGGTCTTAGAGGTTAAACAGCAGCCATTTTGAGCCTCACTTGGGGTGGAACAATGAGTTGCATAGGACAGAGAGGAGGAGGAGAGGAGAAAAGCTCCACAATTGTGGACAGTTACATGATGGATGTTCTATGTTCCAGATTTTGCCCTGGATGATTGAAACTGAAGGGCAGCCCCAGTGCACAAAGCTCCTATGGGGGGTCCAGAGAAGGGACAGACTACAAGGGTCAATAGTACGCAGTCTTATCTTGTATTTTGCAAGAGGTTATCTCCATGCCTTGAATCTTTGACCTCAAGGTCATACGACGACTACTCTACTATTGCACCAAAGCTCTCCTTCATCAAAATTCTCGCTCTTTGATGATTCGAAGGGTTTGACTTGGTTGGATCGTTATTAATTTATTCATTTACAATTCGTTGATTTGGAGCTGGAAACTAAGAAGGCTAGAACCCTCAAATGTGGTTAAAACTCTAAGCATATACCATTGATGAGACATTAAACGGTCTACTTAATAGATGGCTTGGTTCGTTAACCATGTTGAACTTCAATTATAGGAGATACATCACATTATGAGACCTTTGCATGCCAATGTTTCCAATATAGATAGTAGAACTATTTCTTTATTAGTCTGCAAGTGCGTAGTATAGGCAAATAAAACCCCCTAGAAATCAAGTTGTATTATCCTTTCATTTCTAAATTCTCTAGCCCAAACAAAATGTTGGCTTCGTGCATGGTTAAGATCATCCTATTAATTTGAGGTTGTAGCATTGATTGCTGATCTACAATAAGATCAACTGGATGGATGGCATGGACCATTGCTTTGCCGAATATGATTACAGGGGGATGATGGTGAGCACTCACCAATTATATTTCTTTAACGCAACTAAGGCCTATATGTCCGAGTGGTTAAGAAAACAGACTTGAAACCTTCATGTCAAAATAAACTTACCATGTAAAATACTGAAATAGTTATGACTTTTTGTAATTTATTATACTATAGATAGGAAATGATAAACCGAGGCTCTTTAACAAAGCCTCGTGACACACAAGCAATAAATTATAGTAAAAAATATGATTTGCTAGCATAAACTGTTCACGTAGTAATTATTATTATTATTTGCAAACCAGTCTCTAAATTATTCAATAATTTTGCACCTTAGCATAACAAAAGTTTAGGAACAAAGGTGCAAAATAATAATAGTTTAAGAATTAAACTATTATTTAAAAATAATTATCTCTCTCTCTCTCTCTCTCTCTCTCTCTCTCTCTCTCTCTCTCTCAAGATTAGGCAGCCATGAATTTTGGAGATCATTTTTGCCAAAAGTCTAAACTCATTTAATATAAATTTTTTTTTCTAGATAAAAGGTTTTCATAGATCTGACTAACTAGAACCTAGATAAAAAATTATTCTTTTAAATAATCAAAGGAAAAAGGGCATAAAATCCAGTTACCCTTTTTCTATTGAAACCTAAAATGTAAAAATCATTCAAAATTTAAGGGTTTGTAGATTGGGACTTCTAAATTCTAGAATGAAAATCATTTTTCAGTACTCCATGAAAAAGGTAATTTATATGTAGATTTTAAATCTCACCAATAAAAGGCTTCAATCATCTTATCTGGTGCAATTTGAATCCATTTTTCACTAGAGATTACTCAAAGTTTTAAGGGTTCATAGACTAGGCTTTAGCATTCTAGATCTAAAAACTAATTTTCAAAAGTCTACGAAAAAAGCATTATAAGGGGTTTTAGTTCTAGTTGTCAAAAAGATCTAGTTATTTTCTCTGGCGAGATACAAAACTATTAGCAAACAATATTTTGTCCTCAAACTATTATCTTTTTCATTTTAGTCCATGAATAATCCAATATAGATTTCTTTTAAAATATTGTAATATAGGTTGTGAGGTCCACATCAGATGTCCGTCAATGGACATTGGACGAAAGGACTTTGAGTGCAAAATTATTAAATAGTTCAGGTGTTGATCTGCAGAAAAGGAAAAAAAAAGCTTAGGGACTAAAGTGTAACAAATTAGGAGTTTTAGATAGTAAACTATTGTTAAGTGTTTTCTGCAAGTGCATGGCTATTATAGTATAGCTATGTAAATACGGATCGATTTCCACAGAGACTCAACTTAAATGTGGAGTTTACACAAATTTTAATTGTAAATTGCCAAAAAAAGAATATTCAAATTGATTAATCCTTGAATACACTATTCTGAATTTAAATGATATTAAATACAATAATAATCCAAATGCAGATTTCCTATCTTGATCGTTGTGTCACATGACTAATCAGAACTGAAAAACCATCTCTTAGAAACTAATATAGGAACAATACTATCCAAGATAAATTAAAACATGTACACATATAAAGACAAAATAGGATAAAAGACAAAATATGATACATCTAAAATTAAAACTAAAGCCTATGGGCAAAACCGAAACTTATGACAAAGTACTGTTCATGAACAGTAAGATGGTGAAATCAAACGAAGAAGAAAAGAAGAAGGAGAAGGAGAAGGAGGAGAAGGAGGGAGGAAGGAGAAGAAAGAAAAAGTAGAGGGGAAAAAGGAGAAGGCAGAGGAGAAAAGAAAAATGGGAGAAAAACAGAGATGGGTTTGCCGAAAAATGGGGAGTTTTTCTAGTGTGGGTTTGCCGGAACCCTGGCTCGCTGGAAAAACAAAGAAGAAGGGGAAGAGCTGAGAGCTAGGAGCCGGGAACTAGGTTTGCCAAAAATGGGAGGAGCGAAGGGTGCAGAGAAGAGGGCAGATGGAGAGAGAGAGAGAGAGAGAGAGAGAGAGAGAGAGAGAGAGAGAGAGAGAGAGAGAGAGAGAGGTGTGGTGGGAGTTGGGTGCTGGTTGTGCGTGGAAGACGGGGATGGCCTAACCAGGTGTAACACCCCGGATTTTTAAGACATTATTATTATTATATATATATATAAATAATGGCATTTTAAATAAGAGCATTTGGGGGGTTTTTCTAGTGTGGGTTTGCCGGAACCCTGGCTCGTCAGAAAAACAAAGAAGAAGGGGAAGAGCTGAGAGCCAGGAGCCAGGAACTGGGTTTGCCAAAAATGGGAGGAGCGAAGGGTGCAGAGAGAGAGAGAGAGAGAGAGAGAGAGGTGTGGTGGGAGTTGGGTGCTGGTTGTGCGTGGAAGATGGGGATGGCCTAACCAGGTGTAACACTCCGGATTTTTAAGACATTTTTTTTATTATATATATATAAATAATGGCATTTGGGATCCCATGAGAAAAGCTTTATTTAACATTTTACTAAAACTTATCTTAAAAACTTCGAGAGTTAGTTTTCCTTTTTCAAAATGGCATACATATAAATTAAACATAAATAAAACAATCCGCGTATAAATCAACGTCAAATAAATTGGCGCTTTTATTTTAAATCAAATAAATGTCTAAAACACAATAATAATATGGCCCAGGTTCTATCCATCATAACATCCCATATAAATGTCCAACATATGTTCAAACATCTAAATTACATCCAAATATAAAGTATGTAGTCCATGATAAAATCCAATTGATGATGTTGTTTTAATGACTCACATCACTGTCTAAAACTATAGGGAAAAGTAGTCTTTAGCAGCTTTCACGGTTTCTCAACAGCTTTTTCTTTTCTGATGTCACGCTCGAGATCTAAGGCATTGCAAAACAAAGCAATGCCTTAACAAGCTATCACTTATGTAGGTACATAGACAATTAATGTAATAAATGAAAGAAATAATGAACATCTCTGATGAAAAGTCTAACATTTATGAAAATAGTAATATTATAATGTCATGTTCAAATAAATGCTAATTTATTCCATATGCTAAAACATGCATTTCACGTAGTCAAAATATGACATAAATCAATGTAAATGAGCATACAATAATATGGGCACCTTAAGGTAATGGGTCCCACCACATTGCACTAACATCACTGATCAGGAATACTCATAGCCAATCTCTGTGTGTCGTCACACCCATGCATACCATCCATAACCATGCTCATCATACATGCACACATAATAAAAATATGGGCCATCATGCTGCAGTGGCAACCCTCCATGGGTATCAACCACCGCCGCTCTCCGTCGACACCATAACGGGAGACTTAGCGTCTATCCCCATGGAAAGGCTTAGATCGGTAGTGAGGACTATCCATGTTACCAAACCCCTACCGAATGCCATCTATGGGTAGGTGTCTATCATATCACATTATCATTACATCAAAATCTCGGAAGGTGGGTAGTCGGCCCTATTCCTCCTAGCATGACGCCCACCGGGCGAGAGCACCCGTCATCAAATATAAAACACGAAAATCCTATGTATATGCTAAAACTCAAGAGCACTTGTAGCTTGCAATCCCCAAGACATGCCCCTCATCCTGGGGTTAGCCTATAAAAGGACCAGCTAATAAGCCTCTATTCTCATTTCCATGTAAATCAATGCATTTTCTATATATATAATAAGAAATAAGTCTCTATTTAAGCATAACTAATTAACATTATGCTTGTAAAAGCATTTGAAATAAGTTTATTTAGTAAAAGATTTCAATTTGGAATAACTATACTGTATTTAATGTCACATGAAATCCACAGCAAATAATAATTGCAATTTAAAACACAATCACACACGATGCTATGTTTAAACATGGTTTAAAAATCAAGGTAAAGCATTAATTATCGTCACCTACCTCAATGTGAGACCACTAGCTTGCTAATAACTCCCTTTAATTGGTATATTCAAGTGCACTTGTACATATCACACCACTATTTTAATATTTTTCTAAAGAAAAAGTGGTCATTTATAAGTTTTTAAGTTAAAACTAGGTCCGCGTCATCAATACGGTCACAACGCCTCTTTCGCATCGTGATTTGGACCTTTCTAGCTCCCAGAAATCAAGTTTTTAGTGAGAACCAAGCTTAAATGGGGCCTGTTGGACCACCATAAGGTGGTTTATACCGGCGGCTCGATTTTCCACCAGTTTACACCGATGTACACTGGCGTCACGAAGACGCCCGACCTCCAAGATGCCGCACGGGATGCGCGGAATGCGTCCTTGGTACCGTGACGCACGTAGCGGTGCGTCACGGTCGCCAGGACGCGCTTCGTCTCCGACGGAGCTATAGAGCTCCGTTTTGCATGATTTTTGCGCCATTTTCTTCAGAATTCTCTCTAGAATCCATTTATGCCCTCCTTTTGCACTGATTTTGCCGAAAACTATGGGTTTTAAATGAATTTTCCCAAGTTCCTAAAATCATCCCTAGGTATTGGTTTTTGCATTTTTTGGAGAAATCCACCGTTGGATCACTCCCAAATTTAAAGGGTTTGCTCTTGGGTCTCTTGTACACTAGTTGGACGGTGAGATTTCCAAAAGGACGAGGTTTGATCCATGAAATCACTCTCCAACAGTAGCGTGCACAAAGTTCCCAAAAAAATCTGATTTTTTTTTCTAATTTTTAAATGCTTTTCTAATTTTTTTTTTCTATTTAATAAATACAAAAAAACAGAGTTTTGAGGCTTACTTTACGCCTGGCCGGGGTTGCTCGTGTTGCCGGGGTTCCACTCGCCGAAAAACTCAGACCTTGCAAGGCTAAGGTTCTGAGTTAAAAACCCCAGAGGAACGCTCAAAGTGGAGAGTTTTGGCTCCTGAGGATGATTAGATATTGGGTTTAGAGTCTTGGGGAATAGAAACTCTTTCTCATACGTCTCTTTCTATGTCTCTTTGGCGATTTCTCCGGATTGGTAGAGATGTGTGGAAGACAGGGTTGCCGTTATCAATTTGGACCCCTATGTAACGCGTCTCTGTCAAAAGACCAAAATGCCCTTACAAATTCAACGGCTCATAACTCCCTCGTTTGAGCTCCGTTTTTCGCATTCTTGGTGGCGTTGGATTCTTATCGACGAGCACTTTCTAATTCTTATGTTTTCAGAAAAAATTTTCATCTATAAAATTTTATTTTAATTAATTAATTAATTTAATAATTTCCTATTTTATACTAAAAATTAAGGATATTACACCAGGGGAGTTTGGGTGCTAGAGATGGTGCGTGAGAGAGGGAGAGCACAAGAGAGAGACTGGGTATGATAGGAGAGGGAGAGAGGTAGGTGATGGAGGACACCTGGGGTGGGTAGGTCTGACTGAGATGTCGTCCAATGTGGAAGCAGAGGAAGAGATGGGATTTGGCTGGTGAGAAAAATGAAATGAAAGAAGCAGAGAGAGAGAGAGAGAGAGAGAGAGAGAGAGAGAGAGAGAGAGAGAGAGAGAGAGAGAGAGAGAGAGAGAGAGAGAGAGAGAGTGAGCGAGTCCTTCCACCTCTACTCCATGAGGGAGAAGCAAGAGGAAGAGAGAGGGAGGAGCAACTTGCTCTTACCCTTGGAGGAAGAAAGACAAGAGAAGAACCCTAATCCAACCCCTCATTCCTTTGTAAGGGAATTTGTCATCATTGGTCAACTTTGCCCAGATTTGCCTAGATTTGTGGCGTGGGACTCATCAAAATAAGCTGATTTGAACCGTCTAACGTACTTTGGCTTATTTGCAAAAACAAAATACAAGATTAGAATTATCTTATGTGGATAATTAGTTATAATGATCATCCGATCATTAACTTTTCAAATTAACGGTTGGATGATTGATTATAGTTAAAATTGATTTAAAATCACAAAATTACCTTATTAAATGATCTAATAAAATAGTAATCTAAGGTTATTTTTGACAAAATTAAGGACTCAACAACTATACTTTGTCCTAAACTACTATTGAATATTCTCTCTTTTAATTACTTTGATATTAAAAAGCCATTATTGACTTCATTACCAAAAAGAGTAGTTTTTATTTGCGAAAGAGGAATGACTTTTATTCTTTCAAAAATGCATCAATTACTACTATAAAGTGATAAAGAAGATGAATAAATACTATTGTTGAAACTTGAAAATATTGTATATTTAAATTAAAATATATTTTCTTTTGGAGTTTCCATAAACTCTCACCCATAGTTATGATTTTTTATATACAGTAATGATTTTTCATAGATTCTCCTAAGTTGCCTTATTTTGTACCTTGAACACGATGAACAGCTTGAAACTTCTAAAAACAGACTCCTATGCCATTAGACTCTCTTGAGTTTCTGCTTCTATTGGGACTCTTTTTTTAATTAACTATTGAAATTGCTTCCCTAAGTTGGTCAAAGGGAGTTTCCTTTATATAAAATATGGATTATCTATGTTTGGAAGAAAAAAACTTAAAAAATACATAAAGTAGTCCTAAAACCTTGGGTTTCTATGTAATTTTATCATTGTTTTAAAGCTACAAATGGCATGGAAGAGTCTTATCAATGGGCATGGATAATTGCAAATGTCACAGCACAGTGCATCACACTACAATTGGGTGCAATGTCTCTCTACTTTGTTTGATGGTCCCCACAACTGGTTACCATACCCGTCCATCTGATTTATCCAACTTCGGACGACTTAATCATCCAAAAAACAGCCTTCATCCTTCATGCTAGGCAGAGCGATGGAGATCAGATGAACGGGTACTACAGAACAGATGTGAGGTCTTTTAGAACGAAGCATCGGTAGCAAAGCTGACAACACAACATGTTAGCGAAGTTAGATTTTCATAGCGAGGCACCCTTTTTTTATGACAAAAGGAACTTCTCTTGATGCTAGAACGTTGAGAGGCTGACCATTGTACCCATTCTTTTGGCTAGATCAAGACAAGAACCTAGGCTTCTCCCTAAAGGAAAAGATCGCCATCTCCTGGAAGTTGCTCGAGGACTTCTATTGAAAATGAAAGTTCCCAACATTTGGCCTAAATTGAACTCTTTAGTGAAATCTCTATTTCACTCCATCGCCAAACTGGTTTGTAATCGGTAGAGTTTAAAAGTCATCTTTAGCGTCCAAAGGAAACTGAATTGAGAAATTCCTCTTTACGCAGCTGTCATGAAAATGAAATTTCTCGATCCAAATGCGTGTAGAAGGAGAGAAGGAATGTCCAGAAGAGCTGTGCTATGAGGCCCTTGTGCCTCACAAAAATTCAACGAGGGCTCCACAAGTGGATGCTCCCCACTTGATTATTGGCATCTTTCAGGGAATCTTAGTACAATAGTACAATTATTGTTGGGTGACCCTAAAGTCACGAAACCAAAGCATAAAAGTAATTTTTTGCAAAAATATAAGATAAGACTGTGACCCTTGTATAAATTCACATTTTCTTAGCTCATATAATTAGTTCCTCTATATCAGTGTAGAATGTGAATTTAGGAAAATGATTTTCCAACACTGAAGACCACCGCGGAAAAGGATATAATGTAGTCAGTCTCTCTTTTGCATGATCTGATCCGTTCAGCATGTTTGCGCTGCCTTAGATTAGATAAATGCCAAATTTCGTGATTGTTAGATAATTGAGATGTGCTTTTACTGTAAATTATATACATTGAAAGTTTAAGCAGAAATTCTAACATCTAGAAGCTTTGGATGGGAATGAATTTTGGCATACAGCCTGGATGAGGCATGGCAAACAAGATGAACAGTTCAGATCTCCAAGAAATAGACTTATCTAGGTTGATCGAATTCTCCGACAATATTTTCTATATAGTTCATCTTCCGCCCGTGCTACGGTCGTCACCTATCGGAGGTGTCGCGCCGATAACGGAAACGGATTAGATCTTCTAAGATCAGGTCTGTCTACCGGTGATACGGATGAATCAGATCATCCAAATATCTCCACCGATAAGTTGAGTGGATAAGATCTTCCAGAGATCACGTCTATCCATGACATATGGACAATTGTCGGTTTGAAAAAGAGCCAATCCAACGAAATCCAGATGCTTCTTGCGGATAGCTGAATCAATAGTCTTTTGTGCTACCAAAATAGACCTAATTTAAACCTGAAATGCTGGCCCGTAGTAACTGAGCAACTGGTAGTGGGCCCCTTTCCACCTCTCCAGGGAGAAGCCTCGTGTGACGTGGCTCTGGCTTGCGTTTCTGTTTGGGTGCGATTCACATTCTGCCTTCTTCTCCCCCCTTTTCTCCTACTATCTTCTCCCAATTCCGCTCTGTTTCTAGAATCCTGTAAAAACCCTTCCATCCGAAACCTAGGGTTTTACTTCGCTAATTTCTTCTTCTTGGATTCTTACGGTACTATCGATCCATGGAGTTGAGATCTAATGGGAGAAAGCTGTCATTCGATCTCCTCTCTGGCTACAGCTCTGGTGAAAGCGAAATCTTGCTCCACCGATCGACTTCCGATCCGGTTCATCATAATGGCGGAGGACAACAAAATCCGGCACGGGAGAAGAAGCGGCATAAACGGAAACGAAAAAACAAAAGTGTAAAAAGGAGAACAAGTCCACCTCCAGATTCAATTGAAGAGCATCCGGTGATTTCCCCTACTGTTTCAGATTCAACTGGAGTAAATCCAGTCAATTCACATGCGGTGTGTTCGGACTTCAATGATAAGGAATCGAGAAACCATGAAAACGGTTCTTTACCGAATGGATTGGAGACTGGTAATTACAGTTACAGAGTCCAAAGTAACATTTGCAGGCCATTGGCATCGGAAAGTGGAGGGAGCGTTACTACGGTGATTGAACATGTCGAGTCGAATTTTAGCGACCAAATTGCCAGACCTCTTTTTGCCGAGTTGCGGCAAAGGGGTGTGAATGGGAGTACGTCTGACGACTTGGAGTCGCGGATCGGTGGGCCTGTGAAGGATGAAACTAGCACGAGTCAGCCAAATTCGACAGGACAAGAGAGACAAGAACCTGATGGAAACCTGCCCATGCTAGAAACTGTTCAATCGGTGGATTGGAAGAAGATAATGGCCGAAACTTCACATAGTAAGTTGACTTAGACCAAATTGCCTATGTTTTGTGTTGATGTAATGGACAATGTTGCATCTGGATTCTTTGCTGTTTCAGTTCCACTTGTATTACATGGTTAAGTTGTGTTGCATTGCTGGAAATTCACTGAAATTTCATATCCGATAACAAGTGTCTTTTGAAGTTAGTTTGAGAATTGGGTTGAAACTTCGTAGACCAGCAACGAGTGGCAAAAACTCAGCTCCAAGAAATACCTTTAGCTGCAAACGTATATTGTATGTGAAGTTAGTTTGAGAATTGAGTTGAAACTTCGTAGACCAGCAACAAGTGGCAAAAACTCAGCTCCATGAAATACCTTTAGCTACAAATGTATGTTTAGAGAAAATATGATGCGAGTGTCTATTATTTGTTGTACAAAATGAACCTGTTATAGCACGAGGCAAATTTAGGTTAGTGAAACTCTGCAACTGGAATGGTGGCTTCATTGATTAGAACACGTTTTTATCTTATGTGGGCACTGTGCTGTTATTGAGGTAACACGTGTCTATGTAGTTATAATGGTGATGGTGAAGGTAAGTAGAATAAACTTGCACTCATGGGGGCTATTGGAAACAGTGTCTTGTTCTGGTAAGCTTCGACATGAGACTATATTTTTGAAATTAATTCTGGCTATGGTGCTTAGTCAACTCTTTCTTATTTCTCTGTACCTTTATAAGTTAATATGTAGCAGCAGGACTGACAATTAATGACTCTTGAGGACTCTCTTTTTGGTTGGTTTTACTTCCTTTACATGGATGCTAACGTTTTACATTTATCGGCATTCTGTGCAGCTCCCACGTCTGTGGAGAGGTTGCCACCCCTGAAATATTTTATGGAAGAGCTTTATGCTGGGAACTCACTGCGCAGCACCACATCTATTGGAAATGATAAAAAACGACAAAGAGTATACAATACTATGTTTCATGTGCCGTGGAGATGTGAGCTGGTAATCTTTTATTTTCTGTTTTTCGTTCTTCTTTTTTCTGACACATTCATCTCTTTTTAAAATATGCAAAAGTCTAAACTTGGAGATATTTTCAGAACTCAAGAATTAGACTTTGAGGTTGTAGGTTACTTCTATATATCAACTGCTGTTACCATGTGATGGCCTTTCTTGTGACAGGCTATCCACCTGCCTATCACAAAAGGTGCATGTTGCCTGTTGACTCAACCTATGGACCTTGAGAACTGCCCAATCTTTTGCTGCTGGTCTTTCATCCTTCTGTCTTTTACTGGTCCTGAGAACATGCATAACTATAGAAACAGAATAGATGCATGCTGAGAATGTGAGTACAGATGACTGCATGGCAAATTGGCAAATTTTATTTGGACGCTTTGCTAATCGAATGATGGATAGCATAGTAGTACTTTGAGTATTATCTAGGTCATAATGAATAGTCTGTATTTGGAGATTGTAGCTAACCCAGTCACTTAGCCATAAGCAGGTGCCAAGGCAAAAATATGTGATAGAGAAGCAAGATAGTTCAATTAAAATCATCAATTTCCATAATTCTTTCATTTAGTAAAAGATCACAGAAATTTTAGCATTTAAGAAAGGAACTCTGAAAAAATTATGTTGCTTTTTCTGGAGGTTTAAGTTCTTCTTGTAGTTATGTGAATTTGCTGGGGATTATACATCAAGTTTTCTTTTCTTTTCTTTTGGTGCTTAAAACTAATTATTTTCTTAGAAGAAATTTAGGGATAGCACCAATAGGTAACAAGATGAGGGAGATTAGACTTAGATGGTTTGGACATGTTCAAAGGAGGCCAACAACGGCACTAGTTAGAAGGAGTGAGGCAATACAAGTTGAAGGTTCTAAAAGGGCAAGGGGAAGGCCCAAAAGAACGTGGATAGAAGTGGTGAGGAAAGATTTAAAAACTTTGGGACTAAATGAAGCCATGGTATTTAATAGAGTGGAATGGAGGAATAAGATTCATGTGGCCGACCCCTAATTGGGATAAGGTCTTGATGATGATGATGATGATGATGGTACTGTGATCTTGAAACCGTACGCTCTACCTGTTTTTGGTAAAGATGGTTACAATGTTGACGTAGAAGGGGAGCCTTGGCGCAACGGTAAAAGTTGATGTCATGTGACCTTGAGGTCACGGGTTCAAGGCATGGAATCAACCTCTTGCAGAATGCAAGGTAAGGCTGCCTACTATAGGCCCTTGTGGTCCGCCCCTTCCCTGGACCCCGCATAGGCGGGAGCTTCGTGTACCGGGGCTGCCCATGGTTACAATGTTGATGTCATGGTATTTGCCCCAAATCTTGTGTAACAATGGTGAATTAGGTAGGGACTCCTGCAGGTTACGGAACTTCCTGGTTATGGGGTTGGCTACAAATAATGCTTGTAAAACTATGGATCATAAGATGGTCCTTGAACTGTTAGAATTTCTCACTTTATTCTTTCCATCAGTTTTATCCTTTCCTTATTATTCTTAGTTATCACTTTTCTGATATGTACTATGTTACTGCAGCTTATTGATGTAGGCTTCTTTGTCTGTTTGGACTCGTTTCTGTCTCTACTGACTATCATGCCAGCTAGGATCCTGATGACAATTTGGAGGTTTTTCAATAAAAGGTGAGATGCCTAACTTCAAACTTACCTGGGTAATTGGAGCAAGATGTTTGCAAGTTCATGTCAAGATCGAAATAAGCTTTTTTGGTTTACATATACATTGGAATCTAATGGCACCCATTGGAACTATCATTGACCTGATTTCACAAAAGAGTAAAGCATAACCATCCATTCTTTTTCCACACCTGCCATTGAGGCATGTTTAGTTAACTTCCACGTGATTCTCCATTTGTTTTGCTCCTGCTCCTGCTCCTGCATAGCAGTTAGTAGTTAAAATTGTGAGTGACAAGTTTTTTACCTTGCAAATTTATCCTCCTGTAAGGTAGGAGCAAAGGATCCTGCTTGAATTCTGGTTTTTGCCAAACACCCACTTATTTTTGGGTTAAAATATGGAAATGGAATTGGTCAGAAGGTTACCAAACATGAGCTTAGTGGTTGTCTAACTGAGAGCCATGATGGACTTTGCTTTAAGCTTTCCTGGCCAAGGACCTAAAGGGCAGCCCCGGTGCACGAAGCTCCCGCCTATGCGGGGTCCAGGGAAGGGGCGGGCCATAATGGCCTAAAGTAGGCAGCCTTACCTTGCATTTTTTGCAAGAGGCTGATTCCACGCCTTGAACCCGTGACCTCAAGGTCACATGATGACAACTTTTACCGTTGCGCCAAGGCTCCCCTTCTTCCTGGCCAAGGACCTGCCAGTCCTAATTCCAAAATTTCTCTTTATTTGTTTTTTGACTATTAGCTTTTTCTAGACACAAGTTTACAATAAGTTAAGCTTGCAATTTCTTCTGATTTGCAATATTACACAGTGACATGGATTTATATTTTCATGATCTACCACTAAGCTGGATGGCATATAGGACGACAATGTACTATTAGCTTGTGTACTAGACAAAGGGCTTGGGTGTTTATTGCTATCTTCTACTTGCAAAATTAGATGGCAATTTTTTGCTCGGATTTGGTGCTCATAATATTCTTGTAGCATTTCAACCAAACCTTTTCCACAGGTTAGTGCACGCTTGAGTTTCCAGCACATCATTGACTTCTCAAGTAGATATTATTTGTGTTTGGCATCAGATCGTTTTGCCAGGGCTTTTATTGTCCAGACCAAAAATGAATTATCTTCAATTTTCTTATGGAAGGGCTGCATTTCCTTGTCATGCTGCTAGGATCGAGCCATTTCCGAACAATGATCATGGTCAATGGAAAAATCACACATTTGCGATGCTGCTTTAAAATGTCTGTGTCTTTTGAAAATTAATCTTGTCTTTTAGGAGGCAATGACTTGAAAATACTCTTTTCTGCTTGAGCTTCGAGAACTTGGCCTGGTGAATGAAGAGGCCACAGAAGCCTTGATGTGAAGTTGACAATACTTTCAATTAGCAACAAATTCTGTTATGTGAATGAAAACTGTTGGATAGGAGGAGAGCTCACTAGTGGTTGAAATGATTATAAAATCCATATGCCAATAGAAAACAAGAACTAGAGGCAGAATCATGCAGATGGGGAAACATGCTGAAGCCATACAAACTTTGAAGAGAAGGACAAAAGAAATATCGAGAGTGTTCAAGTCATTGTGCAGAAAGGTGATGAATATCTGGAGCATGCAGCATAGACATTTGAGAATCATTAGTTGCAATGAGTGGGCACCAGGATCTAAATGATACATTATATAGATAAGAGGAGGGTTTTGCGTTAGGTACCAGTTGGCCGGGAAAACTCGTGACAAACCCTATGCATGAATCGACTTATGACATTCCCTCAGGTTAGGGTGTTCCCCATAAGCCACGCATTGCATCGGATCTCAAATGCGGTGGAAAATGGACGAGGGCTGCTAGGGCGTTTTCTTGGAAGTGACGTGCTGCAGTGGATCCTGGGTGTAGTAAAAAATAGGCGAAGGTTGTTAGAGCATTTCCTCAAAAACAATGTGCTGCATCAGAACATGGGTGTAGTGGAGAGTATGCATGGGTTCCCGCCTCTTCAAGAAGTGCGGTCGAGCTCTTCAGCCCTCACCATACATACATACATTGACCAGCCAATCGTCCAGTCGTCATTAGTGATGCAATCGGCGAATGCAGTGGTTAAATAGGCTAGGTCAAGAGAACAAAATTTGTATCGTTATATGAAATATAGGCACATTGACATGTAAGAGTCTAGAGTTAGTAGATACAATGAAACGCTGGAGAGTCAACATCTTTTTTATCCAAGAAACTAAGTGGAAAGGGGCTAAAACCAGAGAAATTGATGGGTATAAGCTTTGGTACGCAGGAAAGGACAATAATAAAAATTGTGTAGGGATAATGGTAGATAAAGAGTTAAAAGGTTAAAGTTGTAGCTGATAAAAGAACTAGTGATATAATTATAATATTAAAACTTGTTTTAGGAGAAAAGATCATAAATGACATTAGTGCATATGCACAACAAGTAGGGCTAGAGGCTATAATCAAGTTATAGTTCTGGGAAGATATGGAGGGAGTTATGCAGTAGGGCTAGAGGATATAATCAAGTTATAGTTCTGGGAAGATATGGAGGGAGTTATGCTAGACATTCCCAAAGTAGAGGGGATATTTATAGGAGCTGATGTTAATGGTCATGTAGGAGAAGAAAAAGAAGGATATGATAGGGTACATAGGGGATATGGCATTGGAGAAAGAAATGAAATTGGAGTAGCTATACTCGATTTTGCCTTAGCATATAACCTAGCTATAGCAAACACATATTTTAAGAAGAGGATGGACACTAACCCTTAAAAGTGGACCATATAAAAGCCAAATAGACTTTTTCCTACTTAGGAATGCTAAAAGATCAATGTGTAAGGATTGTAAGGTGATACTTGATGGGAGTCTAACCTCACAACATAGATTAATGGTTATGGATATTTACATTAAAGTATGTAAGAAAGGAAATGAACTTAATAGGTGTCCAAAAACCTAAGTGGTGGAACTTAAAAGGAGAGAAGATAACATCATTTACAAACAAGTTAATGGTAGAAGGAAAATGGAACAATGAAATAGAAGTAAACACCATGTGGACTAATATGACCATGTCCATTAAGAAAGTGGCAAAAGATGTCCTAGGAGTATTTAAAGGTAATAGGCAACCAACAAAGGAAACTTGGCGATAGAGTGAAAGGTGCAAAAAGTTATTAAAGAGAAATGTATGTGTTTTAAAACATGACAAAGGACTAAAAATAATGAAAATCTTAAGCAATATAAGAATGCTAAAAAGGTTGCTAAGAGAGTAATAAGTGAGGCTAAACTCAAGGCATATGTTGATCTCGATAATAGATTAGGAATAAGAGAGGGTGAGAAAGATGCATTTAAACTCGAAAAGCAAGAAAAAGGAAGAGTAAGGATTTAGACCACATTAAGTGTATTAGAAGTGATGATCAAAGGGTACTAGTCAAAGATGACTAAATCAAATAAAGATGGAAAAGTTACTTTAAAAAATTGCTAAATGAAAATTGCCCTGATAATATAGGAATTGAACGTACTGTAAACCCAAATAACGTTGGCCATTATAGATATGATCGTAAGATTATAATACTTGAAGTGAAAGAGGCCTTGAAAAAGATGAAATTAGGAAAGGCTTTGGGGCCTGATGGTATACTAATAGAGGTTTGAAAGTATATGGGAGATATTGGGGTAGTTTGGTTGACAAAATTGTTTAACAAGATTGTGAGACAGAAGAAAATACCAGATGAATGGAGGAGACATATAGAGTTGCACTAATTATCGGGGATCAAACTTATGAGCCATACCATGAAACTTTTTGAAAGAATGATGGACAAGAGATTATAGCATGAGACAAGTGCATTAGAAAACCAATTTGGTTTCATGCCTGGGAGGTCTACCATGGAAGCTATTTTTTTGCTTGTTAGACAATTGATGGAGAAATATAAGGAGATGAGGAAGGACCTCCGTATGGTCTTTATTGACTTAGAAAAGGCTCATGATAAGGTCCCTAGAGTTAATATGGTGGGTATTGGGCAAGAAAGGGGTTTCATGGGGGTATATAGACATAATTAAAGATTTGCATGAGGGAGTAATAACAAACGTTAGGACCACTAGTGGAGAGATTGGTGATTCACCATGGGATTGCATCAAGGATCAGCATTGAGCTCGTACCTTTTTATGTTGATTATGTATGAGTTAACAAAACATTTGCACGAGGAGATTCTACGTTGCATGTTAGTTATAGATAATATAGTTTTAATTGATGAGACAAGGGAGGGCGTGAACACAAAGCTAGAGTTATGGAGAGATGCATTAGAATCTAAATGATTTAAAATTAGTTGAATTAAGACAGAGTATATGGAATGCAATTTTAGCAAGGAGAGGAGTGGGAGTGGAGCACCGGTAAAGACTGGTAACCGAGAAGTCCTCTTAAAAGAACACTTCCAATACTTGGGGTCGATAATTCATGAGAGTGGAGAGATTGAGAGGAAGGTTACCCAGAGAATCCAAGCAGGTTGGAACAAATGGAGATGTGCCTCTGGAGTTTTGTATGATCAGAGGGTGCTACTCAAACTGAAAGGAAAATTCTATAGAATGGCTGTAAGGTCAACCATGCTCTATGGATCTTAGTGTATGGCAGTTAAGGAACAACATGTACATAGGATGAGTGTTGCCAAAATCCGGATATTGAGATGGATGAGTGGCAAGACAAGAAAGGATAGAATTAGAAATGATAACATTAGAGGAAACTTAGGTATAACACCAATAGGTAACAAGATGAGGGAGATTAGACTTAGATGGTTTGGACATGTCCAACATAGACCAAAAAGGGAATTAGCTAGGAGGAGTGAGGCACTCCAAGTTGAAGGTTCTAAAAGGGCAAGGGGAAGGCCCAAAAGAACGCGGATACAATTGGTGAGAAAAGATTTAAAAATTTTGGGATTAAATGAAGCTATGACACTTAATAGAGGGGAATGGGGGAAGAAGATTCATGTGACCGACCCCTAATTGGGATAAGGTCTTGATGGTGATGGTGATGGTGATATAGATAAGAGGAGAAACATGAAGAATCTCCTGTGAAGTTGATGGATAAAGTAGCCTAGTAATGGAAAGAAAGTGTAGGAGGTTGCTGACAGTTTTTAGTACACAAGTTCCCTTCCAAACAACTCTTGGTCCTCCATCCAAAGCCATTTTTTTTCCATCCTAAGTCAAACTTGTGGCTTTAAATCCCAGTTACTTGATCCTACCATCAGTTACTACTTCCATCAATCCATAACATCTTGCCGCCGAAATCAACTTAATTGTCATGAAAAGCTAAATTTTCTTGCAAAAGAGAATTTGAATAGATCCAACAAACTGCTAAGAAAGTGCATATGCTATAAGTTATATTGAAGCTCCCAGATGAATGTTGTGTTCTGTGTTAGTTTTGTCATCATTCATCTTTATATGTATCCTAAGTGCATTTCCTGTAATATTGATGCTGTTGAATTTTGCAGCTTGTTGTTGGCTTCTACCACAAGCAGCTCCATTCCTTGAATTCTTTGCTTTTGACTAAATTTCTTGGAAAAATGAATTTGAATAGATCCAACAAACTATTAAGAGAGTGCATATGTGATAACTTATTCAGAAGTTCCCAGATGCATATTGAGTCCTGCACTAGTTCTGTTGTCATTCATGTTTATATGTACTTTAAGTGCATTTCCTGCAATCCCAATGCTGTTGAATTTCGTAGTTTTTGTTGTTGGCTTCTACCACAAGCAGCTCCATTCCTTGCCTTCTTTGCTCAGTCAAGCTTATATGTCAAAGGATAATGTGATCTGTCCTTTTTGTGCTGCTCAGAACAACCAATATGTCATCTGTCCCTAGGATGCATGATTTGGTACAGCATACTGCAGTTCTTTTCCAGATATGACCAACGAATCATTGAACATAGTTACCTAACTACTTCGTAGGTTGATATGTAATATCTGTAGGGTATTATTGTCGATTGTACGCCTAAACTAGTTCTCTGTTTGATTTCATTTTCCTTGCATTCAATTTTGTTGCTAATGTGAAGACATAATTAAATCTATTGAAAACCTGATATGTTCCTGGCTACACAATACTGTTCTGCAATTTACGTTCCTTTATACCGTGTCAATCTTCGATCACCTTCATTCATGCTGTTGTAAGTTGCGATTTAAATTGACTAAACAATGTTTGTGCCAGGCAGTTCCAGAGGCCTTCTGCAGCAGAATTGTCTGACTTCAGCTGTTGTATCATATTGGCTGTTGGAATCGCCTCTTTGGAGGCAACAGGTGAAGCTTATAAAGCTCCAGACTCTGGTTACCTGGAAGAAGACAGCAATTGCTTTTTATTTTAATTGGAGACTACCGTGTAACCTTCTATTTTCTTGAATCAGATATCAGCCTAATATACCACATTATTCGTGGGCAAGGAACAATCAAACTTTATGTGGTGTACAATGTATTAGAGGTAAAAAAAAGAGAGGATAAAACTATTCTTTTTGGTTACTTGTATTCACATCGTGCTAATTGAAATAAATTTTTAGACTACGGAGCCAGTTATATTTATTTGAAGGATGCTCGTATCTCCTTGCAGATATTTGATAGACTCTGCCAATCCTTTGGTGGAGATGTTTTACAAGTTTTGTTCAATTCGGCTGAGGGAGTTGCCAGTTGCCCACAAGAAAACATGGGATTTGAACTGATGAGATTTGTGCTTGACCAAACAATAGCTGTTGCTGCGTTTAATATCCTTTCTTCCCTAGCCGGCTTGTAGATCTAAAAGAATCCATCCATGGGCTTGACTGCAAGTCGTTTGAAAAAGACTGACATTCTTTAGCTATTGTTCTGTTCATATTTGTGATTTGGGATATTTTCTTAACTTGTCATACTTGTGCATTCATTCATTTTATTAGCTCAGGCAATCACATTATCCACGTGTATCGTGGCACACAATAATGCTTTGCTGGCTTTGCTCATATCAAATAATTTTGCTGAGATCAAAAGCAATGTTTTTAAGCGTTTTAGCAAGGAAAACATTCACAGTCTGGTTTATGCTGGTGAGTTAGCTTCTTTCTGCTGTCTCTCAATTTTATGTCAATCCTGTAGTTCCTATGAATATTGTTTCTTTTGTGCATTATGTGCTTCTAATATTCAAGTGGCTGAGGGGTTACGCAAGTTTGCAACTTGACTTGCATTTCTCCAGTTTATTGGTTGAGGGACTTGTTCTTCTCCTTACATGAATTTTTACTGAATATTATCTATGATTAATTATCTTATTAGTAAGTGACACTGCTTTCAGATTTTAGTTGAAACTGTGATTATGGAGAAAAGTGATGCAATCATTTCCTTTTTGTCACTAAGCCGTCTTATTATACTATTTGTCAATGACCAGATACAATAGAGAGGTTTCATATCACAGCATTTGTCCTATTCGTATTAGCTCAGAATATTTTGGAGGCTGAGGGGCCTTGGTTTGAGAGTTTTGTCACCGTAAGTAGCAGACTAATTTCACAGCATTGTTTTGCTTCCTAATAAAATGTACATGCGAGGCTAACACTTTTCTTTATTGTGTTGGTGTTTGTTTGGAGATTTCAGAATGCTCTCCTGGTTTACTTTTGTGAAATGTTCATTGATGTAATCAAGCATTCGTTCCTTGCAAAATTCAACGAAATAAAGCCTGTTGCCTATTCCGAGTTTCTGGAGCACCTCTGCAAACAGGTTTCTGCCTCACTAGTTCCTTTTGTAATTTCCTGCAACTAGCTTACCATGTCCAAATCTTCTTTCATTGTGCATTGACTATTGTGAGAACGGAGAGATTGAGAGGGTTGTTACCTACAGAATCCAGGCAGGTTAGAATAAATGGAGATGTGCCCCTAAATTTTTGTGTGATCAGAGGGTTTCACTCAAACTAGAAGAAAAATTCTACAGGCCGGTTGTAAGGCTGGCCATGCTCTATGGATCAAAGTGTTGGGGAGTTAAGGAGCAGCACGTGCATAGGATGAGTATAGCTGAAATGAAGATTTTGAGATGGATGAGTAACGAGACAAGAAAGGATAGAATTAGAAATGAAAACATTAGAAGAAACTTAGGAGTAGTACCTAATAGGTAATAGGATGAGAAAGGGTAGACTTAGATGGTTTAGACATGTCTAACGGAGACCTAAAACAGCTCCAGTTAGGAGGAGTGAGTCGATCCAAGTCGAAGAATCTAAAAGGGCAAGGTGAAGGCCCGAAATGACATGGTTAGAAGTGGTGAGAAAATAATTAAAAACTCTTTGACTTAATGAAACCATAACACTTGATAGAGGTGAATGGAGGAACAAGATATGTGTGGCCAACCCCAAATCGGGATAAGGCTTTGATGACAACGATGATAGTAATAATGGTGGTTTTCTTGATATCACCATATGTTAGATAATTAAGGCTTGGCAACAACTTTGGATCTGATCTTGAAAGCTTAGCCTCCAATGTCATGATTTAAGTTCTGAACACAAAATCAGTTCTCACAGCAACTTAACTGCAGTTTGTGATTGTTATTGTTTGTGGTTTTCTCTTTGTACTCTCTTTTTGAAACTTGACAAAAATGTTCTATTGATTTAGACTAACAGAGAAACACTGCAGTTTGCTCATGTAAAGATCTTCTTTGTTGCCATAGTCAGGTCATTCCAAAGCCTACTTGTTGGACTCTGATTGCTGGCTTTTATTTTTATATCCAGATCTGTATTCACCGTGATTAAAGTGTCCACTTACTGAAAATATAAGACTCACTGTCAGCTAGCAAAATGTATATTTCGTTTCTTTTTTATCTGGTAAAGTCATTTTCTTCTGATGTATAAGGATGACGTTCTAACCCCTGCATGCATATTTTTCTTTTGATGGATGAAGATGGTCTGAGTTCCTGCATCCAAGATGCTCACAACACACAGCACACAAATGCACAGTTCCACACCGTCCAGTAATTGGTTTTTTGAGTATTTTATTTGCAATAGCACCATTTGCACTGGCATTCTTGCTCCTAATTGTGCAAGGATATCTCAAAGAACTCTTTGATGTCATTTTTTTTATACACACTCACATTTGATGCAGGAAAGCATCATTCATCCTAATAACCAATTTTTTCTTGTCATTCCTTGTCAGACTCTGAACATCGACTCAGAAGACAGCCTAAGAAATTTAACTTTTGTCCCTTTAGCACCAGCTTGTGTGGTATGCATCAACAACCAACTTTAAGTTTTTCTCAACTTCAACTTCAATGAGCAATGATAATATATCATCCAGCATTACTGATATTTATTCTATCAATCATTGACCATACTGCATCTAATCTGGGATAGGGAACTATCTTAGGTCTGCTGCAGTGTGGGCATGGGATGTGGACTGTGACTCACATGTATACTAAAAAGTTGTGCATGGTCTAACATAACAATCCTTGGCAGGGAAGTTTTGTTAATTCATCATATAATTTTATTCTCTCATGATACAGGTTATCCGGGTGCTAACTCCAGTATATGCTGCTCACCTTCCTTATGGTCCAGTTCCGTGGAGGCTGTTTTGGATCTTCCTCTTGTCAGCAATGACCTACATTATGCTCGCCACACTCAAGGTAATGGTGGGCATGGGCCTAAACCTGCATGCCACGTGGTATGTCAATAGGTGCATAAAGAGAAGACAACACCTTCACTTGGATTAGATAGCTGGTTCTTTATGTCCAGTTATAGTTGAATGGACTCGTTTGCCCGTCCGGAATCAAGCTGGACAATGCAACATGTTCCCAGTTGTCATCACACCCAAGGATCAGTTGCTTAGCCTTCACTTGAGTGGCCAAGCATTTTTTCTGAAGCTTGAAAGAACAGAATTCGGCTTTGCTTTGGCTGGTGTGAAGTTTGAGCCTATATAAATTCTTCGCTACATCAACTTCACTATTTTTTCCGGCATTTCAGTGTATAGGGTGAGGTCATACATAAGCCTGCAAATGAAATCATGTTTCTATCAATATAACAAATTTCATGGTCTTCAGCTTCTTTTTCCTCCCAACTTGACATATGAAGTGCTAGGCGAGCACATTCTGTGATTTGCAGTTTTAAGTGGTTATCTCGTATATAAGCTGTTCAGTGAAACTGCATATGTCGTTTTCTCTATTGTGTTGTAAACTACACCTAGATTTATAGCCTGCATAGATCCAACTATTGGATGGGGGCTGGTTTCAGGTGCAGACAATAGCCCATTTAGTTAACCGAGACATGAAGGAACAATTAGAGATTGCTATGCATAAAAATCGTCTTAGCTATGAACAGAAACTCTTCTTCATTGTCAACAAAGATCACAGTGAGCGTTAGTTTACTCTATGGTAGGATCTCTTCCTGGGTATTGAGACCAAACACTTTGAATTTTGCAAGAGAAAATCACTCGCCATTTCAGTCACAAGCACATCTAAAACTTGTGGGGAGGAGTCCTTTTAGGTGTTTTTCCTACACGTCAAACACCATCACCACGAAATCAACAAGTGGCCGATGTAGAACATGGAAGAATGCTTCCCAGCTAAGGGGTTGTATCTTGTGTGGCTTTTCTTAGGGTTGAATGATGCATTTATAGAAGAATTAAGATATTTTGTGTCTAAAAATAGGAAATTATAATGCTGTAATTTTATTGGCTTAAATGATGGGCTTTTATATCTTATTAAGAAAGAAAAGGGGTTCTTTCCAAAGGTTGGATTTGAGAGAGAGAGAGAGAGAGAAATTATAATGCTGTAATTTTATTGGCTTAAATGATGGGCCTTTATATCTTATTAAGAAAGAAAAGGGGTTCTTTCCAAAGGTTGGATTTGAGAGAGATTCCGTAGTCATGCTTAGTCAGGCTCTATGCCTTTCCATCGTTGATGAACTTGGACCATGCTATATAAAGATTAGACGTCAAATAGCCATAGGCTGCAATCAGGCGCTTTTGTGCCTTTTTGCGAATGATGAACTTGACCATAGTTGCTCCCTTGAAGCCCGGTGAGTACATAAGAAGAGTTGATACAATTAAAGGAGATTATGGAAAAAGTTGTTGCAAAAGATGAAATGAATAAGTTTTTTAATTGATATGGCCTTACAACATTGAAGCAATCCAATGATGACTTGTGGCCTTTAACTTTATCAAATATTACATATAAATTTGGATTTTCTAAGAGCTGGCACATTCGGCATATTGTAGGCTTCAAAGATTGTGATGATGCTTATAAGGTTGCAATAAGTCATCTTGCAGGACCCACTATTGGCTCTTTTCAAAATGACGGAAACGGCATTGTTATGGTCCCTGAATGGTCTAACCGGATGTCAATAATCGAGCTCTTTCTAGAATAGTGATATAAGTTACGGATTCTTCCCAGATAACTGAAAATTTTGTAAAAAAATGCTGCCTTTTCTATACCACGAGCGTTTATAGTATGCAGTCTTACTTTGCATTTTTGCAAAAACCTGCTTACATGCCTCCAACTGTGACTTCAAGGTCACAAGACTATCCCAACTCTACCATTGCGCAAAAGCTCCCCTTCTTATTCAATTCTGAAATACTATTTATAAATGTAATTAGAACTCCTAAATAAAATATTCAGTTCACATCCTATTAACATTTTCTTTTCCTGATTTTTTTCACCACATCTTTCTTATCTTTCCCCTATTATCTGACTGTTTACCTTGCTGAATTATTCACGACTCTGAACTTTCTAACTATTATGGATGGTGATTATACATCTGTGAGTCTCATTTGCAAGGCCATACACCAAAAACCTGTATTTTCACTTTTGATCATTGCACAAGGAGAATTGTCTTGACCAATCTATTCCATAGTCCAGCCTGTGGAATAATATGCCTGCCTAGATATCATATAGGTCTGCTTCCAATTGATTGACGGCCTTGAGGGAATGCCTTCTATGCACTACTTCTCGGACTTCTATTACATGAAAATACAAGCATAGCACATTCAAGAAGACTATGTAAGGTGCCTAATAATAACTCCCTACGTAAATATTACACGCCATGCAGCTTATCAACAAACAAATTGACTTCGTAAGTCCACATGCAAGCTCCACTGCAGAAGCTCTCTTCTGCATACATTTCATACGGATCACACGGCCACTCTCCTCTCCTTGTGGCCCACCTTAATCCACCGTTCGCGCACGTACGTAATGTGCATTGGGACCCTCGCCGTACGATTAAGTTATTAATCCAGAGCTCCCTTAAAACCTCCTTCGATCTTCTTCGGCACTTGTAAATTCCAAATCCCCTGCTCTTTACTCCGTTTAGGAGCTCCATGCCTTCGTTTTGTGATGATTCGTGGCTGAATAAAATTATCCCTACCGTGTAGGTCGCCTCCTGATGCCCCAACTTTGCCGCTTTTGCGAGCAATTCATAGCCCAATTCGGGCTCAGGGCCGCTGAAATATTCGATCTGCAAAAGAAGTGTAAAGGTGACTCTCATTTATATAGTATACAAGACACAAGTTCATCCAAATACTAACTTTATTAGGCCAACTTTGCATTTTAATCAAGCGGGCTCTGTTATTGGTCAATCAAGTCTGTCCATCCAACGGTCTATATTCTTTAACACAACCATTTCCAAGCTCTAGATGGGAGACCATTAAAATGGGCCTGGTAAATAATGAACAGTCTCGATTGACAAAGACACTTACGTGTGTGCATGTTGTGCCAGATCTGTCACGTATTGGCAGATCTGACAGTCAGGATCTTTGATCTGTAATAAGAAGATAAACACACAAAAGTGAGGAGTCCCACCCACTCTTGCCCGCTCTACGTTTAGTTTCTCACTCACTCACATACATCAGCCCTAACATTAGATATATGTATAAGACTTTTTGCTCACATGGGTATAGACCATATGCAAGTCCACCCCAACAGTGCATGCAGCGATTTTATGGGAAGGATTTATGGCACCAGCTAATGGCCCGATAAGACATTCGAGAGCGAAGTGTATGGTAATCGAAACCGCTTATCTGCAAGGCCACTTCCTAGACGGGCCATGTACCAAACCTAGGATAATCCCAAGTTCTATGTTAATTGTATCAAGATAGGTTCTTAAGGTTCAGAAACAATGTAGTAAAATCTTAACCATACAGGGCTGTTTAGATCATCCAAGCGAGACATCTTTTTGGGTTATTGCCCATCTAAGACGTTGGTGGATATGGAAAGGCCTGCAAAGATGCTAAGATCATCAATTGTTGAATAGTTATGGCCAAAGAGGAACGGTTAAGATTACCAGCCATCTGGACCCAATTTAAATGAGTAATTTCTACGTCTACGTGCATGTTATCATCTCGTTGTAGAAACTTACCATTCCCCGTCTGTAAACAGCATCCGGATTCCCTTTTGATTCACAGTGTTTCACAAACTCTGCAGCTTTAGAATATGGATTCCACATGACTGTGGGCAATCCATCGAGCGAAACCAACTGAAAGATCCGATCATCTCCGGCAGCCTCGCGAAATTCCCTGCAACTGAAGAAACACAACCATAATCAAAACAAACTCCAACAAAACCTGAATCAGTTTCATGTACCTACACAAGCTTTAGGTTGGCAACGTTGATCAGCGAAGATGAAGCAGCAGAAGCCATTATTTCTACTAAAACATCATAACTAAGTGAAGTAATGGCAGACGCAGGCATTCTCTTTGTAGCTTTCATCTTCTTGCAGGAAACCATGGTGAGAGGCGATGAACGCAGAGGAGAAGATGGACTGTCAGGAAGAAAGGTTTGTTGTTGAGAGAAGTATTAGTTTCAAGTGGACATGAATAGCTATTTATAGAGTGCAGCACACGTAAAACTAACTTGATTTCTAAGATACTGCTGGGACTTTCCTTTTTCTGCTAAGAAAAATAGACGGTTAGGATTATAAGGATTATTTGTTAGATTTCAAGTGATATTGTAAGACTATCTATGGTATCTCCTTAAGTGACTTAATCCTAGACTTCCTTTTCTCTACGTAACAAAATGATATTCTAAATTTGGAAGTCTGTTTGAAAGCTGGCTGATCGTGATTGGACTGATACTTGATCTACCACAAATCGCCACCGTACGTGGAACCTAGATCTGGGTTTCACGGTGCGGATTTGAGTTATAATTCTTCTTTGACTTGACTTTCTATTGAACGAATGTGACTCAAATTATCAGGTCGTTAATGATAAGGCAGAAGAGTGGAGTTAGAATTACTAAAATTAGAAGTCCGTCGATTGGAACTCGGAAGATAGAACTCCGACTAAATTGGGATTTTGAACAGGTGGGACCCACCAGCACGGCAGGTAGAAGTCGGGCAGAGTTTTGTATTAGTTACTCTCGGATCCCGATAATCCAGCCAGTGACCCTTTGAAGACGATTTTGACCCTCACCGAGGGCAAAATTTACCAACTTTTTACCTTGAAAATTTGAGAGGAAAATGAAAATTTGAATGAACTTAGATAAAAAAAAGGTTCGATTATTAAACCATATAGTGGTATATGCATTTTTAGAAATAGCTAAAAGAGATAACTTTTCAAGCATTTGCTAACATATAAAGAAATAATAAATTAAATATTTTAATTAATAAAATATCCAATAACTGTCACATGGATGTATACTTTCCTAATTTAGCATTGAAGCGGACCACTTACAGGACAGCAAAATGCTGTTGGCATGGACACCATGCAGAGTGAGGTTTGGTGTTTAGAAGGAAAACTTTGGTGTAATGGTAAAGTTGTCGTCGTGTGACTTTAAGTTTATGACGAAAATAGTCTCTTGTAAAAATATAAGGTACTATCGACCCTTGTAGTTCGCCCCTTCCGTGAACTCTGCATACACGAAAACTTCATCGTAGCTGCTGTTCTTTACTGGGAATTTGGTGCTTATGATATTCTCATAGGCTTTCCTTATGGAAGGACTGCATCTTCGAGTCACAATGCTAGAATCAAGCCATTTCTGGTCAATGACCATGATGATTGCCAAATCCACTCAATTGGTGCTGCTGTAAAGTGTCCGTCACTCATTTGGAAGGTTTCATGAGATTCCTGGTTGCAGTGTAACACTGGCTATGAAAAGAATTGAGGGTTCTGTAATATTGTGAGTGTGGAGCCTGATTGGCTTGATACTTTTTTACACGTACCGAATTATGTTGCACTATGATTTGGGGGTTGGGAGCGAAGCCTTGGTGGGGGTTAAGCTGCGGTCAACTTGTTGGGGGTGTGGGCAATGACGTGCCACTGTCCGGGGCTCGGGGGAAGCCTTTGGCTCCTGAAAAAAAGATTGACAATTTTTTATTTTGTAATATAGAGACAATTGTGTCTTTTGCCAGCATATATATGTAGTAGCATGACTCCAGAATTTTGAAGGATGAAGAAATCTTTTGTATATTGTGGCAGCTGCTTTCTAGGCGTGGAAATAGTGAAATTTGTGAGAGCCTATGCAAGTAGGCTCAACTCAAAAAGAAACCAGGTAGATGTGTGTGTTTCTTGTTTTTCATCTTTTTGCATGTTAATAACATGTAACAGTTGGCATAATCCTAAACATAGATGGGATCGGCATTAATCGGGCTTGTGAAATTTGATCTTAGTCTGATAGGAGGTGATGATGTGAAATTACTCTTTACGCTGAACATGCCAGAATTTGACATGGTGAATTAAGAGGGCACGGAAATTGATATGAAGTTGACAATATTTTCGGTTAAGCAATGTTATGTAAAAGAACTTCTGGATGGAAAGAGCTCCTTGTATGATAATAAGATACATTTAAAAGGGGCAGTCACGGTGCACGAAGCTCTCGCCTATGCAGGGTCTAAGGAAGGGACGGACCACAAGGGCCTAAAGTACACAGCCTTATTTTGTATTTTGCAAGAGTTTATTTTCACGCCTCAAACTTGTGACCTTAAGGTCACACAACAACAACTTTTACCGTTGCGCCAAGGCTCCCCTTTAATACATATACAAGAATTATATCCAGAATCGACTGGATGAAGAGACATGCTGATACAAAATAAATTCTGAAGAGGAGAGAAATGTTGGAGAACGTCAAGTCTTTGTGCAGTGAGGGGATGAACCTCTGATGAAATATGATGAGGTGATGAACCTCCGAAGCATACAACTTAGAGAGTTTTAGAATCATCAGCTGTAAGGAGTAGGAATCATGATCCAAATTCCAAATAATACCTTGTATTGATGATAGGAAGAACATGAAGAATCTCAAGGTAAGATGATGGTTAAGGTAGCCTAGTAACAAAAGGAAGATGTCGGAAGTTGCCGATGGTCTTTAGAACACAAGATCTCCTTCCAACGTGCAACTTTTTGAAGAGAATCTGGTTCTTATGGACAAATTGCGGCATGACCTGGAGGCCATGAGTTAAGAGGTGTGGAAATAGCCATCTGTAAAATGCAAGATAAGACTATCTATATGCCCGCTCCTTACCCAGACCCTGTACATGCAGGAGCTTTGTGCTCCGGGCTACCCTTTTTTGACATATTGAGATCCTGAATGCAACATGTTCCCAGTTGTTTTTACGGCTAAGTATCAGTTCCAACTCTCACTTATAAGAACAATAATGTTTCTTTACTAGAAAGAACATTATTGTTCTTTCAAACATCTTTGCCAAGGCTTGGAAGAACAGTATTGAGCTTCCATTGGACACCGATGTTTGAGCTTGAACAATTTCCTTGCTACAACAAGATCAATTTATTTTTGTTTCCGGCTATTCAGGGTACAAGATGCGACCATATAGAGACCTGAGAGTGGAATCATGCATCTGCTTCATTGACGTGGGAGAATGCTTCCTGCGCTCTACCGGGATAAAAGATTTCATGCTCCTCAGCTGCAGCTTTCCTCTTAAATGAGATCTCAGCGGCAGCACGAAGCACATTTTACTTTGATCCAGGATCTTGAGATCATATGCACCGGTAAGGTTGTCGTCATGTGACCTTGAGGTCATGGCTTCACAGCATAGAAATAGCCTCTTGCAAAATATGCAAGGTAACACTGCGTACTATATAAACCTTTGTGGTCTGCCCCTTCCCCAGACCCTGCATACATGAGCTTTGAGCACCAAGGCTGCTCCTTAGTTTCGGGTAACGATCCACTTATGAACTGTAGAGTAAAACTGAGTGTATGGTTTATATTGTCAGCAGAAACCGAACCATAGGATGCTCGTCTCAACGAAGGAGATGCATTGCAGCAATTAGAGGTTGCTATATGCAAAAGTCTCGTGTACTAAAAACAGGAACAGCCTTGTTCCATTTCCAGCAAATGGCAGAGCGGATGTTCTTTTTTCGTAGAAGGCATGACGGATGTTCTTTCACTTCTATGGTACAAGAGAAAATTTAGCATAGGTCCTTACTTGGAACACCTGGGTCTGGTTTTTCTTCCATTGTTTGAAGTACCCGGTGAAGTTCCTTTTCCTTCCCCAATGTTGTGTCCATGGTTCCGGTCCTCCGAGGCTGTTTTCTATTGTTGCAAGGCAACGGCTTCTACAGATGCAAATTCATACCTCCAAACATAGAATTTCAAATGTTACAAGAGAAAATTTCATACCTCCAAATATGACACTTTCAATGTTACAATAGAAAAACTTTCGAAAAGCGGGGCATAAACCTAGATTAATGTATTATGTGATGAGATTGTAGTTTCACCTATGCTAAATTTGTATACCACTTATGCACAATTTTCTTGCATAACACAAGTCAGCTTTAATTCCCTTCCCTCACTTGCTAGAGCTATACTCATTCACCCACAAAAGCAACCAGAGAACTTCAGAGAACTCAAAAAGAGACTTCCTCAATTACCCTCTAGTGAATTGAGCTAAACTAAGCTGAGTTGATTACAAATGAGGATCTACACTCTATTTATAGTTGCTCTCTTCTATTTACTTCTTCAATGGATGATCAGGATTATTACATGTATCAATCATCTAATTATTGAGGACCATTTTAGAATTCTTTGTAGAACTCTCTACATAAATATCTAAGTTTTACCTATTTTAGATATTTACAAGAAAACTTACAAAAATCAAGCCTTCTAGGATCAGGCCTTATCCATAGATCAATGAACATAGGCCTAAATACTTCAGGCCAAATTCACAAACTAAACAGCCTTGTTCAAAACCTATAGGCCAAGGTTACGGGCTTCACAACATAAGTATGTGACAATTAGCTCGTAACCCATGTGAGTTTTTTGTAGTCTAGCCTACAAGCGATGCAACAAAACTGTGGTATTTTGTAGAGTATTGTGGGGCACATGGGGTCTGCTCCTATAAGTCCGAGGATTCATACGCGCACTGAGAGGTACATTAGGGTCCACGATCTTTGTGATTCAAATTATTCGCCTGCATCATGCATTTACACCCTAGAATAGTGGTGGTAAAGATCATCTAATGGAGAAGGGTTTTACGTGACCCCTCCAAGATGGGCCTCAAAATGAACATTTAACCGATCATCATTCAAAGTTTTCTCTACCGTGGTAAAGGATCAATCCATTGTGATTCAATCAAAGCCAATGACCTGAACAGCTAGTGGTCAATCAGATCAGCTGGTGGCACGACAGAATGATGCGTGCACTTAATTTTGACTATAGAGGTGGGCCTTTGTTACACAAAAATTTAAAATCCTTCTGCCGGAAGATGATCTAGACTGCCGTGAGAAATTCAACATGGTGATTACCAAAGAACAACCCTAAGCATCCATTTTATGGCCTTCAATTGGATGGCTGAAAATAAACAGTGGTTTGAATGCTTAACTATGATTGTGCCATTATTCAAACAACGGTTGGGATCATATTTTAACCGTTTCTTATTGGGCTTCAGTCCAATCAGATTCACAATTAGCAGCACCCAACTCTTAGCTTTTTATTTTTCTTTTCCCTTTTTCCATTTTTTTTCTAGAGAGAGAGCTTTTACTAAAATATTGCAATTTCTATTTAAAATATACACATCAGAATTAAATAAGAAAAGTCCTCAGGAATCCATGTCCCCTGTCATAGGTAATATGACAGAAGAAAGTCTAATAAACAAGTGGTTATCTAATGTCTTCAACGAAAGCCCATGTCCCATGAATTGAATATTTTAGCAATCAGCAAACCTGACCTTACACTATAAAAAAACAAGCCCAATCAATAAAATCAAAACCAACCAGCACTGAGCTCAGTTGACTCCATACCAACCCCACTTAAAATTCCAAAGCCCCCAACAGACCATTTCCACCTTCTAAAAGCCCCAAAACAAACACATGGATATCCGCTCCCTCTACCATATTTTCTTCCTCCTTGTCCTCCTGATCGGCTCCAATCTCCTCACCTTCTTCCTCTTTTCCTCCAATTCCTACTCCAAACTCACCATTTCCACTGCTACAACAACTGCTACTGTTACCAATCTCAACAAGAACGAAAATCTCCCACTTGAATTCCTCGCTTCCACTTCCCCAGAAACGCTCCCCTTTGGCTACAACTCGAACTTTGATTCCGACAAAATCCACCCTTCAGTAGGCAACCAATGCACCCAATTCCTCACAGATCTCAACCGTTACATGTCGTATGTACCTGGAGGTTCTTGCCCTGATGACGAAAGCCTCGCCCAAAAACTACTTCTCAGAGGCTGCGAGCCTCTTCCTCGGCGCCGTTGCCGTAACGTCGCCCCTCAAAACTACGCCGATCCATTCCCACTTCCTGAAAGTCTGTGGTCAACTCCACCAGACACTTCAGTCATTTGGACCGCTTACACCTGCAAAAATTACACCTGCCTAATCAATCGCAAATACGAAAAAGCCTTCGAAGATTGTAAAGATTGCTTCGATCTCAACGGTCGAGAGAAGTCCCGATGGGTCGGCCGGGCTGGGGCCCTTGATTTCTCCATTGATCAGGTACTTGCTTTCAAAAAACCTGGTACAATACGTATTGGGCTTGATATAGGTGGTGGATCCGGCACTTTTGCGGTGAGGATGAAGGAAAGGAATGTAACAATTGTGACTACTTCGATGAATTTCAATGGGCCGTTCAATAGCTTTATTGCTGCCAGAGGGGTTGTTCCTTTGTATGTTAGTGTGTCCCAGAGGCTGCCTTTCTTTGACAATACGTTGGATATTGTCCACTCAATGCATGTTTTGAGCAACTGGATTCCTACGAGGATCTTGCAGTTTATATTGTTTGATGTTTATAGAGTTCTGAGGCCTGGTGGGTTGTTCTGGCTTGATCATTTCTTTTTTGTTGAGGATCAGTTGGAGGTTTATAAGCCTTTGATTGAGAGTGTTGGATTTGAGAAGGTGAAGTGGGTGGTGGGGAGGAAGTTGGACAGAGGGCCGGAGTGGAAGGAGATGTATATTTCAGCTGTTCTAGAGAAACCAGTGAAAAGGGATAGATAAGGAAAGGTTGTTTCAGTGTGTACCCTTGCTAGTGATTTTATAGGTTCCAGGATGTAGGTGTAGGCCCACTTTTGCATGGTGGGCCTACTGTGATAATCAAGCCATCTATTTGATCCAACCTACTTTGGATCTCCAATGTGTTGAAATTTATAGCAATGGAACAAACAATTTTGCTTTCAGTTGAGCACATATATAGAGGTTTAGCTGTCAAAAGCGAACCATTGCACCTGTTCTTACTTTCTGACCGTCCACATTTTAAGGACCAAAAAGAAATTTATTTTGGAGATCTAACATCTTTGTCATCAGATAGACATTTAGAACAGCAAATCTTAGTGGAGCATTTCAATATCTATTTCATCAAGTGGCTTGGATTTCTCTTAGAAACTTAAGACCTGATTTGTCCTTGGAGGAAAGCGGTTGCTGGAGTCCACTGAACATTTAACAAATTTGACCACTTACCCGCACCATTTTGCTACGCTTAGGCATTACCCGGTAATGAGCTTACAGTACACAAGCCAACCGCACCAAGTTTAATGAGTGCTTATTTACAGGAACTTTAAAGTCCCCAAAAGTTGCAGCACTAGCAAAGAAGTCGACTCTCCACTTTGTGATTGAGGGTGAATACTTTTGGAAGATCTAAATCGTTTATCTTGTTTGGCTTACCAAAATTAGCGGACTCAAGAAACATACATACACTTGGATGATTCTATCATGTTGGTTTTGGTCTTCTGAAACAACTAAAAAAATTATTGCGTATGATTGTGCACATAAAATAAGCTATACGCAACGAATGAACTTGAAATTTGGTATCCAACATATCCAAATCATTTTGAATAAGATGAATGGCTTAGATCATTCAAAAGAAATCATCCTCTACCACAATATGGAGTACCAACTTGCAGGCCTTAGTGTGCCTACTCTTATCGAGACTCTTTTATATATAACCCAGCTCACCTCACTTTCAAGTTGAGTTGAGCTTTTTAGGTTTTAAACTATAACATTTATATTATTATACGTTTAATATAGAATTTTAAAACTTGGTAAACCGAGGATTGCACAACCAATCAAAAAGATTTAAGCCATTCATCAACTTTCATAATCATGATTTATAGATCTAAAGCATTCATCATCTTGAGAAAGGCTTAGACAGGTTAAAAATCAAATTTCATAACCATTGAATGCTTTTAGCATACATTTGCTCAGTTCAAAAATCAAGATCATTCACTTTATGTACACAGAACTATTTTATTTATTTGGTTCATATATAAAACTTGGAAAGATGAGGCATCCATGCTTTGCCCAAGCTTTTTTTTTTCTGACACAGATATGTTGACCGGTCTTTGTCATGACTATAATTAATTGACCACTTTTTATATATGGTTTTGTTAGGAATGCCTTGTTTAAGTTGTTTCTTGAATATTATATTTGTATCTTGCATATCTACTATAGGCCCTTGTGTCTGCCCCTTCCCCAGATAGCGTAGTAGATAGGCTGCTACATTGTTGCTTTTGAAGTCTTAGTTTAAAGTATGAAACTCTAATGTTGTTTTTGAGGTCTTAGGTATAAGTCACAGCGTATACGACGCTTTTTAAAGGTTCAATGAGTCAAGGAGTTTTACCCATTCTACAGCTAACCCACTTCTCATAAGTGCGGGTAAATATTTTATGACCTGCTAATATTTTATAACCCACCCGCTACCCGTCTAACCCATCCGTTTTGAGAATGTAACGTACACCATATGTATCTCGGTCTACTTTGCATGAGACTTTCGTGGGTCCATTTTGACAAACTATAACATAAATCCTGGATAGCCCCTGCTCTAACTACAACTTGGACTAGAACTTTTAGGAGAGAGCAAACTACTAATCTTTTACTAGAATTGTCCTCGTATGAGATGACCATATGAGATATTCAATCCTTTGAGCAGCTGTCTTTTTTTTTATCATAAGCTAAACACACTTTGATAACATCAAGGCTGCGTCTAGAACTATCTTGGTAATCGATGAAACTGAGAGTTTTTCTCGTTTAACTAAAAGTATTAACTTACTAAGAGAAAATCAAGACACATACAGGCGAACTGCTTGATTCACTTCATCAAGGAGTTGAGTTGCACTGAGATACTTGTGATTATACTCGCTTCCCTAATGGCCTAAAAAAGTCAGGTCAAGGGGAGTAGGAGTTCTGATCGAGGTGCGGTCAGTGAGTTGAGAAATTTGAAACTCCAACAATCTCAACCAGCACCAACAGGTAAATGAGATGAGCCTTTTCAAATTCAAGCCACCTAAAGCACTACTAACAAGCAAATAAGTTGAGAAATCTAAACTTCATGACGTCTCACTCTCAACTTAGCCCATCTCCCTCGGTCTCATAATCTCCTAATAGCATGTAGACTACTAATGCATGTATTCTTCATTATGAATCATAAACGTGTGTGGATGCTGCTTCAGTTATGCAGTCATGTAAAAGCTTCTTGCTCTTTTCTTTTTATATTGCAGCTCCAAGGAACTGGAGAAAATAAAATGGTTCTTCTCATTGTGTGAAAGTGCTTATCACAAGTGAGATAGTGGAAATGCCATAAATTTTCCATTCTATGGATGTGATTAGCAACATGGAGTTGCTGGAGGAAACTAAAATATCTGGCCATTTTGTTTGATATAGCAGCATCAAAAGGTTAGTTCCAATGGACGTGAGTGTCAAGACAGTGTGAAGAAAAGTCCGCAGCAGCAGTAAAACCACAGAGCAAGTCCAGACACCCCAGATGATGCCTATTGCAAACAATGACTTGCGCAATCCAAGCAGCCTTTGATGTTATGAAAAATCTATAGCAAAACCAAACATGGGCTGTTTGATGTAAATGCTGATCAATGAATGTGGTTTGCCATAAGCAGGTAAAAGGGTAGCCCAGTGCATGAAGCTCCTAATGCGGGCTTCAAGGAAGGGGCGGACTACAAGGGCCTATAGTGGGCAGTCTTACCTTGTATTTTTACAAGAGGCTGTTTCCACAACTTAAACCCGTTACTTCAAGGTCACATGACGATAACTTTTACCATTGCACCAAGGGTCCTCTTCCATTTAACTTTTAAAGAGATGCTACTTGCACTAGCGTTAGTGTTACTTCCAATAGACTGTACTTACATAGTGACGATGATTACAATGAAGGTATTTGTAAGATTTGATAGCTTTTGTAAAAAATTAGGGGTTAGTGCCTTAATTAGGCCCGGTGAATATATACATACATACATACATACATATAGGGGTGTATTAATTTCAGCTATTTTATGCAAGTGCAAGGAGCTTATGGCATTTGATTGGCTGAAAAAAAGTAGAAAATAGAAAATGTTAGAGGAAATGTCAGTTAGAAACTTTTTCCCAACCAATCAAATGTCACATGCACTTTACACCTGTAACTCCTTGTCAAAATTGCTACTCCAAATATATATATATATATATATGAGAGAGAGAGAGAGAGAGAGAGAGAGAGAGAGAGAGAGAGAGAGAGAGAGAGAGAGAGAGAGAGAGAATATTAGAAAACAAAGACTTTAGTTGAAAAAATCATGTTGTAGAAATTGAAGACTTTAGTTAAATGTGCCCACAAGTTTGAAGAGTAAAAAAAATGAGGACTCTAGCTAAACAAGCCTCACCAAAGAGTATCAAAAAATGAGGACTAATGGAATTAGCCTTATAACTAAAAGTTCCAAAATCAACAACATTAGCCAGATAAGCCCCACAACTGAAAGAGTTCCAAGAAGTAAGGCTATATTCAAACAGATCTTGTTAGCTCAAAGAGTCTTATAAATCAAGCACTTTGACCAAAATGGTTCCAATGACCCAAAAAGCTTCAAAACAAAAATGGATACTAATTGGAAGGGTTTTGATAGCTTAGAAGCCCTGACTGGTAGAAATCTTGATAATGTATTACTTATTGTGTTTAAAGAAGACATGTTATAACTTTGACAAAGTTAAGCAAGTATTCACTTTATGATTAAAGTGCTTGAAGAAGCCATATTATGACTTTGACAAAGTTAAGGAGTACATATCCTCTTGATGTTGATCGTTCAATGGCAATACATACATTCTCCTAATACATTAAATGGCTAAAGAGATGTAAAATATATGGCTAAAATGAAAAGAATATTGCTGTGCACTTGAGGTTTTGATCCTGCCACTTATGCCTAAATGATCAAAGAGGGAACCTATTAGTGCTACACCTGTTACTAGATAGAGTAGCTCTAAAGTCCATACAATTTTATTGATTCTACAATAAACTAAAAGATATGTTCACATCGGTGATGAACAAGCTCACTTCATAATGCTAAGTCAACAACTCAATAACATTATAAAATCGATCCAAGTCAACCCATGAAGATTATTGAAGCCCCGTATCATTGAAGCCAAACAGACCTATAAAAAGGAAATACCCATTCTACCCTTGTCAATGTCTTAAAAAATGGACGTAAAATACATTAGACCATAATCCCATGTGTATTTCTAATGATGATTAATGGAATGAAATTGTGACTATAGGCCCTCCCATGCGACATATTAAAAGAGAAAACCTCACTAAGGCAAAAGAACAACTATGAAGTATTAGTACAGAAACTTTCCTAATTTCTCTCAGTGTTGTTCCTTTTTTCACTTGAAAATATAAAAGTGAGCCAAGTAGTGGGACCTATCATTTCAATGGTTTTAAACCATTTAATTGGTGGCAGTCACCAGCATGTGATGAGAAGGGGAGCCTTGGCGCAATGGTAAAAGTTTTTGTCAGGTGACCTTGAGGTCACGGGTTCAAGGCGTGGAATCAGCTTCTTGCAAAATACAAGGTACGGCTATCTACTATAGGCCCTTGTGGTCTACCCCTTCCCCAAACCCCGCATAGGTGGGAGCTTCATGCATTGGGGCTGTCCTTCACCAGCAAGTGATGATTATAAGCCGTCGGACATGCAGTGGTTCTGTAAATCAGAGTAAACCGTTGCTTCCTTTCTTTCCTAACTGTCTAATTAAGGCCAAAATCAGAGACCTCAAATTATCAAATGTGATTAATCTGTGCTACATATATCATCCGCTCTTATTTTTCCATAAAAGTTATGGCCATACACCGTAGTATGATAACAGCTTGGAACTGCGACATCGGCTTCCTCAAAACTGCCACGTCCGACTAAAATTCCAGTCATCTAGTCGCCGATTCCTTTCCTAGTGAGGTCAGATGACGAGCATGAAACAGAACTAGCAACTAACCGTAGCAAGAACAAGAAGAACGCGGGCCCACACACACAACTATTAATCTGCCTAATCAAAACCGTTGATTTATCACAGCAGCCACCGTTCCCCTCCATTCTTGCTCTTCTTGCCACGTGTCATCTGACCTCACTAGGAAACCCTACCAGCCTAACGGTATCAAGAAGCAAGTAATTTAACGGCCAACGTAGACCCCAACTTGATCGCCGTTACCTCCACCGTTAGATCTAACATCGCATGTGGGAGCGTCTAACAGCTTAACTAACTGAGGATTTTACCATAATCGCCTCAGCTAAAGCTCGGAGAAGTCGATTAAATTCAGGGAGATTACCGTAAATGCCTCTTTTTTTAAAAAAAAGGCGGCACCTTACGAAGCTTCTAATTTCACCAGCTTGTTCTGCGGCAAAAACCAGGAAAAACACGAACAAATCTTCCCTCTCCGTTAATCTCCCAATGAGAAGGATTTAGGGAAAAATCAAGAGCCTGAAGAAGAATCAGGTTGGAAACCATGTCTTCCTTCGCCGGAGCCTGCACTAAGCGAAAACGGAAGACAAAAGTGTTCGGATTTCATTCATTTGCCCATCCCGGAGTTCCGATAGACTTTTCGGGCGCTTTTCGCGACAACATCCACTCGTTCCTTGAGGAATGCGCAGATCTGGAAAATTACTGCGTGGAAGGGTTTCCAACTTGGTCTACTTGGCTCGTTGATGAGAGCACCGGATTTGTGATTCCGCTGTATGTTGTGGAAGAGAAGGTCATGCATTCGTCTCGACCTTACTGTGATTATTGCCGCTGCATCGGTGAGAGGGAAAGTCGAATTTCTTGAGTTTGTTTCGTACTATGTTTTCCTGCGTTTTCTACGTAGAATTCGAGGAATTTTGGATTTTCTTGCATGAATTGCAGTTTTCAAGTGCATGTCTGACTGAAATCTGAGATTTGGACTGGAATGCGGTCTTTTGAGATTTCTAACCCTAAGATTAGCGTTCTAAGTCTCTAAGTTTTGAATCAAGTTGTTTGGGTTTTTACAAGCAGATCCTTTGAAATTGTTGGATTATTTCCTAATTATAGTCTTAATTATCCCTTCGATGTTCGTTTTCCTTCCTTCTAGAACGGTTCTTGCATGATATGATGCTTGATTGCACTGCCTTCATTTATTGAGTTGGAAGGAGCAAGTGCTTAGAGATTAACCTTATTCAAATCTTTTCCTGCGGTCCTCCTTTTCTTCAACGTAATTGCTGGTCTGTGCATTACATTTTCTTCTCTGATGAAATTATAGCTTATTGTTTGGTAGTATATCTGACCCTTCATTTGATTGACTTGCGACATCATGTGGCTTTCTGGCTGATTAGATCTATTTCTTTTTGTGGGCATTGCTCGATTTGCAGGTTGGAGTCATCATTTCGTATCAAGGAGGCGGTATCATGTGATAATTCCGGTGGATTCTGAGTGGGATAAGCCCCTAGAGGGAGAGATTTTCGATCTGGAAAATCATTTATTCCACGGTCTGATCCACTGCAATGGATTCGGACATCTGTTGTGCATCAACGGCCACGAAGGGGGGTCCAAACACATCGGGGGAATCGAGATTATGGATCTCTGGGATCGGATTTGCACCAAGCTCCGACTGTGGTAAGAGACTTCCCTCACCACCTATAACGTGCGGGAGTTTGCGAGTGTAAACCAGTATAGAGATCTAAATGCAAGGTCTGATCCGAACTCTTAATCATGTGGACCGGATGTTAGATTAGTTATATACGTCACATTCTTGATTAGATGATCCTTGGAATGATATTGGATGGCTCAGAAATCTTAATAGATGGGAGAGTTGGAGTATCCTAGCAGAAATTGTATGTAATTTCTGCATGTCCACTAAAAGGTACATTTGGTAATTTAAACATTTCATATTTTAGGCCATATTGTAGATAAGACATGCACCAAAAATCTTCTTCAGCGGATGAGATTGACCTCTGATTTCCACAGATATCTCTACCTATGTATGTGGTCTAGCAGAAGAACTTATATAATGTTCTCCAGTAGGACATGCTCTCCGCATCCTAATTTGACATAATGGCTCCACCTTTGATTCATCTGACCCGTTGGTCAAGTGGCTCAATATTGATGCTGATCACATGATTCATCCAGCCCAAAAAGAGTGTTATTGTTTATTGGACATGGGCGGTCACTTACACAAAGATACTCTCTGATCAAATTTTTTTGGTAGGAATGCTAAAAATGTCTAAGGAATGGAGGAATAAGATTCACGTGGACGATCTTTAATTGGAATAAGGTCTTGATGACGACGATGATGAATGCTAGAAATGTCCAACTTGCGTGGTTTTTAGGCTACTAGCTATCCTAAGTCTACTAAATCGAATGAATGGTTTTGATCAACTACTGGTGATCCCGGAGCATCTTTCATTTCTCTATGCCCAGCAAACAAGTTTCTGTGTTTTACTGCAGGAAAGTGAGTGTGGTCGACCTCTCAAGGAAAAAATCAATGGATCTGCGGCTGCTCCATGGCGTTGCATACGGTCACTCATGGTTCGGAAGGTGGGGCTACAAGTTCCTTCATGGCTGCTATGGCGTCACCGAGCTCAAATACCACAAAGCAATCGACATCCTCAGCTCACTTGAACTTGACCGAGTCATCGAAGATTTCTCTACCATCGGCAGAGAAACAGAAATGACCCAATTCATTCACATGTATAGAAGCCTAAGCGAAACCCCACTCAGAACAATTCAAGATCTTCTCCGGTTCATGCTCGACCTTGGATCGCGTCTCCCACTACAAAGCAGGAGCACCAAATCTACTGCGACTCCTGTGATACCCTCCTCTCCCCCTGCTGGACCGACTAAGCAGCGCAAGCCCATGGGAATAGATAAAAAGCAGCAGTACCGCGATTTCTCCGACGTAGCCCAAGAACTGAACAGCAGGTGGTCCGCCAGGCGTCTGGAACTCGCAGCCCAGGTGATTGTAGACGCGCTAAAAGACGAGAAAGAGAGAGGAGGTGGCGGAATGCCGCGACAGGAAGTTCGTGACGTAGCAAGACTCCAGATCGGTGACACTGGGTTGCTCGATTTCGTCCTGAAATCTCTCGGAAACTGCAAGGTCGAGAATTACGTCGTTCATCGGACCGTTAACCCTTCTACTAGAGTATTGGAATTCGCACTCGAAGATGTTAAGGCTATTGTAATCGATCCAGTGAAGGAACCGGCGCCAAAGGTGTTGGGTCCAACCAAGAAGGCGGAGGTATACAGAGATATGGTGGCGGTGGGTCCAACTAAGAAGGCCGATGTATACAGAGATGTGATATATGTATACAAGAACCTTTTGAAGGACTACCCGTTAGATTCGATGGAACAGGTACCGCTGGCAGCCAGAGTTATACTCGATGGCAAGAATTTCGTGAAAGACTGGCCGTTTAACGATGATGAAGACGTAATGCTAAGGTTTCTTTGCAGGGTAATGCCATCGGTAGGGAGGGAAGTAGAGGAGTTATCTCGGCCGTTGCCGCCACCGGATTTGTTGGTGGTCCCACCACATGCAACGGTTGGAGAGCTGAAACTGGCTGGGGAGAGAGCGATGAGGGATACATACTGCATCATGGAAGAGTTCATAGCCCAGGAGATAGACGGGGTTGACGGAGAGGACAATGATCTGTTATTTGGTCTGGTCGAATCGGGTACATACATTTGGCTGAGGGGAGACGGGTTGGATCTAAAAAGCAAGTATCGGTATGAAGGGGGGATGGACAAATGGACAGTGGATTGCACTTGTGGGGCGAGGGATGACGATGGAGAGAGGATGGTGGCTTGCGATGTGTGCGAGGTGTGGCAGCACACACGATGTGCAGGCATTGATGACGGAGACAATGTGCCGCAGCTGTTTCTGTGTGCAAGGTGTGGGAGCATGTTCTTGCCACCGGGATTGGATTTTGGAATGATGAAGCTGAGAGCAGAGGAGTATCCTTGAGGAGGATTCTAGCTTGCTGATTGTGGTTTTGGCTGCTCGAGTTCATACGAGGCAATTCATTTGTTTGACTATTTCTTTTTGCATAGTAGTTACCAGTATATAAGAGAAACACCTACCGAAGGAGCCGACCGGGAATGGTCTGAAAGAAGGACCAACTAAGAAGAACCGGAAAACAGGACCCCGAATTGTATGAGATGTGGTGACTGTTCTTTCGTCGTCGTCATTGTTGTTATTGTTGTAGTTGTAACACATTTAGTGTATTCTACTACAAGAGGATTCAATTTTTTTTACATCTTTTGCTTTGGAATTTTATCTCTGATGAGTCTTTTTCTTGGAGTTCTTTTGTTTTCTACGTGACTTGGGAGCAACTTTTTCAGTTTATAGGGATGTTGGCAGGGGAATAAGTAGTAAGGAATAAGATTATACATAGTGAATCTTCTCCCTAGCTATTGGCAGGCCTCAAGGATGGAATACATTGTTTAAACATTGAGGAATTAGTGGAAAACCTTGCAATGCTTGTTCTTAATCAAACAATTTAGCCGGGTCTGGATGCTGCCAATTGCAGGCGGAAATATCTCTATTGAGGGATAATCTTCCCCAGATTTGTCCCGACCCCAAACAGACCCTTATGAATCGATTTATTATTTGGGAAGCTGATAAAGACAGTAGTCTTTTTAGGGTTTTAGGGAATAAAACTTGTAAGAGCATTTTCTAGTAGGGATGAACAACATAACACCCACGAGGACTATCAGTATCAAGGTTTTAGGATCATCTGATCCACCGAAAATCAGGCAATAGGAAGTGACTCTTATTAGGAAATGATTGATAGCCACCCAAAGTGATGGAACCACCTTGATATTGGCACTCTTTGGGTTTTCAACTTCTTCTTGTTTTCATTTGCCTCTCTATTAAGAAGAGCAAGACTAATGAAGCAATTATAAAACAAAGTGCTGGCCGTATCAAAAAGATGTGGTGTTAATAATTCCCTAATCGAGTGGAACCCACTTCAAAAGGAAGAGTTTGAGGCTACTAGAAGGTGCTTTCGTAATGGTGTCTACTAAAGGTTCAAGGATTTACCACTTCATATAAAGCGTAAAAGTACGTGTGGGACCATGATGTCTGGTGATCCCGACTGCTCATCGTGTGGCCACATCTAGATAGGCGATATGCACCCAAAATCTTATCCCCTGCAAAATTTTCTCCACTGTTTGATAGTAAAAATGGAGAAGAATTTAGGGTATATATCAACCAATTACCATCTTGTTCAAAAGATGAACAGTTTGAGACTTTGAGCCACCAACCACATCAAGGGCCCCCCAGATATCCTTTCAGCTGCAAGTACTGTTTTACAACCATAAACACCATACAAGTTCATGTTACAAGTCTGGACCACCATTCTGTTGGCGAATATCCTTCATCTAATGGACTCCATTTCCTGTGGAGGATTGTGCTGCCATTGATTTGCTATTCCTTGCCATGAAGGGACCAAAATTTTCCCTCACCAGACGATTTTAAACCTTTGCTCTCTGGAGACTTTTGCAAATGGAAATAAACCACTGATTGTTTAAGTTTACAATAAATGCATTCGAAGGTACTCATTAGAGCACTTCTATTTTCAATGGGGCGCCATATCTGACCCATAGCAGATTCTAACAAATGATTCTTTTGGAACATTAAGCAAGTAGGCTGCACTTCATAATTTCGCTGGCCCATATCCTTCCAAAGGAGTACATGCGTACCCATCTCATAAGAACTCCAGACTTCCACACTAAAGAATCCAGCGAGGACAACCTCACGAGGACTTAAGCTTTCTTGCAATGCATGTGCAAATTTTTCCTTTTATGTGAAAATTGACCCTTGTAGTCCGCCTCTTCCCCGGAATCTACATACATAAGAGCCTCATGCTCCGGAACTGGAAATTAAGAGTTGAAAAAGTAAAAGCGAGACACTATTTTTACCAATGCAACGTTAGTTCTAAAACTCGCAAGTCAAATTTTTTTTTAGTCGATAGCTAATTGATTAACTCATCAAATCAACTCGTTACAAAACAAAAGTGGCTTGTTTGTTCTAGGGTTTGAATGCAAGACCTCCAAAACAATAGTATTATGCAATAACCAACTCACCTAATAAGCACATGTGCTTGTAAAGTGAAATCTTGTGTACAGCCGAAAGCAAATAAAATGCTATTAAAAAATTTATACGAGTATTTTTTAGTCACTCATGGATCGATTATAATTAACTCAACACTTCACTTATGAGTCAAATTAAAATTTTGAGTTTTTAAACTATGAACACAACCATAACCTAGTTTGTACAAGCCTTGGGAGAACCATCAAACAAAGTTTGAGCACATCATACAGGCTTGATTTGTGGCCTTAAAATGTTCATTAGAGATTACAAAATGCAATGATCTGCATCACACCTTAACAAATCAAGGGCTTATAGTCGTCCAGCTATTACAAATTTTACACATGATTTCCTCTGTCTAGCATGATCTACCACGTAATGGTTTCGAACCCTGGAACAGTAGTGCCCACACATGGTACCAGCTCACATTCTCCATTCACACGCACCATATTAAGACTCCAATGCTATATTAGGGAATTTCTGTCGTCTTATGAAAATGCCTTAAATAGGGCACTTCCAACATTGTAGCAGGTACAGTGAATCTACGTTTTTCCTATCTAGAAAGAGGTGGATTTCTCTAATATGCAACCTAAAATACCTAAACAGACATTAATATTTGCTTTTCTTTTGTGAGTTGAAAAAAAAGTTCTATATAGTTCTCATATTAATCTTGTTATTAAAAATAATTAACCTTACTATTTGCTTTTCTTTTTGTCGGTTTTCCCGTTAGAGCTTTATATGATCTAAGACTATTCTGAAATGATGCGGGCAAGTGTAAAAGTGCAGACCATCTGTAGAGTGATAAACTCCATTTGCCAAGAGCTGTCATGCGTTGTAGTTGGACTTGGATGTAGACAACAAGGCGCCTCTTCATTATGCTTGGTTGGAGGTTAGCACTTTTTTGAAGAGATATCGAGTAGATTTAGAAATTAAAATCAGAGGTTTCTAAATAGTTTGTTTCCTAATTCTTTGATGTGCCAACTAAAATAGAAAATTACAATTTACTATCATAATGAATTCCAAACTATTGTTTTGTTATACTTTAATTCCTAAACTATTAAAAACTTTTGCACATATGTTCTTCCTTCTGGTGACCGTCAACAGATGACAGCCCCCCATCAACAGATGTAAATAGATGTCTGATATGAGACTCAAATATATACTATTAATGTTTTTGAATAAGTTTTCATAAGATTTTTCTAAGGACCAATGTGGAAAGAAAAAAAAAACAATAGTTTAATTAATTTAGAGTTTTGGAAAATAATTTTCAGATCTACAATCCAAAGGTTTCAATCTAAAAACCCTAAAATTTGGACTATTTTGAACAAAGATTCAATAAAAATGGTTGCCAGATTTTATGGGTAGCAACCTTGAAAACTTTGATCTATGTTGTTTTTTTTTCTTAATTTTAGAGTAAAAATTTTAGATCTAAGTTCTAATTGGTCCAATCCGTGAAAACTTACATTTGAATTTATTTATTTATTTATTTGTGTGAAATGGGTTCAGACTTTTACCAAAAAATAATTGTTGGAATTTGTCTGGGTCATCTTCTCTAATGAGATACAGAACTAGCTACGAACAACAGTGTAGTCCCTAATTTCTTAGTTTTTCACTTTGATAAGCAGATAAATCCTGTGAAATTTTATTCTAAACACTATAATATACGTTGAGGGTAAAAGAAAATTGTATACAAGGACTTACAGTGCAAATTTTTCAATAGTTCAAAGATTAATTTGCAAAGATAATAATCTAGAGATCAAAATATATCAACATAATAGTTTGGGATAGTAAAATGTATTTTTAATCTATTAATTTGCCAATCCTTGCCACGTAGCAACTAAAATTCTCTCTTGTGAGATGGTTTTAGCTTTTCATAACTGGAGAATTATGTCAAAAGAAAACCAGTAATGTTTAAGATTATAACCATAAATTTGAAGGCACTCATCATAGGATTCTAATTGTTAGATTAGGCTCCATATCTCATCCATTGCAGGTCCAAGGAAATGATTCTTTTGAAACATTAAGCAAGTAGGCTACACTTACTAATTCCGCTGGCCCATGTCCCCCAAAGGTTGTGAACTTTCATCATGAACAATCAGGCAAAATCAACTCTACAAGGACCTACTAAATCTAAGCTGCTATCTAATGGATACGCATATGTTTCGATAGGAAATACATGAGCTGGAAATATGCAAGTGAGGCCTTTTTTTATTAATGACTCTAAGACTAGATTTACAGCCTTCAAAATGGGTAACCATAAATGACGGAAAGGAAATGTCTAACCTCAAAAAATCAATGGCTTAAGATTATCCAACCATTAAAATTTTCACATATGATCTGTATAGCCCGTTCTAACAGAGAAACGGTTTGCATCGCCAGAAGAGTAAGGCCCACTTGACTGATTCACATTTAATATTTTCGATGCATCACCATGTATTAGAACTCGAGCATGAAGTACCACATTTTCAATATTTGATGTAGTCAATGAAGGCAGGATGATACGACCGCTGGACCAGCCGATACTCACGGTTTCTTTTTTCTCTCTGATGACAGAATCTTCTCTCTCCCTTTCAATCATCTTAAGTTCCCGATTAGTTAAGGAAAAGCAAGAAAAGCTGTGGCTAATTAAGCTTTTCATGGCATCCACTTGTTAGAACCCTTAATTATCACATAAGATACATCATCCAGGAGGACAGTTCCATGCACAAAGCTCTCTCTTATGCAAGGTCTGAAGAAAGGGCAAACTACAAGGATTTATAGTACTCAACCTTGCTTTGAATTTTTACAAAAGGCTGTTTCTACAAAAGGTCAACCCTGGTGCACAAAGCACCCGCATATATAGGGTCTAAGGAAGGGGCAGACCATAAGGGTCAAGAGTATGAAGTCTTGTCTTCCCTTGCATTTTTCAAGAGACTATTTTCACATCTTAAACCCATAATCTAAAGCACCCGCATATATAGGGTCTAAGGAAGGGGCAGACCATAAGGGTCAAGAGTATGAAGTCTTGTCTTCCCTTGCATTTTTCAAGAGACTATTTTCACATCTTAAACCCATAATCTCAGGGTCATGTGAGGACAATTAAAAGACAAAGTATGTCGTTTGATATGAGGATCAGATCATCCTAGCCCCTCATCCGTCACACTAGCTGCAAACTAAAGGAAATTATACGAGCAGTTTGGTACGAGGATGAAAATCTGTTGAGTTATCCATGGGTAATGACTTTCTCTGATGCTACTTGCAATCGTAAGTTATACATGGACAATAATTTACTCTCATTTTATATATTTAGTACAAACAGCAACAAGTTTGAAGCCTGATTTACTGCAGTAATTCGATCAACAGATAGTTGGTCACAAGGATAAGATGATCACATCCAACCATCCCGGGATTAGATAACTGAACCAGGAAATCATTATCCATGATTAATAACCATAAAAGGAGCTACAGAAAGGGGCTTACCATGATAGACATGATAGTTCCACCGCACCGCTGATTCCTTCCCTTTCTCAATTACCTTTGTCTGTCACCATTCGCTACCATACTCTGATTTTCGGTCTAGCAAAAGCCAACGAAAAAGGGCTCTCATCCTAAGACAAAGTTCAAAGCTCCGACGGCTTTATCATTATCCTATTACTAAAAGGACAAAACCATAATACGCAATCAAAGACGCCATTTTGCATTGAATATTATACTTTAACTTAATAATTAAGAGAAAAGAGATACAATTTCCACCCAAAAACCCATTACCAACTTTCTGCTGTACAACTGAACAGACGACAGGATGGTCCCTCGTCCAACCTACCGTAGAAGAAAAGATCAAACCAAAACAGAGACCACCAATTGCAGAGAGAGATAAAGAGTGGCCATTTCATTTTCATCTGAATTTAATAGAAAAAATTGATAACATATTCATTAAATTACGGTTTAAAAAGAGATATTATTTATATATAGGAGAATTTCTGTTCATATTCTTCTTTCTCTCTCCTTTTTTTTAATCTATTTTTCAGAAGACTGGAGCTCTGCGAGGAATCCCTTTCCTTTTGTGAACTTGTCTCTTTGGCTTCAACACGGAATCAACCCACGGATGATTTTCTACACAGGAAACAGGGGAATCGAGCGAAGAAGCTGGTGATTCTGCGACACGTAACTCCTTCCGGCCTCCCTTACCAGAAAAGTGCTTGAATTCTGGCAGTGAGAACGAAGTGCCGCATAAACCAAAGGAAGAAGCCCGGTTTTTCTTTTCCACGAAAGAAATCTGCACTTTCCAGTTTTGAAACAGCTCGATTAGAAAGAAGGGAAACACAAATTATGGCAATTGACGAAGATGCCCTTGCAAAAATGTCGAAACCGCTTACCCTGCATGCGATAGAACAATACCGATTCGGCTCCGTCAAATTCCTCTCGCAGATGTCGCAGAAAGCTCCGCCGTTGGATTTGGTAGGTTGCCTGGATTGAGGACGAGGATTCAGAAACACGACTTTCGCGTTGTTGATAGTGTACGGCTGCGGAAAGGAAAGGAAACAAACAAAATTAAGAGAGGAATATATTGAAATTAACAGTTACAAACTGAGAATTAAGAAAGACACAGCCAAATAGAGTCACGATTAAAAACTTTTTAGAGAGCAGTTACGGATGAGATGAAGGAGATAAACGCCTGGTTAATTTCTTCATTATAATCTGAGTCTAATTAGAGAGAGAAAGGGAGAGATTAACCTGAACTCGAGAGCAATCCAGAAACTTCTGCATGTCGCTGAGGCGGATAACATCATGATAAACGTATCGCCGGATCTGAAGAAGCTTCTTGTGGCTCGAGTGAGAAGACGAAAGGCAGTGTTGGCAAATGCATTGTTTGCAGTCGATGCAGAACACATTCACGTCATTTTTCCGGATTTCTTCGTGCTCAGCACAAGGACCGAAGAAACTGCTCTTCAGAAGCACTTCTAGCCATTCCAGTTTATCCTCTTTCTTCAGTTGCAGAGCATATCCTACCTGCAAAATCAGGAAAACAGGAATTCAGACAATGATATAGGAATTTGAATAGCACAACTAGAAATCAAGAATATCGACTCCAATCAACCTAAAAAGCACCGGAAATCAAGAATCAAAGGCAAAATCAATGCGGAAGAAAATACCGGAACTGATTCTACAACTTTAGTGAAAATGAACAAAAAATTCAAGAGATTACTAGCCATTCCGGCCTTTCCTTTTTTCTACTCTGAAACAGAGCATATCCTAATTGGAAAATTCAGTCAAGAAATCAGGAAAACATACGAATTTGAACAAAAGCATAAGAATTCGAGTACAAATACAACTTCAAATCTAAGAAAATCGGCACTAAGCATCCTAAAAATCACAGAAAATGAAGAATAGAAAGCAAATCAATAAAGAACATCCTTGAAGAATATATTGACCGAGTAAAGTCTTGAAGAATATATTAACCAAGTAAAGTGAGAAATCAAGCAAAACTCACCATTTTTTCGACTTTAGAGATGAAATCTGCTCCACTCAAGAGGAAAGAGAGAGCATTTGATCCTTCAAACTGCCATGCAGAAGGAGAATCTGCAATTCCAGCGACTCAATTCCAGTGACCGGAACTAGAATAAAGAGAGGGCGAGAGAGGGTGGAGTCCTCCTCATTGGTAGTGGCGGAAATTTAAAGGGCGGAAAGCTGCGATTTTCTCTACATTAAATTGTTTATAAAGGCGCCTACAATGAGCGGGAAGAACGGTATGATCTGAGCCGCATATCTTCGGCCGCCGGATTCGATGTGAAATGGTTTCTAAACCCTAATACTCATATGCTTTCACACGTACGAAATTTGACGAGCATCTGGCACGTGGGATGGACTAGCCAGTGATGTCTTTTCCCGCAATTCCACCGGGTTTTGCGGATTCCAAAAGCGTTTTGGTGGTGGCGGGGAGGCGGGATTGTCCGTCTCTGTTGACACATTTTGGCGGTAATTAAAATATTTTAAAATTTTCGTATATTAAATCATGTAACATCTCAACCATACATATGTGAAATTAGAACTGCTTTATCGGATCATAACAAGATCAATTCAATTTTGGCGTCGGTGGACCACCTAATACGTGCTAATAAAAAGCATAAAACTTATTTTTTTACAACAAATTAGGAAGCAAACTATTTAAAATCTATTATCAAATTTTTAAATCTACTTAAAATATTTCAAATTAAGAAAAATATGCCAATGTAATCTAGAAAAATACAAATTTTATCCAATCAAATGAAAGAATTATAAATCTCTAAAATAATAAATAAAAATATTTCAATCAAAGTTATTGAGATTGATAAGAGCCCTGTAAAAATGTAAGATAAGGTTGAATACTACAACTATTTTGGTTCACCCCTTTTTCAGGCCCCACACACAAAGGCTTCGTGTACCGAGTTATCCTTTTAGGTAATTTGTAGGCCACAAGATATCGAATGTCACAAAAAATCAGATGACAGGCCCGGTCAGTTATATATGAGGATAATAATTCAAGATTAATCTACCCCACCAGAATTTTCATTTTTAACAAGAAAAAGTTACAAAGCAAGCATGCATATGCGGGCCGAAACTACAAGTTTTCAAAATTTACAAGTTAATCGTCAGAATTGGATTTTTCCTTTATGAACCGAATCGAGAAAATCAAGGGATTCTCCCCCCCATTAATTAACAGCATGATATTGCTTCGAAAGATTAGCGGCGCCGTGCGGCGATAAGAAAGTCGAAAAAATGAGGACTCCTGTTGATGCGCGTCCCATTAATTGGCCAACCGACCAATTTCGGTCCTTCAAGGTGATTTCTCAGTCCAGTCAAGCGCACCCTTCCGCTTACAAAAAGTCTCTCTCTCTCTGCCTGTTGCTTTCGGACATCCAAACCGTTCATCTTGTGGGCTATATCTTAGATCAACCATGCACCGGTTTTCAGACTCCTGAATCTAAAAGATTTGGCTCTGCAATTGAACGATTTGGATCACCAAAGCTGGGTCCTACAATTTATCTTTGCAAACGTAGTTTATCACTGTCAGTTTCATTAGGTAATGCACAGACGATAATCATGGAGAAAAAATCTGAGCTGTCTAATAGATTCAAAAGAGTTCAAAATTCTTAAGTATGAAATAATAGTCAATTTCGTAGAGATTTGATAGCCCAATTTAATGAAAAAAAAAGTTATACTAAAATAATTTATTATGAATTTTATATTTATAAAATAAATAAAATGAAATCAATGCATAGCTGAACCTAACTCATTTTTTATTATTAAAAATAAAAGAAAGAAAAAGAAGGTTTTAATTTCAACCTATTATTTTAATCTCTAAATTTAATCAAAATCTACTTGAAGAGAGGAAAAAAAAAGAAAAAGAAAAGAGAATTAATTATACAGTAAATATACACATTTTCACTTAGGAAAATATATTGGGAGACGAGAGACTAGTGTAGAAATAAGACCCACCATAGAAATGATCCAAACCATCCATCTGGTGGGCCATGCTTCCTCACCTTCGGTCGATTCGAACCCAGTGAATAATTGGATAAGGTCGAGTTTTAAAGCATAGGAGGCTCAGCTTGTACTGCGGCCGGATAATATTTTCCAAGTGAAAAGATGTGCCTCCCGTTACGTCCCACTTATCAACGTGTTTCAGGGTTCCACGTTGGTTGCGTGTGGCTAATTTGGGTTGGTTCGGTGGTTTTTCATTTTTCTTCATTGGTTAGGCACGCATGAAAGAAACGTAGAGACTTCCACTGTACTACATCTCAATTTTGTTAGGCTCTTATAGATAGCCATATTTATGATAGGGAAGAAAACAAACCACCTGAATTGATAGTTCACGACCTGCTTCGAGGGCCCATGTTTGGTGGGTTACTCGTTTACCCGCCATGGCTGTGGATAAACCACAAATATCAGTAGCAATTTTCCCCCTCCGCTAACTTGCGAAAAAAAGTGCAAAGGACAACCAAGCTCCATTCAATTGGGATTTTCTGGTCAGCTGGTTTTTCGCTATAATTTTGCCATGAGAGATGGTCAGGATATGGTGGATAAGAGAGGATTTGATGCAATGCTTAGTGGGATGAGTGAGATTAAATTTAGATGGTTTGAACATGTCCAACAAAGATAAAGAATGACACTAGTTAGGAGTGAGACAATGCAAGTTAAAGATTCTAAAAGGGCCAAGGGACGCTTAAAAGAATGCGAATAAAACTGATGAGAAAAGATATAAAAACTTTGAAACTAAATAAAGCCCTTAATAAAAGAAAATGGAGGAATAAGATACATGTAACAGACCCCTTAATTGGAATAAAGTCTTGATGATGACGATACATTGCTTAGTGGGTTTTAGTAAAAATCATAGGTCTAGTTCAATCATGCTAATGAAAATTTCATGGGTTTACAGGTCTTCTGGATATGTTTGAGACCCTTTACAGCCGCGATTCCTACCATTTATTTCACGTTCGTAATTAGCTCTTGGGGGCAGACGAAGCGATCTGCTGATGAAAGAGAAATGGCATGCTGATCGCGATTCCTCCGACACCTTGGTATTTCTTTTTCTTTCTTTTTTCAGTACCAAATGCACATGGTTATTTGGTCTGATAATCCATATAGTAGATCAATGATCAGTGGTAACTACTTCAACCCTGAGTAGAACTAAGTACCCGTGGGCAATACAGATGATTATATGATCGGACAACCCAGCCAGCACACCGTACAGTGGATGCCCCATTTTAACAGAGACGAACTGAGTCACCCTAACCATTCAGGGATTTTATTTTTTATTTTTTTATTTTTATTTTTGAAAAGGTGAATAATTACAAAGTAAATACACACTGTTCTGCTACATCTAATTCCAGTAAAAAGAAAAAGAACGACTCAAACCTGTACTTAGCGTATTCCAGAAAAGATGCCGAGACCGACTGCGCTAGAAATTTGTGGGCATCCTAACTATTCAGTTGCCCTCTAAATAAACAGTTAGAAGTATAAGTGACTACTCTTTCATAATTAACAGGCATAAGAAGATCTCCTAGGATCCGATGATGCCATTTTGAACCACATAATGCACTTCCTCCAGTTTTAGAGGGTCTCCCATGGGGTTCAACTAGAACCCTATGAGAATCCCTCCAGAGATTAACGAAATGCATTGTCAGTTGGAAATAGCATCACCGTATCCACATCCCACGCTTGCTTAAAATGGAAAGAAGCGCCCAATACGCAAGCTGTGAAAGTGCATTGTCAAAGCACAATAAAGTGTGGTTTTGTTGGCCTTGGGCCCTTTTCTATCTAGTCTCTTGGAGAGACATTTATTGCACTCCAGCGCGTCTATCAACCCAAAACCAGAAAAAGTATGTTATGCTTGTCACCCAAGTAGTTCCCCTCTTTTTTCCCCGAAAGAGTTTACCACAAGAAATGCGTATATATTGTCCATTCCAACTTTTGCTGGCGTCCCCCATACTGTTGCCTCCCTACAGTTATGGGTTAGAGAGGTCTAAGCTACTCCCACTAAAAGCAGATTGGACATCGCTATATTCTTGAATTGACACGCCCTTGTTCTTTTTATCCTGTTCTCGTTTATGAATAGCTCCAAGTCCACCTGCACCTGCAAGGGGTTAATGTTAAGATCATTAGCCAGTTCAAGATAAAAAACCTAAGACCAATCATGCATCGTATTCTTGCAATATCAACTGTATGGGACTCGTCTTGTTATCATTGCATTCTATGCAAGTATATCTTAGGAAATAAAGTGTTTTTCCTGATGATGAAAATAGGATTCGGCGCAATGTAAGTTGGGATGACCATCCAGTTCCATATTTCTTGCAAGTGTTCCCATCATGAACAGTATATCACCAGTCGATTCTCAGCAACTAATGCCTCCATGCCTCATAACTAATCAGTCAATCACCTTTCAAATATTATCTGCAAGCAGTAACTTACATTTTGGCTTTTAAAAATTTTCCAATTACTATCCTCCTGGGGTTTCACTAACTCCCACAAAATCAGCTAAGTTTGATCATAGATCACAATCTCGTTGTGGGAGGAGATGATCCTGGTGACAAACAACACAAAACTTTATGTATGGCTATGGATAAAATGATCATCGGTGCTGAAAAAGGCCAAGCATTTGCAGAAGCAACTTCATGTAATCAAGGAAATGGTACAAATGACTTGGTGTCTTCGACACAGGCGTTGCAATATGCACTGACTTAGGTCCAGTCTCTGGGACTTTCGATCATCCAAAAAGTTCATCCCATCACTTCAATCTTATAAAAGATGAGGAGAATACTGCTATAACATTCACGTTATATGAGATGTAATAAGTGAATTGATTGACCACAAATGCAATGACTATGAGATGACTGCCTTATTGTTTGTTCAAGTGACACAATTAGTGATCATGTCTCCATCTCTATGGTTTTTGGAACTAACCGCTTGAACAAAATTGAAAACCATACCCGGACCAAATAAGCAAATTTTCAAGATACTACACCCGCATGAAATATCATATACATGTTGCTTTGATTATAAAAAAAAAAAACTGAGGATACAAAGGATACAGTTCGATAAGCACCTGAAGAAGTTCAGTTTGCTTTTATTGAGGGGATTATAGCAAAATGGATGCATATCTTCCACAAGCTCCTCAAAAGTACAGATTCCCTAGATAAAACTCTAAAAGTTTAGATGTTATATATCTTTAGCACACAATATTTGTTTTGCACGCAAAAGCAGTTCCCCATGACACATGATAAATGTGACCATCCAATTAAATTTGCAACTTAGGTATACTAACCAAAGTTGCTAACTGCCATTCTAGGAATGCTGCAAACTGAATTGACCAGAATCTATGTCCAGCTAAAGTAGCAACACCAAAGACCACTTAGTATCAGATACCAAGATGCTAAGAGACTCAGATGAACCAAAGGCAAAGATACAAGAACCAATTTGTAATTCATCATTCAGCTACCTTGAGCTCAAAGAATCTTTTCCAGCAGGTAAGCTCCTATAGCAAACTATATGTAAGAGAGTACTTATAAGCATGAGATCTTCAGAATCAACCAAACAAGATAAAAATTTACACATACCCAATTTTTATGTGTATGCAATACTATTCGACCCAGAAAGAGTATCTGTAAAACGATGTCGTACAGACAAATAATAAGACCAACTGCTTTTAAGAATCAAGAGAACTCACCACTGAAAGACATGTCAGAAACCACAGGGAGATCAGAGAGGATGTTCGGTAACTTCAAAGGCTTAATCTGCTTTACAGCCGGTCTAGAGTTGAGACCCTCTGATCGTGGGACTGACTATATGAAAGAAAAGAACAGCATAAAGAGATGAGAGAAAAAGGTATATTTCAATCAGCAAGAAAGACTTGACTAGAAGCATACTTGACTCAGAAAGTAGGGATGGATTATATATGATCTAAAAGTAGAAGTAAATCTTCTTTAATGCAACCCATACTCGTGACTTATGCGCAAGTAAACTTGGAGGTGGAGGTGGCAGGGATTGGTGCTTTGGGGTCTGCAAAGAATCTTCTGCAGTTTGATCCGCCGTTAGGAAGCTGAACACTCATAGAATGAAATAGTTAATATGAAATTCAAAGGAAATGGAGATTTAAACCAACCATGTTTGATCTCAATCTGTTGCCCCATGAATGGAAGATGAAAAATGTTATAACTAACAAGCAAAAGCTTACCACAATACTCAGATGAAGATCCCTTTTTGCCTCCCTCCCTAGTGAAGTCTAAGGCAGATGAAATTGATACATACATACATGAGTGCGCATGTGCATACATATTGGTGAGTGGATTTGAACCCACAACCTCGGCTAAGAGCTCAAACCCAAGACTATCCTATATTTCAGAAATGAAAATACACTTCAAGACCCAAGAATAATACCTGCTATCACAAAAACTTAGAGGCTGAAGAAGATGCTCAACAGAAGTAATTTCTTTTGAATGGAAGCCCTCATTGCCAACCTAGAAAGGTTTTACAAACAAGTTAAATATCAATGCCTTTCTCAATTCACGTATGCATATTCACACAATTAACCAAGGAAAGAGGTAGTCATTGTCATTCAACACAGCATCAGCAGTAACATTTCTTTCCTTTGAGATTTTGTGTTACAACAGTGAGGAGAAAGTAAACTTATGACTTAGCCTTACATGCATAAAAATCAGAAAGGCCTCTTGTGGACAACCAATACCATGTACAGTTAACAATACAGCTTAATTTGTAAAACACTTGACACTTCTACTGGAGAACCTCAACGCCTTTGTGTTTTTCCTTGGGAAACCAGAGCATTTGTGTCTGAGGCCCTCCGAAAGGTTAAGAAGGTCGCATCCAACCAATTCTGGAAGAGTAAAATGAACATTTATGATACAAAAGATGCAGATAAACAAGAACTGGAAATGATAAGCATGTGGAAGAGGTCATTTGCAAAAAGTGAGCCTTTCACCTTTCAGGTAGTTTTGCAGATTTTGCTAGTGGCTCAATAAATTTTCTGTCTTAGTTATAGAAAGGAAAATTACTTAATGCTGAAGTATGTGTGTATGAGTTTGACACCGATAATAAAGAAGATAGAAATGTGAATAATAATAATAATAATAATAATAATAATAATAAATTCAAGAAAACTTGAAAAGCCTGGAAACTAAGCAAGAGAATAAATGAACTAAAAAATGAAACCCAATATTGCTACTTAAGGAGTCATCCTAGAACATCCCATATTGAAATCACAATGGAAGTATTAATGAACTGCTCCCAGTCAGAAAAGAAAACTCTCCCAATATCGTCCAAGAAGGAAATATCATAGAACCCTGTCAATTCAATTACGATAAATAGAGATATAATCTAAGGGAATCTGATCACCTTTTGAGAAACTGAAAATATATGACCATGTATGTACCAAATGCATAAAATGGACTTGTGGATCCCCACAAGTACCCTTGACCAAGTCACTTCCACCTCCTCAAGGAGAAGTCTCATCTGTCCACTACAGCTTAGTTGAGAAACATTCATATCTCTTTACATGGATAACAACAGCAACCTTTTCGTTTAAATAACATTAAGGCCCTAAATGACCTGCTTTAACCACTGTTGGCAGAAAAGGACAGACAATGTCATTTGGATCTCTCATGGCCAACTTGATGGCAACTGACCTTACACTTGAATATCATTACAGATGCTTTCCAGAGGAAAGGATGACAAAGGATGTGAAGTACAGTTTATTGGAGGAATCTATCTGTCATACTATGCTGATCAACTCATTCTAAAACAATAGTCCAATAGCTGAAAATATGGCCTGTGAAAAGACCTCAGTCAATGTACTCAATCCAACTTGGACAAAGTTCATTATCTCAAGCAAGTCAAAGGACCGTGTATGGCATGAGACCCAGACTCGATAGTGCACTTTGGTAAAGATAATGGACCAAGTCATAACCCTTGATGGTGAACTCCTCATTGGTTTTAGAGGAATGTAGACTGGTTGTAACAAGAAAAAACAACAAAGAGAAGGAAAGAAATAGAAAGCTGATATTATGTAATAAGTAACAAATGCCATGATTACTGTCAGTCATGTTTGCTACAAAGCACTCTTTGTTGTAAATGATGGTGCAAAACGGCCTAAATTTAACTACCAGCAATCATAAAAGCATGATAAAGGAACGACATAAACCTTATTGAACAACAAGCAAAGCACCTAAAAATTCAATTGCCACGAGAAGAACGTTTCAACTTCAACCAAGAAACGAGGTATCTTTCAGGGAAAAGAATGGAAGAAGAGAGATAACGTGGCTTGCATTAAGCTGCAAACCAGAAATGTTTTCTTGTGAGCTTTTTCGAATTACAACATCGTATGTGGGCAACAAATGCTGTCAACTACATCCAAACACATGGTGACTGGAGAATCCTGGCAGATGTGCCATTATATTTGATTTCAGTGCCACTTGGGATGTTGTTTGAATGTCATCTCCTTAACTAACAATCCTTCTCACCTTTATCTTCTAGAAAATTTTCTCAATGCATAAACAATCTCCTCAACCTCTGATGCAATTTTAAAATCTACAGACAAAGGAGTAAACCCATCTTACCAAGGGAAAAGACAAATACATAACCACTTGCCCAAAATGATCCATGAAATAGCAGTTCCTAAAATCCAAAAGCCTCCTTTTCCTCTTGAAAGCATTACAGGTGAATAACCTAAAGCTTCTTAAATTCAGAGTCACCAACATGAACATCATGCATGTGTACATAGCAAAAACAGGCAAACTAGAGGAGGTTAAGTGGGTGGAAAACCACATCAAATAGTAATGGTAAGGAATTATTATGCTCTGGAACAATTGAAGCTTTCGATTGCTTACCTTTGACTGGGACCCATTCGGAAGGAATTCATGTGCTGTTTCTGAGAAAAACTGAAAAAGCTCGAGTGTGCCATCTGTTCCATATTCCTGCAAAAACAGTCATGCAGGTATCTAATCACTAGAAAAGGAAACCAACAAAGATTTCCAAGAAATAAAGACAGCTAAAAAATTCATACCCTACTCAACCCTCCATTCAGTAACAAGTCTGTTACTGGAAAACCAGTACCAATGCTTCCATCCTTATAGTCAAATAAGGAGTGGAAATCCTCCCCACCAGTAAATTTCGGATATCTTGAAGAAGAAACAACCGTTATTGCCTGCTTTGAATGTGATACAGAGTCAATCTTAGCCTGCAGTTAAGTCACACAAGAGCAGAGCAATGAAGTCAATAAACACAGAATCTGAAAATGCTTGAGACAAAGGTTATCAACGCTCTCTGATAAACTACATGAAAGAGAAGTGTGGCCATTTATCTACAGAATTCACATTAACCTAAAAGTTGCTTCGGAATACAGATGCAAATCATTAGGCATTGGCAAATATGTCAAAGCTTAAAACGGGAGAAACCACAATATAGACTGCCACAGTGAACAACCCATAAATGGTTTTATCCTACCATTTTATCATAAATACATCCAAGCACTGCTCAATTTCATCATCATCATCAAGACCTTATCCCAATTAGGGGTCGACCACCTAAATCTAATTCCTCCATTCCTCTCTAATAAGTACCATGGTTTCATTTAGTCCCAAAGTTTTTAAATCTTTCCTCACCACTTCTATCCAAGTTCTTTTGGGCCTTGCCCTTGCCCTTTTGGAACCTTCTACTCGCATTGCCTCACTCCTTCTAATCGATGCCATTATTGGTCTCCTTTGAACATGTCCAAACCATCTAAGTCTAATCTCCCTCATCTTGTTGCCTAGTGGTGCTGCCCCTAAATTTTCTCTAATATTGTCATTTCTAATTCTATCCTTTCTTGTCTTACCACTCATTCATCTCAACATCCTCATTTCTGCGATGCCCATCCTATGAGCATGATGTTCCTTAACTGCCTAACACTCTAATCCATAGAGCATGACTGGCCTTATGGCCATCCTATAGAATTTTCCTTTTAGTTTGAGTGGCACATGCCGATCACACAAAACTCCAGATGCACATCCCCATTTGTTTCAACCCGCTTGGATTCTCTGGATAACCTTCCTATCAATCTCTCCACTCTCATGAATCATTGATCCTAAGTACCGAAAGTGGTCTTTTACGAGGACTTCTTGGTTATCAATCTTAACTGGTGTTTCACTCCTCCTCTCCTTGCTAAAATTGCATTCCATATATTCTGTCTTAATTCGGCCAATTCTAAATCCTTTAGATTCTAATGCTTCTCTCCATAACTCTAGCTTTATGTTTACACCCTCCCTTGTCTCACCAAGTAAGACTACATCTACAAATAGCATGCACTAGGAAATCTCCTCGTGCAGACGTTTTGTTAACTCATCCAAAACCAATGTGAAAAGGCATGGGCTCAATGCCGATCCTTAATGCAATCCTACAGTGACAAGAAAATCACCAGTCTCGCCATTAGTGGTCTTAACATTTGTTACCGCTCCCTCATATATATATTTAATTATGTCTATATACCCCCTTGCGAAACCCCTTTATCGCCCACCACCCTCCATATTAACTCTATAGGGGCTCTATCATAAGCTTTCTCTAAGTCGATAAAGACCATGTAGAGGTCTTTTCTCCTCTCCCTGTATTTCTCTACTAATTGTCTTAGTAAGAAAATAGCTTCCATGGTAAACCTTTCAGGCATGAAACCAAACTAATTCTCTAATACACTTGTTTCCTGTCGTAGCCTCTTCTCAATCACTCTTTCAAAAAGTTTCATAGTGTGGCTCATAAGTTTGATCCCTCGATAATTAGTACAACTATGTATATCTCCTTTATTTTTATAAATTGGCACAATAGAGCTTTTCCTCCACTCATTAGGCATTTTTTTTAATTTTACAATCTTGTTAAACAACTTAGTCAACCAAATTACCTCAATATCTCCCATATGCTTCCAAACCTCTATTGGTATACCAACAGGCCCCATGGCCTTTCCTGATTTCATTTTTTTCAATGCCTGTTTCACTTTAGGTATTCTAATCCTACATTCATATCTATAATATCCAATGTTATTTAGATTTATAGTATTTTCAAGCCATGTATTCTCAGAGCCATTGTCATTTAGCAATTTTTGAAAATATGTTTTCCACCTTTGTTTGATCTTATCATCTTTGATTAATACCTTTTGATCATCGCTTTTAATGTACCTAACATGATCTAAGTCATTACTCTTCTGTTCTCTTACTTTTTGCAAGTTTAAACACATCTTTCTCACCTGGCCAATTTGGTTAAGTGAGGTTGTGGGTGTGAGTACACTCACCATTCAAGAAAAATAGAGGTAACAGTGGACACTTTGGATCAAATTCCTATAACAACAGGACTTTCAATTAGCGCAACAGTTTTGATAGATAAAACCAATGAGATAACAGATATTTTAAGTGTTTACGAGTTCGTGCTCATTTAAAAAACATGTAGTAGCACGAACTTAAGATTAATATGTGGCAAATTAATTCCTTGAAATATAACATGATTTTATTGATGGTAAGCAAAACTGATGGATATGAATGTGAAATGCATCCAACGTGGAGCAACTGCCTCAAACCCTCAAACGCTAGCTTGTATTGATGGCATACATAACCAAGTAATCTGAAAGGGCATAGAATCACCTTTGCTTTCTGAATTCTCGTAGATAGTACCGTCAACTTCTGATGCTCCTTGTCGGTCTTCAAATGCATAAAAGGGAGAAAATGAACAAAAAGCTTTGAAACTAGCCAAAATACAGAAATTGAAGCTGACATAGACAACTTTTTGGGGCGAATTTTGACATACTCTTTGGGAAATAGTATCGAATACACGATCTGCAGCGTCTTGGAGATCGAGAAGCGATCTGTGAAGCTGCCGGTAATTCGCGAGGAAACCCTCTCGCCGGCGATTTCCATCTTCTGAAACTCGGAGCATTTCTTTCGCACTGTCCGAATTGGGAGGGCAGTGAAAACTAGGGTTTTGGGGAAGAAGAAGCGAGCTCGACAGATTTCGCTCTACGCTCCTTCTGATACTCTTCCAGTCTCTATGTTGAACAGAAGCGACCGTTGCCGGAGAAACCAGCGGCACTATTCGGAGTTGTGGGTCCTACTAAGAGAAGTGGGACCGCTTGATTTTATGATAGAGATAACTGCTGCCCGATCAATTCTTATGGCCCACATTGAGACTTGTACGCTTGATCGGGTCCATCCTTGCTGAAATCAACGGTCAAACTCGTTTAGAAAAACACTACTATCACCCATTTCCTGATAATGGCCTGATCAAAGGGCAGGATGGCCACTTTCATGGTAGGGCTAGTGGTCACTAAACTTCTCTCCCTATTGATTCAATTAAGACCTTATACTGATTAGGGTCAGTCACATAGATCTTGTTCCTCCGTTTTCCTTTATTAAGTGTTATATTTTCATTTAATCCTAAAGTTTTTAAATATTTTCTCACCACTTCCATCTATATTCTTTTAAGCTTTTTTCTTGCCTTTCGAAAACTTTGACTTGGATCGTCTTACTCTTTCTAATCAGTACCATTTTTTATCTCCGCTAGACATATCTAAACCATCTAAGTTTAATCTTCCTCTATTGGTAGTGCACTTAAGTTTTCTATAATAATTTTAATTTTAATTTTAATTTTATCATTTCTTGTCTTGCCATTCATTTATCTCAACATTCACATTTTGGCTATGCTCATCCAATGTACATGTTGTTCCCTGACTAGCCAACACTATAATCCATGTATGGCTAGCCTTACGGCCATCCCATAAAAAAATTCTTTTAGGCTGATTGGCACCCCTCACTCATATAAAACCTCAAAGGTGCATCTCTGTTTATTTTTACCTGCTAGCATTCTCTGGGTAACTCCTCTCTTAAACTCTTTGTTCTCATGAATTATTGATCCCAAGTATCCAAAGTGATCTCTTAGGGAGATTCTTGGTTATCAATATTTATTGGTGCTTCAACCTTCCCCTCTCCTTGCCAAAATTGCATTCTATTTACTTTTTCTTAGTTCGGCTAATTTTAAATCTTTCAGATCATAGTGCATCTCTTGACAACTCTAGTTTGTGTTTACTCACTCTCTTGTCCTATTCATAAAAACTATATTAACTATAAATAGCATGCATCATGGAATCTTCTCGTGTATATGTTTTGTTAACTCATATATAACCAATATAAAAAGCTATGGGTTCAATGCTAATTATTAACGCAATCTTATAATGATAGAAAAATCATTAGTCACTCAGCTAGTGATCCTAACAACTATTATTGCTCTCTCATACATATCCTTAATTATGTCTATATACCTCTGTGAAACCTCTTTCTTGCCAACACATACAATATTAGCTCTTTGGAGACCCTATCATAAGCTTTTTATAAGTAAATAAAAACTATGCGTAGGTCCTTCTCGTCTCCCTATATTTTTTCATCAATTATTTAAGTAGAAAAATAGCTTTCATGGTAAATCTTCCTAGTATGAAGCCAAACTAATTCTTTGATATACTCATCTCATTTCATAGCCTCTTCTCAATCATACTTTCAAAAATTTCATGATATGACTTGTAAGTTTGAGTTGGCAAAAATTAGTGCAACTCTTTATGCATCATTTATTCTTATAAATTGGTGCAATATGTATCTTCCTTTATTTATCCAATATTATTTATTTTATAATTTTATTAAATAATTTTGTCAACCAAACTATTCTGGTATCTCCCATATGCTTCTAAGCCTTTATTGGTTTTTTCATTGGGCCATAGGGCCTTTCCTGATTTCATCATTTTCAAAGCCTCTTTCACTTCATATATTCTAATCTTATAGTCATATTTATAATTTCCAACTTTAGATGGGTTTACAGTACTTTCAATTCCTATATTTCATAAGTTAATTGTCATTTTGTAATTTTCAAAAGTAACTTTCCCATCCTTGTTTGATCTTATCATCTTTTACTAGTACCCTTTCGTCATCACTTATAATATACTTAACTAGTCTAAGTCCTTACTCTTCTACTCTCTTACTTTTGCAAGTTTAAACAAATATTTCTTACCCTCTCTCGATCTTAATCGATTATGAAAATTATCATATGCCTTAAATTTAGCCTCACTTACTATTGTCTTAGCAATATTTTTAGAATTCTTGCGTTACTCAAATTTTTTTGTTATTTTTAGTCTTTTGTCGTGATATAAGACTCTCGTTGGGTATCTCTTTACAATCCTTACACATTGATCATTCAGTATTTCTAAGTAGAAAAAGTATATTCAACTTTTATATGGTCCACATTTAAAGGTTAATAAGTGTTCATCCCTCTCCTTAAAGTAGTGTTTGCTTTAACTAAGTTATATGTTAAAAAAAAATCAAAGATAGTTTTCCCGATCTCATTTCTTTCTTTAATATCATACCCTCCATATACCTTGTCATATGTTTCCTTTTTTACCCTAAGTGACTATTAAAGTCTATTCCTATATATATCCTCTCTGTGTTTGGCATTTCTAACATGACTCTCTCCATATCTTCCCATAACTATCTCTTAATTCTATTTAATAACCCTACTTGTTGTGCGCATTTACTTATAACATTTACTATTTTCATTAATTATATCACTTATAGATTAATATTATGAAATATTGTGCTTAAAAACAAACAATTTAAAACCTTTATATATAATGCACAGTTTTATAACACTCCAAATCATCCTAACCACATGCCTTTGGATTTATAACACATTTAAATCTAGAGTTGTGAGATGAACGAGTCGTATAACATATAAGTGGCCCTGTGAGATATGATTGCTAGACCTCACCTTTATAATGCAGTCTTTTTAGCATTCCTCGTTGAATTGTATTCAAGTGGGATTAGACCACGAGTCCTAGTAGGTGTACATACCTTTTGAGTGTAAGAAGAAGTGGACATCCTATTTTTTTATGTCTTAAAACTTTGTTCTATAGATCCAAGTTGTACATTATATTTTAAATGTGTTAAACAGATTATAGATCAGATTTTATGTTCATCGAATGCTTTTTACCTAGGTTTTCATGAGTAAAAAATATTAAGCATCCATTTTTATTAATTTTTAAAAAAACCCTAAACAAGTAGTTCACGAATATTCAAATCCATTGATTTCTAAGGGATTATGTATTCTTAATACGAAGAATATAATGAATAGATTAGATCTACTAAAAATATAGACTTCTTTTAATAATTATGAGCTTGTACGTGTGCTGAGATTCTTAGATGATCTAAGAGACGCAACAAAATTACCTCCAATGTAATGGAGTGTTGCAAAACCCTTGATCAACAAAATTATGGAATACCAATCGTGTGAGTGTATCAGTGGCGTGGGAATTTTAATTTTTTAGCATAATTTTTAAAAGATCTAACCCGTTAATCTTGTTTGGACTCCTTTTACATTATCTACGCAATAAAAATCTCTCTGATTAGATATCTTTAGCCAATGTTTTACCGAAGTTTAAATTTTGATCATTGATATTTAAAAATATATCATTTAATTGTCATAATATTTGGCAAAGGAATTAATAAATAAGAGACGCCGAACAGGATAGAAACTTTGATCTAAAAAACATCTGAAAACTCGAGCGACTGAAAATAGGGATTGAATGGCCCACATGAAATTATCGGGGACGATCGTAAACATGGTGAAATGTGGTCCCACGCTCAAATTTCTCAAATCAGCCAGCGACTTTGTCGACGAAGCTGGCCACTAGAATTTAAAGAAGCGCCGATGGAGAGTATTTCCCGCTGCCAACGTGGTCGTTGGTAGTTACGAAAACTAAAAATCCCACCAGTCCTGCGAACTTGCACTTCGCGCGCTCTCTCTCTCTCCCCTTTCCTCTCTCTGCGTCTGGAAATTTCTCGGAGAAAGCGAAGGTTTCGTTCATCCATCATCCGTGGACTTCGATCTGATTCCTTCCAAGTTCGCCTGCGAATTCCAACGGCCACCTGCAAATGTCGGTGAGTTGATGTTGTCGCCTTTGTTCTCGGCATTGGGCGGGATTTCAAAGTCCTTGGAAGTTCTTCGTCTGCATTTTCTTCTCCTGCTAGATAAATTGGGTCTGTACGAGAAAGATTGTCGTTAGATTTACCGAGCATGCTAATCTGCTGTTATTTGCTGATTTTTTGATGCGATGGATGTGAATTTTCGCTTGCATTGTACTGATTAGCTTAATTTGGAATATGCATTGCGTTTGAGGTCTGCAGGATTTAGCTGCTTTTTCTTTTGCTGATCCAAAGCAAGAAAATGATTCTTGTCTTGATTCTGCGGTGCAGGGAATGTCACGCTTGTTAGCATTTCTTTTGGACTTTTCGGATAGTTTTTAGGACTGAATCTTATAACATGACCTTAAATCGTTGATGGTATGCTCCGGGTTGCACTTTTTGCGTTTTTGTTGTTGGATTTGTTCTTGTTCGCAGAATGGTGGACGTTTCAATGATTCCTGATCCCGGAGTGCATTTCATAGGTTTTGATTGAATTAATGTTTGGATCTTATTGGATGTCAGAGGTTAATGGCCAAATGTAGACCTTCACCAACAATGATCTCTAGATGTTATTTGCATTGTGTTTTACTTTATTGAATGGGCTTCATCTTTGTCAGTATGTTTTTTCTGTAGAATGTATAAGCATGGGGACATAGTCGAACTGGAAAAGGCCAAGTGGTGAACCTTTGGTCCATTCTACCTTGGGCTAGTAAGAAACATGACAAAAGTAGACATATAAAAATGCATAGGCAGGGAAGACTTATTACTAAGGAAGAAACAGATCTTATGTAGGGAATACATGAGAAAGCTATACAGCTCTGTATGAAGTGCTTAAAAGTCAGGAATATTACATAATAAAAATAATCATTAACAATGGGAATAGATTCAGCAGGATGTCTTGTGTAGAAATGGTTTAGTAGTTGAACCTGGACCTTGTTCATTGGAGGAGGCATATGTCCAGTTGTCCTATGGTCATTAGAGATTAATGGTTTTGTGGAGTTTCAATGTGGCTGTGCCATGCATATCAGACATCAATTCTGCTGTATGATTCTCCAAGTAAGGGAAGTAGTCTGGTTTATGCACGTACGGAAAGAGAAATATTGCCAAGTTGAGAACTAAACTTTTTTTATGCCCTTTAACATTTAGGCAGATTAATCTTTGAGGCTTGGAAATGGCCTCTTACAATACAAGGTATGGTTGCGTACTATTGACTCTTTGTGGTTCATCCCTTCCCTACATGAGAGCTTCGTGCACAGGGCTGTCCCCTCCTTTTAATCTTTGAGGGCACTAGCAGCCTAGTCCCTGCCATGGTAGGTGGCCTTCTTCGTGACAATCTCAGTCCCATGGCGCTTTAGTTCTTGGTCCAATTTTTTTGTGGATTTGAGTGAAGCTGAGGTTTATAGTTATAGATACAGCAGCTGCTTCTACTCTAATTGTTGCTGATTAGTCTAGTAAATCTGATTAATTGTTTGCTTGATTTAGTGATTAATCCATGGCATTTTGCTGATATTATGAAGCACAATGCATGGGTTCCAATGTCTTTTCAGTTCCGGTTTGCATTGAGGCCCTGGCGTTTACTTTCGGTTCCCATGTAGCCTTCTTTGTTTCAGTTGTTCCTAAGTTGGCCCCTAGATTCATCCCTGTAAGGGCTTCCTTCTTTTTTAATCGGAACCGAGCTGCTTTCCTCTCCATGTTCATCCCGTTATTCGTCTCGGGAAAATTGCAGTTCGAGTTTTAGTGCGTTTTGGTGAAAAAGAGGAATCTTACATAGCTTTCTTGTCTATTTGACATCGAGACTTACTAAGCATGAACATTTTGCACCCACTGTTCTGGGACTGATGGGGTATCTGCAGATTGTTTATTGTATGCACCTGTTTGGAATCTAATTATACCAGGATGTGCCCATATTTTTGGAGAAGCACGAACTTAACAATTTGACCTTATTCCCGTAATATTGGTAGAGCACAGCTTCAACAATTCGATAGAATCCATGTAAGAACATTGGCAGTAGTATCTTGAGCGGCAAAGAGCACGCCGATGATGTTATTGGCGATTTGATCATCGGTCGGAAGAACTCCCTTATCATCTTTGGAGTTCATCAGACAGCCCGATAAATCCTTCTCCATTTATCCCCTCTCCCTCCTCTCTTGAACAATTTTGCTTACAATGTTACCTAGTCTTTTCCTTGCCTTTCGAACATAATAAGAGATGATCAGTCTGAGAACATGCAACGAAGAAATAACAGAGAAGAGAAGATTAATAGAATCTCACTAACCTGTATTGCTTTGCTGTTTGTAGTTCTTGGTGTTCCGTTAAAATGAGTTGTAGCCTCTGCCTACTATGCAGTAGTTCTCTTTTAGAACTTTTCTGCATCTACCTTCCAATTGACCGAAGATTGAAAGGATACCCACATCAAAGGGGATCTGCAAGATCACAAAGAACCCGTCAAACTAAAATATATTTCAAATCAATAAAAAAAGAACCCACCTGTGAAAATATCTCCAAATACCAAGGTGGATCTAACATCAAATAAGACTAGTATTATCATCCAAAATCATTAGAAAGTTAAGAAAGGGATATTAAAATCCAATAAGTTGAGAAAACATTTGATTTTCTACCGAGAAATGGAAGATGAGACGGATGCAAACTGCGCCATGGTTTGCAAATCGGTGATTCTCAGTGTTCCCGCCATGATCGACTGTGAGAAACAAAGGAATGATGCACTGAAGGATCTTGAAGTGAATAGGGCTCTCTAATTGGTCGAAACGTGCAAAAGCCCTTAAAAATTAGACATCTGATGGCCAGGAAATCGTCTCTCCAAGACGCCAAAACCCGAACTGCAAGTTTACGGATAAGAATAACAGGTTGAACATGAAGGTCAGACGTCGGGGTAGCTCGGTTCCGAAGAGAAAGGAAAGCAGCTCTTGAAAGGACGAAAATGCCCTCCACATAACACCTTTCAAGTGAAGTTTCTCTATTTCAAGGCTTATGAACAACCGCAACAAAGAGGGCTATGTGGGAACCGAAAGTAAATTCCAGGGGCTCAATGGGAACCGGAGCCTGTCTTTTCCCGATGTGCTTCGATTGGCCAATTTTATGGCTAACCGTCTTAGGTCTTAAGAAGAGGGTGTAGTTTGGAATTTTATGTAGTTCTTGTAAGAAGCTTAGCTTTTATTTCAGCCGTTCTGTTTATTTCAGGTTGAACTAGAAGATATATCCCAAAGAAAACATTCAAGGCTCACAAGAAAGAGCTAGAAAGTCCTTTATGTCTTGGTTCATGGTGTGGCAATGGTTCTGTATTATGTTGCTTGATAGCCAGTTTGAAGTTTGAACCAGGTGAAAACCAATCCAATCCAGTGTATTAGTGGTTTGAGATCTTCAATTAACTTGATGTGTTAAGTTCAAGATGACTGAGATGTAACAGAGTCAAATAAGCTATTTTGTTGCCCAGCGGATTGAACCATGGGACTCTGAACGGCAACATCCTAGGCACAAAACCTACCCTTGCAACCATATGCTACCATTTGAAAAGAGCTTATGTCTCTTCTCAGGCTGCTGGCAAGGATCTTCATTCTTGCACTGTTCTTGAAGCTAGAACCCAATTACTGATGGTCAAGTTGACCTGCTGGGTCTTTTAGTTACATGGCTGACTTTGTAAACCATATTAGAAGGATCTTACTTGAGGTGATTAAAGGCCATGACCTTCCACGGCATGCTTCGTTACCTTTCTGCTTTCCTTATTTTCCAGTAGGAGAACCTTCTATATCCATACGAAGTAAATCTTTTCATAGATAAAATAGCTAAAATTATGCTGATTGTGTTTTATTGATATGTATCGGCTGGTGAGGCCTAACTACTAATAGTCTTTCCTTCTATACGGAGATAAATATTTTCTCTTTCAATAAACATTTGTACATTTATCTGAAAAGAAAAGCAGAATAAGAAGGGTTTTGCTTTCTGGTTTGAAATTTTTAAGGGGCTTCTCTTACTGAAGTCCGAGGAGTCCTTGACAAAAGCTGCAAGATTTGTTACATAAGCACTAGCTACTCTCTTATGTTATTCAAGCATCTTTAACAAGGAATATATCTTTCATTGTTTCAGTCAACACTGATCTGTAAGTCATCTTCTGTGGGTTCATTGAGAATTGTAGTTTTTAAGATGAACTATGTCCTAGATAGTGGGTGTCTGGCTTTAAGTCTTCATCATGGCCTCATCATGTGAGAAGTAAACAAATAGTACACTGTTTGTCAAAAGTTGAGAGTTCGATCAAGTGTGTCTGCAATGTTAACGGTGACCTGACAAAGTTAGGGTCTGGAGAAACGGTTCGACATCTTCAGTTAATAGCTTTGATGCATTATTCAGTTGCATCTTCTCAACTGGTAAGAAAGAAAATGTTGGAGACTGACGTCTTATAGAGCATGAACCTGTAGATAGATATATGGTTTAAGGTCTACGGAGTCATCTGATGTTAATGCCGACTTTTGATATGCACGTTAGTGGTTGGTCTCAGATTGCCTTTGTTAATTTTGGACCTTACTTCTTATACAAGTCATCAAGATTGAGTACCATCCATCAGTAGGACTTCTGTCCATGAATTTCCTGACCCTGGGATTGTTAGATACCTTGTTGTTATTCATTTACTAATTGTGATTTCAGTTGTCTACAATTCTCTTCCTACTATTTGTTATAATTAGATTTTCATCTCATTTTGTTCACTGCTGTGTTTTGATTTCCTGAAAGGTGCTCTTCGGCCTTCTGCGCTGAAGGAAAGAACCTCGCAAAGAAACTACAATAAAATTCCTCTTCTTCTTAGTCTTTTATGCAAAAATGCTTGAGCCAAAGTTGGCTGTACAGACTTCTAGTTCCTCTATATTTATCAAATTGTAATGCTTTCTACTACTATTGAGAAGAATGTTCAAAGAAAGAAATTTAGCACATTGTCTTAGTTTCCTGACCATTTCATGTCGTTGGATCTTTTCTTGCCTTTTTCCTTGTCTAGGTGATAAATATTTACGGTAATGTTTTTCTCTTGATTTTCATTTTTCTCTCTCCATATCCATAATAAGGGTGTATGGCTTCTCAATATATTTAATGATAACTATTTCATCTGCCAGGGTGGAATTTCTGTTCACTTGTTTTCCATTGAAAGTAATCACGTTTGATATTTCTAGTAACTATGTATAAATAGCTTGTGATGATAGAATGGATCAAAACTAAGCCTCCTCTACATTTGATGACGTATGGGTAGTGGACGTACAACAAAAGACCTTCTTTGTATTTTTCTCGCAAAAAAAATAAAAAATGGCCTTCTTTGTAAGATGTAATTGTGAGACACCTGAGCCAGTTCCTTTTATCTTTGTTTCCCGTCAATGCTAATAGTTTTGTTACTTTCCCCTATGAGAAGCACCTAATTAAGCATGTCATTTGCAGGTCCCAATGGACCACTACGACCTGAGGATTGGAAGGGATGCCCAGTTGACCGTTACACCAAATTGGACAATCGATGTTTCAGATGTGAGAGTTAACATATTTGGAACCCAAATTTGTGAAAATGATAATGTCACCATGGTCTAGTAGAGTGTCCCAGCTGGGCAGCATAAATGAGCATCTGCTTTAATTCTTGTTTCCTTTGAATGACGCGGATGCATTCATATTTGTTCTGTGCTTACTTCATGGATGTGAATTGTTGGTGGGTGCTATACAAAAATGAAACCAGTGATTTGTTTGAGTTTATTGCTAGAAATCAGTTTTCTCCTGTCAAAGTTGCATGCTTTGTCTTTGTACATTGCCTTTGAAGTCCATACTCTGGCGCGCTATTGCCTTAGAATGTTTATGTAGGTACTTATTCAGCTGTTGTTGCTTTGAATCTTTTACTGCAAGGAATCTCAGATGCAATTTTAGAAGGCCCTTACGTGTTAAATGTTAGAAAACTTACTTTTCATGATTTCATCTTCATTTTCTACTCTGTGGTTAACGATCCAGTAGTCATCACAACATTTTCTTGCTACAGATAAGAACAGTGAAAGTAAGCAATATTTCACCAGCGGCATCTGAGAAGGACATTAAAGAATTCTTTTCCTTCTCTGGTGATATCCAATATATCGAAGTGCAAAGGTGAATTTTCTTTTACCTTTTCTGTTGTGTTCCCTTACAAGAGTGGTTCTGAGAAATTTGACCCTTCACTTAATTGCAGCGAAACTGAAAGGTCTCAAGTTGCATATGTTACCTTTAAAGAGTCAAAGGGAGCAGATACAGCAATGCTTCTTTCGGTGTGTTCATGCTTCATGATTAGTATTTCTATGGATTTACTTATGCCTTGATGTTTAGAATCACTGCAATTTTATGATCTGTTTCCAGCCTGGAATTGACTTGTTGTTCTTATATTGGTGCAGGGAGCAACAATAGTTGATCTTGCTGTCACCATAACTCCAGTCGAAAACTACCAGCTACCTCCTTCAGCTTATCCAACATCTCCGGTACATTCTAAGGCTTTCTTGCACGGAAAGCATGCATGTAGTGTGTCTGCAGTGTTGCTGTTTTGGTTAACAATGAAAAATTCATTTTGCATGTGGAAAGTGTATCGTTCTTGTAATTTTCTTTTACTCAAGTAAACAGCATTATGCATACGCAGAATCCACCTTTTGATGTGTGCATGTACATGTGTTTCTGAACATTGTATGCTAAGCTGATATCTCATTTCTCTGGTCTTCTTCCCGTTTGAAGGAGAGAAGGCTTGCCCCTTCTGATTCAGCAGTTAGAAAGGCTGAGGATGTAGTTAGCAGCATGCTTGCCAAGGGCTCTGTCCTGGGGAAAGATGCACTCAGCAAAGCAAAGGCCTTTGATGAGAGGCACCACCTGATATCAAATGCCTCTGCTACAGTGGTCTCCCTGGACCAGAAGATTGGTCTGAGAGAGAAGCTGAGCATGGGGGCAGCCCTGGTGAATGAGAAGGTCAGGGAGGTGGATGGAATGTTCCAGATATCTGAAAAGACAAAATCAGCCATTGCAGCTGCAGAACAAAAGGCAAGCAGTGCGAGTTCAGCCATAATGAGCAATCGTTACGTCTCAACAGGGGCATCATGGGTGTCATCTGCCCTTAACATGGCTTCCAGAGCAGCTGAGGACGTCAGCTTGATGACCAAAGAAAAGATGGAGAAAGCTGAGGAGGACAAGAAGGAAACCCTTTATAGGGATAGGAGAGAAATAGTCAACAACTATGCACAGATTCATCTTGATGACGAGTCACAAATGATGCCAGGGAAGACTCCTGTAGTTCCTATCGATTCATCAATTGATGGTAAGCTTGGGATCATTTAACTGTTGGCATTTGAATTTTTCTTGGATTCATTTTGATATTCTGCATGATATTCATTGGCGGGAATTGACTATTAGTTTAGTTTGGTTCTAAGGGACTGTTTCACTGTACTTATAGAATGGCTTTCCTTGTTTGTATCATGGAGATTAGAATGTTCTGGATGATGTAAGATGGTTCCGAGGGCTCCTTTTTCTGTTAATAACTCTTTCTGCTTGTTATTTTCCATATTTGAATGGAGTAAACGTGGAATGTAAATGATGTTCCTACTTCTTGCCATCAGAACAGAGTCTTTTTTAGACATCTATTAGCTCTGGTTTATTTGCCGCATTTCTCATTTGCTTCACCTTGTGCCCGTGGTTGGATTCAACAAGCAATTTGCTAGGATATCAACGACAAATTGCCCTCAAAATGGTGAAAAGGAATGGTAGGCATAAATCCACATTTAGCTGGCAAGGGTATCTGATTTGAGCAGTATTTGGCTTACTACACTGGTATCATGTCGTTATAGCGCTGTCTGACATGTCAATAACTATCAGCAAATTGAGTTATCATGGACAAGTTATTTTCTTCCCTTCTATTTCCTGTCCTAAAGCATAGACAAACTTATTTATTTAAGAAGAAACAGCCACAGGTCTTAGGACTACTCTTACTGTGTCTGAACAGCTTTCTCCATTTTTCAGGGTGCCAATAGCAATGGATAAAATCACTATGCAGAAGTTTATCCAGGATTTGTTATCCTTGTGTCATGTGGCCTCTACAGGACCTATGGTCGAGATAAGAAATGACTACCTGGTCTTGGGTGCTTAGAACTTACAATCATTTTGCTAAAGAATGCTACTTCTTCCAAAGGGTTTAGAGTATGCAGTCTTAACTTGTATTCTTTGCAGGAAGCTGTTTTTACACTTAGAACCCATGACTTTCAGGACACATAGCCACAAGTCAACCGTTATGTCAAGGCTCCCCTTCTTAAAAAATTTCTACTTCTCTCATCATCATCATCATCATTAAGCCCTTATCCAATTAGGGGTCGGCCACATGAATCTTATTCCTCCATTCCTCTCTATTAAGTACCATAGCTTCATTTAGTCCCAATGTTTTTAAATCTTTCCTCACCACTTCTATCCACATTCTTTTGGGCCTTCCCCTCGTCCTTTAAGAACTTTCTACTTGTATTGCCTCACTCTTTCTAACCGGTGCTGTTTTTGGTCTCCTTTGAACATGTCCAAACTATCTAAGTCTAATCTTCCTCATCTTGTTATTTATTGGTACTACCCCTAAATTTCCTCTAATATAGTCATTACTAATTCTATCTTTTCTTGTCTTACCACTCATCTATCTCAATGTCCTCATTTCTGTGATGTTCATCCAATGAGTACGATGTTCCTTAACTGCCAACACTCTAATCCATAGAGCATGACCGGCCTTATGGCCATCCTATAGAATTTTCCTTTTAGTTTGAGTACCACCCGCCGATTACACAAAACTCCAGATGCACATCTCCATTTGTTCCAACCCGCTTGGATTCTCTGGGTAACCTCCGTCCCAATCTCTCCACTCTCATGAATCAGTGATCCTAAGTACCGAAAGTGGTCTTTTATGGGAACTTCTTGGTTATCAATCTTGACTAGTGTTTCACTCCTACTCCTCTCCTTGCTAAAATTGCATTCTATATATTCTGTCTTAGTTCAGCTAATTTTAAATCTTTTAGATTCTAATGCTTCTTTCCATAACTCTAGCTTTATGTTTATGCCCTCCCTTGTCTCATCAAGTAATACTATATCATCTGCAAATAGCTTGCACCAAGGAATCTCCTCCTGTAGATGTTTTGTTAACTCATTCATAACCAACGTGAAAAGGTATGAGCTCAATGCCGATCCTTGGTGCAATCCTACAGTGACAAGAAAATCACCACTCTCGCCACTAGTGATCTTAACATTTGTTACCACTCCCTCATACATATCTTTAATTATGTCTATATACCCCTGCGAAACTCTTTTCTCTCACAACACCCTCCATATTAACTCTATAGGGACTCTATCATAAGCTTTCTCTAAGTCGATAAAGACCTAGTGGAGGTCTTTTCTCCTCTCCCTATATTTCTCCACCAATTGTCTTAGTAAGAAAATAGCTTTCATGGTAGACCTCCCAGGCATGAAACCAAACTGATTCTTTGATACACTTGTTTCATGTGGTAGCCTCTTCTCAATCACGCCTTTAAAAAGTTTCATAGTATAGCTCATAAGTTTGATCCCTCGGTAATTAGTGCAGCTTTGTATATCTCCTTTATTCATATAAATTAGTACAATAGAGATTTTCCTCCACTCATCAGGCATTTTCTTTGATTTTATAATCTTGTTAAACAACTTGGTCAACCAAACTATCCCAATATCTCCCATATGCTTCCAAACCTCTATTGGTATACCATTGGGCCCCATGGCCTTTCCTGATTTCATCTTTTTCAAGGCCTCTTTCACTTCAGGTATTCTAATCCTACATTCATATCTATAATATCCAATGTTATTTAGATTTATAGTATTTTCAAACCCTATATTCCCAGAGCCATTGTCATTTAACAATTTTTGAAAGTATGTTTCCCACCTTTGTTTGATCTCATCATCTTTGACTAACACTCTTTGATTATCACTTATAATGCACCTAATATGATATAAGTCCTTATCCTTTTGTTCTCTTACTTTTACAAGTTTAAACACATCTTTCTCACCTTCTCTTGTTTCTAGTATATTATAGAGCTCATCACATGCCTTAAGTTTAACCGCACAAACTATTCTCTTAGCAAACTTTTTACCATTCTTATTTTGTTCATAGTTTTCATTATTTCTAGTTTCCTGCCATGCTTTAAAACATAGCTGTTTTTCTTTAATAACTTTTTGCACTGTTTCACTCTACCACTATGTTTCCTTTACTAATTGCCTTTTACCTTTAGGTACTCTTAAGACATCTTTTGCCACTCTCCTAATGGATTCAACAATATTAATCCACATGGTATTTACTTCTATTTCATAGTTCCAATTCCCTTCTACCATCAACTTATTTGTGAATGAGATTATTTTCTCTCCTTTTAAGTTCCACCACTTAGTTTTTGGATACCTATTAAGTTCATTTCCTTTCTTCCATCTCTTGATATGGATATCCATAACCATTAACCTGTGTTATGAGGTTAAACTCTCACCGAGTATCACCTTACAATCCTTACACATTGATTGTTTAATATTCCTAAGTAGAAAAAAGTCTATTTAGCTCTTATGAAGTCCACTTTTAAAGGTTATTAAGTATTCATCTCTCTTCTTAAAGAGTATATTTGCAATGGTTAAGTTATATGACAAAGCAAAATCAATGATAGTTTCCCCCATCTCATTTCATTCACCTATACCATACCCTCCGTGTATTCTATTATATCCTTCTTTTTCTTTTCCTACATAACTATTTAAGTTTGCTCCTATAAATACTCTCTTAGTGTTGGGAATTTCTTGCATGACCCCCTCCATATCTTTCCAAAACTGTCTCTTGATTATATATTTTAACCCTACTTATAATATCTATACATTAAAACATTTATAATCTGCTCTCCTATAACAAGTTTTATTATTATAATTCTATTACTGATTCTTTTAACGTCCACAAATTTATTCTTTAATTCCTTATCCACTATTATTCTTACGCCATTTCTGTTATTATCCTTTCCTACATACCACAATTTATACCAATCAATTTCTCTAGCTTTAGCCCCTTTCTACTTGGTTTCTTGAACACAAGTCATGTTGACTCTCCTATGCTTTATTGTGTCTACTAACTCCAAACTCTTACCTATCAATGTCCCTATATTCCATATGGTGATACGAATTTTATGCTCTGAAAATATCCTATTTACTAACGCCCTTCTCGATCTCCATGACATGAACCCATGTCTACTTTTCACTACATTGGGTTTTGATGCAGCATGTCAATTTCGAGGGGACGCTCTAGTAGCCCTTGCCCATTTTTCACTGCACCTGAGATCCGATGTAGTGTGCCACTTTTGGGAGAAAGCCCTAACAACCCTTGCCTATTTTTCACCACATCTAGGATCCAATGCAGTGCGTCGCTTATGGGGAACGCCCTAGCTTGAGGGAATGTCAGTTTTCGATTTATGTCATGTTAGGATTGCCATACTTTTAAGAAGTTGGAGATGATTTTCATTTCTTCCTTACAAACTAATATACTTCATTTGTAAGCAGAAAAGAAATGACAAAATTATTTTCAGCTTCTCCCTTACCGACTAGCACCTGATACAAGGGTTGCCATATTTTAAGAAACTGAAGATGCTTTTTATTTGTTCTTCACAAACTAATATGCAAATGCATATACATTTGCAAGAAAGAAAGACCCTCCTCCTAGGTAATAACAAACAGTCCTAGTGTAGTATTAAAGATGCAAGTATCATGTCTATTGACGACCACAAATCCACCAAAGATAGCTGGATACACCAAATTTCATTCCTAGAAGCAAGAGAGCCTCGGTATTAGTGAGTGGTTATGGACTGGTTGGTCAACAATTTCGAAGATGTGATCCCCAAATCTTTAGCTCTGTCCAAAAATGCAGTACATAGATGAATGTGTAGTATCACATGTATAATTTACTAGTCAATTTTTTAGTACTGCTATATCTCTTCAACCCTTTGATCGAAATGTCGCAAAAGGAGAAAAATTCCATGGACCTACCCATTGTCTTAATTTAGTAGGAACTACGAGATTACCTCAAGGATGCCTTTGACATCTAGATCAAACATGTTCTTATTTTAAATCAAGACATAGAAAAATAGACACATCCCATTAAACTAACTAGAGGGTGTTCATAGTGAATGCAGGCTCCAAGACCAAGAAGTAGCAAGAATAATATCTACCAATTCATCAGCCAATATATTCTTAAAAAGTCAAAACTGAGTGATAAAGGATTCGTAAAATCTTCTAGGATGTTAATTGGTAAAAGAATTAGAGTTGGCAAGAGTTGAGGCAACTATTTAATCAAATAATGTTGAGCATGTTTCAATCTCTTCTCAACAAAGTTTTATTCACAAATTTGTGCTCAATTTCATATGTAAAACTAAATAAGTATACCTATTCATCTTTTTACAAGAAATGTATGATAATTGGTTTTATTATTCTCGTTCTTTGCCCTTATCTTCTAATAAAGAGAAATTGGAGCTTTTTACAAGTTCCTGAAAAATTCGCTGGAATATGAGACTGCCACTATACCGTACTTTAAAATTTGTCCTACAAGTCAATTATTCATTACATTTGGGACCTTCAATTGGTGGATTGCGTTACAGTATGAGCACTCAGTATCTGTTTGGAAACATGGAGTTACATGCATACTGCTACTACTAGTAGCCAGCATATGATAGATGATATACTAATCAAACACAAGGGTGCTTTTTTCTAATGGTAAAAAAATAAGTATGTTACTGATTGCCAAAAGGATGTGTATTCATAGAATGATAAAGATCATCCAATTTATGCAAATTTTGATCTCTGGTCACCATCATCAAGACTTTATCCCAATTAGGCATCAGCCACATAAATCTTATTCCTCCATTCCCCTTTGTGTACATGACCATGTACGAATCCAATAACAATAAAAGGGGCAGCCCCAGTGCATGAAGCTCCCGCCTATGTAGGATCTATGGAAGGGGCGAACCTCAAGGGCCTATAGTACACAGCTTACCTTGCATTTTTGCAAGAGGCTGTTTCCACGCCTTAAACCCGTGATCTCAAGGTCACATGACGACAACTTTTACCATTGTGTCAAGGCTTCCCTTTTATGAATCCAATAACAATAAAAGGGGCGGACCACAAGGGCCTATAGTAGGCAGTCTTACCTTGCATTTGTAAGAGGCTGATTCCACGCCTTGAATCCTTGACCTCAAGGTCGCATGACGACAACTTTTACCGTTGCACCAAGGCTTCCCTTCTATGAATCCAATAACAATGTAAGGAAAAAAATTTACATTTTTTCTAACATATTCAGTCTATAGGATTACCGTAGGTGAGCCCACTCACACTAACACTGCGAGAAGAGGAGACGCTTGGGAATCATTCTTTCTCCTCTACTTGTACAAGACATTCGTATACAATTTCTAGTTTTTGGTTTATTGGCATTGTTGCTGTCCCGATCGTTGGGTATTTTTTGCTTTGCTTCATCTCATTGACCTCCTTGGCCAATCTTTTGCAAGTGTCTCTCTTCACATTCATACTATCTTATTACCAACTTCAAGGAAATAAAAAGAGAGGAAGAGCATTACTCCCAATGAAATTCGTTTGCTCTTTCTTTCCTGTAATAATCGCAAGACTGATAGTGGTCGACCATGGCATCATGCCTGTAAAGTTTTTTTCGAAAGGAATTTTCATCAATATTCTACAACTTTATTGTTGCCCCAAGGCACCCCTTTAAAAGGACAACTTGATGCACGAAGCTCTCATTGTATTACTCAACAAGGTTCTATACATGTCATCTTCTTTTTTTTGGCTTTGAACTCTGCTTTATAGTCTTCTTATTGTATCACTTAACAAAGACAAGTACACTTACATTCAATCTAAAGTACACCAATCTACAACCAAACTTTTCTCATTTTCTTAACCCAACACGCTATAAATCCAATGAAATTCTCACATATGTGGGGTTAAAAAAAGGAACAAACTACAAAGGTCAATAGTAGTATACAATCTTACCTACATTTTGTAAGAAGCTGTTTCTACAGTGAGAAAATAGCAAGCAATATTCTTTCGTATTTGCAAAGACAAAAGTAACGGTACAAATTTTCTACTTAATGCAATAGTACAAGGAATTCAGACTATATGTTACAAATTGCTGAATTCTCTAGGCTAAGCTTCTTGGGCTAGTCACCCAACTGTTTTATTACCCTGCATGGCCTGGAACTAAGCCTACTTTTACATGCCAGTTGGATATACGTATTTCACCAACCATCCAAGGCTCTGCAAGTCCACGAGCATATCACATCAGGTCTCTCTAAGAACTAATAAGAGAGCGTCAGAATGAAATAACGAAACGAAATTACCCGTACCTGAATGCATTCTGAAAGATCGTCGTTTGCAGTCCTCACATGTGTCTGCAAAACAGCACAAGAGCTTATTAAATAGAAGAAATCTCCCAGAATTGCTGCAATCTATGGTGAAAGGAAAATATCCACAAGGATATTGTATGGCATCTTTTGCTACTTGCCACACATCTCATTCTCTAGGATTTTTTCACTAGACCGCAAACTCGCAAACAGTTTGATGCATTCAATTATAATGTTTGTGCACTTCTTTTTCGTAATAAAGTTGGTTATCTGCTTCACAAAAAAAAAGAAAAAAGAAAAAAAGAAAAGAAATATGAACCGAATGACATGCATTGATCTTACATGTTTGTAATGGAAAATGGTTGTTTGAAGAGCCACGACCTTTTTTACTGAGAGGGCCAACCAAATATTGATGGGAACCGTTCATCTGATAGTTCCCATATCAGATATCTAGTAACCAAACCAGATTGATCGTCTGACAGCCGAATGTGGCCAATCAAAATGACTAAATAGAGAGAGAATTCCTGTTCTTTTCTGCTGAGTTGTGGCAACAGATAGTCCAATCGACGGGTGCATGCGACAAGAATTACCCATACTTCGTATAGATTATGGTGGAATTACTTCATACCTCCATCACCCATTGGCATGAAGAATCGCGATTGACCGCGAGGCAAGCGAGGATGACCAAGCCTGCTGCTACACTGGAGGGCCAGAACGAGAGTCTGTCCTGGTCGAGGAGCGACAGCGTGGCCAGGTGTTTGGCACGTTTCTCTACCTGCTCGTCTGCCCTTGCTGCTTTTAGGTAGAACCTGCATCTCCATAATTTCACAACATAAGAAATCGCAAGTAGTGGGGGGGAAGGAGCAGACAGAACAACATGTGTGCGTGTGTAACCTGCAAGTTTCAATGGAGAGGTAGTCAAGTACATGAGGGGCCCAGATGTTTGGCTATTCTAAAGGGCCAAAGACCTTCCTCTTTTGTGCCAAAGCTTACACAATATGCCCCCTCTCGTAGATATTTAATTATGCCATAAACTTTCTCACCTGTACTTAGTGGTATAGAATAAGTGGTTAAGATTATCTAATGGAGAAGAATTTGGGTGCACGACCTATCTAACAAGTAGGGCAGAAGCGAAATGGTTTCTATAAACAAAAAATGTCTAGAGTGTATGTAATGCTAGAGTTCAGGTGAGATTATACCTTTAAATCAAGGGATTTTGTCTATCTATTTTATAAATTGTTTTTGATAATTAGTGCCACAAACCTATTCTTAGAAATATAATACCGTTATAGATCTGGTTGATCATTGCTGATGTTCCCATTCCCTTTTGGTACTAATGCCACACCCTATTGTGGGGTTTTATGGTAAAAGTACATGTATAGTCCACTTTTTGAGTAATCAAACTATTCATCTTATGCATTTTGTTAATGACTCGAATACTATTATTAATTTTTCTAAGTAGATTTTAGAACTCAAAAAAAGCAATCCTACAATCATCCGATGTATACAATTACTCAGTCAAACCTCATCTGCTGCAAAACAGCTAAGATGAACAGTTGAGATTATCATAAAAGGGGCCTCTTAGATAAAAGTATAAAGAATCCAAAAGAGATAGTGGCATTAGTACCAAAGGGGGGTGTGGAAATATTTGCTACCACAAATCATTGTCACTGTTGTCTCCCTAAATTGATCCCCACACCTTGTGCAAGGGTGATGAAAAGGACGGCTATCTGATATCTTTGAAAGCTATTCATATTCACATGACTTGGGACCTCAATCCATATAGGACTTGGAGATAATGAGATCACAAAGCATCGGATCAACGACTCTGGTCACAAAAATGTGTAACCATCAGGTGCTAAAAACGGTTGTGGCTGTTTAGCTTGTGAAGATAGGACTACTTTGCTAGAGGTTCTCTGACCATAAAAAATGCCAATACAGGTAGGATATCATACCATAGAAAGTTGTAGATTGTTGGTGCAAAACATTTGAAGTCGAGAACATCTTGAATGAGCCACTCCATACCAACGATTTCCTGTCTATGATAGACATTGTCCCCAACTTGGAATGTCATTTGGCGGACTCTGAAACAGTGACAAGATAGTCATGAGAAGCATGTTTATCCTAGTTGAAAGTACTGCATCATTTTTGGTTTGCGGAAAAAACACGCTCATCCTCTAGTTCCAACATCGAAAATCCCTGTAAACAAAGATTTTAACTATATCTAAACTTAATCAATGATTAAGGGGCCTGTTTGGTAAGGCATTCAAACTGTAGCAAACTTTTCCAAAGATTTGTATCTTATCATTTGCTATTGACATGGATATAACTATTTCACACCGAGAAAAATAGCAGTGACAAAACAGCCAAAGAAGTATCTAATTTATTGGAAATGGATTAATTATTCTATTAACCCGACGATTTATCAAGATTTTTGTAATATTTATACTATTTTTCATCCGTAACCGTATATTTTGCTCCTACTAATTATGAGGTCGATGATAAATTACGGGGTAGAAGGTATCTTAGTTACTTTCCTTCACCGGAAAGAGGCTGCCCCGTCAGCTTTTAACCTGTCTTTAGTCTGCTTGCAAAAGTCATTTATGTGGTTTAAATTCCATTTCATTTCGATCTTTCCTTTACTTGGATATATTATGGGGCCACAAATCTAGGAAATGACAAAAGAACCATTTCTTGGAGCTCGGATTTGAGTAACCTTTCTCGAAGAACTACTATCAAATGAGTAACTGAGCCATCTAATAATTTTAAAATGATAGGAACAGTCAGTCACTTGATTGTGTAGATCCACGGCTCGAAATAACTACTAATGCAGCCCTAATCACTACAAAGAGAACTTTTTACGTCGGGGAATCGATAGGGACGCTCACCTCAATAATCCGAACACATATAAGCGTCAAATGAGTGCCATTTGATGCGTCAAATAGGAGTCATTTGAGCGATCGGGCTATTTGAACGGTTGTTTCCACCATTTTCCTATACGTTATCCTTTTTAAAGTTTTGGATGGTTTTCTCGAGTAATTTGACCAGCTCTAATTTAAACTACGGAAGTAGGGCCCACAAGATCACTGGTCCGAAAGATGCCGATACTGGGATTGTACATAAATGAGAAGACTCGCGTCTCCCTAGTGCATTATCGAGCAGTCTATTCCTAGTTAGAAGTCATTCAATGAGAAATCCGTTCCAGTAGTGGTAAAGCAGTCAATTATCACCTGTTGAGTGGCTGATTTTCCTCGAGCCTTGTAGCCAGTGTGCAACAAGCTATCCCGAGTATTTGAAGGTTTCTGTAGTTCTTGAAGAATCCTCTGCATAAAAATCTATCGAACAGGCTTACGCCCAGGAAGAGCGTCTCAGACTGCAGCTGGTTCTCACTCGAGCGCTGTCAACCGAAAAAACATCGCAAAACGGAGTAGTTTCAGTGCACGGTTTTGCTAACCTGCTGTGGCCAATAAGGCGCTAGGAAGAAACTAACAGCGGAGCCAAACGTCTAACTGACTATAGCTGTACTTTCATGAAACAAACTGACTCTTGAAAGATCGTCAGGATCGGCGAGTAAAAGAAAATAGGTACGCAGCTGTTAGGAAATGTGACACGAGAACTCACCGCAGCTATCCACTTCACCATCAGCAACCGCTGCTCCGCTACGAGTTCACCGTATTCAATCGCCGAGCTGTCATCGGCGTAATCATCAGTAAACGCGTCTTTCCTCTCCCTGCTTCTGAATTTCTTGTAGCTTTCTTCGTGCTCCTCGTCTTCGAACTTCAATAGCTAAAAGAAATTGCGGATTTAACTTCAATAAATTGCAAAATAGAAAAAAAGAAAAAAGAAAGAAATAAAATTGACTATCGGATTTGAGAACCGACAATGAACTCGTTCAAATACTCGTTATGGAATATTGAAGAGGAAGCAAACTCCAGACGCAAGAGTTGCTGCTTATATTGGAGGAACAGAGAGAAAGAGGCGGATGGAACGGAATGTCCGTCGGAATTTTCAGAAAAAACATCGGAAGATTCGTGGAACATTGACGGACTGCAGTCGGAAAACTCTGTATAGTAGTTTTCGGGGAAAATCTCGGCTTCGAGCTGTGAAAGCGTCATTTCCGGACAAGTCGAGTAAGCTGAATCATCGCCCGATAGTTCTTCCGAACAAGCCATAACACAATCGAATTCGAGATCTTCTTTTTTCTTTTCTGCTGTTGATTCTGCGAATTTTTTTGCCTTTCCTGATAAATTTCCGCCAGACTGACGTAGATTTCCAGCATTTGCTCCGGAAACCGATTCTACGCAAGAATTTTCCGACAATCCGATTCCAGAAACAGCATTCATTTGAACTTGAACGTCTGCAGTTGAATTTCCGTCAGTGAACTTGTCGATTTTGTAGAAACTGCCATCGTCTTCTCGAGAAAGAGAGCCGAGACGAGAAATGCCGGAAAGTGTGATTGCCGAAGCTGCATTTTCTGCACTTTTAGCTTCAGTACAGGTTTCCGCATTCAGATCCGTGTTTCTTCCATAATACACGTTCCATTTCCAGTTTTGATCTTCTGCATTTCCTTCTTCGTTCGTCTTACCTATATCTCTAATCTTCTTGTAATACGATCGTGTAATACGCCGGAACTCTACTGCAGGAGACTTTAACGAAGGCTCAAGAATTTCGATCGTCATGTTTTCCTTCCTCCGGCGATTAGATCTCCGTTTCTTCATTGGAATCTCAGATCCGATAGGAATCATGGTCGAAATACTTGAGAACTCGCCGGGAAAGCAAGAAGAAGCTGAGGAAGCTGCTGCAAAGCCGGAAAGTACAGTTTCCGTGGCCTCAACGAGCTCGTTTGCACGTTCCTTGATGATCGGAAAGAGCGGAATTCGTTTACGTCGTGGAATTTTCGATCGGACTTTCTTAGCGTACGAAACTGGTTGAATCTTTCGTTTCTTCCTGGAGTGGCTCGGTGGAAGCGTGGGAATCACGTTCCTAGGCATTTTCAGTTGCAGAGGAGAGCAAATCGCAATTTGTCCGTTTCGCCTTCAATTTCAAGAAGAGTTCGGGATTTTGTGAAAAACAGAGACGATGAAAACTGAAAGAGAATGGGAAATTTTGTGGAGAAGAAGAAGGGAACGATCACTAACACCACGTTCACCTGATTCTGCTCGGATGAGCGTAACTGGCTGGGGATGTTGGGAATAGCCTTTTATGGGAGCGCGGCCCCTTCTTGATGCCATGTCAGCAACTAACAGTCAGAACTTCAAATGCTATTGTAATACGCTGACGCAGACTTTCTGAAATCGTCGCGGTTTATTGGCTCGTAACTAGACCTGCGAAGGTTATTAGCCATCCGCCTGTTCCAAGTCCCCGAAAATTACCGATCTTTTTTCAGTTCCTGATTTTAGGTTGTTTGAGAAGGGGCATAAGAAATATGGATTAAGTTATTCTAGAATACTGAAGATTTTCTCTGCTATTAGCCGCCTTAAAACGTAGATAAAATTATCCAAACATAGATAAAGAGGCCTCAGGCTGTTTGTTCTTATTTAGTTAATTGGGAATAGTTGAATCGCTGCCTCTTATTCCCAACCCAAACAGCCCTTAGAAACATCCGGGATAGTTCAATGCACATAATGTTTGAATTAAGTGCAAGTTTACACATTTATTTAATACAAAATTCACTAATAATTTTGACCAAAATTTCTTTCATGGTATAATATTGTCTCAATCTCTCAATCTCATAGTATAATATATTTCTTTCACGGTGCTAATGGTTTGAAATGACCCAAATTTAGCATGAGATGAAGTGAGATGACTAGAAATATCACTTCAGCTAGGTTGAGGATGATCTCACTGATCTCAAACACCACCAACAATGACATGACATATCTCATCTCATCTTGAGTCAGCTCACTCCATCTTAAACAATTGAGAATCAAGATAAACTAGGTTTAAAAAATCAAGGATAAGCGTTAGATGAACTACCGTAAGAGATCAACCAAAGTTCAGGACTCCGCAAGGTTTCTTCGAGACAAGTGCTGTTTAAATAAATTTATAAGAAGGCAAATAAAAAAAGACAGTCCAATACACAAAGCTTTTGCATATGCAAAGCCTAGTGAAGGGGTGCACCGCAAAAGGCCTATAGCGACTTGTAGGGCATACGGCGACAACTCAACTGTTGTGCAGAGTCAAATGAAGCTGCTAATTTTTTGACTACTAGTGCGAACTAAAAACTTGGAAATAACAAATACTTGTTGATTTACAATCTTTTGAACGATGTTGGAGGTGCGATATATGATAAAAAGGCAGCCCTAGTGCACGAAACTCCTGCCTATGTAGGGTCTAGTGAAAGAGAGGACCACGAGGGTCTAAAGTACACAACCCTTTTTTATCGTATATGATAAAACATGTAAAAAGTTTTAACTGTGTATGTTTGATGATTATATCCAATGAATCTCCTTTTTATTAAAAAAATTAAAAATCAATCTTTGCTGTCCTCTCAACGAGCATTACTGCATTTTGGCAATTGATGGATCTTGTTTCTTGCTTACTTGCTAGCATTCACCAAGGAAATTTGAGAATGAAGTCGTAATTAGACTTCTTCCAAAGCTGGATCTAGCATCAGTGGAGGCCACTATCTGAAGTGGTGGCCCCAGCTAAAATATGGCCCACCTAACTGTTGTTATTCTCTGAACCAATCCAAGACTTAGCATCATCCAAGTAGAAGCCTTTCGCAGAAGATGAACGCTTCGATTAACATTTAAATAACACTCGGGCCCACGTCGAACGTCAGAGTCCGAGTTTAGCCCAAGCCCAGGTAAATGAAGTCTCGCCCAGCCGCATTTGAAATCGGTGAGGCGCAAGGGTTTAAGCGCATATCGTCGTCTCCCCTCAAGCGGCGCTTCCCCGGTGATTTTCTAAGTTTGCAGCTGTCGGAGCGTCAGTTTCCGGTAAGATCTTCGTTCAATATCTCCTTTCTGCTACCACTTCCTGTGTCATTAGGCCTACAGTTCCCTGTAAAAGCTGCCGCCACTGCCCCTTATTAGGGTTTTAGGTTTTCCATTTTCTAGCTGACGAGTCTTTGTTCTTTTACATGAATCAGAACATCTAGTTAGTACTTCAAGATTGTTGAGCAGTGAAATGCAAAGAGAAAAGGGTTTCCTTTCTCCTCCTTCGGGAAAATCTTAAAATCGAAATTACTAGTATACAAACATAGATTATCTCACTAGAAACAGGCATTCTAGGGCATGTTGTTGGTGATGTTTATCATTTAAGATATCGGGACTTAAGGTGAGGGCCTTGTGTGTTGAATCACAGAAAACAAAACGTAATTTAGGAATTTGCTTTGACGGATCGATTTGGAGCCCTAGAGTAGAGTAGGATCTTCTCCTCCAAGGCAAGGGTTCCCTTTCAAGGAACAGTCCTCTTCTCCTTCAACAGATACTGCAGTTCTTTCCCATGCCTCCCTCTCTCTCGCTCGCTCATGTCTCTCCATTGAAATCATATAGAGAACTAATAAGGGCGAGGGGGAAGTACGGTGCAGGTCCATGAATCAGATAATGTAAAAAAATTTCCATTTTGTGCCTTCCACCGAATAGTTTATTTTCATGGCACCGCATTTACCTGCACGTAGATATGTGCAATTTCCAAATGGCTGGAAACACACACACATGTTCAGTTCTCACACAGCCCCTGTTCTACTAATGACCTTCCTCTCTCGTGAGCAATGCTCCAACATGGCTTGGACCTCTCAGTAATTGTTCTGTCTTGCCCAACATGGCTCAGACCTCGAAATTTTCTTTGTGATGCTCTTTATTGACATAGCACTGTTTTAGAGTAGGTTTTCATATTGTAATCCGTCTCCAGTGAATCTATGGTCAAGAATCATCCATCCCATATGAATCTTCAATTGGGCATTATTTGCTCCTTTTACGTTTGCATGGTTAGTTGACAACAAATCTTTGGCCAACCATATTGTTCAAGTTTGGTTATTGTTCTCACTGAAACTTCTCTACTATGAAATTAGCAATGGAAATTTGTTCTCACTTGAAAATTCTCTACATTATCTACATGGGTTTTGCTATTTGTATATTTTATAAACAATATGAATCCATTTTGTTGGAATGCATGCTATTTGATGCTGATCTAAAGCATTCATGCTATGATTATCTTACTTGAGGTTGATCTATCACATTTGTTGGAATTATGATTTTCTGAATTGGAGTTGAATAAATGCATGATTTTCTTACTTGAAGTGGAATATGTTTTGTTGGAATGTAAAACATAGCTCAATGATCTATTGCTTTACCGTGTAAGCAGTGTCTTCCTAGCAGGTTCACATTAAAAAGGGAAAATCTCTCTCTCTCTCTCTCAAATACATTAGTTATCATAAAATAAGCAGGTGGGATGTTCTTATTATTTATTTGAAAGGCCTTGATTCTTTTCTCATGTCCAGGCCTCATGTGGGTCCCCAGTTATATATGTTTTTTGTAAGAAAGGGCAGCCCAGCGCACAAGCTCCTGCATATGTGGGTTCCGGGGAAGAGGCAGACCATGAACAATTTCTATTACGCAGCCTTAACTTGCATTTTTGTGAGAGGTTGTTTCTCGCCTCAAACCCATGACTTTTAGGTTGCACGGTGACAACTCAACCATTACACCAAGGCTCCCTTTCTAAGAAATGATTATATTTTACTAGTTTGTTATTGTTAATAATAATAGTATTGTAATAGTATCGGCCACATTAATTCTACTGGTGAATGCAAACTGAATTCTAACAGTGTCAAATTCTGTCCAAATTCCGTTGGAATACAGACTTAGTTCAGTCAAAATTTATTTAAAATTCTGAATTCCAAATTCTTTACATAAATTGAAAAACTCTACACCTGCCTAAGAATTCACCTTTTTGCAGAAAATACCCTTTTCTGTGCTCTTAGTCCTTTTCCTTCCAAAATCAGATATTCTGGCTGGATTGTGTTAGACTTGTCTGTCTTGAATTTCAGTTGCAAACCCAACAATGGTGAGAAAATTTGAATGAAGTGTATATTTCACTAAAAGATTCCAAGCTACAATTGCAACTCCACATGACAGAGATGATTAAAAAAAAAAAAAATAGTCAGTTGTTCTTGAGTGTTCCTAAACAGTCTCCACCTCCCAGAGTCTAGTTCCTCCTTTCCAACCTCTTTTTAACCATCCCCTTCTAACAGCATAACAATCTGATTCTTCTAAGCCATCCTCTAGCAGACACATGTCACATTTCTCTCCCAGTGGCATGTGTTTTTCTTCTAAAATAGTTGTAATGTATTGGTGGTGTATTATTACTCTCCCTTATCAGTTTCACCTTGTCCTCAAGGTGGAAAGATGGAAACTGAGCATCTAAAATAGTATATAGTTCCCAGGTATTGTCACATTTAGGTAGATCTTGCCATTTAATCAAAACCTCCCTCTGACCATTCAGTAAAAACTCTAACTCGTCTGATAGCTTCAGGTTGAACAACCTCCAGTTCATCTGTTAAATTGGAAGGCAGAGGCTGAATGTGGGAAGAGTTTGCAAGGATTGTTTAAGTTGGGAAACATGAAAAATAGGATGAATTCTGGCAGTAGTTGGTAACTCCAAACAATATGCCACTTTTCCCACCTATTCCAACATTGGAAAAGAACTATAGAACTTGGGACTTAACTTCTCATTTAGCCTCTTTGCCAATCTTTTGAACTTATAAGGTTGCAATTTAAGGAAAACCGGTTCACCAACCTCAAATTGAACATCTCTATGCTTTTTGCCTGCCTGTGACTTCATTTTGGCTTGGGCAGTTAGTAAGTGATCCTTCAATTCTTGTAAGATAACATTTCTGGCTAAAGTTGTTGATTGACTGCTTCCACAACAGAGCCTTCATCAGTGAGGCATAGTAAAATAGGTGGCTTACGTCCATAAAGAGCCTTGAATGGGGTCATTCCAGCAGCACTATGATAGGTGGTGTTAAACCAGAATTCAGCCTAAGAAATCCGCTTAGGCCATTGCTTAGGATGACTAGAAGTGAAACAACGTATGTAGGTCTTCAAGCAATGGTTAACAACTTCAATTTGCCCATTTGTTTGTGGGTGATAGGCAGTGCTCATCTTTAGTACCGTTCCAACTGGTTTGAATAATTTTGTCCAAAATTGACTAATGAAAAGGTGGTCCCTGTCAGATGGTATAAAACGGGGATAACTATATAGTTTGACTATCTCTTTAGCAAAGAGAGTAGCAACATCTTGAGCAGTAAATGGATGTCCTAAGAAAAGGAAATGGCTATATTTGGTAAGACGGTCCACCATCACAAGAATTGTATCCACCCCTTGTAACTTGGGTAAATCTCCAATAAAATCCATTGACAAGTCATCCCAAAGTTGGTAAGGGATGGGCAAGGGTTGAAGGAGTCCCCCAGGTTTCAATGCTTGATATTTGTTTTTTTGACATACGTCGCAAGTAGCAACGAAGTGTTGTACATCCCTTCTCATTCCCTCCCAAAACACAATATTAGAGAGCCTTTTGAATGTACGAAAAAACCAGAATGTCCATCAGTCGGGTTGAATGGAATTCTGTAAGTAAAGTGAGAATTCTAGGGAAAGATTTAGGGATGACTAACTTGCCCCGAAAAAGTAAACAACCATTCTTCAACGAAAAACCAGTATGATTGTCAGGATCGGCTAGGAGATCCTGTTCAATAGATTTGAGTCGATCATCTTGTTGGACTTCCTCTTGCAATCCTGATAACCCATTGCAACAGATAGTAGAAAGAGCCAACAGATAGCAATCTATAGCCATGTAAGAGTTTCTGGATGAGATTTCTGGATGCGTTGGGGAGTTACCAGAGATATTGACTTCAACTTTCTAGAAAGAGCGTTGGCTACTCTGTTTTGATTTCTTGATTTGTATTGGATTTCAAAATCAAACCAAATGAGCTTGATCAACCTTTTCTGTTATTCATTGTTAAGCACTCATTGATCTAATAAGAACCAGAGACTCTTCTGATCTATTTGAATTATGAAATGCCTGCCCATCAGGTAGTGACGCCATTTTCGTATAGCTAAGACAATAGCCATGAGCTCTCTCTTGTAAACTGATTTAGATTGGGAGTGGGGGGTGAGAGCTTGGCTAAAGAAGGCAATCAGCCTTCCTTCCTGCATGAGGACTGCTCCAACTCCCTTGCCAAAAGCATTAGTCTCCAGAACAAACTGTCTATTGAAATTAGGAGTGACCAACACTAGAATGGTAGTCATAGCTTGTTTCAATGCGTTGAATGTAACCTGTGCCTTGGGACTCCATTTGAAATTGTCTTTCATAAGTAGGTTGGTAAGTGGTGCTGCAATCAATCCATAGTGTCGAACAAACTTGCGGTAGTATCTCGTAAGGCCTAAGAACCCATGTAGTGCCTGGACATCTTGTGGAACTGGCTAGCTTAGCATGCATTTGATTTTGGAGTTGTTAGCCGCTACCCCATGTGCAGAGATCACATGGCTGAGGTACTATAATGTAAGTTGTGCAAAGAGACTTCTTTTTATTAACAACCAGTTTATGTGATTTCAACATTTATAGGACAGTGGTTAGGTGTTCCAAGTGCAGATCTATATCAAAACTGTAAACCAATATATCGTCAGAAAAAACCAGAACAAACTTATGGAGGTGCATGCGGAAGATGTCGTTCATAAGGGATTGGAAGGTGGATGGAGCTTTGGTCAAGCCGAAAGGTATGACCATAAACTTGTAGTGACCTTCATGAGTTCTGAAGGCGATCTTGACAATATCTTCCTCTTTGATATGAATTTGATAGTAGTCGGACTTGAGATCTAACTTGGAGAAAATAGTAGCTCTGCCCAACTCATCTAGTAACTTATCAATCGTTGGTATTGGGAATTTATTAGGAACAATGATCTTGTCTAAGGCCTGATAATTGACACAGAAATGCCAACTGCCATTCTTTTTCTTAACCAATAATACTGGGCTTGAGTAGGGACTTGTGCTAGGACGTATGATATCGGCATCCAATAATTCTTTGATGATTCGTTCAATTTCGTTTTTTTGGCACTGTGGGTACCGATATGGTAGGGTATTAGAAGGTTGAACATTAGTCCACATGGACCCAGATGGTGTGGTCGTGCGTGCGGCTTGCTGGCAGCTGCAGGGGCGGGTCAAAGATATGTGATAACTATGTCAGGAGAGATGTTACTCGTGGATGATCCGTGGATATTTGCGGTGTGGTTTCAATCTGTAATCCTTGATATTTGATCACGTAACTATCACAGGTGCTAGGTATGAGTTGCTATATGGACTTGAGAGAGCGAAGACCGCTCTAAGGAGGGGTCACCTCGAAGTGTGACTTGCTTGCCTTCCATCGAGAATTGCATGGTGAGATTGCGGTAATTGGCTCAAACATCTTTGAGAGTCTATAGCCATGCCATTCCGAGGACAATATTGGTTCTACTCAAGTCAAAAAGATGGAAATGGTGTTGGATCACGACCTCAGGTAGGACTAGATCCCGACAAACCCTATCTCCCTTGACGCGATGTCCATCTCCAACTTGGAAGTTGAAAGGATTAGTGTCAGTCACCGGCAACTGTAACTCGGCTACTAAATCTTGAGCGATAAAATTGTGTGATGCCCCAGTATTGACCAGGACCTTGGCGTCTTGTTGCCTCAGATACCCATTTAGCTTCATGACATCGGCCATCGAGATCCCAACGATCGCTTGCATCGAGAGCTTCAACTGGGGCGTATCTTCTTCAGGCAATGGGGCTTCGTCGGAGGTCGGGGGTTCGGCAAGCTCAGGTTCTTCATCGTCCTCTGCTAATAACAATACTTGTAGTTGGTGATTCTTGCATCGGTGGCCCAGTGAATACTTCTCATTGCATAGCAAGCATAGCCTGAGTGCTCGTTTTTGTTGGAACTCTTGTTCGGACAGTTGCCGGAAGGAATCATGTCAGCCTGAAGAAGGTTCGATGGCGCGGGTGGGCCGATCACCCTATAAACTAGTTTCCTCCATCACTCGGTAGGTTTGGCTAGGGTTTGGGTGAAATTACAAAATTACCCTTGCTGGTCGATTTTCAAAAATGGGCTCTTCACTGAAGTGTTGTTGGTCCCTGGCAACTTGGGTCTAGGTCCCAGTCTATTTTCATGGGTTTGACCTGATTGAGGGCCTCATTCTTCTCTTCCACTTTCTGGGCCAAATCCATAAGCCCAATTAAGGAGGCAGGCCCGAACATTTTCACTTTAGCCTTAAGGTCTTCCCTGAGCTTGTTGAGGAGCGCTCCCTTTATTAGCTGGTCGGGCAGATCCACTAGAGGGCCGAACATCAGTTTGAATTCCCTGCTGTAATCAGTAACGGAAGCTCCTTGCTGCAGAGCGAGCAATGCTTAATAGTCACCGTCGAATTGTGAAGGCTAGAATCTCTGGAGGAGAGAAGTTCAAAACAAGGGCCACGACTGGACCGAGGTGCGGAAGTCTGTCCAAAGAAACTGGTGAAGGGCTTGTCCTTCCAAACAGATCGACGTTGTCGTTACCCTCTCGCCATCGGTGAGCCAGTTGAGTTGGAAGTACCGCTTTGCCCTACAAAGCTAGCCGTAAGGGTCTTTTCTGTAAAAAACAGAGTGGTTGAGCTTTCGGGGGTGATTCTCCAACACCATTGGCGGCACTTGGGCTCCTCCTCCCAATGTCTCTCTGATCTCTAATTAGGTGATGTATCAGCTCCTTCCTCCCTTAGTTGCATCCAACTCCGGATTTCTAGGAGGTATTCTCCAATGGCCATCATGTTGGTTTGCAACCTTCCGACATCGTCTTTTATGCTCCAAGGTTCTGCTCTCATGTTTTCCACTTCCTTTTCGATGGTTTCTGCCCTCTCCATTTGAGTCCTTACCATGCCCTCACGATTGGATGAGGCTCTGATACCATTTGTTAGACCTGTCTGCCTTGAATTTCAGTTACAAACCCAATAGTGGTGAGAAAATTTGAATGAAGTGTATATTTCACTGAAAGATTCCAAGCTACAATTGCAGCTCCACATAACAGAGATGATAGGGGAAAGAAAAGAAATAAAAAAAGGAAAAACAGTCGGTCGTTCCTGAGTGTTCCTAAACAGTCTCCACATCCCAGAGTCCAGTTCTTCCTTTCCCTTAGCTCCTCCTTTCCAACCTCTTCTTAACTATCTCCTTCTAACCGCATAACAACTTGATTCTTCTAAGCCATCCTCTAGCAGACACGTGTCACATCTCTCTCCTTGTGGCACGTGTTTTTCTTCTAGAATAGGTGTAATGTATTGGTGGTGTTACATCACCAATATATCATACCTATTCTAGAAGGAGGCAGTTATTGCAGAAAGAGGGTTGTTACATGAGTTTGTTGGCAAAGGATTGAAGGGAATCAAGTTGTTATAGGGATAACAAGCAGTTGGTAAAACAGTTAAGAGGAGGGGGTGTGAAAAGAGGAAGAGGGGGAGCAGAGGAAAGGAAGGAAGGGGAGGACTCCAGGGATTGGAGAGTGGGGAGACTGGGAAGGACCTATGTTCTTGGCCCTTCTGTTTTTTTTTTTTTTCTTTTCCTTCGAAGTCTCCTTGGTAATTGGGTTGCCAATTGGCATACTGCATTTGGAATCCATCATCTGAATAAACTCAAGCTTGGAGTTCTTGTCTTTACTGGTGTTTTAGCAGTAGCTCCATCAATGGTATCAGAGCCTCGTCTGGTCGTGGGGGTATGGTAAGAACTTAAGCTGAAAAGGCGGAGATGATAGGGAAGGAAGTGGAAAATATACGAGCAGAGTTTGGGAGCATGAAAGATGAGGTGGGACAGCTATAGACTAGTTTGACGGCCATCGAAAAGTATTTGTTGGAGATACGGAGTTGGATGCGGCAAAGAGAAGAGGGAACCGAAACTTTACCTAATCAAAGTGTAGAGAAGGGAAGACCTAGGACAACTGAAATCGGCGAATCGTCGGGAGGAGGAAATAATGGGGTGCTGGCGATGTCGGACAACCAGAGAACCTACCTTCAACCTCGGACGTTAGATCTTCCGGTCTTTGACGGAAAAGTCTCATACGGCTGGTTGTGTAGGGCAGAGCGCTATTTTCAGCTCAACAGACTCGCTGACGGCAAGAGAGTGACGGCGGCATTGGTCTGTCTGAATGGAGAAGCCCTCCACTAGTTCCTCTGGTCAGACTCCCTAACACCGATCCGATCGTGGCCCTTGTTCCAGATTGCCCTACTCCAGAGATTCTGGCCATCACAGTTCGACGACGACTATGAGGCGTTGTTGGCACTACGACAGGGGTTCGTCGTCAACTATCGCCCGGAGTTCGAGTTGATGTCAGGCCCTTTGGTGGATTTGTCAGACGATCTGCTCAAAGGAGCTTTTCTCAACGGGCTGCGGGAGGACCTGAAGGCTAAGGTGAAGATGTTCCGGCCCTCCTCCCTAATTGGGCTTATGGATTTGGCCTAGAAGGTAGAGGAGAAAAAACGCGGCCCTCGATCGAGTGAGAGCCCATGGGAATAGAGGCGGACCTGGGCCCAAGTTACCAAGGGTCCACGACTCTTAACTAAAGAGCCCCGTATCTGAGTTTGGCCCACAGGGGCAAATTTGGAATTTCCTTCCCCAAACCCTAACTAGATTGTTGGAAACGATGAAGGAAGCAAGGTTTAGGGGAGAATGATCTACTCGCGTCGTCGAGCATTCTTCGGGCCAGCGTGATTCTTTCCGGTGACTATCCGAATGGGATCTCTAGCAGAAACAGGCTCTTGGATTGTGCTTCCGGTGCGACGAGAAGTATTCACCGGGACACCAATGCAAAAACCGTCAACTACAGGTGCTGATACTGACGAAGGAGGATGACGATGATTGTGAGTCCTCAAAAACCCTGACTTCAGATGAAGATGCTCCGCGCAAAGAGGAGGTGATCTGGTTGGAGCTTTGGGTGCAAGCGATCGTCGGGATGTCGGTAGCTGACGTCATGAAGCTGCGAGGTTATTTGAGTCATCGAGAGGTGGTGGTTTTGGTCAACATCGGGGCATCACACAACTTTATTGCTGGAAAGTTGGTTGCTGAGCTGTAGATTCCGGTGACCGACACCAAACCCTTGGGCGTTCACGTAGGGGATGGCCATTGTGCCAGGGGAGATGGGGTTTGCCAAGATTTGGTTCTGCTTCTTCTAGGATTAGTGATCCAGCACCATTTTCACCTTTTCAACCTGAGTGGAACTGACATTGTTCTCAGAATGGCATGGCTACAAACCCTTGGAGAGGTTTCAACCAATTACTGTGAGCTTACAATGCAATTTTTGGTGCAGGGCAGGCGCATAACCCTCAGGGGTGATCCCTCCTTGTCGAGATCGTCATTATCCCTAAAAGCCTTGCAATGTCTCATTCCCAGCATTGGCGAAAGTTATATGATTGAATATCAGGGACAACAGATCGATAAGGAGCCGTAAGTACACATGAGCCATCCATGGTTGTCGATCCTCCTGGCACAATACTCTCATATCTTCGACCAACCACTGCATTTACTGGTCAGACGCACACATGATCACGCCATTCGGATCCATGACAATGCCCCACCCCCTAATATCCGGCCTTATCAGTACCTACATTGTAAAAAAAACAAGATTGAATGAACCATCAAGGAATTATGGGAAGCGGGTATTATTCTATGTAGCACAAGCCCCTACTCAAGCCGGTACTGCTGGTTAAGAAGGACGGAGGTTGGCGTTTCTGCATCGACTATCGCGCCTTAAACAAAATCACCATCCTCAATAAATTTCCCATACCGACGATCGACGAGTTACTGGATGAGTTGGGAGGAGCCACTATATTCTCCAAGTTAGATTTCCAATCCGGTTACTACCAAATTCGTATCAAGGAAGAAGACATTGCTAAAACTGTATTTAGGACACATGAAGGCCACTATGAATTTCTGGTCATGCCTTTCGGTTTGACGAATGCCCCATCCACCTTCCAATCTCTTATGAACGACATTTTCCGTCAGCATTTCCGTAAGTTTGTTATGTTTTTTTATTTATGACATACTCATTTGTAGTGCTGATATAAATCTACATTTGGAACATTTAACAACCATACTACAAATTTTGGGATATCATAAACTAGTTGTTAATAAAAAGAAGTGTTGTTTTGCCCAACCTACACTAGAGTACCTAGGCCATGTGATATCAGCAGGAGGGGTGGCAGCTGAAAACTCTAAGGTTGAATGCATGCTCAGCTGGCCTGCTCCACAAGATGTTAGAGCATTAAGGGGATTTTTGGGCCTTACGTGTTATTACCGCAAATTCGTTAGAAACTATGGAATAATTGCGGCTCCACTGACTAACCTACTTAAGAAGGACAATTTCAAATGGACCCCTGAGGCACAAGTAGCGTTCAATGAGTTAAAAAAGGCTATGACTTCTATTATGGTATTGGCCATTCCTAACTTCAGTAAGCCGTTTGTTCTGAAAACGGGTGCTTCGGGCAAGGGAATTGGGGCAATCCAAGTTAATATACGAGAGGGAGCTTATAGCTATGTTGCTGGCTATACAGAAGTGGCATTACTACCTCTTGGGCAGGTGATTCACTATCCGAATAGATCAAACAAGCCTTCAGTTCTTACTGGATCAACGGGTACTTAACAATAAATAGCAGAAATGGCTAATCAAACTAATTGGGTTTGATTTTGAAATCCAGTGCAAGCCAAGAAATCAGAACAGAATTGTAGACGCTCTTTCTCTGAAGGTTGACATTGGCACTCCTGGAGATTCTTCCAAGCCCCAAAAGGTTTCCCTAGCAAGTTTGGAATGCAACTTGATGGCCCTGTCTACTGCCCAGTGCTAGGGATTTTCAGGACTGGAAGAGGAGATCCAATAAGATGCGAGCTTCAAATCTATACTGTAGGACCTTCTAGTCGATCCAAGCAGTCATAAAGGATTTTCATTATAAAATGGATGTTTACTGTTTCACGGCAGGTTGGTCATTCCTAAGTCTTCTCCTAGAATTCACACCTTAATGAATTCCACTCAACCCCATCTGGTGGACATTCAGGATTCTTTTGTACATTCAAGATGCTATCCAATATTGCATTTTGGAATGGAATGAGGAGGGATGTCCAGAATTTTGTGGCTACTTGCAACACATGTCAAAGAAACAAATACCAAGTGCTGAAACCAGGGGGACTTCTTCAGCCGCTACCTATTCCGGATCAAGTTTGGGATGACCTATCTATGGACTTTATAGGGGGCTTATTCAAATCACAGGGAGTGGATACAATCCTTGTGGTGGTGGACTGCCTCTCCAAATACAGTCATTTCCTGGCCTTAGGACATTTGTTTTCTGCTCAAGAGGTTGCTACTCTCTTTGCTAAAGAGATAGTCGGTTACACGGTGCTAAAGATGAGCATTGCCTATCATCTACAAACTGATGGGCAAACTGAAGTGGTCAATCGATGCCTGGAGACCTATTTACGTTGCTTCACTTCAAATCATCCTAAGCAGTGGCCCCGGTGGATACCTTGGGCTGAATTCTGGTATAACACTGCCTTCCAAAGTGCTGCTGGAATGTCACCGTTCAAGGCTCTTTATAGAAGAGAACCACCCACGTTATTACGCCTCTCTAATGAAGGATCTATGGTGGAGGCAGTAAATCAACAGCTTCGGGATAGAAATGTTATCTTACAAGAATTAAAAGATAACTTACTGGTCGCCCAAGAAAGAATGAAGTCTCAAGTAGACAAAAAATGTCGGGATGTTTAGTTTAAAATTGGAGATCTAGTCTTTCTCAAGTTACAACCTTTTAAGTTCAAGAAGTTGGCAAAGGGACCGAATGACAAGCTAAGCCTCAGGTTCTATGGCCCTTACCTAGTGCTGGAACGCGTGGGAGAAGTGGCATATCGTTTGGATTTACCATCCACTACTCGAATCCATCCTGTCTTCTATGTGTCCCAACCCAAATAGTCCTTGTCAAACTTCGCCCACGCTCAGCCCCTACCTTTTGGTTTGACAGAGGAGTTGGAACTAGTCGTTCATCCGGAAGCTATCAAAGAGATCAAAACCTTGTCGAATGGTCAGAAGGATGTCTTGGTGAAGTGGAAGCATCTATTTGAATGTGACAATACTTGGGAACTCTATGCTGTTTTAGATACTCAATTTCCCTCATTCCACCTTGAGGACAAGGTGAAACTGCTAGGGGAGGGTGATGTTACATCACCAATATATCATACCTATTCTAGAAGAAGGAGGCAGTTACTGCAGAAAGAGGGTTGTTACATGAGTCTGTTGGTAGAGGATTGAAGGGAATCAAGTTGTTATAGGGATAACAAGCAGTTGGTAAAATGGTTAAGAGGAGGGGGGGTGAAAAGAGGAAGAGGGGGAGCAGAGGAAAAGAAGGAAGGAGAGAACTCCAGGGATTGGAGAGTGGGGAGATTGGGAAGGACCTATGTTCTTGGTACTTCTGTTTTTTTCTCTTTTCCTTCGAAGTCTCCTTTGTAATTGGGTTGCCAATTGGTATACTGCATTTGGAATCCATCATCTGAATAAACTCAAGTGTGGAGTTCTTGTCTTTACTGGTGTTTTAACAGTAGCTCCATCAGGTGGTATATCAGACTGTTATTCCCTTCTGGTATTTTGGAGTTGTGCAGAATCATCATCATCATTGAGACCTTATCTCGATTAGGGGTCGGCAGAATGTGGATGGAATATTTGGGAATCATTTTGATATGGTCATCCTAGAGGAATGAAATGTTCCAGAAGTTCCATCCATGATGGAATTAAAAACTAAGACAGTGCCATTAAGTGTTAAATAAAAAACTATGACCCCGTATACTTCTACCACTCTGTTAGGGTATAGGACCAATGTAAGATCGTGGGATTAGTCATGATTTGTCATATATCTTTTTGTAATCCAAACTTGAAAATACGCAAATTGTTCTCTTGTAAAGGATTTAAGCATTCCTCAAATAAAAAAAGGGCCATTGATGCCTTTTTTTTTTTCCTTGTTATTAGTAAAATAAAAAAGGGCAACCTGGTGCACAAAGCTCCCAGGTATGTAGGGTCTGGGGAAGGGGCCGACCACAAAGGGCCTACAGTCTGCTGTTTCCATACCTCGAATCCGTGACCTACCGGTCACACAGCAACAACTCAACTGTTGTGCCAAAGCTCCCCTTCTAAAATGAAATAAAATAAGATATTATCTGCTAGTCAACTCAAAATATAAATACTCTAAACAGAAGATGCATATGATGTCCTTGGTGATAATTGCGTTTCATTTCAGAGGATGAGCACAGTGAGATTTCAAATGACTGATGTATTGAGATTAAGCTATGCTGTAACTATGTTGGTTTTCACTCAAATCGCAGATTTTTTGCAGATATTTTTTGGAGAAAACTCAAGCAGCTGCCCAGTCTGATTTGCATCCGTCTCAATCTGTTCATTATCCAAGATGAGGTAAATATTAAGACACATGCATGCATTTTCTGTTTTGGGAATACGGCCTTGGAATTCTGTGCAAGATTAAAAATGTTTGTTGAGTGAAAGAAACTTTAATTCTCATCCTTTGGTTTACCTTATTTTTGTTTTAAGAAGCTAATCCATCAGAAAAGAGAGATGAACAGTTACGTAGGGGTCATAGATTGCACCACGTACATCTCAATAGACCCAACATCCTTCTCAACTAGGAAGTCAGCTACAATAATTGGCAGATTTAAAGGCATGCTGTAAAAAAAGAACTGGAACTGGAAAGATGATGAATCTCATCAAAGAATGATGCAAGATGTCATGGTTATCCACTCGCTTGTTACCCCTAGCAACAACACTGGAACAATGACTTTCCAGTATCATGATTGGACTACTGTTTAAGTATGTTATGGTCACAGTCATATACTTTAGTACCAATTACGGTTTAGATGTTAAGGTCAATCTTAATTGGAGCTACTTCAATTACATGATTCATCCCATGTAGTTTTGGCTGCAGAAATTTCCTCCACATTTTTGTTGCTCGTTATTCCAGCAATATATAAACATAAAGATAATCCCATCATCGTAGAAAATCTACTGAATTTTGTTGCTCAAGAGTATCAGTGTTAGTGGCGAAAAATTAATCTATATCTATCTAGAAGGTAGTTTGGTCCTTAGTTTTATGGCCTCACATAAGCTAAGACATAAGAATAATTGGGATTTATCACGAAGGAATCCCCTGCTTGGTTATTACCCTGATACTTGTTTAGCTCTTAAGTTTTGTATTAAACTCTATACAATACCGATACTTGAAACTAACGCTACATGAATACTCCTTTTGCTCAGGGTTTCTGTTATGTTTCAAATGTGTGACATTCTCCTTATCATTTCCTTGCTTTAGCTTGTTATATTCCCATTGTAAGTTTGAGTATGTTAATCATTTAGATGATATGATTAATATGTTATTAATTTCATTTCTTAAGTATGTCCAGCCAAATTTTACAATTTTCTGATGTTATACTAAACACATTTTGCTGTCTTGAACCTAAAAACTTGCGCTATTAAACCAATCACATTACAATCCAAGTATAGATGACCTATTGTTGAAACAGTGGCATCTCAGCTCAAGAAGTCACACGGGAAATGATTGTGACAGGATAGTTGAAGATATAAACTAATGTCTCCCTTCATTTAAGAGTTCCTATAATATTTTAAAATTTAGAGGAACATAACAAGAATGCTTGATAAGACACTATTCATCTTGTCAAAACATACTTCTACTCTAATGAACATGCTGAGAGCTTAGTTTTCCATTTGATAGACTCCAACATGAATAAGCCGTGATTTGGTCATCCTGACTTGATGATTACAAGTGGACGACAATAGTGATAGAATCATCTATGATATTGACCTATTTCTCCTATAACCTGAAGAGTTTCTTCAAATATTTTACATTGTAATGAAAAATTATAAGAATGCTTGTTAAGACAGTTCGCTTTCAATAAAAAAATCTTCTACTCATGCAGATGCAGAAAAGCTAAATTTTCCTTGTAAGCTGCAACTTGGTCACACTGATGGGTGGCGTGTATGAATGAATAATTGAGGGAAAAATGATACCAACATTCTTTCTTTTTTCACAGTGGCGTTGTACTTACTAAACCAACAGCACCAGATTCTTCTAGTTTACCTCAGATTTGCCACTTCCGCAGGTGAATCAGATTCAGGGTTGGGATGCTCCCTAAAAAAAGGGATTCACAACTCTTCAGATTCTAGATTTGACGCTTTCGATTTACTAAATCAGCACCTCTGATTTAATCAGATTCTCAAATCTGATCCAGCTGAGATGCAAATCCAATTTATAGGATGTGCTATATTTGGGGGGTTTTTTTTTAACTTTTTTTTTTCATTACTGAAATGCCCATGTATTTGCTATTATATACAAATGTCCTTAATGGATTCCCCTGAATAAGACAAAACTGAAGGCATTTTATCTAATAAAACGAGTTTTGCAGGAGAAAACATTGATTTTCCGCACAAATCGGTTTCCCCCTCCTGTGGATGCTCTCTGGTGAAAGCTTTATTTCTTCTTCCCCTCCAGACAAAATCCTCCATTTTCAGCAAGTTTTGCCTGATCTGTTGTATTTTCACCGGATTTGATTCTCAATCCTACTCTTTGTATTTCACTCAAAAATTGTCAATTGTTATGGCGAGCTCCATTTCTAAAGAGCTCCCTTTTGTAAGTCAGTTTCTATCTCTACCTCAAGGACCTGATTTAAAGTATGATGGCTTCTAGAGTTCTTCTATAATTATGAAACTATGAATTCAATGTCACTAGTTCTAAAGTTTGATAGTGAAGTGAGTGACTGATAAGTTTGATTTATGTTTTATAGTTATGCTGTGCCATTGATGTTGGTGTTGAATTATGAATCTTGTGAATTATTGTAGTTTCTTGATGTGAATCTCTAGTTTATGATTTTGTTAGGATTCTAGTTGTGTGTTTGCACAAAAAAATTATCTATTAGGCTATTTGTGATGCTCTACTATTTTGTTATTTTCTTTGTACTTATTAATGTTTTTACTGCTTCTAGTTAGGTTTCTTCTGAAAAAGATTTGAGTGTCGATAATCTTCAGACTCAGCAAAGTAGATACGATTTAACTTCAGCTAGAGATCAGATGTCCTGTGTGGTCCCGTGATTGACCTGCAATTACAGTAGATCACCATACATATGTGACCCAGTTGTGGGTCCACAGCTCCAGTTACTCTCCCTTCAGCGGATCTCAAGGCTTACTGGAGGATAGTGACCATCTGTCTTTTTCCTATGGCCATGCCTTCTTATATCCTGTTTTCTAGTCAGAGTCCCATTTGTTTATAATTATTGAGCAATTTCTTGCTTGGTTGCACTTTTGATCCACTTTTTTGGTCAAAAACATTTGATTGAACCCTATCAGCTTGATCTATGTTTTGGTGTACATAATTGACCATGTGTTACTAGATAGGAGACTGTTGAAGATTTATTTTTATTGTTTTCTTTCAATGAATTGGAATCACGTTAAATCCTGTTCTTCCGATTCTCTGTTGCATTGAGTTTGTGAGAAGTGCTGAGTGTCTGCTAAACAAAGTCGGGCTATGACGGTCTTCAAATTTATCTTTTACTGTTAACCACCACAGGACTATGTTGGGGATGTCTAGCTGACATTCTTTTACATAAATCCAAGAAGACAGGAAGCTAGCGTCTAAGATTGTGGACTATATCTTCTGTTTCTCCCCAACAGAATGCTATTTTTTTGCATTGGATTATTACTATTGTCATTGCTGGTGTTAGTATTCTTAAGTTTAGATTTGTATTAATTAGTTTTCTTTCATATTTCTTGTCAGTTGTTAATTTTTTTATGCAATTGCGGCAATAGAGTTCTACTTCAATTCATGTTTATCATCTTGGCAACTTTTCCCAGGTGCTTGAGTTACAACTTTAATACTGATTTAAATGTCTTCTCTGCTTTTGCAGTAGGCCAATGGAGGAGGATACAAATGTAAGTTTTCATAGACTTTTAATGTCATGCTTTTGAATGTTCCTGCAAATATGAGCATAAGTTCTCATAGTTTTTCGTACTTGTCTCTTACCATATTTGGGGTAATCTTCATCTTAGTGCTTAACATTCTAGTTCATGTGCAAGTCCTGAGACATTTGGTCACGTCCTTGTTTACTCCCTTTTCTTCTTTCTACTGTTCTTGTCACAAACTTGGACACCTTTTAACATTTGCATTTCCTTAATGCTTTTCTTCTGTGCTTCATTTGTACTCACAGTGATATGGAAGTTTAATTATCATAGAATTTTTGCTGTTTGCATCAACACTCAACATTTTATGCTCTTATTACCACTAATTGGACATGCATGTTAAGGCAAACTGCATGAAATGTTCATAATTAATATATCAGCGACTGCTTGATCCTTTATATATTTATTTGGTTCAATGAACAAGAAAGGAGGTCGGAGACTCAAGATCATTTGTCCCTGGCTAACGGGGGTACCTGGTTCTGTCAATTTGGTCTTTTAGTTTAAAGCATTATGATTTCTTTCAGAACGTTGTATGGTTCCAATTGATTTGTTACGAGTTTATGAAGAAACCAAGCAAAACCTAATCAGTGTCCCTGCAGAGCCACAATTTGCTGGTCCCTCATTTTCTGTAAGTTAGCTAATATGTTAGGATCCTAAGTTCCTAACTGGTTTTCCAACTGCCTTGAATAGTGGTTAAATTTCACTCTTTTTTATAAAAGATAGTCTTCTGGGGTTTCTCATACTTAATTAATTAATTGATATTATTATTTGTTTAATCTCAGACCATTATTTGGGTTATGCAGCATAAGAATATGGCTTGTGTTCTTCTCCTTGTATATAGAGAGGGAAGAGTTATGAAGGAAGAATAAGAATCCTACACTTCTCTGTCTTTCATTTCCTTTACTCCTGGACATTGGGTTATGCTTTTTGCAGAATAAGAATATAGCTTGCATTCTTCTCCTTGTATCTAGAGAAAGGGAGAGAGTAATGAAGAAAGAATAAGAATTCCACACTCCCACTGTTTTTCATTTCCTTAACTCCTGGACACGGGTTATGCTTTTTCCTCATGCATGTAATCTTGTAGACAACCAATGACTGCAGCGCTTTGCCACTGCACCCACAAATGGGAGCATTTTACTCATGGCATGTAGTCCTCTTTTAAGTAATGCTTCATGGGCGCCTTGGCTCACCATTCCTCTTTAGCAGTGCTTATTGGTCAGAATAAAGAATAAACTCTGGACATCTGAGATGATGTTTCCGTGGCATGAGAGCATGTTCTCTATTATACAACTCAACATTGTATGTTCAGTATTTCTCCCACCCTCTGTTTAGCTTGTTACTAGCAAAAGCCATTGAGCTTCCATCTCGACTAATAAACTGAGGCATGCTTTCACTGTAGGCTAGTGGAGAACCCATACTACGCAATTTTTCTGGAAGTACTATGATACTGTTGTAATTTCCTTCTATTAATAGTTATAGCAGCATAGTTTTGGGTGAAACTGGCTCTATTCACCTCTGTTATTAAATACAGAATAGTTACATCATTACTTTTCAAACATGTAGAATTTTGTAATGGCATAAAGATGACATTTTCTTTGTGACAGGCTGGCAAGACTGAAGAAGAGGAATTCAACACTGGTCCACTCTCTGTCCTGATGATGAGTGTCAAAAATAATACTCAGGTAAAAGTGGTCTTAGCTGCCTTTGAAGTTGCTTAGGGTTTAAAAGTATATCAACATGCACTGACGTTATACTACTGGCTTGGAATTGAGTTGTTAGATGATCAGCATCTGGTACATCAGTTTTTGTTTCACTGTGCTGCTGAGAACATTGAACTGGGCAAACGATTCACATCCAGAAATGGCTGTTATGGCATGATCATTGCCTGGTTCTGACAACCAAGAGAACAAATCTTGATTGGAAATCACTTATTTGCTTGGGTTGCATGTTAGTTGCCCACATTAGAAACTGACAAAATAACAAAACAGATTATTTGTTTCTAACTCCTGTATTGCAGGTGCTCATCAATTGCCGGAACAACAAGAAGCTTCTCGGCCGTGTGAGAGCTTTTGATCGGCACTGCAATATGGTCCTGGAAAACGTCAGAGAGATGTGGACGGAAGTATGTTGCTTACATCTAAGCATTACCATCTTCATTCTGTTTTCTTTTTCATTCATTTTAATCTCCATTTGATTTCTGTGCAGATACCCAAGACAGGAAAAGGAAAGAAGAAAGCTCTTCCGGTTAACAAGGACAGGTTCATAAGTAAAATGTTCCTCCGCGGTGACTCTGTTATCATTGTGCTTAGGAATCCAAAATGAGGCGAGGCATGCTTGAGATTTCCATAAATAGTCGGGATTTTCTAGTAGGTAATTGAGGACCATTAGCATGGTCATGTTATGTACTTTATGACAACCTGTGATCTCATAAAGCTTTCCTTTCTGGATTCTACTGAGTCTTGGTTGAGAAATCACTTCTAATGGGTTGTACATTTTGCAGTATTAGATGAAAGGTTGGTAATATAGATACATACTTGATCAAGAAATTGACCCATCATTGGAGTGGAAGATGTTTCTCATCATTATCATGTGTATGTGTGAGCTTGATGAGAATTCTAAATAGGGTATTCTCTTCTGATCGTGTCCATCAAGTTCACCGGTTATGGTGAATGGCTGCTAAAGTCGTGGTTACTCTGTGTTCTGTTAGTTAAAATGTGGAATTCCAGTGTTAGTTACATATATTCAGTGAACAGTCACTGAGAAATGAGGTTATGAGAAACTTTTACTTTATAGTCTCTGAGTCTGGGCCAAGTGTTATATAAAATATGTGTTGTGGAGCATTGGCCCTCAATCTTCTTTTGCTTGGTCTTTGTGCAACCCAACCGACAGTCAATCCTAATTGACTCAAACCTCATGTTAATGACGTTGCTATAGTTTCTCCAAAAATCAGCCTGTTATATGTTGAATGCTCATGTTTTGCCAGCTCTCAGAAACGTGAGTGGAGCCGTTTTGATTTCCCATCGAATTGCACGAGCTGTGGTGTTCACTGGAGTACTCAAAGTTTGGAAGTTTTTAATTGTTGGATTGTAAAGATTTATCTGTGAATTCAAGTTGCTTATTTGTCTCTTTAATTGTCAGTTGAAGGCTACCCACCAGATGTTTTGGGACATGTCCATCCCTAGCTTGATGTGGCAACAATCATCAAAATGCAAAATAAGACTGCGTATTATTGACCCTTGTGGTCTGCCTCTTTTCTGAACCCCGAATATGTAGGAGCTTCTTTTATATTTTTCTTTCAACTGGAAGTTTTATTTCTCTTACCCTCCTCAAAGCCTTCTCCCTCGTATGAATCATAAAAAGACAAGCTTAGCATTGATAATCTACATTGTTTATTGATAACTTGATGTTATCGATAAATCTTCAAGATGCTCGACCTCCTTTACCAAACCGAGAAATAATACTTTTTTAATCTCCTTTAATGATAATTGGGGACCATTTCTTGAACATTCCAAATTTCAATGCCTTCAAGAAGTGGCTTTATTTTTTAAGCAAATTTCATTGTCTAAGCATTGTGTTCTAGGTTGCCGGCATGCTAATCTCCAGAGAATGATGACTCTCTTGTTGCTCATTGAAGAATTATCAAATGACTTCAGCAAGACCCAGCAAATAATATATTTTTTAAAGATGGCTGTCCAGATGTGATAGGCTTTCGGACAGTGACTAAAGAGATGATCTCGGTCCTCCACATGAGCTTGACAAATGTAGCACTAGAAGGGCCCTCCCAGCCCCGACTCATTAAGATTTTCATAAGCCAATACTTCGTTCCAGGCTAAGGTCCATCCGAAAAATTGGACGTTTGGAGGAGCAACTGATCACCAAATGATACCGAGATGGGTTGGTGGAGATTGCATTAAAATTCTATTTCCGAAAGTAACATCCATATATAAGAAGATTGACCATCGAGCTTATCCTGTATAAAACATTTCCTCATGGATTATTGGGCATATATAATTTTTGGGCTATGACTTCATACCTGCAATGAGAAATGGACGAGAAAATTTATTTCGACATAGATGCATGATGTTGAAACGATCTCTACCTTTGATCTTACTACAATACTAACCAAACTTCGATCATCATAACGGATTACTTTGATCAGATAATTCTGAACCTTTGACGGTGGTAAACAAAAATTAAACGTCGTCAGTAGCTCCGCCTCCATTTCTATATAACATTATTGAAATAAATTTCAAAGTCACACGACGATAACTCTAACGTTGTGGTCTGCCCGCTCCTTTCTTGAACCTCACATACATGGGAACTTCATGCACCTGGCTGCTTTTTTTTTAAGGTGGGACGAGACCTCTCATGTCCACAAGTGCTTTTCCTTTTGCAATAGTGACATTCTGTTGTTACACACGAGTCTTTTGGTCATTTATGAGTGTGAAGTAGCGGAGAAACAGACTACAACCAAGATGCCAAGAAAAAGAGCAATCACGCATTACATGGTGGGGGTCAATCTCAGTAGGCGTGACTTTTCCACGCATTAATCTTCTTGAAGCCCGAGCTATTTAGAATGTGTAGTCCTTTTGAATTTTCATGGAAATTGAAGAAGACTCATATGCAGACCTTCGTTTTTAATTCTCCTTGGTGCTAACACAGAGCTTGCTAAGAAGAGCCGTGTCCGTAAGATCAGGCCAAGCCATGAAGCTTGATTGGGCCGATGCCATCTACTATAGCCCCTTCATAAGGGGTCTTTTGGGTTGTCTACTGCTCCTATGTTCTTCAGAGAATGACGCAAGTTCTGGGGAGGTGATGGGTGACGGTGAAAGAGATCAAGTAACTGAAGACATTGCTGCTGCGCAGAAGCATTTCAATCAAATTCAGCACATCGGCGGTGCTTGATCCATGGACCATACTAGCCCCGGTGGGAGACCATGTTAACTACACTTAAGTAGAGATAGTGATCTTATATGCTTCTAGGAGTCTATCTACATAGATATAATTATTCAGTAACAAACTGCCAAATGTTATAGAACTGTTTTATTCATCATCATCAAAACCTTATCCTAATTAGGAGTAGGCAGAACTGTTTTTTTCTATGATTAAGTAATTCTATCCATGTCTTAGGGCTACCAGTAGCAGGGATAAGATCACTACCATGGATAATCTTGTCCGTGGTGTATCCCTTGACCAGCCCCTTAATTGTTGGGTGGACACCCTTATTGCATTTTTCAGTGCGATTTGGGTCTTCTCTCGTATAGATGCACAAGCACACTAAGCTGGAGAGGGGAGGGTTTAGATAACTCTTTGGGTGTAGCATAGTAAGATTTCTGGGACTTTTTAAGTTGGTTTTTGAGGAAGGTTTACTTGTATATGTAATTCGAGTCGCTTATAAAAGGAACCTTTCAGCTGGCACAAATCTTGGCAGTGGGGCTGTTTGGCATGGTAGCCTATATTTTGTACTTCAAGGCATATATTATTCCAATGGCAAATGCTAGCTTCTGCAGTATAGACACAGCTCTCGCCTGTGAACCAACTAGTCTTACGGGTTCCAATTCCTTCGGTCATTAGAGAATGCTTGTTAATCATGGAAGGTGACTATTCTAATGTTATAGCGTGTGGAAAGGTGCAAGCCTGCCGGTTAGGAGACTTCCTCGTAGCCATGCCGTATTGTAACTTATAAGTCTTTGTTTTTTGTATCACACCTTTACATATGCTATCTGTAGTGCGGATCTTTAGCACAGAGCAGCTAGAGTTAGCTAGGAAAATTTGGAAACAGGAATTCTCTGATTCCAAGTATCTTTTTCTCCTTTGAGAAGCAATCTTTGTAATTTCCTCTTTTGACTCGATCTTTTACCTTTCCAAGCAATGGGATGGACTCTTCTTGACAGATCAGATGATCTAGCCTCCTAAGAACCCTTGCTTAGGTTCTTCAGAAAAAGTTGCTTGTTGACACGTTGTTGGATTTAGTGTCCAATGGGTTGCCCATTCAGCATGGGACCAGAACCATGTTGGGCACTTACTGATGGACTTGGCTTGAGCATGGAGTCAGTGACCCCTCTACAGAATCAGTTGAAAAGTCGAATGATCATGATTAAACAAAATTTCAATTTAGCAAACCAGTAGCTAGAAACATCTAATAGGCATAAACATTTGCAGGTAGCCTAACTACTAACTAGTAATCAAGGGAGGACGAAGAAGATGAATGAGTCAATTTATTCAAACATGAGATCCACATAGAGGGATCACGGACTTGCTTGGGAAGCTCAGAAAGAATAGTACTTCTCTAAAAGTTATTATCATTATAGTAGATTATGTGTTTTTTTAGGATCACGGACTACCTTATACAAGAATTTCATGGCTTATTATGATAACATTCACGGATTCAAGTAAAAGGGCAGCCTCGGTGCACGAAGTGCCGCCTATACAGGGTCCGGGGAAGGAGTGGACCACAAGGGCCTATAGTAGGCAGCCTTACTTTGCATTTTTACAGGAGGCTGTTTTCACACCTTGAACCCATGACCTTAAGATATGAAATAAGCATAAAACGTATGAAATTGTGATAAATTAATAGAAATAATAGGCATCCTCATATAAATATATTAATCTAATGGGCTAACTGGTAAGGTAAAATGCCCCCAAATGAATAGAAAATCCCAATTCCAAAGATATTATTTAAGGAGATTCTACTATTTTATTGAACCGCAAAAAATACTCGAAGATATCTATGCAATTTTGGATCCAAAACCATGTAAAGGTACCTCTCTTTCTCTCTCCGTGTGAATGTGTCTGTACGGGTAAGCTGTTAATGAACCACACCAATAAACTGTCAAATAAAGTGAGAAGTTCCAGATGTTAGGCATAGTTTGGGGAAGATCCAACACTTTCATATTGTTCAGATTCAATTAAATTATCTAAGCACTGAAAATCAGCCTTCAGTATGTTCTTAATTTGCGCTTTTAATCACAGTATCCAAATGTAAAATGATAAAAAAAATCAGTGATTAGGATAATCTAATTGGCGTGTTTTTCACTAGTAAGCTAGCCGGATGCATGACTTGGATCTGGAAAAGAAATAAAGAGGATAGTATCGAATTTCGAACTCGACCTTAGGGATCTGGGATTAACCCAAGTGCTCAAACAAAACACTCAAACCCAAGCTTCCATTTCTGCTGTTCTGCACGAAAGGGTCGCATCCTCACCAAATCATGGATGTTGGGCAATTCTTGCATCTTAAAAACATAGTACAGGTTGTCGAATTTACACAATTGTTTTAATAGCAGTGCTAACCAATTTTTATTTTTATTTTTGATTTGTCACAGTTTGGCAGATCTGATAAAAAAAAAAAAAACCGAATAAAAAAATCATGCCAAATGGTTAGGCCCTGGTTGGTAGCTGCATAACAGGCTAGAGAGTCAGCCAAATTACAATCCCAGATCAAAGAATTGAATAGAAAATCAGGGGGCTCAGGCCCTTTGTGTTAGATTGGTCACAGTTTGGCAGATCTGATAACCAGAACCATTGATTTGAGAGATAAACGCATACAAAATAGAGACACACAAGGAGTTGTGGTTTGGCCAAACTCAAAGTCTCCTCCAATCCTCTCTCTCTCTCTCTCTCTCTCTCTCTCTCTCTCTCTCTCTCTCTCTCTCTCTATATATATATATATATATATATATATATATATAAAAGATTTCTTAGTCATATAGTAAGAACACATACAAATTCACCCCAACACATAAGAGGCTAGACAGTCGGCCACTTTGTTCCCTTTGTGTGCGATGATGGTTCTATCTTTGGAGTGGTCGCTCGATCTTCCTGATGAACGGGTGCCTCTCCCATGTCTATGAATACAAATCCAAGTAGACAATCAATTTGTAATTCATTAGCCAAAAGCGGTCAAGTAGTGATGCCATCCATTCGGCTAAGTTATTTGTTTAGTTATATATGTACAATGTGTAGCCATCAAAGAAGGGGAGCCATAGCAAAGCAGTAAAAGTTGTCATCATGTGATTTTGAGGTCACGGGTTCAAAGCGTGAAATCAGCCTTTTATAAAAATGCAAGATAAAGCTGCCTACTTTAGGTCATTATGGCCCACCCCTTGTCCAGACCCCGTCATAGGCAGGAGCTTTGTGCACTGGGACTGCCCCTTTTTGCGTAGCCATCAACAAAATTCTTGTTCCAGTCAGGTATAATAATCCCAGCTCTAGCACTACTTGTGTTGGATGCTCTATTGAAGTTTAATTTGTAAGCATTATAAGGGAAACCTTTGCACAATAGTAAAGTTGTCATTGTGTGACTTTAAAATTATAGGTTTAAGATGCAGATATAGGCTTTGCAAAAATGTAAGGTAAAATTGCATACTATAAACCCTTGTAATCTAATCCTTTCGAGACCCATGCACCAAGCTGCCTTTATGTTTGGGTTTTTTTTTTTAAATTTAAAAACTCTGTTCAGTTGGAAGGTATGGCCCATCATCTCTCTCGATTAAATAAAAAGGTCAAAGCTTTGGCGATTTGTTCTTAAACAATCTTATCTATGTTTTGCAAGTAACGGGGAAAAATTTACTATCCATGAATAATTTAATCTGGGATAACTATCCCGTAACCAAACAGCCCCATTCAACTGGTTGTTCCGGAAGTAGTGTTTTGAACGGTTGGTAACGGGAAAAAAGTTCCCGATGCTGCACCGAGCGTGGGTTTTTCACTCGCATTGTGGCAGTCCGTTCGCTCCCCGAGCTCGAAATCGTCTCCAGTTTCAAGTAAGTCCTTCCAACTTATTCCTCCCAATCTCTGGTGAATATACGATCACTCAACTTTCAAGTTCTTTCCTTGCCCTACTTTTCTCTTCTTCTTTATTTGCGTCTCCTCTGAAATTAGGGTTTCTGCATTCCGTTTGTCTCTAATTCTTTTCCTCCACCAGATTCATCTAACTGTACTGAATTGGGGTTGAATTTGATGTTCTTAGCATGTTGTTTGTAAATCTGTCCATGTGTGATGCCAAATTTTTTATGAATCTGTAGCAACTGAACTTTGTGGTCTATTTTCCGGATTAAATGGAGAGAAAAAATCAATGAAGCTTTGCCAAATTGTTGGAGTATTGAATTTGACTGTAAATATTCGCTGGCTATCAAAACTCGAATTCGCTTTCTGATGCAATGGATTTCAGTTCCTCAGGGATTCTGCATTTTTTTAAATTCAGAGAATATTTCTCTTGTTGGAATGGTTTTTTTTTATTGAACTGCTGGCGCATCGTCATACTAGCTACCTCAGTGTGTTCATGTATTTCTTCCCATCCACGTTTTCATCTCCAGCGTCTATGGTTTTGATCGGTTGAATAATTCTTGTAAATTCAGAACCTCTCAAGTAAAGAGATGTATTGTGGGAATCCAACACATAGGATTGCCAAGAAATAGAAAATAGCAACTGCCAAAATATCCGCTTTCTGTGTCTCGAAACTAAGGTGGAAGAACCACTACATTCAGTCTTTGAGCCAGAGAAAAGCTCCACATCTCATTGTTAAAAAGCTAACCTGATTCCAGTTGGTAAAGTCTGTTTGTTCTAGAAGATGGATAGAACTGAATCAAAAGTTATACTGACATATGTTGTGGCAAATGAGTTCTTCTAGTGTTTTTAAATTGGATTTGATTGGTAGGTTATATGTGGGAAATCTTGATGGAGAATAACATGTTGCTACAACTGGGTTGCAGCTACATATGGATCAAGCATTGAAATGCTAGCTTATTTCTATTTAAAATTTTCACACTTGTTTCTAATGTTGATGATGTTGATACTCTTACCAGAGATAGCATGTATATTTGAACATTTTGTCATTGTTTAGCAGCTTTAGCTAACATATCTAGTATTTCCTTTCCGGTTTCAAATTTTCCCTTGTTTCAAATGTGGACACCCTTACTGTAAATAGCATATGGGTTTGCACATTTTGTCACTGTTTAGCTAATACACTTAGCGTTTCTTCTGTTTTCCTGTACAAGTGCAGGCAACAAAAGATTCAATGATGGGTCTGTCTTCCCATACTAACATCAATGAAGGGGTTCAGTTATGTATTTTTGACTTGAGAAGGGGACAACATGAAGGGCAAGAACTTGACAAGATACTATTTTTCTATCCTGCTGATTGCCCATTTTCCACCCAACTTTCTGTAATAGGACTCAGTGAAGGACTTATTACATTTACAAGGTGAACATAATTGGTTTGTTGCCTTCTGATTGTCAAACAGATGCTGCAGAAACTAACATTCCTACTTGAAAATCATTGTTTGCCCATGGATGATACTGGACATTCATTTCCATATTCTGTTTTTGTACTTTATCAAATTAAGCTTCACATAGTACAAATTAATGTGTTCCACCCTTGATTATTAATTATGATGACTCATGTCTTGATGTTAGTCACCAAAATGTTCCATATGCTTTTGGATCATCCCTATTTTTGGCCTTTAATTCTACCTTTTGAAATTACCCTTTTCTCAACAATTTTATGTTTTCTAGGAAGTAGTTTGCATGGTTTGATGGAAAAAGAAAAAGAAAAAACTTTAAATCATGTTTTGTATTGTTCAAGCAACTGATGCATGTATCATATTAGCATTTGGCAAGTGTAGGTGGTTATTAAAATTTTTATTAAAAATATTTGCATGTAGAATTTATAATTAATTCTGTCATTTGCAAATTATTTTAGTAACTTAATATTAGTTCGATGCAGAATCTTCTCCCCAGATGCGGCTTGTGAAGTCATAGAAGCGGAAAGACATTCTCATGTGTTTTATCAGGCAGAGCTGGACATATGGATGGTGATGGTGCGTACTCTATTGCTTTACAAACTGTCTCACCAATGATGTTTGTGCACGCTGATTTTGTTAGATGATTACCAAATGAATTATAATTACTGTTACACTGCTCATCATGCAAGTATGCTGTTACTGAACCAATATCTCATTGAATAGTGATTAACTTATATTTGTTTGACTGAGACCTGGTCTGTTTCTTTCTAGTATTGTCTCTGGCTGCACATTGTGATTTTTTTGTCATATTTTATTTGTTGCAAAGTATAATTACATACAAATTCTTTGCTTTGGAACTCATATACCATTCCTCATATATTCCCTGTTCTTGTGGCGCTGTTTGGTTTGATATGATCCATAGTTCTTCCATGGCACAACAAATTCATCTTTAGCTCCCAAGATTCATGGGTTCTGTTCTTCTAAGTGTACCACGTTCTCATCTCTTCAAAATTATGGTTGGTTTATCTGAGAGCAGGATGCATGATACTTTTGTGAAGTGGATTTGGAGGCTATCAGGATCTGATGGTATAATAACAGGGGAAAGAATTAGATTCTTTTGTTTACTTAGTCATGTTTTCTCACAAAGCTGCAACCTATCTTAAAAGAAATCTTATAGAGTTTCCTCTGAGTTTGTTTAACTGCATTTTTTATTGCTTCTACCATGCATCTCCTTGCCATAGAGTGAATGATTCACTTAGGAAGATATGTTACTGATATTGCAGGTGGTGGAGAAAAATAATGAGTCAGAAGCTGCTTGGCGGACTGCTGCATTACGGGCAGTCCTCAAGGAAGTACATTCTCTTTTTGTGATGTTTCATGGATCCCTACGAGCTTTACTTGAGAAGCAACCTAGTGGTGGACTTGCTCGTAGTCAGTTGTACTCTTTTGTTATGGATTACTTAACAGGTACAGTAACTGTGTGTTTCATTGAGTTCTGGTGCTTGCTAATAGTTTCATCTCTTTATTCTCAAGAGGCCAACCTTCCTTTGTTGGCAACCCTGTGTTTGTTGAATTGTACTACTGGAACAGTTGGTTCTAGAGGGTTTCTTCTGGAACTAAGTTTATTTTCTGAAGCAGACTTTCTAAACGGGAAGAAACTTCAATTGCCATCCTTCCGGGACTGTTTAAGGGAGCGGGGAACTATTCAAATGCTGACTATAGGACGAGAAGCAGCTATTGATGTTCAGGTTTGCATATTTTGGCTGGAAGTGATTAGTAAGATGTGTTATTTTGCTATAACTTACTAGTAAAACATTTTATATTATGTCGAGAATATTCTCTTTATTTTATGCCTGAATGTTCAAACAGTTGTTCTTTCTTGTTACTTACCTAGGCTTGCTTAAATCTTCGAATGGTTCTTGACAGGATCCTACAAATGATATTTGTTCTAGTTTATGTCTTTTGATTTTTAGAACCGCATGAAACTAATTTGAAAGTTTTTTTTATTGCATTTCCTTGGAAGTGTTGTTCTTTTATGTACCGGAATTTGTTGGTGGCAGTTGAGTTCCTTTGGTAAATAAGTCTAATCTCTTACAATGAGAACTGTATGTATGCTTAGCTGGAATCTTGAAGAAACTGGCCGAAGGCAATTTGGCTATTTCATTACTTCCAATTATCTGGTCCTTGTGCACTTCACTAATAATTCCAAAAGGTGCATTTTGTTCCTTACTGTTGAATGGCTGGTTGAAAGATTGCTGCCAAACATGTGGTTGGTAATGGAAAGTGGAGAGGAACCCTAGAGAATATTGATATATGCAAACTGTGTCATGCTCAAGTGAAGAATATTTTTAAATTTATGAAGAGAAGTTTCTTGGTGCATCCAAGAAAGGACAGAACTCATTAGTTTGTTCCTTGCTGATCCAATGAGTCAAAGACCCATGGAGAAGGGACCATCTGAGGTATTACATTGGCTTTTGAGAGACATGTCTTGCCTGCAATTGAAGGATGCTCAACCACACAGACATTATTATTTATGAGATTTATAATTTCATAGCCATATCATGGTTTTTGATTTTCCATGCACTTTATATAGAACTTATACACAAAATCATGCGCATAGACACATAGGTAACTTACTGCAGCGCTTTGAGCTTGAGAGGGTAGGAGGATTTGCTTCAAACTTCTATAAGATAGAGTGGAAAGTCAAAAGTTTTGAAACTGGGAGTTTAATTTGTTCCCAGCTGATGGAAGGCACTAATACATGAACACAGCTGAGAATACCTGAAATTGGGAAAATATGTCTCCTTATCTCACTTGTCCAATAACAATGCATGAATTATCAAGTTCAGGCACCATCATCTTGCATATTTAAAAATCTAATAGGATCTGTAGTTGATTTCTATCTTTTGCTTCTATAGGGTGTTTCCTTGAGTTATAACAGTGTTAACAATTGTTTTGCTCCTGCAGTATATACTATCAAGCAATTCTGGTGTTTTCTTGGCCATTAATACACTTCAATGCAATTGTGTTTTGTTTATGCAATTTCTTATACCATATCAGTTACATGATTTGGTGATGTTTACTTTTCAATGTGGTTCCACTTTATTTCTTTTAAAGATAGGCTACTAGTTTAAACTAGAAACTATTTGATCCACTGTTGATTTGAGACAATATTTTTATAAACCCACCCCTCAAGATAGACACATTTCCACCATCTACATATTCTTTTGGGCATTTGTGTCTTTCTATTCTGTTTTGTAATGTGGAAGTCAAGGGTTGTATAGCTCACAGTCACTGAGAACCCATGCAAGGGAGGGAGTATGTCTATTTAAGGGGCATATTTATCTTTCATAACTGAAAGGCATTGGACTGAAAATATATTGAGTAAGCCGAAGTTTAAGCTTGCCAAGGTGAGACTTTGTAATAACCAAAAATTCATACACATTGCTGGTAATTTTGTCTATCTAAGCCACTCTCTGAGGGAGAAGTTCTTGTTACATGAATTTGGAGGTTTAATGAAAAAATTGAAAGTTTTACAGAGATCCTCATGCTCCAAGTGAGGTCTAAAACTGCATTTGAGGACATTTTGACAGTTTCCATTTTATATTCTATTACAACTCGTTCTACATACATGCACTGATCTTTAGTGGTGTGCTAATCAATCTTTTTCTGTATAAATGCACCATCAAAGCATTGAACTCCATTTGTTTGGCTACTTGGTCATGCTTCTATGCATCTCATTGACATGTGTTTGTGGACAGGTTTAGAGTTCTGTTCGAAATAGCTTTTCATAATATACTTTTTGTTCTATATATAATTGAGTACATTTTTATGGCAGTCACTGGTACGAGTAATTGAATCTTCTTGTGGAAATATTGGATGCAAATCACTTGTCTTATTCCAGGACCTGCTGGTGTCCACAACCCTTTGTCCTGTACGTGTATCTTTCAGACCTTTATTATTGCTCAGTTGTGTATTACAGATCCTTAGAACTGTAATGCTTAGAGAAGAAATAACATATCTTTGTGTAGTCATCCCCAAGCTGTAACTGCTTGGTCCATTTTCTACAGGAAAAATCACACCCTTGTGTTCTGCATGGCAGGATGACACCACGAACCTGTTCACTTATGCTGTTCTAAGGTTGACTCCACATGCTCTATTTTCTGGTGCAAATTCTTGGTCATACTTGCGCAAGGGAACTGCTGCCACAAATGCTGCTTCAGGATCTTTCTTAGTAAATACTGGATCTACTTCAGAAGAATTTCAGTACACACCACGTGATACATCTCCTGGTAGGCAAGGTCAAAGATATCATGTTGCAAGACCATTGCAACGTGACAAATGGTCCAAAGGAAAGGATGGTTTTGTTGTCACTGACATCTGGGGTCCAGAAGTCGGTAATTTGGCATCTACAATCCCTACAGTCTGGCTCCGGTACTCAGAGGAGTGCATGTATCTCTGTGTATTTCAGCATAAGAATCTGACCATCATCATCCTCATTCCTGTCAACTCCTTGGTTAATGGAGAGCAGGGGATATCTGTAGTGAAGCAACAAATTGTTGAAAATGTGAGTATCCTATGGCTGTTACTTCTCATTTAGTGTTACTGCTTCAACAATTTAAAAATACCTTGATGATGGGACTGATGAGATTCCACATTGGTCCAAATTCTTAGTTACTAAGTCAGAAGAGATTAAGGTCCTAATTAAGATTTCTTATTTATTATCATGTTTCAGTTGGTGCTTTTATATATTTTAAAGATAGTAATTCCTCAAATTATATTTTCACAACTGTACTTTATTACCTAGATAATTTGCCGATTAAGTAGCTTAATTTATAGTCAACTTCAACTGCCTGGTGTCTGGATTCTGCCGAATCATATGGTTCAAAAGGTTTGAGTGGTCTAACTAGAAAAATAGGCAGTTCATTTGGCTTTAGGTGAAGGTACTATGGTTGATGAAACCAGACTGGATATATGAATTTTCAGATCAGTTTGGGTGGGACCAGATGGTTTTTTAACCATTGATTGCTATCAAGCTTCTATACCCTCATGCTTCATATTCTGTGGTAGTTTCACTGTATTAAATGGAATTAGTTTTCAAATACCTTGATCCTCTTCATCTGGAATGTGTGCTTCTTTTTTGAGTCTCTAAGATTTTTATGAGTTTCAGTTGGGAATAACGAAGCATAATCTGGTTTCTGTTTAAATGCCAATTGGATCTTTGACAGTTCTACCACAAACAGGTGTTCTTTAATTAGATCAAGGACACTTTCTCTAGCTCTCAAGCATCTTGAATGGTCTGTTACAAATTTACATGCTATATAAGTATCTACTAATGTTCCTTCTTGATATCTTGCCTTTCCAGGGACACAATTCAAATATTAAAATGCTTAGCATAATGTGATTGTATTTACTTAATGTCAAAAGTGATTTCAATCCCTTTGCTCGATAATTTGGAAACTCTGTTGATTTGCTTGCTGATCTATCAGGCATCAATGACGATCTTGAAAGTTGAAGATAAACTATCTAGAGGGTGGGGTGGCGAAAATGCTTATCATGTCAGTGGATATCGCTACTTGTTGTTTGACAGTGACAGGAATGTATCAAGGGCATCCCCTCCCAGCAAAGTCACGACGTTATCAAAAGTTGGTATCTTTCTGTTATATGTTACTTACTAAGATTTTTATTTGAAGTCAAGATAATATGTACCACCTGAATTTGGCTGGCTTGCTTTGCGGTTTGTAGTCTTTACCGGTTTCTGGTTACAGTTCTGTCCAACCTTCTGTACATGGAGCTCTAAGATTTTCCGGTACACCATGTTGCAGAACTCACTACTTTCCCTCTGTAAGCTACGGGAAGAAGTTGATTTAGAGAAGATCAGAGCACAAAGGGATGATCCAGACCATGAAAAAGATTTGGAAGTGTGTATCAGAGCGAAAAACAGTGCCTGGGTTGTTTCTCGGGTCACAAGAGGGAGAGAACTTTATATGGTGTTAGAGAAAGCTGAAGAAACACTTATGTACGCATCAGCTGCTGTTGAGAAGTTCAGTGACAGGTACGTGTTTTCAGTCTGCTCTTTACCTTTGTTGCTTGTTTTTTCCTGCTCAATAAATCCAACTCAAACTGATAGCACAGACCATAGTTGGAGTGCATTGGGGAAGTTGTTTATAATTCTCAGGAGGCCAAAATTTAGAAAGGCAGCTCCACATTGGTCTGTGTGTTATCAAAAAGCTGCTAAAGGACCTAAAGACCCAAACTCTACCTCTCTGCAGTATCAATAATAAATTGACTGCATTTTGTTTGGTTTCTTAAAGCACATCAACATTCATAATGTGGACGTTTCCTTAGCTCACCTCAAGATTTCTGGTAACAATCGGCTACCACTAAGAGCCAAAGAGAACTTGACGTTCAGACATCAAATACTTGATGCATTTCTCTGTTGGCTGTTTTCAATGGTTGAGCTGCATCTTTCACATTCCAGTATAAGTCTGGTTTTTTAAATGTTCATTTAAGAGGGTGACTGCATTTGGTGCTCGGAACTATGAATGCAGGTATTGTGATGGAGCATTTTCCATGGATTAGTGCAAAGGATCTGGTGTAACAATGTAAGATAAGTTCAGTTGATCATTTCTAAGATAGAAAGAGAAACATGTCAATGTGACTGGGCTGGTCCCATCTCTCGTATAGACACAAGTTGATTCATCAGCACAGGAAGGATGACTTTTGAGTCCTGTGGATGCTCATCGCCAGGGCCCCATATAATGTTGTTGTAGGTTAGAGAGGATGAAGTCAAATCTAAATCTGATTATTTTTTTTCCCTTTGTTTTCTTTCCATTTTTTTCACCTGAGCTTACAAGTGTTCTGGAAGAAAATATACTGATTTCTGTATTAGTTGAGTTTGAATATGATATTAAAATCCAGCTCATTTGTGTTTCTTGAGATCTTTCTCGTGTTTTGGCAAACAAAAGAAGTGCCGCAGTCAGTTCCTGCTGGGAAATGATATAAAGAAATAATCTGCCATCATGCTTTTGTACCTAGCAGGTACTCTCCTATTATTCACGTAGCACATGGTTCCTCTTGGCATCAAATACTGGATGCAGCATTTTGTGATGACTTACGGTCTAATAATCCTTGTCACTTGGATTGCAAATGGATGATTGGAAGTTATGTGACCAGTGGTTCAATAGACAATTACGTGTCTGCATGTCATTTGGACTCAGTACTCGATTTAGTAGCATAACCTGAGGAAATTTAGAGGGAAAATAAGTTGTAGGCTCCTCTATTATGGACACATGGGCATAATTTTTGGGTGATCTAAGCCATTCATCATTTAGGCAGGTCTTGGGTTACATATTAAAAATCACGACCCTTGGACGATGTAAAACTAACACCATCTTACAGCTAAATAATTCTAGTAGTTAGAATCATCCAATGGTTGTGATTTCTCGTATACAGCCTATCCACTACTGGTCGTGAATTTTCCATTGGCTCTCTCTTTTTCCTTTTCAAACAGAATTAAACGCACCCACTCTTTTACTAGTGAGCGCAGATAGTCCACAGATCTATTATCATTTCCCATATTTCTTGAAAGCTCGGTGGTGCTCTTACTTGTTAACACTTTGTATATATAGGGAGAGAGAGATAGAGACCCATTTCTTAATTTTTTTGGTAAGGAAATCATTTATAAATTAATACCCATTTCAATGTTGTTAGAAAGAGAAAGGGGTCAACGGTGTTGCCAGAGATGAGAAATTCATTGGCGAATTCTTTAGCACCATCAGCAAATCAACTGTTTAGATCATATCTAAGAAAGACCTCCGCAATCAATGGTTCAGATCACCAGGAAGCTGGACCCACACCATAACAATGTCCTCTCTCTCAACGTCTTTTCCTCGACTTGGAAGTGAACTATGATATGCAGGCTCTTATACCCAAGTGCCATGTTAAAGTTTGGGTAGAGATACAGTGGATGATTTAAGATGATTCCACCAAGCGCTTCTTTTAGAAATACATTTGCCCAAGTTCAAAGCCTCAAATGTTATACGTAAATTTAGTTAAAACATTTTATCCCTAATTCTTCTCCAAGGTTCCCCAATTCTTATTATTTGGACGCTGACGATGCTAACCAAGGTTCAATTCTCATGTTTTGAGAAAGTTGGTTCAAAGGAGACTCAAAGCCAGGAAAGAGGAACATGCTGGACTGGCTCCACCCTACCCTGATGCACGAGTTGGTTCATCTTCGTGCATGCTCGGTAAAGTTCTGATAGAAGTCAGCAAGCTGGAGATGTAATTGAGGAAACCTATAGCTGATTTGTTTCTTTCCATGCGAATTTACAAATACATGGGAAGTAGTGCTGATTTCTGCAAAAATTTTGAGCTTCAATATGATACAAAAAAGCCAGCTTACTCACGTCAATGATACATGCCCATGATCTTTCTCCTGAGAGTCGCCATCACTAACCAAATGCAACTTCTGCCCTTCATTAATCATGTCTACATCTATAATCCGACCTGCATCTTCTGATAGAATGCTAGAACCCGAACAGTTTAACTGCTCTTCTGCTAATTGGATGAGCTCCTCAATGGTGTCTGGAATCCATAACACAACTCCGCCGCTTCTCTCCTTTGGATCCCATGGATGGTAAGGGAAGACAGTGCACTTCCGCCGTCGGTGCGGTTTATGATTATCTGTTAAGTCAGAGATTAGTTGGGGAGACTATTACCAAATGTGGTCACAATGCTTCAACACACAAAGACCGTGCATAGTAAAAGCATGTTTCGCAATTGAACTGGATTTATTTAATTTAAATAAAGTGCTATATTGTGCACTTTGGAAGGTGTATTCTCTCTCCTTGATTTTGATAGTGGTGATCTTTATTCACACATTTCAAACTAGTTGCTGTGACTCACACTTTCCAAATGCCATCCACAACCAATCAGAAAAGTGTCAAATAAAGTGATAGAGAGCCATTACGAAACCAAGATCTTCCCTTTGTTGACGAGTAGAATGTTTATGGGTCTCAACCAGATAGCGCCTGTACTTTGAAATGTCTTGCTGCTAATCTTTGCCTATCTCCTTATCATTTTTCTTTGAGGAAAGAACCATATTCCTGGTCTAATTTAAGCAACTACAGGAAGCAATTAGTAAATTTGATAGTACCTCGAATTTCCTGAGAGCAATCAGAAAAGTCAGCAGTCTGAGATGACTTTGCATCTTCCAGGATCTTAAGCAAGGGTTTGCTCCCGGCCCTATGGGCTTCGTCCAGAGGAGTATTTCCCCACCTGAAAAATCGACAAATAGGCAAAGTAGGATTAGCAATTATGGTCGCTAATGCACTCGAGCTATGGCTCCCAATCCAAACACCAACGAGCAGTCAGCTGGTAGTTTCTCATATTAGTTGCAAACATTTACTCAAAGAGATAAAGATTGAGCAGGCTGGTGTTATTCATGAGATTGGATGAGCAGACATCAATTACCAGCTGTCCCCAATGCAGAAAATACAATCACCTTGGACAGAGAAAACATCCTCGCTGTGTATGTCTATAAGTCTTTTAGAGGTTGTACGCGCTTGAGTAAAATTAGTTCAAACGCATTAATAGCATATGAAGATTTAAGATATTTACCTGTCTCTTGAGAAGACACTTGCACCAGCTTCAATCAGCATCTTCGCCATCAAGTATAACCCTTCTGATGCTGCCACATGAAGTGGGGTACGGTGATCATAGTCCTTGGAGTTTGGGTCAATACCGTGGGATAAAACTCTTTTCAAGAAATCCAAATCTCCCCTTGCAACAGCCGTACAAAGACGACTACCAGCATCATCCACATTTAATAACGCTCCTTCTTTGAAAAGCAAATCAGCCACCCGATCATGACCATTCTTGAGGGCTTCCAGCAAGGGAGTATTTCCAAACTTATCTAATAGACGATAGTTATTGGAACATTTTCAGCACCTTCATTTCCTATAAATTGCAGTAATACTCCGACGAATATAAAAACACACAGCCATAACATACCACGAATGTTAATTTCCACGCCTTCTTGAATAAGAAAATTTGCGATGTCTTCATAACCTCCTGCTGCTGCCAGATGCTGTTAAAAGAAGGGCTTTTGAATCAGTCAAAATAGTGTCTCATTACTGATACAAACATGTAGAGTCTAATTTCTAATCTCTATAACAAGAACATCAATGCCCTTTTGGTATGTAACGATATTTTCTACGCCTAAGAAGTAGATCAATTAATTGAATCATGAACACAACAAAAGTGGAAACTTCAACAGCTCCTTTAGTGGTTTTTGACACTCCTCTAATAGCAGAATCTTATGCTTGGCTCTTACAATTTGGTGGCAGGATTAAAAAAGGGCAGCCCTGTGCACGAAGCTCAGGCATATGCAAGGTTTGGGAAAGGGGTGGACTGCAAAGGGTCTATAATATGCAGCCTTCACTTGCAAGATTAACTATGATTATTATTATTTTGTAAACCTAGCTAGACTTAATTAGCTGATGGAAAATTTACAAGAACAAGCACTTGCAGATGAGTAGGTGATTAGGAAGAATAAACATGCACGTATTAGCATTTTGCATTTGGACAAAGGTGGACTTTCCTTTTAGACTAAATGAACTCTGTTTATGTAACCATATTAAGTTCAGGGCTTGATGACAAGAAGAGGTCTCCCTGCCCTTTGGAAACAAAGAGAAGGAATTGCTCCCAGTACGTCATGTTCCCTTGGAAATATGTGCTTTTGGAAGGAAAGCAATGTTAGGCTCTCATGGAAGATTGTGCCAACATGAGAGACAAACTCAGGCCATTCTCCAAAGCTGTTTCCACTGTTATGTCAATGTGAAAAAAGTAGGAAGGTAGTGCCTGCAAAAATGGTTCATAACAGGCAATGTCTATTATCACATGATTACTCATGATACATTTGACAAGAATGGTAAAATATCGGTAAAGACAGGTAGGCAACTCTAAAGCTGATTAATTCGGATTGTTTTCTCCTCTAAAGGGTTAAAATATATAGTTATCTCACATTTCTTTATACTTCATTGGGTTCTGTTTTGTATATTTGTTTCTTTTTTCTTGTTTGGGAGATAAATCAAGTCACAAACAAGTCAGCAGAACATTTCCGGAAAGAAAGTCATAAGTTCCACCAAGATTCCAAACTTAAAATACATACGAAGTTCAAACCATATTCCGACTAGTTCCTGAATGCAAATAGTAACTAGTCAAAGTAGAAATGCAGAATTTAATCAGTATGTATCATACCAGAGGTGTTCTTCCATCATAATCCGTTTTATTAGGATCTGCTCCAGCCCGAATGAAACCCTTCAGGTGATAAAGATCTCCATGATAAGCAGCACTATTTAACCTTAGAGCAAGCTCACCTTCTTGCTTGCTAATGTGAAATGTGATATCAGATTCCAGTTGCTTGATTCGCAGATTGGATTCTTTTCCCTGTCAAAGGGCAGTATGTTAGATGAGTGTCGTATAATTTATCATCTTCATCAGCAAATTTTAATCACTTAAATACAATTTAATGTACACAATCAGCATCCATATCCACTACTACAATCAGTTAAAGTATTCAATTAAACTAGAAGTCTAATTAGTGCATACCTCTAGAAGGTTGCTCAAGATAGTACGCCCATCAAAAAAATATATTTCTAGGATATTCGAAAAGGATTGCTTATCAATTCGTAGGAGCCTACATAGTTCACAAACACGAACTGTATAAGGCTGAGGAATGTTGCAGAGCATAGCAACTTCTCCAAATGAATTATGTGGTTGCAGAAATAAAACAGTCTCTTCAGTTCCATCTTCCCCTATGCCTATTTCTTCCTGTACGAAGAACAAATCTTCGTCAACCTCAAGTAGAAGCTCTGAGCCAACTGGCAATACAAGAATGACAGAATATGTAGATATACAAAAGCAACTAATAGCTACTTGAGTAGGAGCAAAAAGATATTGTCAAAATTTGGGCCAGTATACCAAATGTATGTGCATGCTTTTGCATGCATTACATATGGTGTCTTTCAGATGGATGGAAATTCTCTTTTACCTTGTACTTAATACTGGATGGTTGAAATACCTCATTATGTTGAATGATTTTACGATGTTCCAAAAAGCTAATAAATACTGTTCAACGATATTACTTACTAAAACTTTTATATTTTTTGCACTATTAATAATTCTGGTTAACATTATAACGTTCATTCATCAGTCTCCAAAAGTCTTGCTTAGCTAGACTTCTTCATTCATGTACTCCAAAGATGCTTGAATTGTGTATTGGTCCTCTACATTCATGGTTCAAGTGGATTGGTCCCTCTAAATCTTGTTGCTCCACTAAGAGTGGCTGCAACTATGTATCATCATTTGGATGATTATTTTGATGCATGACTCAGTTATACTAGTTAGAATTTAAGAATGAGACTTGAGCTCATAGTCTATAATTCAACTTGATATTCTCTCAGTATCCTAAACACTCCATTTTGATGATATGTTCAACCATCCATTGTACACTACATTAGACTTTTACAAAGAATAAATAAATTGACAAAAATCACATGATAAGATGTTTATTATTACCAGCACACCATGGCAGACGAAATAAATTTGATCAACTGCATTGCCCTGTTCCATGATTACTTCCCCTGGGAGGAAAAATTCCTCATGTAATCTGATCACCTGCTTAAGCAAAAGAACATGTGAGACAGGCTTTTCCTAATTTACTTGAATCTGCGAATGTTATCATAATAAGCCATGAAATACTTGTATAAGGTAAAGTTCTCAAAGAACTCTTCCCCAATAAATTGTTGGTAGATATAAGAAAGTTGGAAATGGTAAAGTCAGCAACAAAGAAAGAAGATTGGCTAGAAAGAAGAAACCATTAGATTTATTAGTTACGAGTTTCAAATGAAATTGTCAAGGTCTTGGTTTTAGGTACAATGCACAGGGACACCAAGGGTATTCATCACTACTATATTTTCATTAGTTATATTCTAATTGTGTACAGTTGTTATTTACTAGGACAAATTTGGTCCAACTGGATCCTACTAGTTAATGAAATCTGGAATTTGCAACCTAAAACGAACTCATCATTGCATTATAGCAATGAGAATGAAATGGAGTAGTAAAGAAGATCAAAGCTGCAATAATGGATTTCTCAAGGCACTTTTTACAAGTACTGATTTTCAGTTTTTAATGTCATAGTACTGAGGCCAATGTAAGTTAACAGACAATTGATTTTGTATTGAGAATCCTGTTCATGTAGTATGTGATCCAATGATTAGCATGGAAACTACCAAGCAGCTTTGAATAACCACAAATATGAGGCAACAATTTCTTTTGGAAAGATAAAAAGAAAAGAAAGGGCAGCCTGGTGCATGAAGCTCTTGCATATGTGGGGTTCGGAGAAGGGGCGGGCTACAAAGGGTCTCTAGTACGCAACCTTACCTTGCATTCTTGCAAGAGGCTGCTTCCATGCTTCAAACCTATGACCTTTAGGTCACACAATGACAACTCTATGGTTGCACCAAGGCTCCCCTTCTTCTTTTGGAAAGATAAGTGCTGTAAATTTCAAAATATTAAAATTCAAATATAAAAAATGTAGATATTGTGTGCATCTGTCTGTACATATGACAAGAAACATCTCAGTAACAAGGTCCACTATTACAGCCATGTCCTAGCTTGAAAGGGAGTGTATGAATATAATGCTTATGCATATTTTGTCCTTGGGTAATTTCGCCATCTTATTAATGCATAATCTCTTATCATGGAAAGTTCAGTTTCTTCTTCAAGTATGACGCAAGTCACCAAACCATTCCATGTGGGCAAGCGGGACTTTTGACCTTCTTTATTCAAATAGCTTGCTTATTTATGCAAATATACAACTGCAAGGATACTTACAATTTGATTAATGAATTCCACTGAACACCCTTTAAAAAGAGGAACCTTTTCAATATATGGCCTGTACAGATTTTGTGATATCTGCGAAAAGAAATCGGACCATTATTATGAAGTAATCAGTAGCCAGATATAACTTGAATAAGAACATGATCCATCAAGATAAATTAGGTAAAAGAAATGACTAAGCTAGGATGCTCTCGCAAAATCACAAAAATGAAAACAAGAGGAAAATATATGTTTCAATAAAGATGGGGGGGAAATAATCTTAAGAATGTCAAGCTTTCTTTCTAGAAAGTAACATAAGAAAGTTTGTTTCACATAGAGCCTAAAAGGGCGTATGAGAGCAATTCAATATTTAAATATCAAAAAGGAGTAAGTGGAAATTGAATGAGAACACGACGATCAGATATATGCCTTTCTGAACTCTTTGAAAACAAATGCTGGTCAATAAACTTACATGCAAAAGGGGTAACTAGTGAATTACTGCAGGATAAAATATGAAATCTATAGCTAAGATTTTTCAATACAAAATTTCAGCACTAAAAAACCCCTTACATCTTTCAGACGCATACTTAGTTATAGCATTCCGACTTAGATAGACACAATTGCTAAGCATCCACCTATTTAGCAAATGTGCAATATTAACAAATGAGGCAATAAGCTCCTATAGCAAGATAGATGAGCAATGACAATTAACATGGGGACAACAAAATACTAATTTCAAGGACATACTCATAAGTGAGTTTCAGTTATACACTCATACTGTGGTTAATCCGCACCTTAGCACGAATAGAAACTGGAATATCTTGAAGAACAGCAGCCTCAGTATAGTTGCTCTCATATTGTAGGCGAAGATGTCCTTTGATCTGATCACGTATCTCCTTTTCAAGTCTATTCCTATTCATGTATTTGATTATATCCGTCATCTTGTCCCTGAATCTTTCTGTCTTTGATCCTTTCACGATTAGTGCAGTCATGTTGCCAATCAAATAAGCCCCCAAAATCATATCAAAAGAAACATAAATCATGACGAATATCATTTCTCGCTCATTGACTGCACGTATATCTCCATAACCTGTGGTATATGAATGAAGGAAACAAGCAAGACCCGGAGTCATAACTGAGAATACTAATTTTAGCACAGAGCATTCTAAATGTGGGCAATAACAGAAGAAAAAAAAAATGGTTCCGGAAAGTAAGAAATGGCACACACAGTGGAATATTGCATTTTAAAGGAAGTATACCTTTGTCTTTAGCTGCTTGGACGATGGAAGGGAATTAGGTTATCGTCTAATGGGCAGCCCATGTCAATGATTGAGATGAAGAAACTACAACGAAAAGCATAGCAACACCACAAAATTTATGCACATTTACAAATGCCATCCCTCTTTGATGCTAGCAAAGTTGAACAAATCACTGAGTGGTTGCCAAAAGAAGCACCTTCCAAATGAGATATGGGCTCAGGTCCATAAGCTAAATAATATCTTAACACCATTTCCACCATCCAGCCTAACTTGGTTTCCATCCATAAGAAAATGATGTCTGCTTAGAGAAATTCTAGCAGGGAAACATCCAATGCAGCCCCTGTTCAAATGCTGCAATCTTCTGATTTTCTAGACCTTGTTATGGATGGGCATGCCCCAAAAAATTCCACATCTAGTGATCCTAACCATTTAGTTCATGGATACTTCTTTACTATGGGTCAAGAACTACCTCGTTTTCGTAACTATCACGTATGAATACATTGGCCGCTAATCAGGAGTGCAAAAAGGACGAGTTTTGCAAAACCATATAAATAATAATGGAGCCAAGAAAGAGTTCGGATCAGCAAGCAGGTGGCCCGCACTTACTCACTAACAATTTATCAGTGTATTAAAATACATAGTTGCCATATAGTATCATCCATAGACCATGTTAGTGAATAACTAACAAATGTTGAACTTTTGTGGAAAAACAGAGTAAATTAACATATAAGTAGAAACTTACCAACCGTTGCCATGGTAACTATAGCAAAATAAAGTGATGTCAAATATCGCTTCATAAGATCAATCTCTCTGAAGTGCACATAACTGTAGTCACCCATCTTTAAACTGCCTATCCATGTATATCCTTCTCGAGAAACAGGAAATGTTGTAGCAAGATAGTAAAAGATGCAGGCAGCTGTATGGGTGCAGTAGAGCTCGACAACAATGAGTTTTACTATCCTCGTAAACAAATAATTGATACGGATGTCCTTCTCCATCTTTTGGAAAAAATCTGTAACTTTAATGGCTCGACTTAGACGAATCCATAGAAGGTACCTGATCCATTCATTTCTTCCAGCAGCCTGATTTAATATCAATGTTTTAGAAAGATTAACAAAAGAATATTTGCTTTTTCAGCGATATACATAGGGAATATAGGAAAATTTTAAAATAATACAACAAGGACTAATCAGAAATATCATCATTATCGAGACCTTATCCCAAATAAGGGTCGGTAATCTCATCATAATCAGAAATATAAATAAAAAATTTATACAACAAACCATCTTTATATTCATTTAAGCAAAGAAAATCTATCGTCGGGCCTCTAACATCTTTTTGAAGCATCTTACAAGAAGGCATCACAATCATTCAGGAAAAAACGTTGCAGGGAATACAATGTAATTGGATGAGAAGGGAAAGAGAATCAATACACCCATGCTAACACATACAAGCGTATGCTGAGATGCACGATTTAAAGATCAAAGCTTTATCCAATTACTAATGTTCAGTCAAGCAAATATAAAGTTATGAAAGCAATGTTTTATTTTGAGTTAGATATTTAAGAAGAAAAAACCAATATTATAGTGAAACTGCCATTAGAAGAATGGTTATGTAGTCTCTTCTTCATCAACAGAGTCAGGCATGCAAACATATATTGGCTGGACAGATGTCTCCTGGAAGGAAAGTATTTCATATATTTTTGACATAATTATAAGATACAGCTTGAAATAGCTCTAAAGCAGCTGAAGACTTTCTCGAGAAAGACGGACTCTGTTCACATGCATAAGTTATGATCGTTGGTTATCTGTATAGAGCCACACCATTGCCTGTGGCAGAATATTTAATTGATAATGGTACTGAAAATATTCTTTGTTATATGAATTGTCATGATTACATCCATGCATATATAACTTACATGTTTTGTATATGTTTGCTTGAAAACAGTTAGCTGTTTCGAGTATGAATTGGGTAAGCATTCGGCTTCAGTTGTATGTGTTGCTGATTGAAAATATAATTTCTAACAACACTTGGACCGAGTTGATATCATTTCACCTAGATCAAGTTCTCAAGGCCAGTCACAATTGGTGCATTCAATTTTCATTAACCAGGTAGATTCATGTGAGCTCCTTTGTACTCGATAGAGGAGAAGTGCAGATTTGGACAACAGCTTGGGAAGGGTAATACTAGTGTACTCAGACGAGTATATAATTGACTCAAGGGATTTTGAAACAGTTATCTAAGTTATGGGTTAATGAGCATCACTAGAGAAACTCAAGCCATGTACTACATAATTTCATTAGAAAGTCCAGATCGAGTATCCAATCAGTAGTGTCAATTTTATATCAACTAAAGAGCTAAGTTTCTAGTTTGACTTGTCAGGTCTTTAGGATCCACTTGATCGACATTTGTACTTTGGTCTCACAGCCCTGCTTAAGCAGATCAGACGTAGCATCTCCACCAGCTGTTATCTACGATCTCTTCTTGTCAAGATGATGATTGAGATTCATGTTTTCGTTATGGATAGGGAATTCCACAACTTTCTTTTTCTCTCTTTTTTTTTTTTCTTTTATTTTGGTAAAAGAAGTCTGCCACTTCAATCAATATGAGCATTTGTTTTTTCCGTTTGGTTATTATATCCAGCATCACGCGCTAACTAAACTGATAGATTTTACATGCGTGGCTGAAACACAGAACGGTCCCCTTGTCCATAATTAAGGAGGAAACGCAACAAGGAAACTAAAATTTTAGTAAGCAAGAATTTTTTTATTTAAAACAAAAAATTTAAGCTAGTAACCGATACAAAAACATTATATACATTAGTTAAACTCCATAAATTTTCAGAATAGGAGAAGCAAAATAGAACAACACACAAAGTGCGAAAGTTAAAAGAAAAAAAAAAGAAAGGGCATTGAACAAATTAACCAGAAAGGTCAGAAGTAAAGAAAGATACAAACACTTCAGGGTTATGGTTACCTTGTAGATGACATCCCAAGGCATACAGCTCAAAAGCTCAACCACGAAACCCGATTTCAAATAGCTGTTATAAAGGAGAAAAGAAGAAAAAGTTCAGCAATGCAGCAAAGGAGGGTTAAAGAATTGAAAATGAAGAAAAAGGACAGGAAACTCACCGTATGGCGATGCGGTCGCGCCTGTAAACCATACGATAGGTCTGGCTGTCGCGGTAGGCCACGAAGAAGTGGACAACAATGTCGGCGAGAAATGCTAGCTGTCCGGCAATGTCCAACAGCAAGAGATTCTCCGGCAAGCCCCGGAAGAAACCGAACTCCATGGGCGTGAAGAAAGAGGAGTAGATGGCCCATAACAGTATGAAGCGAGTCCAGGCCTGATACCACCTGCAATTTCATATACTCAGTGGCCGCGGGAAAGAAAGAAACGAAATTAGCCTGAAGCTGATAGATGGGTTTTGGCACGTCAAAAGTTGATTGGAAGCTCAATTTGATGTGTGAGTACGACTATTAAGCTAGTCACTAGCTTGCTTGAGCAAGACAGTTCAATGAGGGACTGCCATGTGGCGACTCTAAATTTTCAACCCACGTAGTATACTCGAGAGGCTACCTGGTCGAAATCTAGTGGATGTGGTGCTATAAGACGATGGTCCACATGCCCCAGACGTCCAGCCAAATGGGGATCTTTTGTGCACCTTGACCTCAAAAACCTAGTGTAGTGGCTGCATGCTACACGTAGCACTCACTTCAGCCGGAGATGAGCTTCCGAACAAGGGAGAAGGGAATAAAATTGGCCATACACAAAATTAAGACTGAAACCTCTATATCGCAAGAGGACGTTCACTTAACTTGTCGGCAGATTATAGTAGAGGGTTCCTGTTCACCTGCTTGCCCATCGGGCCTCCATACAAAGCGGTAGACATTTTATAGTTCATCAATTCTTATGATCCCACTCCCTGATGAGAATATCCAATGCCAGACTAGAAATGTAGGTGTTGCATAATGCTGGCCAATCATCAGTTCGTTCTAATCAGAGTAGGTTACAGCCGTTAGTTTATTTTGGAAAGCTTTACCATACGAGGAATGGTAACACGCTCTGAATCTGCAAGAAAATCCATCATTTAATCGTCGAAGAGCTGGCATTATATCATGTGTAGGGGAATCCCGAAAGGCCAAAGAATGTCCATATCAAATGTCACTTTTAAGCCACATTTTCTACAGAAACCGATAAGGCTAGAATATTCAACGGGCACCAGATAACTACGACACATAAGCCCGGCTCCCTTCTTCATCTTTATATTATTACTTCAGATATATCAGTTGGTCGGTACCCTTTACAAGCCATTTGAAAATATGACTAGAACATAGAATGATTGTAACCTCCAAATAAGGAAATGACCCCTTTTTGCGGGAAGTGGACCACCTTTGGTTGACCAGACCATGTGATTTCTCCTCTTGGGATGTCTAATAAACAAAAGAAGACTAAGATCGCATAAATCTACCATCCTATGAACTGCATTTTTTGTTGTATTTTACGCCAATATTCATTCAAAATTTGTAAATGGTTCTTTTAAAGTTTTTTTTTTTTTTTCAGATGCTATAGTCATCCAATTGCACACTTTTGGGACTAGCATAAATTATAAGCTGGATTTAGGAGCAATTACCCCAGCGATTTAGATCACCCCAAAAATGGCGCGGTTGTCACCTTGGTTTAGCAGTCCTCGTAAATTAAAATATAGATTCCTAGTCAAAACCTGATAACCTACTTTGAGCTGCATTCAATTGTTGAAACCCATAACCTACGCATTACTCATTTAGACGCTTCCGATTATTAAGACTTGGATAATCATCTAACTTTTGAACCTCCTTCCACCACCGCCGGAAGCAACTGGCAAGCATGAGGATTCAGTTAGCCCGCAGGACCTCGTAGAATTGAAGCATGCGTAGATCTTCCGTGGAGCCCGTAGGGCCACCCCACCGAAAAAGTTCTGTTGGCTGACAAGCCACGGGCCAAGAGTACCGGGAGTGGGTACACAATTTTCGAAGGCCGTGTAACTTTACTTGTGTGAAAGCGCCTGGTCTAAAAATTCGCAATTAGGTATTTCGCGGCCCAAAATTGTGGCTTCATCCCGATCTTTCATCTTGGAGAAATAGCCAAAGTGATTCGGTCCCACACCCATGCCGTGACTACAAGAGCCCCCAACAATTTTGCTAGCTGGGGGAAGTAGCATAAACGCAAATGCTGAGAGAGAGAGAGAGAGTACCTGTTATCTGGATGAATGACATAACCGGAGGAACAACCTCTTAGACCATTAATGACGCTTTCACGACTGAATAATCTGCGGTTTTTTGCTTGATCAACCGTAAACTCACTAGAAACCAACTCCAATCGGCTTTCGCGAGAAGACTTTATCCTATCCCTCAGATCATGCACCTCAAATTCCTCATCCGCCTCATCGCGCCTAACGCGACCACCTCGAGGAGTCACCATCGCCACAATCTGCAATCAAAACCAGCCGATCGCAAGATCAAAAAACAAATTAAAAACAGAATTACACATAAATCAAATCCCCTCGGCAATAAACGAAGTTAACGAGCAACTCAGAAGGTGGAAAGGAGTCCCGCAGCTAGTGGATTGAAAAACAAACAGCGAGAAAGACAGCAGAGATTCCCCCAAACACTATCAAGATCCTTCCTAGGAGGTCGATCGTCGTTCGAAAAATCGTCTCGCTCCTACGTGCTGTACATAGTAATTTTTTATCTTCGAAATCACAAACTCGGAGAAAGATTTTTCAGTACCGGCAGATCTATATCGAAGAGTGAGATCTTGAAACCACACTCTAATATTCACAAATAATCATAATTTTCTTTTTTAAGAAACAGTAAAATCGACTCCGCCGGAAATCAATCCACCAGCTAGATTGTCGAAGAAAAGAGAGAGATATGATCTCACCAAGAAGTAATCTTCTTCTTCGGCAACAATCACGGGGATTCTCTGGAATCGCGAGGAAAAGGTGGAATGATGGTTAGAAAAGTGGAAAAGATGATGTGAAGAACCAGCTTTAAGCTATCGCTTTCTCAGTCTCGAGCGGACAGAGACAGCTTGGGGCGGGCATTTCGCTGCGATGAGGCTGTTTGCGCATTTTAAGAGGGGGAAATGTTGGTTCGAACAGGATATAGAGGAGGCTTGCTAGCCTTAAAATACCAGTGCTTCCTTCATCTATTATTTATAGAACCCCTAATTTACGCACGGCACCCCCTTTGTTAGATATGGTAATGTACAAGAAAACCAAATAAGACAGACCGTCATATATGACATGCACTACAAGGAAATTGCATGATTATTACTTATTAGTGTGTGTAATCAATACGTGAAGCTTAAGGTTCTGGTGGGCAAGATAGTTGGTGGACGAAGATGCAAAGGGTTGATGGGCACATTGCTAGATAGATGCTTGAAAAGCCATAACATTTTCATCAACGGATGATCTTGACCCTCTGAATCCTTAATACTTTGGTGCCATTTTTTTTAAAAACTTTCTGAGCTGTAGATTTCACAGGACAGAATATTGGCTAGCATCATGCATAAGTTTTTTGGTGCATGGTCTATGTTAGATGTGGCTTGGAAAATACCAACAAGTCACAAAGATAATAATTAATAATTCTAGTAAGAAGCAAAGAAATGGTCATCATTATCATCATCAAGACCTTATCGCAATTAGGGGTTCGGTTAAATCAATCTTGTTCCTCGATTCTCCTCTATTAAGTACCATGTATTCATTTAGTTCCAAAGTTTTTAAATCTTTTCTCACCACTTCTTTTCATATTCTTTTAGGCCTTCTCCTTGCCCTCTTAGAACCTTCTACTTCGAGTGCCTCTCTCCTTCTAACCGATGCTATTTTGAGTCTCTTTTAGAGATGTCCTGACCATCTAAGTCTAATCTACCTTATCTTGTTACCTATTTGTGTTACCTCTAAGTTTCCTATTTTCATTATAATTCTACCATTGCTTGTCTTGCTACTCATTCATCTCAACATCTTCATTTCTACGATGCTCATCCTATGAATATGATGTTCATTAACTACCCAACACTTTGATCCATAGAGAATGGCCGGCCTTGTGGCCATTCTATAGATTTTTTCTTTTAGTTTGAGTGACACCCGTTGATCACTAAAAACTCTAAATGCGCATCTCCATTTGTTCTAACTCACTTGGATTCTATAGGTAACCTCCCTCTCAATCTTTTCACTCTCATGAATCATTAATCTTAAGTACTGAAAGTGGTCTTTCACAGGGACTTTGTGGTTGTCAATCTTAACCAGTGTTCTACTCCTACTTCTCTCCTTGCTAAAATTACATTTCATATATTTTATCTTAGTTCGACTAATTTTAAATTCTTTAAATTCTAATGCTTCTCTTCGTAACTCTAGCTTTGTGTTTACATCCTTCCTTGTTTTATCAATTAAGACTATATTATCTGGAAATAACATGCACTATGAAATCTCCTCATATAGATGTTTTGTTCAAAAATTCATAACCAAAGTGAAAAGGTATGGGCTCAATGTCGATCCTTGGTACAATTCTATAATCATAGAAAAATCGCTGATCTTGCAACTAGTGGTTTTAACATTTGTTACTGCTCTCTCATACGTATCTCTAATTACACACACACACACACACACATATATATATATAATTGAGCAAAAAAAATAAAAAATGTTGGATTAGGGTGAGAAAATGTGAGACTTCGGATCATACTTAGTGGATAGATCAGGCTGATGGTGGAGGTTAGTGGTCCACTGTCTGTTTCCAAGGCATACTCTAAACCAGTCATCACAGTCCACAAGTTGTCGCAACTATGGGCGAGAGAGGAGCTCTAATTTCGACTAGGTTATTAAGGTTAGTGGAGTTTCTGCCATTTGATTATTCAGATCTCTTAAACGGTAGTGTTTCTCTTTTAAGTGGAGATTAGGTAGATACGTTTAAGTTATTACACCCACCATCGATATAGTGAGACGAGTGGTATGCAAGCATTTTCCTCACTATCCATCTCTTTGATTAACAACAGCCTAAAACTTGTTCGTAGTGGCGCATTAATGTGTGAATTCTGGCAAGTTGCTAGCCGGGAATCTACAAACTTCTCAATCTCAAGACGGGGTCCGCATCCAGTTAGAGTCTAGAATGACGCCTTTTACAAGAAACAACCGTAATCTTTTCGGATGTTATTTTAAGTTTTTAATTAATTTTGAGATTTTACTTGATTTACAAGATAACATATGATAATTTAACAAAATAATTGATCATCAATCCATGGTAGTTGAGGGGAGCCTTGGCGCAACGGTAAAAGTTTTCGTCATGTGACCTTGAGGTCATAAGTTTAAGACGTGAAAACAGCCTCTTGCAAACTGCAAGGTAAGGCTATGTACTTTAGACCATTGTGGTCCCCCCTTCTCTGGACCCTGCATAGGCAGAAGTTTCGTGCACCATATTCGAGACTCTTCTCAGAAAATAAATAAATAAATAAATTATTCAGAGACTTCTCTAAGATGCTTAGGTTGCTTCTATAGACTTTCTACTTGGTCTCCAATATGTATGATTAATTATAATCTACCTCCACTTTTGGAGGTTGCTATTTGAGTCAGAATCTGATCCGCTACATGGATAAGGCCAGGTTAGAAGAAGGCTAAGGCTAATGACACAGCAAAAGAAGTGGCGTCTTCCCTGAACAAGCAAGTCGCTTCTATCCTTTCTTATACAAAAGCAGATGCTCGTTTGTTTATTATATTTCCTTCTTTCAGACAATCAGACAAAGGAAGTATTGCTTTCGCAAGTCCAACTCGTCTTTAGTCATTTATCCTCCAGAAGTCAGTTCCTTACTGTTACTTTTATGGAGGAAGGTACTGGTATTAGACAAGGAACTGACCAAGATTAGCCAATTCATTATAATATAATTTGTTTGACGTAATTTTATTTTATATTGAGGCTCTAGCTCTCCAATTTGCAGCCTAATCAATCCTCCAGACGGCTAATAGCCATACCAAGTTGCCAATATGATCCATTATCTTCATTTTGTTACCTCAATGTAGTTTTCATACATTGAATATTACTCCCAACAGGCGATCCCAACTTTTGATTGGTGGATTAAGGTCTGATGGCCTTAATGAATAACAGTCTCCATACAATTTATTAACTAAAGGGCAGCTCTGGTGGGCAAAGCTCCCGCCTTTGCAGGATCTGGGGAAGGGACAGATCACAAAGGTATATAGTATGTAGCCTCACGCCCTGAACCCCTGATCTCAAGGTACACAACGACAATTTAACTTTGCACCAAAACTACCCTACGTACAACTTATTTACATTACATTAACATAATTCATCGTGATGCATGAGTCCAACAATGTAAGTCATGCTTTACGCAAGAAAGTAACTCATGTTAAAACAAATGCATTTCAGCCAGTAGGTTTCTATGAGTGCAAAAACAAAGACGGGAAGACTTGCAATCTTGGTCCCAGTTTACTCTGCAAACGGAACCCCATCTTGAACATACGATCTTAATGACCGATCGTGGTTGCACCTGGACATTTTATATGATGTCGACCACTGATTTGGTGTCTCGCCAGAGTATATAGGGCAGCCCTGGAACACAAAGTTTCTGCATATGCAGGGTTCGGGGAAGGAGCGAACCACAAGTCTTAATAAAATGCAGGCTTATCCTGCATTCTACAAGAGGCTGTTTCCACGCCTTAAACTCATATCCTCAAAGTCACATGACAACAACTCTATCGTTGTGCCAAGGTTTCTCTTCATGGCTCGCTAAGAGTAAACCTATATGATTTTATCTTATGGGTTATTCCATCCGTAAGATCGAGAGTGATGTAACTCGATGGTTTTGCCTGAGCTAATGATGGACTCTTAAAGAAGTCTGATTGATGAAGGATTTAGACATCTGATCATTGAGCAAGTTGAAAATACTAGATCTACAATTTGCTTACTGTTGCAACATAGCTTTTCAAACGCAGGAGTACATGCATGGAGATGCTAGTGCCGGGTCTCAAATCGATTCCCATATGGAAAATGATAAAAAAAGATGTTAATCCAGTCAACTAGGCTTACTCCTCTCAAGCGCCCCTCATAAACATAGTGTGTTTATAATTAGTATTAAAGTCACTTTAATCGGCATAACCTAACACACGGGTTACTAGCTACACCAAAATATTTGTGGCTAGTAAACAAGGGAAGCCTGACTTGGATACTTCATCTGGAAAGTTCAGATGATTCTTTCGATTGTATATTCCTCCGTTCACCATCTCACATTTTCTATTAGTTCCCCTTCTCATTTTTAACTTTGCTTATTCGTATAAAATACATTTGATCTTCCATATAGTACATGAAAAGAGGATCCACGATGAAGTGGGATACTATATATATAATCAGATGAAGTTACAAAAGATGACTCCACTCCACGTGTGCACCATGATAGGCCAGTTTCTGGTATGGGCAACTCCATTAAAGCTTGAAAGAGCAGGTCCTTTTGGGTATTAGTGACTCCAATCAGATACACGTGTAAGAGTAGGGGACTAATTGTTACTTTAATGGCTTGTGGTTTAGACTGACAATCAAACGGATAAATGACCCTGACCAAACGATCGCACTAACAAAAAAGAACCAGCTCTTAATAGCTTCCAATTGGAAGGTAGAGATCGTGAAGACCACCCACAAACTTTTGGTAGGTTTTTTCACTATATTAGTTGTATTTTTCTCTGAAGACAGTGTAAGTTCGTGCATACAGTGCGCAGAACCCGTAAAAGGTGATTTGAAAGGTCATTTGAGGGTTCCCCCAGAGAGGAGCCTAGGCAGTTCATGGTAGGGACCTGACTGTTCACTTTCTAGATCTGATGAGAGAGAAGCCTACTGATCTTCTCCATGGATGATGCCAAGTAAGTGTACTGGTTAACCTGCTCACGCAGAACTGGGTGCCTTAAAATGGCTTTCACTGGATCAGTCTACTCGGTTTTACAGACTGCAATTGAAGAGTTTAAAATTTTTAAAAGACCCCGGGGTTCCCAAATCATTCAGCAACCACAAATATTTAAGTTAGATGGTCAAAGCCATTGGGTCGCACCTTGGTGCATGCATAGTAAGTCAGCTAGCTGCCATTGGGACGCACATTTAAGTTCCCAATCAAGGAGGCCGCGAGTTTCTGGCAGGTCCCTCCTGACAGAAAACCGTTTCCCATCACAATTGAATGTAGGAGACGTGCTTTCCTGCCTTTCTGGTCCAACAGAAAGGTAGGCCTTTCTATCTACGTACGGTTTCAGAATTAGACTTACTAAAAACAGAAATTCCTCTAACCAGAGGCCCATCTATATATTGTTTATCTTCCAAAGACATGGAAATAGCAAGCAAAGAGACAAGAAAAAATTGAAACAGAGGGCGAAGGAAAATCTCCTGACCTGGATGAAAAGGCTTTCTACATTTAAATTTCATGACAGAGATAATATGGCCATGGCTAAGCTACAAAAGAGAACGTTGTTAGAAGTTTCGGCAGAAAATTGGCCTCCAGAGAGTTTGTGGTGGGAGGGTAACGAGAGTGCCATTAACAGGATTTCAATGGCATTCCCTTTTTCCGGCCCGCCCCTCGTTTCCTGTTCTTTTCAACTACCTGATCATGGGATAATGGGAAACCGCGGCCGTATCAGTTTTGAAGGACTCTAAAAAGTAAGTTTTATCCGGGTGCTAAAGTAGAAGGTGGCCACAGTCTCACTGATCAAAACTGGAAAGATCTCTTCTCAGGGATTGGCCTATATGCAAATAATATCCATTGCAAAAGTCTTTGTCTTGGATCACCATAAGATGGGCCTCTTCTAAGCTTTTAAATTCGGTGATCTTCCAAACGTACAAGTGCGGGCCAGATGTGAAGTTTCCTGCAGCGTTTGATCCTTGGTCTTTATCGCCTAAGATTTTCTTCAATCTGTGCAATCAAATGGTTAGAATTGTCTTTTACATTGACATCTTTGCAGCCTAGCCCTGCAGACCCAACAATGGTTTGGATGTTCCCTCCCTAGTTTCACAAGCTTAACTTCTCAGATTCCGTCTGACACTTAGCACCACCTAAGTAAGCCTAAGTAAAATTTCTTAAGAAAAGATTAACTGAAGGAAACTTGAAGAGAACTCTAACTTTATTATTTTGAAAATGCTTATAACTCTTGGATTGGTGGTTTATTATGAGAATGCTAGATGGTTGGATGTCTTACAAACGAGGGAGTTCCTCTATTTAAAGGTGCTCACCCCCTTTTCACCTCATTAATGGAGTGTTAGAATCATTACGTATGCATGGTACAAATTGTCCTTTAGAACATTCTTACAAAATATCTTAAGTCTACAATATTCCAGATTGTAGATATCTGTAAGGACACTTGTAGAGTTTGGGTCTTCTAGAAGTAGGCTTTCCTTAGTAGATCTTAAAACATGGGCTTGAGTCCTTTAGGCCAAGTTCATGATTCAAAGAGGTCTTATTTGGAGTCTGCAGGCTTTCGTCACAGGCTTTGTAATAGCAGTCCAAACACTAGGCCTTTGCAAACTCCAAATGATCTTGGCTCTTGACATGTTAAGTTCAATTAGGGAGTTCGTTTAAGATCATCCACTTAACATAGGACAGGGAATGCAGATTTCGTCGTGCTGCTGCCCTAAACCCTACAGTCCCAAATATACACACAACTGCCTCCACAAAACAGTTTCATTTACATGATAGAATGTGTGTGTGGTGAGGAGGTTGGGTGTTGGAGTGTAGGCTTGGCAATTCGGGTTGACGAGTCGTATTCGTGTCATGTTGAAACTAACCCATTATAATACATGGGTCGACACAAACACGACTCTCTTAATAATCGTGCTAAGAACCCGTGACTCGAACATGACACAATTATTAAACGAGTCAACATGACACGACTCGTGTAACACTATTAAATAAATATAAAATAACTAATATATGATGATTTCTGAAGAATTGTCCTATATTAATATATGATTGTTTCTTATGAACCATCCTATATTTTCAACCTGATTAGTTAATAGCTTGCGGGTTAGATGGATTAACACGACGAATTAATAGGTCGCGTGTCAAATAAGTCAACATGATGGGTCAATATTGATTGACCCGAACACGACATGATTTTTGGCGTGTAATTTTTGGGTGAATTGACCCTAACTTACTAAATCCGTGCCCGGTTCGAATCATGTTACCATATTTTGCCACCCTTTTGGGGTGAAAAAGTGGGGGCTGATAGCTCATGTGAGTGCAGGTTATCAGCCTCATTGATTGCATTGGACGTGTCAAACCCCTAGCAGACTGCTAGGTATTTCTTTTTGTGACGAGTGAATTTAAGCCTTAGGGTTACCTTGAGGCTGCGCTAGTGAAAACAATTAGGTATTAGGTATAATAAACACTTTTTACATGATTACGCCAGATCCACGTTGATTAGATCCGTCCATCCCAAGGCTCCAACTTCGGATAACTAATGCTCCAAAAACAGTAAGGATTGGTTGAGCCCAAAATCCAAGAAAATGGACTTTTAATTATAGAAGATGGATGGTTCGATGCATTGCATAATGAATGGTCCATGATCAACTAATAAAAAGTAAAATTTTCAAAGGTTATAATCACCCAATTACTTTGATATATAGAATAGAAGATATCAGAAGCTAGAGAAATTAAATGAACAAAATTAACCAGGGCGAAGCCCATCGTGCAAAAGTGGGCAACATTACACTTGATGGACTGTTGTCTAGTATTTAGCTTTTGAAGTATATCATTATTTTCTCCACTAAGATGTCAACCACCTAATTTAAGTACATAGGCAACATTAGGACTACGGTTTAGTGGCAACCCTATATATGTTGAGGATCTTTGATACTGCTATTGGCATTCAGATTTGCTGATCTGTGCAGATCTAATCACCAGATCTGGGGATTTGAGACTGAGAGAAACAGAATCACCCACAAAGTAAGAACACAAAGTGATTATCGTCGTTCGGTCAAATTCCGACCTATATCCACAGAAAAATAGAGAAATGTCACTGATTGAATTGGATTAACTGGAGGAGGAGAGTATCGAATCAGATCCTCTCTCTACTCTACTCACTCTTTTTGTCCCACCTAGCAGCCTTTCGCAGCAAGTTACGTTACGAAATGGGTCCCACTTTTGGTGGATCCTGTCCGTTCATCTGATTTTACCCACTTTGGATATCAAGAAGCTGAACTCGGACACATTTGACGAATGTAGCATTGAGAAAATATTCAGTGTCACAGCATTGCTTATACAGATTTTCGGATTTTATCTCTGATTTCCGACGATCCAAAATAAATTCGCTTGTTGGATTGTGTATTTTCCAATCACCTTGATTTTTGTTTTCTACATGCCGACATCAGGAGAAATCAAACGAACGGGTCAGATGAACCAAAGATGGGGTCCATTGCGTGAAAGTTCAATTCCCACGATTGCTTGGCTGGTCTCCATTATGTTTCGGGCTCTTCATCCACAAGGCAAGGAGCCATGGCCAACCTTCGCAAAACCGAGGCAGATCAGCCAATAGACATGTTCAGTCTCCAGAATTTTCTTCGTCACGTGGGTTTTGGAGTTCGCATAGACAGGTATAAGATAAGATTGTCTACTGTAAGCCTTTGTGGCCTGTCCTTCTTCTAGATCCGCATGCAGCTTTGTGCACCGACCGAGGACCTTTTTAGTATTATTAAAACAAATATTAAGGGCAAATATGAAATTAAATAAGAACAAAAGAAGAAACCAGAAGGATATAGATCAAACTCGTCGAGAGCTAAAGCAAAGAATGATCTGGAAACTACCGGACTAACCCTCCTCCATCTCTATAAAAACATCCTCTCCCAGCTGCCCCATAGCAGTTGAGTCGATTAGTTTTCGTGACACACGAGTACCTCTTAACTCTGTCCAATTTGCTCATCTCAACAAATAACAAAGATGTCGATCATTCCCAGCTTCTTTGGCCGTCGATCTAATGTTTTGGACCCCTTCTCACTTGACATTTGGGATCCTTTCCAAGGATTCCCTTTTACCTCCGTAACGGACATTCCTCGTTCCGAATTCGCCAGAGAAACCTCCCTATTCGCCCAATACCCAGATTGATTGGAAGGAGACTCCAGAAGCCCACATATTCAAAGCAGATCTTCCAGGGCTGAAGAAGGAAGAAGTGAAGGTGGAGGTTGAAGAAGGTAGAATCCTTGAGATAAGTGGAGAGAGGAGCAAGGAGAAAGAAGAAAAGAACGATACATGGCATCGAGTCGAGAGGAGCAGCGGTAAGTTCTTAAGGAGATTCAGGTTGCCAGAAAATGCGAAAGTGGATCAGGTGAAGGCTAGCATGGAGAATGGCGTTCTCACAGTAACGGTGCCTAAAGAGGAAGTGAAGAAGCCAGAGGCTAAGGCCATCGAGATCTCTGGTTAAGTTTGCAATTGGCATGTGTAAACCTCTTTCTTTAATCTTTTGGGGTGTGTTTTGAGGGTCTTGGTCTTGTGGGTGTGTTTCCAGGGTTAGAGTGCACAATGATGTGTGTGTGTCGTCTTTTGTGTTGAAATCATTGTATGAGTCTGTGAACTCAAAACTTCTTGGCTAAAATTTTCTTACAGTTTACTCATGAAATAAAGACATTCTATAGGCAAATTGACTGTTTGGTAATTAGGTAGGCTGTTTCAAAGTGATTTCTATAGGCAAATGAGTGTTGGGTAATTGGGCAGGCTGTTTCAATGTAATTTCTATAACCAAATTGACTGCCAGAATTCACAAATATGATGTGTGTACCTTGGCTTTCGTTTGCAATCATTATAAGTCTGTGAACTCAAACCTTGTGGGCGAAAATTTTCTTACAATTTACTCATCAAATGAAGACATTTCTTTTCCTTTAGAAAAGGACTCTATGGATGGTGCATTTTGGTAACTGGGTAGGCTGTTTCAATGTGATTTCTATGACCAAATTGATTGCCAGAATTCATATATAATACGCATCTGAAAATTTATTTACCACATTACAGCACACACAAATTAGTACTCCAACGAGATCAGGAAGTTCCATTGGTTAACAAATTCTCTTTTTGATGACTGTAAATTAAACAGATGACTTGTATCATGTTGAGTAGTACTTTGTATGACGTTTGGCTGGTCTGAGCTGGCTCATACCTGTGTGACTAAAACGAGAAGGTTTAAGGTTTTGCCAATCCCGACAACCCATACGCGGAACCCTTCTTCGAGAATGCGCCCTAATTCTAACATTGATTGACGCGTGCACCCCCGCACTTTACCATGTATGTGTGTCGGGGTCTAAGCTCCTCCTTACTGAATGAGTCCAAAGATGAAATTCTGAGTCTGAGTTTGAAAACTGAAAGTCTACTTTTGAGGTATAAACATGGACAGTTACAAATACTGTTTAAAGAAAAATCGTGCATGAAGTTTCCACCTACGAGGAGTTTGGGGAAGCGGCGGACCACAAAGGCTTATAATATGCAGTCTTACCTTGCATTTTGTAAGAGGCTGATTCCACACCTTGAACCCGTAACCTCAAGATTATATGACGACAACATTTTCCTCTGATGTTATAATCATCCGATACTAGTGATTTTTATTATACAGCATGCTAGAAGGGGAGTTTTGTAGTAGAGGTTGTGTATTATAAACTTTTGGAATTTATCCTTTTCTTAAACCTTAAAAGCTTCATGAATTGAGCTATTCTTTTATTATTAGTAGTAGTAGTACTAGTTGTTAGAGATCTAGCTTTTTAATCTAGTCTTGCTAGAGTACTAATCTTAGAACCCACTTGAAAATGGGCTTTTTCCTAAGGTACTGTTAAAGGCTTTCTTTGAAAGGTATAGAGTTACTCAAACAATAGATAAAAGTATTTAGGCAATTTTCGAGAAAAACATAGTTGACTGCATTGATCTTGTTAGCTACACTACCCATAGAATTTAAAAAACCTAAAAGAGGAGTCATATATTCTGCCAAACGTTGTTCTTGATAAGGTTGTATGTCTTTTTTCAGTCAACTCATCTCTCACAAATATCCAATAATAAAGGCTATCTACTTTCATTGCATATTGGAGCTGGGCAAACTCATCTGTTGCGAGTATCGTTTCACACAAGCATTGGACACAGTACATATTTTAAGGATTCCAAACCTTATGCAATTATCTAGAATCTTCTTGGGTTGGTTAGAGCTTCATGAGTTGAGCTATTCTTTTTTCTCTTTTTTTTATTGTAAGAATATTAATAGTTAGAGAAATGAAATGAGCAGTCCGATTAACCAAAGGCCTAACGCAGTAAAAGGGTGAGCGAGATGCTTGTGTGTTGAGCCCAAGACTCAGCATTCCCCCTACTTCTTAAATCTTTGAAGCCCTTCATTTTACATTTGCAACCCTTAATTAGGATAAGATCTTGATGATGATGATGATATTACATTTGTGACCCATCCTGAAGACTTCAGAAGGTTGCAGGGGAAAGAAATGAATGGTTTTATATCAGCAGAAAGATAGTCCTTGTTTAAACTTTTGAGCTACGGTGTAAATCCTTCAAGTTTTGGCCTTTCGACTAGCCTAACAGTTTATTAGCTGAAAAGCGATTGCAAGACATCCAATGGCCACTATTTTTTTTAATCGGCCACTTGAAGTTAGATGCTGATTATAATAACTTGCAAGTGGACTACTGTAATCACCCTAAGATCACATTGAATTTGGGGACTTTGCCCTTAAAGTTTGGACGACCACGCATGAAATCGAAACAAGAAAGACATATAGAAACATGCTGTGTTTTCTTACTCTCTCTAAACAGACAATATTTTTTTCGTTTTTTCCTTCGCCCTTACATTGAAAGAATAGATTAAAAATAAATAAATAAATAAATAATATAATTCAACCTCAACCCCATCTAAATGTAGCGGACAACAGCGGGGCTAGATAATTGATATGTATTTAAATAATAGAAGCTAGTAAATGCAAATATGCTTATGTTGGTGATGTTATTGTTGCTATAATAAAAGAAGCAGTATCCAATATGCCTTTAAAAACGATCAAACGTGGTCAAAGCTATAATTGTACATATATGTAAAAAATTTAAATGTGACAATGATATAATAATATGATATGATGACAAAGTCTTCTACAGAGGGAAACCTTGTTATGAGTAAGCCGAGAGGAAAGATCTCTAGAAATTCCTATCTCATTCCATTCTAGTGGCTCGACTAGTAACCAACGGTGAAAACTAAAATATCCATAGTTGCCTGATGGAGAGATTACATCAGCTGCCGCACAGCTTTAGGCTAAAACTCCCCATCTTCAGGCCCTAAATTCACAATCTATACTTCAGAATGTAAGTTTCTTGACTTCCATTTTCCGTGCAATCCTCAATCTCTCCTAGTTCCAAAAGGAAAATCTTGATATTCTAAAACTGATTTTTCCATAACTTCCTCATTCGGACTTTGTTTTTAGTGTTTTTAGGCTCATTAGATTCTATTTTTTGAGTACTATCTAATTCTATGTTCATATTTATAATATCTAATGCTACATTCATATTTATAATATCCAATGTTATTTAGATTTATAATATTTTCAATCCTTATATTTTTAGAGCCATTATCATCAACTCCATGCTCTTTTGACTTTCACTTGATCTACAATATATGGGGTCAGTAAACAAGCACATAGCAAACAGTGAAATAAAATGGGGTTGTCGTTGATTAAGAAGGAAATCTAAAAAGAACTCGAAGTTTTTTGTACGATCTCTTCAAAATTGAGACAGTTGACTTTTACTAAAATAGTTTCATTTGCTTTTTCGTGCACAGTAATGATGCGCATATTCATCTATCTAATTGATCCATGCAAGGGATGAGGTATGCACAAATACTTGATCCTACCTGATGTATACTTCTTTGAATTATCATCCAAGCCGTTCGTCTATTAGGCTGTGTTGAAGATGACAGACGAGATATGTACCATACTTGACTCTATCTAGCTGCAGACCTCTAGCTTGATCCTTCTGAACGGAGAAACAAAGGGCTAGGTCCAATTCATCAATGAAGCGATACGTAAAATCATTTAAGGGAATGCTAGAATAGTGCGCGCCACCTTAGGAGCTTGTAAATAGTGCGCCACTGATGCCGGTGGACGGCGGAGATGAAAAAAGAGAACAATGCACGATACAGGAATGGCCGATGTTGCGTTTTTTCTTCCGTGTAATTACCTACGCCGTGCAGGGAAGCCTGCCATAATTCTTTAATATCAAGTCTCCTGAATAAAGGGGGGATAACATGGTACCAAACAGACGAAATCCTCTTGTCGATTGAGAGAGAGAGGGGCTATTAGGTACCTTTAAGGCTAGAGATGGGTACTGTCTCTAGCATGAATGATGGGTACTTCGCACTTCCCTGCCAACTCTTCGAAGTTCTTCTGATACGATTAGCGTCTCACAGGCCTCTATTGCACCGGGGCTGTAAGCGACGGCTGCTCAACATTTAAAACAAACGGTGTAAAAAGACTTCAGCCATCGGATGGATAGAATTGTATGATGGAATAAAGGAACAGTCTCTCAGTCTTGATCCACAAATAAATAGCTTGGATCAGCTGATCATCTCCACTTCTACTCGACGCCAACGTTCTACAGAATCTACCAAAATTAGTGTATTATTTAGGCTCTATAGTCATTTGATCGTGACTCTGCCATTCCGTCTTACTAGCAGGGCCAAGTTCAATGAGAAGAATCCTAATTTTGATGTCTCCACCATCTCATACCCCCCACTTGGATCCGTCTCCAGCAAATGGCGAATTCAATCCTTGGTCATGGTGCACAAGCAAATTAATATGAAGGAGGGAGAGCAAATAGGCCATACTGATCAAGATAATCGATGTAATCAATCGGTGAGCGAAAAATGTTCTTATTTCATGGCAAAGTAGATGGAAAATAAAGCCAGAAAATTTATTTTGACAGAGCCTGATGATGATCACAAACGAAAACCCAAAATCATGCCCAAAACACAACAAAAAACACTAAGATACACACTTTGTACATCCAAATTGCAAAATTTTGAGACCCGCTTTTAACCAGAGATCTCGATGGCCTTAGCCTCTGGCTTCTTCACTTCCTCTTTAGGCACCGTTACTGTGAGAACGCCATTCTCCATGCTAGCCTTCACCTGATCCACTTTCGCATTTTCTGGCAACCTGAATCTCCTTAAGAACTTACCGCTGCTCCTCTCGACTCGATGCCATGTATCGTTCTTTTCTTCTTTCTCCTTGCTCCTCTCTCCACTTATCTCAAGGATTCTACCTTCTTCGACCTCCACCTTCACTTCTTCCTTCTTCAGCCCTGGAAGGTCGGCTTTGAATATGTGGGCTTCTGGAGTCTCCTTCCAATCAATCTGGGTATTGGCGAGTAGGGAGGCTTCTCTGGCGAATTCGGAACGAGGAATGTCCGTTACGGAGGTAAAAGGGAATCCTTGGAAAGGATCCCAAATGTCAAGTGAGAAGGGGTCCAAAACATTAGATCGACGGCCAAAGAAGCTGGGAATGATCGACATGCTTTTTTGTCAAACTGCGGAAATCGGATTTCGTATATGCTGAATGGTGATCGACAAATCACGAAAACCAGTCCTCCGAACTGCTTGAGACTGGCCGGGAAAGATGTATTTATAGGCTATGGAAGGGTCCGTCTAGTAATTTCGAGATCGTTCGGGATACATTCTTTCCGGTAAACGATCGACATGTTTCGCTGGTGGGTGATTACTACATTCTTCTGGTTTCTTCCTAGTTCTACCTTCGCGTCGGAAGAAAAATCTGGCAAATGGACTACTGTTCGGCTTCTCGAAACGGGCTTGCATGGGGGATCCATTGCTCAATAATTCAAAGGCTTGATTTGCTAGGCTTTAAGAGGACAGAAAGTGTATGTACCGTAGGAGCCGTATAGTGAGCTCTTGATGTCCCTTGGATTTGGCCGACGGCGGAGATAAATAAGGGAAAAACAGCAGGCTATATGGGAATACCGGTTTTATTGTTTTATCGATCACGATAAAATACTAAAAGTTAGCCATTTCTTCTTTCCCTGTGCTTTTCCGAGATTCTTACTATTAAATTACTTTCTTTTACCGTTTTCTTAAAATTGCAGAAAATATTTATAGCAACAGATTTTAGTAGTTATGTAAAACACAAAAAAAGAAGAATATAATAAGGGACATCGGAGGTATGGTATTAAAAAAAAAAAAAAAAGATCATAAAGTTGTATCAATTTTACTTGAACATATAACCTAATTATAGTAAACTCATAGAGTAAAAAGAGGGATCAACATTTTTAACCTTTAAAAGGTTTTAAAAGAGTAAGGAAAAGAACCAAAAGATTATGAATAGAATTGATGAGAAAATATTAAAAAACTTTAGAACCAAATCAAGCTATAATAGCAGAGGAAAATGCAAAAATAAAATTCATGTGACCGACTTTTAGTAAAGATAAGTTCTCGATGATGATCTACAAAATAATAGAACAATAGTTATGAATGCTATGTAGAAATTTAGACATTTAATTTGGTTGTCCTCCACATTCTTAGTTGGAGCGGCATGACATAATGATGAATTATTTTCTTAACCACTCTATGGAACAACAGATGCTCTAATATTTGGGGAGGGATAACTCCAAATGTCTGACTGTAGTTCTTTCTAATGTATAATCGTGTGTTTGTGATCATCCATCACCGTGGGTCCTACATCAAAGAAAGGTTTGGTTACGAGTCATGGCCCACAATATGCAGCTGTTGGGCCATCTGTTTCTCAGGAAAGGACTTTTTCGTCATTTAAAATAAAAATGGGGGTAAGAAAGGGAGGAAGGAAAAGTACAGAACAAACCAGAAACAAGTAGATGCAGCGTCTCTCTTCGTCTCAAAGGAAAATGCCTGCTCAAATGGTGGAAACATCCCGAATGATCTCGAAATTACGGGAATGCCCTGACCGCTGCTATAAAGGTGCGCTCTCCTGCCTTTCTGCCTGAGGACAGCAGTTTGGTCGAGTGATCTAGCAGTGGGTTGTTAAGCTTCAACGAATTTACAAGTTCTCGAGCGACATTACCTTCTCGTACAGACGAATTTCCAGTCTCTAGGCAAAACCCAAAATGTCGATCATTCCAAGCTTCTTCGGCCGCCGAAGTAACGTTTTCGACCCCTTCTCCCTCGACATTTGGGACCCTTTCGAAGGATTTCCCTTCAACAGCTCCTTATCAACAATTCCTCGGACGGAATTCGCGAGAGAAACCTCCCAATTCGCCAACACCCAAATCGATTGGAAAGAAACTGCAGAAGCCCATGTATTCAAAGTGGATCTTCCTGGGATAAGGAAGGAAGAGGTGAAGGTAGAGGTTGACGAAGGGCGAGTTCTCCAGATAAGTGGTGAACGAAGCAAGGAGAAGGAAGAAAAGAACGACACCTGGCATCGCGTGGAGAGGAGCAGCGGCAAGTTCTTGAGGCGATTCCGGTTGCCGGCAAATGCAAAGGTTGATCAGGTGAAAGCTAGTATGGAGAATGGGGTTCTGACGGTAACGGTGCCCAAAGAGGAAGTGAAGAAGCCCGACGTTAAAGCAATTGATATCTCTGGTTGAATACTTGAAATTGGTGCTTGGTAATGTTTTGCGGTGTCTGTTTTTGTGTTCCTTTGGATTGTAATAAAATGTGGTGAATGCAGTCTGAAATGTGTTGTGTGCATGAGATGCATTTAGCTTAATTTCGTAATAATCTGAATGTATGAAAAAAGGTTTCCTGGTTTCAGGTGTGCTTCTCCTTATTATTATTCTTTTTTCAGCGATGTATGCGAGCTAGCATTCGGTTGCATGCATATGAAGAACGAAGAACGGGATGGAGAAACGTTGAATCAAGGTTGCACACTTACGAATGGGGAATGAATCCTTGATTTGGTCCAGCAATTGGGGTCTATCCGAAACATAAACTAATGATCAAATCTATGGGGTCATACGAAGGGGGGTGATAACTGTGATCTTTCCCAGCCTTGTATGGTAGTCTATCCGTAGCTAAATTTCAGTTTAGTTGCAAGGTAGAGGTCCGAGTGAACAAAATCTGAGTCTAGTTGGCCGGTAAAAAACGTCCAAGAAAGACCAATTTGCACTGATCGAAGCATTCAAGTTTTGGGTCCAATGATACAAAGACAATATTTGAAAAATATTCTGCTTGAGTTAGCCAATCTACAGTCGGAACCCGTCAATTTGTCCACCGTCCATAGACCATCAAAGGGCTAGGATCATCCACGAGATAAGTCTCCTAGGCCGTGGATAAGTCTCCTAAGTCATGGCTTATCTAAGCAGCTCCTAATTCAGCTTCAAATGTAGAAGAATAGTCCGTCTGCTCATGACAAAGGAGGTTAGTAGCTTAGTGGGGGCTTGTGTTCCATAAGAGTTCATTTTTTGTGTATCGGTTTACTTCTTCATTGAACTTATTGATGCCTGTGGATAGCCTCTTTCCTTTCTTGAACCTGGACCCTGCATGCCCAAGAGCTTCGTGCATTGGCCTGCCTTTTCTTACTTCTTTGGTTTGCAGATCAGTTGGAAACCAATAGGTGGACAAGAGAATGAACGAGCTCTTCAGGAATTATACACCAACACGGTAAGTACCTCCTGTTACTAACAATCTGAGTACCTGTGATCAGGAATGGAGCTAGATTGGAGCCAAAGTCTTAGCTCCATCCCTGCCTGTAATAATGGTCCCTTGTTATGAACTCATGTCTTCAGCGAGTGACATTGCTATTTATTTGCGCTGGTCTTTGTTTCATTTGTTTTATGAATTTTTGTGAATAAATAACTTGATTATCTTTAATTGTTGAGCTTTCTACTATCTTAGAGGCATTACTAAGTGGTAATTCTGTGTTGTCCAAAATTGTCAATCTTCTTAGATCTTGGATCATTTATACCTCTGTATGATAGAATCTGATTGGTTAACTCTCTGTGGTGAATCCCTTCCTTCTCTTGGCATGAACGAAGAATTACAAGTCAAGTCACTCATACATTTTCTTAAGAAAAATCCTAAATATAATCCTTGGCCAAATGTAAAGCAGTGACTTGAACTTGTGACCAATCTAATTACATTCTAGGAGAGATGCGCTATTGTCTATGTGCAAATGCGGTAGGACATTGTTGGCATCACTCTTCCTCTGGGCCTTCAACCTAACGTTGGTAAAGAGAGCTTTGGTGACCCAGGACTGCTGTTTTTTCCTTTTGTTTTGTGTTTTGTTGTTTGTCGTTCTTATTATTGTTGGTTTGTTTGGTTGTTTTTCTTAGTCTTCTTCTTCTTTCTTTTTTGTCCCCTTGGTGGTGGATGAATTTGAGCCCACAACCACAAGGTTGTGAAACGTAGCACTCAAACAACTCAGTTTCGTGCTCGAATCCTGGGGCAGTTATTGTTATGGCTTCCTCTTTTCATCCCTATCTCCATACTGGGTTTCTTACTGAGAGCTCGGCTCCTGTTTTTGATACTTGCTTACAGTTTTGGAATAAATTTCAGGACATAATTATATGCATGACCTCAAAGAATACGCACCCGGGGGGCATGCAAATATGGGTGGCAATGCAATGACTACATCAGTAATCCAAAATTTTCTTTCCAGTGTTGAACGAGAAGCAAGTAAGGTAAGCAGATCATTTCACTTGTGTTGATGTGAACAGAGTGTGTTGAGAAATAAAGATCTAACATTGATGAAAAGAGGCAGCTGTTTTTGCATTGTTGTCTCTTTCGTGGCCAGCTTGTTCATTTTTTTCTTTCCTAAGAGATCTATTTTCATTTTGAAAGAAAACAAATTACAGATTCCTTTCAGACAAGCTAAGTTTTCGAACATGATGCTTTCTTGTGGTCGCCTTTTTTGGTATTGCCGAGGTTAAACTAAGTTTAGGGTTACTTATTTTAGTTGTTACATCGCAGGAGAAGGAAAACATCTATGGAACCAAAATGGGATATGATGATAGAGGGGATGGATCAATTATCAAGTACCTCCTAAAAAATGAGATAGTTTCTGAACAACTTAGCAGGTATTGCAGTATTCATCCTTGCATTAGTTTTGGTCTGGAGAATAACCTTTACCTTGGCCATTTAGTGTTGACTTCCCTTTTTAAAAAGAATTGTTGGCTCATATACATGGTCCGCATTGGAGGAGTGAGAGCAGTGGTAAAACTATCGTTTATGACCATCATTATTAGCTTAGTTTTTGGAAAATTGATATTTTATTTTTGAACTCCTCCGTTAGTAATCCCAAGCTCGGATAAAAAGGAGGGTTTTGCATCAAGTGTCATCTAGCAAGTAAAACTTTTTGAAGAAGTTGAAGATGATTTTATTATTTTCTCTTCTTACTTACAAATGAAATATGTATATAGTATGCATGTAAGTAAGAATCTAAAATGATGAAAATAATCTTCAACCTTAAGCAACGCATTGCATCTAATCTTAGGTGTAGGAAAAAATGGGCAAGGGCTACTAAAGTGTTTTCTCGGAAGTGACACGCTGCATTAGAATCTAGGTGCAGTGAAAAGTAGACATGAGTTCATGTCATGGGGGGAGAAATGTGTAGGTAAATAGGCTAATTCAGAAGAATAAGATTTATATTGTTACATGGAATATAAGCACATTGGCAAGTAAGAGTCTAGAGTTAGTAGATGCAATGAAATGTAAGAGAGTCAACATCGCTTATATCCAAAAAACCAAGTGGAAATGGGCTAAAACTAGAAAAATCAATGGGTATAAACTTTGGTATGTAAGAAAGGATAATAATAGAAATGGTGTAGGAATATTGGTATGTAGGAAAGGACACTAGAAATAGTGTAGGGATAGTGGTGGATAAAAAATTAAATGATAAAGTTGTAGACATTAAAAGAATCAATGATAAAGGTATAATAATAAAACTTGTTATATGAGAGAAGATCATAAATGTTATAAATGCATATTTGCCGTAAGTAGAGTTAAAAGATAGAATCAAGAGAGTTCAGGGAAGATATAGAAGGAGTCAAGCAAGAAATTCTCATCACAAAGTGGATATTTATAAAAAAAGAAAATGAAGGATATTATATGGTACATGAAAGGTATGGTATTGAAGAATGAAATGAGATGAGGAAAGCTGTCCTCGATTTTGCTTTTGTATATAACTTAACCCTAACAAACACATTCTTTAAGAAGAGAAATAAACACTTAATAATATATAAAAGTGGACTCTATAAAAGTCAAATAAACTTTCTTATACTTATGAATATAGAAAGATCAATATGTAAGGATTGTAAGGTGATACGAGTTTAACCCTAGGTTAATTATTATGGATATTTATATTAAAAGATGGAAGAAAGGAAATGAACTTAATAGGTGTCCAAAAACTAAGCGGTAAAACTTAAAAGGGGATAGAATAACATCATTCACAAATAAGTTGATCATAAAAGGAAACTAGAACCATGGAACAGAAGTAAACATGATGTGGATTAATATGGCCGAGTCCATTAAGAAAGTGGCAAAAAAATGTCCTAGGAGTATTTAAAGGTAAAAGACAATCAGTAAACAAAACTTTGTAGTGGAGTGAAAAAGTACAAAAAGTTCTTAAACAAAAATAGGTATGTTTTAAAGCATGAAAGAGGATTGAAAATAATGAAAACTTTGTGCAATATAAAAATGCTAAAAAGGTTGTTAAGAAAATATTAAGTGAAGCTAAACTCAAAAGGTATAGCAAAAATAAGAGAACAAAAGGATCAGGACTTAGACAATGTTAAGTGCATCAAAAGTGATGACTAAAGGATACTGGTCAAAGATAATTAGATCAAACAAAGGTGGGAAAGTTACTTTAAAAGTTTGTAAATACAATTGCCTTGAGAATATAGGGTTTGAAAGTACCGGAAACCCAAATTCCATTAGACACTATAAATATGACAGTAGAATTAGAATACTTGAAGTGAAAAAGGCCTTGAAAAAGAAAATTCGGAAAGACCTTGGGGCTTGATGGTATTACCAACAGAGGTTTAGAAGCATATGGAAGATATTTGAGTAGTTTGGTTGACAAAGTTTTTAACAAGATTGTAAAATCAAAGAAAATACTAGATGAATGGAGGAACATCTCTATTGCATATATATTTATAAGAATAAAGGAGATAGAGAACTGCACTAATTGTCGAACTAAGACAAAATATATGAAATGCAATTTTAGCAACAAGAGGAGCATAAATGGAGCACCAATAAAGATCAATAACCAAGAAGTCCTCATAAAAGACCACTTTCTGTATTTAAGATTGATGATTCACGGGAGTAGACAGATTAAAAGAAAGGTTACCCCAAGAATCCAAGTCGACTGGAACAAATGAATTTGCGCCGCTGGAGTTTTGTGTAGTCTATAGGTGCTACTTAAACTAAAAGGAAAATTCTATAGGATGGTTATGAGGCCAACATACTCTTTGGATTAAAGTGTTGGGCAGTTAAGGAACATGTACATAAGATCAACGTATCTAAAACGAGAATGTTGAGATGGATGAGTGGCAAGACAAGAAAGGATAGAGTTAGAAATAAAAACATTAGAGGAAACTTAGGAATAATACCAATAGGTAACAAGATGGGTGTGATTAGACTTAGTTGGTATAGACATGTATATCAGACCAAAAATGGTACCGATTAGGAGTGAGGCAATGCAAGGTGAAAGTTCTAGAAGGGCATAGGGAAGGCTCAAAAGAACGTAGATAGAAGTGGTGAGAAAAGATTTAAAAACTTTGAAACTAAATAAAGCAATGATAAGGGGAATAGAGGAATAAAAATTCATGTGGCCGACCTATAATTAAGATAAGGTCTTGATGATGATGATATTTTACTTTTGTTGGTCATGCTCATTGCTTATCTAGTGTGATGCTTTTGTAAATTATCTAATTCTTGTGAGACATGCCACGAAAGGGTGCATTTAATGCAGCAACTCGTGTAATCTCAAAGTCATAAATTGAGGCATCAAAACAGCCTCTTGCAAAAACTGCAAGGTAAAAGTAAGTATTATAAGCCCTTTGTAGTACCGTGCACATGCAGGAGCTTCGTGAACTGGGCTGCCTTTTTTTTCAGATGCATGCAGCATTAATAAAGTATTTTTGACATCTTGTGGTTTCTATCATCCTATTCTATGCCAAATACCTATAAGAAAGGGCAGTTCTATCATAATACAAGTCTTATCTAGAAGATGCTCCCATCATGAGGGGATTGGAGCGCATTATTGTACAGAGAATGGGAAGAAAGAGTGAAGAAGAACAGAGTGAGAATTTTTATTCTTGGAAGTCATCCGGAGATTTATTTATGGGATATGTTGAACATTATCATTTATCTTGAGAAATTATAATAAAAGCGAAATAAATTTGAAGTAGTTGAACTAAAATAACTAACAATTCCAAAATTTAATATACAAAAGGCAACATGCGATAGGCTTTTATTTGCAATAGCAGAAACTAAATTAGTGCTTCTTGTGATAAAATACCAGATTATATGTTTTCTACACAGTCGACCAACACCATACAACTCAGGTGACTTGGATGCCTTGATTGTTGGCTAAGAGCACTGGTTTCTTGAGCAATCTAGTAGGTGCAAACATATCAAATGAGAGTGAGGAACTGGAAACCCGAACTAACTGAGACAATCAGGTACCGTGTTACTTCTGCAATGTGTGAGGAAAATTAAGGAATATTAAGGTTTCAGTTGGATCAGAGTTTTGAGAAGAAAATTTTGCAAGTCCACTATCTAGTCTATTGGCTAACGGAGATATGACGTTGCAGATAAATTAGCTCTTGAGATGGCATATGGGATCATCGTGGCAATCTCTTATGAAGAAGACCTTGATCATGTATGCTTAATAGACCTTACGAAGTGTTGTTAGACATAATTACGAATTAGTGGATCCATTTATTGTTCACCTAAATTTCGTTGGGTTATTGCTCAGAAATGGGCTGGCATCTATTATTCAACTAAATGCTTAATAGATTCAGATGTGATAAAAAGCTGATAGATTTTTAACTGCAGGAGGGACCAGGCAAAGCTGGCATCTGTGTCAACTTTGATTCTCATGAAATTTAAAGAGGAAAGATTAAATTGTTGGTGAAATATTGACTTGGCTGGTTCTGTTCCCTGATATTCTGATGCCACAAGTTAACGTAGAAGAATATATGTTGATTTATTTTCTTTAGCACCTGCAGAACCTTTTTCCAATCTTGATAGTAAAAGGCTCGAAAGCTTGCCTTATGTTTCTGACATTGTCAAGTTCAGGTACCTTTTATACCTTTTTCCTCTTTAGCCATATTGCTATGTCGTCCAACCATATACCCTCAGGAGTGGTGTGCCTTCCAAGGTTCTAACTTTCAGAGTTCTTTTTTAATGATAGTCAAAGGTTTTAAAAGGGCAAGGAAAAGTATGAAAGTACATAGATAAAAGGGGTGAAAAAATATTTAAAAAATTATGGATTTAATAAAACAATGACACTTAATACAGGTGAATGGAAGAACAATATTTGTGTATCCAATCCTAATCCCGTGATTGGTACAAGGCTTTGATGATGATGACTGAGTGGTGTTGCAGTGTCAGCTGAAGCTTGGGGTCTTGTACTCTGTTATATGTTTGACCATCATCAAAGAAAACGAGCCTAGATCTGAGCCTTCTCTTTTCTTGGGGTAATATCTTTACTGATATGAGCTGAATTTCTGAGAATTCAGAAAGTAGAACACTAGGCAAGGACGATTGATGATACAAAGGAGAAGGGAGAAAGAGCCAGAATATTTTACCAGGGTCATGGATGTTCTAAGAAGAGCCAAATTGGAATTTGGCTTATAGGTTTGTGGCCTTCTCTTAGTCAATTTTAGTTTACTTCAAGTAACCTTCTAGTTAGTGCATCTCTGACTTTGGTATTTATTCATTTTTACACATGGTGTTTATTTTAAATATGTTTCCGAATGAGAATGCTCCTTCAGTTGACATCTCATGCTTTTTAGGTGCATGTTCAAGAGTTTCTTAAGCTTTTGTTAGTCTCGATATTCCCTAATTACATTATATATCCATTTAAATGTGTGTCACCAATGTTCGAAAGGCAACTATTTTGTACTAGAAAAAAATGATCACTAAAGTTGAATTCAGTGAACATTCTTGCTTAACAAAAAGAAAATGTATCTCTTCAGAGAAACATAATTAAAACGAAAAACCAAGCAATTTGAGTTTTTGGCAAATAATAGTTAGACATGTCAAAAAAAATTTAAGTTCAAAGTAATTATGAATATTACAGATCATGGGAAACATTAGTAAAGGAAAACAATTATAGACTTTAAATATGAGCAAGTAACTCGGCAGATTATTCTTCAAACTCTTCTGCAAAACAGGGTATTTTAGTAAAACTATTATAGAGGTTTGTAATTCATCATGCCAAACTCATGGAATGTTCACAAAAATGTTCAAAACCCAACAGGTATTGCTGGTTCATTCCCAACGACGTTTCTGCACTTTTCAATAAAAAAGAGAGACATGTTGGGGTTTAACCTCAAAAATTTGACTGCTACATAAATAATTTAAGTCATTCATTTACTCTGGGGCTTTGGATCGTTATAGAGTCCGACCATACTAACCAGATCAACTGTTCAATCACTTCCTGCTGCTGTACCTGGTGGGTCCAGAACACAAACGGACCATGGTGCTAGAGCATGTGGATGTGATTGATAGAGTTCATGAATGTTTGTCTTTCTGAACGTTGAACACATGCACCCATGAGCAGCTTCAAAAGTTAATAATCAAGGAGAGAGGCTTCTTGTGTCGCTGTGGCATGGAGGCCTTTGCTCTAGAGTGCACAAATGTTAATTCCTGACATTTGACAAAGTTGACAATGTTTTGGTTAAATTAAAATTATTAGTGGTATTACTAAAGAAAGTTCACTAATAGAACTTGTCACCAACGACATAATGACAAGCATCGCAGTGTATCAAGGGACTACTCAGTAAAGAGGAAGTGACAGCACGACGTGCAGCTTTACCTTTTCCTCATGCTTCCCTGGTTTCAACGAGGAGATCGATGGCAGGAGAGCCCCACAGGAAATGTAGATAAGTTGGTGCTTAGTTGTTGGAGAACCATAGCTAATCTTGTTGTGGAAGATTTGTTTACTTGGTGGTCTGAACTTATGAAAGAACAGGGATGATCCGTCCGTAACTAAGGGATCAGATTTGATTTTCGGTCAGTTGGCTGTTCTCTGTTGCCCTCTTTGTCACCTAATTTTATGACTCTTGCCATGGAGGTCCTGACAAATAGTTAATGGTCAGAACGTGAATGGGCCATATTGCCTGTCTTGCGACCTTACTGGACGTAACCATGGATTCTACTAGCTCTGTATAATTCCTCCGAGAAACTGAATCTATTGAAATAAGTGCATTTTACAAGACGTTTACGCTTCGTAAAGACTCCCAACGAGGCAGAGCCACTATTATGAGTTTGGGCTCTTTCTCTATATACATAATGAGGTTGGTCCACCTAAGGTTACTGTGGCGTTCATTGGATTGGACTCCCGTTGGATCTCCAAGAGCCCAAAACTATACATGGGATTGGGCTCATAGGATATCCTTGTTGTAAGGCAAATTGAATGGCTTAAAAGTTAGAATATTCAACCCCTAAAGATGCTCGAGCAAGCGAAATATTTCAGCTGTCTAATTCAAGAGATTGTCTGAATCCTATCAAAGAAAAGGCCCAACGTGTTTCACAAGAGGGCCTCGAATGTGTTTCAGACAACGTAGACTTCTTTTATCTGAAGAACCTTTTGTGTCAGCCACCACATAAGTACTCTGTACCCTTGAAAGAATGGGCCCAACGCGTTTCACAAGAGGGCCACGAACGTGTTTCAGAGAACGTACTCTTCTCTTATCTGAAGAACCTTTTGTGTCAACCACCACATAAGTACTCTGTACCCTTGGAAGAATGTTTCGGTGGGTGCGACCTGACTATGCTAATTGATATAAATTTAAAGCATGCTTTGTCTAGTGGGTCCAATTTGTCATAAATTCACACCATAAATCCGATATCGAATAGTTTTTTTCTTTCTTTAGCAAGTGGACTTTTATAGATAACCTAAACTAAACGAGCGACTTGAAGCTGTGAATCTGAACCTATGATCTAGCACAAGAAAGTCCCTTCTTGCTACTCTTTAATCTTCACTTGAGAAAATGTTGTTTATACACAGAAATTAGCATCGGATCGACAGTGGAAACAAGTAACCCTTCATGTCCTTGGTAGCACCACTGCGTTCTTCCAAGCTTTCCATTTGGGACATCGAAGATCCAACGCATGCACCTATCAATAGGTTGGTCCGAATCAATAAAAATTGAGAACATTTGAGCATCATTTTTTCTGAGAACGTGCAGGCCTTTGCATGATTCAATTCATTTGAGATTTGTGGAGGTCTAAATGTGTAATGAATCAAAAAACATGTGACTAGAATGACTTTAGCATTACCATTGATCGCCAAGTTTATAATCATGTGTTTTGAGTTACACCTTCCTAATGCTAGAATCATCCAATCTACCAGATTTTGTATCTGTTACGTATAGAAAGCAGGACCATTTATTATTTCATATGATCATGTAAATATGAGCCTATAAAAGTGGTACCCATCGTTCTCACATGGAGCTTCTATTCTGGCATGCCATAAATGTTTTTACGTGCATGCGCGTGGGGAGGGCCTGCCTATTTCTCCAGTTGTCAGTAGAGAGAAACCGAACATGACAGGATAGCGCCCTCATTTTCGCCTTTAGCAAGTTGCACAGTGGTTGTTCCCACTTCTCTATCTTCTTGATTTCCGTCACTCTTCAGCCTCCACCTTATCCTAATATCTCCGGCCAAAAAAAGCAGTTTAGGTGCATCAAGTTCTTGCCGATGTAGATCCGGGAAAAAGACAGACTATAAGAGTTTATCGTATGTAATTTTATTTTGTATTTTTTATAAGAGGCTGTTTTCACATCTTGAAACTGTGACCTTGAATGTTACATTAAGACAACTTCACTGTTACACCAAGACTCTCCTTCTAATTATCTCCAGCTATACTGAGATATATATTTTTGAATTGAATCGGTGGGCTCTCCTGGATGGATGGCCTAATAAACAGAACATATTTAATTTGATGGTTTAATAGATTGCTTTGGCTTCGGATCGATAGCTTATTACGCAAAAATATCGTTGATTATTGTTAGTAGGACAACTTAACGCCTGACTCATGCGCCATGGTCTTGACATGTTAACTACCACTTGCGGGGCTGGTCGGGGCCCAGGACTCGACCCCTCTGGAAGATTATAAGCATTAAAAGGAAAAAAAGGGAAATGATAGAGACACTCATGTCTAATAGCTTAAAGGTTCATTTAACACCTCAAAAAGCGTTGCATACCACACACATGGTATTCATGTTATCTGAAATGGGTGTTACTATCAATTCCCCAAAATAATGTCTTCAAAAACACAATGATAATATCCTGGAGATGAGAGTGATGGCATTGAGGTTGGCCCAGCTCTATAAGCTCCTAGAAATCACAGCCTTCCCAACTGATCATGGCGACATGAAAAGCGTGGCATTTGGTTGAATGGAACATTTCTAACATGATTAGATGGTTCCATTCTCTAGTTAGCTACAGTGATTCTTGGTTCTGTCTCTACATGCATCTCAAGCTATGTTCGTTAGGTTTACGTAATTGATGATATAAAGCTTTGCTAGCGCAGTTGGTGGCAGATAACTTGGCATCTCTCTTTTAATATGCTCGGTCGACAAGTTTGAGTTATCATCTTTTTTTTTGTCCAGGATTTAAGTGTGGAGTCTAAGTAGGTAATTTTCTTTGTAATTCTTTGCTTGTACTAAAAACAAATGTATAGTGCCTGTGCCAAAAGCATAAATTGGGGACGACCAAATTACTCCGAGGCTTAAGATAGCACTTTTCTCTTATTGGGGAGATTTTCAATGGATTTAGGAATTAGGTACAGGTTCTAGCTAGTTTACTTCATTGCTTTTCAATTTAATAATAATAGGAAAAAAATGGTGATCCAAACTATTGATTTTCCGAGGACCCGTAGGCACATAGGGCAGCTCTTGTCAGCTTTTTTTTTTTTTTCAATGTCCGTTCTCAGTATGGATAAACCTGCCAACAAAAAGAGATAATGAGACAAGGATAAGCAAAATTAGAGTAGAATTATCATATAGAGTCATAGTTATACTAGAACTTTCTCTGTATTTCTATAAATAGGAGCAAAAATCAATTGATGAATGTATCTCATGTAATTGCCTCCTTATAGTGAAAATTCGTATTCTCCCCTCTTCCCGTGGACGCAAGCTAAACGTTAGCTGCCGGCTGAAACTTACAAGTTTAGACTGAGGGCTGAAGGCAGGTTCAAGTTTCGGGTTGCCAAAAGGTGCAGGCAGGAACTGGTAGGAAAAACTTCAGCAATCCCACGGTTAGAATTGCATGAAGGATGGGATTGTTGTGGAATGGCGTATCTAAGACAGGCCTTGAAGCTTACATGATTTGGATAACCCACAATCTGGCCCCCCTTGCACTTATCACGTTGGGTCAAGGCTTGGTCATCAATGGAAAATATTCTAGCAGCAACCATTTGGGTATCTTTCTCTTTGTAAATAGATCAGAAAGTTGGCGCCAAGCAATCAAAGACAACGGATTTAATTCCAAAATAAAGTTAAAATAGTACCGAGTAATAGTTAATTACAAATTTATATGAAATTCTAGTTTGGAACTTTCTCAATTAATAAAGAGATTATAAGGTTATGAAGATTGCAAAATTTTAGAGTTTGTTAAAAAGCAAAAAAATTAGAAGATTCTGTAAAAAAAATTGTTGATTTGGCCAGTGATGAATTTTAGAGATGGGTTAGGACTACTAGAGAGAGAGAAGAATCGATGGGTTTTGGAGGGAGTATACATTTCATTTCTCTTATTCCTATTTATTGTTTTTCCATTAAATTGATAATTTACAAATAAACAATAATGATTTATCTATAGATAAATAATCTCAAAATTAGGTGCCAATATTATGATAAAATAAACTAAAAATACATAATAGAAATAAAATTAATTAATAGTAAATTATTACTTTGCCTTGATAACCATAAGTTTAAAATAACATTATAAGGTCATTCTAGGTGTGAAACTAGTAGCTTATTAATAATTAAGATTCAGTTATTTGAAATAAAAACCAATACCATCCCATTGATTCTAGTTGAATCAACTTACCCTAATTCCATTATAAAATTTACACCCACAAGTTGTGAGCATTTATCTAACAATGTCCACGTTCGATGCTTCTAGGTTGTCTTGGATAGAGATAATCTTCGAATTAGAACAAAAAAAGGGCAGCTCTAGTGCACTAAGATCCTGCCCATGCAGGGTCTGGAAAAGAACGGATCACAAGGGTCTAATATATGCTATCTTATCTTACATTTTTGCAAAAAGCTATTTTTATACCTCTACAATTGTGACTAAAAATCCCTTTGAAATGTGGTGGTTCTATCAAGTGGGCAGATGGAGATTTCTATGCTTGCATCTTTTGGGAAGTTGTGATCCATAAACCTTCTTATCTTACCGACGAGCACTGCCTAAGACTTAACGTAGGAGATAAGCAAACTAAACAAAGGGCTTGAAATCTCCTGTACAGATTCTCTCTTCCTTTTGGCTTTTGGGTAAAAGTTGGAAGACATTGGATCTCGCTTTCGCTGGTTTAAGATTTTTCTTCCTCCAAGTTATCGAACCATCTTGTGTCTCTCCCTCTGCCGCCGTTCACGTGTCTTGTTCTCACAAGTGCCGGATCGTTATTCATCCAACGTGAAGGCACCCGTGATTCAATGTTTTCCACAAGTTTTTTGTGATTCAGCTCCACGGATCTTTTGGGTAAGGGAATGACCCACGTTGCTGGGGACCCAAGAATTAGACTGGTTGCCAACCTTGTATGATAATAAATTGTGGAAAAGAACGGCATTGTTAGCTCTATGGTAATCATCCTGGACTTTATAGGATCGATTATCCATATGATAATCCGCTCCATATACCCAATCAAGGTTTTTTCTGCTCGTTTTCTGTTAGATGATTTTGATCCGTCGGTCTGCTAGCATTGATCATGATCCTGGTCACCTGCTTTTTCTAATTTGTGGTACTAATGATCCACCAGGTCTATTGCAACTATAGTACAGCATAGCAGTCCATGATTTTGTATTCCAAAGTAACTGTTCTACGTAGATCAGAGCAGAGAGGCCAAGATTAGCTGATACGGCACTCATTTTTGGGCAGCGTCTCATTTTTGAGGCTGCAACTTAAGTAAGTCATGCACCCAAAAATATCTGGATGATTCTATTTCTGTTAAAAATAACAATCTTAGCAGTTTGGACGATCAACGTCTTCCGGTGGAGAAGATCGGCATTTAGGCCAGGATGATAAAGGGTTTGGATTGTCAACCATCTGGAATCCACATGTACCTATGAGCTCACATGAATTCTGTTCTGCAAGAGCCGTATAATAACTCATTTTAATGTTGGGCTAGATCTTGGGAGGACATCAACATATTTGCCATCTCTAATGATCATTAATTAGGTAGCTTTTGAGGAACTGTGAGGTGTCGGTTTAGCAGTTTAAAACTTGAATGGATACAATCAATCTAAGGCACTGCCATCTTTTCAATTCTCTGTCGTGACACGGCGATCATCACATAACACATGTGCTCATAACCCTTGATTATTTTAATTCTGTGCAAGCATGATTTCGAATCTTTCACTTTGATGATAACGACGGAGATCAAAAAATGGAAATATTTGTTGGCATGATAAGAGGGAGCACGTCGGTTCTGTGCCATGGGCAATTGTTACGACCCCCCCGTCCTAACTAACAGCCGGGACGGAGGGTCTCCTACTATTGCCATGCCAAAACGTTGCAGGCTTTTTTAAAAAGGGGAAAATCTCCCACAAAGGGCAAGTGGACAGGCACGTCCCACCCCATGCCACAATTATTGAGTTTGCAAGTAGGGAGGGAGGTTGGAGATACTCAAGTAGCTCACCAACCCATACATGCCTTAGATGCGGCCAGTTTTTAGAATTGACCCAACAATCCCCCTTATTGCACCACGTGCAAGTTGGTACTATTACTTCCTATAGAAAACATTGTGGATAGAATAGTGACCTTATGATATTACAAGTTAATTAAAAAGGCAAAACAGTGACCAGGGTCATTCCATGGACCATCCAAGCCATCGTTAACACTGAACAATTTGGATCTTGAGAAATTTAGGCTCGGCCTGAAGTTATAGGCATCACTACCGGCCAAAACTAGGAACATGTATCATTTGCCTTGGCTTTCCTTTCGAATGATTTGAAAGATTGGATCTAACAGGACGTGTTCTCTTGTGTACAATGCGTGCAATGTAATCATTCCTATGCAGTGAGTAAAAGAAGACTGGAGGGTGCTTTCTATTGACAACGAAATTGAGGTGTGCATACAGTTGCTTGGTTGTGGGCTAGCTTTTACGAGGATATGATCTTATCTTGGATTGCCTTTAGTTCATGGGTAGGTTCTTGTGGATCGCTTTAATCACATCTCATTTGAAGGAAATGTTCCACGCAGTCTCATATCTATTGCCAAAAGCTACCTCAAATTCAGATCAGGAGAAGGAGTGCAGTTTTACCTTTTGGATTGGAACACACTTTTCCTCTTTCTCTAGATAAAATGCTTTATCTAGACAGCTCGTATCGGATTGTACTGCAACAAGTAATTAAGTAACCTATATTCTAAAGTAGATCTTATGTCATACAATCTGTCCTGCAATCAAGCAACTTGTACGCATGGCACGTCCAGCTCCTCTGCGCGTATGAGCAATCAATTTCAGCATAGTTCGTTTCACGGATCCCCGCCGATATGACGATAAGAATCACAGGAAAGCTGGAAAGCAACTCCCAAGATATGTAGGATTTTACTTGTTGGATGTTGTTGTTACTGGTTTGTTTGGCTATTCCTTACCTAAGTTACCAAAACAAAGACAAGCGATTCTTTCTTTGTTTTTCTAGACTAATGCCATTCATCGTCGGAGGGCCAGCAAACCATCACTCACCAAACCAACTATCCACAGATAGTCTATTATTCCGAAGGAAAAGTTAAACTTGTCTGTAGCCATATGCTCGACTTAGTTTAGCGGGGCCTACGACCTGAGAGAGACCAAGGCAATATGTGGGCAAAACGTCAGTCTCGCCAACTCCCATCTCCTTCCACCTAAAGAAATACAATTTGAGTAGCTGGTCTGTGGCCTATGCTTAGTATGCCACTGGTCCACTAGGTTGCACTTGTTAATATGTATTGTATTTTGATTATTATCTCTACTAAAACACAGTAAAGCCTTGCTACGTCTTTGAGGTGGGATTGTATTGATCCCAATGTGCTTTCCCTTTTCTTCGATTACAAAAGATCAATCCATCCCCTAACGAGATGTGGATGCCAAAGCCCTGACACACGACCTAGCGTCAACGGCAGAGGTGCCTCATTTGCATGTACCTATTTCGCTAGTGTGTGTGTACCTGGTTCGATGATCCAAACTACTGAATTTACGAGGCCTTGCAACGGAAGTTCCCGATGCCAAAATTCTCTCTCGTTAGAGAAAAACCAAGGCGTCATCAATCATGACAGAATTCCATTCTATAGTGGATTTTATATTTAAGAAGGAGAGTCTTGGCGCAATGGTTGAGTTTGTCTTGTGTGATCTAGAGGTTATAGGTTCCAGGTGTAGAAACAGCCTCTTTCAAAATGCAAGATAAAGATGCATGCTATAAACTCTTTATAGTCCACTTTTTCCTTAGAACCTGCATAGGAGAAAGCTTTGTTCAGTAGACTACCCTTTTAATGGATCCTACCCTTGCAAAATGCACCCACATATGGAACTGGGGAGAAGAATGTGGTTTGATTTCACCTACATATATGTGTTGCAGGAAAGGGAGAAATTCATTCTATTAGAATGACGGCTCCTAAGCCTACCATTTTTGAAGGCTTTGTTGATCATTGCTATACAGTTGCAAGTTATCATAATTTTTAAATGGAGTTTATATTGACGCATGACTCATCCACAATACATTGTAGCGGATAAAATGGTTTAAATCATTAAATAAGTAGGACCCCATTGGACTTCTTCCGACTCATATTCTTCCGAAGGAGGATGAGAGAAAAGTGGTGGGAGGCGGCCCACTGTGGAAAGAGAGGGGAGGGAGCAGTAGAGTGGGTGAAAAGACTACTCTGGTGCATGCATATTCATTCTCCTTAATTTCTAAGAATATTAGAGGCCCTGCTTGTTTACTATTTATTGAGCGAGAAGAATTTTATTTTTACTTACTAGCGGAGATTTACAAAGTAAATTACTCATATATACTCTTAAATTTATTTCTTTGCCAAAGAAGAACAGGACTAAAAATATTTCGACAAAGATGTTGAGTTGTCTGTGACGAACTTTGTCAAACAGTTACATGCATCAAATTCAACCCACAACAAGCATCTAAGTTCCAGATTAAGCGGGCAAGTAGAAAATGACAAAGCAGCTGTATGTTTGCATTCTTGAACAAAGGATCCACAAATTAAAGGCTTAGAAACTGTCCAACGTCGGGTATTTCGACATACAACTCATCCCTATAGAGACAAGATAGATCAATGGCTTCGATTATTCAATTAACAGATGCCGTTTATATCCTAATCACTCTTAAAATTTAGGCAAAATATGTGCATCGATTGCATACCATGGCGCAACGGTAAAAGTTGTCGTCATGTGACCTTGAGGTCACGGGTTCAGGGCGTTGAATCAGCCTCTTGCAAAATGCAAGGTAAGATTACCTACTATAGGCCCTTGTGGTGTGCCCTTTCTCAGAACCCTTGTATAGGCAGGAGCACCGAAAACTGCTCTTACGTGCATTGATTGCATACCATCATTTTCTCTTTGTACATGGTATAAACAGACATGACTGCCTTATTTGGTGTCCATATTGACAAAAATTGTCTGCAGATAAAACTAAAACACAAAGACGACAATGTAGAGACCAATTCTTATATGATCATAACCATCCAACTACTGGGACCCATCTTAGATAGAGGATGCTGAAAATCATATCGTGAGATGATCCTAACCACTGAAATATTTGGGAACTTAAGCAGTAGATCCATACTTAATATAGGCAAACCTTTCATCATCTAGGGGTTAGGATTATAGATGTTGGAGAATTTTCCACCTGATCCAATAGATCAATGGCTTGAAGTTGGTTCTACTCTTTGCTGCCTGTTTTGCTCAATCTCGACCATTCGGTAGGTAATCTACCGAATTCAGCCATTTGATTGCTAATTGGACGGTTTGGATCGCCAGATATGGAAAAACCATTCGAGGCATTGAACGGTCTAGATTGAGATGAGCCTTCGATTGGGGTGCTGCTCGAGGCTACCATTCTCCTACCACCAAAGCAATTGGATGAAAGGTAGTTAAGCCGTTAATTAATCGGCACAATGCAATGATTAAGGAGGCTGTTGCAGCCGGCCATCCCACCTCAGCAATCATCAATTCTTATGGCAGAAAGTGGACCCCAAATAAGACCATGAAGCACGTGTGGGGATTAGGAAGCAGCCAGGGAAGGCGCGGCAGCCGGAAAGATTCGCACCTTTCCAAACCCCGTTCAGTGCTCCACCCACATGTGGACGACGCTGCCGCTTCGTGGGTACTTCCCCCGCTCCAATTTGGATACGCATACGTCCTTCCATCGGGCCGCCTTTGTGGTCATCGGCTCCATCGATGCATTAATATTTTATTGCCCATAATGGCCCCATCCACTTCTCAAAATGAACAAGTATCCCCTTTTCATGTTTTACTTTCTTTTCCTTGAATTTGAACTAAAATTCATGAATAAATTTGTCCAAATACATGCGCATCATTGTTAGAGAATTTATTTTCCTTTAAAAATTTGCCTTTTTATTTTGCACTATAAAATTTCCAATATTACTATAAGGACCAGTCGTCACCATCAATTTGAGTAGGCTGTGTGCAACATGAAAGGTGACATCTAATGTTCCAACAAATTTGTCATATGACAAAAATATTTATTGTCGTCCAAGTTTCGCTCTACTTTGAGAAAGACAATGCATATAACTTTTCTTCTATTTTCTAAAAGAAGATGGGAAGCTTTGACGCGACAATAGAGTTGTTGTCATGTGATTTTGAAGTCACAATTCAAGGTGTGAAAATAACTTCTTTCAAAATACAAAGTAAAGTTGTGTACTATTAACCCTTGTGGTCAACCCCTTTCCTCAACCTCACAAACATGGGAGCTTCGTGCATTGGAGCTGTCCTTTTGTGTTTTCTCAAAGAAAAAACAATTTTTTTAAGATTGATATCAACCTTAATTGTCAAAATAAATAGAAAAAGTAATATAATTTCCTAACTAAAGAAAAAAGCGGCACTCAAACATGCCATGGAAGATATCAAGTTGTTTGCAACCTAGCTTCTCAAGACATTGTTGTCCAATAATGAATTTTTCTTTTTCTTTTTTTCTAAAGAAAAGATTACAAAGCAATTCATTTACAAAGTCGCTTTTAATCCAAACCTGAATCTTTTGCTAGCTAAGAAAAAAAGCCTCTCTTAAATATAATTTTCAAATAAAAAATAGTAACTCTTGAACCTACGACCAAACATATTTTAAGAAAGATGTCTAATTGTGTGCAGTGAACCTAATAATAAATAAAATAAAATTTATGAAATCTGTAAATAATAGGCCCGTTAATGCAATAATTTATTTATTTTTGCTCAATAATGTAATAAGTTACATAGGGGAAACAGTTAAAAAAAAAGGTAACACCACAAATGCAAAGAAAGGACAAGGCTATTACCGTCAAGGAAAAGTTAGCAAAAAACAGCCAAGTTGCCTACTCCCAATTGAGTAAGCAGTAGCTACTAATCAACCCGCCTAATTAATTATCTAATTTAGGATTTATCACGTTGTCTTGGGACCACAACTTTCCCCACATCCTTGTTGCTTCCTTCGCCGGCTGGCCAAGCTTCGTCACTTACCGCCAACCACTTATAAAACCAGCTTCCAACGCAAGCTTCTCTCCCGGAGAAACCAAAAACCTCTCAGAGGCAAAACATCGAACAAATGGCAGTCGTCCGCGAGCGAAGACACCTGAATCTCAAGCTTCCGTTACCGGAATCCACCGATCGACGGCCACGATTCCCTCTCCCTCTCCCTCCCAACTGTCTCACTACACGAACCCAAGAAGTCGAACGCCTCTCCGACCTCGAGAAACTACAAGTTCTCGGCCATGGAAACGGTGGCACAGTCTACAAGGTCCAGCATAAGAGAACTTGTGCAGTTTATGCTCTGAAAATAGTTCACGGGGACTGTGAAAACACCGTCCGCCGTCAGATCTTCCGAGAAATGGAGATCTTAAAACGTACAGACTCTCCCTACGTCGTCCGATGTCATGGAATCTTCGAGAAATCCGGCGGAGATATCGGGTTAGTGATGGAATACATGGACGCCGGGACTCTAGAAACCCTTTTACAGAAGAACGGAGTCTTCTCCGAAAATGCCCTCGCTGGAATTGCCAAACAGGTTTTGGAAGGGCTGAGCTACCTCCACAGCCACAAGATCGTCCACCGCGACATCAAGCCGTCCAATCTGCTTGTGAATCGGAAGATGGAGGTAAAAATTGCGGATTTCGGTGTGAGCAAGATTATGTGCAGGACGCTAGATCACTGCGGATCGTATGTTGGTACTTGCGCGTATATGAGCCCGGAGAGATTCGATCCAGAGACCTATGGTGGAAATTACGATGGATATGCAGGGGATATTTGGAGTTTGGGGCTTACTTTGATGGAACTCTATATGGGCCATTTTCCATTTTTGTCCCCGGGGCAACGGCCGGACTGGGCAACCCTAATGTGCGCCATATGTTTCGGTGAGCCACCCAGCTTGCCGGCAACCGCATCGCCGGAATTCATGGATTTCATTACCCGTTGTTTGCAGAAGGAGTCGAGTAAACGGTGGAGTGTCGCGAAGCTTCTGACGCATCCCTTTGTCGCACGGGATCGGGGATTGGTGGCGAATTTCGAGCGGATTTCCATCTCGTGAGAAGCCGGGATCTGATGCCAGTCGCCGGGTTTTGTAATACCGGTGCCGGGAAGCTGACGTAGGATGTCGGGAGTTTGTATCTCTGTACAGAAGCGACGACTTTGAAGAGTTTTTAAGATTTTTATTTTTTATTTTTGGATATTCTGAGCTGGTTTGATTTCTCCCTTTTTCTGACGGTAAATCTTGCCGTTGATAATGGGTCGATTAGAGTCTCTGTACATATTCTCACTAAAAAATGACCAGAATTTCAAATTAATACCCTGTCAATCACTTTGCTAATTCCATCTGACTATCGTGCGCCGTTAGCGGGACATGAGCGCCTTCGGATGGGCATTTCTTTTGGGAAACGCTACCATTCATACTGTGCTGGTGAGGACCCCAACTAGATCGGAACTGATCAGAGGGCTGTGATTAACTAAATCGGGGACCTAACATCGGGATTACAAGTGTCTGGTCCCACTTGAAAAACCCTCTTCCTATAGTGAAAGCAAATTGCTAAGAAGAGAAGGCATGATGCCGCTCCTTGTAGGTTGTAACAAACACTTATTAGACCCCACACGTCCCAGTTGGTTAGGATCGAATCCAATCCACTCCTCCGACAGCTGCCACATACTTCTCCATTGCCACTGATTTTGCCTTGATCGAATGATCCTAGCCGTTGATCCACCAAACGGGTTTAGAGCATCACCAGCAAAATGGAACCATCAATATTTGTTGAACAGTACCAGTTTGGCATGAGACCGAATTTAAACAGGTTTAATAGTAAGGATCAACCCACACATCTTCCGATGTGGGGCTCGATGATGATCTCGGGTCTCCATCTGCTTTAGAAAGCGGATGGGACCTACACCAATCTAGGAGCATTTCGCAGACCACGTGGATGTGTCCCTAGAAACCTCCTAGAGACTCTGATTCTTATTGTTAGTACTAATAATTCCCCAATGGGGCCAGCTGAGGGGATCCCTGATCAATGGACACAGTGACACATTGATGCCGATAAGGATGAGCGGAGGGCTGAGATTCTTGGAGCTGGCCTACATAGAAAAGATTACCGTTGTTGGAAGCGCTTGCAGGAAAGCACCGAATTGTGGCAACCAGTTTTAACCTGTGCTAACGTTCGTGGAAGCTTGCTTTATTAATGAGGATACTTCTCGGAATCGCCACCTGATTTTGTCCAACCAGGGCCTGCTAGGCGGCAAGCACAACGAGACGCCCACCGCCTCTCCCTACATCGGAGATAAACATGCCTGGAATATTTTCAAGCACATCTAGCAACGTTCAGCCCATTCTTAATTAGGATAAGGTCTTGATGATGATATTTTGCAACATTCAGTGTGTCTTAATCCCATTCGACACGGATCAGATGGTGGTAATTTGATTTACCTCTTCATTTGATACAGATGGGGCGGTAGATTGACTTAATTAGGATTTTGTTTTTTTCTTGTTACAAGAAAAGAATTAAACTCCTAAATCTAATTCCTAGCCAAAAAGAAAAGAAGCAACAGAAACCGCCAACCAATGATTATCTAATGCAAACGCTGAATCAGTGTACCGACGGTGTTAGATATTGTAATTGTCTTCGGGCAAAGGCGAAAGCGATGACTCAATTTGGACAAAGCATATTCTAAGAGAGATGCCAAAGTTATTTTTATCTCTTGCTATACATGAAAAATAAGTAATTTTTATCTCTTGCTAATGAGAATCCTATATAACAAAAATAAGAAGCACACAAGTGTTAGCTGTTTGCTTGTTTATTATTTTATTCGTGTCTAAGGCTGTTGATGGTGCGTTACAAGCCAAGTCTGTCCATATTATATTACAAACAACACTAACTGATACATGGATATACTTTTTAAGAACAAAATGCCCATGGTTTTAAGGCTACTTTTTTCCATCAGTTTATCTAATTGGATGCCAAGATTGCACATTACCCTGTGCCTCTGCAGAAACAGGAGAGGGAGATGTGATGTATAGTACTATTCTACACTTTAAACTTACAATATTGATTATCGAATAACATCTTAAAGGGCAGTCCCAGTGCACGAAGCTCCTATCTATGTGGGATTCGGGGAAGGGGCGGACGACAAAGGCCTATAATAAGTAATCTTATCTTGCATTTTTGCAAGAGACTATTTTCACGCCTTAAATAACATCTTACTTTGTTTAATATCTTACTCTTCTCTTACTATGTGGTATAGAAGCTATAGATGTTTCAAGTTTGCAAATAGCTGACTCTACAGCAGAGTCCTTAGGTTATGACTTCTTATCGTTGATTCTATGGTTATTTGATCTCTTGAGGTCACGAGTTCAAGGTGTAAAAACAACTTCCTACAAAATACAAAGATAACACTGCATACTATTGACCCTTATTGTCTGCACTTTTCCCAAACCCCACATACCTTTGAGCTTTGTGCACGGGGCTACCCTTTGAAAAATCTCAACCATACTTCTAGTTTTAACTAAAAAAATTTGTACAGTACTGACTAGTCTGTTAAGATGTCAAAGATAGTGGAGGGAAGACGTAATAACCAAGTGAAAATTAGTGACTTCCTCTTGCCAGAGACTCCAGGAGAAACAGCCACGCCCGTCACTGTAAGACCCCATCATAAATCTGGAGGTCAGGTCCACCAACCACTCAAAGAGAGCGTCGTGGTGTGCGAGAAGATGCATGCACCCACGTTAATCCCACTTAAAATTGATTAGGCTGCACTACTTACTACGTCATCTCTCTGCTGACGCCGGCACCCACTTGAGCGTCCAAATCATGATTTGCTGCTCAAGCAATTAACTGGGTGTAGCTTCTCGGAACATGTACAAGAACCATCGTCTGCCCTTCCAATTGGGCTCTTCATCAAACAACAGACTAAGACAGTGTCATCTTGTAGAAGCATTCGAAGAACTTGCCTAAGTATCAATCTCTAACTGTTGTGGTTTGGTTATCATGCCAAATGGAAACCTCGTCTGCAGGATTAAGTCATAAAAAAATCGATGGTTCATTTTATTGGTAGACTCCTGAACTTAGTTTGGTTGATCCGGGTTCTAAGATCATCCAATCCAGGCAAAATTATATGCAGTAAAAAACTTGTGGCAGATTAGTGGATTTCATCGTCCACACATGATACATGTGGAACTCAAAAGTGTTTGATATCAGATTATGTGTACATGTGAAGCTCGACCATGCAAGCCTTTCTTTTTCTTTTTCTTTTTTTTTAGCATTCTTCTAACTGATTATTAGTCTCGTTGCCTTCTAAGAAAGGCACCTTCAAGGCCATAAGAGGTAGCTTGCTCATGGTGGTACAGGGCATCATCCTCCTTGCCACCTATTTTGTCGTTTTTAACACAAAAAGGGGGCACCATCGTGGGCTACCAGACCAGCCTACCACCAAGTTAAATCAAACAACTTTTCATTTAAAGGGCCGACGTAGATGTGTGGTTCGTATCTCTTAAATGTTTAGCAATCTAGTGTTGGCAAAGTGACTGTCATCGACCAGTCAGTCACAAGGGCCTACCAATGTCACCTCTATCCCCATGGGGGGGATAGTTGCATGAGGTTGTACAAGCACAAGTTGTCGTCTGATTGATTGCCGCATTATCCATATTGCCTGAAGTAAGGTGATCATCCTTTCATATCACTGCCGTGGCCCCTGATGATGGTCATATCGTCGACCATTGATTTGATTGCTACTTATGTTAGCAATAGTTGTTATCGAGGCATCATTGGCTGGCCTGTTTAATTTGGAAATTGTATGTGTCGCAGGTTACCTGTTTTCATTCGTTCTGGAGAATTAACCATGTTATTAACAACACATTTAAACTGTTTGCCAACAATGTCTAGCACGATTGGTGCAGGCAGGAAGGCATCTCCACCTTGTTTGCTGGTTGGGGTTGCAGCTTTCCCCTCTGGCCCAGATGGATTTAGGAGTGTGTTGAGTGAATGCGCTTTAACAAGAAAAAAGGAAGAGCAGATCTAAACTGTTTAGTGTGAGAATTAGGAAGACTACCAGGAAGAGGGAATACCTGCCTATAATGAGAGTCTGATAATTGGATACTTTTGTCTGGGAGTTCGGTAGCAGTCCATGCACGTTCAGAAAGTGTGGAAGGAGTGCACGCCATTAGCGCCTGTTGAGCTTTATCTCTAGATATTTTGAGTGATCCAATCCCTTCATAGAATTCACAGCTCCTCAAAATGAGCAGGTGTTAAAAAATCTCGTTCAACACAAACATCTCTAGTGGACCTCTTCACTGAACTATGAATAATATTAAGAGAAAACATAGTATTGTCACAATTTCAAGGGAAAGAACCTACTAGAGAGTTATCTATTGCATGAAATTTTTTACATCGAGCCATCTCGAGGGATTACAAATAGAATGCATGGGTTGGATCAGTCAAAATATTCAGGAGTGGAGCCCAACAGGTGGTATGGATTCCTTACACACTTTTTCAGCATGACTACAACCAAGGCTCTGTCTCTAGACGTATTTCATCCATGTACAGGTAAAAACCCAACCCAACCCAACCCATCCATTGACAATTCAATTCCATGATACCAAGCACCCTGTTTCTGTCCGGCAGGCTTCTTTATAATCTTCAGAAAATGAGAACCAAACTTTCTTGTTTTGTCAAAGTCAATACTCATTTTCATAACGACATTTTCCGTAATTTTTTTCAAAAGATATTTTCCATTAGTTGAGCCTTGCACAATGGTAAAAGTTGTCATTGTGTGACCTTGAGGTTACTAGTTCAAGACGTAGAAACAGCCTCTTGCAAAAATGCAAGATAAGGCTATGTACTTTAGGCCCTTGTAGTCTGCCCCTTCCCTAGAGCCCACATAAGCGAGAGCTTCGTGCACAAAGGCTGTCCTTTTTATTTTTGCTTAGCTGCTTATACCTTTTTTAAAAGTATTATAGCTAGTGCATATAGGAATCTAAAAACTAAAGAAAAGTATGAGAAACTACAGATACAAGTAGAGCCTCGTTGACAAACCAGTGATGTAGTAGGCCTGTATATGGATTCTCGTGATTAACCCTTGATCTGTCTCGGCTGTCTTTGTCCCGCATCATGTAGAAACTCTTGTCAATTGGTAGTTTATCAGAAGCGTTCCAACTTCTACAGCTTCTTCGAGAAGTGAACGAAACTAGTTTAAGAATCAACCCATTATTTGCTAAGCTTCTTTACGGTTGCTCACCAACGCCAATTACTGCCCTCATTAGTTAACAGCAAGCGTTGCTAATGGGTGTCGACCTCTGCTTACCTTTTTCTGGTTGTACATTTAAAGCCCACATAATTGAAGGCCCAAAAATATCCGGAGGTTCGAAGTTTAGGTGCGTGGGCACTCCATATCAAGCTAGCAGAGAAATGAATTAAGTATGAGGAATGCTAAACTGACCGACCACATTTTATAGGGCCTACCCTTTGCCTGATCAAAATCATTTAGCTCACTGCTCTCATCTTAATTTCTAATAGATCAAAAATCGTAAGGTACGGATTATTCTGGCTTCTAATAAACAATGTGTTGTTTATAAATTTTTAAAACTTTCTACTCACTTTGATAGATGCATTATAAAAGTTAGAATGACCATTTATGTCATAATTTGTAATCTATAAAATATTTAAATATGGACCAATGAAATAAACAGGTTGGGTCATTTAAAGGTAGGTTCTAGAAAATGCGGTAACTATTACTGCACCCATGGGTGCGATTAGTGTAGCATTCATTTTTAAGATTTAACCCCACCAAAAATATAGCATCTGAACCATGGGTTCCTATACGGTGAATGATCATAATATGCCATGCAAATCATAAGCAAGCCTCATTTTTTGAGTGATCAATTATATATCTTCATCAGATTTGCCTCTTCATGGATGACAATACCAAGTGTCTCAGCCAACAGGTGCCCGTAAGGCTTAGTGGGTTGATAGTGTTAACAAAAGAAAAGAAATATTTGTTAAGTGCCACCGTACTTTAAGGGAAAGCGGGGTTGAGGAGGGGGGCACAGGCCAACCTTAGAGGCACATGTTAGATGAGATTTTTTACACCCATTATCTTAGAAGAGGGAAGATATGAGACATTTTATTGGCTGAAAAAAAAAGTTAGAGAAAATGGCACTTAGAAACTTTTTTCCTGTGAATCAAACAGATGCATATATATGTATATGTGTGATGTAGATAAGACAGAGACATGGACTCGTTACATATACATGGCTTGCTTCATGGCAACTAAAACGAGATTGTGCTTCAACTACCACTTAAATTTCTCTGCAATAACTAGTATCTAACAATTCTTCATTAATGATCACATGGCCTACTTGTTAATAATCAAAGGATCCGGATGTGAATCTCTTATTAGGCTAATAATGGAGTAAATAGGACCATTGATGGACAAGGTCAGTGGACAAAACATCATACAAGCGCAACGACCCAAGTCATCCAGGCGGGCACAAATTTCTCCAAATGGTAATGAGCCCTTCCTAATCTAATTCATAAAAGTTAATTACTAACTATGTGCATTTTAAGAGCCGGTTTAGATTTCATTTGCCCAATTTTAAATGATTAATCATCATCTTACTGAAAAGTTAGGATTGACACGAATATGCATAATAGGAGACGAGAGATTAACGTGGTTCAGCCAAACTCGGCCTACATCCATGAGAGAGGAGGAAATACTCATTCAGAATCTGATCAGATTACATAACAGAGGAAGAGGATCAAATCCTCTCTCTCTCTCTCTCTCTCTCTCTCTCTCTCTCTCTCTCTCTCTTGCGATGCCTCAAATCTTGACACTATCACTGTTCCGGTAGTGTAGAATTGTCTTCTACTTACATGGGCATGGATCTTATGTGAGTTCATCCTAACAATCTCCTCCTTCATGCCCATAAGAGGAGAATGCACTAAATATTGTTACTTTGTTATACTCCCCTAACTTTCTCATACAGCTTTAATCCATCTCACTCTCCAATAGTCATCTACGCTTTTCAGCAGCTTCACTAATTGCTTGTGTATCTGCGACTTTTCTTAGAAGGTTGCTGCTCTTCCTGCTTAACACTCCAGATAGAGTTTAAGTGCTAATCAATCATTAAGTATACCGTAAGTACCTAGAAGTCTGTCAGTGCCTCTTGCACCCACCCTCATCGACTGCTCACAGATATCACTTGGAGTGGTCATATCCACTCGAAATGGTCAAAAAGTCTACTTAGAATGGTCACCGAGTCTACTTAGAATCGTGCCTATTTGTTACTGAGTCATCTTACCACTATTCACTGAGCCATCCTATCACTATTAATCGAGTCATCTTACTACTGTTCTCAAGTCATTTCGTCATTGTTCCCGAGTCGGCCATGTGGCGACCCGGGTTTTCCAAACAATTTTTCATGTTTATTTTCAAAAGGTGGCTAGCCAAATTTGTAAAAAAATTAAAATTTTAAATAGCAAAAATATTTTCTTTAAAATTCTTTTTTAAAAACTCAAATGTCACTTTTTACACTAATACATATAGACATAATTTTGTACACAACATATATTTCTATTGAAATAATCAATAGAAATTCATTTATTTACAAATAGCAGGATCGTTCCAATGGTTCACATACACAAGTCCTTTATTACATATAATGTCCAAAATGTACAAATCCAATTACAATTCAAACTTTTCATAATGTTACATAATCTTGATCAATAGTATAGTTATCATATTCCCTTGTCGTATCCATTCATTCCTTTTTTTCTGTATCTAAGATACTGTAAACATTCAAACGTTTACAATATCTCAACAAGCCATATTGGTAGGGGATTTAAGAAGCATATGGAATAGCAACATCATATAATTCAATAAATCTATCATAAGTACAAGATTTATAACTATCATATTCCATATGAATCAAATAATTCAATTTCTATGAACCATACCATATATGATAACTCTATCATGTAATTTCTCATGTAAGATTTTATATGAATATTCTCGAACAACTCACAATAATACCTTATATATATATATATATATATATATAAAAAGGGCAGCCCTGGTGCACAAAGCTCCCACCTATGCGGGGCCCAGAGAAGGGGCGGGCCACAATGGCCTACAGTAGGTAGCCTTACCTTACATTTTTGCAATAGGCTAATTCTACGCCTTGAACCCGTGACCTCAAGGTCACATGATGACAACTTTTACCGTTGCGCCAAGGCTCCCCTTCAATACCTTATATATATATATATATATATATATATATAAACGATTAAAAAAAGTAAAAAATAGTTAATATCTCAAATATCAATGCCAACATAATCATACCCAGATTACACTAGGTTGATTAATCATCCAACCTCTGTTGAAAAATATCCCTTCATGGGAAATCTCGGTAATTAGCATTTACCAGGCATTTCATCATGTCATATCATAAGGCATCTTATCATGCCATGCATCCTAATGCAAAAATACAAAAAGAATTACTATGCTGCAGTTCAACCCATAATAGTGTCCCTGGATAACTATCAATTCACTCCACTAATACCACGGTAAAAAATATTATATCACTACCACATGGGGAGGCAGGACTTTCACAGTGGGGCCTTCCTATAATTGCCCCACCCGACTTTTAGCCTCACTTAGGACATGATATACATTACATCATTAGTTTTTGGAGAGCGGGTGGCCAAACCCTACAACTCTTCTAGCATTGTATTCCCAGGCCTTATGCCTGTCGAAATGATAATTATTAATATAAATGATATCCATGTTTACTAATCTAAGTTTAGGGATAATCATTAATATAAATGATACACATGTTCACTAATTAAGTTTAGGAATAATCATTTAATGTAAATAATGCCCCTATTCATTAACTCAGTCTTCTCATATTAAGTTTTAGGGTTAATCATTTAAGATAAATGATACCCAATTTCCTTATTTTTGGTATTCATATACCAATGATGTAATTGCATATCTAAGTGTAGGGATAATCATTCATATAAATAGTACCCAAGTATTTATCATGTATTTAACCTAATTTAGACAATTTAATTCTAACATGTACTTATCAAATAGTAATCACTTAATTCTAAGCATGATATCATTCTCATTAAGTCATTAAATATTTAATAATTAAATTCTATAATTTTATGCACATTGTAATTGATAACTAATTTCATAAGATCATGTTTATTACATAGATCTTGCACATTAATAAAATGCATTCTTAATGTTCCACTACATCAAAATATGGTAATCCCACTCTTTAAGATCTTCTACAATCTTGATCGACGTATGTAATCTATTAATTCATACATATTATCATTATCTATCATAATTTTAGATAATCTTATATTTATCTTTCTTTGATTATATCTATCTTCTTTTAGGATTTGTTTGATCTTTTCATTCTTGTTCCTTGATTAATATTAAGGATCTAGATCTGTTTGTATTCATTCATCTATCTCTTTTAGAGAGTGTTTCTGATTCTTGGTCTTAAAAATCTAACAGTTAGATTAACTTCTTATATATCAGATCTAAGTATTTTTTAATCCTACATCTCATTGATTTTGATTTTTATAGATTCCTTTGATTTATTTTTTTTATATCAACATTTCATAGTTGTTGATCAGGATCAAGGGTTTAGATCCTCTATCTTCTAGTTTCTATTAATCTTATTTTGATCCAAGTTTGATCTTTTGATCATCCTTTAAGATGATGATCTAATATCTTTTCCTTGAAACATATTGATCAAGGGTTTAGATTATCTACCTATTGATCTACATTTGATCTATAATATATATTCTAATTCAAGAACTTAATCTAAATTTATAATTCTTTCTTTTATTGTTCTTGATAATTCAAGATATTATAATTGTTCTTATTTGATCATAATAATCTTATTTAAAGTTTAATGTGATTTAGTAATTTCTTAACATTTTATGTTCTTATTATTAATGCTCAACTAGTTAGTGTTTTATTGGTTGAAGTGATTTATTTCTTTTTAATTATATACTCCTCCTCCTTATTTCAGATTTGACTAATGCTTACCAGTTAAAGTCTGCTCAAAAAGTAGTTAATATAATTATCATGTAATAAGGCATTTAGACCTCAACAAATGTTAACGAAAGGCGAGGGTAGATCACTTGAATCTTGCATACTCCCTATAACCACAATATTCAGAGTCCACTGGAGTGATAATAGATCAACCTTCTACAAGGTTCCTATGAGTTTTTTACCCCTAAATTCCTTTTCTACTTGATTTTAACTTAAAGTCCATGAACATAGATAATGTCATTTATGGATGTTTATCATTCTCCTAAATAGGCTAAGGAAATGGTGGTGAATTCCATTCCTTATATTTTACTAATTATAGTAGCCCTTACTAGGATTAATTTCATGTCATTCATATATTGTAAGCATCCATGAAAGTACATCTAGATTTCAAATAATTACATCTTTGATGATTTTTCATGTAATTTTTCATATTTACTTAAAAAGAACATTAAATCACAAAAATAAATCTAATTAAGTAACCTACCATCAATTCAAAGATAATTAAACTACAAATTAACAATTTAGATGATAATTAAGCATATCACAAATGTCTATCATGATCCAACAATCAGATTTGATTTCTATTCTTTAGATCTAAGGTTTTCATCTCATTAAGGCTCCAGATCTTAATTTTTTGCATTTTTGTCACATCTGACCCACAATTTCATGTGATCTCATCATTAGATCATCAATACATCTCATCCATAAAAGTCTAATCATCCTAGATCTCACTGATCAAGGAGATTAGTACTAGATTTTGTAATTAATAGAAAGTTATAGTACTTCAATCTTCATTTTTATGGGTTCGGTAGATTTTACTCATCAAGAGGAATTCAATGGTTCTTTCTGATCTCAATTTGGACTTAAAACAAGTTCTGAATTGCATTTTCAAGTTTTAGATTTAAAAGGTCCAGATCTGATCTCAACAGTGAGAAAGCGAGAAAGACTAGCTGCGCATATTGCCGTCATTAGGATGCGGTACTCAGTCTTTTTCAACATTTGCTCCATTTGCACAGGGATGCACCCACAAGGAGCTTCTTCATGTGTGTTCCACTACTGCGTTCTAGGAGCAGATCATCGGAAGACCGATGAGATGGTCTAATCCAATAGTTAGATCACCACTCCTCATATCATCATTGAAATAAAAAAGCCATCTTACTGTGATCACATTTTAAAGGGTTTTGGGCCTTCCTGAATCTATTGGATGGCTCAAATTTATCATCTAAGTCGTCCTTGATGGAGTTCTGGGTTGGGTTCACCAGTACTAGTTTTACCAGAAAATCTAGCTGGAAGAACTAGTTCGGTGGACTATTTCCTTTAAAATGTGTCAAAAAATGAAGAGGGGAGAGTGCTAGCTCACTAGGAAATGTTCAGAAGAGAGAAGATGGATGGAAAAATAGAAAATCCTCACCGAAAAGTCACTAGTGCCGGAGAAGACATACGAACTTGATTTTTCGGCAATTTAATTGGTGGATTGCCAAATATCCATAGGGCTTTTGTAGATCAGACCCTTCCCAATATTTTTAATAGTTTAGATCATGCACAACCTATCTCAATTCTGATGTCTAATTCAATCTAGGTTTCTAAGTGGAAACCTAATTTTGTTGGGGACAATGCATCCCTGGACATGCACCAACTCCAAACGGGGTTCTGTATGTTGGGTGCATTTGGGGGTGCTCCGACAGTGAAAGAGAGAGGAGAGAGAAATAGGAGAAAGAAAGGGGGAAAGGGTTGAAATCAAAAGGCAAGTTATGAGACTTCGTGTATGATTAAATAAAATTTTTTGGGCTATTTATTGCCAAGTTTTTTAATTTTTTATTAATTTCTTAGTTTAATCTAATTTTCACTCAAAATATTAAAATGGGGAGTGGAAATTCCACTTCCTCCACTTAGGGTTGAGTGTTGGCTGATGTTTGACTTGCATCATTATTGACCTCAGTCTTTACCTAACTTTTGTAGGTCCCATTAAAAAGTAAAATTACCATTTTGCCCGTTTAATTCAAAAATGGAGAAAAAGGCAGATTTTGCACTCGAACTTGAAGTTTAGCGTACTTATAATCATTTGACTTGATTCTTCGAATACATTTCAAATATTCATATCTTAGTTCCTGATTCCATTTTTTATAAAAATGGATTTTCTCTAAACTTCAATTTCCAGTTCCGTTTTCAAAATTTTAATTTCTCACTTTCAATAATTCAAATATATTCATAAACATTAGGGTTATTACAGGCCATACTTGCAGTTATTGAGTCCACTCGAAGTAATCACTGTGTCCACCTTCTACACTTATTCACCAAGTCCACTCATCAGCTGTCACTGACTACACTTATCATCAATCATTGAGTTTACTCATCAGCTAACTTTTCTTGAACATGAATGTTCATTATCAATTTCTTGGGGTGCTTATCGCTACTATTATAACTTGTCCATTATAGCAACTCTATAACATCACTGTTGTAACTCAACTTGTCTATTGTAGCAACTTGTTTACCATTGCAACTCTATGACATCACTGTTATAACTCAACTTGTCTATTGTAGCAGCTTGTTTACCATTGCAACTCAGCACTATAGAAACACTATTGCAACTCATCTAATGTTGCACCTCGTCTACTATAGTAGTCACTATATCAGTACTGTAACACCGACATAATGATGAATTATTATTTTTTAAATGTCTCTTTGGATGCTTTCAACACTGTCATCTTTTTTACCCTGAGGATTGCTATCTACATTCTTTTCTCGTTCTTTTTCAGCTCTTACTTATTTACGACATGTTTTCCCCTCTTTTTCTTTATTTTGAAGTGTTGTGTCCCTTGCCCTTTAGTTGTCACCTTCCACTGACAGCCCTTCTCCTTTTGACTTTCCTTTCTCAAGGGCATTCTTGGACTCAACCTTCTTGTTGTGTTCCTCGTCTTCAGACTTGTATTTCTTGGCATCCTAAACAATCTTCTTGATCTCCTCCTTGCTCAATCTACCTTGTCGTTAGTGATTGTAATCATGTTCGTTTGCCCAGTGGCCTTGTCCTCACCAGACACATTCAAGATGCTGTTTGCATCAATATCAAAGCCGACTGTAATATGAGGAACATCACAGGGAGCAGGAGGGATGCCAAAGAGTTCAAATTTTACCCAAGAGATTGTTATCCCTGGAACTGGACCACTTGTGGACCTCTGTTGAGAAATCCTCTTTCCCTACCGCTAGTTGCTGAAATCCATTACCATCTGCACCAACTACGTTTGCTTCCAGGGCCAAGTCAACGGATCGCGCAATCTACTCCGTCCTTGTCGATGATTGGCTACCAGCAAATGAGTGATCAATCTTTGGTTCCGATCTCCACTATCTCTGAACTTCTTTGTTCCAAATTTGATATGATGTCTCCTCCTCGGTTCGCATTTTGTCTATCTGGGTTTTCTCTTTTGGGTTGTTGCGTCAGGTGCCCCCTTCTCTCACTGGCAATGGATAATCAGTGTTTTTTTCTTCACTGCCTTTTTATGGTGAGACTTCTCTAGAATATTGGTGAGGTGGCAGCATCACATCTGGAAAACTCATTGTCCAGAGCGGGGCTCAATCGTACGCTCTCCGATTCTTTTCCATCACCGATCTTCTTTGTTTTTCACATCATACCAGAATGTTAGTTTCTTAGCCGGAGATCTCCTTTCACCATGGGCAAGTTGCTTCATTTTTCTTTTTTTCAGATCTGTTATTCAAATCTCATGGGAAGACACTAGTACCTTGTTGTCAGCCATCTCCATCCCTTCCTCAGTCAAGTAATGAGATTTACCATCCGATCTGTCGTAACCATGATCTCGCCCATTGCTATTGCGGTTGTATGCTCCAGCCCCGTTGCATAATCACTGTGCCCGCTAAGTTTAGGTTAGAACCTCGCTCCTACACTACTTGAAAAGTTAGGATCAACATGAACACACAATATGAGACAAGAGATTAACGTGGTTAAGCCAAACTCAGGCTTACACTTACTGGAGAGGAGGAAATATTCATTTAGAATCTGATCAGAGGAGGAGGATCAAATCATCACTCAACTCAACTCACACAGTTTTGGAGTCAAGATTTGGCGTTATTACTATTCCAGTAGTATGCAATTGTCTTATGCGGCACCATCAAAGTTGAAGTCATTGAGTTAGTGGTGCTGACATTTTAGAACGCCGGTTAGTCTTCGTCACTCACATGGGAATGGACCTTTTGTGGGTCCATCCCAACACTTTACAACTATAGTAAGTGTATAATTTTCTTTGGAAATTGAGAAACTTGATGCTGTAGGCAAACACCATTAGGAAGATCAGTACAAAGATGACATGGGACCCAACAACCATTCCAAGAAAGCTGTGTTCAAACCCTAGGTGCTTCTTGAGGAATTTCTTGGTGGGTATTGTGGCCACCCCCGGTATTTCTAGTAGTTCGTCTTTGTCACTCACCTGCCATACCACAAGTCCATAGACAGTTCATGCCACTAAACAAGCCCACTAATACCACCTCCACCATATTGGAATCATCTGTCACATGCCATTTGATACGAGGTTGGTAATAATAGAGCAATCAAAGGATGAGGGTACCGTCTAGTAGACAAAATGGCTTTGAAGACCAAAACATGGTGCCATTGGGCTTTTGTACTTTTGGTTAGCTAGTTCCTTTCTAGAAGCTGCTTAGATGATTGGCTGTACATCAAAATGGTCGATAACTTCATGATCCGAAACATTTATCTAGTAGGGCCAACTAAATTAGACATGGATAAACTCATCTAGAGATGGTAAACCTCTCTCTATTTCCTTGCTTTTATTAGGGAAGAAATAGTCAATAGCAAGGCCTCTATGGTTTTGATCAATGATCAAGTGGGATTGAAAATATGTTCATTCACAATATAATGCCATTTACATGAATAATAGGTAGCTTAGTATGCTGTAGTCCTTGTAATAATAGCAGCAGCATGTCACATATTTACATTGAAAGGCCCATAACCAAGGCTTACAGGTTCAAAGGAAGGCATGTTTAGCTTGTGGATGTAGCCTGAGAAACTTAGGCTCGTATTCCTAAATCTATGAAATGAGGCATGATTCTAGAAGGCCCGGTTTTCAAAAGAATCATTGTAAATATTTTAGATCTTCTGAAGTGGTCTAGAATACTCTAGGAGAATAGTATAGTAATCTAGAAAGAGTAAGAGAGTTCCAGAATATAAACTGGACAGTTGATATATTGACACTTAGAATAATCTTAGCCATCCATTGAGAAGGTAGATGAGGGTGAGCATGAATAAATAGGGGTTAGCTCTTCATTTGTAATAACTCAAACAATTCAGTTGTATCTCAAGCAAGGGTTAACAAGTTCTCTTTGAGCAGAGTTTCTTTCTGAGTTCTCTCATTGCTCTAGTGGATGAGTAAGTGAAGCCTTAGCAAGTGAGAGTAGGAATGAAAGGCTAACTTGTATTCTGCAAAAGAGTTGCACACAAGTGCCGCATGGATTTAGCATAGGTGAAATTGTAACCACGTGACAAGCAGTTGTAGTAACATTAGTAGTGATTTGAGTATGGAATTCACATCCCGGCCTTGTAACGAGGAAGCCACGGAACAGATTCCATTGGTTGAGGAAAAAGGAAATAAGAATGGCAGCAATCGGGTAGCTTGGGGTCGGTGCCACAGCCATCATCCCATACAGTGTGAAGTAAAGCAAGTACGTGAACATCAAATGAAGGAACCAGAAGAAGTTCTCAGCCTCCCAAGTGAAATTGATCGGAGAGAATAGTAGCAGACAGTGGAGAAGATGCTGCCTTGCCAGGTAAAGTATCTCAGTGCTCACCTGCAAATTACAAGATTGTTGGGCAGGATAGAGTTGCTAAATCAAACCCTTCTAATGCTTTGGAAAATGTTTCAAGGGATCGAAGAAGTAGAATTCATTTTCCTGTTAAATTCTTGTAGAACGGTTGTTAGTCTAGGAAGATTTTTTTATTGAGGTGGATTTCACCCTTTCAATGGCTGCACTTTTGGATTAACTTCTATGTGAATGCACTATAATAAAAGATTTTGGATTCCTTTTAGAATCCATGATAGGTCGAATCTAATATTGTGGATTTCAAAAACAGGTGAATTCAACATTCCATTCTACGAAAGGCTGGAGTTTACCACAGAATTCAATTCAGTCGCTTTCCATCTTGAATAACATTCTCCTCTTCCTTTTCCCTTTTGGTTTCTGGAAGAGCAAATGGATTGCTAATCCATTTTGTGCAGCAACAAGAATTTTTTCCTTGATATTTCATTTCTTGGTTAGGAACTTGGGCACCATATATAGTTTCTCTTCCTGGAGGGGGCATTTGGCTTGGGAATAAAGAGTAACAAACCACGGTTAAACTTCACATGAAGGTTACGATACATAGTTGCCATTGGCAGCAATGAAACAGGGATGGAATTATTCAAACATAGGTAAGATGGGACTAAAAACCATGATTCATAATTTTTCTAGCAGGGAATAAAAATCATTGTCTATGGATTTTTTAATGCATAGATTAATTATTCCCATGGCAAATAGCTGTTAATGTAGCTAAACCCGCAAAAGATGGAAAAATGTGATGTATTCGGAGAAGAGGTTTTTCTCTGGAACAAATGCATAAGGCATTGCAGAATACATCCCTGCAAGGCCACTATTGGCTGGACAGTGGTAGCATTGATAGCTCCAAGAAGGGAACATATGCACATATGGCTCCACCAGATTCAGGATGTTTTGTTACTTTCTTCTGTTTATAGTATAGGATACATAATAAGCAACTATAAGGCCAGCCCTGGTGCACAAAGCTCCCTCCTATGTGGGGTCTTGAGAAGGGGCAGACTATAAGGGTTTATAGTATGCAGCCTTACCTTGCATTTTTGCAAGAGGCTGTTTCCACACCTTGAACCTGTGACCTCAAGGTCACATGAAGACAACTTTTACTGTTGCGCCAAGGCTCCCCTTCATACATCAAAAGAAGCATACTGATAAAAAAAACAATATATAGCTTGCAAACAACAAAAACTTTAGCTGCTTACTGTTTACTTTTCTTCCTCAGATACATAATAAGCAACTGAGGAAGAAAAAAAAAACAATAGGCAGGTAAAGTTTTTGTTGTTTGCAGGCTATATTTGGTTGGCATATCAGTATGCTTCTTTTGATGGCTCAGTGTTTACTTATGTTCTGACAAAGATGAAGTATATGTGGTGCCTATCCGAACCATTCATCTAGTAGGCCACATCTTCGATGAGTAATAACTTAGAAAACTCTCTATCGGATGATCTTATCCCTCTTATTGCTCATAAATTTACTACTGGTATTTTCGAACTTCATTGTCTATTTTAGCACCGGGATAACTGTTAGGACTTTGGATCATCCAAGGGAGAAGATTTTTCTGTATCGCCTGTTGAAGATGTGGCCAATAAGATGGGCAGTTTGGATCAGTAAATGCCTGTGCATGGACCTCTAGCGTTAGTAAGTTATTTGGCTTGACAAGGTTAGCTTTTCATGGTCCTCTAGATTTACAGATTCTAACTCTCAAGTATATTAGAAAAGAAACATGTCATGAGCCTCTCTATTGGTAAGATAAAACTCTTCCAATATCATACAGGATGAGTGAAACTAATGCCAGTTATCATGTCAAGTCTGCAGCTGCACACAAAGAGGTTTCCCGTGCCAATGTTTTAGAGTAAATGAAGCCTTTCCAATTTAACTGCTACCTCTGAGTTTGGATTGCTTTTGTTGTTTTCTTTTATCTCTTGCTCTGTGTAACCATCTTAGTTGTTTTCTCTTTTCCTTGTGAAATTAAACTTTCTTTTATAGCTGTTACCTCCCCACTTTCGGTAGTTCTTGAAGTTAATTGTTACTGTCTTTTTAAAGGCAGTGTATATCGTTACCATCAATTACAGGGCTGTAGTTGGTTGTCTTCCTGGTTATCTATCAGTTAACAATCAAAGCTTACCTCTTTTGACCACTGTCCCAGAAGATGGTGCCAAACAGAACATCAATTATAAGACGCAAGAATAATCGGATAGCAGTATATTGTGGGTTCATCCAGTAGGACAAATTCATCTCCCAGAAACAAACCATGAATTGTGTGGCAAAAATTTGGGAGTATTTGGTAGGGAAATAATGGTCACTGGACCCTGGTTCTAGAGTGCTTAGCTCCTTGATGAACTTTCTGATTCTGCCTGACAGACGTCAGATTGATACGAAAATAATAAAGAAGACTAAGTAGGCAAGAGTTGATATTACATCACAGTTCATCAATTATAAACTTTTGCAAAATACTGTTCAAGATGAGTTTCAGCTGAAGAAGTAATCTCCAACATCCATGTAGCAGGATTGTATCCATCTTTCATCTTGGGAACCCCTGGAACATCCTGCAAGAACACTTTCTTTGTAACTGCTAGCGTGGTCTAGCAAACTCATAAACTGAGGAACAATTACTCATCTCCTAAATTATTGGCTAGTTACAAAGTTCAGCAAATAATTAGTAGTCCTCTAAAAAGTCTCTATATTAGTGTCCAAAATTATACTTTGACAAGTTCATTATAATTCGAAAATACTAGGATCTTTTGAACTTATAAACACGAATTCAGGTTTCCCCCAATTCTTCGAGCACTTGCCTCTGCGATTTCAGCCCGAACCTGGACTGGGTAACTAAGGTGATTGGTCTGATCATGGAGCAAGTGTTGTGATTGATTGTTGCACCTGTCATCCGTCTCTTTTAGGAGGCTGGAAATCAATGCCCAATTAAGGTGCACGGCACCAGTAATAAATGGGTGGATTTGTCATCCTTCTGTGGCCAATTCAGCCCCGGAAAATGATATGGAGGCCCAGTCATGAGCGAGATGGCCTATCATCCTGAGCTTCTGAAGCTTTCCCTTGTTACTAAATGAAGCAAGATGTGGCTCCCACTAGAAGAAAAGAAATGTGAATTGTAACTTTCTCTTCTTGCCTTTTCATTTCCATCGTTACCATGTCAAGTCTCGTATATTCATCATCTGTGTCGCTGGCATGTATAAGAAAAGGGCAGCCCCGAAGCTCTCGGGTATATGGGTTCCAGGAAGAAGTGGACCACAAGGGTTTATAGTACTTAGTCTTACCTTGCATTTTTGAAATGGGCTGTTTCCATGACTTGAACCCGTGACCTTAAAGTCACATGACGACAACTTTACTGTCAGTGGCACATATAAACTAGCCAATATTTCAGTAGTTTAGGTCAGATTCATCTAGATGAAACCATTGAGGTATGAACCATCGAAGGCAAACTAAACCATGGATCTGAAGGATCTTCGTACATTCTTGGATCACCAAACATCTCTGCCAAAGTACCTGTACTTTTAGTCATTCTTGCTGTTACTCTCTCTCTCTCTCTCCCCCAAGCCATTTATTTTCCACTCCACAATTACAGTGGCTGGGGTAATCTGACAAAGAAGATTTGACTTCATTGCCATTTAACATGTTAGTGGTGCTTGAGATGAGATGATCTGATGTGATATGAGATGAGATTATATAGATTATATCACTGTTAATGGCGCTTGAGGTGAGTTGATATGAAAATCCTCTCATCTTAACTAACAATAACTGCGTTAAATTTTCACTCATCTCATGCCAAATTTGGTAATCTCCAGCTAGATCCATATAATCTCATCTCACGTGAGCACATTGCTTCTCAAGAACCACTAAGACTGTAAAATATGAATCCATCGTGTGGAAGGAGGATGCTGCAGAGCCTCTCCGCTGGGTGACGAAGATTTGAGGCTGGGCATAGGTGTACATTGAGTATAACATCCTAGAGAAATGCTTCAGTGAGGCTCGACCTCCCGTAATAAGGTCGATCCAGGTCATTCATCTCATTTCTCCAACTTCAAATATCAAGCACATAAAAATATAGTATTTTAAGACAATCTTTGATCATCAAAACGGATTGTTAGACAATTGCTAAATTCCATATTCATCAACCAAAAACACACCAATTGCAGGTGAATTTTTGAACTACTCCTTATCCAAAATCGGGGGATCAGATAAAGGGGCTGTGGATTTGGTAAAACCATTAAACCAAGTCCCATGTCCAATTGCAATGTTCATCCTTAAAGCTTCCTCCAAAGAAGTGGGTTCTGCAATCATACCATCATCCATAGCTAAAAGGGCAGCTCCGGTGCACGCAGCTCTTGCCTATGCAGGAGCGGATCACAAGGGCTTAAAGTACACAGCCTTATCTTGCATTTTGCAAGAGGCTGTTTCCATGCCTTGAACCTGTGACCTCAAGGTCACACGACGACAACTTTTACTGTTGTGCCAAGGCTCCCCTTCACCATCATCCATAACTAGTGCTGGAAAAATGGATAAGAGTATTGAACCTGATATGATGTGCATGGATACAGATTGGATACATAGATTGTATGGAATTATAGATATTGACTTCCTTTGAAAGATCTAAATAATTAATTCTATTCAAATTATAGTAGTTGAAAATTAGAGTAACTAATTTTTTTTCTTTTTGTTACATAAATAAAGTGGTTAGGGTCATTTAAATGCGATGGTTTTTCATGAGTCACCTATTTTGGGATGGCAAAACCAGACCAATAGTTTGGATCTTTTAAAAGAAGTCAGCATATGATTTTCTAATTTAATTTCTCTAATTAACCTTTTAATGGGTTGTTTTGATTTGATTCGCTTGAAGGGGAGTGTTGGTGCAACGGTAAAAGTTGTCGTCATGTGACCTTGAGGTTACAGGTTCAAGGCGTGGAATCAGCTTCTTGCAAAATATAAGGTAAGCCTGCCTACTATAAGCCTTTGTGGTCAGCCCCTTCCCCGAATTCCTCATGCATGAGAGCTTCGTGCACCGAAGCTGCCCCCTATCAACAGATTTTTGTTTGCTCTTTAGCTCTATCCATAACGTTATCAGAGCCACTAGGTTTTGAGATCTTTCTCATCTCTTGATTTCTACTCCACCCCCACCCATCTCTCATATTTTTCTCGTCAATCACCATTATGGTTGACTCACCTTCATCAGCATCCACCCTTCCATCTTTCTCCATATCATTGTCAATGGGAAAATGTTTCCCACTTCCTCCACATAAAGTTGATACCCCACAAGTATTTTATTTTTTTTTCAATCTCAGTTTTTTAGTCTCCTTGCTGCCCAAGGGTTATCAGGGCATATTGATGGAACGATTATACTCCCTCCTCGATTCTTGAAGACAATGACAAACAAACAAGTTCAGTCAATCCAAAGTACATCAAAGTGGAGACCCAATGATCAGTCCGTGATAAGTTGGATCATGGCATCCCTTTTCGAGGATATCTTTTCTATAGCGGTGAATGTTCCTAGTTCCTACAGCCAAGCATGCATGGGATACATTAGAGGAGGTTTTTGATATCATTATCCATCTGAAAATTGTGAAGGAGAGCCTTGGCCCAGTGGTAAATTGTCGTCGTAGAACCTTGATGTCACGGGTTCAATGCATGGAAAGAGCCTTTTGCAAAAATGCAAGGTAAGATTGCATACTATAGACCTTTGTGGTTTGTTCCTTCTTAGGATCTTGCATAGGCGTGAGCTTTGTTCACAAGGGCCGCTCTTTTATCCATACGAAAATTGTGCAGCTTAATTCCCATTTGCAAAGGGCTTACGAAAGAAGATATGACTCTGTCCAAATTTCTTCACAAAGTTTAAATGATTTTTGATCAGTTGGCTGTTGATGGCTTCCCAATGTCTCAAAAGGTGTTTAATGCAACAAATTGGCAACAATTGTAGTTAGGCCTGCCAAATTGTTGCATTAAACACCTCTTATAATTTCAACAAAGAGTTAGTAGGTGTAAAGTGCAGGTGACATTTGATTGGCAAGGAAAAAGTTTCAGTCAATCAAATGTCACTTGCTCCTTGCACCTGTATAAAATAGCTGAAAGTGCTGAACAACAACTTATTATAATTTTGGGTTGGCTGAACAAAAGCATTCCTAGAAAGTGCACAAAATCATGGCGAGATTGGAGGATTAGCATCTTAAGAGGACTTTTGATCATCAACATGGATTGTTAGACCCTCGTTAAATGTTATCCATGAGCTATTGAACTACTATCACTTTATATCCAAAATCGGAGGAATCAGTGTGAAGGGCTGGGATCAACTGGAAGTGGGAGACAATTAATGGATTTTGTACTACTTAGATATCCATGATATTCCATCCATCATCCAAAAGGGCGGAATCAGATGAAGAGATCAGATCAAGTAGAAGAGGGACCCACTGGGTGGCTCTCGGTACTTGCCGTGAGGGCGCGCCATGGCCTCGCCGAAGCGGGCACAATCGTACAAAGCTTAAGGCAAAGCAAAGACTTTTCAAAAGCGGGTTTTGCTCATTGGAGGCACCAACAATTCGTAGCCATACCACTTGAGAAGGAAGTGACAGACTTGGTTGGTTGGCTTGGCGACGAGCATGGCCTAGGGTTTCCGGGCCTTCACTCGTCTCTGCAACGCCACCATGGCCAGAAATATTTTTCTCTTTCTTCTTGTCCTAATCGCTCAACTTCGCCTTCTCCTTGCGGGTGAGTTTATCTTGAATTCCTGAAACTTTTTTCTAAACCTCTTACCGTTTCATCAGTCGGTGCTGTTTCTTCCACGAATCACCTTTTGCTTGCTTCAATTGATCTATGGAATCGTTTTCAGTATCTATAAAATATTATGTGGGTGCGTGAGCTTATGCAGGTGATTGCGGTAACTTTGTAACTTCACTTCCTTGCCTCTGGAACTTAGCTACAAATAATGTTGCATTCTGCTGCATAATCTAGGGTTTCCATCTTTAGTGATATGGTACATTCAGTAGCGGACAGTTTATTGATTTGCAAGTACAATGATCAGTTTGCTTGAATTTCGATGTTTTATGGCGGAGTATGTATCAAGAATATCATAATCTAGCGTTTGCAATCTTTATTGCCGTATGTTGTTCTTGTCAGTTGCATTCTATTGGTGAAACGACCAAGCCTTTTTACTGGGGTTGTCGAATTTCTTAACAAATGCCTCAATTTGATTGGATTATGTGTTAACTTGTATGAGATACTTGGGTGAGATCGAAGAATATTACCAAAGCACGCTACTATTGCAATTGTATGGCCACCATGAAATACTATCCGCAGTATTATTGGGGATCATGTCATCATAACTTTCCTGCAATGATAATTAACAAATTTGCATGCGTTCAGATTGTATATTTTATATTTCATTGTCAAGAACATCAAATAAATGAGAAAGGTGACAGTTTCTGTATCTATTTACTCTCTAATTTTACTAGTAGGAGAGGCAATATCTTTTTGCCTAGAGAAAGAGGATAAGTTGTTGTCTGTTATTTTATTTACCTAGGATGTCAGTAGTTTCACTTCTGGTGCATATTTTAACTTGAAGTGATGCTTTATGTGCAGCACCAGTAAATGCTGACTCCCTGGAGTCAGTCCCAGATCTTGAAAAGGCAATGTACATGACAATAGAAGGATATCCGTGTGTAAGGCTGCTGAATATTTCTGGCGAGATTGGTTGTGCCAGTGAGTCTCCAATCTGCATATGTTCCTTTTCTCCATTTTTGATCCATAATTTCATTGCCATGCTAGCTAGTGTAGTTTTAGGTTGCATAATTTAATTTCCTAGATGATTGTGCTATGAGTCTTCACGCCTATCATCAGACTAATCACCTTTCTTATAGCTTGAGTGGAAATCCATTCACATGATTGCCTTGTCATCCTCTTGTGGTTCATCTTATCTGCTACTTTACTGACTCAAAACTATTCTATTGTAAACAATTTTTGTTGACTCAAAACTATTCTGCTGTAAACAGTTTTTGTTGCTTTATTCATCTTACCATGGTCTATGACATCAGATCCAGGCCGTGGAAAGATTGTTGCTCCCATTGCAAGATTCAACAAAGATGATGAAAAGTTGGCCCGTTCATCTGCAGTTTTGGTGTCATCGGATAAAATGAAGGATTTACTTAACAGGCACGGACATTCTCTTGGTTCACTTCTTGTTCTTTCCTTCATTTTCTTGAAAGTATACATTCCTTGGATATTTTAACGTATCAACACAGTTTTGTTTTATTGATTTCATGCCTTCTCTGAGTTTGATGTAGGATTTTTTGGTAATTAATTATTTTAAAGTTGTTTGATTCCTGGTTGAACTGTATGTGCATGGAACTATTCAAGCTTATACTTTCAGTTAGGAAATGGTTAGATGCAACTGAGGATGTCACTGCTTAACTTTAAGGTTGAACGTACTAGGTTCATGATTATTTACTAGATATATTTGCACAACATAATTATGTGTTAGACCTCCCATACACCACACGTATTCCAGAAAGAAGATATAATTGCAAGGAAACAGAAATACACTTGTTGGCAAAAGATTTCTCCAGAAGATGATCCGTGGCGTGGTTAGTTGGTTAGGATATAATTAGTTGTTATATAACAACCAAGTCGGGAAGTCGGTTAGGATATACGAGATATCCGATGCAATTTACAAAGTTAGGATATCTGAGATATCCGATGCATTACGAAGGGGACGGGAATGGAAGGAAAAAGAAAAGATAAAAGGAGGTGAAGAGGGAGGGAAGAGGAGGAGGAAAAGGAAGAAAGTAGAAGGGAGTGGGAAGTGCGAGAGGAGGAGCGGGGTTCCTACTTCCTACTAGTTCCGGTAGTCTTTGTTTTGTTTGATTGATTGTAAGGTTCCTGTAAGTCATCCACTTCATCAATAAATTGAGCTCCATTTCTTTACGAACCTTGCTTATTATCAAGTTTCATTTCTTCACGGCCCAACAATGGTATCGAGAGCATGGTTTCATTCGTGGGACATGGTAAGAACCAGAGATCGAGAAAAAGCACGAGAACATGGAAAAGATTTAGAGAATGTGAGATCGGAAGTAGCGGCATGAAAGAAGAACTAGGAAGATTGCAAACCAACGTCACGCCTATAGGAGAGTACCCGATGGAGATCAGGGCTTGGATGAGACGAAGCGGGGTGGGGAAGAAACGCCCTTGAATCAAGGCTGGGGATAGAGGACTAAGCAGGGAGACGGGGGAGTCATCGGTGGGGATAACCGTGTCCCGCCGGTGATGCCAGGAGATCCCGAGGCTTGAACCCAGACGCAGCGACCTTCCCCTCTTCAACGGCAACGACCCTCATGGCTGGCTTTGTCGTGCTGAGCAGTATTTCCAGTTAAACCGACTCCCGGAAGGGGAGAAGGTGACGGCGGCGTGTGTGTGTTTGGAGGGAGAAGCCCTCCACTGGTTTCTCTGGACTGACGCCCGATCGCCGGTCCATTCTTGGCAGATTTTCCGGACTGCCCTTCTCCACAGGTTCCGGCCATCACAGTCGGACGACGACTACGAGGCCTGTTGTCACTCCGGCGGGTTGTCTCCGTCGCCGAGCTACCGACGTGATTTTGAGCCGGTGTCGACACTCGGTGGATCTGCCCGACGACCTGCTGAGGGGGGCTTTTCTAAATGGGCTAAGGGAGGAGTTAAAGGCCGAAGTAAAGATGTTAGGCCTTCACTAGGCCGGGCTTATGGACTGGCCCCGAGAAGATCGAGGAAAAAATGAAGCCCTTGAGCAGTGCGAGCCCAAGGGAACAAGAGTGGACTGGACCTCGAACATCGGGGGGTCATGGGCCTTCCCAAAAGGGCCCTTTTGTTGAAACTAGCCCACAAGGGCAATTTCGTAATTTTCCCACACAAACCTACGCCCGCTCTCCGGAGACGACGAAGGAGCTAGGGTTTCGGGGAGAACGGCCAGCCCGCATGGGAGAACCTTCCCCGGCCCGGCGGGACACTTTCCGGCGACTTACAGAGAAAGAACTTCAGCAGAAACGGGCTATGGGGCTTTGCTTTCGATGCGACGAAAAGTTTTCTCCGGGGCATCGATGCAAGAATCGCCAGTTGCAGGTCCTTCTTTTAGGCGAGGATGGCGACGAAGGGGAAGATCGGGACACCCAGAACCCCGACGATGAAGGCCAGTGCGAGGAGGAAACGAAACGGAGCTTGAGCTATCCATGCAAGCTCTGGTCGGATGCCCGTCGCCAACGTTATGAAATTACGTGGGCTTCTGGAACACAGGGAAGTGGTGGTCCTTGTCGACACGGGGGCTTCCCATAATTTTATATCCCGGAGATTGGTTGACGACCTGCACCTTCCGATCACCAACACTCGGTCGTTCGGAGTACAGGTGGGAGATGGATTTTGCATCCGTGGTTCTGGGGTATGCCGCAACCTAGTCTGCGCCTTCCTGGGTTGGTCATCAAACACCATTTCCATCCCTTCAAACTGAGCGGAACAGACATGGTTCTGGGCATGGCATGGCTGCGTACCCTTGGCAACGTTTCGGCCAACTACCTCGAGCTCACCATGGAGTTCGTCGTGCAGGGCCAGAGGGTTACTCTTAAGAGGGCGACCCATCCCTGTCCAGGTCACTCTTATCCTTCAAAGCACTACAACGTGCCATCCCCTACTCCGGTGCAAGCTACATGGTTGAGTATCAAGGCCTTCAGCTAGAACTGGACACGCAACCACCACCTTCGGACCAACCCCGTCTAAAACTTCTACTAGACCAGTATGCCCATCTCTTTGATCAGCCATTGAAATTGCCTGTTAACCGACCACAAGATCATGCCATCAGGGTCCCGAGACCATACAACACCACCTAATATCAGGGCCATACCGTTATCCCACACGCCAAAAGAAACGAGATTGAGCGGATCATCAAACAATTGTGGGAGGTGGGCATCATTCAGGCCAGCACTAGTCCCTATTCCAGCCCAGTACTCTTAGTTAAGAAGAAAGATGGAGGTTGGCGTTTTTGCGTGGATTACCGCGCCCTTAACAAGATCATCGTTCCAGATAAATTTCCCATCCCAACAATTGATGAATTATTGGACGAACTAGGTGGAGCTACTGTTTTCTCTAAGCGGATCTTCAATCAGAGCTACTATCAAATTTGCATCAAGAAAGAGGATGTTCCTAAGACGGCGTTTAGGGACGCATGAGAACCACTACGAGTTTTTGGTCATGCCCTTCGGCCTGACCAATGCACCCTCCACTTTTCAGGCTCTTATGAACGACATCTTCCGCCACTATCTCCGTAAGTTCGTCCTGGTTTTCTTTGATGACATACTTGTTTACAGTCCTGATATTCACCTACATTTACAGCATCTGGAAATGGTACTGAAATTGTTGGCCTCTCATAACTTAGTTGTTAACAAAAAGAAGTGCTGCTTTGCACAATCTCAATTGGAATATTTAGGCCATATAATCTCGAGATGGAGTCGTAGTGATAACTCAAAGATAGACCGTATGCTCCACTGGCCTGCTCCACAAGATATTCTGACATTAAGGGGTTTTTGGGCCTCACCTGCAATTATCGCAAATTTGTACAAAACTATGGCATTATTGCCGCACTCACGACCAATCTTCTCAAGAAAGATAGCTTCCATTGGGCGATGGAGGCACAACAAGCCTCCAACAACTTCAAGCATGCCATGTGACGGTGCCGTACTAGCTATTCCCAACTTTAACAAGCCATTCATTTTGGAGACTAATGCGTCGGTAAAGGCATTGGAGCAGCATTCTCATGCAAGAGGGAAGGCCAATTGCCTTCTTCGACCAATCACTCTCTCCCGTGCTCGGTCCAAATCGGTATATGAAAGGGAACTTATGGCGGTTGTTCTCTGTTCGAAGTGGCGCCATTACTTGTTAGGCCGAAGTTCACTATCTTAACGGATCAAAAGAGCCTCCAATTCCTCCCGCACCGAACGTCCTTAGCAGGTGAGCAGTGAAGTGGCTAATCAAATTACGGGTTTCAACTTTGACATTCACTACAAACCGAGGCAAGCATAATTGGGCAGTGATGCCCTCTCCCGAGAATAGATAACAAAGGCTTCACCGATGCACACAACACTTACGCCTGAGCATGCATCGGACACGATGCACCCTTCTCCTTTCATTGCTCTTCAGTAGTCCAGCATTCAGCCTTACAAACTTTACAAGAGGAGATCAGACTCGATGGGACTTTAGGCCCCATCCTCCAGGACTTATTGGCTGGCCTGAACCATCACAAAGGATTCTCTCTGCGTCATGGCCACTTGCTCTTCTATGATAGACTAGCTATCCCTAAAACTTCTGTTCGAATTCCCATCCTACTCAGGGAATTTCACTCCACTCAACGGTGGACATTCGTGGACCTTTAGGACATTCAAAGGCTTTCTAATGTGGTCTCTTGGAAGGGAATGCGAAAGGATGTGCAGCAATTTGTGGCTTCTTGTGAGGTATACACGGAATAAATACCAAGCTCTTAAACACGGAGGTCTTCTTCAGCCTTTACCCATTCCCGAACAAGTCTGGGATGACATTTCTATGGACTTTATTGGCGGCTTACCCAAATCTAAGGGGCTGGATACTATTCTGGTGGTAGTAGACCGTCTTTCCAACACTTGCCATTTCCTTCCCTTGGGCCATCCGTTTTACTGCTCAAGAGGTGGCTGCTCTTTTATCAAGGACATCGTACGGTTACACGGATTACCCGCGATCCATTGTATCCGAGGGACCGTCTCTTTATTAGCCAATTTTGGGCTGAACTATTCAAAATGGCGTGGACCGAGTTAAAGATGAGTGCGCACCATCCTCAAACGGATGGCCAAACGGAAGTCGTCAACCGCCGTCTCGAAACCTATTTGCTTGCCGCTTCACCTACCACCATCCTAAGCTACGGCCCAAGTGGATTCCTTGGGCTGAATTCTGGTATAATACTACATTCCAAGGAGCTGCTGGCATGACCCCTTTTAAAGCACTTTATGGGCGTGATCCTCCTACTGTGTTACGGCTCTCGAATGAAGGGTCAGTCGTGGAGGAAGTCAACAGGCAACTTCACGATAGGAATACAATTTTACAAGAACTGAAAAGTAATCTTCTAAAAGCCCAGGTCAGAATGAAATCCCAAGCAGATAAAGGCCGCAGGGACATCCAGTTCCAGGTAGGGGACAGAGTTTTTTTGAAACTCCAGCCCTTTAAGTTCAAGCGGCTAAAACGACCCAATGAAAAACTTAGCCCCGGTTTTACGGCCCCTACACTATTTTGGAGCGCATTGGCGCGGTAGCCTCACGCCTTGATTTACCCTCCACCACCCGGATCCATCTGTTTTCCACGTCTCCCAACTAAAGGCTGCCCTGTCCAATTCAGCCCAATCTCAACCCCTACCTCTTGGACTCACTGAGGAAATGGAACTTGTCCTATATCGACTGCATCCGGAAATCAGGTCATTGCCAAATGGATGCACCGAAGTTTTGGTGAAATGGAAAAACCTACACGAGTGTGATAGCACATGGGAGCTCTATGAGGATTTGGACACTCAATTTCCCTCCTTTCACCTTGAGGACAAGGTGAAACTACTTGGGGGGGGTAATGTTAGACCTCCCATACACCACACGTATTCCAGAAAGAAGATATAATTGCAAGGAAACAGAAATATACTTGTTGGCAAAAGATTTCTCCAGAAGATGATCCAGGCGTAGTTGGTTAGGATATAATTAGTTGTTATATAACAACCAAGTCGAAAGTCGATTAGGATATCTGATATCCGCCTCTGTTACAAAGTTAGGATATACAGATATCCGATCACATTAGAAGGGGACGGGAATGGAAGGAAAAAGAAAAGATAAAAGGAGGTGAAGAGGGAGGGAAGAGGAGGAGGAAAAGGAAGAAAGTAGAAGGGAGTGGGAAGTGCAGAGGAGGAACTGAGGTTCCTACTTCCTACTAGTTCCAGTAGTCTTTGTTTTGTTTGATTGATTGTAAGGTTCCCTGTAAGTCATCCACTTCATCAATAAATTGAGCTCCATTTCTTTCTGAACACTGCTTATTATCAAGTTTCATTTCTTCCTGGCCCAACATTATGCTTTACACATATTAGAATTTGTGTGCATATCTAAGCTAACCACTAAGAACTGTATGTCTTTTTTTTTTTTTTTTTAAATTCTTATAAAGCTTTGCTACCATTGTAAAAGAAAAAATAAGGAGAAAACACACAGGGCATTTTGTCTGCAGGAATGCCTAAAACATAAAGAGATGAAATTTGGATATTCTTTCGTCAGCATGTATGCTTTCTAACTGAAATTTGGATCTCAGTTATATACCACTATGCATCCCACTTAATGAGATATTCTTGGCTTTTTTTCATACTGAGCTCTAGCTTGTTGTCAATATGAGTATAAGGACACATAAATCGTGAAGGAAAGAGGGCTACTCTGATATGAATAGTACTAGAAATGGACCTTGTTTGCAGCCACTAAAGGGTATTGCTTATTTACTCTCAAACTTTAACCCCTTTCATGGAGAAGGAGCTAACATAGGATTCTGGAGCATGCCTCAACACAAGTTGCCAACCATATAGTGTGTTTTTTTGGCAAACAGTTTAGAACTATATTGATGGCTATGGTATTACTTGCCATATGAATAATAACTGACGGCAGCAAAAATCCTATTGTTCGTGAACTTTGACTCTCATTATTTGATACACTAATCAGCCCTGTGAAATGGTAAGAGTGCAAATATTTACTTTTTGAGATTTTGGAGTTCATGCACCTGAGGAGGTAGAGTGTCTCTGTCAATCATCTGATTATGGTATGCCCTGGAACCAAATTATAAGCTGAGCAATGTTAGGTGTGAGCTTTCTTTCAGAATTAGTATCTTGATTCAGGATACATCTGGTGAAACATAAGAAAGAAGATGCTGCAGCCCTCAATTCTTCATAGTCACTTGAAGAATTGCCAGTTGTTAATTTGCAGGTTCCAATCGGAGAATTCAGTCATGCATGCGTGGCATGCTTATCTGCATCTTTATATTTCATATATCTGGTGCTTGTTGATATTGTTGGTCTTTATTTCTAATGTTTTATTATGCAAAAGTGCACCATATCACTGACATAAAAGGGGTCCTTTTGCATTTTTTTCCCTTTTTTCTTTTCAGGATATCTGATGATTCAAACTTTGCTCAATATGTGGCTGGTGTTTTGGTTGAATCAAGAAGTGGATCTCGAAACGAAATGCCAGGTCAGCTACTCTTTTATTTGCTCATCATTGTGTATCACTGCATTTTGAGATAAAAAAAATAGAGGCCGTTCTCATTGAAGTTTATAAAAATGTAAAACTGTTCCTGTTTTGTAGGATTCTCACCAGCGGAGAAATTTCCACAGGCCGAGTTTGCACCTTACCAGAAACAAAATTATGAATGGAACCCTGCTGTAAGTTACTAAATGGTACTACATGGAAGGCTTGTTTCTGGATAAGACTAATCAATTGGATCAAGCAGTACCTTCCATTTATGGTTTTCACAAAGATGCATTAGCTATTAATCCTTGTTAAATATTTGCAGGGATCTGATATTATGCGGAACCGCTATGATTTTCCTGTTTTTTTGCTCTCTTCAAATAGTACTCCAATCTTACAAGAGGTGATTCAACGTTCCATAACAGTTATTATATCACACTGTTTTGCGATGATTATGTGATATTATTTACTGATTAATAGAGTGGAATGGAGGAATAAGATTCATGTGGCCGACCCGTAATTGGGATAAGGTCTTGATGATGATGATGATGATGATGATTTACTGATTACCAGATACCAAGCCCAGCAGCACTTACTGCTTACTAGACTATTCATTATAGTAAAAAACATTGTTATGCTATTCTTCTACATTTTACATTTAGGGATTGTTTCCTCATGAGTGGTTTGTGTTGCATTCTTCTAAAACTGGGGTTTTGTTGTTGTCATTGTTGTGCATGCAGATTGCTAGCAAGAATGAGGAGCGAAATAATGCCTATCCCATAGATGTTGTGGAATTTGATCTGGTCATGCAGGTACGAGGTTCTGCTCGGAGTAGTCTCCTGAATATCTTTCACTATGGTGTAACAGTATTGCTTTTCCTAAATTTTTTTGACTGAATGACATAGCTGACCTTGGTTGTAGACAACAAAGTCTGGAACTCATGATTCAGAATCTTGTCTTAAAGAGCAATCTTGTTTGCCTTTGGGTGGATACAGGTGAGGTTTGATGGTGTTAGTAATTTTGCATTGCGTTGGTCCTGTTCCCATAATATTGTATATTGTTCAAGGATAAGCATTTACAGTATGCTGAGGATCTGTAGTAATTTCTTAATAAAGATCTTTAGATTCTATCTGGTAGTTACCTTATACCTAGACAGTTAAAGTGCTCTGCGAACTTGATTTTCATGGAAAGATCTGGATTTTATCTGCATTTTATAATGGCAATATGCTCTTGGTTACTTCATTCATGGATATGAAACTAGAGAATACCCAACAGAGGGCCCCCCCATATTGATGCTTCTGCTAAGAGTTGATTCTACTGCCCGCCGTCTGCCCATCCTATATTTGTTATAGTTTGTCTTTAAAGTTAAAGAAAAAGTTGTTCTTCTCTTGAGAGTTAAAAGGTTAACGGTTTTGAATGGAACCTGCAACCTTTTAGTTGGGGAATGGTGCACCTTTATAGTGAAAGAGTTAAAAGAAATGAAAGTGTTTCTGTGCTTGTTCAGTGGAATTTGAAACACCTTGTATTGCAAGGTTTCCCACTTTAATTCTGTAGATAAAGTGTTTTCTAGGGTTTCTTTTTTTTTTTTTTTTTCTTTTTTTGTTTCATTTGGATTGTAATTGCTGATTTGCAACGTGCTTTCCTCTGAATCAAACGATGATGTTTGAGATTCTTTTCTTAGTGACTGAAAGGGTTGTGATGATAACACTTTATTATGCTGGGGAAATGCTAGTTCACTCTTCCTCTGGTCTGATGCCACACACTCATTTGGGTTTGTGGTAAAAATATGAGTAGGACCCACATTATTAAGTGATCTAAACTGTTCATCTTAACCATCTTGTCATGTGTCGGCCATGTCCTAAAAGTCACTTTGGAAAATCTTGCCATTGATTTTCTGAGCTATTTTGAATACTGTTGGTTTTACTGCCATTCATTTTAGAACTCAAGACAGCTTAGAAAAACATTGGTAAGGTCATCCAAACTATGTGATTTTGAGGCAGGGTTGATATATAAAGGGGGCAGCCCCGGTGCACGAAGCTCCCGCCTATGCGGGGTCCGGGGAAGGGGCGGACTACAAGGGCCTATAGTAGGCAGCCTTACCTTGCATTTTGCAAGAGGCTGATTCCTCGCCTTGAACCCGTGACCTCAAGGTCACATGACGATAACTTTTACCGTTGCACCAAGGCTCACCTTCTGGGCTGATATATAGCAAAGGTAATTAATATGAATGCTTCAGATTATCAAAAAGGTGGGCCCTTCACATGAAAATACCATAAAACCTCAAGTGAGGGTCTGGCATTAGTCCTAAAGGAGTGTGGGAATATCACTTCCCTTAGCTGGAACTTCTTTTCTTTTTGCTTGCAGGGATTTAAACTGGACGTATGTTGTGCTTGTTCACTAAAAAGTTTTTGTCTATGATTGTTTTGTGATAAAATCATGAAATATTTCCCAGAATCCAGTGCTAGAAACAGGAGAAAAGGCAATGAATTTTCAAGTCTGGCAGCCATAACTAATGGTTAGGAGAATGATAAGATCTTGATTCTTGAAGGCTAGCATTTCAGAATATTTTCCTCTGTATTCCTCGACATGAAACAAGTGTATCGGAGAATCAGTTTGGTTTCATGCTAGGGAGGTCTACCATGGAGGCTATTTTCTTACTAAGATAATTAGTGGAGAAATATAGGGAGAGGAGGAAAGACCTCCACATGGTCTTTATCGATTTAGAAAAAGCTTATGATAGAGTCCCTAGAGAGTTAATATGGAGTGTTGTGGTAAAGGGGTTTCGCAAGGATATATGGACATAATTAAAGATATGTATGAGGGAGCGGTAACAAATGTTAAGACCACTAGTGGTGTGATTGGTGATTTTCCTGTCACTATAGGATTGCACTAAGGATCAGCATTTAGTTCATACCTTTTCACATTGGTTATGGATGAGCTAACAAAACATCTACACGAGGAGATTCCCTGGTGCATGTTATTTGCAGATGATATAGTCTTACTTGATGAAAAAAGGGAGGGTGTAAACATAAAGCTAGAATTATGGAGAGAAGCATTAGAATCTGAAGGATTTAAAATTTGTAGAACTAAGACAGAATACATTTAGCAAGGAGAGTAGGAGTAGAATACCAGTCAAGATTGATAACCAAGAAGTCCTCGTCAAAGACCACTTTCAGTACTTAGGATCAATGATTCGTGAGAGTGGAGAGATTGAGAGGGAGGTTATCCATAGAATTCAAGCGGGTTGGAACAAATGGAGATGTGCATCTGGAGTTTTGTGTGATCAACGGGTGCCACTCAAACTAAAAGGAAAATTTTATAAGATGGCCATAAGGCCGGCCATGCTATATGGATCAGAATGTAGGGCAGTTAAGGAACATCATACTCATAGGATGAGCGTCGCAGAAATGAGGATGTTACAATGGATGAGTGGTAAGACAAGAAAAGATAGAATTCAAAATGAAAATATTTGAGGAAATTTAGGGATAGCACCAATAGGTAATAAGATGAGGGAGACTAGACTTAAATGGTTTGGACATGTTCAAAGGAGACCAACAACACACCGGTTAGAAGAAGTGAGGCAATACAAGTAGAAAGTTTTAAAAGGGTAAGGGGAAGGCCCAAAAGAATGTGGATAGAAGTGGTGAGGAAAGATTTAAAAACTTTGGGACTAAATGAAGACATGGTATTTAATAGAGTGGAATGGAGGAATAAGATTCATGTGGCCGACCCCTAATTGGGATAAGGTCTTGATGATGATGATGAGATGTATTCCTCGATATCAAGGACATTTCTGTCTTTTAGTTTTTGATGCTTGTAAATGGTACAGCTTTGTTCTTGCATATTTGTTCATTGTGAAGTCAGCTTCCTCTTTCAGTCGTTCTTCATATTTCATGCAATCAGAACTAGGTTGGAAAAGTGACATAAGCTACCATAAGCAAGTAAAAGGGAGAGTTGTCTTCTCTTCACCTTTTTAAGCTTCTTGGTCTCATGTGTGTGTGTGTTACCTTTTACACCTGTCAATGAATTTCATTCCTTTATTTCTCTATCTGTTTGTTTCTCCCTCTCTAATAGCATCAAAATCATGAGATACCTTTGTTCCTGACATTTATTGATTTTAATCTCTTCCAGCCCTGGGAGTTAGTTATTCCTGTACTTTCTTGCTTTGACCTGTCACCTGATTGAAACTTTACTTACCTAATTTTGTTAATGCAAATTTGAAATTTGACCTTACAGCAACTTTAGGTACAATATTAGCGAGAGTTCTTGAAAAGGGGCCAACACGTACCAAACTTCACTTAGAAAATAGGTTTATGAGAGCATGCCTTACTTCAAAAGTGTATTCTAGTCTTTTTAGCATCACATCGCTGAAATTGCAAAGCAAATTAGAAAACATAAAAAAGGAAAAAAAAAGAAAAAAAAGAAATGGCATGCCTTGACCCTTTTTCTGGAACCCTGTGTTCTCAAACCTTTTCTCTTAATCCTTTTGACCAACTTCTGATGTAGGACAACATGCAAAATGACCTAATCTAGATGCTATGATCAGATCAGAATTAACTTAAATAAGAAAACGTAAATTAAACTATGACAAGCACTTTAACATGCAGAAAATCAGTCTTAATCAACATGAATAACCTACAATGAGTTACAGGATCTGCAGATTGCCCCATATTCCTACTGATTAAGGTAAGATCGAAGTTTCAATCTGGATTGTCCCTCTAATTGATTAACAGTCCTGATTAGGCTTCGTTTCCAGGGTCAGGAATTTAATGCAGAATAAAAATTCTAGATTTTCACAGATGCAAATCATGTAACCACACACAGCTCAGAAATCATCTGTTAAAAGACAATGTAGCAAAATACTGACTTACAGAACAGGGTGAAACATAGTAATTCAGCCTTGTATTGAATGTGGCTTCACACCCATGAAGGAAGCTAGAATGAGGAATCCACCAAGTCTAACGAAATTTTTATTCATTATTCATCAAAAAGTCTTCTTACACGAAAAAGAAAAATATCTTAAGTAGGGGACATCCAACCCTAATCTAGGAAAGAGGCAAAATTGTCCCTACTTAAGTCATAACACAATAAGAAACCTAATACCCTTAGTGGTAAATATCCAATGGTTTACTATAACACAACATAAAAAAAAACCATGGGATGATGGTCGCCATCAACTTCTCGTTTCAGACGGACATTGTTTTTCTAATTTTATAAGTAGCATTTTCCTTTCACCTGATGCTTTCTCTTTCTTTCTGTCTTATTCACTATTTTACAACTTCTAGTTGACACTCAACTGGCCATGTATTTTCACCATGACTGAGTCATGCAATTACTCCTCCAAGTTATTTAAGTTCCAGGGAGTTTTACTGTAACTCTTTTAGGTTACTTCATCAAAGTACTCTGCCAAGCTGAGTTGACTTCTTTGTTCCCATCTGCATCCTAGCATTATGTTCTCTTTTCTTTCATTACTTGTCATCATTAAACTGTCTCACGCCAATTTGTTTCTTTAGGAGGATTACTTTCTTTTCTTTGTGATTTGCTATTGTGGTTCTTCTCAATGAAGCAATTTGCATTCAGAAACTGCAACGTGTCTAAGCATAAGGAGAAAATTGGCCTAAATTGAATAGGAAAGCCATAAAAGGCATTGAACAAAGTCTTCCTCTGGTTGTAAAATAAAACACTGGCTTGATGTGACAAATTTCATTTTTATTTTCTGAGAGATAAATTCATTTTTTCATGTGTTAGTCATGTACTAATGCAATATTGTTGGCTACTTATGCAAATTAACATGCTGTATATAGAATGTTTCTGCACCTTAACCTTCCGTTCCATTTTCTTGAATCTGAAGGGCAGTGTCTGGTCTTCGCTACCACCAATTAATATTTCATCCTCAAAACAACCCAAACCTATCTTATTGGCGATGGCATCACAGGATTCAGCATCATTTTTCCGTGACAGAAGTCTTGGTGCTGATTCTCCTCTATCTGTAAGTTCCATCAGTCAATGCACATTAAGTCTTTAAGACAGAAGTAAAACTTGCTGTGATGATTTTACATGATGATATTTTTCAGAAAGGAATAGGATTTAACATTTGAGATATATCCAGGGAATGATTTCACTACTGGCAGCAGTTGATGCTCTTTCTCATATTGGTGGTGCAGATGAGCTTAAGAAACAGGTATTTGTTATCTAACTCTTGGACAGCTTATATTGTTTTCAAATATGTTGGTTCTTCTCTACCAGTTCTCTGATATGTGTACAAATCCAACTTACACACAACTTTCTTAGTTGTTATATGGGATCTATGGGTTAATAAGAGGGGATTGCGAGCGTTCTTTCTGTTGGGATGCAGTTACAACCTGTTTCTTCCTTTGTTGTTTTTGTGTTATGATCCTGCTAGCTCAGCCATACAGATTTTCTGTGTTTATCTTCACAGTATAATCCACTAAAAAGAAAAGGGCAGCTCGGTGCATGAAGCTCCTGCCTATGCAGGATCCAGGGAAGGGGTGGACCACAAAGGGTCTATAATATGCACCCTTACCTTGTATTTTTGCTAGAGGCTGTTTCCATGCCTCTAACCCGTGACCTGCATGTCACATGGCGACAACTCTACCATTGCGCCAAGGCTCCCCTTCTGCACAGTAATATCACTAACGTTTGAAAAATAATGATTTATGCAGTGACCTCCATTCCCATTCACAAGCAACAGATCGCTTATATATAGGATATACTGAACAAGATGGCCTCTCTCTCTCTCTCTAGGGTGCTAGAAAAAGATGGCCTTGGACAAATAGACTGATGAGGCTTGCATTGTCTGTTCTGTTTGATGGGCATTGTCAAATATAACTTCCGCACCGCAGCTCAGGGTCCTGGTTCCAGTGTCAGTTTGCCAACATTGCTTATTGTTTCCATTCTATACGCCCGTTGGCTCTCATCTTCTGTGCCTGTGTTTTCTACAGTTGTCTGTAGATAATTTTTAAGCTTTGTAGTTCATTATCGTTGTTGGGAGAGGATTGCACTCTTTTTGGTGCAATGGAATTAGGATTGATGAACGCAGTTGTAAAACTACACATGAATGAATGGAGGCATATACTTCTACTTTGATTTTGAGAAACTTGCCATCAAATTCATGCATGGTTTGGAGAGGACCGTTCCAAATTTATGCATGTTGCCCCTGTAACATTATGTTCTTCTGATGCTTTTTTTTCTGAAATTTTTAATTTTAATTTTATTTCACTTCTATGCAGCTTGTTATTCTGGTTTTCACTGGGGAAGCCTGGGGATACCTTGGGAGCCGGAGGTTTCTGCTTGAACTAGATATGGCTACTGATGCTGTTAAAGGCCTTAATAGCTCACTGATTGAACAGGTATTTCTATTATTTTCTTGGCGAAAGATTGATATTGATTTGGATATGGATCATAAGTTTCATGAAAAATTCTAATTGTTAATTTATGAACTGACATTTGGAATGAAACAGTCACCTATGTATTTCGTGGTTGTATGATTATACACCTTGCCTGTCTGGGTAATTTAAGAGGCGATATTCATATGGAAGAGAGTACTTTAGTCCATTCCTTGGCAAAACAATTAATATGCCATATATATGTTTGCAGATGACCTGTGTAAAAGGTTCAGCTCTAGTGGGGTAGGTCACAGATCATGGAATGACACTTATCAGTTTTATTATTTGTATTAGTATTGTACTAGGTTGCATACCTTAGGTACAGAACAAACCCTTTTAGATGGTACTAGAGATGTTATCCTTTTTCTTGGTGGGCCTTCTCTTGGGTGGTGTTTTTGAACCATAATCATCTTTTGCAGCCTGAGAAATTTCCAATAAAAGGATTCTAGGTTCAAACTTACGACCACTTTCGCATTTGTCATATCTTCTGCAAGACCAAAACGAAACTGAAACATCCTGTAGACATTCTAATATAATTCATCATACATGACAATGACTCAGTTTGTATCATTTTTGGTTATCGTGTCTTGTTAATCTAGATCTCAGTCAGCGACTGAGCATTCTTCTTCTCTCAAGATATCCTTCGGGTTAATTTCATGCTCAAGAATATTGCTTGCATCTACGTATTTCTATACCTTCACTTGCAGGCCATATGATTATTTGGTCTTAGTGATGCATTACCCATTTTTGGTTATCTTATATGTTGGATGTGGATTACTGCATCATATATTGCTGACTGTTGTCCAAGAGTATGTTTAATCTAACTGTTCTGCTTTGGCTTTGGCGTAGATATTGGAGATTGGATCTGTTGGAAAAAGCTCAGGACAAGGGGTGACGACTTTCTTTGCTCATGAAGAAGCGGTAAGTAACTGCAATTACTGAAGCAAACAAATCATAGTTTTAACAAATAATTTTACCTTTTAACTCACTTTGGATGTTACCTTTTGGTTGTGTATGAATTGTTGCCCATAATTCCCTTCGCCCCACTACTATTACTGATTCTGATGATTTAAATGAGGCTGTGGAGGCTCTCACATTGAGCAGTAGCTCTAGTGTAGCTTGAATGGGTTGAGACAATCCAACGAGTTGAAAACATGATAATACAATTACTTAGTTTGGCCTGACCAAATTGATGTAATTTATGTACAAACTTTGTTCCTGTAAGAGCAATCTGGAATAGGTAGCTTGGACGTTCACTGATGTCTTTTATCCCATACCCACTGACTGTGGGTGATTGTCAGTGCTCCCACCTTTTAGGTGCATTGTGGAGACTCTCAATGATTTTGCCTCTGGTCCTAATATGTGAAGTAACCCTTGCTCATCTTGTACCATTTCACTGCATCCAATCCGTAATTTATGTTTTTTCCATGGCACAGTTATGTAGATTATTAGGAACTTATTGGATGCTCAAGGATTGGCCCAAACCCAAATAGGGTGTGCTTCTATTGTGACTGATAAGTATCCAGTATTAAATAGGCTGTCTTTGTCTTCAAGGCATTTAATTATGAGAAGAATCAAATAATCTGGATTGCTAGAAAGATACGTGAATATAATATATTTGAAATGTCCATTTCCTAGCTACTTGATATATTCTGCTGGAAGGTGGAATGTACTGATAAAATGAGAACTAACTAAAAGAAAAAATGAACATTTCATGAACATATTCACAAAGGAGTTTAATCGGAAAACAAATTAGGAATGCTCTGTAGAGGAAGAAGGCTTCTCAAAAAGAATGGCTGGTGCTTTATGTCTGATAACTCTCATTGAGATGAACTATGAATATGCAATAGTATTGCCTGGCCATATGGTCTTCAAAAATGATTGACTATGTTTACTTAATAAATATTGAGCCATTTGTCAATGTTACCCAACTTACTAAAGTGGAAGTTGATGTCATGGCATTTTTCTTTTGCTTGATCGTTCTTTATTGTCTCAATGACTACCTTGGGACCTTTAATGTTTGATTGCATGAATATCTAACTTTGACCATTTATCATTCATGCATAATCAGACATCAAGAAGATGGAGTGCTAATTTCTTTTCCGGAGTACCTTCCAAGACCATTGATAGCATGTGAATTAATTTACTTGATGTTTCAGTTGCTTTCTGTTGTAGGACTCCTCTGGTGCAAAAGAAATGGTGAGCGCCTTGCATCATGCTCGAGATTCTCTTGGGTTGGACAACATTAAGGTCAAAACAACAAACACTTCAAATCCTGGTATACCACCCTCGTCACTAATGACATTTCTTAGGAAGGTAAAGTACTCATATCTATCCCTGTTGGTTGATTCTCACTTTCAAATATTGCCATGCTCAATACTAAGTAAACTTGTTTTGAAAGCCCCAATGAACTATTTGCAGTTTGTTTCCTATCACAGGAAATGTGTTCAAGATGACTTTTCTTCTGATGTTAAGTATTGCCTTTCCCCTTTTGGTGTTTGATCTCGTGGATGTGGGCATATGTACACATCATGTGTACGTAGAGTATTACCTTCATAGTAATTCTCTATGCATCCATTGTTATGAGGACAAGTGTTTGTCTTACAAAAATAATGAAAAAATTGGATTCAATTAGTTGTAAAGTTTGAAATTCTTAGTGTTTGTTTATTCACATGGATTTATGTTACACTATTGATGTGGCACTAATCTTTTTGCCCTTGTATTGAAATATACTTACTAGAAGCTAATAATCACGTGAAGCTCCCATTAGCATGGGAAGCTTTGCTTCCTTGAAAGCACTCTTCAAAAGCTGGAGTTCTTTCTGCATCCAAATTTAACAGAACTGTACTTCTAGCATTCTTCCCTTATTGGTAATGCTTCATTCTTCATTGATTGGCTTTCTAGAAGGCTGTCTTTCCTTCTGGTAATGCTAAGGGAGTATGTTCAAAACTTTAAATACATAGAAAAATACTCTAAAGAAAGGTTCTTAATACTTAATGTTGCAAATAAAACCTATGCAAGATTAAGAATCTGACTGTGACTCCTGTGGTAATTGCAAAAAATGAGACTTATTTTTATCTAAGCTAGGAGGTAATTTCATAAGTTTCTGAGTCCTACATTTAAGACTATTTTACTATGAAGTTCTATTTAATTTTATTGTGCCTGACAAGCTGTTTCTTCCTGAACCGAACATAAAAACCCATAACCATATATTTATGTAATGCTTCAGTTCACTTAATACTACTGTCCTCTTTCTTCCCTCAATATAGTGCTCTCTTTTCCTGCATTCCCTCTTTAGGACTACTGTAACCAAAATTAAGGGTGCTACAGTTAGTACTTTAATTCTTTTGAGTTGTGCCATGCCCACACCATATATTTGGTATTAGGTGGCATTTCTGATATCACTTTTATCTCTTCTTGTAGAACTCCTCAACTTCTGGAGTCGTTTTGGAAGAATTTGATTCTGCTTTCACCAACAAATTCTATCACAGCTATCTCGATGATCAGTGTGAGTCAATTTATCTTGAACTTGCATTTAGTGTTTCCTCCTAAGACATTTATCAGCTCATATATTGTTATTATGCAGCAAATATTAACTCTTCATCAATAGTGATGGCTGCTTCTCTGGTTGCGCGTACCCTTTATATCCTTGCAAATGGTGATTCTGAACTAAGTACACAAGTTCTGAACTCTATCAAAGTTAATGCCTCTTTGGTTGAGGAATTGGTGGGATGCCTATTGATGTGTGAACCAGGGCTATCTTGTCAGCTGGTGAAGGATTTCATAAGACCATCTGATGTCTGCCCTAACCACTATGTTGGTGTTTTCCTTGGCTCTCCTTTGGATAGATCATATCCAGACTTTGTGGATGATACATCTCGATTTGTTTGGAATTTTCTGGCTAATAGGACTTCTCTCCCAAAGAATGATATGAGTTCGTGCACACAAGATTGCAGTAATACAAATGAAGTGTGTGTCGGAGCTGAAACAGATGGCAAGGGTGTTTGTCTGATCTCGACAACAAGGTAATTTGCTTCTTTTAGTTTTAGTTTTTGGTTATTTTATATACTTCTTATGTGCCACATCATCAGTACTTGAATGTAGCAATTTGTGCAGGCGAGCTGCCTGTAGTTTGGCAAGCTGTTTTGGTAATAATGAGAAATGACAACTTTTGTAACAGAGAGAAACACTCCCTTTTCCCTAATATCTCTTCCTCATCCCTTCTTTTTCTCTGTTTTATAGCATATTAGGGTTAGAAGCTTTTACTGTGATCAATATTAGGGTTAGAAGCTTTTACTATGATCAACATAGAATACTTCCATCTTTTGTGTTTGATATGCAAGACTGATTTGCTGTTTACCTAAAATAGAATCTGAAGGTAAAGATGCTGCATATGTTTGGATTAATATTTTGTGTCCAATTCAATGGCCTCTGTTGGAGATCCAAAACCTCAAAGATGGTCAAGATCTATGCTTTTAGCAAAACCAATAGCCTGTAACTGCTCTGGATAAACTGCTGTTTCGCAATATAAAACCCTTTCACAATGGTCCTATCCTTCACACTACCTTTTTTCACTTGGCTGGAAATACGAAGTTTGCTGCAGATATGCACAGTTCATTAAGTGTGCATTGATTTTCAAGCCTTAGCAGCATTGCCCTTAGAACAGCTTTCATTCTGAAAAGAAAGTAGAGAACTAAATTTGAGAAATTGGATATTCCATGTGCTAGCCAGATCTCTGATCTCAAAGGCTGGAAGCCTGGAAAATGTTAAAACCAATGGAACAAAGGAGAAAGTCATATAGGAGATGAAGACTTAAAGCTCCATTTGTCTTGGTTCTTGCCATTTGACCTCAGAAACTTATAGGAAAATCCCAAGATGGAGGTCGCTGTGTTTAAACGAGGCAATGAAGTTCCAGCCAAACTTTAATTGAGTGTTTGTTTGTGTTATAGATTTTTATTAGCCTGATTTGAAGGAGTCCTGGTTCTTTTATCATTTAATTGTGAATTTTTACCCTTTTAAGTTCTTTCATGATCAAACTGATCTTGTTAGATTTGCCTGAGACTCCATCTTCATTAGTTCATAATTTTCTCTAGAGTGAAGAGTTTACCTGCTATAAAAAAAAAATCTCATCTTTTCGTTGTTTCTAGATTCTAGGGTTGAGTTTTTTCTGTTTCCTGAACTACTTGAGTGAAGAACCAACCACGTCAGTTTGAATGCTCATTGTGTTCTTACTTGCTAGTTCTCCTTGACTTAAGAAAAGCATTTGTTTTTAATCCTTTCAGATATGTACCAGCCTATTCAACCCGATTAAAGTTTGAAGATGGGTACTGGAATGTTTTGCCTCCTAATGCCTCTGATGCCATGGGTGTGGTAGACCCTATATGGACAGAAAGTTTCTGGGGTAGTATTGGACTCCGTGTTTACACAGTTCAGAGCCCTGCTTATGATCGTTTTGTCCTTCTGGGTGGATTTGTCATCACTATTGCAGCTTACCTTGCGATAATAGCCACTAGAGCATTCTTCATGAAGGCGCTTAAGCGTGACTGAAAATATACCGGTAAACTGTTCAAATTGTGACTTTCTGCTTTTGATATATGAAACACGACATATGCTGACCTTCACGAAGGGAAAAAATGGGAAATATGCTGACCCAATTGCCCCAGATGCAAACTCGGCTTGTGTTGCATTCTACTATCTTTCCTTCGTCGTTGCATCATTTAAGGGGTTTGTCTTTCAAAAATGCATGGATATGATTCGCTTGGAAGCTCACTACGGACCAGTTGTAACCATGGTTAATTGTATTTTACTTCCGAGTATGCATTTATGATTTGTAATGCAGTGTCCCTGCTGCCAAGAATGAGATAGACCATGCCGGAATTTGGTACTGATTACTATTGATGAAGTCTCATTTCTGTGAATTACACGTTTCCACTCTACAGATGTTTTCCAAGATAGACGCTGCTTACCTGGATGCCTAGATCATACCATGAATTCTGTTTTCCATATGGCTCTAGAGCTATGAATCTTGGAAATTTTGTGTTTGAACTGCCGGATCCAACTACTTTGGTGGGTATTAGGACCTGCTATGCCATGTTAATGGAAAGAGCGAAAGTTTACACCTGAAAATTGTTGTTAGTTACCAGGTAGCCAACTTAACTGTGTTTTTACATTTTATCCTCTCGAGTCTAGTTATAAATCACTAAATGGGTCTTTTTTTTCTTGGTAGATAACGGCTTCATGGAGTAAAACGTCCAAAAATGATGTTACTCATAATAGTTTTTCAGTATTTGCAACGGATGAGTTGAAGTAGCTGCAAGCTGTAGATTCCGGTTGAGCCAATCCGGCTGAAACATTTTGATAATCTTTCATCTTAATGCTCGTCTTAGACAGGCCATCCATTAGCTGACCAAGGCAAGCATTTTAAATACACTTCCAAGTTGTCTAGCCAGTGGCTTATCCTACTAAGGAAAGGGTAGATGTCATCGTTCGTGTTGTGTAGGTATTCCGCGGCAGCTTCTTTGACTTATGGAGGGACGCTTCAAAAGATAAGAAAACCGCGTGTTTATCATGTAAGCGGCGTCTGGCGTGACAATCAGCAACTGGAAAACAGACTCCTAGATTCATGGACGGATCCTAAGTGTGAAGATCCTGTTGGAAATTCATCCACGGCTATCTTAAGAAACCAATGGCTTTACAACCCTGGAAACAATGGTTGGGTTCCTAGACCGATAATTGCCACAAAACCTAGTAGCCTATGGATTGATTTACCTATGAATAACGACTGCATGCTCTGCTATTTGCAGCCTTGTTGCATAGATAAAACTATTCCAACACGCTGATGAACCCCCAAATCTGGGGCTGTTGGTTCTTAACATCGTTTGCTTTCAGTCTCCTATTATTTAATATTTAAATTTAATTTGAGGGCAAGTACAAAATAAGGAATTTTCCTTCGTTTTCTTTTTCTGCCTGATAAAGCTAAAGTAAAGAGGGAAATATAAACAGAGTAGCTAATTGTATGAAAGAAGTCTTTTTTCACGAAATACGACTAGCAATTCATACTTATCTGCTACGGGATATGTTCTTAATATCAAGTAGAACTTCAGCTGATAAATCAAAGTTATAGTATAACACCTTGCTCGTTGCATTCCCGGGATACTATTTTCTGGCAAACATACTAAAGTAGTTTTTAGCAAGCATCCACTTGATCTAAACAGCCATGCAGCTAGAGCTACATATCGGCCGAGAGGTTTGATGAACCAAACTGCTCAACACATTAGATAGGGCATGGGCATGCACCAAAGGCTTTCACCCTTACATGATCCTAATTCCTATAGCCAATGTCTGTATCTTCGGAAAACAACACAATATATATCTTAAAACTACTAGTGGGTTGATGTCAGCTCCTTAACACTTGACATAGTAAGGGAAGTATGTGGTGACACCTTGCTCCTACACTAACCTTAAGTATCCAAGAGGAATTTGGGCTCAAAAGTGAGACAAAGTGGTACAAAAATATTGTATCAAGTGGCACCAAAATGTAGTGATAAATGATACAAAATCTTTATAATATGGGGCACCAAGTTAGTTATGGACAGTTACAACACATAGCACAATGGGAGATGCTTTCTAAGAAAGTTGTGAACAGTTTCACCATGTGACATCAAGAAAAGATCACTCAATATAGTTATAAACTAATTGCTAAGCAATGATTGGTGATAAAACTAAAGTTTGTTGACTTGTAACCACCAAGTATTTTTGTTATAGCTTATTTAAAGGCATGCTTAGGTTCACAAAACAAGATATGAGACTACGTATATTGTATATAACTTAAGGCTTAAATTTTTGTATTTTAGAAGTGAATAAAAAAATTAAATTATTATTTACTAGTGTAAAACTTAGATTTAGTTTCACAAAGTATTTGCGTTTCTCTTTATTGATAGAAAAAGTTAAAAGACTGACTAGGTGAGCAATTAGTGCTGTATGAATTTGCGTGAGAAAGGTGACATCGTGGAGAAAAAGTTTTGTATACAGGTACAAGAAGACAAAGGCCCCACGTGCTCCTTAGTGGCGTGTGTCATACACGCACCCGTACCATATAACTTCCTTTTTCTATTGCCTTTGCCCATGTTTTTCAGATGTCGTTTTCCTCATTAATATTGTCAAATATATTCAGACACCGTACCCACGTGTCGCTAGGTGAGAAAAATGAACTCAATGTCTATATATTAGGAAGAAATATTGCTGAATTTCTTCTAGGTTCATACTCCCTCTGTCGGTTGAGTGAGGAAATGCTAATAAGTCACCTGTGTACGCAATTTTGTTAACTAGAAGAGTGCTAATAATGCGATCCTCTGAATTGATGAACCCTTATTGGGACCCACATTTTGGTGCTCCCAACCGTACAAATTTGGATAATTAGTTGCCAAAAGCGTGCTATAGTTGGTAGGAAAGCTGTCAAAAAATGCCCAAAATAAATGTTCAAGGGAGTTCAGATACCATTCAACCCTTTATTTTTCTTAACTAGGATAAATATAGCTTTTTACAAAAGGGAGTTGATATTCCTACATCCCTTTGGTGCTAATGTCATACTTACTTTCGAAATTTAATCATATGCGTACTTTTATGATAATTTTAACTGTTCATCTAAGTTGTTTTGAAGTAAACGAGGTTTACCCAAAATTGCATACTTTAGATGATTGTACTGTTGCTTTTTTGAGTTCTAAAATCAAAGATAGAAAATTTAATGATATTAAATGTAGTTAAAACGAATAAAAATTTTGATTATTTAAAATATATTGTGATTTTTTATATATGGCAATCTATAACAAGATGCTTTATAACTCACGATATTAAATGTAGTTAAAACAAATAAAAGTTTTGATTATTTAAAATATATTGTGATTTTTTATATATGGCAATCTATAACAATGCTTTATAACACACGATAAAACTCCAAAAGAAAGTATGATATTAGTCCCAAAGGGTATAAGAATAGCAGCTCCATTCACACAAACTTGCTTCTCAATGTGGTTAGCTATTAGCCATCTGAATCAACTGATAATCACATCTGGGGGAGGTGTGCTGTTATTCACTTTGTCTAACTAACGTTTAAGTAGTTTCTTAAAAATAGCAACCCGCGTACAATTTTGTTATCTTTTGTGCCTAAAAATGGGCAGTCCCAGTACACAAAGCACCTGCATATGTGAGGTCTAGAGAAAGAGCAGATCACAAGGGTCAATATTAGGCAATTTTATCTTGCATTTTGCAAGAGACTGTTTCTATAACATAAAAATCTAAAACAACCATATATCAAGGGTTTATAACACAAATTGTATCACATGCGTGCATCCAATCTTCAATCCGACGACTCCTAAAGCATGGCCCCACCCTTCTTTACAGACTAGTAGCAGCGGATTGCCAACAAGACCCGTCATTATAGTCCACAATCAGAGTAAGTGGAAGGGTTCAGATTGAGGATCAAACACTGATTCGTGTTGATGATTCTTTCTATTTCAAAAGCCAATTTTGTAAATTTTTGATAGAAACAAAGAAGATAAAGGCAAAGGCAAAGCGTCTCTATATAACGACATACACCGCCAATGCTAAAGTAAACGAAAAGACTCTCTCTCTCTCTCTCTCTCTCTCTCTCTCTCTCCACCGTGCTTCTGGTCCTCTCTCTTCTTCATTCTCTGAAAGTAATTTTGCTTTCGCAAACCCAACAGAGAAGCTTATCAGTATTCGTCAATGGCAGAAAGTAGAAACGTAGAGGAAGGGTTGCGGCCAGAACAAAAACCCCTTCTCAAAAGTCACACGGAAAGGCATTTTACGGCAGGAGACGTAGTTAGAGACATCATAATCGGAGTTTCTGATGGCCTAACTGTTCCCTTCGCACTCGCCGCTGGTCTCTCCGGAGCAAATGCTTCTTCGTCCATTATTCTCACCGCTGGTCTTGCAGAAGTCGCTGCCGGCGCCATCTCAATGGGTCTAGGCGGGTATGCATTTTTGTCTCCTTATTTCTTACTTCTTAGGGTTTCTATATGTGGAAAATGATAATAGTAAATACATGCAGCCACAGTATTTTTCTGGTCTTGGTTAAACTCATGGTTTCCGGTTCCTGATTTTGACTGGCAGTTACTTGGCGGCTACGAGCGAAGCGGATCATTACATGCGAGAGTTGAACAGAGAGCAAGAAGAAATTATCAATGTCCCTGAAACTGGTTCGTTCCCACTTGATCATCCTCTCTCTCTCCTTTATTTCTGAAACAATTTGTGTCTTTTTCTGAAAATTTGTTGAAAAAATGTGATTTACAGAGGCAGCTGAAATTGCGGAGATACTTTCAGAGTTTGGGCTGGTTGAACATGAATACGCCCCTGTTGTCAGTGCACTCCGGAAGAATCCACAGGCATGGCTGGAGTTCATGATGAAGTAAGTCCAACCTCTTCTCTCTAGCTTGCATTGGTGTCTCACCCATTGGAGTAGTGACTTTGGTAGAGATTTTGTCCTAGTTTAGAACAGCATCAAGCACATTACAATTTCTGTCTAATATTAATGGATTCGCTTGGTGGGTTCCGAATCATTTGCAATGATTCATATCTGGACGCTTGGACATTGGATCTAGACAAGCGTCCATCAAATGGAATCCTACTGTAGATTGATACAAGTTTACCCCCACAAGACTTGTTTCTTTTCATGATGGCATTGCCCACTTTGTTACTTCATTGGTTGATGACCACTTTTTTTGGGGAATTTATGCCTGTCTTTGGAAAAGTAACATTCAAAAGGTGGAAATTTCAATTATTGACAGGAGGTAGTGCCTATATCAATTTTGCTTTCCATTTGAACTTCAGCTTACTGCAGATTGAATCTCCTACCATCCAAGTGTGGCATTGAGAAACACGCGATATACTTCCTCCAATGTCTATTGGTTGATAGGAGAACCACAGTTCTCCCTTAACATCTGGAATATCCTATTAAACACTTGGCATGTGAAGCGACCCACTATAAATGGCTAATGTAAGTCGACAATGGTCATAGTCCCATGAGTCTCCAACTTTGCTTATGCAAGTTTGGGGGAGTACAGCAATAGGTGGCTTGGAAACAACAAACGTCGACTAAATTACCAATCACAGGCCAAAGTGCGTGTTTCACAACCATTATTTGTGGCCTCAAGTCTGCTTACCTATTCGCTAAAAAGCAAACAACAAACAAGGGATGGGTATACAAAAAAATGCAAGCTAATTGCTGAGGTTCTAATGTGTAATCAGAACACCAGCACGGGGACTTTCCTCTGCATATTTGTGTTCAATATGGGGCCATCAAAGAAGAAATCTCGCTTACCTACAATAGGGAAAAAAGGGGGAAATGAAAGAAAGATAACCTCTGATTAATGAAGTTCATAACAAAGGGAGTTGGGTTTAGTTTAATCATTAATGACCTTATATATTATATTCTCTGTGGGAGTCGAACTAGAAAGTGTTTTCTGTTCATGTGTATCTCTTTTTGAGAAAGTCCATTGTTTTTTTTTAGTTCGTGTGTATATCTGTGACTGTAATTTTTGGTGTACTGTTGATCACAGGTTTGAGCTTGGATTAGAGAAGCCGCAACCAAGAAGAGCGTTGGAGAGTGCATTGACAATTGCCCTGGCCTACGTAGCGGGTGGCTTGGTTCCGCTGATCCCTTACATGTTCATTAGAACTGCCGATAAGGCCGTGCTTATGTCTGTGGGTGTCACCCTTATAGCCCTTCTCGTCTTTGGCTACGCCAAGGGTTATTTCACAGGCAGCAGGCCCTTCAGAAGTGCTCTACAGACGGCTTTTATTGGCGCCATTGCGTCTGCTGCTGCCTTTGGTATGGCCAAGGCCGTCCAAGCCTGACCAGCAGCTCCATTTTTCTTACTTTCTTCTTTTTGGCACTAGTATTTCTGTTCCTGGCGCATCTAATTTTGTTTGGACCACTGTGATGGATAATAAAGCAGGCGCCTCAGCAGGAGAGATCATTTGTTGCTCTACATTAGATTAGCAAAGTGGCATGTGCTCTATTATGTTTGCTTCTGGGGTATGTCTTATAAGGAATCTTTCTTTTCAGCCTGTTTCTGCCTTTCCATATTTCGTCTTCTTTGCATGCGTGATGGTCCTGTTAACTCGAGAGAGACCTGCTGAGAGGAAGACCACGCCCTAAGACATTTTGGGAGCTACAAACCAGAAGCATCACACATGATATACTGGACAAGAGTATAAAAGCGCGAGGAGTGGGTCCCAGTAGTAATGCTAACATATAGACGTAGAAATTTCTTCTGTAGAGAGCCAAAGATGATTTAGAATTACACCAGTGGAATTGATGGACCTACTTTGATCTTGGACAGAAGAGGTTCCTTCTATAAGGGGTTCTCACCTTCTTGTCTTTTACTTTGCTCCTGAAACCAATTTCATGACGGCCAGCTAAGAGGGAGAGATGGCAGAACGAAGAGAACTCTCGAAGGATTCCAAGGTCCTGAAAATCACCGACAAAGAGAAAATGGGAGCCACTTCCCAAAAACAGTTGACTATAGATAACATCAAGCTTTGCTTAGTTGGATAGAATTTCTTTTCGGAGTGAGACCGGGCACTTCCATCTTTGTTTTTCTGAATGTAGTAATATTAATATGAGAAAGGCTTACATGAATAACACGGGGTCAAGAGCTACAAAAAGTGTTGAGAATGCAAATGAAAGGACATCAAGTGAAATGAGTGACGAGTGCTACATGCAATCTTCAGGGATATGGTCCGACAGGAGCATAAATTGCTTAGGCAGCTTACCAGCAACAAAGTTAACTGAACGTTTGATAAGCGACAATTCCACCTGACATTTGTTAATATCCCGCCAAAGCTGTGAAAGAAGATTTTAGCATCTCAACGGGGTAGGGGTTCGTTACTCTGGCCCTGCTGATGACATTGGACGAGTCCCCCTCCACTGAGTGCTTTCGGAGGGCTACTCATCCCTGGCGCATAGCAAAGACAATCGCCTGGATTTCGGTAGTATTGGAGTTGGCAATAAAAATAGGATCCGAGAAAATCAACATGGATTGGTCATTTGATCTCTGAAAATGCCACCAGTCCCAGTCCTGACCGAGCACTCCCATCTTGTCTCCTCCCAATCGATAAGCTGAAGACGAACATCCGTTAAGGCTAAAGTAAAAAATTGGTTCTCTCGAGTCTTCATAGTCTCTTAAACTTCATTGACCTGTGGCCTTAAAGAGGAAGAGTTGTTAGAACTTCCCTTCGTAATCAAACACAAGTTTTTGTCTCTTTGATCTTTCATTTCTGCATGTGTAAACCTCCGGATGCAATGGAGTTACTCCACCCAAACCCATATTTCTCTTCCCACAAAAAGGCGAGTCCTAGTGGCTTCCCCTAATTTCGTGATTTTGTCGGCTGAAAGGTTTTATTACTGGATATTTTCCTTCAAGAAAATCAACAACAAACCTGAGAATCCCTCTTATTACTTCTCGTGTCCTCTTGCTTGAAAATATAATGGTTTTTGTTAAGTGTTCAAATTTGGTCAAAATACCCCTAATTTAGTATTTGATTGGAGCATCTAGACCATTAATTTTAAGATTTTAAATCAAATATTTCATTTTAGTTTTAATTGGTCATCCAACCGTCATTAATTTAAAATTTAGTGGTTAAATGACTATTAAAGCTAATTGACGGCTAGATTTCGAAGTCGCGTATCATAGATCACCAACTCAGTAATGACGCTCCAGATCAATCACGAAAGAGATCAAGACTTTGAACATCACAGTAGTTTTTTAAGAAATCCAAGAAAAAGCTAGTAGACCCCACCTATCTCCTCTTCCTTTTCTTTCTCCTCTCATCTCTCTTTTTCTCTTATCCCTCTCCTTTCTTTTCTCTCTCTCTTCTATCTCTTTTTCTCCTTCTCTTTCACACGTCTCTCTCTCTTTTTAAAGTCCCCTCTCTCTCTCTAAAGGAGACGTTTTTTCTCCTCTTGTAAAAGGTTGGAAAGGAGGCAGACCTCTCTCTCTCTCTCTCTCTCTCTCTCTCTCTCAAACCGAACTGGCATCCTCCTTGCATCGCACTAGCCTCCAATCGGTCTCTCTAATGCTCTTTTTCTCCCCATCGCCGAGCACCCACCTCCTTCTCTTTCACCTCTCTCCTAGGTTAGGCTGGAAGGAGCAAACCCATCACCTCCCTTCTCCCATTATCTCCTTCTTCCGCCACACGCCTCTCCTCTCCTTCTCTCACCCTTTCTCACTGTCTTCACTGGCCGGACTGCCTAGAGCTCCCAGCACCACTAGACTGACCCACCGGCCTATCCCACTCTCCTGCCTAGTCCGGATCTCTTCCTGCCATCACCCTCCCTTCTCTGCAGTCTCCATTCTTTCTGGTTTCCATCACTCTAGCTTCTCCTTTCTTCTCTGGCCTCATCATCGTCACCGGCCTGGCCAGACACGCTCAGATCACCGCTTCACACAATTCCCTTGTCTGCCACGCTCTCTCTTCCAGGACCCAATTGTTAGAAACAAGTCACACAAACCAGGATTCATCTCCACCCTAGTTTTTTTTTTTCATTCTCGGTTTCCAATAGTAAGCCGAGTTCCACCATTAATCGCACTCATCACCGCACCTCCCATCCATCTCATTTCATTATCTTCAACACATCTATCTCTACTAGTCTGTTCCCAAAGCCCTCTTCATCAACCTTCACATAGCCAGGCAAGAGGCGGCTTTGTTCCAGACGACGCCTAGACCAAAGCCATCGTTTTTCTCTTGTTAAACCCAATCCCAGTCGCACCCTCTACTCTCCCTCTACAGCCCACGTTCTCGAACTCTTCTTCAATCCATTTGATTCAAAGCCCCATCTCCACCGTGCGACGACCAGGCACCGTCCAATCGTGGGACGCCAGAGATCTCCACCGCACCAGACCAGTCGCCTCTGCCTTCTTCTTCACCGGACTAACCAGTGAGGAAAAACCCAGATTGGGTTTTCCTCGATCTTCTCTTCATAGGACGCCCCGGGAGAGAAAACCCAACTCGGGTTTTCTCCCCTCTTCCTTCTTCTTCTCCTTCCTCTTTTCCTCCCTCCTTCTTCCTTCTTCCCCTTCTCAGGCTTTCATCGTTTTTTCCTGGTTTTTTCGTGAAAAACCAGAACCTGAAGAAATTACAAATCTGCACCTGCAGATCTCAGAAATTACAAATCTGCACCTGAAGATCTCCGAAATTACAATTCTGTCCTATTTCAGAAATTCCAACTGTGTCCCTATGCTATTCTGGTTTTAACTTATCTTCATTCTGACTATTCAGGACAGACAATCCAGGGACAGTGCAATCCAGGATAGACTATTCAAGGACAGACTAATCCAGAGACAGTGCAATCCAAGGACAAGCTTATCCAAGAAGCATTTTATTTTTATTTTCTGTTTTCCTTGGAATAAATATTTCATAACATCGAACACCGAATAAATCTGACGTTATTCTTTTAGCTAATTTTATTTAAAACTCCATAATTTTAAATCAAGTTCTCGCGGATCGACCCGTATTTGCATAAATATACTACTTAATAAATAGCAGACTATGCTTGCTTAAACAATCAACAGTTTTCAAACTAGACCTGATATCGCAAACCATTATTACCCGCTAGGCCTTCTCTAAAGCACCATAGTGTTGTCATACATTTCATGTCCGAAGTATAACTGCAGAGTCCATGAATATTCTTTGCTCATTCAGACACGATCGAGCAAACTTTGCTCTGTCCATCTTAATGGAACGAGCAGTCAAACTTTCAGGAGTTTGACGACAATTAAAACTGTTCTTCCTTTGATATCATTCCAATATGATCTCTTACAATCCCAATTTAGCGACTTCCACGTGTAGAACCTGATTGACCATGAAAATATATATGAAGAATTGTCATCCAATTGACTTGGAGGAAGGGAAAGGGAGCGGGGGTGGAAAGAATCCTAAGACTTTCAACATCTACTAGTTAACAGTGATCTATTTGGCCATGGAAATGATAGATGGAGCTAAATATGTACGTCTACTGAGAACTGGAATAATAACTTACGACTTGTACGGGATTGGGAGTTGTTATACAGTAGAAACATGTCATGTTTCCCTTAAATCAAATTGGTCCAAGCTGATACACACACAAGTCCAATGGAAACTTGTTTTCGAGACAATGCGGACGCATGGAACCAGGATTTTGACAAGTTGAGGAGAAAACTAAATTGTGAGGTGGGAGCATCGTAGGAAAGTCCGAAGATAGAAGCGAGATTACTGGATTAATTACTCTCAAGAATATTGAAGAAACTTGATTAGAAATGTGAAAGCCAAACAACGGAGAAGGATATTACAACTTCATACTCGTTTGATCCCTCTTATTAGCCCAGAAGGTTTTATACAAATTTAATAATCATAAATTGGTTTTTCCTGTTTCAAGAGAGAACATCACATTGGATGGATATCGAGAATACTTATTTTCTCACCAGAAAAACTCCTCAGATAGTTAACATTGCTTCACTTCTATGAAGAGAAGTAAAACCTTGACTTGATAGGCTAGAAAGGGAAAGTGAACCAATATTATGGATTATGGAGAGGTATATAGATGCCTTGCAAGTACTCTTAAGACAGATCAAATTGCACTTCATGATGCAGTATCGTAGCATCAATAGAGAATATCAAGCCAAATCTTGAACTACTGCATGCGTCAATAGGCTGAACCGGAAGCCAATAGCTTGCCCACTTTGGCAGTGGCATGAATGCTGATGTTTAAGTCCTAATGGCCAACAAAGTAACTTTAAGTCATTGGTTGTGCTGGTTTGCAGGAGACGTCCTTCACCACCAGAAAGCACAAGAAAGTGAGCCATGAAAGTGCAGCTGATAGGTTGAATGAATTTTCGTATTTTACATCAAGAAAAAAAGTGAGGCTGATAATTCGAATTCCACTGTATGGAGACAAATCTTTCAATTATGTGGCTTACGCTTGCATAAATGAAGAAAGGAAACAAGAATGTTATGGTTAACAACGACAAAAGTTTAAGCTCTGCCAATGCCTGTACCATTAAAGAGACTGTTGAGTCTTCATGATGTGAGGTGCCTAACCTACCAAAACCAAAAAAAAAGATGCGATAGAGGAGAACTATCCAAATCCCAGGCTCAAGAGCAGGATTGGTCTTAAGCTGGTGTATATCAGACCGAAGATCTTTTTTCCATGGATGAACTTCTGTTAGAGTAAAAATATACAGCAAAACCAAGAGCTCTACCAAAATTTGAAACAGATTCTTGAAGCTGACCAAAGAAAATGTAAAGGGCTTGACCTTATGAATCAGAAAACATGCACCCACCTAGTCATACCATCTTATGGAAAACCACTTTAGAATTATAAACCACACAAAGCATACAAGTAGAAATCCCCTCCTAATAATCAATCCTTTACTAAAAGCTTTCAATCACATGGTAGAATAGAAAAAGACAAGCAGCTGCATTATTTATCAACGATCACCCTATTAATCTTATATCTTATTATGACCTTGCTATTGGTCCCAAGCTTGGATAAAGGAGGAGGGTTGCATCAAGTGTCAGCCGGCATAAAATCCTTTGGCAAACCCAATGACATAAATCTGACATTGACATTCTCTCGGGCATTCCTCATAAGCAACATGCTGCATCAGATCCCGCATGTAGTAGAGAGGGCTGCTAGGGCATTTGTCATAAGCAAGACACTGCATCAGATCCTATGCGTAGTGGGAAATGGACAAGTGCTATTGAGTTTCTCTTGAAAGTGACATACTGCATCATAACCTAAATGCTATGGAAAGTAGGCATGGGTTCCCGCACCATTTGAGATGTGTGTGGATAAAGAGGCTAGCTCATGTCGATAAGATTCATTTAGCCATATGGAATGCAGGTACATTGAGAGGTAAAAGTATGATGTTAGTAAATACGATGAAACTTAGGGGAGTCAAGATAGCTTGTGCCGAAGAAACTAAGTGAAAAGGGGCTAAAACTAGAGAAATCAATGGATATAAGCTCTAGCATATAGAAAATGACAACAATAGAAATGATGTATGAATAATAGTGGCTAAATAATTCAAAGATAAAGTTGTAGACGTTAAAAGAACCAATGATATAATTTTATTAATAAAACTTATTATAATAGGGCCGATTATAAATGTTATAAGTGCATACACCCTTTAAGTAAGGTTAAAAGATAAAATTAAGAGTCAATTTTGAGAAGATGTTAAAAGAGTAATGCATGAAGTTCCCATTTAGGAGTAGACTTAAATGATCATTTAGGAAACAAAGAAGAAGAAAAGATATAATATGGTATGGTATTGGAGAAAGAAATGATATGAAGAAAGCTATCATCAATTTTGCTTTAACATATAACCTAACTCTAGCAAACACGTACTTTAGAATAAGGGTGAACACTTATTAACCTTTAAAAGTGGATCATACAAAAGCCAAATAGACTTTTTTTCTACTTAGGGATATTGAGATCAATATATAAGGATTGTAAGGTGATATTATATGAGAGTTTAAATACACAACATAAGTTAATAGTTATAGATAAGTATATTAAATGATGGAAGAAAAGAAATGAACTTAATAGCTGCCCAAATTTTAAGTGGTAAAATATAAAAGTAGAAAGATAACATCATTCATGAACAAGTTGATGATAGAAGAAAAATAGAAAAACAAAACAGAAGTAAACACCATGTGGACTAATATGGCCAAGTCCATTAAGAAAGTGGCAAAAGATATTATAGGAGTATCTAAAGATAAAAGGAAATTAGTAAAGAAAACTTAATAATGGGACGAAAAAGTGTAAAAAGTTATTAAAAAGAAATGGGTGTATTTTAAAGCATAGTAGAGGAGTTTCATAGTTTGCATCATATAGTGTGAGGAGTTTCACAGTTTGCATCTGTATAGGGATGCCTGTTTGCATAGACCACAGAGGAGTCAAATAAACTCCCCTCATTTCTAGCTTGCTAAAGGGATTCAAGTGAAGCAGGAGATTGTACCCATTGCACTTCAAAGACAGTTTACAAAGAAGAGTTGGCAACAAACAAGAATTCTTGTTGGGGAGAGGTAGGTAACAATCAAGAACCTCTGAACTTGGCAAGAACACAGTTACAAAACCTCTGAATACTTGAAATTTTCTTTTGAAAAAGAACTTGGAGAGGACGTAGTTACAAAATCTCTGAATAGTTCCCAATTTTGGCTGTTCAACTGAATCCAGTACAATTCAGAAGTTGTCAATTTTCACCAAATTCAATGGGATTCACCCAGTTAAATACATATTACCTAATTATCAAAAAGTTTAGGTATAATTTGTCTAAATCCAGAAATATAACCAGTAAATTTAGTTGCAAATTCAAGTTCGATACTGAATTCCCATCCTAATCATGTTTTTCCCCCAATTCTCGTGATACTTGCCTTGCCAATGTAGTTCCAAACCCGAACTAATTAACTATCAGCAAGAGACATGAATGCTATATTTTTCAAATTATTCTAACTGGAAACAAAGGAGAATTGCCTAGCCCACAAACATGCCTACGAAAACTTAATTCCCATAGCAAATATACCTTCCATCTACTGTAGTTGCAATTCACTAACGAATTTTCCAATTTAGAACTCCAAAATGCAAAGTCATTACAGGAAAAGGTAAGAAAGATCAACATGGTAAAGTTCACATGTCATGCAAAACATTCAGCAGCTCCAGTTATTAACAAGAAAAACAAAAGACTTATTGCAACCGCAAAATAACAACGACAAAACCAAAAAAAGCATAAAATAAACAGGAATTTAATAATGCAAGCATATCTAGGAACAAGAAAGAATGTAACATCTGCAAAGAGTGAAAAGAAAGGAGAAAAACTCCCACATTGATTTAGCTGCCTGACAAAGCTGGAGAAATAGCTGTGCTTGAAGTACTTGCAAGGCAAATCCTTCTCAAAAGAAGCCCGATTACATACTATATGTGAAAAAAACTTCTCCAACTATTTACCTTACGAATTTATTTCCAAATCCGAACTTTGAGACTGTCATATTAATACGTTCTTATTCTTTCTCCGAAGTTTTTTTTATTCTCTCACTACTTCCTACTGCTTAATATTGTCTCTCAATCTGTCCTCGTTTCTTTCCACTTCTTTCTCCTCTCTTTGAGTGAATGCTCCATTCACCAACGGAGGGGTAAAATGGATAGCTAGCAGCTTTTAACACAAACGATGTTGGATGTTAATTAGGATCGTCTATGGCCTAGAGCTGTCATTGTGCGACTTTGAGGTCAAAGGTTCAAGGCGTGGAAACAGCCTCTTGCAAAATGCAAGATAAGGTTGCGTACTATTGACCCTTGTGGTCCACCCCTTTCCTAGACCCTGTATATGCAGGAGTTTTGTGGAACGAGGCTGCTCCATTTACGGCCTAGAATATGTCAGCATGGAAGCCCATGATATTGCTAATAAGTACGATCACTGTCTTATGATCCAGGCCACCTCCTACGCCTCCAATTCGTGGACTTCAGTGGACATCTAAAACTTGAAAGAACGAAGCTTTATATTTATAACGGAAAGCTCTATTGTACCTTAAGAATTGTGATATTCTCTTTTTTTTAATTAGTTGGGTAAATTTTATTACTGAAATACTGGCATAAAATGTGCTGAAGACGCTATTACACTGGAGAATTTTTAAGATAGTTAAAAACATATATCTGAGAAGTTACAAATACACTCGATTTAATCCTTGTATTGTAAAGGATATTGACACACAATTTAGTTCAGTTAAGTCTCTCCTTTGCTCGGTCATCAGCTTTACTGTTGGTAGTTCTTAAAGTGTGAAAACAGTGAATTTTCTGTTGTGAAGCATACAAACGATATCATCAACGATGAACGAGTGTTTTCAAGGCACAGCGGCAAGATTCGAGATCCATTTTGTCGCATTAGTAGAATCACCTTCAATTATGAATAGAAGTTGAGAGATTCGCTTGATGAGCCCGCTGTGCGGATTTCAGCACCATTTGCGTCATGTTTGCCAATTGGACCAGAAATTCCACCATTGTGTTACCTTCTAAGTCACTGAATAACTCCTCCAATTGTTTCAGAACCAAGCGGCTGAGAGCAGATCCATCATAATTCAGGTTGAGGCAGACAATTGGGAGAGCTTTCCAAGTAGGCTCTACTTGTTGTTCGGCTCAATGAGGACTGCCAGGAGTGTAAGATCTGTTCCATTACGTAACTACCGAAAATTGGTTTGATTGAAAGCCAGTATGCAGTGTTGAATTTGTTTCTAGCCGCAACCATTGGGGGTGTGAGGCACTTACCTTCAAACAGACGTCTTTTCCGCTAAGTCCATATGTTCCACAAAAGGGAGCTAAGAGAAATTCTCCATTCCCAATAGTTAGAAACGATTCTCTATTGATTAATAAGCTTCATAAACGAATCCAGCATCACCCACTTAGCATCGAACCAGCCAAAGATGACATGCCAAATCTTTCTTGCAAAATTACAATGCAAGAGAAGGTGCGAGGTGATCTATGCCTCAGCAAGACACAGACAACAGCCATTAACAAGAACAAAACTTCTCTTGATTAGGTTGTCCATTTTTGGTTGCTTGTTTTGTGTGATCAGCCAACTAAAAGGTTGAATTTTAGATGGGTCCATCATCGTCCAGACCTTAAACAATGGTTGAATTATATCCCAGTTTCCCTGTTGATGACCATCAAATGAACGAGGGGAGAAATGTCCGTCTCACTTAAGCTTCCAAATTATCTTATTGGTTTCCTTCGAGTTGAGATTCATGATAAGATAGTGTGGATTAGCTGCTCATTCAGAATTTCATCCGGGTGAAACATTCTTCGAAAATTCAAATCCCATCTCCACTGGTTTTTTCTGGAATTGATGCATTACGAGATAGTACCAGACTGTTGAGTGGATTTGTTGAAGGTTCTTGAGAAGTGGTTTAGAGCAATTGGTCACCGCACCAAGGATAAGGCCAAAATAAGGTTTTCAATCCATTTTTCATCCTAAAAGGCATTTGCTGACTGACCTCCTCAAGCTTAAGAATATTTGCCCAGACGCCTAGGTTGCCTCTTAGAAAGATTAAATTAGGAGCCCAAAGATCATTCCCTGGCCCAGATCGAACTTGGATGACTTATTTCCCAAGAGGGAAAGGCTCGGGGTGTGCCTCCAAAGCCATTTTGCGGGAAGAGAGACATTCATCTGATGGAGGCTCTTAACACCAGCGGCTACGTGCTTCTTTGGCCTGCAGATATTTTCCCTGGAATTCCGGAAGTGGCTCATCCATTGCTTATGTCCTGGTAGATGTATGTCGTGGACAATTGAACTATTGGCCTCTATTATTTTTTATGAAGAAAAGTGTGTGCATTAATAATAAAGGAAATGATGTTTAAAGAATGGCTAGTTGTATACTGTACATGCATATTTCTCTTGGATGTTGAACAAACGCACCCTCGACCTCGTGACCTGCTAGTTACCATGTTATAGGTCCGTTTTGCACTACTGCACTGGGAGGCATTTGCTCTTGTCCATTCAAAGGAAAACATGAGCAGTTAGAAATGTATAGGTAAATTCTACTTTTTCAAAGATCAAAACTGTCTTCAACTTATCTTGTAGGTAACCAAAACTCTCACGTGCGTGTCCACGGCTGGACTAAGCTTTCATTTGTGGAGCCTCTTATGATGAATGTAGGCTATCCCTTTTTCATTCCTAACTATTCATCTAAAAACTGAATATTAGAGAATTTTGTACACACACGTGTATATACATACATATATATATTATTTGCGGCCTTTCTATTAACTTAGCTTTTAGATTAAATGGAGACCCAATATGGTGTTAGAGCATTATTGACTAAACGATCATGAGTTTGAATGTTGAGACCCCACATATTAATTTTCATGTGTAAGAACTAAAACAAAGGGACTTCACATGAGGAAGTGTATTAGGTGAATATATTGTTGGCCCTATATCTTATCAACTTAAGCTTTTAGGTTGAATGGTAATCTAACATGGTATCAAAGCTTTATGACTAAAAGGTCATGAGTTTGAATCCCGAGAGAGTGCATGAAGAGTATAAATATTGTTAGTTCACTTTCTATCAACTTAAGCTTTTAGGATAAATGGTAATTCAATAACGGGTTACAAAATTTAAATTAATTTAATTTGTTTACTACAAATTATAGTTGTTGGATGTGACTAAAATATGTGTAATCAAGGCAAATATGTGTAATCAAGGCAGTTCAACTTGCACCATAGTCACGAAGTTTTAAATTCAGGAAAAAGTTGGCAAGGTCAAGAATTCATAAAGTTGGGGTTGATTTAAAAAATTTGGTTAAAAGTTGGAATCAAGATCTAACTGGGGAAAAAGTTGACGAGACAAAAAATTGAAAACTTTGGAGATGAGTAAGAAAAATGTAAAAATCTTAAATACATAACATTTATAAGTTCTAGTCTTGTAGAATATAGACTAGGAAAATAAATTAATTGACCATAGCCAAAGGCAAAATGGGTGCTTTTTTGGTCTTTAAGAGTTAAAGGATTGATGGTGGCATCTTTGCTAAATATGACTTCACAGATGGATAGTTTGTAATGATACATAACAGTTAGAAAAGAGTTAAACAGTTGAAAAGACAATAAAAACCAATCCTAAATATACCAAAATAACATTGTTAGGGGGATTCAAATTTTTGCTGGTTGAACCACTGAAGTATTAAAAGGAATAGTGTCCCATATGTGGCATAAGGAGGGCTCACCTTTGAATATTGGAGCTAGGCCTAGCAATTCAGTTTAGCGGGTTGTGTTTGTGTCATGCTGAGACTGACACATTATAGTATATGAGTTGACACGAAAATGACCCACTTAATAATTATGTTAAGAACCCGTGACTCGAACTCGACACAATTATTAAACGAGTCGACATGACATGACTCATGTAACACAATTAAATAAGCCAGTTAGTTTTTCAAAAACAGTAAAAATATAGGACGGTTTTTTAAAACACATCCTATATTAATGGTTCAAAAGTCATAAAAATATAGGACATGTTTTCAAAACCCGCCCTATATTCCTATAAGAGTATATGACGGTTTTTGAAAACCCATCATATATTGAAGGTTTTAAAAAAATCGTAATAATATAGGATAGGTTTTCAAAAACCGTCCTATATTAGTAAGAGAGGATGGTTTTTAAAAATTGGCCCTATATTTTTATGATTTTTAAAAAACCATAAGAATATAGGACCGGTTTTCAAAAACCGTCCTATATGACAGTTTTTCAAAACTCGTTCTATATTGATGGTTTTTTTAAAAACAATAAAAATATAGAATGAATTTGCAAAAATCATCTTATCTTACTAATATAGGACGATTTTTGAAAACCCGTCCTATATTACTTTAATAGGTTGCAGGTTAAATGGGTCAACACGATGAATTGATAGGTCATGTGTCAAATAGGTCAATACGACGGGTCAACATTGATTGACCCGAACATGACAAGATTTTTGGCATGTCATTTTTGGGTTGACATGAACATGATCAGGCTCGACCCTAACCCGCTGAATCCGTGTCGAGTTCGAGTGGTATCATCATGTTGTGTCATATTTTGCCACCCCTAATTCAATAAAAGATACACAGTCCTTTTTAACTTTGATTTGTGGGGGTAAAATTCAGCAATTTTTTCAAAATTTTTGAAAAATACCCTGACCTTTGTTACTATGATCTCATCTTTTTTCTAAATGGAGACTTTTGTGATTATGGTTGCACACCATCATCTACATTGGACTACATTGTTCTTGTCCTATGCCAAACTCATATCTCATGTGCAAGTTGGAGTCCAACAAAATCGATTGTTTAAACGTTGCTTGCTAAAAGCTAAACAAGAAAGGTTTCATGGATAATGGAGCCGAATTGTGGCCACCGTTAGTGAACGGATCTGACTATGTCCATGTGGCACACATGGCCCAAAATGTCTATTAGCTAGGAAAGAATGTGACAGCCTGAAGGTCTTCTATTACCATATCCACGAACATCCGTTGTAGATAGAAGACAATTTCTGGAACACTCATTTATCTTAAACCTAGTGTTCTAGTGTATTTCGGGTATAGATACAAGTCATTTTTGTTGTGAGAGCTCATGTATATCTAACTAGATATCATCGATTCATTATGGTTCAGTATTGCCAATTCCTTCTCATTTTGTGGTATCATAACCTTGTGTCATGAAGTCAAAATATTGAGCAAGCACAGCCTTATGTTCAAATATTTTTAGGATCTACTTGCGGCATCTGTATTTGCAACCTTTTCTAGCTTGTATTTCTATCTTGAACTCTCTGTATTTATGAAGAATATTTTTCTAGGATGTACATCTATGGCTTGTGTCAGTCCCTGTATGCCTTCTTTTTAGATCTTTTTCTCTTTCTTGTGCCCTCGTATGTATGTTTTTTTGCAGATTTATTTCTCTAGAGACAAGTTTTATTACTACTACTACTACTACTACTACTACTACTACTACTACTACTACTATTATTATTATTCAATCTAAGAAGAAGCAAATTACTCACACATTCTCCTAAATCTAATAAGAGAAAAGGCCGAGAATCAAACCTGCAACCAAGCATATTCAAGAGGTGGGGCTTTGATGTCTATGACTACCTACATTAGACATTGTTAGACTCTCTAGATATTTAATCTTTGCTTTGGTTAGTAAATTATTGACCTTTGCACCCTGTTTGGTGGGCAGAAAATGCATTGAAGCCAATAGAAAAGGAAATTCTTTTTCAAGCTGATTTGACCGGAGGATGTAGTTTCAACCAGAAATCAAACCCTCATGTTTTGCACAGATTCATTTCCTTTATAAGGCTGACCCCTAACTAGGATAATATCTTGATGATGATACAAGTCATTTTGTTATCCATGGATTGTTGTAATCATTATTGATCCTTCAGTTCCTAGTCGAATTTGTACCTTGAATTTCCTCTAGCGGTCAGTTATGCATGAAGGACGAATGGGCTTAAAATGAAATTTTTATTGCTAGTTCTAATATATTTTTTACGGCAAAGATTTATGAATTACCTAGAAACTGTTATTATAATTCCTAATTTTACTTGAAATCTCTCTAACAAGGTAAAAAAGTGTCGCAGGCACCTTCCGATCAAGTATAGCAAAGAGGGATGCTTTGTTGTGTCCAAACAACTGTACTAGACAGCTTTCAGCTATTTTTTTTTATAAAATTTAATATCTTATTCTCCAAAAAGGAGAGAGAGAGAGAGAGAGAGAGAGAGAGAGAGAGAGAGAGAGAGATCATAACAGCTACTGTTGTTCTATAGTTTTCCTTTCACAAAACTCTGATAGTGAAATCACTATGCTTTCTACCTTGTTTACGAATTCTTCCTCAAAAATACCTAGATCACTAAAACCATTTTTCTTCATTAACTAGTCCTAATTTTTTTTGAGATTTTTGGTGATTGGTCTTTGTTTTGAGATTTAATGCTTAATTAGTAATTGACTGACTCTACATGATCAGAGAAGTGTTTATTTTAAAATGTATTTACCTTGTAATTCCTAAAACTAACTTTATGAGACAATTTAAATGCCCTTCTAGGCATGGTACTTTTGAATGTCTGGATCGATTCCTGAACTTTCATAAGAGGGGCACTTTGATGACTTTTCTTCTCCTACTCCTTTTCGGTCGAGGAGAGAGCTCATCGCAGCATGAGAATACACTATAGATAACCGCATGCTTTTCCCAAGGCAAATTATGACAAGCTCTGGTGCCCCCAGTGAGCCCTCACGACATGAAATTGCCTCACATGTACTTTCATTTAGAAAATCCACACAAACGCCTTTGAACTCAAATTTTGTGTTAATCCAATTATACACCTTGCTTATTCCTCTAATTTTCATGCATAACCCATACTAGGGCCACTTTTTGGAACATCGATCGTAGCACCCTTATCTAGGATGGTGACTGCACCTTCTCCTCCATTAGTTAGAGAGGTAGATGTATTTAGTTTTAGTGGAATATGAAATATAGAATTTGATTGGATTAGAAAGTTGTTTAGATATTTTTCCAAAGATTAAGTTACAATAGTTAACCGAAGTTGGGTTTAGAAAGATAGTTGGTAAATATTTTCGAAAGTAAGCACTGGATGGTCATTAAGAGTTACACAATGACGAATTGCATATTAAATTCCATACTATGGACAAATCATCAAAATTTTCTATTTTTTTAAAGGCAAAAAAAGAAAAGGGCCTGCTAGGATCACTGGATGCTTAGACTCTCTCTCTCTCACACACATACGCACACACACACACATTTCTAGCATACAAACCTTTGTGTAGTTTGTATTGAAGAAAAATGGGGCAGGGCCTACTTTCTATGTCATTTCTAGCATACAATTCTTTGTTTGAGTTGTATTTAAGAAAAATGGGGCAGAGGACTATTTTTTTGTATTTTTTTATTGATCCAAAATGTTCCTATGATTTGACCTTAATCAAATGTCGTTGGTATCAAATTTGACAACTATTTGGAATATCTAAATTCTTTATTCCTGGCCTCCTTATACTTCATCAACGGATGGTAAGAGGGTCATTTTGTTTCACACCATCTATTGGGCAAGCTAAGAAGACAAAAAATAAAGGACTTACAGATTCCAAATAGTTTTAAAATTTGGTATACATAGATTGAGGCTAAATCATATGAATGTCTTGGATTCCGTGAAAAAAAGAAAAAGAAAAGAAAAGGCAGCCCTGCACCTCTCTTTTCTTGAATACAACCAGTGTTCTGGTACAGAATTCTCCTCCTCCTCCTCTCTCTCTCTCTCTCTCTCTCTCTCTCTCTCTCTCTCTCTCTCTCTCTCTCTCTCTCTCTCTCTCTCTCTCTCTCATAGTGGTAAATTACATGATTTATGTATATGTTTTCAAGAACCTTTAGGGATCTAAATTATTCAACCAGTAGGCCGAGTTCAAATAGACCATAGTCGAAGAAACCTCCTACATCAGAACAACCTAGTCCTCCAAATTTTCAACATCGTACCGCCATCAATTTACACCCCAGACAATATTTTGAGGCTTACCCTACTTAAGATGGGCCAAGTAGATGATTCACACACGTAGAGAGAGAGGGGGGGTTAGATAGGCATGCATTACTGTCCGCACACAACCAAAATTTCCCTGGAAAGGTAGTTGAGAAAGCTTTGTGGCACTAAAAGCAAAACGAGTTAACTCGGAACTCATTCAAACTACTCACTTTCAGCAATGCCTCTTCAGATGTTTCCAGTGATTGGGCCTAATTGATTCAACCAACACATTTTCAAGTGAAGCTTTTGAATCTTAGCTGTGGTCCATCTCGTCACGATGTACCCACGACGACTAGGAGTGGCCAAGCTTCATACACGAGCAAACATCAGTTGGTTGTCTGTGGAATAATTGATGTACGATCGTGAGTGTTGCTTGTCCCACCCCTCAACGTGAAAACACGTGCATTAATTCTCCACTCTTTTGTTTCCTTTCTCCTTCTCTTTAACATTACTGTTTGTAATTGACTTCTGTACCAGAGCTCGTTGGCCAGCCAGTTGCGTTGCGTTTAGTCGCTGTATAAGTGAAAGAGGCCTTAACCGCGTGAATTTTTTGCCCATAATTGATGGCTATAACTGAAGGGGAGCTTTGGCATAACGGTAGAGTTGTTGTTATGTAATCCTAAGGTCATGGGTTCAAGGAGTGAAAATAGTCTCTTGCAAAATGCAAGGTAAGGCTGCATATATTGACCCTTGTGGTTTGCCCCACCCTTGTGGTTCGTCCCCCGAACCCCACATATGCAGGAGCTTCATCCACTTGGGCTACCCTTTAATTGATGGCTTCAACTGAAGAGGAGTCTTAGTGCAATGGTAAAGTCGTCGTCGTGTGACTTTGAGATCACAGGTTCAAGACATAGAAACAGCTTCTTGCAAAATATATGATAAGGCTGCATACTATTGGCCTTGTAGTCTGCCCTTTCCCAAACCCTGCACATATAAGAGCATCGTGCACCGTGGCTAGCCCATGGCTACAATTCTGTCAAACATATAATCTACTCAAGAGCTGGTGTGATGGTGCAATTCTGCTATGGTGAGAGAAATTTTATATTTGGTGATTTTGTGTGATGGTGCAATTCTGCTATGGTGAGAGAAATTTTATATTTGGTGGTTTTGGGTGCACAAGTGGGATGGTAATTGAAGTAGAAGCCTTGGTGCAATGGTAGAGTTGCGTTGTTTGACCTGAGGTGAGCTGTGCAGGCGGGAGCATCATGCACCGGGCTGCCCTTTGAGTGCGATGGTAAGTGGGGGCAAATTTGGCTAGTGGCGGTACGTACTGTTGCATGGCTGCATTTGCAATGTGCCACTCTGATAGTGACTAGTGCACATCAAATCATTGTTTGTGTTCGCCTATGAATAGAACTATGTACTGATTTTCCAACACGAGATAAAATATGAAACATGAGCAACAAGAGTACGTCATTGCATGGTTTATTGTTCCACCGACAGGCGATGCTGGGAGTTCAAGATCAAAGTTCATACCTGGAGGTCTATTGGAAAGAATACAAGCCCTATTTCTCTTTTTACTATTCTCACATGTAGAACCTTAATCCCCCCCTCCCGGGCCTGAGAAAAAAATATATGTTAGGGAGTGAGATAATTTAAGCTTTTATTGTAAAATTAACAATGGAATCTCTGCGTACAATTATGAACTTTTCTCTTGGCTTTGTCACGCACATACAACTGCTAAGCTTGGATGACCCGCGGGTGGCAAAATTTTCTTATAATTCTGTGTTTTCTCCTAGTTTCAGAGAACAGTTTTCTCCTAACAGAAGCCTCAGATATATACCAATGATGTCACGAGATAGCTGTAAATTTTCTTATGCTATCTTGGACAGTTTTGACTCTAGTATGCTTATCCTTATTCCACTCACCAAGGGATATAAGTCGTAACTAATTTAAATCATATCAATCTTGTTTTATGAGCATAGTTAAAAAATTCTTTCAATAATATTTTTTTTTAAAAGCAGTTCAAAAGTTTTAAAATTTTCAAAATTAAAGCAAATTCTAAAAAAATTAAAATGGATTTATCTTACAAAACTAAAATTTCACAAATAGTTTATCAAGTTCTTGAACGTTATTGGTAAATTTAGTAAAAAAATTCAAATTAAAAACTTAACTTCACATCTTAAAAAATGATTTTTCTAGTTGTTTTGAATTTTCAAGAATATTGCCTAATTTTCAAAATTTTGCCTTACCAAATTATTCTCAAATCCATACTTTGTGACTATGATTATGAGAATACTAATTTTAAAACTAGGCCTCACCATGCATAATATATGGTTAAGTTTTTCCACCCATGGTATTAGAGCTATTCTTTTTCTCTTTTAAATTTCTTTTTTAGTGGTTTTTGCTCTCCATTTTTCATGTTGGCTGCTGCTTCTTCCTCCACAAATTCAAAAGAAAACACAAGTTCTAATAAAAATTACAATGTCCATTGTCATTCATTAAGCAAGCTAGTGCCTATGCCCTTATCACTTTTCAATTTGAAATTGAGAAGATACCAATACCTACGCCAGGCACACTCAATCAAGCAACAAAACATATACACTTTTTTGGGTATTTAGTTTATGCAGCTTTTTTCTACTGGTGTGGCATTTTGTTAAGCATTGCCAATACAATGCTAAACTTACTGTCTAGTGACTACATTTTATAGGGTCCACATTTGAATGATCCTGCTCATTCATCTTGTTGTTCTATATCTAAATGTCCTATAGATAAAAAATCATGTTATTTGGATGACTCCTCGGTATAAAAAGAATATGATATGTTGTGCTTAAAATTGAATAGTTTAAATTTTTCATAAGAAGTGCACAGTTTTATAGCGGTTAAAACCATCTAAATCACATGCTTTTTTATCTATAAGACACCTAATAACTTCTATTTTTCACCTAAGTAAGAAAAATTGTCAGTTGTCATAATATATACTTTCTATAGGGGTTCCTATATGGTTCATGTACATAATAGTTCTGGCATATATATTATAAGTTGATCATTTTGGCACATGGTCCCTTCTCTTGGCATTTGTCCACTAATCCATTCTATTCGTCAGAGTCATGTCTTCCAAGATGCGTTGGTACTAAGATCCCACCCAACAAGTACCTCTAATGTGGGCCCCCAACCTTGGAAGTATAGATTGTACTCAACAAAGATTCCATTTATTGTTAACACTGGTCCACACTTCAAGGGGAAGGTGCCCTTCTTAGGGGTACTTGTTAGATGAGATTTTTGGTGTCAGTTGATGGCAAATCTAGTGAGCATGATTGGATCACTTGAAACATAGAGGCATGGGGCCCACAACCTTGCTTATGATTTCCCTGGAATATTATGTGTATGCACCATATAGGAAACCCCTTTTTATGATCCTTATTCTTGTTTGAATTTAATAATTTAGGTTATTCTTAGGCCAGGTTCAAATGTATTATCGATTGTTTAGTAGCTTTCTAAGATAAAGAAATTCCAAATCACAGTATGATGAAAGAACTGAGTCGCTAAACCCTCGAATTGGTTTGATTTTTTGGAAAGGATCCAGTTGTTTTATATGTTCCTTTAAACTCTAAAAAGCCTATAGTAATTGAAAATTTAGTCAAATTGCATATTTATTTGTATGTCTTTGTACAATTAAGTTTAATTAATTATGAAAGATTAAGTTCACACGGTATCATGTTTCTCTTTTTGTTTTCCTACGAATTCTTGCCATACTTTCTACGGATTTTTCAAACATGTCACATACAAATTATATCTTAATCTGAACTTTGAAACTGAAGTAACGCATGTTAGCTAGTTGAGAGGCTTTAAACAATAAGTTAGATAGCTTTATTTCTGTCTCTTCTTGTTCATTTTTGTACTATGAAGTAGGGCATAGCCTAATTGTTTGGATTGCTATATGGTACCCGTTACATCGTCCTTGAGAAGTTAAATAACTACTAGAGTCAAATTTTTGTTGCAGGATGTGAACATAAACCTTTGCAAGTATCATAAGTTGTTTGAGTCAAGCACATTTTAGGATAGATGGTTGGTCATCCAAGCCATTCATCTTATGGTTCAAGTTCTAGATAAGTGACACCTCAAAGCATCTCTTCTAGAGGATAATCTTAAAACTATCAAGTGCTCCAAACTTCAATCCCGAAAAATAGTGGTTTGGATGATCCAAAAGGAGAAAGTTTTGGTGCATCTATAGTGTGGCTAGTTAGCTAGAAGATGCTTAGGCTACTCTCAAGTCATTTTTATACTTACAATAAATTATACTATCGTGAAACAAGTGGCATGATTTAACAAAGAAAATAGGCATATCAATCTAATCATGCAAAATAGTATGAAATCATCATCATCAAAACCTTATCCCAAATAAGGGTCGGCTACACAAATCTTATTCTTCCATTCCCCTCTATCAAGTGTCGTGACCTTATTGAGTTCAAAAGTTTTTAAATATTTTCTTACCACTTCTATCTACCTCCTTTTGGGCCTTCCCCTTACCCTTTAAGAGGCCTCGACTTGGATAGGCTCACTCTTTCTAACCAGTGTTATTTTCAGTCTCTGTTAGACATGTCCAAACTATCTAAGTCTATCCTTTCTTATCTTGTTACCTATTACTGCTACTCATAAGTTTCCTCTAATGTTTTTATTTCTAATTATATCATTTCTTGTCTTGCCACTCATCCATCTCAACATTCTCATTTTGTTTACACTTATCCTATACACATATTGTTCCTTCACAGTCCAACTCTTTAACCCATAGAGCATGGCAGCTTTACAGTCATTCTATAGAATTTTTCTTTCAGTTTGAGTTGCACTGGCCAGTCACACCCATTTATTCCAACCCACCTAGATTCTCTAGGTAACTTTCTTCTCAATTTATTTGCTCTCATGAATTATACCAAGTATTGAAAGTGTGGCACCTCGGGTTTTTCATGAAAATTTTTTCGCAGTTATTTCAAAAGATGGCGCACCTCTAAATTTTAAAATACAAAAATAGCGGAAGATTTTTCTTTGAAATTCATTTTTCCAAAAACCCGGATGTCACCTTCATGCTCATACTATACATACATACATACATACATACATACATAGTTTTGTAGAAGATAGAAATTTATTTTTGAAAACAGGACACATCCAGTGGTTCACTTGTATAGCCCTTATAACATATAATTCAAATGACTAACTACACAATACAAAAGCTTTAATTAAAATGTATACATGTGCGCAGAAGTATGGTTGATGGATTCCTTTTGTTGTGTACATCTTCTCCTGTCTTTTTGTATTTGAGATATTGTAAACATAAAACATTTACAATATCTCAGCAAGTTATGATTGGTAGGGGAGTTTAAGAAGCATGCTAAATCTTAAGATACCTTAATTATTCAATAGTCATTAGAATATTCGTTTCCATAGCAATTAGGTTAAATAGAATTTACAATATGTTTCATATCTCAATAACCCATTTGTAAGCCAAATATTTACATGTTTTCATCATTATTAATAATTTCATTGATAAATCAGATATCTTTACTTATTATTTATTATCAAATAATTACTTCAATTCCATGAACCATACTCTGCATACAATTCTACCCATTCACTAACCTATGTGAAAACATATATGAAACTACTCCCTCAATCATATTAATATAACAATAATACACATATATGAAAATTGTTAAAGGACATACAAAATTTATGAATATAATCAACGTTGCCTAATTTGCATTCCTAGACTATGTTGGGTTTCAGAATCATACCCCTCATTGTGTGAGGTTCATAATTATCCAGCTACTATTAGTATATCAATATAATCCTCATGCCCCTCACTATACGGGGTCCACAATTCTCCAGCCATTGTTGAGAAAACGATGCAAGGCATATTATCATTCCATATCATATAAAGCATCTCATAATGCCATCATATATGCATGTCCCATGGGCAGAATGCACAACGAATACAATGTTGTCCTCTTTGGGTCCCTCACAACTGCCTAACCAGAATCTTTTGGGCACTCCAGTGTCTTTTGGTAACCTTCAAGGATATGTACCATAGTGCATCAAATATAAGGACTACTTTGCATGCAGTCAGAATCCATACAGCGCGCCTGGATAACTGCTCAATAATCTACCTATACCATCCTTGGTGAAAATCCCAATATCCATATCCGCATGGGGAGGACCATGGATGTAACAATGGCCGCCTTCCCATGATTGCCGCACCTGACTTTTTGCAACACATAGTGCATGGTATCCATAACATAATAAATTTCGGAGAGCGGGTGGTCAAACCCTCATAACTCTCATAGCATAGCATCCCCAGGCCTATGCCTGTCTAAAACAAAACTCTCAGGCCTCCATGCCCAAATGTAAAATAATCATAATAGCAGGCAATTCACTTGTTCATATATTTCATAACAAGAATAACATCCTCACTTATTTGGTAATAACCCGCCAATGATGTATCCTATAACCTAGACTCATACATCATCAATACTAACATGGTACCCATATACCATAAACATAATTTCACAATTCACATACATGATGTACAAAGCATAAGCATCAATTATAACATGCAATTCTTTTAATTAACATTATTTCAATTTCAAGCATATCGAATATCAATTATATAGTCAGAAATAAGATCATGTTAGAACATGCGTCTTATAATTTAGACATGCTGTCTTAAATTTCGACTTACCTCATGTGGCGCATTCACCGGATTCCACTAACTTTAATTGCACTCTTCTTCACGATCTACCCCGTACGCTTCAATCTTATTCCCTCTATTGCAAGCTTTATGGCAATACTAATGGCTTTTATGCTAACAACCGTTAGTAAATCCATCAAGGAATAGATGCCTAGGTAAACTAATCTGTGTCTATAGATATCATAGACATCAGTGGAGGATTCTCACAATGCATGTTGTTACCACTAATTTTGGTAATAATTTTACTTTCAATCTTCATCAGTAAGCCACCAAACTTGTAGTGTGGTTAAAACAGGCAACAACATGTTTACCCACAAGATCTAACTTTCCACTCGTCATTCTTTTAACCTGGATAATAAGCATTCCTAAACACTAGAAGTTTTGCATTCACATTGAATCATCATGCACATATAGTCCATTGTACCTCTTCTGACTTAGAAGTAATTCCTCCTCCTCCTCGTGTCGTCTCTCAGCATTCCCAACCAAATGCCTCATCTTTAACTCCTTCCTGATTAATTGAACATGCTCAGAAAGATCATTTTTTCTCAGCAACATGCTTAGGTGTTCGTCGATCTACTTTACGATCATAATCCCCCAACACTTGAGTTCCAGGAACCCAATTTAGAAGCAATCAACCAACAGCTAATGTAACAATTACCAATCCACTTTGAATCATTCAATGAAAACATCAAATGCAATCCATTCAAAACTAGAATCTAGTAATTTGCTCAAATTCGTTTCAGTAAATCCCCCATGGTTGCCACAAAATCTCTAATCTGTCAAAGCCACTCTCAACAAGGAGCAAAAATAAGATTATGCAGATGTGTTGGATCTACAAGAATTGATTATGACAATGGATGGCATCTACTCTGCCACTCAACCAAAAAGCAAAAGAGATGAAAAAGAGGAAAATCGAATGAGAAAGAGGCGGAGAGACTAAGAGAGAAGGGTGCAGAGACTATTGGACTAGCACTTTAGTCAAGCAACATTGGCTATAAGAGGGCGAGATAGAGGGGGATAGAAGAAGAGGGTTTTCACGCCGTAGGTGGCCAGTGGCCCTAGATTGATCGCCATCGGGGTTGTCAAGAACCAAACCCAAGAGAAATAGAGGCAAACAGGTTTCCACGGGTGGCTGACCAGAGGAGTAAGGGATAGAGGGACGGTGACCCGTGTTGGGGAAAAGAGCAAGCTGCAGATGAAAGGCAGCCCAGGCGACTGGAGATGGAGAAGACATTTGTGTGGTTGACTGGATCAGGCTACGTTAGAGAGAAGAAAGAAGAAAGAAGGAAGAAGGGAATGGAGTAGTGGGGAGAGAAATTATCCGACAAGAGAGAGGATGATCGGAGATGGAAGGGTAATCCGATCGAGGGGGTTTTTGCATCTCGTTTGGGGTTGCGGGGGTAGGGTTTTCAAGGATGGAAGAACAAATCGTGGGATCTGTTCTTTCTCTCGTCGGTGGGAGATCCGAGCAAGGGAAAGCTCTCCGTGCCGATGGAAGATCCGACCAGGGCAGCCCTAGGTTTTTCCCTAGAGAGAGAGAGAGAGAGAGAGAGAGAGAGAGAGAGAGAGAGAGAGAGAGAGAGAGAGAGAGAGAGAGAGAGAGAGAGAGCACAGACCCGACATTTCGTCGGGTTTGCAACGTGAGGGGTGTGTGTGCCAATATCAATTTGGCCCCCTCCCATTAAGTTGTGTGCTTTATTTTTATTTTATTTTATTTTATTTTTATATTTCCCATATTGCCCTTGACTTCAAAGGCCTCTAACTTCATCATACGGGCTCTATTTTCAACTTTCTTTAGCTTGTTGGATTCCATTTTTTGAGCACTACATAATGATTTTAGGTTAGTCCCAAATTATACTTCTATAAAAGAATATAAAATTTTGGGGTTGTTACAGAAAGTAGTCTTTTTGAAGAACTTTTTGGTTATCAATCTTTACTGGTGCTTCACTATTACTACTCTCCTTACTAAAATTGCATTCCATATATATGTCTTAGTTAAGCTAATTTTAAATTCTTTAGACTCTATAGCATCTCTCCACAACTCTAGTTTTGTATTTATACCCTCTCTTGTTTTATTAATCAAAACTATATCATTTGCAAAAAACACACACCATAGAATCTCTTTGTGCCAAAATATTTTGTTAACTTGTTCATAATTAAAGTGAAAAGGTATAGGCTCAATACCCATCCTTGGTACAATGCTGTAGTGATAGAAAAATCATCATTTTGCTTGCTAGTGGTACTAACATTTGCTATTGCCTCATGCATATATTTAATTATGTTTATATACCCAAGTGAAAACCTTTTCTTGCCCAACACCCATAATATTAACTCTCTAAAGACATTTTTACAAGCTTTTTCTAAGTCAACAAAGACTATGAAGGTATTTCCTCCCCTCCCTATATTTCTTTATCAATTGTCTAAGTACAGAAATAACTTCCATGATAGACCTCTCAAGTATGAAACCAAATTAGTTTTTCTAATACACTTTTCATGTTGAAGTTTCTTTCCAATCACTCTTTAGAAAAATTCCAAGATATGTCTCATAAGTTTGATCCCATGATAATTGGTGCAACTTTATATGTCTCCTTTATATTTATAAATTGGTACAATAGAGCTTTTCTTCCAATCATTTGACTTTTTTTATTTTATAATTTTGTTAGCCAAATTGCTTTAGTGTTTCTTATATATTTTCAAAACTTTCCTGATTTTATCTTTTTTGAAGGTTTCTTTCATTTCAAGTATATTGATCTTATAATAATATCTATATAATCCAAAATTATTTAGGTTTATTATTCTTTCAATCTCTATATTCTAAGTACATTTCTCATTTAGCAATTTTGGAAAGTAAATTTTTCACCTTTGATTGATCTTGTATCTTTTATCAGTACCTTTCGTGGTCTAAGTCCTTACTCTTTTTTTCTCTTATTTTGCAAGTTTGAATACATCCTTTTCACATTCTCTTGACTCTAATCTATTATAGAGATTATCATATATCTTAAATTTACCCTCACTTTCTAATCTCTTAGCAAAATTTTTAACACTCATATATTTTTCAAAGTTTTTGTTATTTCTAGTACTATGCCATGCTTTAAAACGAACCCATTTCTCTTTAATAATTTTTTGTACTTTTTCAATATACCACAAAGTTTTTTTTACTAGTTTCCTTTTACCTTTAAATACTCCTAAAACATCTTTTGCCACTTTCTTAATGGACTCAATTGTATCAATTTACATTTTGTTTACTTCTGTTTCACTATTCAACTTTTCTTTTACCAACAACTTCTTGGTAAATGATGTTATCTTCTCCTCTTTTAAAATTCACTATTTAATTTTTGTACACCTATTAAATTTATTTCCTTTATTCTATCTCTTAGTATAAATATCCATGACCATTAAAAAATGTTGTGTAGCTAAACTCTCTCCAAGTATCACCTTGCAATCCTTAACATTTGTCATTAAATATTTCAAAGTAGAGAAAAGTCTATTTGACTTTTATATGATCCACTTCTAAATATTAGTAAGTGTTTATTCCTCTTCTTAAAGTATGCATTGGTTATAGTTAGGTTATATGTCAAAGTAAAATCCAGGAGAGATACATGGATCCTTTCTTAAGATAAAGATGCATGGATCATATCATAAAAAGGTTCATATGATTATTTTGTACTTCAAATTCTAACCATGAGAAAACCTAAAATTATAAAAATGACCTCTTAAAATTGTCAAAAGGGCTTCTATGAAATTCTATAAGAATAAACAAAAAAAAGTACATAGACACCCTTCAAAAAACTAAAATTTATCATAAATGGTTATGAAGAAATTTTATAACAAGTCTAAAATTATAGTCATATTATTGAATGAGTCATATGTTCTTAACAAGTCCCTACAAAAAATTGCAATAACATACTATTTTTCATTAGAAAAAATTTACATAATTTACTAATCTTTTCTTTCCATCTGTTCGGCTCTTTTTAAATAACATAAGAGTGAACTCTTGCATATATCAAAATATTAAAAATATATAATATTTATACAAGAGATTAATAAGTATGATTTAATATATGATTATTCAAAAGAAGAAAGGAATAACTATCATAACACAAAAAGATAGCGTTGAAACCAATTATAGAACTTGCCTATTTCACTTTAATTTTAAAATATAAATAAAATATTTACCTCCAGCCATAGTAGTATGTTGGTGTAACAATCAAGGGTCCCACAACAACGATATTGTTCGGTTTGGTTACCCATACTACCTCACGATTTTGTTCCTCCCTCACTAGAAAAGGCCTCGTTCGTATGTATCAGAGTACACAGCAAACAATATTATCCTCTTTGGATCCCTCACCACTCTTGGGCTTCACCCCTCAAGGTTTTGTTCCCTTAGGTCCTTCACCTCTCTTGGGCTTCACCCTTCGGGAGGTCTCATTACTGGGAGAGTTCTACAGAACACTTATAAATTGCCAGTTTCCTCTCCTCAGGTGATGTGGAACTAATTCTCAGTACCTCACCCATCCTAAGATTCATCCCTCAAGGCTTCATATCTTTCCCCCTTAGGGCACATGCGTCCCAGCGTGATAGCCACGGCTAGGCGCCCGCATGTGGCTAGCCACCACACCATGAGGGGAACTGGCTCTGATACCATTTGTAACAGCTAGGGGTCTTACAACAATGATATTGTTTGCTTTGGCTGCCCATACAACCTCACAGTTTTATTTCTCCCTTATGGAAAAAGGCCTCGTTGGTAGGAGAGTTCCTCGAACTCTTATAACTAGCCTAGTTCCCTCTCCCTAGGCGATGTGAGACTAACTCTCAATACCTCACTTGTCTTGGGATTCATCCATCAAGGCTTCACATCTTCCTCCCTTAGGGCACACGCATCCCTGCGTGATAGCCATGACCAGGTGTTCGTGTGTGGCTAGCCACCACACCACAAGGGGAACTGACTCTAATACCATTTGTAACAGCCAAAGGTCTCACAGCAATGATATTGTCCATTTTGGCTGCTCATACAGCCTCACAGTTTTGTTCCTCCCTTATAGGAAAAGGTCTCGTTCGTGTGTATCAGAGTGCTCAACGAAATGATATTATCCTCTTTAGATCCCTCACCACTCTTAAGCTTCACCCCTCATGGTTTTGTTCCCTTAGGTTACTCACCTCGCTTGGGCTTCACCCTCAGAAGCCCTTGTTCATCCCTCAAGGTTTCACATATTCCTTAATTAGGGAACATGCGTCCCCGCATGATAGCCACAACCAGGTGCTCATGTGTGGCTAGCCACTACAACACGAGGGGAATTGGCTCAAATACCATTTGTAACAACCAGAGGTCCCACAACAACAATATTATCCACTTTGGCTGCCATATAGCCTCATGGTTTTGATCCTCCCTTACCAAAAAAGGCCTCGTTCGTGTGTATCAGAGTACATATTGGACGATATTGTCCTCTTTGGATCCCTCGGCACTCTTGGGCTTCACCCCTCTAGGTTTTATTCCCTTAGGTCCCTCACCTCTCTTGGGCTTCACCCCTTGAGAGGCCTTGTTATTGGGAGAGTTCCACTGAACTCTTATAAATCATCAAATTCCCTCTCCCCAGGTGATGTGGAGCTAATTCTCAGTACCTCACCTATCCTGGGATTCATTCCTCAAAGCTTCACATGATGTGAAGCAGTATATTGTGCCTGATCGGAACATACTGTACTGGAGCAATGGATGTATGCTAGGTACTAAGCTTGTTACTAAGTGCTAGTTGCGAAGCTAGTTACTGTTAGTCTGTCTTTTTGGTCGTACAAGACTAACCTACCGGTTTCGTCGCGTATCCAAAAGGGCATACAATGAAAGATCTTTTTGGTTTTTTATTTTTTATTTTTTCCTATCCTAAATGATGCAACCTAAATGCCTAAAATGAGTCACAAAACAGGATACAATCAAGCAATCCCCTAAGGCTAGCAAGCATAGATATTTTGATTTTCTTGATTTTCTGTGGGGACAATGCTTTTAATTAGCCTACTCTAACGCTCCTACTCTCTTTAGGAGTTGACTACTGCTTACCAGTTAGGTTCTAACCAAAGCGGTTAATACAACCCTCGTGTAAGGAGGTGTTTAGACTTCAACAAACGTTGACAGGAGGTGGGGGAAGAGCGAGTCTCTATTAGACAACCCCCAATAACCACAGTGATCAAAAGCAATGAATGTGATGGTCGTGTCCTATTAAGAGGGTCCTATGAGCATGTGATAACCCTATAGGTTTTTTCTGATTGATTTTAAATTAAAGTGAATGTTAGGGTTGCGCGCTTAAGGTGATTATCATAGGTGGGCCAAGGAGTGGTGATGAAATCCACCCTTGATCTTGTGGGGTAGGGTGCCCTTACTAATTAAATTTCATATACCATGGCAATTCGATCAACATATAATTCACCTTAAAACGTTAGACATGTCCTAAAATGCAATTAAAAACAAAAATTAATGCAAACCCTAAGATGCAACAATTATAACATATGCTTTCTATATGCAATTAACTACCAAATAATGCAAATTATTCTAAATGCAAACCCTAATCTAGAAAATAAATGAGTGAGAAGACTTACAGTAAGGTTTTTGATGAAGATCAAGTGTGGGCCACCTTGTCCCACACTTGCCCTGTATTATTACAACCCTTTAAAATTGAAATTGAAAATGCAAATTACAAGGGGCCTTACTACAAGATTCACTCAAAAATAAAATTTCTAATCTAGGAAAGCAAGAAAAATCTATCAATTGATGAAGCTCCACTCTAATTTCCTGAAAAAGAAAAATAACAATTAGTACCAAATTCAGGAAATAAAGTGATTATGCACTAAAAATGCCTAAAGATGCACCTAAGAATGCCTAAAATGCAATTCCTAATTTTTCGTATTTTTCTGATTTTTTTTGAATTTTTTTTTTGGATTTTTAATTAAATTTTATAAAAACTCCATTTCAAGTCCCTGGCAATGGCGCCAAAAACTTGTTGATTGTTTAACCGCAAGTGCACGGGCTATTGTAGTGTAGCTTATGCAAGTACGAGTCGATCCCACGAGGACTTGATTTAAAATTATGGAGTTTTCAATCAAATTCAATTAATAAAAGAATATAAACTAACAAAAAAATAAAATCCAAATTTATTCAATTGTTCCAATGTTCACAATTATTTATTCCAAAGAAAACAAAAAAAATAAAACTAAAATGCGTCCTGGATAAGCTTGTCCTCGGATTGCACTGTCTCTGGATTAGTCTGTCCTTAAATAGTCTGTCCTAGATTGCATTGTCCCTGAATAGTCAGAATGAAGATAAGTTAAAACCAGAATAACATAGGGACACAGTTGTAATTAAACAGGGACCCAATTGGTATTTCTGAAATCTGCCAAGGGACACAGATGGAATTCTTTTAGGGACACAGATGTAATTCTTTTGGGGACACAGATGAAATTTCTGAAATAGGGACGAGAATTGTAATTTACGAGATGCGCATGTGCGGTTTGTAATTTCATCAGGGTTCTGGTTTTTCACGAAAAAAACCAAGAAAACACGTTTTGGGAGAAATCTGGAAGAGGGAGAAGAGGAAGAAGAATAGAGAAAGGAGGAGAAGAGGAAAGGGAGAGAAGAAAGATGGGGAGAAAACCCGAGTTGGGTTTTCTCTCCCGGGGCGTCCGGTGAAGAGAAGAAGGGGGATTGAGAAGGGAGGAAAAGGATAAGGGTTCGGGTTTTCTCTCTATGGCCATTTGTGAGAGGTGAGGGCGGTGGAAGAGGGACGCCTGATGCAAGTGGTGGGGGAGAAGGAAAGCAGAAGGAGAGAAAAGAGGATGGACGTGCAGAGCTTGTCGGACAAGGGTGGTTGGTGCGATCTGGGTTGGGCACGGCTGGTTCAGACGAGCTCGCGCATGTGTGAAAGAGAAGAGAAGCAGACGTTCTTGGCCTATGCGGAGAGAGAGAGAGAGAGAGAGAGAGAGAGAGAGAGAGAGAGAGAGAGAGAGAGAGAGAGAGAGAGAGAGAGAAGAAGGAACTCGGGGTTGGATTTGGCTGAACGACCACTCAAGATGGAGACCCGAATAGGTGCGTGAATGATGATGGAGATGAAGAACGGTAGAGCTGGGCGGTGAATTGAGAAGATGAAAATGATGAGGGAGCGTGCGGTAGCTTCCGGTGATGCGGAGAAAGATGGGAAGATTGTGGGTGCAGGTGGTTGGTGGGCAGACAAAAAAAACAAAACAGAGGAGATGATGGGCTGGGCGACCAGTAAAGATGGCTGGGGACTACTAGTGACGACAATAGATGAGAACGGTGGGAAGATTTGGGATGGGAAACAGGAATAGAGAGAGAGAGAGAGAGAGAGAGAGAGAGAGAGAGAGAGAGAGAGAGAGAGAGAGAGAGAGAGAGAGAGAGAGAGAGAGAGAGAGAGAGAGAGAGAGAGAAGACAGGAAAAGAATGAAAGAAGAAAGGGGGAAGGAGAAGAGCGTGCGGGTGAGAGAAGCTGAAAAAGGAGGTGGAAAAGGTGAGTTAGCTAGCCTCCCCTAGAAGCAAAAAATGTTTTTGGAGAGAGATAGGAAGGGGTATAAAAAGGAGAGTGAGAGATATAGACGTGAAAGAGAGGGAAAGGGAGATTAAAGAGATAAGATAGGAGAGATAAGAGATGAGAGAGAGTGGGGTCCACTAGAATACTAGTCTTGCTAGAACTCTGCAAGTCTTCAACTTTGTCCTGTACTAGGATTCTTCAAATTCCATCTTATCTGATCTCCATCTAATATCCTTGATTCGATGTGGAGAGTCCACGCCTGAGTTGACCGATCTACAATGCATAGACCCAATTAGCGCAATCTAAATTGTCCATTAGCTTTAATAGTCATCTAACCACTAAATTTTACAATTCAACGGTTGGATGACCAATTAAAGCTAAAATGAAATATTTGATGTAAAATCTTAAAATTAATGGTCTAGATGCTCTAATCAAATACTAAATTAGGGGTATTTTGACCAAAATTGAACACTTAACAATTACTCATGTGCAAGGTGTGATGTGGGCTACTCATGCACTGGCCACCAAGCACACCACCCATGTGCTGGCTGTTATGCACACATTCTAAGCGCTGGGTTTTAGGCACCATGTGCAAGCTTTGGTTTCCAAACATATTGTCATGTGAAAAGGTGCTAATTATTCTACCTAAGTGCCGGGTGCAATGCATGATATTCAAGCTAGGCATCATGTAAAACATACATATACTAATGGCAAATATATTCGGCTACACCTTTTCCTTGCACTAGGTAGCAAACTCGTTATAGTGCATACATGTTCCCACATGATGGGTGCTAAAGTTTGGCATAATTTACATCTATTCCATTTGGTAAGCCATGCCCCACTTAGATTTATAGTTAAACTAAGTTTTACATGTTTGAATCCATAATAGTGGATGGTGACATGTCAATGTCATAGTGAGACCAAAAGAAAACTATAAAACTAAATTAAACCATGTAAGATTCATCATATAATCCCATGCATATTATATCCTATCACAAAATATGTTTAATTAAATCTAGGTTCCTACCATGTAAGATCGAAACCATGGTTTTTTTTTTTTTGCGAGGTTTTGCAAACAAAACAGAACAACTAGCACACACTTTTTATAACGTGTGCATGAGGTCTATAGCAAAGGAGAGCCAACCCCAAAAGCATTGATTTCTTTCTTTCATACCCATGCCATGAACAATTACATGATTTAAAAGCCATGCCACTAGTACTTTTAATATCTCATGTGCATTAACAATAAGAGAGTGATCGAAAATTCAATCAAAGCCAACCCTATAATCAAATCCAAAATCCTTATTTGCAAGATATTAAAATAAGATGAAGATGCGATGGCATGTAAATAAATGAATCTTATATTTACTTGAGATGCTAAACCATATGGAAATATGTACACAATTCAAATAGTATGATTTCTCCTTTTTCAAAGACAAAAGAAAGTAACATATATTGATATGAAGTGATGAGTTCGCATTAAAATAAAATAAAATAGTTTAGATAATTTCCTATGCCCCTTACCATGCAGGTTGATAATCCTCCAACCTCTGTTGATATATCAATATAATACTCATGCCCCTCAATATACAGGATCCATAATCCTCCAGCATCTGCTGGTAAAATAATATAATACTCATGCCCCTCACTATACGGGGTCTATAATCTTCTAGCCTCTGTTGGTAAAATAATATAAGGCATATCATCATACCACGTCATATAAGGCATCTCATAATGTCATCATATTAGCACCATAGTGCACAAAATATAAGGACTACTATGCAAATCACAGAACCAATCCATAATAGCGCGGATAGATGTTTGCATAAGTATTCCATTGATACCAAGGTGGAAAAACTCACATGTCATGTCTATATGGGGAGACAAATCGTCACAGTAGCTGGCCTTCCCATAATTGCCCCACCCGATATTTAGCATCACATAGGGCCTGATATCCATAAAATCATCAATTTCGGAGAGTAGGTGGTCAAATCCTCATAACTCTCTTAGCATAGCATCCCCAGGCCTATGTCTCTCGAAAACAAAATACTCAGGCCTCCATGTCTAGATGTAAAATAATAATAATAACAAGCGATTTGCCTGTTCATAGACATATGTAAAAAGTTTCATAAAAAGAATAACATCCTCACTTATTAGGTGATAATTCACCAAGGATGTACTTTATAAACCCAGACTCATACCTTATAAATACTAACATGGTACCCATATACCATAAACGTACTTTCACAAACTTACATGTAAAATGTATAAGTTCTAACCATGTTTTTCATATAATAATTGCATATTAATAATGAATTATAAACATGAAATTATTTTAATTAACTTTATTTTCATCATTACAATTTAAAGCATATCCAATAACAATTATACCATTTCAATGTTATAATATTCATAATATGAAATAAGTTTATGTGTTAGTAGAACATGAATCTTACTATTTAGACATGCTTTCTTAAATTTTTACCTAATAAACGAGGCCTCCTGAGGGGTGAGGCACTTAAGGTAACAAAACCTTGAGGGGTGAAGTCCAAGAGTGGTAGGGATCCAAAGAGGATAATATCATTTCGCTGTGAACCCTAATATACATGAATGAGGCCTTTTACTGTAAGGGAGGAACACAACCGTGAGGCTGTATGGACAGCCAAAACGGACAATATCGTTGTTGTGGGACCCCCGGCCATTACAAATGGTATCAGAGCCAGTTCTCCTTGTGGTGTGGTGGCTAGCCACACACGAGCACCTAGTCGTGGCTACCACGCGAGGACGCGTGTTCCCTAAGGGGGGAAGATGTGAAGCCTTGAGGGATGAATCCTAAGATGGGTGAGGTACTAAGAATTAGTTTCACATTACTTGGAAAGAGGGAACTATGTGATTTATAAGAGTTCGGTGGAACTCTCCCCGTAATGAGGCCTCTAGAGAGGTAAAACCCAAGAGAGGTGAGAGACCTAAGGGAACAAAACCTTGAGGAGTGAAGCCTAAGAGTGGTGAGAGATCCAAAGAGGACAATATCATTTCGCTGTGTACTATGATACACACGAACAAGACTTTTTCTTGTAAGGGAGGAACAAAATCGAGAGGTTGTATTCACAGCCAAAGCAGACAATATCCTTGCTGTGGGACCCCCGGCTGTTACAGTTGGCGTTGAACTTGAACTTCTAATCTTCATATTTAATTTGTATGCAATGGCTTCTAACTTTTAGCAAATCCTTACGAAAAGGGTGATGAAACCTTAAACTCCAGCAAATCCTTATGCTCATATCAAGTATATATATATACAGTTGTGGTAGGTCACTTTGAGAAACTTTAGAAAAAAGCTTCCCACATTATATGACATTATAACTAGGACAATAAAAATAGGTTATTTCAATCATTTAATTCTCTCATTGTCACTTTAGGTTTTTGAAATATATATATAATAAACTTCTAAAGTATAAATAGAAAAACATGGTATACTAGCGTGAGCCACGTTATGGTTTGATTTAGGTAATCTAACAACTCATTTATCTGATTTCTACTGTGGTGATTTTACACGTCAGTTAGCTTTCTTTTTGCTTCTTTTTACAATTGAATTTAGACCGTCTTGTAGAAATTCCAACTTGAAGTGCCGCGTCTTCAAATTCAATATCGAAACTTCGCTTCAAATTCAATAATTTACAATATTGAAACTTCGCTCAGGAGACTAGCAATGGGAACACATAGCAATTTTTCTTAGAACACGACGAGGAGGCCCTGGATACTTTAGTAGTGTGATCTCTGGATTTCGAATCCAGTTGCATTCAACGTTCTCATAATGAGAAATTATTTACATGCTTTCACCAATAAGCCAGCCAATGCATGACCAAAGCAATGACGTGATTCCATTCTATCCGAGGACCAAAACACCATTGATAATCCTACCAAATGAGACCGTTGATCATATCTGCCAGAAATTATTCAGTTTGAATACCAAATCAGTGTTTGCGTTTGGAGACACCATCTAACTCGTTGATTGCAACCAGATAAGAACAGATGGGATGATCAGTCATTCCCCGTTCAGGAAGCAATTTTTAGGAACAATGACGAATCAACAATTACATCATACATCAACGCTTAAACAAGTAAGACTAGATGATAAATTTACTTATTTATGTAGAAAGGTCCAAAGACTCCGAACAAGCTCCTGTAGAGGACTGTTCATTTTTTCTAGTTTTCAAAGACTTGCGTCCTGTTTATCTTGTCTCTATTGAATGTTACTTCAGACAAACACAAGCTTCCTGTTCTTGATATCTTCTTCTTATTGAATGTGGATGGCGCTGTACCAAGATCCACTATATTCCAAGTTCCTTGAAAATATTGTCCTAATTAATAAAGAAGTGTGCTAGTAGGCCAAGAGGGCACGTAACTAGAAACAGCCCCCATATTTGCATGAAGAGGGCTTACCTGTTCTTGTGATCCAAAGGTACAATTTTTCAGATGCTAGAAGTACCAACCTGCATGGTGTTTGAACTGCCAGATATTTATATCCATGGCCCGCGCAATGTGATGCATATGGTTCAATCATTTTAAAGTGGGCTGTATTCGCTCAAAAATGAGGCAGGGTGCTTGTAAAGAAGTACCTGCAGGGCCTTTGGTCTAGCAGAGAGAGAGATTAATGGAATCAGGTAGTCCAACATCCAAACTGTCATCGCTTATGAATGATCTAGACCGTTCATGTGAACCATTATTCATCTAATAAAGCAATTTTTTAATACTGCATCAATAGATCCAGGCCAGGAAATGGTTAAGATAATAAAAGATTTTTCTTGGTGCAGGGCCTACTTAGGCTGCGGATTGGAAGTTTAACTTCAGAGGTTTATCTTAATTTGTTATGATATTACGGTATGAAGAACTAGAAGGCGGGCTGGACCATATTGTATGAGAATGATATTTGAACTTTATCCCTCGGTTGTCACGTTTTCCTCCTTAAACAAAGACCCAGCAAGGCAGCAAGAATTAATTAACAGTCTAAGAAGTTGCAATGAGCCATGTACTTGGCCATTTCATGCTCAGTGTCTACCTATATAAGCATTATTTCCCATCTGTTTAGACATCAAATTAAGCAGAGCTCTGACATGGCAGACACATTCATGGCTTATCTTTCTTTCCTCTTCTTTCTATTCTTCTCACTTCCTCTCTTTTCTTCCTTCACTGAAGCCCAACCTTCCGTTGTGGATGGTCTTTCGTGGGAGTTTTACAATCAAAGCTGCCCTTCTCTGGAGCATATAGTTAGAGCTGAGCTAGCAACGGCCTTCATGAGTGATATCGGTCTTGCTGCAGCTCTGCTTCGAATCCACTTCCACGATTGTTTCGTGCAGGTAATTGTACGGGTTTTCTCTAAGGACTCTTTTCGTTCACAACCAAGTGCTTTCAAGAAAATGCTTCCATTCCACCACTTTCTAACACTTACGACGGGGTTGTGTTCTCTGCGTATTGTTTAAACTAGTGATGTAAACTATGTATTCCTATTAAATTCAGTTTCCAGATTCTAATTCCATGACTAATTCTTTGGACTTAGACACATGATTATACTTTTTGTTTTTCTTATTTAAAGGGGTGTGATGCTTCCGTTCTGAACGGGCTGGAGGAGCAAAATGCTCCCCCAAACTTATCGTTGAGGCGCGCTGCACTTCAGTTGATCAATGACATCCACAACCAGACCATAAGCTTGTGCGGCCGAGTTGTGTCCTGCTCCGACGTTACAGCTCTTGCGGCTCGTGATTCCGTTTTTCTGGTGCTCTCTCTCTCTCTCTCTCTCTCTCTCTCTCTCTCTCTCTCTCTCTCTCTCTCTCTCTCTCTCTCTCTCTCTATATATATATATATATAATATACATGCATACTTTTCTTTGATAGGCCCCATATTTATTGCTAGGACCCATCTGTCTGATTTCTCCTGACTTTGAATGACTACTGTTTCATAAGGCAAAAGCACTGAGGACTGAGGATTACATGATCCTGGATTCTGAATAAATGTACTTTTTATCACATCGTAGACGGTCAAAAACATTGATTAAAGAACGGTCCATGATCTATAAAATTTTCGCCTTCCTTTCGCATCCTAGAAATACTATTTACGTGGCTAAAAATTCTTCTTCATTGGATGATTACTTGCAATAACACCATTTTTTTTGTTATGCATTTTCAACTTTTTCTTTAATAGAAGAGACAAAATATAATGGGAAAGGTGCGATCCATGAGCGCGTGCTTCCAAGTCTACCATTTTGGTGAAGCACAACTTTGCATGATTGAACTTGCTCATATGATTGCTCCATCCGTGGATGTCTAGTAAATCAAAATTCAACTGAATTGGATCTGACTGAGGAGGAGAATTTTGACACTTGTTTTTCATAGTTTCTAAGCCTCTCTGTTTCCGAGTGCAACTTATTAAACGCTAGAATCATCCAATGTACATAATTTTTGACATAATAGTGGGATCGCTGTTGAATTGGTCAAAAATGGAAGTGGACTCCATTTCAACGATCACACAATTAGTTTGCTTGGCCTTGCTACGGTTGCGCGAATCTTCCTGATTTTAAGCCAATGATTTTGGCGACATTGTTGTTGATGAATTCATAGGGGCCGGTGATAAATTATCCGAGATCATTGAAATAAGTAAGACCCAGTAAAAATACAGGCTCGTATAGTAAAGAGGACTGCTAATAGACACCCTAAATGAGTGTTTGAGAACTACTTTTTTTCTGAGCCCACTTTAGCATGATCCAACTCATTTGCATGTTTGCTTCAGTCGTGGATGTCTACTTAATAAAAGATGTAGATTGGAGGATTCTAGCTTCTAAAGTATTGAAACTAGAAGCAGATGGATTAAAAGCTTTGACAATTAGCAGTGTTGTTAGAATCATTCAATCAATATACTATTTGATTTATTTGACATGCAGAGCTGGTAATAACATGAACGAGTGAGATCATGCAAAGCTGGGTTCAAATAAGGTAGTGCCATAGGTACACTTTCTTTATAGTACAAGATATCTCACAATCTGCAATTTGTCACCACAGTCAGGCGGTCCAGATTACCGGGTACCTCTAGGCAGGCGTGACAGCCTCAACTTCGCCTCCAGAGACGACACACTCAACAATCTCCCATTCTTCGGAAGCCCCGTTCCAGTTCTGGAAGCTTCATTTTCCAACAAGAGCCTCAACATTACCGATCTCGTCGCACTCTCAGGGGCTCACACCATAGGAATCAGCAGTTGCTCATCATTCACCAATCGTCTCTACCCCACTCAGGAAAGCAACAGGACACTGGATCCATCTTTCGCTGGTAACCTCAGAGCTACTTGTCCAGCCAACGACACCCGCAATTCCACCTTTTTAGATATTATCTCTCCAAACTTGTTCGACAATGCCTACTTCCGGGATCTCGTGAATCTCAGAGGGCTTCTAACGTCGGACCAGGATTTGTTCACCAACGAGACTACTAGACCCATCGTAGAAAGCTTCGCCAATAATCAGTCTCTGTTTTTTGAGCAATTTGCAATTTCTATGGTGAAGATGGGTCAGTTTGGTGTGCTTACTGGGGACCAAGGCGAGATACGACAGAATTGCTCGGCGCCCAGCTCGACGACGACCCCCAGCACCATTTCTATGTTGACCATGGATCAGTTCGGCATTCCTTATTTACGAGTGGAAGAGTAATAGTTAAAGAAATGATGCATTAGAGTAGTACTTGTTTATGCTTGTGATACTTAGATATCACTACGTTGTGTGCGAAATAAAAAAGTGGGTGTTCTTCATATGGAGCAACTGTTCTTCATATAGAGCAACCACTTGTTAGAAAGGCCGTGCTGAATTCTTCCCATCAGATGCTGTAATTCATTATGGGTCCCGGGAGCTAGCTCTTATTGGTGACTACAAATTTCTTGTCTTTATCGGTTTCAGATTATCCTGTCGACATGGTTAGCTGTATAATCCTGGACCATAACATGGCAATTGGAAGTGAATGGTGGGTGTCGAAAAAAAAGGAAAAATTAAATGGAGTAAAAATTAAAAATAGAAAAATGAAAAGAGCCCCACCTAAGAAAAAAAAAACCCTAAATAATGTATGTGGTGTTAGGATGAAACAGCAAAACTGGAGCCAAAATGGAAAGAAGAAAAGCAAGAAGAAAAAACAGAAGCCTCAAGTAATAAAAACCCACCACGTACGAATAATCCAGTGCCAGAATTAGAGATCGAAACTTGTGGTAATGCGGACAAGGCATTGAATTCTCATGTGCTACCTAATTTTTATACGCTGAAAATGATAATTCGTTTAAATCTTTAAAAAATGGTCTATAGTGGCATGTACTTCTCCACACATCCATCCATCAACTTACATTTGAATTTTGAGTTGAGGGAAGTTTTGGGAACAGTGGAAGTTAAAAGCATAGTTTAAATATCAAAACCTGACCATACTCAAAATTCAAGTGAATTGAATTAACTCAGCAACTCGTAGGTGACCCAAGTTGGTTTTGGTTTGGATGAGCTATGCTTGTTTAAAAAGTCGTGTAGCGAGTTGACTTGTCAAGTCACTTGATTTTCTACCAAGTTGAGTAATTCAGAAAAATTTTGGAGTCAACTCACGATTTTTAAAACTGTGGTTAAAGAAATTAGTAGTCTTATTGATTACTTTTGCTATAGAAGCAAATTGACTTATCAAGTAACTCAATTTGCAACCGAGTTGAAAAACTTGGACGAGTTTCCCAAATTGACTAGTTGAAAGGGCACTGTAAAGGGCCAAAATTATCACTAACCATGGGGGCCAAAGCCGTCGTGTAAAAGCACGTATGGTAAAGCGCCATGGAATATGCTGGCTCGGTATGTGGAATCGAATCTTTATACGGTTCGGCACAATAAATCATCTGCGTTAAATGATCCCCGACTTTTGTTGCTCGGAGTGCAAAATGGACAAATTCTGAGCGTTCCGCTGGTCTCGTTTGTTCTCGTGGTAACAAACAAACGACGAATGGTGGTGGACAAGCTTCATGTACGGGCTAACATCAGATTACATTTGTCAATCGGAATATCGGTACGGTCTGGTCATAGCTTCTTTCACTCCTCAAGTACAGTCAGTAAACATGTGCGTTAATTTTCTCCACTTTTTCTGTTTCCTTTCTTCAAAGGGCCTCAGGGTCCCCTTCATCACATCTGCTATGCTATTTCATTATCAGATAAAACAAGTGTTGAAGATACCATTAATTGAGCTAAGCTATTTCCTTATCAGCTATATGCCAGAGGCTCTTAAGTAGAAGTAGAAGCTTACCCACTCAGGCAAACATTAAAAGTAGGAAGGAGAAATAAAAGGGGTGTATGGAACAATCACCTTCTCTCGTGCATTTAAATGTTGTTCTAGGCATGGAAATAATCTATTGCAAAAATGCAAGGTAAAACTCTATACTATAAACCCATTGTGGTATGTACCTTTCCCAAATTTTGCATAGGTGGGAGCTTAGGATACATCCTTTTCAGCTTGGTAGCTTAGGATACATCCTTTTCAGCTTGGTAGAGCATTTTTTAAACTTTCAAACTTTTTATTATAGTTCTAGAAATTACGAGAGAAAGCTCTAGAAATTATTTGATACAAACCGTTGCATGGTGGTTGTATCATCAAAAGCTTTGTCAAAATTACAAGTTGGCCCCGCTTGCTTGAGTCCTCCCATTAACACAAGCCGTTCATCTCATTTGCCATGGACTACATGGCCTAAGTCCTAAAAATCTCATCCGAAGGTGAGGCCAAGAAACGTCATATTTTGGAATTTTTAAAGTCGTAAAATCATAGCTGTCGGTTTTATATCGTTTTGGTACGGAAATGCGATATTTAGACCAAAACAGCCGACATTAATCTCAATTTTTTGTCTTGACCGAAACGAAATTGTCAAGTATGAATAAAATAGATGACGTACTGTATTTCTGGGCTCTTTGGTTATATGAGACCTAAAAAAATATCAAGAAGGGTTGTAGGCCCCACCTTTGGACGAGGGTTTTAGAACTTAAGTAGGCCATCTGATCAATTGCGAATCAGATGAATGTCATATAATTTTAGCTGCATGTGCATTCATGTACTGTTGTACTATTGGGGTAAAGCATGTGCAGAGTTAGAAATTTCTCTGTCCTAAGAAACTAACATGTAAAGCGTTTTCTACCTTCTAAGATAAAGATCCATGAAAATTAAGGCCCATTCGATCCACAAAACCAAAGCCATTACACTGAACCTAGTCTTAATTTTCTCTTTGGTCACTGACCATCGACCGCCTGTAAATCACTCTTCAGTCTGTCTAACTGAGAGAGAGAGAGAGAGAGAGAGAGAGAGAGAGAGAGAGAGAGAGAGAGAGAGAGAGAGAGAGAGAGAGAGAGAGAGAGAGAGAATGGGTAGGAGTCCTTGTTGTTCCAAAGTAGGTCTCAACAAAGGTGCTTGGACTGCCACGGAAGATGAAATCCTAATCTCTTACATCAAAGAACATGGTGAAGGCCAATGGAGAAAACTTTCCAAGAGAGCAGGTACTGGGCACACATACATAATTTTCATGTCAAAACTCATTTTCTAGTTCTATTGTGCGAAAAGAAAAACTCATTATTACAAATTTATTTAATGAAATACAACTGCACAATTCAGGCTTGAAGCGATGTGGGAAGAGTTGCAGACTCCGCTGGTTGAATTACCTTAGACCAGATATCAAAAGAGGCAACATTTCCCAAACCGAAGAGGACCTTATCATACGACTTCACAAGCTTCTTGGAAACAAGTGCATTCTCTCTCTGCTTTAGTAGGCAATTTATTGCTTTTGGTATAGTTTCTTGAATATAAGATTGTTCTTTGTTCTTTGGGTCTGTAGATGGTCTCTAATAGCAGGAAGACTTCCGGGAAGAACAGACAATGAAATTAAGAACTACTGGAATACAACCTTGTCAAAGAAAGTTAACCTCGTCAAAGAAAGCAATTCCATGCAGAAGAATCCGGTGAAGGGATCATTGGTGGAAACTAGAGTGATTCGGACCAAGGCATCGAGGTGCACCAAGGTTGCCCTCCCTCCGCAAGAACAATTGTTCTCATTTCTAAACAGGAATCAAGTTGTAGATGTGGGTTCAAGTAAAGTCCACAGGAGCCCCAATCTGACCCTTCCAGAGAGTGATCCCTTTGATACTGCGACTATGGAATATGATATCGGATCAATGTGCATCACTTCGGGTTCCAATGTCTTGCAAGTTCCCGGTGCTGAAAACTTGATTACTAGTGAAACTGGAGACGGAGGAAATGTTGATGACGACCGATCCATGTTGCTTCATGAAAAGATGTTTAAAGATTGGACGGAGGACGATTGTTGTAAGCCAGATTTTGCTCTGAATCTTCAGTCATTGGCGTCTTTCCTTGATTTGGAGGAGAATTGGGTATGAGGACTTACAGAAGAAATTGCTGGAGAGTTTCATATTCTATACTTCTTTCTGTAAAACGGACAAACAACTACTTGAGCAGTACCATGTGGGAAATTTGTACAAGTTCTTCTCGGAATTTTAATGGTTTGGGTTCCAGGCCTACTCAGATCGACATTGTGGATCATACATAAGCAGATACTACGGGACGGTTGGTATGCTTCATTGTATTGCAGTAGAGTCGCACTGTACTTGCCATTCAGGTCTATAACTTTTGCTTTCAATTTTTTTTACTCTCTTCCATAGGCAACCCATATATTTGTTAAGATTTAGTTATTTGAAAGATAATGGTTTGAGTGGCTTTGAAAGTTGGTTAGTGGTAGTTTTATAGATTTTAGTGGTTATTTTATGGGAGTTAGTGGTAAAAGTTAGTGATTGTTTTATGGGAGTTAGTGGTAAAAGTTAGTGGCTATTTTATAGAAGTTAGTGGAGTTAGTGGGTAAGATTAGTTTGTCGTTTTACTACTCTTGTAATGCCTATTTATAGACTTTTATCAATTAATAGAAGTGTGCTTCATGTATTTTTACTCTTCATTTTTGTTATTTTGCTTTCTATTCCTCTTGTTTTTTATTAGTGGTATCAGAGCCAGAGTGAGGGCAGAGAGTGCTTGAGTGCAAAGAAAAAATTGTGAGTGTCAAAACAAAAGTGAGATCCATGAGTTAAGAAAAAGGTGAGAAAGTACAATAGTAACTTTCTTCCATTGCAGTAACAACAATTCATTCATGGCTTTAGAAAACTTTGTGCAACCAGCTATTCCTCGCTTTGATGGTCACTATGATCATTGGAGCATGCTAATGGAGAACTTCTTAAAGTCCAAAGAATATTGGCAAGTTGTTGATGGCGGTGTAGTAGAGCCAATGGTTGATACAGTTTTGATAGATGCACAAAAAACAGAGTTAGAAGCTTTGAAGCTAAAGGATTTGAAGGCAAAGAATTATATTTTTCAAGCAATTGAATGGTCTATCTTAGAAACAATTCTTATCAAAGGAACTTCCAAGTAAATTTGGGATTCAATAATATATATATATATATATATATATATATTAAAGCTTGTCAAGGGTGAAGCATGCATAGCTTCTAGCTTTGAGGATGGACTTTGAGACTCTACAGATGAAAGATGGTGAGTCTATTACCAATTATTGTGCAAGGACCATGGGGATAGCAAACAAAATGGGATTCCATAGTGTGAAAATAGAAGACGTTGCTATCGTTGAAAAGATACTACATTCCTTAGCATCAAAGTATAATTATGTTGTTTGCTCAATTGAAGAATCTAAAGGTATAGATGAACTCTCACTTGATGAATTCCAAAGCTCCTTATTGGTCCATAAACAAAAGATGAACTGAAGTTCAACTACAAATGAGCAAGCCTTAAAGGCTTCTACCATTACTCAATTCTCAAATTCTAGAGGAAGGGGTAAAGGTAGAGGTAAAGGAAGAGGAGGTCGAGGTAGAGACAACAGAGATGGAAGTAGACAATGTCAAATTTTCAAAGCTAATGATGACCAATTTCAAGGCAAAGGCAAAGGACGAGATCAACAATTTGACAAATCCAAGGTAGAGTGCTTCAGGTGTCATAAATTTGGTCACTATCATTCTGAATGTTATACTAAATTGCCTAAGGACAAAGAAAAAGAGGAGAAATTGAATTTTGTAAAAAATAAGGAAGTAGAAACTTTATTGATGGCTTATCATGCCAACAAGGAACCTGAATCAGATGTTTAGTATGTGGATACAGGCTGCAATAATCATATGTGTGGCAATAAGTCTTCTTTTTCTTATTGAAATGAAGGTTTTCATTCTACTGTGAGTTTTGGTGATTGCTCTATTGTGAATGTAATGGGAAAAGGTGATATTAACATAAGAACCAAGAAATGGTTTTGTAGAAACAATCTCCAATGTTTTTTATATTCCCAACTTGAAAAGTAATTTTTTAAGTGCTGGTCAATTGCAAGAAAAAGGTTATGTAATAACTATTCAGAAGGGTGCTTATGAGATATATGATCCTTTAAGAGGAGTTATTGTTGTTGTTCAAATGAGTTCAAATAGGCTGTTTCCATTGAAAATAAAAAATGCCCAATCTTGCTTAATGGCTGAAGTGAAAGATTCTTCATGGCTTTGGCATTTTCACTATGACCACTTGAATTTTGAAAACATGTAAACTCTCCAACAGAAAAATATAGTGTCAAGACTTCTTCAAATTATCATTCCTTCTAAAGTTTGTGAAGAATGTGTTGTTAGCAAACAACATCATTCACAATTCCCTCAAGGAAAGTCATGGAGAGCAAAGAATGTCTTGGAACTGGTTCATTCCGACATTTGTGGGCCGATAAATCCATCTTCTAATGGAGGTAAAAGATATTTAATTACCTTCATTGATGATTATACTAGAAAAACTTGGGTTTATTTTTTGCAGGAGAAATTAGAAGCTTTTAGTGCATTAAAAAGCTTCAAGGCACATGTGAAAAATGAAACAGGAAAAAACATTAAAACTATCAATACTGATCATGGTGGAGAATACTATTTAAAAGAATTTGAAGTATTTTGTGATGAAAGAGGTGTTCGAAGGGAACTTACAACTGCCTATACACCTCAATAGAATGGTGTATTTGAGAGAAAAGATAGAATCATCCTCAACATGGTGAGAAGCCTGCTGGCAAGAGGGAACATTCCAAAGAACTTTTGGCCGAAAGCAGTGAATTGGAGCATTCATGTGTTAAACAGAAGTCCTACTTTTTTTGTTCAAAACATGACACCTAAGGAGGCTTGGAGTGGGCGCAAACTAGCTATAGATCACTTCAGAATTTTTGGTTGCATTGCTTATGTGCAAGTTCCATATAAGAAAAAGAAGAAGCTTGATGATAAGGGTGAAAAGTGTGTCTTTCTTAGCATAAGTGAAGCTTCCAAGGCGTATAAATTATTCAATCCAATTACACAGAAGATTATAATCAGCAGAGATGTTGTTTTTTATGAGGAGAATACATGGAACTAAACAAAAAAGCTTTAAAATAGCAACCTATTTCAGTCACTTTTGATGAAGGTGAAGACAAATTTGAACAACAAGCACAATACCCTGTTGCAGATCAGCAACCTCAATCTTTTGGTGAAAATTCAACAATAGTTGAGCATATTAATGATGTTCAGCCACGCCCAAGAAAAAGGCCAAACTAGATGATGGATTATGTAAGTGGGGATGACTTATCTGATGATGATTCAATTGCTCATTTTGCTTTGTTTGCATATTGCGATCCTTTAACATTCCAAGAAGCTATCAAAGATGAAAATTGGAAAAAGCCATGAATGAGGAGATTCAATCAATCGAAAAATATAACACTTGGGAGCTGTCATATGTTCCAAGTGGTCAAAAGTCTATTGATGTGAAATGGATTTATAAAACTAAGCTCAACAAGGATGGTGGAATTGACAAGCATAAAGCTTGTCTTGTTATAAAAGGATACAAGTAAGAATTTGGCATTGATTACAAAGAGGTGTTTGCTCTAGTTGCGAGGCTTGACACTATTCGATTGGTATTGTCTATAGCAGCCAAGAACTCATGGTCCATTTATCAATTGGATGTGAAGTCAGCATTTTTGTATGGTGAGCTGTAAGAAGAGGTGTTTGTTGATCAACCTCTTAGATATGTGAAACAAGGTAGTAAGAATAAAGTATACAAACTAAAAAAAGCATTATATGGACTAAAACAAGCACTAAAAGCTTGGTGTAGTCGTATAAATGCTTATTTTTCTAGAGAGGGTTTTGATAAATGTCCTCATATTTTTACAAAACATGGAAATAATGGAAAAATGCTCCTTGTATGTCTATATGTAGATGATCTGATATATATTGGTAATTATAGTGTCATGATTGATGCTTTTAAGAAGAATATGATGACTGAATTTGATATGTCATATTTGGGATTGATGCATTTTTTCCTTAGTATTGAAGTTGTGCAATCATTAGTTGGTATTTTTATTTCACAAAAAAAATATGTTCTTGAGATTTTGGACAAGTTCAAAATGAAGGATAGCAATTCAGTTTGGGCCTCAACTGAATGTAGCTTAAAGTTGATGAGAGATGAAGGAGGGAAGAAGATAAATGCTACTTTTTACAAGCAGATAGTTGGAAGCTTGATGTATCTAACTTCAACAAGCCCTGACATCATGCATGGTGTTAGTTTAATAAGTCGATATATGGAGAATCCAACTAAGAATCATCTCTTAGTTGCAAAAAGGATATTTCGTTATTTGAAAGGTATAGTTGACTTTGGAATTTTGTATAAAACAGGATCAAAAGAAAATTTGTTTGCTTTTTTTTATAGTGACTATGCTGGAGATCTTGATGATAGAAAAAGTACATCTAATTTTGTTTTTATGATGAGTTATGGAGCTGTATCATGGTTATCAAAGAAACAACAAATTGTTACTTTGTCAACTACTGGTTTAATTTGTTGCGTGAAAGATTTTTGTTCATGTCAAGCTATCTGGTTGAGGAGATTACTTGAAACACTTCAAAATCACCAGCAAGGTCCAACAATAATCCATTGTGATAATGTTTCAGCAATGAAGATTTCAAAAATTCCAGTTTTACATGGAAGGAGCAAGCATATTGATGTTAGATATCATTTTTTGCATGATCTTTGTAATGATGGTATAAATGATTTGGTATTCTGTAAAAGTGAAAATCAAGTGGCTGATATTATGACTAAACCACTCAAGAAAGCTGTGTTTGTGAAGCTTCGAAGAATGCGAGGAGTATGCTCTTCAAATGATGTTGTTCAAAGGAGGGTATAACAGAATTGTCGAAGGTTTTTTTTATTATTATTCTAAACTGATTTCTGCAAATGAAAGTTTAAGGGAGGGTGTTAAGATTTAGTTATTTGAAAGATAGTGGTTTGAGTGGCTTTGAAAGTTGGTTAGTGGTAGTTTTATAGATTTTAGTGGTAAAAGTTAGTGATTGTTTTATGAGAGTTAGTGGTAAAAGTTAGTGGCTGTTTTATAGAAGTTAGTGGAGTTAGTGGGTGTAACACCCCGGATTTTTAAGACAATTTTTTTTTTTAATGGCAATTTAAATAAGAGCATTTGGGATCCCATGAGAAAAGATTTATTTAACATTTTACTAAACCTATTTTAAAACTCCGGGTGTTAATTTTTCCTTTCTCAAAATGGCGTACATGTAATTTAAACACAAATAAATGATCCGCGTATAAATCAACGTCAAATAAATAGGCGCCTTTATTTTAAATCAAATAAACGTCCAAAAGACAATAATAATATGGCCCAGGGTCTATCCATCATAACATCCCATATAAATGTCCAATATATGTCCAAAGATCTAAATCACATCCAAATATAAAGTATGCAGTCCATAATAAAATTCAAATGATAATCCACTCTAATAACTCACATTACTTTCTAAAAGTATAGGGAAACTAGTCTTCAGCTCTCAAGGTTTATCAACCGCTTTTCCTTTCCCTACGGTGTCGCGTTTCGAGATCTAAGGCATTGCAAAACAAAGCAATGCCTCGGCAAGAAGCTATCGCTTGTGTAGGTACATAGACAATTAATGTAATAAATACGAGAAATAATCAACGGCATTGATGAAAAGTCTAACATTTATGGAAATAGTGATATCATAATGCCATGTTCAAATAAATGCCAATTTATTCCAAATGCTAAAACATGAAGTTCACTGAGTTAAAACATGACATGAATCAATAACATGGAGCATACAAACGAGAATAAGGGCACCCTAAGGTAATGGGTCCCACCACATCGCACTAACATCCCTGATCAGGAGTACACATAGTCAACCTCTGAGTGTCGTCACACCCAGGCATACCATCTATAACCATGCTCATCATACATGCACACATAACAAGAATATGGGCCATCATGCCTTGGCAACCCTCCATGGGTATCAACCACCATGGCTCCCCGTCGACACCATAACGGGAGACTTAACGTGTCCCCATGGAACTCGACCAGGTAGTGTGGACTATCCATGTTACCAAACCCCTACCGAATGCCATCTATGGGCGGTGTGTCTATCATATCACAAACTCATCACATCATAATCTCGGAAGGTGGGTGTGAGCCACTCTATCCCTCCTAAAGCATGACGCCCACCGAGCGAGAGCACCGTCATCAAATATAAAACATGGAAATCATATGTATATGCTAAAACTCAAGAGCACTTATAGCTTGAAATCCCCAAGAGATGCCCCTCATCCTGGGGTTAGCTTTATAAAAGGGCCACTACTAAGCCCCTATACTCATTTCCATGTAAATCCATGCATTTCCTATATATATAATAAGAAATAAATCACTAATTAAGCATAACTAATTAACATCATGCTTGTAAAAAGCAGTTTAAATAAGTTTATTCAAGTAAAAGAATTCCAATTTGGAATAACCATCATGACGCAATGTCGCATTTAAATCCATGGTAAATAAAAATCGCAATTTAAAACACAATCACACATGATGCTATGTTTAAAACATGGTTTAAAATCAAGGCAAAACATTAGTTGTCGTCCACTACCTCAAGGTGTGAGATCACTAGCTTGCTAATAACTCCCTTTAATTGGTATATTCAAGTGCACCTGTACATGTCACATCACTATTTTAAAAATTTTCTAAATAAAAAGTGGTCATTTCTAAGTTTTTAAGTTAAAACTAGGTCCGTCGTCAATCGGTTACAACGCCTCTTCGGATCGTGATTTGGACCTCTCTAGCTCCCAAAAATCAAGTTTTAGTGAAAACTACCCTCAAATGGGGCCTGCCGGACCACCATAAGGTGGTTTAAACCGGCGGCACCCTTTTCCGCCGGTTTACACCGACGTACACGGGCGCACGAAGACGCACGGCGTCGCAGACGCCGCACGGGACGCGCGCCGCGCGTCTTCGGCACCGTGACGCACGCGCGCCGCGTCCCGGTCCCACCGCGACAGCCAAACAACGCACGCGTGCGGCGACGACGTCATGTGACGTCGTCCTGGCTGCGTCTCTGAGTGCGTCTTGGCGTCAGCGCCAGGCGCCGACGCCGTTGACGACGCCGGAGAAGACGACCGGATTCCGGTCGCCTCCGGCGGAGCTACAGAGCTCCGTTTTGCGTGATTTTTGCGCCATTTTCTTCAGAATTCTCTCTAGAATCCATTTATGCCCTCCTTTTGCACTAATTTTCTCAAAAACCATGGTTTTTAAACGATTTTTCCCAAGTTCCTAAAAACCTCCCTAGGTACTGGTTTTTGAGTTTTCTGGGCAATTACACCGTTGGATCACTCCCAAATTTAAAGGGTATGCTCTTGGGTCTCTTGTGCACTAGTTGGACGGTGAGATTTTCAAACGGACAAGGTTTGATCCGTGAAATCACACTCCAACAGTAGCGTGCACAAAGTTCCTAAAAATCTGATTTTTTTCCAAAATTTTTAAACGTTTTCCTAATTAATTTCCTAATTAATAAATACAGAAAAACATAGGTTTTGAGGCTTACCTTGCACCTGGCCGGAGTTGCTCGTGTTGCCGGGGCTCCACTCGCCGGAAAATTCAAGTTTTTACAGATCTAGGGTTTTGCGTATCATTCATGGAAAACGCTCAAAGTGGAGCGTTTTGGCTCCTAGAGGAGCATAGATATAGGGTTTTAGAGTCTTGGGGAAGAGAAACTCTTCCCCACACGTCTCTTCCCATGTCTCTCCGGCGATTTCGCCGGACTGGTAGAGACGTGTGTAGACAGGGGTGCCGTTATCAATTTGGACCCCTGTGTAACACGTTTCTGTCAAAAGACCATTTTGCCCTTACAACTTTGACGGCTCATAACTCCCTCGTTTGAGCTCCGTTTCTCGCGTTCTTGGTGGCGTTGGATTCGTATCGACGAGCACTTCTTAATTATTATGTTTTCAGGAAATAATTTCATCCATAAATTTTTATTTTAATTTATTTAATAATTTCCTATTTTTATCTTAAAAATTAAGGATATTACAGTGGGTAAGATTAGTTTGTTGTTTTACTACTCTTATAATGCCTATTTATAGACTTTTATCAATTAATAGAAGTGTGCTTCATGTATTTTTGCTCTTTATTTTTGTTATTTTGCTTTCTATTCCTCTTGTTTTGTATCAATATTCTGGTCCTAGAGAATAATGTCTACCAAAGCAAGTTATAACCTTTCTTTAACAGTCTTAAAGGAAAATCACGGATGGAGATCTACCAATCAACTTTTTACTAGAGTATATCTATGTAAAATCAGTTACATGGAGATGGATTTATATATAGTCACCCTCAGTTAACGTATTTGATAATCACCACATGGCCAGGAGTAGCCCAAAAGTTTTCCGCTAAAAAGAGCTGAGTTAAGGTGCCCAGGACTTCAATTTAGATTGTTGCTCTTTCGTGGTCTCTCTGACCCCCTCCCTTCATCCCTTTTTTCTTTTTAAATGTTTGTTCATTTCTTCTTCTTTTTTTAAAATATTATTATGGCTTACGATCTCCCTCTCTCCATTTCTTGCATAAATTGATGATCAGGCTTTGGTTCATTCATTAACAAAAATTAAACACACCAGAAATAACACAATGTGACAAGTGAAGTGCAAGAAATATTACATATTCATAGGGGGATTTGAGCATCGATTGCTAACTGAAATCACTAGTTGACGTACGGGGTTTAGCTCTTATATTGTACGTAGCTCTCACTTGTTACTGATATACCACTTAAAAGTATAGATTCAGCAAGAAGACAGAGACAGAAAGTTAGAGCAAAACGCGTGCCAGCTACAGTGAATGAGAAAGGCAAACGAAGACCCACCTACGATCAATTCCAAAAAGAGAAATAAAATAAGACCCATAATAAGTTAAGATAAAAAGTATGCCATTTAGTAAAATGAAAACAGCTCTCTTTCATATAATCATACAACGGATAAACCCTAAATCCTCATCACCCCATTTGTCATAAGTAAATAAAAGATGCTTTATTCTCAAGACCCATAAAATGAAAGTTGTTTTCAGTTAATTTTGCTAAAGATTTAAGCCTATTTAGGTTGATAATGTCAATGTTCATCGAGCTTGTGGGGGTAGATTTCATTATCAAAGCAACTAAATGTAGAAATATGGATGGTATCTTAGGAGAAAGGGTGGTTTTTTTGTTAACACCTTCATAATTCTGCTGGATTGGTCCCAATTTAGAGATGCTTGTTGGATGAGATTTTTGGTAACCTCCCTTCTTGAAGGATCAAGGGTGAATTGGTTGAATGGTTTTGATCATCGAAAAATATCAAAATATATATAAGCTCGCTTTTCTCTTTTCTAGCTAGAGAGAGAGAGAGAGAGAGAGAGAGAGAGAGAGAGAGAGAGAGATGTTGTCTTATTTAATATCAATCAGATGTTTTTTATACCAAAATTCACAACTATTGAGAATCTCTAAGGCCTTCCTTTCTAGCATTTTTATGCTTGCCCAATGGACAGTTAAGAGTGCCATTTTGTTTAGCACCGTCCATTTTATAACCATCACAGGCCTAGAAATGAAGGTGTTAAAGGTGTTAGAGATTTTCAATAGTTGCAGAGTATTGGTATACAACGGAGCCGTCCAATACTCACAATTATTGAAAATCAAGATCTCGTTTTTGCAATGGTCTTCAATACCTAGGCCTAAAATTAAGAAATTCATGTGGAAAACCGCTATTCCTCTCATCATTTGGTCACTATGGAAGAAGAGGAATAAAAAATGCTTCTTCGATTCACCCTTTTCTGCCGTTGTTTTTAAGATTAAGTCTCAAGTCATGCAGTGGACTAAAGTCCGTGGTTTTTGGTTACAAAACACCTTTTCACAGTTCCTGTTCAAATGGAAAATCATTATCTCTGAAAAGGAAGACATTCAAAACTTTTGTCCAAGTTAGAAGCCACTGCCTTTGGGAGTTGTTAAACTGAATTTTGATGGTTCTAGTCGTGGAAATCCGGGGCGATCAGGATATGAATGTATCTTGTAAGTCTTGATGGGGATAAGATTTTTGAAGTTGCTGGAGCTCTTGGCATTTCGGATTCTACAGTTGCAGAAATGACGGCTGCATACCATGCTGCGTGTGGAAGAATCAAAACCAATTACCCTCATTATAGAAGGTGATTCCAATAACACTATTTCTTTGATTTCTGTAGAAGTTGTGGCACCTTGGAGGGTGTTCAGTTGCGTGGAAAAGATCAAAGAATGGAGGGATACCTCACCCATTTCATTCTCTCATGTCCTCAGGTCTTCTAACTCAGCTGCAGATGAGCTGGTTAAGAAAGGGGCAGAAGGGGTAGAAGAGAGGATTACATATTATTGTGGGTGATATAACATGGATGGTCATTTTCGTTTCATTGTCTGATGCTGTTTTTTGTTCCAATTCCGGGTCAAATTTGGTGTATGGGATGAGAGCTTGCGGGAGATGGATCTTTGTTTCTGTTTGTTGGTATTGGAACTCCGTTTGATGGCTACTAAAACTCATTGCTGTATCTGTCCGGGGTAACTTGTTCCCTTTGCATTTGTTATTTGCAACTTACTTAATACTATGCTCCTTATTCAGGGGAAAAACAAAAAACTTTTCTCTTCTTTTTCGTCATGATAAATAGGTTCTTTTTCTTTTAATGTTGGATAGGATTTATTGAGAAAGAGAACTTGCAGGATCGGGTTGATCAAACCGAGTTCACCAACCCAACAAACAAGAAAGAGGTCCACAGCACAATCAACTTCACCAGCGAGATGATAACTAGGTTCTTTGCAGGGTGCAATTCTCACTATGGAAAAATATCTAATCAAAACCGCGGCATTACATTTTCGGTTAAAGTCCATATTTTGGCTTCCTCTAACGTCTGAATTTTACTAAAAAATGAAGATAACCTCCATCGATCTTCTAAGGAGAAGAACATGCTCAAACTTGTTGTTGTGTAGCACATTCAGCTCTTTAGAATTTTAACATGACATGAAAAGATCAAGGTAGGAGTTTTCCCGCTAATGCACGACGAAGTTGTGTATGCGTATTTTCCTGATTCTTCATGAATAGTGCATACACACGATAATGGAGTCATCTAAATGTATTAATACCCTGATTAATTTTTCTTCTTTGTGGTTAATTTTTTCAATTGAAAAATGAAAATCATTCATGAGGTTATATCAATGGTCGACACCATTGTACTGAGATATATAATTTAAGTTCACACACGTAGAGTAGCTCTAAGTACATGCAGGACCTAAATGATCAGTGATATAGCAATGAAAACATGCACGAGAAGGCTCCTGGATTCATTAGTAGGTATTCAACATTCTCATAATGAGAAAACACTTTACTTGCATGCTTTCATCGATTAGCCAGCAAATGCATGACTAAAGACAATGCCTTGTTTCCTTTCAGTCCAAGGCCCAAAATCTCTGGATTTATTAGTGCAAATGTTGGAATATAAGACGGTCAATTCATCCATTCCATATATACTAAAAAAAGATAGATTTTGATCCAAATCTCATATGCATATGCATATGGGCAATGTAGCAGCAAATTAATGACGAATTCTTACGACATCTTCTTAACATACAACACATCCACAAACGTAATGAATTTACAGCAGTAGTCTTACCAAAAATAATGAATTTACCTTGAGAATAGTCTTACCAAAAATAATAAGCAATCATTTTCAAACTCTAAGAACTGACAAGAGTGGCAAACGAAGCACGAACTCAGTCGCCAAGTTGGAAAAAATGTGATGGCATAGTAAGATTTGTTAAAAAATGAGGACTGCCCGGTTCTCGCATATATAAGTCGGGGAAAGGGATGAGCTATAAAGGTTAATAGTACGCAGTCTTAACTTGCATTATAAGAAAACTATTTCCAAGCCTTAAACCTGTGACTTCAAAATTTGTTAACCACATGAAAATATTATCATTTCATGCATTCAATTTCCAGCGATTGAATGAATCATAAGTTGATTGTTAAGATAGCTCTCTTTCTCATGGATAAGAAGAGAAATAATGCTTTGTCTTAACAAACCCAAACACTCAATCAGTAGGGATGTTTGACATGAGATTATAAGACCCACCAAGCGGGCAGTGCCTGCATTTAGCTGTAGTTGTTTTAGGATAAAAAAGGACATCCCCGGTGCACGAAGCTCCCGCCTATGCGTGATCGGGAGAAGGGACAGATTACAAGGGCTTATAGTATGCAACTTTACCTTACATTTTGCAAAAGACTATTTTCATGCTTTAAACCCGTGATCTTAAGATCACACGACAATAATTTTTACGGTTGCGCGAAGACTTATAGTTGTTTTATGATATAAAGAAAATTACAAGGCAAACTAAGTACAACCTTAGATTGATAGAGAGGCACAGTACCACTAGAGCTGGCAAACCGATCAAAGAAAAATAAGCTAATATTTTGGGACCCCAAGCATGTCGACGCTTTTAGTGTGTACAAATTAACGGCCTGAGATCATACGCGCATCTCCGATTGGGACCCAAAATTTGATCGTTAGATAAATGCCGACAGTACCGTCTGCTTAGGCGATCCCCAGATGAAACAGGCGACAAGATTGATATAGCCACTCCCAAATAAAAACTCAAACACCGGAAATACAGCCATCGCCGGATCTGACACCTCCGTTTGTCGCTTAACATCTCCGCAGTCTCCAACTGACTTCCTTTAGAGATAGCAACAGAGTCTCGTTGTGAGAGAGAGCGGAACAATGGGTTTAGGCCTGCGAGCAATCCGAGCTTCAAAATCCTCCTCGCTCAGTCGCCTTTCCTCCTCTTCTTCTCCATTTTCTAGGGTTTTTTCACCACAAAACCCGAACAGTCCGATCAGAAGCATTTTCTCCAAACCTGAGCTTCAAAATGCAGAAGCTGCAGCTGCAACTGCACTGGGCGAACCGGCACCGGTCCCTCCGCCGACTCCTGTCGGCGGCGCGAGGATTGAGTTCACCAAGCCGGAAGATGCGATCGAGGTTTTCGTTGATGGATTTCCGGTCAAAATCCCGAAAGGAATGACCGTTTTACAGGCATGTGAAGTAGCCGGCGTAGATATTCCACGTTTTTGCTACCACAGCCGTCTTTCGATCGCCGGAAATTGCCGTATGTGTTTGGTTGAGGTCGAGAAATCGCCGAAACCAGTTGCCTCTTGCGCGATGCCTGCTCTTCCAGGTTAGGGTTTCAATTCCATAAAGTTTGATGATTTTTATTTTCTTGTTAGGTTTCTGAATTTTTTCTTGGAAAATTCTTGTTTTAGGGATGAAAATTAAGACCAATACGCCAGTTGCCAAGAAGGCGCGAGAAGGAGTTATGGAATTTTTGCTCATGAACCATCCTTTGGATTGTCCGATTTGCGATCAGGGCGGAGAGTGTGATTTGCAAGATCAATCTATGGCTTTTGGTTCAGATCGTGGGCGTTTTACGGAAATGAAAAGATCTGTTGTTGATAAGAACCTTGGTCCTTTGGTGAAGACAGTGATGACTCGTTGTATCCAGTGCACAAGGTTTTGAGTCTGAATCCGTTCTTTATGACTTGGTGTATGTTGGTTTCTTTAGTTGGCGATAATTGAAATGTGATTTTGTTTTGTCTGTGTGGTGAATTACATGATAGGATTGGTGGTTCCACAATTTTTTCTTCTTTGCAAAAATCGTTATTCTAGGATAGTCTGTTAGTGTCTAATAATTCTAGGAGAATGTAGAAGTTAGTATTCTTATGGAACATAATGATCTAAATGGTAACCATGATTGAGGAGCCAACACCTGATGTTTGAACTGTGATTTTGTTTGTAGAAACGCCTGGTAGTGTTGGTGGTTTCATAATAGTTTCTTTGTTGCTTAAGTCATTAGTCTAGGGTTATGGATTGAAACTCTTACAGCTTACTAGCAGTATACAAATTGCTAGTCTTATAGAACATAGTGAAAAGCTGACATCATATTTTGCATGTGAGGAGAGGAAGCTAGAGAAAAGTTTTTAGGATTATCCGTGGACCAATGGATCCTTGTAACTATCAATTATACTGGGCCGATAAGATTGCATGTCAATCATGACATGGACTGTTACAGTGGCCTGACTACTGTTCTACTTGTCGCTGGGAAATAAAAACTAACTCATGAATCTTCAAGATTTTCTTTTTCAGTGTTTGGACATATCAACTCCCTGATTCATTAAGCTGATAGTTGGTAGTTGAGTCTTTTGGACTAGGAATTTGAAGAAGTTGAGTATATGTTGTCATTACATTCAGCGACATAGTTTGTTATGTCTCTTTCCATAACTTTTTTGCTTTCCTACCATTCCATGTTTTCCTGATTGTTCCGATGTTCTCCTGTTTTGCCTATTTAGTTGTCTTCAGTAAAGTTATAACGATCATGGTAGGTCTAGTTGCCAAAAAAGTGATTGTGAGGGTCCTGTTTATCTGAGCTAGATGTGATTAGCCATTGATTAGAACTTCTCTTATTATCTTCCCAGACTAGACATAAAATGCTAATGTGGTTCTGTAGTTCATCCAATGACATTTTGGAAAATGTTAGATGACCTCATGAAAACTAGAGGAATAAAAGAGAGGAGAGAGATTCCTTCACTTGTCTTCTTGATGATTTAATGAGATGCAGCGTGTTTCTTCATAAATAAAGGCCAATAGGGTGAAGTTACAGTACTGGGCCTATTTGTGGCATTTAACAAGCCTCCAGCCAATGTCTTTGTGGGTTTCCAACGTGAATATATATATATATATATATATATATTTCATTTGAAAGTTGGTGGGGAACGAACTCAAATGCACAGCCTTTTGGACTTGACTGCAGTTTGATCATTGCAGAGTAAGAATCGTTGTGAATAAAAGAGGCAAGTGACATTGGTAAACAATGTAGCTCAATAGTTACGATGACCATGAAATTATGTTTGGCCTCCCTGCTGAAGTTGTGCCAATTCTTTGGTTTTTTCTGCTCCATGAGACTACACAGTAAACAGCCATTTGTCATCATGCATTATACTTTATGACTCCTGTATGATGCATTTTATTTGGAACCCATGGATTATATTCACGTATCTGCGGATATCTGGAGAGATTATTTTTTTCATAGGTTTTTATGAAATGTTTTCTTCATTATCAGTAAACAAAACTACAGCTATGACTTCGTATTCTGATACTGCAGTCTGTTGGAATTTGAGTTCTGGCACTGTACCCTGATGACCATTTACATGTCACTGACCTCTTCGAGGAACTGGTTTTGCTCTATATTCGTTTTATGTATTTTAGTTGAGGCATAGTTAATGTAGTTTATGGAACACGTGCCTTTTGAATAAATGTAGTTTTAGCATGCCTTTTCTCGGGTTACATTCAGGCTTACATGATCTCATGACCTGACTGAGATGTTTCCTGCAACAGATGCGTCAGGTTTGCTACTGAGGTTGCGGGAGTTCAGGACCTTGGCATGTTAGGTCGTGGCAGTGGAGAGGAAATAGGAACATATGTAGAAAAACTTATGACAAGTGAACTTTCTGGGAATGTGATTGATATATGCCCTGTGGGAGCTCTCACCTCAAAACCTTTTGCTTTTAAAGCTCGTAACTGGGAATTAAAGGGCACTGAGAGTATTGATGTTACAGATGCAGTTGGATCAAACATCAAAATTGATAGTAGAGGTCCAGAAGTCATGCGTATCCTTCCGCGGTTGAATGAGGTTAATATTTTTCCTGCTTTCTGTTATTATTTATGTTTTGAATTGCAATTTCTTTGTTGAATTATTATGATCATTTTAGTTTTGCTTTAACATGATTAACTGCTTCATCCTTCGTGAGTTTGCGCTTTATAAGTTCTTTTAAAGTTATCAACCAAAGAACATTTCTTCACTGCATCACACTTTCTTTTCATGAGGTCATGTGAATGTTGTCCGGGTTTTCTATGAGTTGAGAATGGTCTTCTAGTGCAAGCAGTGCAAGAAGGGACTCCCCTATGCAAGGTCATGCGGTTGAGTTGTATTCACGATTGTGTGTATGGTTTGGGGTTGTCCACGAGAAACCTTGCTTGTCTGAGAAAAAAGGATTTTCTATGAGTCACTCATATTTTGGTGCCAAATACTACTGAAGTCTTGAGCTTGGCAATGGAATTTAGAGTCTGCTACTCAAGATATGACAGTTTCTTACCTTCGAAAATGATCATACGTAGGTCAAAAGAGTAGATAATGTTAAATGCTATATGTACAGTCTATTTCCATCAGTAACGGGATGGCACGTGGTCCAGAGTAGTTTGGGTTCTGTATGTTGTTGAAATTTTGTTTATGTAGAGAGAGAGAGAGAGAGAGAGAGAGAGAGAGAGAGAGAGAGAGAGAGAGAGAGAGAGAGAGAGAGAGAGTACATGCCACCATACAGACCAGGATTTTGTGATAAGTTCTCTTTTGCTAATCACAAACCCATGCTTATCTAACAAGTATGTCGTGGTAAGCTTCTACATAAGGTTCAGATAGTTGTTTTGAATCAATTATCAAATCATTACACATCTTCACCAAGGGATGTTGACATTTGTTCTAAATGAATAACTTGGTGCCAGGGACCACAACAAAAGGGCTGTTTGAACAGGGCTACATCATACCGTTTGCTTCAAGTTTTGGTTGTCTATAAGAATATCTTTTGTAACAACTGCTGCTTAACTAAATTGCAATTAGTTAATTGAATGCAACATGAGGTTATGAGTTGGGTTTTTCTGGAGGAAGTTACATTTTTGCTAGTATTCGGATCCATTTAGCTACTCGGTCTGAATCTATAAATTCAAAGAGATAGTGTAGGAAGGCAGAATTAAAATAAAAAGCCAGAGCTTATACATGGATCCATATAAAAATACTGCTCATCACATATATCGTTATAAAACTATTCTAGGAATTTATTACTTTTCAACCCATTTAGCAATGTTAAGTCAGATAAATTATGTGTACCATATCAACAGCTTCTTCAGGAATTGGTTTAAAAACTTGAATGCTGATCCTGGGAAGTAGAGAATATTTTTATATGAATGAGGAATGGGTTGTGATGATACATTGTCAAGATCTTTACTTGTTGAAGTTGGTGAGGTTCCACTGAGAAAAATAAGCTGTTGACTTTTGCTGTACTCCACTGTATGTGTCTGTTGTGCATATGGGTCCATAACCATGCGGATCGCTTGATGCTTTGCAGGATCATTAGTACCATTTGCAAACAAGTTATATACAGCCCTCATAAATTGTTTATTGGGCTGGATAACCATGATACTGGCTGTTCAATCAGTTGCATCTTATATGGCGGCAAGAAGTCGGATTCATCACTGCCATCCAGGGGCACATTGTTGGATAGGGCAAAGTGACCTTGCAATAGTGAATATTATTACAAATTTGGATAACTTAGGTTTGATTGTTTGAGTGAGGTTAGTTATTTTTCAAGTAGGCTAATGTCATGTGGTGGAGGAGGATAGAGCCTACAACATTGGTCTGCCTTCTGACCTGGATATCTAACTGATATTTAATTCTCCGCTCTCTCTCTCTCTCTCTCTCTCTCTCTCTCTCTCTCTTGGATGCTACTGGATGCTGCCTGATTAAGAGGAAGAAAATGTTACAGAGATGCCTTGAAGTTGAAATTTCTACAAAATGCCAGGTTGCTAAGCGGGATGAATACTACAACACATGATCAAGATTGTGCAATTGTAATTGATCTTTCTTTGTATTTTATTGTAAAATTTATGGATGTGATTTTGGTGCTTGGTGATGCTAGAATGATTTTTTTTATTTTTTATTTTAAGTCGAGTCCCTTGCCCAATGGACTATAGAAAGGACAGTGGGGGCATTAAGGTACCACTATTGTCATGCTATAGATAAGCGAGTCTTAACACCTATAATGCAATAGGCTGTTCTGAATTGTTTGACTTGATTAAAGGTCAGAAAGCTTTTTAGATGCCATATGAGCCAAGTGAAAAGGGAGCATTATGAGTTTTTGTTCTTTTTAGATGCTGTTCTGGTTAGCTCATGTAAGCTACTTTATTCCTTAATGAGCTAGAGTTGTAGCCTGATGCAGTTGGAGGATTGTTCCTTAAGCATATAAAGAGTAGCATCGTGTGTTGTTTAGATTATCAATTGTTCAAACTCATGGTTTATTCTATTAGTTGCTGAAATTGGAGCTCTATCATCAGAAACAAGGTGGGATCCTGTGGTGTCACTTTCAAGTTTCTACTAAATAAGTTTTTCCATCTTCCAACCTGAGTCAGTAATCGGACTGATGTTAACACTATTTGATTGGGCTTAACTATTTTTGTCAAACATTTGGAGATCAGATTTTTGCAGTGGAGGTTATGATGTACTTGGATTTTAATGGAGGATGGAGACATTAATAGAGTTCTTTAAAATCAGGGAAAGATGATTGGGTCACAATAAACTGAGTTTTTAATCCAAATTATGTGCTACATAAGAGTGAAAGAAATCATCATGCTACTTGTTGAGCTTAGAGGCTTGATTTGATCTATGTTTATGCCATGTTGAAGATGGCAAGAATTGTTGCTATTGCTGGAGTTAGGGACCATTCTTCACGATTTCAAATCAAGATGGCTACAAAGAGGGGCATAAATACTGTTGCTAACTTCTGTTTCAGTACCTCTTGAAGTTATCTTAGTAACTGAAATGGCAAAAAAAGTTTGATTATTTGGCTTGGTATGAAAGCATATTGATAGGGTGGAGGGTGGTTGTCAGGAAAAATAAAGTGCCATTCCGAGCCCTAGATTTTTTAACGCTTCACCCCATCAATGTATTGAGGATGAAGAATGTTCACGTATTATATAGTCCATGTTTTGCCGAAATCACTAAATAAGAGTGCATGAAGGACAGGTAGTAAGAATCTTGAGGTGTTTCCTTTGATTGATGAAGTGTCATTTTCTGTAGATAAGGGGATAATTTGGTACGACGACTATGCTGGAATCGAGAAAGAACGGCAAGAAATAGTTGATGGAGCCGATTTAAGTTCATAATGAGCGTATTGTTGAGCATTGTTGTTAGCTATTGCTTTCTTAGCTTTTACTGTCTCGAGGGTTTCTACTAGAAGTCAGATTGGTGGTCCATGAAAGATGAAGATTTTATTTTGGAGGTGATGGGTTTTTGACAATTCCATGGTTTTGCAAAAGATAAATGGCTTTTAATTGATTAATTAAATCACTAAATTAATTTTTTATAAACCAGTCATCTGTTTTGGGCCCCCCAGATGAGTTGCTGTATCATTAAAATAGTGGGTTAACTCTTATACACTAGTCCGCTGTGTATTAAATATTTGGTCCCATTTGTATTTAGGCCAGTGCTCGGACATAAAAAGGAGAACTGTTGAGGATGTCTGTCTTTTTCCAAAAAAGTGGCTATTATGACGTATGCAACTCCTATCTTTTATGTTTTCCATTAAAGAATAATAGGGGTAGAATAATCATTTAAAATATAGTACTTTGTTGTTACTAAGCAGCACCAGATTTTGACCTGCATGCCTCTTCCCTTTTGTATAGGTTATAGACTGGTTGGACAGTAGCATTCTTGCTAATGCTAGTCTGTTATAATGGGAGTAAATGCTACTTCCTATGAATTCTTGAGATATATATACTTGAATTAGAATATAATGGACATGTATCCAACTACTAATTCTGTGCAGACTCTATGTGTTAATTTTCTTTTTCATTTTGTCCATACAATTTGAGGCATAGCTTCTGATGTTGTGTAGATAGCTGCTTTTAAGTGAATTTATTAGTGCTGCTTTTGATTTTTCACTTCCTATATTGCAGCCTGCTTGAATAATTGTGGCACAAATACTAAGTTTTTATTTCAATTTTCTGAAGCCAATTACTTTTGTAGGATGAAGATAGTTTTGGATTTCATTTTCTTCTAATATTGTTCTTAGATGAAAAAGGTTAAGTGCGTTTCTTCTTTTCTTTCTATATCTGTAGTCTCCTTAACACATGGAAACAAAATTTTATGAAGAAATAACTGTCTCAAGTGTGCTACTCTTCTCTTTGCAGGACATTAACGAAGAATGGATATCAGACAAAACACGTTTCTGTTATGATGGTCTCAAGAGACAGCGGTTGAATGACCCTATGATTCGTGGCCCTGATGGACGATTTAATGCTGTGAGCTGGCGTGATACCCTTTCTGTGGTCGCTGATATTGCCCATCAAGTGAACCCTAAGGAAATTGTTGGGATTGCTGGTCAGCTCTCTGATGCAGAATCTATGATAGCTCTAAAAGATTTTCTCAACCGAATGGGTTCCAATAGTGTCTGGTGTGAAGGAAATGGAATGCAGCCTGAGGCTGATCTCCGTTCAGGTTTCCTTTTGAACACTGGTATTGGTGGCCTTGAGAAGGCAGACGTTTTCCTCTTGGTTGGTACGCAGGTATGGTGCTGACACCCTAATTTCTGTGCTGATACTGCATTTGCATTTGTTGCTTGTGGGAAAACTCCATTCAGCTGGTTAATGCTTGTTTACCATATTTTTATTGTTAAAGAAGTATGCCTGGGTGCATCTTTTAGTCTCTTTTATCTTTTTGCAAATCTGTTGCCTTTTAGTATTTAGCTATTGTCGACTTTTGAAAAGTGAAATTTGGACATACTTTTCTGGTTATGATTAAGCATTGCTCCTGATTATGGAATTTATCTTTGTTAGACGACCTAGGTGATGGAGAATGGCTTTTGTTTCTTTGTACACCAAACTGGGATAAATATATTTGTTTTTTGGTAGGCAAAGAGCAACATGAACTCACAAACTCCTCAAGCCATTGTATATACATGTTTGGTATCAATTTGGAAAAGATGGGAATGTTATATCCATGTTGCAGTTCACATGTACGAACCTTTTTGGAAGTTTCTCTGCTACGACCCCGGAAATGCCTCTGTTGCAGTTTATCCGGAGTACTCATTCAACTACTAAAACTGTAATGAGTTAATTTTAGGTTGTAGTTGCACCGTAACTTCTTGAACTAATTTCGTCTGGCTTTAACAGCTGTGGTTATCTCTTTTCATGTGTGAACATTGTGGTGGAGTGAGAGAACCATCATAAGTTTGAGCTTTTGAGTTCAACAGTGAGGAATCATCTAGTTACCATTGTTTCTACTTTAATTTGGACACATCTGGTTCTCTTTCATGTCTAAACAGAATAAGGAACCGTCATGAATTTACCTTTTGAACTCCAACACTGAAAACTTGCAAATGAGGAACACCCTACCTATTATTGGAACTGGAGTCAATAACCGAATGCAACTTAGGTCAATTCTTTTAGAATTTGAGTTGAGCTTCAAATATTTTTGAAATTTGGCTGTGTACAGTTGAACCAAAATCCGTTTTTAGCAAAACTCAATTTTACCTGACCCAGTTGTTTCCTAGATAAATTAGATGAAGAAACAGGGCACAGATGGTTAGTAGTCACTTCAAGTTCTGGAGGGAGGTTAAGCAAATCAGCAGTCAGAAGAGATGACCTCTGCTCTACATGGAAACCAAATTGTGTAGTATATTGTTAATCCTGTAAGTTGGGGCTGTTGTTTCATAGTTCATCCTGTTATGGCACATGAACCTTCTTTTCTTTTTGTTTTAACTTCATGCAGTCTACCTACTCGCTGCCATTCCCACTTGGCATTATTTGTGAACATGGGCACCATTCTTAAGCAAACAATCAGGTAGACTTTGCAGTACCTAGGCAGCAAATTGTTGGTAGTCGCGCTATGTGATGCCAACTCTAGATTTGTCCTATTATGGTGTATGACTTGCATGCACATTTACTCTTCTGCATGCAGTTTTAGCTGCTTGCCATGGTTTTTTGCATGCCTTGTTTGCAAACATATTCTCCCTAATAAATCTAGTTTCATCCTGTGGGCTATCTCTCAGTATTATTATCTGGGACATATTGCCAGTTCTGGTTATTTAAGAACAAAATTGTTACATTAACGCTTTATATCTGAACTTATATAATCCTCCTCCTTGTTACCTTCTTATTGCTCACGAAGTCATAGAAAAAGGAAAAGCTACCTTTAAATGATATTCTTTTCTATTACTTATGGAAGTGGGTTAAGTGCAAGCAAGCATACGAGTTCAGATGGTCTTATTCTTGTTTGCTCCATTCTCAAAGTTTATTGTTCTTTCTATCTTGGCAGGCAAGAGTTGAGGCTCCTATGGTGAATGCCAGAATCCGCAAAACAGTGCGAGCAACCCAAGCAAAGGTTGCCTACATTGGGCCCCCTGCTGATTTGAACTATGACCACCAGCGTCTTGGTACAGGCCCTCAAACCCTCCTTGATATTGCTGAAGGTCGCCATCCTTTCTGTGCAGATCTTTTAGCAGCTAAAAATCCAGCCATCATTGTTGGTGCTGGAATCTTTGGGCGCAAGGATAAAGATGCCATTTTCTCAGCAGTTGAAACGATAGGCAAGCTGGGAAAGGCTGTAAGGCCTGACTGGAATGGCCTGAATGTTCTTCTTCTGAATGCTGCCCAAGCTGCTGCACTCGACCTTGGTCTTCTTCCTGATTCTAACAATGGCATTGAGTCTGCAAAGTTTGTATACCTAATGGGTGCTGATGATGTGGACGTGGAAAAGATCCCCGCTGATGCCTTTGTGGTCTACCAAGGACACCATGGTGACCGAAGTGTCTATAGAGCAAATGTCATTCTTCCGGCTTCTGCTTTCAGTGAGAAGGAAGGAACATATGAGAACACTGAAGGGTGTGCACAGGAGACAGTGCCGGCAGTCCCCACTGTTGGAGATTCAAGGGATGATTGGAAGATCATTCGAGCACTTTCGGAAGTAGCTGGAGTTCAGCTGCCTTATGACACTCTTGAAGCTGTCCGAGCTCGCATCAGTGCAGTGGCACCAAACCTCTTGCAGTTGGACTCAAGGGAAGCAGTAACAGTCGCCTCAGCATTGAAACCCAAGCTTTTTGAGAAAATCAGCATGTCAGTGTTTGGAACTGCTGTGGAGAATTTCTACATGACAGATTCGATCACTCGAGCATCAAAGATAATGGCACAATGCAGCACGTCGCTGGCCAAGAAGGCAGTATAAAGATGGTCTCCATTGCCAGAATAATGATTCTTGTTCATCACAATGAGTTTAGTCCAATCGTATGGAATTATACGCAGAAGAACTTCCATAGTCTTGCTCTTGATAGGGCAGTAGCTTGAATTTGTTTCTATTATAAGAAAAGGAGCAGTATTGGTGAATCTCTTTTTGTGGCAAGTTGAGAGGATTTCTCTTGAAGTTCAGAAGTGGATTGGAGCTTCGTTACCCTGTATTCCTCAAATAAATAAACCCCGCTAAATTAACAGGTGAATGTAAGCTTCAAATTGCCTCTACTACTGACTGGTATGTGCCTGCAGAAGATAATAATGTCATTTCATGGAGAAGATATTCAGGCTATCCCTAGACGACCAACCATTTAGGCATCACATGCCCGGCTGTGTGTTCATGCATTTTTTAGACCAAACGACGAATCACAAGAAAAACATTGATTGGATGGATAAGATACCCTGCACCCCAATATATATATATATATATATATATATATATATATATATATATATATATATATATATATATATATATATCGTCATTATCGTCAAGACCTTATCCTAATTTGGGGTCAGCTGTTCTATTCTCCTCTTTTAAGTATGATGGCTTGTTTTAGTCCCCAAGGTTTTAAATCTTTTCTCACAACTATTCGCATTCTTTTAGGCCTTTTTCTTGTCTTTTTAGAACCTTCTACTTGCATTGTCTCACTCCTAACTTGTGTCGTTTTGGGTCTCTTTTGGACGTGTCCAAACTTATGTAGTTAAAGGTGCGAGGCACAAAGGGGTGCGCCTGGAGCTTGGGGCACCTAGGCGCGCACCTGAAGCCTGAGACGCAAAATTATATTTTTCATAATTAAAAATTAGCTTAAAATGCTAAAAATTATTAATAAATTCTTAAAAAACATAAAAACATAATTCTAATATGAAATATTATCTAAACATGTAATTTTTTTATGAACAAAATAATACAAGTATAATCAATCAAATAAAATGACTTTTAAGAGTTTAAGAATCAAAACTACTCACTTCAGTCATCTTTAGAGAGATCTTCAATCTCAGGGTTTAAATTATCATTAGAGCTATCATAATCTTCCTCGACATATCTAGGAAGACCACTATCCCGACCTTGCAACTCCTCAATGTCCTTCTCAGAACCAGTTTCCTCCTCTGGTTCTGCAAGTACTTGAGACATGTTCCCCTGCCTCTTTTGCCTTTGGTATTGCCTAGTGGGAGGAGCAACACGTGAACTAGATCTCATAGCATACTCAACGTCACCCCATGTGAGGCTATCATCTGGATGGACGAGGTCATCCTCAGCATCTGCCTCAATGATCTACTCGTCACTCTCATCAACCTCTCTCAATACAATGGGATCTGTGTATGTCTGAGATCTCAAACGATCTTCATGTCGATGGCAGAGACGTTGATTATATTGAACGAATACCAGATCGGTCAATGTTATTGCGTACAATCTATTTCTCTTCTTTGTGTGAAGCTGCAATAAAATATCAAATTTTATAACGTTGATTGTAAATTTAAATTATATTGTTGAATGATCTATAAATTAGTGAAGTAAGTAATACTTACGCTCTCAACAGTACTCCAGTTCTGCTCACAAGGAGATGCACTACAGGTCTGAGAGAGGACTTTGATAGCAAGTTTTTAGAGAATTGGGCATTCAGCCCCAAAAGTAACCCACCACTCACCTACAAGAGTTAAATAATAATAGATTAAAAACATAAATTAAATTTTTTTAAGACAAATAAGATTTAAAATTATAAAACTTACAAGGAGCCATTGTCTTCCTTTTCAATTTAGCCAAGTTATTTGCAAACAAGCCTGCCGCACGTTTATATGGGCTTAGCTCGTCAATCACCTTGCTTGCATCATCTTGATTTGCAGATAAGGTATTGATAGTGTCAAATAGGCCTTGCTTGATAAATCTATCGGCCTCAATATCTTCTTGCCTATCATAATAAAATGCAATGTTAAGATAATAACCAGCTGCATGCAAAGGTTAACAAAGCTGATTAGTCCATATACTATCAACAATGCCACAAATATGGGTGGTCTGTCGCTCATTATCTTTAAGATTTACCATAATCTTTTCCTTGGCTCTTGTGATGGCCTTGTATATATAACCCATTGCAGGCTTCTCTTCATTATCCACAAGCCTCAACGCCTCCACAAGTGGTGCCATTATCTTCAAGCAAAATAAAATATTATTCCAAAAGGAGTTACGACTAACAATATTCTGTACTCTTTTTCTAATCAGGGTATTGCTCCATTTGTTGTTACTCCATGCTTGACAGTGGAATATCTCCCTCAATTCTGCCATAACATTGTAGATACTCTTTAAACTCAAAAAGTTAGTGGCGAAACGAGTGATTGTAGGCCTGACCAATTCTCTTTGCTTAGTCATCGTCTTCATCAAGTGAATGACATGAGTATGACTGTATATGAAAACAGTCATTGCCTTCGCTTGTTTCATAACATGCTCCGCTTTTGGCAATTTGCCAATATCTTCCAATATCAAGTCAACACAATGAGTTGCATAGGGTGGCCAAAATAGATGCTTTCTTCTTATTTGTAAGTGTCTTCCTGCAGCTACATAATTTGACGCATTGTCCGTGATGATCTGTAATAGGCAATGAAATTCATAAGTAAATATTAAAACTTTTAAATATTAAATTTCTTGATAAAAAACTTAACTAAAATTAAGAGTGGGGATTACCTAGACAATGTTTTCCTCTCCAACGTCATTTATGACGACATCCAACATTTTAACAATCAAATCTGAGCTCTTTATATGCTCAGATCCATCAATTGATTTTAGAAAAATTGTTCCAGTTGGACAATTTACCAAAAAATTGATTAAGGTGTGACCCTTGCCATCGGTCCACCAATCTGAAATTATGGAGCACCCATATCATGCCCAATCTTTTCTGCATCCTTGTACAAATTCATTCGTCATTTTAACTTGTTTTTTGAGAAGAGGCACCCTCAACTCATGGTAAGAGGGTGCCTTGAAACCTTAAGAAAGAAAGAAAACATAAGTTAAATACTCTTTAACTTAAAAATATGTATAAAAAGTACTAGTATATAAAGAAAACACAAAAGAAAATCATTTACCTGGTCTTTTTTGTGCAGTCACCTCAAACATGGTCTGAAAAGACTGACACCAAGCGGCATTGAAGGCAATGCCATTCTCATAAAACCATCTTGCGATGTAATCACATGCTCTGATTCCAAGCTCCTTTTTATATGCATTATTTATTGTTGTTTGATGCAAAGGAGCCTTCTCAGGATCAAAGGCAAAATGAATATCAAGAGGTCCCTTTATTCCACTGCTAGACCTCTTACTGCTCCCTATGCCAAATCCACTAGAGCTTGGGCCACTACTACCACCATCCTGTCTCCCTCTATCATCCACATCTCCCTCAACAACTTCAAGATCATCATGAATCCCAAACAAATTTTTTGGCGTATTTGCTCCATAATGATTCTCTCCCTTTCATCATTCTTCTTTTTTGACTCATTCATATAATCACTTCTTCTTTTTTATATATATCAGGAGTCACCTTGTTGCATTTTTTAGCATTCCTATGCCCTCCAACTAAATGTTGTTTTAGCCTATAAATTCCACCACTGTATTTGTTTCCTCACAATTTGCATCAAACTATATTCTTATTACTTGGAATTCTCAAGTCTCCATACTCCCACCCTGGGTTTGTAGATCTAGAAATAGCTGAAGTATCTGAAGTTGAACCCTTTGATGATGAAATCTTTAAATTTTATGCCTAAATTATAAAAAGCATAAAAGAGTGAGTATTGTTATTTTGTAAAATTTGAAAAAAATAACTCCAGAATAGAAAACAGCATGAAAAATACATCACACATGAAGACACAAGCATGGAAAAGCTATATATGTAAATAGGAATACGTTTTAATTAATAAATATAAAAAATAATTTTTTTCCAATTTCTGTAACTGTTATTTTTGGAAAAATTGAAAAAAATAACACTAAAATACAAAAAAAGAATGAAAATTACAGCATACATGAAGACACAAGCATGGGAAAGCTATATATGTATATAAGAATAGGTATTAACTGAAAAAAAAAAAAAAAAAAATTTCTAATTTTTGTAAGTTTTATTTTTGGAAAATTTGAACAAAATAACACTACAATACAAAAAAAGCATGAAAAATACATCATACATGAAGATACAAGCATGAGTAAGCTATATATATATATATATATATGGATAAGAATAGGTATTTACTAATAAATATAAAAAAGAACAAATTTTTCCTAATTTTTGTAAATTTTTTTTTTGAAAAATTAAAAAAATAACCCTAAATTACAAAAAAAAAAGAAGATGAAAAAATTTATCACACACGAAGACACAAGCATAGGAAAGCTATATATATGGATAGAAATACGTTTCAATGAAGAAATACAAAAAAAAAAAAAAAAACGACGACTTTTTTTATTTCTGCAACTGATTTTTTTGGAAAAACAGTAAAAAAATCTAAAAACAAACTCAAATCTAGAGCAAAGAAGTATAAAACTCAAATGGAATGTTTTCTTATACATATAGAACTAAAACCCATTAAGATCTATGGAAAATAGTTAACAAAAAACAAAAAAATTGAAAAAAGGGTACTGGTTTTTACATTTTTTTACAAAAACTGTATACACATTGTAAAATTCATAAATCCGTACCTTTTTCTGCTTAGATCTGTGAAAAATCGAAGAGGAATGGTCGTTTTCACCTTCTTTGGAAGTTGGAAGATTGAAATTAGGGTTGGAAGGTGAAAAACGAAAAAAAAAAAAAAACAAAAAACAAGTTTTATAAGTTACCAAGTTCAGTCATTTGTGCCTGGAGTTGAAGGCACTCCTGAAAGGAGCGCCTAGGCGCACGCCTAGGCAAGTGTGCCTCATTTACTTTGTGACTGGCCCCCTCCCAGGCGCTTAACTGTCGACTAGCACCTAGGCGCGCCTTTAACTACATAGCTCCAAACCATCTAAATCTAATCTTGCTAATCTTGTAACCTAGTTATGTTATCCTTAAGTTTCCTCTAATGTTTTCATTCCTAATTTTATTACTTCTTGTCTTGCCACTTAAAAGCGTGTCATAGTTCCTTAATTTACTTAGAAGTCTTCTACCTAGTAAGGGAAAGTGCTGCCTCAACCTTCGACCAAGCGTAATGAGAGGAGTGCCATGGTGTTTGTGACCAAATGTGCTAGACAGCTTTTGGCAACTGTGTAAACCTTTTAGCTGTGAGATAGGGCACTTAGCCATAAAAGAAGGGAATCTACAGGGAGTCGGGTACATGTTCACCCACCATGCTGATATGCGATTATTGGCGATTCCAACTCATGTTCCTAGAGTTGCACATTCTATGGTTCTCTTAGACCACTAGATAAAATCACACCAAAATCAATTCTATGGTTCTCTTAGACCAGTTCAGAAAATCACACACAAATCAATTGTATGGTTTGTAAACCAATTTCCTATAATGTTTACAGAAAATTAGAAGCATAATAGCGGAAGCAAATTAAACAAGAATAAATAGGCACTTACCTCCAGCCATAGCAGTGAAGATCCAAGGCAGTTTAAGAGATCTTCTAATCCTCTTCAATTCACAATGATGGAAAACAGAAATGCAGTAAAATGTTGCTCGAATTTGAAAGGATTAGGGACCCTTAAAGATGAATGCTTATGGTAGTTATCCTTCCATCAAGGATAACTGCCATGGGTAGTTATGACACATGTTCATGTGTCAGTTCTCCCACTTGGTCTAAACATTTGTAACTTTATAAATTCAAAATCTTAATGTATTAAGAAATAAATTACATGAATCATGGCGATATGTTACTCTATTAAACGAGTATTATCTTTCATGTATCACAATGCATTATGTTTCTTAAACTAAAGCCCATATTCCTTTATGAATAAACCCTATGTTTATTCTAGGTTCAGACATTAGCGATATTTCCCAAGATGAATCAATGTGTACACAAGGGAGATTAAATATGAGAAAATATCATAAATAGAGTTTCATTGAAAATTACATCCATTCTTATAACGAAATTACATAGTGGAACCAAGTCCTATTCTAACTACATGATCCTTGAACTTGAATGGTGGCATGCCCTTAGTCTAAGGATCATCGATCATCAATTCAGTACTGATATGCGTAATGACCACTTTCTTTTCCTTAATATGTTCTCTTATGGCTAAATACTTGATGTCGATGTGTTTTCTTCGACTACCACATTTGTTGTTCTTAGCCATAAAGACAGCAGCTGAATTGTCGCAATATATTCTCAATGGTCGAGAAATAGAATACAAGATTCTAAGCCCATATATGAAACTGTTTAACCATACACCATGTGAAGTAGCCTCAAAACAGGAAACGAACCCAGCTTCCATAGTGGAAGTAGCAATTAAAGCCTGTTTAGCACTTCTCCAAGATATAGCTCCACCAGCCATTATAAAAATATATCCTGATGTTGATTTGCGTGAATCAACACAGCCAGCAAAGTCCGAATCGGAGTAGCCAATTACTTCCAAGTTTGTTGTTCGTCTATAAATAAGCATGTAGTCTTTGGTTCCTTGAAGGTACCTCATCACTTTCTTTGCTGCTCTCCAGTGGTCTAGACCTGGATCACTCTGATATCGTCCTAACATTCCCACAGTAAATGCAATATCAGGTCTTGTGCATACATGAGCATACATCAGGCTTCTAACTGCAGAAGCATATAGAATGTTCTTTATTTGTTCCCGCTCAAAATCATTTTTAGGGCATTGGTTCAGATCGAACTTGTCTCCGGGAGCTACACTTGGTGAACAATCTTTCATTCTAAATCTCTCTAAAACTTTATTAATATAGGCTTCTTGAGATATACCCAAAATACCTCGTAATCTATCTCTATGGATCTTAATGCCAATGACATAAGATGCCTCACCCATATCTTTCATATCAAAGTTTTTAGAGAGGAACTGTTTCACCTCATGTAGCAAACCCTTATTGTTAGTTGCAAGCAAAATATCATCCACATATAAAACAAGAAAACAGATCTTACTCCCACTAACCTTCTGGTATATACATTGATCCATGATGTTTTCTATAAATCCAAATGAAGAAATTACATCATGGAATTTAAAATACCACTGACGGGACGCTTGTTTTAAACCGTATATGGATTTCTTAAGCTTGCAAACCAAATGCTCACCATTATTAGAGGGGAATCCTTCAGGTTGTTTCATGTAAACCTCATCCTCTAGATCTCCATTGAGAAATGCCGTTTTAACATCCATTTGTTGCAACTCCAAGTCAAAATGGGCTACTAATGATAACATGATGTGTAAGGAATCTTTCTTAGATATGGGAGAAAAGGTCTCCGTGTAATCGATTCCTTCCTTTTGAGTGAATCCCTTAGTAATGAGTCTTGCCTTGTATCTCTTAATGTTGCCAAATGAGTCTTTCTTTGTCTTAAAGACCTATTTACATCCAATGGCTTTTGCACCATTAGGCAACTTAACAAGATTCCAGACATTATTATGCTTCATAGAATTCATCTCTTCCTTCATAGCTTTGTACCATAATTCTGATTCTCTGCAACTCATGGCCTGTGAAAAGGACTTGGGGTTATTTTCGGCTCCAATGTTGTAGTCAGATTCTTGTAGATACACAATATAATCACTAGGAATTGTTGATCTCTTTGATCGAGTAGATCGCCTTAATGTCATACCGTCATTTTCCTGAGAAATATATGGTTCAACTGATTGTTCAATAATTGTTGGCAACTCTTGAACTACTTGATCTACTAGAATGTTGTCAGCAGCTTGTGGAACTTCAATAATTGGTTGTTCAATACCAATTTGTACTTGAGGGGTTCTATGAACAATAACCAATCTATCACTTGAGGTGGAAGGTTGAGAATTTGAATGATCTTTCTTAAAAACTATGTTTTTGGTCTGATCGCTCCCACTAATTAAGTCATTTTCAAGAAACTTTGCATTTCTTGATTCCACAATCCTAGTGCTGTGAGATGGACAATAAAACATGTACCCCTTAGACCTTTCAGTATATCCAATGAAATACCCACTAATAGTCCTTGGGTCCAACTTCTTTTCTTGTGAATTATAAATTCTTATTTCAGACGAGCATCCCCAAACGCGCATATGTCGCAAACTTGGTTTCCAACCTTTGAATAACTCAAATGGTGTTTATGGAACATCCTTGGTTGGAACTCGGTTTAATATATACGTTGTCGTCTTAAGTGCCTCAGTCCACAAGGATCTAGGAAGATTAGAGTTGCTTTGCATACTCTGCACCATGTCCAACAATGTGGGGTTTCGTCTTTCTGCCACACCATTGTGATCTGGTGAACCATACATGGTGTATTGAGCAACTATCCCACTTTCTTTAAGAAACTTTGCGAATGGTCCATGTGCTTGTCCATCTTCTGTATATCTACCATAATATTCTCCACCTCTATCTAATCTCACAATCTTAATTTGCTTTCCGCATTGTTTTTCCACTTCAGCCTTAAAGACCTTAAAGGCATCTAATGCTTTATTTTTGTTATGAAGCAAGTAGAGATACATATATCGTGAGTAATCGTCTATAAAGGAGATAAAGTATTTCTGACCATGTGAGTCCATGTCAGGACTACATATATCTATATGAATGATCTCTAATATGTCTGAACTCCTATTGGCATCCTTCTTTAACTTGTTGGTCTGCTTTCCCTTAATGCAATCCACACAAGTGTCAAAATCAGTAAAATTAAGAGTACTAAGTACCCCGTCATTTACTAATTTTTAAATTCTTTCTATAGAGATATGTTCTAGTCTCTGGTGCCATAATATAGAGGAATCTTCATTAATAACACATCTTTTAGTGCCAGTATAAACATGCATAGTGTTATAAGTAGTATTATTTTGCAATTCAATACAGAAAAGATTATCAAACAATGTACCATTCCCAACAACATCATATTTATAAAATAAAGTAAAAGATGTTTTTGAAAAATTAAAGGAATAACCCAAGGGTACAAGTCTTGAAACTGAAATCAAATTCCTAGAGAAACTAGGAATGTAAAATGTCTTTTCCAAATTCAAAATAAAACCACTACTTAGAACTAAATTGCATGTTCTAATAGCCTTCACATGTGAACGCATTTTATTTCCTAAATAGATGCCTTGCTCACCTCCCACTGGCTTCCTTAGGTTTCACATACCCAGCAAGGTATTTGAAATATGGATTGTAGAACCAGAATCAATCCACCATGTGTTATAAATAACATCAACTATATTGAATTCATAACAAACAAAGGAGATTGGGTTACCTTTCTTCTCAAGCCATTTCTGAAACTTGGCACATTCCTTCTTCATATGTCCCTTCTTTTTACAGAAGAAACACTTGGATTCCTTCTTAATATCAGATTGGGGAGGTATTTTGCCTTTCCCCTTTTTATTAGCTTGAGCTTTGTCCTTTCCCTGCATTGCCAACATTGCACTTTCTCCCAATTCCATTACCAGCCTCTGTTCCTCTTGAACACACATGGTCATGAGTTCATTGATTGACCATATGTCCTTATGTGTGTTGTAGGAGATCTTAAAGGGTCCGTATTGCTGTGGGAGAGTATTCAGGATATAGTGCACCAGGAAGGATTCCGACATCTCAACCTCAAGATTCTTCAATTGAGCCGCAATGTCCCTCATTTGGATGATGTGCTCACGCACACCTCTAACAGTGGTGAGTCTCATGGATAAGAACTTCATTATTACGGTGCTTGCTAGTGCATTATCTGAAGTAACGAATTGATCATCTATGGCCTTTAGCAAATTACGGACCTTTTCATGTTGATCGACTGAACCACATATGCCAGTAGATATTTTAGTCTTTATGAACATTACACTAAGGCGATTAGATAGCTCCCATTGTTCATAAAGTGCAATTTGTTCTCAAGTGCTGGTAGTAATAACTGCAGGTGGCTTATTCTTCCTAATAGCATAATCAATGTCCATCCACCTCAAATGGAGGAGAATTCTCTCCTTCCATACTTTATAGTTATCACCCTTTAGTTCAAGAATATCACATCGAATATCAGAGAAGTTTGCAGGTTGTACAGCTGCATATATATATATATATATATATACATGCTCATGTCAATTGAGGCATAAATAAATTTCATACTTTACCAATGTAAATCATATCAAAGAAATATGAATCAGCATGCCATTAAAATCTACCTGTGGGCAAAGATTTTAACACAAAATTGATTCATTGGCATTAATGATGAAACTAGTAATTTATAAATATTTTTTAATACCTGTGGGTTAATTAAGAAATAAAATAAATTTGTTTACTATTTCATCCTAATTAATCATAATAATATATTAATTTTCCTGTGGGGCAAAATTACTATATCAAAATGTTGATTAGAATTTGATGTCCTTGAAACTTAATGTGATTAACAATTTTAATTAAATACTTAATATATGTAATTCTATATTTGAGGATGTTGTGGCTATGTCTCAAATATAACATACACATTACTCACATGACATCAAGAAACCTTAATTTAAATCAAGACAATTCTGTAAAAGTATGACATAAACTGAAACTAATTAATTTATCATGCTAATATGCCTTAATTTAATCGATAATAAATAAACATTAATTATGAATGTATTTGGAAGATTTTTCCAAACCCGCGCCCAATTTTATTTTCATATGGACAAGTTAATTCAATTGGGCCCACACTCATTTTTAGTTTAGGCATGTATACTTGCCTTGATTATGCTATGCTTCATACCAATTAATTCAAAAGCACTCATGAAATCATCCTAGCCGTTCCAATTGATCTAGCAACCGGTGAGAAGATGAGTCACTTGTTCTCCCCATTCTCCGTTTTGGTTTCCAATTACTTTGAAGTGGATGGGATGAACAGCAGTTGCCAACAATTGATGATGAAGTTGAAGAATTCATTAAAATGTTCTATGAGCAATTGAGGGCACAGAACTGAAGGCAATTACTAGAGTATCAAGAGATGCAATATCAAGAAATGCATGCCAGAGGAACTTGTTAGATCATCAATGATTTTTGCCATCATAAATGCGTACATGAATACTGAAATGAATGCATTAGAATGGTCTCCTTAAGATGGTAATCCCATGGGATCATCATGGGCATTCGTCGTGATTAAACCTGGTAAAATTCAAACCGCGTGGGAAATCCTACAGACAAAGAATTCGGATTCCAGTTTGATTCTGTTAATAGTTGGGATCTAAGTTGGTGGATTTCACCAATATGTAGGCGAATCTAAGAATGCATCCCTGGAAAGCGTGAGGAGTCCACCACCTCCTCTCCTACTTGAGCGTCTCGCTAGAGATCCAATAAGTAAGACATACTTAATTTCTGAGTTTAAATGGTCTCCAACAAGCAATTGTGAAACCAACGGATGAAGAATAAATATGGGTTTGGAAGTTCAGAAAAGGACCCTCCATGAATCACAATGCTTGTATACAGAAAGATTCCATATATATATATATATATATATATATATATATATATTCAGAAACAAAGTATCAGAAAAGATGAAACCACAAATTCCATTTTTTCTCTTCTTCGTGTAATGTCAGTGTGACGAACATTAGAGTTCTTTAACTTATTTTTACCCAACAATTGCATTGCTGATCTACACCATCTGGTTATTGACCTTAAAACCAGTTTTCTCCTAAAAGAAACTAATACAGCAAGCAACATCTGCATTTCTACTACCATGAAATGCTAGGCAGAGGAATTTATGTGGCTCTGATACCAAATGTAAACCAATTTCCTCCTAATGTTTACAGAAAATCAGAAGCATAATAGCGGAAGCAAATTAAACAAGAATAAATAGGCACTTACCTCCAGCCATAGCAGTGAAGATCCAAGGCAGTTTAAGAGATCTTCTAATCCTCTTCAATTCACAATGATGGAAAACAGAAATGCAATAAAATGTTGCTCGAATTTGAAAGGATTAGAAACCCTTAAAGATGAATGTTTATGGTAGTTATCCTTCTATCAAGATCCTCTTAGACTACTAACGAAAATCACGCACAAATCATAATATGTTCTTCAAGTGTTGGATTTGATAAAAGATTGCTCAAAAACAGCCAGCTAGATCTCTCTTCCGTTTTAAAATAATTTATTCATTAATAACTAAATGCGACTAATTGTTGGAGGCCACATTTATCAATTTGAAAGCCAACTACTGATTTAAAAAATTCTACACATGTATACATATTGACTCATCCATTTTGTTTGGCCTGACATAGATTTGATTAGACAGCAAAATTTATGACTGTTTGATGAATTTGTCTATGCCATTTTGAGTTTTAGAAGCGACCATTCAAAGATGTGCGGGGTTACAGAGTCGGTCCCAGTACATAATCTGGATACTCATCCTAAGTGCACTTGTTTGCTTTCGGCAAATGCAAGCTAGTCAGCATGATCAAATCCGCTAATCTCGCAGATCATGACAATTCCAACCCATCAACACTAATCTTTTCTTTATTGGACACTCCTAAATCCTTAATTTTCATGAATTATAGTGTGCGAATGAAATATCTATTTGGCGTGGGACCAAAGCCATTTAGGTTAGCTACCCTACGAAGTTTATTGGCAACAATCTATGGTTATATTTTTCTCAGTGGGACCAAAAAGTGAACTTCATAATCAAATGCTTGCCTAGCAATCGGACTCGTCGAGAAAACTTAACCGAAACTTTCTCAACCGTCCATTTTCCACCACAACTTGGTAAGAAATCATCCATTGGAGATACCCTTTTGGGTACGGCCTAAAGTGGCTCATCCACAAGATCACCAGTTTGGATGATCTAGTACCGAAGGGACTTCACATGGGAACACAATCGATCTTCTAGGCCGAGTTCCAATGCCCACCATATAAACTCTGAGAGCCCCATAAACTCATCTGTGTCGTTGATCGCTGAGTGAAAATATAGTCTGTCATCATTACTCAGATATATACCATCTCTCCGTCGATCATGTTAGTGGGTATTTGTTAAAGGGCAGTTCCAGTGCACGAAGCTCCCGCCTATGCAGGATCTGGGGAAGGGGCGGACCACAAGGTCCTAAAGTACACAGTCTTACCTTGCATTTGCAAGAGACTGTTTCCACGCCTTAAACCCGTGACCTCAAGGTCACGTGACGACAACTTTTACCCTTGCGCCAGAGCTCCCCTTCTTAGTGGTTATTTGTTGCTTCCTTGAAAACAGATTTCTCTTCTCCGGTTACATCATCTTATGGTTGGTTATTTCACTTTCATGTTACGTATAAACTAACTCTCCGTTGATTATAAAGGCTAGCTTGGTGCACGAAGCTCTTGCATATGCAAGGTCCGGGAAAGAAGCCGACAAAAAACGTGAACAGATTTTTCTTCTCCGGTTACGTTATCTTATGGTTGGCTATCTCTGTCAATCTAAACAAGTCCATTCTAGCTTATCTATACTACCTACATACAGAGGCAACCTCCTATTTCCAACAGGGTTGGTGGCCTTCTACTCTAATGACACAAGAAGGGGCTTTCCTAGAGTAACTCTCTCTCTCTCTCCCTGATAGACATGGAGGATTTTAAAGGCTAACCTCGGACCACATTTTTTACTTGGGAAGATAATCAACAGTTGTGTACAGATTTTCCTTACAGTGGTGTAAAGAAAGATCAAGATCAAAGTATCCGCTTTCGGGTGAACTCTCTCTCACCTCACTTGCCTAGGTTTGTGTTCTTCTTTTCCTGCTTCTGTCCCTACCTGCATGCAGGTCTTCCGTGAATTATGCAAAGAGACTTCAGTCAACTTCGTGTTCACTTTTGGCCAGTGGAACTGCAGGGTTGAGGTGAGATCAAATGCAATCAATGAAGATGTTGGGCCCTTTCACTTGGGCGTATTTCCACATATATTAGTCATTTTTTGTGGCTTTCTTGTAAAACCTGCAGCATCTTGAGGGAACAAAGTTCCCCACTGTCATCATTTTGGAGAGGATTAAACAACTGAAACGTTGGATATCTGCCTAACCCAAAGCCCAATATACTTCGTTAATGCTGTCCATTCAATTGGAGGACTTTTGCCCATTGATTGCCCACTGACTCTTCTGATTAACTGAGCCAATCAGATGCTTGGGATCGATTGATTTGAGTACCTTTTCTACGGCTACGGATGATCAATTGGGTATCCGCGGCGTACCTGAAATGCTTGGTTCAATTATGAGATTTTTGACCCAATTTCCTCCCCACAGATTCTGTTTGCATTAGCCCACAAACTTCGAGCAGATTGCAAGACAGAAAATGGGAGGATCCACAGGCTTCAACAATCAAAACCACAGAAAAATTGCAGTCCTTCCAATTTGATATCCAATGGCTATGGGCTTTCAGTGACAATTTTTACGTTAGACATGATTAGTCTCTAGTTCAGTCACCAAATGGGTGGGGGATAGTGACCGTACGATTAATAATTTAGGGGTGAAAGTAGGACAATCTTATCCTTCGGATAAGACAGAATTATTGGCTTCTGTGAACACTAAAGAACCATAGAGGATTGGGCCACCTAAAGGCGTTCGGTTCATGGGCTAAACACTCATTACTGTCAAATCAATCGTGCTCTTGCGTTATTTGATCATTTTCAATTCAACAGTGGGGACCCACCATAAAAAAAGACAAAAGGAGGATGAACAGGGGACCACCAGGACTCCTGTGTGGCCTTAGTGCAACAATCGGCATCTCGGGCTCACATTCATCAAGGCCATTGAACTAGTAGATCAATCGATACGTTAGGCGGATGGATATTACGACATACTAGATTAAGTCTACTAGGCAGAATCCTAATCCAAGCTTGGTGGATCAAGGGTCCACCCTTCTCCAATAAAAAAATGGATTAATTAGGGCGCTTGATCGTGTCCATAGAGATGTGGGCTCCAAGGCGTGCCGTTAGGAAAGAGCGTCACAAACCCCGTCTTTCTAGCTTTTTTTATAATTAAAAGAAGAAGAAGAAAATGACACTGGGATCCCACTCATAATCCAATTGAGAGCAAGTGCTTTATGAGTCAACAGCAGGAGGATTATGGGCCAAGTCATTGCCCACGCTTTCGCCCCGCCGCGATTCGAAGACGACAGCAATCACGTCAAGATGACGCACCATCGAGCGAAACGCATGATCACCACGTGGCACATATCTACTGGGGGTTGCTTTCTACTAAAATTCTAAGTAGGTACAAAAATAAAATGGTTGAATTGTCGAGGTTAGGCGTGGAAATGCAACTAAAACTCTTTGTGGTCCGTCCTTTCTCGAAAGTTACATATACAAGAATTTTGTGCACCGAATTGTCATTTATTTTATTTTATTTTTCAAAAACAAAGTTATAAGATGTTGGAGCTTGAAAACTCCTACTTTCATATATTTTGAGAGAGAGAGAGAGAGTCAGTGGTGAGGGCCCACTATTTCCCAAATAGCTAGCCTTCTATGGGAGTGGCCAAGGATTTGGTATCTTAGGTTCCTTTTCTTTCCAACTCCACCATGGATTAGTCCTAAGATTTTTAGTTATTTTATGCTAGTACTCCCAATAGGGATTATAATATTTCTTGATCAATTAGCTTTAAAGACAAATTTAACTTGGGTATGAATCTAACCACAAGAGATGCTACATTCCTCTTAGTGACCATAATAATCAAGTTTATAGAGAAAGCAAAGCTTAATTTATTCTTCTCACTTTGGCCCTAGAAATGAAAGGGAGGAATTAGACTCCACCAAGTTAATTAACATTCTTCTGGCACCGGTCAAAAGACATGGTTCGAGCTAAAATAACCATCCATTAGCAACACTAACCTTCTCTCGAATTGATATCAAATCACGGTTCGAGGTATGAAAATAATTTCGTACAAAAATACAAGGTAAGGCTACATAATATAAGCCTATTATTGTCTGTCCCTTCTTCAAACCCAGGACCCTCGTGCACCGAGTTACCTTTTTTTCTAACTAAACTTGATTAGTCAAAGCTTCATACAATATACTTGGCTTTTGCTATTAACTTTCTACGTAATTTTCAATCTCAATAAAACTCAACCGTTGAAAATGCTAAATTATTCGTCAAAGCATCTTTGCCACTCTCTTCCTTTTGACACCACTTTTGAATGTATTATGCGGTCAGTAGTTCACTTTGCTGCTAATTCTTTCTTGCACGTGCAAGAATGGATTAGACACCATCTTTGCCAATCTATATATGTTTATTTTGGTGGACCCCTTCAATGATCGGCCAGGATCGAACAATATTTCCTTCCATTGTAGTTCTGCTAATTGTTTGGTTGGTTGGCTTTTGGAGACTCATCTACTTCTTTTGTCCACTCCTTTATCGTCAAGTTATTAAGTTCTGATGAATTCAGGTGCAGTAAATATGTGCGTGAATCAGGAATCATCACAAATTTTCAAGGGAGGGACGGACCACAGAGGGCTTATATTACGGAGTCTTATCTTGTATTTTTACAAGAGACTGTCTTCGCGCTTTGATCCTATGACTTCTAATTGCACAGCGGCAACTCAATCGTTGCCCCTAGGCTCCCCTTCAGAGCTATAAAGTAAACACACCCTAAACGAAAAAGAACAGCCTAGTGTATGAAGCTCTTGCATATGTTGAGTTTGGAAAAGATGGAGACTACAAAGGGCCTATAATATGTATCCTTGCGTTGTATTTTGTGAGAGACTATTTCTACGCCTTGAATTCATGACTTTTGGGTAAATTTTAAATTTTAAATTCACCTAAAATCTCATTGATAAGAGAAAAGAGTCATCTCATGCCTCCAACTATGGAGAGACGCCACATTTGGAAAAAGACTAAGGAATGAAGAATAGCCTAGTAAACCTTATTCTCCCACCTTAGGCACAGTTACTAATCTAGGCCGTTGATCTAAACAGGAAATCATCTCATCATATTCTGGCCCACCATAATCAACTTATGAGAGAATGGATATGCTATTTTACGTGTTTGGAGACAGTTTTGCATCAATTCTAGGTGTAAAGATAAAATCCCACCTGAGAGGGCAAGAGATTCCGCCTTGGTTTTGGAAACTCGTGTGGCAAAGCTAGCATTATCCAAATTCGATTAAAAATAATATTATTGGCAGAGGCACCTGCGATTATAATCTGGATGATAATAACGAATTTTGACCCTTCATTTTACATGTCTGGCTGTACGCATTGCTGCTCCTGCCTGATATTTTATACGTATATCCTCTGTTTATATTTTATTTCCTAACCCCTTCTTTTGATCCAGACACTCCCTTCCGTTTTCCTCTTCACTCCCTTCTTCTCATCAATACCATATTCTGATTATTTTCGGCAATGCTAACATAGGGTGCGAGTACGGGGGAAGCTGCACGTAACATTTGTGCACGAAGTTTGCCATCTTTGGTTCATCTAATCCGTTCATATAAAGTATCTGCGCGTGTAAAAGTGGAAGGATTGACATTGTCATCTTTAGATACAAAACGCAGATCTACTTTGTTGGATGAACGTTCCTAACAACTATTCTGATAATGGAGTTAAAATTGGACGGATCGATGGTCGTAGAATCTTAACCGTTTGACGGTGATTATAATCTACTGAACAGTATTGCTGATCGAGACCATTCATTTTTGGGTCACATCTTATGCAGGAGGCCATGCACCGATATTCTTCTCCATTGTGGTTCTTAAAGTTTGGAACTAAAAAATAAAAAATCTTGATCAATAGGGGTTAATCAACATCGTCGAATGGGGAAAATAATCGGTGGTGTCGCCTGTCTAATGTGTGGCTCAAAAGATTGGACGGTTTTGATAGCTTTAGAAGAAGCCATAAGAGAAATGCTTAGTAGGGCAATACCTAATTGCAATACTCACAATGAATGATCTTGACCGTTCATCTGATAATCCCCAAGTTGGATCTGATGAAACATTTAGATGGATATTAAAATCGTGCATCGTCCGATTTTTAAGCCGCAGGAGATCTAAGGTGCAACCTATCAGACGAACGGTCACGAGCAATCGAAGGTATCATCTTTGATAGAAGCTCCGCCGGAACAATGAAAATTTGTGCCTGCGCAATAGGGCGCCTTGACCAGCAATAAGCGGCCCCCACTAGGATACTTCCACTGGCGGGCCATGAGACCGTTCTTACTTGCAGTGGCCAATGAATGTGCTGCGGGACAAAAGTTTTGGTTGCGCCGCGAGCCATTTTCCTTTCCAGTCGACGACAACATCCGCTTCTGGTGCAGGCGTTGACGTGATAAAACTGGGAACTGATAATTACAGCTCCTATTTTTGATAGCAACACTCCCTTCAAATGGTTGGCCCGAATTCCGAGAGGCCTTCTCTTTTCAATTATTCCAAAAACGAGGAAAAGAGCAGCCCTTGACCCGACTCCCTTTGACTGCCCCGACTTTTTATCTATCACCACTGTTTTTGTCTCTTTGGAGACGACTCCTATTAAATTCTAAACCCGACACGTTTCGCGTTCTCATTGGCTAATCGTGAGCTTTATCGTCCGTCACAAGTCCTAATCATTCGGGCTTTGGTCGATCGTACATTTTCTCGCGCTAGGTCACAACTGGCTGCACCAAACCATTTAGTGGGTCCTACCGGAGCAATGACGTGGATGGTTTGGCACGCTTGTGCTTGTCGTTATTCGGATTACAGCTGCGACGGCAAGCTCCTGGCGCACATTTTTCTTCGCTTTGATTAATATTGGCCGGCTCACTTTTCCGATATTTTCTTTTTGAGGACGCTACAATAGTGTAGCGCGCTCACATCATAAATTGTCCAGCCGACGGATGATCCGATCCGTTCATCTCTTTATCTGCCTTTGAATGGTAAACTTATCGTATCCTTGTGTTCGTAAATCATGAAAGAAATAAGATGAATGGGTAAGATCAACCAAAGATTAAGTGATTCATGGTACCTAACCAATGTTTCTTGAACCCATTAAAGTCACTTTCGAACTAACAATCTTCGCCAATATTCATTGATCCGCATAAGTATTATGTAAAAAGAACTGCCTTGAGGCACCAAACTTTTTTTATGCAAAGTCTGAGAAAAAGGCAAACCACAAAAGTCTATAGTACATAAATTTACCATGCATTTTTTTAAGAAGTTATTTTCACGCCTTTGAACCAACCTTACTTTAGGTAATACAACAGTAACTTTAATGAATTCCAAAGAGAAAAATATTTTTGAAAGTTTTAAGGCTAATCATTGAATCGGCAGAATAATCACTTTCTCGAAATTGGATGTGGCTGTGATTTTGATCATGTTTCATTGGACTCTCATCAATTTAGGTGAATGCATTCGACAATTTCCCAACAAAAGTAGAATCCCAGTGGAGAATAATGGAAAGTAAACTACTCTTTGGGATTTATAACGTGGGACCTGCTCTCAGTAAGATCCTGTCTAATATCTTATCCATTAATAATACAATTGCCTCTATTTTTGATACATTAGCCTAAAAAGAAAATAATATAATTGCTTCTATTTTTTTATAAATTAGTCTCCTACTAATATTTTGAATGGCTATAACTCTAGGTAGAATTCAAATTGTGAAGATCTAAATTGTTTGCCCATCAATTAGTGAGTTATGGTCTGCAATTCTCATTATCTTGTAAAGTGGTGTCCTCGATCTAATTCCAAGTCAAAGAATAAGGTGGCTCGAATCTGCTGTCAAACTTATTTTAGAAGAGATGTTGAGTTGTCTGTAACCAACTATGCATGCATATAAAGCTGTAAACAACTAGAAGAGCAAGACACTTGCTAAAATCACGTCCAGTGCTCTCCAAGCAATGGTCTACTTTCAAGTACTAGAAAAATAGTTATTTGGAAGGTGGAATTGTTCAATCATGTCTATTTATGGTCTGGATAGTCCAAAGTTGGAGGAATTAGATGAACGAGTAGGATCAACGAAATATGGGGCCTTAGATCCTCTTACTTAAGCATTTTAAGCATTTGAGAGTTTAATTAATGGAAAATCAAAATTATGAATGACATCTCCCTCACTAAATACGCATTTGAAGACATAATTGAAGATTAAATACGCAATGAGCTCAAAGTGGGCCATCACATATGCATTCTACGATGTTGTCATCGCGCTCTACAATAGCATTTGACTTGCATTATTTTAGCAAGGAAAACTCTAATATAAAACAATCATTAACTGGACCCCCACATGCAATGCTTCCTCACTGATTGATTGGACAGATCCAACGTCTTCTAGTGTTCAAAGATTTTGACTCGACACGTCTCACCGGTCCAGATCTCATCCACGTTATCACATGTGCCGTTGCTAGCCCGGAAAGAATCCGATACGATATGAACAACATCGCGTGTCGAATCAGAGAGAGAAGGGAGAATGGGCAGGTTAAAGATCTTATTTTTCTTATTTTTATAACTTAACTCTGTTTAATTATTTTTAACCGGTAAAATATATTTACCGCTGACTTTAGTTAAATAGACACGTTTCTCTTGAGAAGAACCTCAGTTCTAGTGCTGCACCCACAGTGAGTATATTAAGAGCTCCAAGCTCGCATTTGCTACCAGAAAATTAGGGTTTCTGAGATTTGGAATCTACTTGCCGTTCTTTTTTATTCGTTTAGGTCTAATTCTTAGTCTTTATTTCTTTGGTTACAATCTCTTCTTCTTCTTTTTTCTTCAATTTTCAGTCCGAGGAGGGATTTTCGTCTGCCAACTCAAGGTTTGCGGGTTCGAGATTTCTCGGGTTGAGCTTCAAATTTCAGTTTTCAGCCCGAAGTTTCAATTTTTTGTGGTTTTTTTGGAGAAAGGTCTGTTTTTTCTGCGTTTTAATTCCATGATTGAAAGCTCCGAGCAGCAGACTATGGAAATCTTGATGCTATTCTTTGAGCTATTCTGCTTCTGTTATAGTACCTTCCGCCAGCGTTAATGGTACTAGATCAGAATATACCGTGAAAATCGTGTTTTCGTCCTGGGTTAGAGTTGCTTGCCATGGAATTCTATCAAAACAGTTTTTTTTTGGAATTTGCCTGTTCATTCCATTATAATCAGCGCATTGGGATGCTTGTGGAAAATGGTTTCTTGATCCTGTTTCAGGTTTCATAGACCAGGAAATTTTGAATTTTTGTACCTCTTCCCAAGTTTTACCGGGGAGTGCTGCTCCTTGTATACAGAGGAAGAAAATTTTCTGATTTTTAGTCGCTGGTTTTTTTTTGAGAAAAACAAGGAAAATGGTTTCCAGATCTTATTCAAACCTATTGGAGCTCGCCTCTGGCGAGTCACCGTCTTTCGGCCGATTGGGCCCTCGGATTCCCCGAGTTATGACGGCTGCCGGCATCATTTCCGATCTCGATGACGATCCCTGCGACAGTGTAAGTTCAGATCCTTCCTCTGTCCCAAAAGATCGAATCATCATCGTTGCAAACCAACTCCCTATTCGTGCCCATCGTAAGGCTGAAAACAAAGGCTGGAGTTTTAGCTGGGATGAAGACTCACTTCTGCTTCAGCTTAAGGACGGCTTGGGGGACGATGAAAATGAAGTCGTTTATGTAGGTTGTCTGAGAGAAGAGATTCACCCAAATGAACAGGATGAAGTTTCGCAAATCATGCTAGAAACCTACAAATGTGTCCCAACTTTCATTCCACCTGATCTTTTCAGTAGATTTTATCATGGTTTTTGCAAACAGCAACTGTGGCCTCTGTTTCATTACATGTTACCCCTGTCTCCGGACCTCGGCGGGCGCTTTGATCGGTCGCTTTGGCAGGCTTATGTGTCTGTTAACAAGATTTTTGCTGATAAAATCTTAGAAGTGATCAACCCGGAAGATGACTTTGTTTGGGTTCATGACTATCATTTGATGGTCTTGCCTACTTTCTTAAGGAAGAGGTTCAATAGGGTAAAGCTTGGATTCTTCCTCCACAGTCCGTTTCCATCGTCTGAAATATATAAGACGTTGCCAGTCAGGGAAGAACTCCTTCGGGCGCTTCTGAATTCTGATCTTATTGGATTCCATACATTTGATTATGCTCGGCATTTCCTGTCTTGCTGTAGTCGAATGCTTGGTCTGGCTTATGAATCGAAACGGGGTTATATTAGTCTCGAGTATTATGGTCGGACTGTTAGCATTAAAATTCTCCCTGTAGGAATCCACATGGGTCAGCTTCAGTCAGTTTTGAGCCTTATGGAGACTGAAGAGAAGGTTAGAGAGCTTATGAAGCAGTTTGATGATCAGGATCGGATAATGTTGCTTGGTGTTGATGACATGGATATATTCAAGGGTATTACCCTGAAGCTTTTGGCAATGGAGCAGTTGCTTGTGCAACACCCGGAGTGGCGAGGGAAGGTAGTGTTGGTGCAGATTGCCAATCCAGCTAGGGGTCGAGGAAAAGATGTTAAGGAAGTTCAGGAGGAGACGCATACTACAGTTAAACGGATCAATGACACGTTTGGCCAACCAGGTTATGAACCAGTAGTTCTAATTGATAAGCCGCTTCAATTTTATGAAAGAATGGCTTATTATGTTGTTGCAGAGTGCTGTTTGGTTACAGCAGTCAGGGATGGTATGAATCTCATTCCTTACGAGTACATCATTGCTCGACAAGGAAATGAAAAATTGGATAAGGTATTGGGATTGAGTCCGTCCTCCCCTAAAAAGAGCATGTTAGTTGTCTCTGAGTTCATCGGTTGCTCTCCATCTCTTAGTGGAGCTATCCGAGTGAATCCATGGAACATCGACGCAGTGACAGATGCCATGGACTATGCCCTTGAAACGGCTGATCCGGAGAAACAATTGCGGCATGAGAAGCATTATAAGTATGTCAGTACACATGATGTGGGTTATTGGGCACACAGCTTTCTTCAAGATTTAGAAAGGACTTGCAGGGATCATGTGAGGCGCAGGTGCTGGGGAATAGGATTTGGTTTGGGTTTCAGGGTCGTTGCTCTTGATCCTAATTTCAGGAAACTTTCGATGGAGCATATAGTTTCAGCATACAAGAGGACTAGACTTCGAGCCATTCTTCTAGATTATGATGGTACTCTGATGCCACAGGCATCCATTGATAAGAGTCCAAGCTCTAAAACAATTGAAATCTTAAACAGCTTATGCAGAGACAAAAATAATGTGGTCTTCCTTGTTAGTGCAAGAAGCAGAAAGACGCTCAATGAGTGGTTTTTTCCTTGTGAAAGTCTGGGGATCGCTGCTGAGCATGGCTACTTTCTTAGGTAATTTTTTCATCTTTTAGTAGGTTTTGGTGAAATGGATACCTATTATTCTTGGTGCTCAACTTTGTTGTATGCTTCCAGGCTAAAGCGTGATGCAGAATGGGAAACATGTGTGCCGGTGGCAGATTGTAGCTGGAAACAGATTGCAGAGCCGGTGATGGAGTTGTACACGGAAACAACCGATGGTTCAACAATTGAAGACAAGGAAACTTCATTGGTCTGGTCGTATGAGGATGCTGATCCAGATTTTGGATCTTGCCAAGCCAAAGAGCTTCTTGATCACCTTGAGAGTGTTCTTACCAATGAACCAGTATCTGTTAAGAGCGGTCAGAACATCGTGGAGGTTAAGCCTCAGGTTTGGGCATAATGGTTTTGTCTCCTTGAACATATTCCATTGTCATTGAAATCCTACATTTGTACTGATTGGCTTTTATCATTTGTGCAGGGCGTAAGCAAGGGGATTGTGGCTCAAAGGTTACTTGCGACTATGCAGGGAAGGAACATATTACCAGATTTTGTCCTGTGTATTGGGGATGACAGATCTGATGAAGATATGTTTGAGGTCATAGCAAGTGCTGTTGCTGGTCCTTCTTTGTCAACATCAGCAGAAGTTTTTGCTTGTACTGTTGGTCGCAAGCCCAGTAAGGCCAAGTATTATTTAGATGATACCGTGGAAATAGTTAGACTGATGCAGGGCCTCGCTTGTGTCTCCGAGCAATCCCTTGGGAATCCACACTATGTTTCGTGAAATTTGCAGTTGGCAGCATGTAGCAGAGTGTGAGGTGCAGGCTTCCTGGCCTGATCTGCTCTGTGTAATCTTGTAGGCTGAGCAGCCATATGATCCCTGTTTTTTGTTTGTCATAATGTAAATTAATATAGTCTTGCAAGAGCTATTAGTTGGATCAGTCTGTAGCATTTGTTCTCTATACACGCGTACATACTGTTTGCACCATAATCCTGAAAGTTATTCGTTGCTCTAGCAACAGCAGCGACAGTAACCTTGACACTAGTAAAGAAATACACAAAGTAATGAAGCACTTGTCAGATTCATGAAGAAATTCTATGTTTGTTTCCTGTTACTAGCTGGAAATGATCAATGACCTTCTCAAACACATTAGGTTCTGCTTTTGATTGCAGCTTTACAGCGCCGACCATGCATGATAACAATATACATGGCATTGCCTAAAGGCTAAAACATACTTGATCCTTGTTTGGCACCTGGTGTATCATTTTGGCTACTGAACAATGCTCTGTTGGTTGCAATGATACAATCTAGTGTCTATCACTGGTCTCTACTGGAGGGTTGCTTTGTGTTCTACCTTTGTTTCTGTATGGAACTAATGCTCTGCAGATTGGGTTCCTCTCTGGTGGATGCCAACTGCCTTACTGTCCTGTATGGAGTCCCCTTCGGACTGTTTTAGCTTCTTACTCAGTAACTGTCATTCTCATGATAGTTTGTTTGTTTGATTAAAGAATGCTGTGAATTCTTTTTGTTGCCCAATGACTGTTATGCTCTGGGAGTAGTTTGTTGGTCCATTTTTACTTCTATTGACCTAAAACATCTCTTGCATGTGATAAGTTATGTCGGGCTTATTGAATAACCACCTCTTTGCTTGCCCCAATACAGGGTCATTGCATATCCGATTTGCAGATCGGCTTCATATTTTGTGGATATCCACTTTGGGTTATTGCCTCGCCTGTCTGAATTGGCATGTACTTTAGAAGGGTTTAAGTTCTTACCTTGTAAGCGTTCTGCTGGTATGATTTAAGTACTGTGAATTACAGCTTCTTATCCGATAACTATTATCCTTTTGGTTAACTTTTTGGGAAAAAAAGAAAAAGGAGAAAAAAAAACTATTTTTATCCTTTTGGATGATAAGCTGAGATGATTACAGATGCTGTACATTGCTGCGTCTCGTCCAATAACAATTATCCTATTGGATAAAATGCTAAATTGAGATGCGTAAGTTCAGTTTCAGATTCTGTTATTTTTAGTTATTTTGGGGAAAGCCATGAGCTAAGTTATTTTGACCCCACAACATTGCATCAATTAGCATAGGTTTCAAAGTTGCATGCTCTTGAAATCAAGCTGAACAGAAGGTGACTTCTTTGAGCATTTTGGAAGTTAAATCCCATTGTTTCTGCTAAAAACTCGTTTGATGACAATTTTTTTTTCTTGTTTGTTTTATTCCATATTTGTTCTCCTTGTAAATTGATGTACACATATTTACAGTAATCAAAGTAAGTGGAAGCAGCAGGTAAACGATTAGGAACTTACCTCCACCCATAGTAGTGTATTTGAAATTGTCTGCAAGAGTATCTTCTGATTCTTAAGTAGTGCTAAATGATGGCAAAATCAGAGTCTTGATTGATTCTCTTATTGCTTTGAATCAGGAATCCCTTTATCTATAAATCTTCAATATGGTTAATGTCAGTTATCCTAAGCAGTTACCACACATGTTAATGTTAGACTTTTGAATTAAGAAATGTTATGGACCACCAAATAAATTCTAGCATTCTTCTACTTGGTTCAAACATTTGTACTCTTATAAATTCAAAAATCTTAACGTATTAGTCTAAATAACTTTATGCTTAAACAAAGAAATGAATTACATAAATCATGACGGTAATTTCTTTATAAATAAATAATACCTTCCATATATTATAATATATTTATCTTCTTTAAAAATCCTTTTATGTGGCATTTTTATTTTTATAAGTATTCCTTAAATGCTTATTCTGAGTCCAAACATATATATATATATATATATATATATATTTGTCATCTAATCATATATACATATATATATATATATATATATATATATATATATATAAACAAAAATTGAGACAAATTCAAGAATTCAGAGTTTCATTACTAATACATGCTACAAGTATAGCATCATAGATGAAATAGAAAGTGACAAATGAGAACAAAGTCTCCTTTGTGTTATATGATCCTTAAACAACTTTGGTGATATGTCTTTCGTCAAAGAATCTGCAATTATCAGCTTAGTATGAATGTTCAACAAATACTTCATTCTTTTTAACATATGCTATTTGATTGCTAAAAACTTAATGTCAATATGCTTACTTTGACTTCCATTCTTACTATTCTTAGCAAAGAACACAGTAACTGAATTGTCACAGTATTTCTTATTTCATAAAGTTGTGAAAAAGAGAAAATAAAGCCGAAAATTTTGAAACGGAGGTGGCTTTTGCAGATATCTATGTTATTGAACAAGAGGAGCTCGCTAATGGACTTTTCAATGCCATGTACTGTTTCAATAACTGGACGTGGGCAAAGGATGCTTCGGAGACCATTGTTTGGCTCTGGATGCTATTTCATAACACTATCTACCCTCAACATACACCGATATCCTCTCTTACCCTCCGAAGAAGTCATCAACGCCGGTCCGGCTACCTGGCAACCTCAAGCTCTTGCAAGGTATCTAACTGACCACCCACTAACATGCATTAGATCAACTGAGACCAAGAGGTTGATGATTTCATCTGAATCTGCCACATCTTATACATGCGAAACCCGAAAGCCTTCTCTAATGAATGGATTGACTACGACTATCCTATGCTGCAACTGAGAGTTGGGAGGATTCAATATGAAACAGATGGAAGGATTACCATCATCCAATGACCAAGATTTTTGAGATATTATGTACTTAAGATTAGCGTTGCTTGGTCATTACACCACTATTTATGCTCTAAGTCTGAACCATGGCCTTAGATAGTTAGGGGCCTGCGGGGTTCTGGAATGATTGTGATCCAAGTTCTTGTGGCTAGTCTTAGGTAGATAGGTGATGCTTCAAAGATCTTCTCCGTTTGATGATCTCAACTTCGATCCAGTGGAAAAAATATCGGTGCATGAACTATTTCAGATGGTCTATAAGATGAATGCCTTGGCTGCATATGAAGCATCGGATGTTAGAAGTTAGTCATCATAGAGAATTTTTTACAGATGAACCCTCCACTAGGAAAGGGCTAAAGGAAGCACCCATCTGCTTGAAAGCATGAAACAGCGAAGATCCTTTCCTTCATCGACCAAACTACTCATTTTTACAACTTTTTTGGCTCATTCGATTCACAGAAAAAAATTGATGTATATGCACTGGTGCTGTAATTTTCCTTTTACTACTAGTTTCTGTTGACAATTACCATGAACAGGTGATTGTGGATGTTTTTATTTGATTCTTTTCCTTTAAGAAGGATACAATATTATCGACGAGTGGTTGGTTCTTTTGTCAATGCTTTCATGTTCAGATATCCAAAAAAAGGGCAGCCCAGTGCATGAAGCTCCTGCTAATGCGGGATTCGGGGAAGGGGCAGACCACAAGGGTCCATAGTACACAGCCTTATTTTGCATTTTTGCAAGAGGCTGCTTCCACGCCATGATCTCAAGGTCACAAGATGATAACTTTATCATTGTGCCAAGGCTCCCCTTCCATGTTCAGATATCCAAGGAAGACTAACGGATGTGCTACAGCCGAAAAGTCTTACTCGTGATCAAACCATTGCACAGACGGTCTCTCTGTATGAATTTTATAACTTCTGCTAGAACGTCCTAGTATTAGTGAAACACTTCGGTATCCTTCGAGGCCGTGAGATACAAAGAATTCATCAGATATATATTGGAACTACTTGCACCAGATATTTGGATCACCAATCGTTCATCTTCCAGCCAAACAGCTAGCATTACTGGACCATCTCAGTCCTGGATTTGGCAGGTACCTTGAGATTGACTCATGAACATAATAACTTGGTTTCCTCCTTGTCTAGAACATGTTGTCCTTTTCTTATAAGCTAACACAGTATATCCTTCCCTTCCTTGGCCAAACAACTCATTTATCCCTACATTTTTTGCTAGTTTCATTCGGGGGAAAGAAGAAACTGCCACTTCAACTCAACTTAAACTTGCATTATGCACTCATTTTCATCAAATCCACTTAATATTCTGAAAGGGGCTTCATGAAATTCCCTCCTATTTCAAATCAGCAACACATTCTAATCACAGGGCTAAATAAAATTCCCCCTTAATTTGAAGATGGATGGCAATTGAGAAATGGCCTAACAAAATCTATTTTAAACACTCTCTCAGTTGTGCTTCTCCTGGTTCTTAATTTCTTTGTTCACACGTTTCTAAATCTAGCATTGACCTAGTATAAGATAATACCAGATTTAGATGTGGAAAATGTCCAAATTGTATCTAATTAGTCTACTTTTGCAGGTTCATCGAAAATTATGAGACCCAAATAATAGTGGGTGTGAGTGTTGGAGGTCAGGATTTGGTATTTGTAAGACAAGATCAATCTTCCAAGTTGCAGCCGCCTGAACTCCAGAAACACTTGGACAAGCTTGGAGATCAGTTGTTTACTGGAGCATGGACCCTCCCTCCTTTTCCTTTGAAAAACAAGGAAAACAAAGACAAGGTCCATGCACCACATTACCCTAATCTAAATGCATTTTGTTTTTTTATTTTATTGGTAAATTAACTTTTAATATAATGTTATTCGTATATAATTATGCTAAGTTGTACTAATATTATTTTCAGATTCAATTTAGCCCGCAGACCGTTCTTGTCAATAGTTTCTGATGCTAAGTTAAGGACGATTATCAACTTCTAATTTGAGTTTCTGTATACAATAATCCTTCAAATATAAGACTAATAAACAATAACCATGAAAACGAGAAAAGATTATGTTTTTACTTGAATTTTCGGGGAATTACAGTAAAAGGGGCAGCCCCCATGCTCAAAGCTCCCACCTATGTGGGGTCCAAGGAAGGGGTGGACTACAAGGGCCTATAGTAGGCAGCCTTACCTTGCATTTTGCAAGATGCTGATTCCACGCCTTGAGCCCGTGACCTCAAGGTCACATGATGACAACTTTTACCGTTGCGCCAAGGCTCCCCTGATCTTGATCATTGATTCCGGTGTGTTTCCCATGGACCCACCAGTCCCAGTCCAATCTCAGAAGCTTTTGAAATTTATTTAGCCCAGAGCATTGGCTGGTCAATGGAGCTAAGTTAGATTTGGAGAACGGGAAGATCAGCCTCCACGTTAAGTTCTCTCTGCTACATAGTTCCTGTTGAGCCTTGAAAGGTTTTGTACACAAGGATTCATTTATAACTTCTTCAGAAATGTTTATATGGTCTCTGTGGCAGGCCAAATCTCAACAGGTGCATTCAGTTTTGGCTTTTGTGAAGTGAAAAACAGAACCCAAGTGAAGAGGAGTGTGTATCCAGTAAAGTACTACTCAGGCCTTTGTCAGAAATTTCTTTTAATCCAACAATCTAAGCATCTACTAGCTGATATTCTTCCCATGGAAAATGTGTTATACATCATATAAGAACCCTTCTTATCAAACAGAATAAATCCATGCATTAACGTACCATTAAGAAGATCTTTTGTGATGACTAATGGCCCTATTGGCAATGCTTTTGTGTTTATGAGATGATGCCGGATTGTTTCTTACTTACTAAAAGGATAATCTGGCATAATCATAGAAACTGGATTATATGCATAGAGCTTAGATCCCTGCAGGCAAGGCTTACGTAATCTGGTTTGTGATGTTATGCCTGGACTATTCCTTACAGATTATATGGAGAATCTGCCAGAACCACAAACTATATTATATACGCCTTGCCAATTGGCCCAAAGTACATAAATTACCTCAATAACCATAAACAACAATTTGAAGATGAAAGGTAAAGTGTTTAATGAACTTGCAACTGTTTCTCTCTGATGGTCATGATTCCTATCAAGGTAGAACTAGGCAACATGAGAAGCTTAAAATAGTAGGCAAATCGGAAAAGAAGAGACACAGTAGAAGTGGTACCATAAGTAAAATGGTTAGTTATAATTTTCTACATCTGATAATACTTAATTGCAAGCCTAAGTTTGTAGGGAGAGCAGCAGAGGAAGGAATCAAACGATCCATGAGCTGGATCAAGATTTTCATATTCCAGGCAGATAACAAATTTCACTTGCTTTTATACAGAGTAGATCATACCAACCTCAACCAAAGCAGCATGAGGTATGTTTAGCGCCATTGAAGGCTCTCTGCAGTTTCTATTGAGAAAAATGTAAGTCATGATCATAAATCTTTTCATAAAGTTTGATCCGTTGCGCACAGATAAATGCGACTTGCCCAAGAAATATGCAGTTCCAGACTCCCTAGCATCCACTAGCTCCTGCAACTCCTCCCTGATGGATGAGTTCATCTGAGGACTTTTTGGAGGCAATAGAAATCTCACTTTCTTTCTCTTTGTAAAAGGATGACTACTCGGAGATTGGACAGTAATTCCCATACATGAATCACTGTCATTCTGTGGAATCAGCGCATTCTCTCCCTGATCCAAGTTTCCAATAACAATCATTCTTTCTTCTGGTGATCCCAATGATTTAGAATCGTTATTTTCTACTGAAACAAACTCCCCAATCCTTCGTATAATCTGATCCTCAAAGTTGTCTGTGTCTTGAATACTATCACAATATCCATATCTTACAATGCACCTATATACCCGGTGTTCCTTTCGTCCAAACCTGCCAATAAGATACTGCCTGCTAGGTGGAACATATGGCACTGGCACTGACTTGAAAGAAACAAATATGAGAACCTGATGAAATGCAGAAAGATTTGTAACAAAATGAGAGAAGAAAGCTGGAATGCCTCTCAGTATATCGGTGTAGATGAACCCTATGCCAGGAACTCGGGCAACTCCAAGACTTTGGTCTAGACTAGTGAGCCATTCCATGGAGACTCTGTTGTGCAAATCAAACTCATACTTCCTCATTGTGCCATAGTGCCAGGCAAGCATAATTAGCATGAGAACTATTACCAGGGAGATTAGACACCATTCTGTGTTATGAAAACTTGACATGGAGGCTGAAAAATATACAGCTTCAATGGACCCAAAGAATATTAGAAAGCAGGCTGAGATCAACACATTCTCCTCCCAATACAAAGCTATAATCAGTGACATCAGACATGTTGTTATTAGCAAGCCAGTAATTATAGCAAGTCCTGCAGAAACATTCCAATCCAAACAGTTAAGCAACTGAGAAGATTTGATATGCATCAATAGTCCAACAACCTCATCACAGAAGAAATAGCATTTATGCTGATGTGCTTACCAGCTACTCCTCCAATGCTTCCAACATCTCTAAAACCAATTGTAATGGCTAGACAAGTGAACAACAACAACCAGTTGACATCTGGAATATAAACCTGCCCATGTATCTTATCTGAAGTGTGTACTACTTTCAGTCTTGGAAAGCAACCAAGAGCCAGACACTGCTTTATGATTGAAAAAGTACCAGTTATTGTTGCTTGACTCCCTACGGCTGAAGCAAATAGAGATAGCACTGTGAATGCATGACGTGCGGGGCCTGAACTTCCATGGTTGGCCAATGGATGAAAAAATAGATGTCAATTCACAAAGAATTTTAACAACAGACAGTGAATTCAAATAAACAGGAAGAAGACTCACTACTGGGTATGGATGCTCTGAGATGAGTTGCTTCAGATTTGTGCTTGGAAAGAAATGCAGTTTGACCCATGTAAGATATAACAAGTGAGGGATAAACCAAAATGCAAAAACCAATCTGCAACAGTGACATACAAGTTCAAATGCCATAAATAGGCTTTCAAATATATAATAATGTAAGTTTTAGTATCTCTGTAGATGTTCAGAAACTGAACAGCTGTTGTTTTTGTCCTATACCTTGATTGATTTCTTTGAGAAATGACCTAGGTCTGCAAACATAGCCTCCGTTCCTGCAAATAGATCAGTTAGGCCCAACAGCTAGTTGTTGTAGAATCCAGGTGCAGCATGATTAATATCTTCCATATACCAACCAGCAATGCATAGAAGAACACCACCTAGTGACCTCCATCTGTGGATGTTGATATTCTTCAAATATTTGTATGCGCATATTGGGGAAAGAGCATGAATAATTAGGGGATTGCAGTGAAGGATGTTATACAGACCAAAAACGGAATTGTACAAGAGCCAGATGATGATGATTGGTGCAAATACAAAACCAATTCTGTGTGTTCCGTAATGTTGAAGAGAAAAAAGCCCTATCAATATAGCACATGCAGAGGGAAGTGGGACGTCTGAAATGAAAACCAAGCAAAGGAAATCAGTATAATAGAAGAAAGCATGCAATTCAGCATTGTCTACAGAATGAAGCAATCTATACAAAATTCTATGATGTAATTAGAGAATGCTAAGAGAAACAGAGAAACAAATTGTTGGACATTTAAAACATAATCTAGAACTCGGAACAGCTAACTGCAGTAGAGATAAGTTCAAGAATGGAAGATATAAAGCAGAATCTTCAATCATGGGGATGTTAGACTAGATAATTGAGAAGAGAACTTCCATTTTGATGGCACTAACCTTCCTCTATGAAGTTACTATTAACAACTGAAATGTTTAAGAAGCCTTTCGAAAGATTCATATTCTGGTCAGAACTCTGTTGAAAGGATTTTGTTATTTACCTCTAAATGCCACATACAAGCAAGACTATGCTTTGAAGTGAATTATATCCATAGTTAAACTAGTATTCAAATAACAAAATATAGATTATGATAAAGGGATTTTCTTCTGCGCATTGGAACTTCAAAGTTGAATGAACATGACTATTTTGTGGACAAAGACGTAAAGAGTTTATTTCTAATATGCAACTGGTAATTTGATATTTAAGACAAATAGGTACTAGTAAAGGTACACAAGAGGATCATTTACAACCCTTCTTCTAGAAAAAGTCATCTAGAAGGCATTTCACTTGCGTCTCACAGGACTGAACATAGTTTTATTGAAAAAAGTATGTGAACCAACTGAAAATGGAAAAGATCCTAAAACTATTTATAAACTTAACATGAATCAACAAACATTAGTTCCACATGGTACAATTTTTTTGCAGGGAAAAAGAATGTGAAGTTCTATCCTACTCCAGGGATATATCAGAAAAGAAATCCTCGTCCATAGTGTTATCTCTATCAGATCTTGATATTAGACAAGATGTTATAGTCATTGTTGGTTGGGTCAGATGACTTTCTTTCCGTTCTTGATCTTCATTTCCCATGGAAATTGGTAGGATCAACAGAGATAGGAATACTTTGTTCTGCTGATTCATAATCAGGATTTAGGATGCGTACTTCCCAGAACCATAAATACTTATCTTGGATCATGGCAAAGTGTGCCTGTGACTGTTCCTGTCCTAAGGTTGTGTGTTCAAGTCCAGTGCTCCACCGACTATCAAAAGAAATATCTTTATCCTGTCTTTTGACCCATAATATAAGGTAGTCTTGAAATATATAGAGCACAGTAATCCTGAAATATTTCAAGACTACCTTATATTATGGGTCAAAAGACAGGATAAAGATAGAGCACAGTAATCCTGAAATATTGGCCGACCCCTAATTGGGATAAGGTCTTGATGATGATGACAGTAATCCTGAAATATATGAAGCAGATGCTAGAGATAATTATAAACCTTTTTATCTAATACAGCTCAGTACTATCTGTTGGCTAAAAGATTACTTCTTGCAGCGCAGTTCGTTGCGAGAAATTTTTTCACTCTTAACATTGAGTCCACATAATAAGACAAGAAATATAGAACTGTGTAAGTGGGCCAATTCATCTTTTATGAAACTGGAAAGAATTGAAAATATTATATGCCTGAAGAAAAAGAAAAGAAAACCTGATTATGTAAGATAAACATCACAAAATGCCTTGATAGAAGGATATTTCTGAGCATTCACAAAAAAGAGAGGAGTATTTCTACTACTTCAGAAGGATAAGGTACTTCAAAAGAGCACTGTGATGCTGTCTTCCAAGTTTGATTATTGAAAGGAATAGGGCATTAGATATAGAATGAAACATATACGACATACTCACTCTTAGCAGGTAGGAGAAATGTCAACACAGAAGTATGTGAAAGAACACAGGTGGATCCATTTCCAAGAGATCCTCAGTGAGGAGAAGAGAAACAACAAAAGTATGGCTGTAGGGTTAAAATGATTTGAGATGGTAAACCAACATAAGAAAATCCCACTATCAATACACAACTAGGGACTAACAGGATCACGTTCAAGAAGTGAATGTGAAGGACAGGCAGTTTCCCATCCTGACCTTGATAATCCTCCTTGCTCATGAGACAGTCCAATGAATGCAGACAATGAAGAGGAAACAGGGGTATAGAAGTCGAATATGTACTTCAGCATGGCAGTTGGCATTGAGGAAAGAGATATGATAGGAAAAATCAGACGGCATACATATAAGTGTCTTGGGATGGAAGAAGACACTAAAAATCAGAATGTTGAATATGACAGAGTAGATTATTGAAAACACCAAACTTTGCATTATGACATAATTAACTGACCCTTGGGGTTAGAACAATTACAGAAAGAAGAAAGAAATCTTTAAGTTTCAATATCTAATTTTTAGATTCAAAGTTAGATAATTTAGAGTCGCAGATAAGCATACTTGGTTTCTATATATTTTGCTAAGTATCTGCAATCAATACCTAGTGTTGGTCATACAGGAGTTCTTCAATTTTCTTAAGCCTTGAAAACACAAAAGCGACTAGGAATAGATTCTTTTGAGGAAATGCAAAAAGAAACTAATCCATGTCAGAAAAAACAAGGGAAACAGGATACAGAGCTTCCCACAAGATCAGTGTCCGGAGATATTGAACTCGTGTTTGGATAACTGAGCTATACTAATTGCATTTTTACAGACTTGAAAAATACTAAACAGAATTTAAGTCTCCAACTAGCCAATATAGTGATATTTTTTTGAATGATGCTTTCTTTCTTTCTTTTTTTGAATGATGCCAATATAGTGAAATATAATGATGACACCTCAGAGAAATGAAAAAAAGCATCTAATAACTACAATACTGACTACCAGTATGACACTACATGGATTAGCCTTTCAGGCGCTTTACTGATTTCATACAATCTTTATGTTATTTCACTGACAGCACTTGACACTCCTTCCAGCTTAAATCAATGCCAAAGTTGTAAAAGCATAAGTATGCTACTTTAGAAGGAAATCATAAATGATTTGACATAATTAAGCAATATAATACAAACAGCAGATCTGCTAAGAAATAATACTGCTTCATTGGTAGAACCTTACATTTCTCGAATTTTTCCGAGAGCGAGGCTGCCTTTTCTGGTGAGAACACTGGAACAAGTAACCGGAGATCTATATGTAAGGAAACATAAAGACACAATCTTTTTAATTTAAAGACTATCTGGTTTTATCGAAATACTTACATTGCGCAGCAATATCAGTCAGTGAACGTTCAAGATTTTTTGAAGCAGAGAACACTGGCAAAATTAAAAATAACAACAGTTACATTCAAGTAGGCTTTTGAAAGCTTAAACCCAATCACTAAAGATGGATATGATGAGAATATTCAAACCAGAAAGAGCTGGTGTTAGAACCCCATCAGCAATCACCATACAAGCCCCAAGCAAAGCCAAGAGCAACATCAAATAATGACTGCTCTTATGCCTCTCAATTGCCCTTCTAGCCCTTGATTCCACTTTGGTTTTAGAGCGGCTTTCCATCTCATAACTCCTAAATGCAGCCTCATCACCATCTTCATCAGAAAACTGATGATTTGGAAGCAGTCCCACTTTGGCATGCCTGCACAACAGAGAATACAAAGCAAAAGTCCCACCTGCAGATCCCATTGATTCAGCAACCAGTGAAGTCCAAACCAAATGAAGTTGGCAGAGAAACAAACATAAACTGGTTGTGGGTCTCTCACCTTCTCCATTGTCATCTGCTTTGAGTACAATTAGGACATACTTGATAAGAGGAATTAAGGTGAGAGTCCAAAACATTAATGATAGTAGGCCATAAAAAGTTTCATCATCTGAACTCAAATGCCCAATGGAATGATGAATAGTCTCAAAAACATAGAGAGGAGATATACTGAGGTGTCCATAAACTACTCCCAAACTCTGAAAACAGAGCAAGAGAGTCTGCTTCTTTGTCTCTGGTGCGAGATCCATGAATCAAGGAGATGGTGGATTGGGGTTTAATTATTAAAATGGGGGGTGGTTTCTTATATGGGTAAGAGGGAGATTAAAGTTGTGATCGATTAACCCGAGGTTTCTGAGACGGAAAAATCGAGAGAAATTATTGGAATAATTCTTGAGACGTTCTGTTATGGCCTGACTCTGCTTTGGATCTTCAGTGAAGACACAGAGAGAATTGCTCTTAGAGCAGGGATAGTGAGACAAATCAGAGATCCTCCCATCCCTGTTAAAAATATGCTTCTGGGGAACCTTCCGAAGAAATTGACCATCGTGATGGGCCCCACTCAGCGTGGATGGTCGGTCACGGCTTCTCTAATCCGGCTATTCCGACCATCTGATTGTTTCCCCTTTCCTTTAGAAAATCGCTCTCTGCCGGGAAAAAAGATCCTTTGTCGTTGTATCTTGACCATTGAATTATTCGGAACCAATTCAACGATCAGATAGTCCCACCAACTCCTCACCTTTCAAACGGTCAAGATTCTAATTGCTGTCTTTTTCGGACGTTCTGAGCCGTTCATTTTACATATACTGCGTTTGCTAAATTGATCCCCCGAAGCTCCGTCTAAGTCCTTGAATTAGAACACCGGAATAAGCTTCCTAGTTCAATAATCCAAACCGTTTATCCGGTAACCTGTGATATAAATAATGAGCTATATATAAGATGAGATGAGGAATGATAGAATGGCGCCCACTTTTGCATGATGGACCTTACCTATGGTTGATGGGATCCGTCCTTCTAATTGTTCCATTGCATGGAAAGCATATTTACACAGGCAATGTACTTTCTATAAAAGCAAAAGTAAACAAATTGCAACAGTAGAGCCATGATTCAAGGCATAGAAACAGTCTCTTGCAAAATATAAGATAAGGCTGCATACTATTGACTCCGGTGGTCTGCCCCTTTCCTAAACCTTCGCATATGCGGGAGCTTTGGGCTGCCCTTTTTACTTTCCTTCTTAACCTTATTATTAGTAAATAGGTCAGTTGGATTGCTGCTTAGGTTTGGTTGACTTTATAATGTAAACAAACTAATAAGCTACTTGATGCTGTGCTTTATGTAGGGATGGATTGGACTTACTAGGGTTGTGGACCCAATGTAAGGCTACACAAGTTGCACGGAGTGGTTGTGCAGGCCCTTTGCTTATTAGTAGGGGTGGAGCAAGAAGCAAGCTCCTGTTTTGGAAGTGAGCTAGTAGGTAGTTCGAGGTTCAAATCAATGTCTAACAGAGAATGAGCCAAACTGTGAAAGTCACAGGTTATGAGAATGCATTCCATTGCTTTTCCTTAAGAGATGAGAGCTCCTTAGATGATGGAGCAAGATGTATAGCATTCTTTTTCACAATGAAGTGCATCATTCTTCGCAGATGAATGTTTTTGTATTGTACTATAGTTGTCATATATGACTTATACTACTAGAATAGCCTCAAAGAAGAGAAGAAGGTTAGCATTGTATCAGTTCGCATCAGTTCGCCCACCCCCCTCCCTCTACCAAATAAGATGTGAAGAGTGTTTTGAAGAAGTACAGTGTCCTAGTGAAAGACTTAGAACTGATTGCCTCTGCATCCTTGTTCTTTGTATATAATTTTGACATTTTCATTACACTTCCGCCGAGGAGCTCTGCCTCAGAGTTTATCCCGTGCTGCTCCAGCAAGGCTCCCGAGTTGAAATCGTACTGCTCCTTCTAGTAATAAGCGTCGCTAAGATAGTACTCAAAACCATCAACTTCCATGTTGGAGTCATTTGATCGTCATCTCGTTTGAACGATTCTATATAGCCAGTATGTTGTGAATTATCTTTGACGGCTCTGTAAAGCTTCCCTATCACTCGGTTCGATACATAGAGGGGTTTAATCCAACTTTTCCATGAAGTCTGGACATTTCTTTACCTGCAGATGAGGTGGAATTTCAGCAGGAATGCCAGTCTTGGGAAGTCCACAGACATTGAGAATGGTTTTGCAAGCTATATGCAGGGATGGTTGTGAGCCTTGAGTGGCTCCTTGTCAGCAAATACAGTGTGGGCATGTGCAATGACTCGTAAGCTGTCATTTACCATATAGCTTGTGAAAATTCTTCTCCTTCCTGCATCATGAAGACTCTAAAATACCAATTTATCAACAAGAACTACAGTAACCAACACTTGGTTGCTATGCCACAGCACAAAGGTAGAAGAAGAATTATGGGAAGACCTCAACCGTCTCAAAGCATTTTCATACGGAGAAGGTACGATCTAAGTGTAATATCGAGTGATTGATCAAATGTGCCATGGACTACTAGTTTGCAGTTGTGTCTCTACATTTTGCAGCTACACCCTGCTAAAATGCCCAGACACCCCGCTAACAGGCTGATCCAAATATTCCCTGCCTTGCATCAAGGGTTGCAAACGCTAAACCTAAGATTAGCAACCATGAGCAAGACTCATCAATTATAGTATCGATTATGTTAGAATATGATGTAATTCCTTGATGATAGCTGCCATTTTTTGTTATAATCACGTGATTACAACAGCCATTTCTTACTGTAATATCGGTAGATTTCGATGGTTAGTCAACATGTATACTCTATGTATACATGCTTGTTAATCAATACAGCAACATTGTAGCTTCTATCATGGTGTCAGAGCCAAAGGGTGAAAATCTGATGTTTCCGATCAGATCTGTCACCTCCGATTGTTCGTATCAGATCTGACATGTTTCCCCTTCTTCTTCTTCAGTCTGCATTCTTCTTCTTCCATGGCTAATGCCACTTGCCCAACAGCAGACCTGTGTCCACTTCAACTGCTGCTTCTTTTGTCCTCACCCTGCTTTCCTTTGCCAGTGTCTCCACTTCTTCCTCTGAGCATTCGTCGTCGTCGTCGTCTGTCCAGATTGAACGCCAACCTCGGCCTAGATCGAACGCTATATTCAGCTCTGTGCGGTCCCAACTGATTGCCATTTTTCAACGCCACCAAACCCCCAACGAGCTTCTCATTGAAGAAAATCTGTGGAACGGAAGCGCTGCGGTCTCTGCAATTCGATCGGGAGAAGAAACTGATCCGGCCTTTAAAATTTAGATCGGGATATTCGTCTTTCTTCAGCTGGGTCACCACTTTCAGGCCAGGGAGATCGAATTCGGTAACGTTGAGAGATCTGAACGCGTTTTTCTGATTGACCAATTCTCTGAAAGACGAAACTCGTTTCACGATCGCCGTTGAAAAGCTGTTGCCGCAATCATGGAAGAACTTCCCGATCTAGGCAGGCATGTAGTAAGTTTTGGAAAGAGAATGATCAGTCTCGGAAGATCAGATCAGTGATATTTCCCAGACTCTTTTTCCTCTCTTGCACTCACTCGCAGCCGCGTCAGAATTCTGAAACCCTGGCTGAGATCCAGGCTCTCACAGCCTTCAAACTCAATCTCCACGATCCTCTCAATGCACTAAACGGATGGAATCCATCCCTGTAGGAGATTTTACGGTCGATGAATGAATTGGCTTCAAGCTCCGAATTCAAGCATAATATAGTAAGCTATGATTATGACTGGGAGCTAATAATTACGGTTGAAGTTGCATTGTAAGATTTTTGTTTTTTTTTTTACTCTTTCTCCAAAGATTGTTAATTGTATCAGCTGAGCACGAGGAATGCAGAAGAGATTTTACATCCTAACGTGAACTACTGTTGTAAGTTATTCACATCCCTGAACTCATAGCATGATTATCTTGGCAACTGATTGCAGGCTGCAAACTCCTAATCCTATTTACAATGAAATAATCTAATATTTCCTTGACTAATTAGATATCAAAATCTGTAACAAGATCCTTAGGCCCTAACTCTTCTATAGTTTCCAAATTACTGGACCACAAGAGACATTTCTAGCACCTAATACTAGTAAAAACATGTCTCATAATAAACCTTTAAGAACCAAATCAAACAAAAAAGTTGCAAGGAAGTCATTTTAAGTCCAAAGATTCATGTGGCTTCCAGGAGTAGAGCACTTGCTGAATCAACTCATAACTTGGCCAAGTCACTCCTTTTCTGCACCCAGCTAGCCAAAAAGTTGCACCACCATTCTTACCAGAAAAGATTTGTCCATTTACTTCCAAGTTTTGCATGATGTGAAGACAGCGGCAGTCAGAAAAACTTGCCCTAGAACCAAGCTTTGATTTTACAGATAAGCCTTCTAGCCTAGTGGAATAAGGAGACTCACTGCTGTAGGTCACAGTTTCAAGGCTTTTCATGGGTGGGGAAGTGTTTCTAACTTTAGTTAAAAGGAGAACAGAAGAAGAAGAAAAATGAAGTGTTTGCTTCTCTGTAAAGTATCAATGGGATTTTTTTTTTTGGCGCAAAAAGGAGTCTAAGGTTCGAGTAACCAATAGACTCCCCAATTTAATGAAACCATGAAAGAACTACACAACTGATCTGTCTGAGGGTCCATAGATATCTTCCCATAGCAAGGGCGTCAGCAACTACATTTATTCTCTCTCTATGTGTCACATGGCAGAGGTTCAGGGAAGTAGTGACCCAAGAAACAACAGTAGACATGATCTTCGTTCTCCATGTTTGATCGTTCTCTTGGCCCTAAGTGCATTCATATTCTTCATCACTGACTCTGAGTTTGCATTTATCTTTGGTTGAAGATTACACATTGCTTATTGCCAACTAAAAGAGTGGTCCTACAGCAACAAAACAGGCAGGATACATGTTTTCTCTTTCATCCTTTGCCTTTCCTTTATAAGTAAGACTTATTCTTTGTTGCCAAAAAACACCATTTGACAACAACTGTGGGAAGATAATGTTTGTGCTCCCTGTTTCAAACTTACAACAATAGGAATCCATCCTTTAGACCATCCGATCAGCTTTTTGAGATTGTTGCATTCTCAAAGTTCTCTTATCAACCAATCAGAGAAGTGTTGAGCCCTATTTTTGAAATACGGGGTAAGGCTATCATTTCCTGCAAGTTATTTACATTTTTTTAGCATTCTGTTTTACCCAATTTCAATCTTCCTATCTAAGCAAATGAAGATCCATGAGTATTAAAATCAAGTTAGCTGTTGGCTAGACATGTCATATGCTGGAATAGGAGATGGAACTGCAAGTCAAAAAAGTGCAACGACCTCCTAAGTGCTAGTGCTCGCTAGTCTCAACAGTGAAGAATTACTTTGCAGCCTCTCTTGGCAGCTACAGGGGTAGCTGGTCTCCTCATAATTAGGATGATGTGCTAGTTGATGTTTTGTTTTGCTGAACCATGCCCATTGCCATCTCCTGGCTGTGCTTTCTTTATAGGACCCTTAGGGTTTGTGTTTTTTTCCTTTTAAGAAAGTCGTCCATTAAAAAGAAAAAAGACAGCCTAGTGTACGAAGCTCCCACGTATATAAGGTTTGGTGAGAGGCGGACCACAGAGGGTCAATAGTATGCAACCTTATTTTGTATTTTTGCAAGAGATTGTCTTCATGCCTCGAATCCGTAACCTTAGGATCAAATGATGACAACTCTACCATTGTGCCAAAGATCCCTTGAAAGAAGAAAAAAAAAAAAAAAACCTGTGATTTCATGACGTGAGGGATACATAAACTTTTGGCTCAGGCAAACATATTAAGAGAAATGATATTTAGCTTGATTTTGGCTGTTAATATAGATTAGGAGGGGTCTTAAGTGTGTCCCTTAAACTATAGTTGAGAAGAAGGGAATTAAGAGGTCTACATTTTGGATTGCATGTGTGGCTTTACCAAATAATTCCTTGTATTCTATTAGCTTCGGCTTCAAGCTCTCTTGTATGTAGGGTCCAAAGAAACTATGGATTTCAAAGGGTCTATAGTAGGCAGCCTTACCTTGATTTTATAAGAGGTTGATTTTCACTCCTCAAACCCATGACCTCCAAGTCCCATGGCGACAACTCAACCGTTACACCAAGGTTTCCCTTCACTTTTTACAACATTTTCCCGTTATTATTCAGACGCCAGAAGGCTTTTAAGTTGGTGTGAAGAGAATGTCTCTGCAACTGAAATAGGCATAATTTCTAGGTTTTCTTGAATGGTTGATTCAGCGGCGCCACTCTCCTATCATCCATACCATTTATCTGCTCTGCCTCGGTTTGGACGAGTCATCCAACAAAAATTTCCCAACATCGGATGATTCTAAGACTTTAATTTGTTAATGTTTTATAGTCAAATAATCCGAATCATTTGTTTCAAAGACCATGCTCTGGATGGTTCGTGCATAAAAATTCATCACCTTATCATAATTCCAAGTCCTAAAAAGGGCAGTCTCGGTGCATGAAGCTCCCGCCTATGCAGGGTCCGGGGAAGGGGCGGGCCACAATCTCCTAACGTAGGCAGCCTGACCTTGCATTTTTGCAAGGTAAGCAGTCTATGATATTATAATAATTATGGCCTATTAAGACATTAGCTTAGGTTTTTCAAGCTTTCTTATTAGAAGCATGGCATAGGGTACTTACATGTACTTAAGAATATATATTAAAGGGCAAGTGCCGGTCCATGGCTCATCTAAAAGGAATGGGCACCACTTTTCTTCCTGCCTGCTACCATTTCCAAATGAAAATACCGCATCCACCAGATAAGGGAGCAGTGGTTCCTTGATGCTTGGTAGCTCAAGCAATAGAACGGACTGTAGGCCTCCTTGGGTCAAGTTCATTCACCATTCAGCTTTTCAGCCCTCGTTTGGTAACCTTCCTCGTTTAATAATCTTAGCCATTATTGTTCAGAGTTGGAAAATTGATGGCGAGAAAGTCAGAAAAATAAATGACATAAAATCATGACCCAACAAAAGGTAGGAATTGTCATATGCCCTAAGATGGAGCTCGAAGATGAATGGTTTGGATCAGCCAATATGGACCCCAACTTACAGTTTAAACTTCCTGTGAAACTCGCAACTTTGGGTTATGATATAATATAGAAATTTAAAAGAAAAAAATCAATCTTCAATACACGTCACCTAACTAGAGTCTATTATAAAGGAAAGAACCATGAGGGATCTTGCCACCCACCAAATGTAAAGAAAATCCAAGACTTATCATCAAACTTCAAGCATTGTCCATCAGTTACATGTCTACTAAAATATTACACCTTTAAGCAAAGGAAAGAAGAAGTCCCAGTACATCTAATGCGCCAACAAGGCTCATGGAAAGCATATTTACATAGGCAACGTACTTACTACAAGGCAAACATAAATAGATAAACTACCATCTGCATTCAGAGAGGTGCAGAAGCAAAAGGATTTTCAACTAAACCTCAGTTTCCTATCAAAGCTCTGTTGCATGGCTGACAGTCCCTTCTCGTGCTTTCTCATAATCTGCTTCTTCTTCTTGATGTGAATCAGCTTGTCATAGACGCACCATGGAAAACTAATATAGTGATCCCTCTTCATTTCCTCATTGTAGCAACCCCAATAAACAGGATGGTATGCCACATGATACCATGCTGATGCCTTGGCATATACATCATCATCGACATCCTCGTCTGAATGGCTACATTTCTCATCGAACCATCTTCTGGCTTCTTTCTTTAAAGAGCTTACTTCCAGACTGATTGCCTCTGCATCTTTGTTTTTCGTATATAATTTTGACATTTTCATGATACTTCCGCTAAGGAGCTCTGCCTCAGTTTTTATCCCGTAGTGCTCCAGCAGGTTCCCTAACTTGAAATCATACTGCTCTTTGTAGTAATATGCGTCACTAAGATAGTGCTCAAAACCATCAACTTCCATATCGGAGTCGTAAGATCGTCTTGCTACGTCCCGTGTGAACGACTTTATATACCCAACATGTGGTGGGAGATCTTTGATAGCTCTGTAAAGCTTCCCAATGACTCGGTTTGATTCATAGGTGGGTTTGTCCAACTTTTCCATGAAATCTGGGCATTCCTTCACCTGTAGCTGAGGTGGAATTTCAGCAGGAATGCCAGTCTTGGGAAAATCAACAGCAATTGAGAATAGTTTCGCAAGCTCCAAGCAGGGCTGGCTGTAAGCCATCAATGGCTCCTTGTCAGCAAATACAGTGTGGGCATTTGCAATGACCCCTAAGCTGTCATTCACCATATAGTTTGTGAAGTATTCCTCCACTTCCTGCATCATGAATAGCATCATGTCGTTCATAGAAACAGTCACAAGAAATCTAAAGATTGCAAATTATGTATGAAAAATAAAAGTAACATATTCTTGGTTGCTATGGAGCAGCACAAATGCAGGAGACTCAACAAAAAATCTTAAGCCCCTCAAAGCATTTTCAAGGGCGAAGATATATTTTGAACCTTACTGTTTATGTTATTTTGCATACTGATAGAATGTAAAGGGTACATAACTAATATTTATCTCATGGTTATTCATGGGAAAAAAAAATGCACATATTTACATCGACAGCATAATATAATTTCCAACAAGCATATGTAAGCCCATCAGGCAGCGGGCATATTCCCCATGGCACGAGTTTAACAAGAGAACTATAGAGTGAACATGACTGCAAATGCTGATCTGGAATTAGGAAATACCAAAGGTAAGAGTAATACCTCAATGGAAACGTCATGATCCAATTTCTCTGTTGGTGCTGCAGTATAGTCCATAGGAAGGGCTGATTCAGGTGGAATAAGCTCAGGATCCCAGGTCACGAAGTATATATCTCCATCCAAATCGCTACCAGAACACTCATTTGGATGGGGTCTAAAGAATCACAAACAGTAAATTACTTACGCGCAGAAGACATGAACATATGATATAGGTCAACCAGAAAATGACTAGGCCAAGATAAGAAACAATAACATAAAGGAGTTTCACTGGTTGAAGTTTCAGATAGTAAACCAAAAATACAAGGGAAGTAAATGTCTGACCTTTTCCCTTTCTGTGGAAAAACAACACAATCAACCATATGGTGCAAAGCAGGAACATTGACAGCCGTCAATACCCTGATATCACCAGGGTGGAGGCACGGATTTTTAGCAACCATTACCTTGCCCTCTACCACAACAGACTGCTGTTCTGTTCCATTTCCACTGAACAAAGCGAGGCCACCATGGCAAAACTGTTTACGTCCATCACAAGAAACATTAACAAATACCTGCCCATATTCCAGAGTTCTAGTTTCGTCCAGGCATCCCATCATCGATCTTCCATCTGGAACAAATATCCGGGTTTTGGTCCTCAGTTCTAACAGCTTTGATGCCCGAAAGGTATGCAACATTATTGAAAGAAATGGTTCAGCATCAGGCTTGTAACCACACATCAGCATCTCCTTAAGAACCCTAGTGTGTTCTCCAGGGGACATGATATCAAGTGCCTCTTGTGCCCTTACTGGATCTGTTAACATCATGTCCAGTTCGTCTACTGCCTTTTCCTGCTTCATCTCAAAGACACGATCTCTGATTCGAAGAGTAGATAAAAGAGATATCAATTGACGGTTGAGAAAACAGGGCTGATACTTGCTCCACGCCAAGACATCCAATTTAGTGTTTTCACATTCATACTTGCACATACTTTTTCGCAAGGACAGTTTAAATGAAGACTGTGGATCAATAGCAACAACACCTTTGTAGCCAGCATATCTAATTTGGAAAGCAGATGGTATCATTTTAAAGTCACACTTCTTTGCTACTCTTCTTGCAAATTCAGCAGAAATTTTTCCGATTCCATCGGAGAAAACATACTTCTTTCCACCCACTGCAGTCTCTATATCAGGAATAGGGTCAACTTCATGCCTAAGAACACGCAGAGATTCTCTGGATGAGCTAAATGATTGACCCAGTCTAGCAGCATATTTTGCAACATTTCTTATTTCACGAAAATCGCCCATCCAATTTCGGATACCAGGAGCACTAAGTCCAGTTCTTGAAGCAAACATCCATGTAGAATTTTCCCGTAATTGACTGGACGAAAATGCAAGAAATTCAAACTTCTTATCACCAATAACAATGCCATTTCTCAGAGTTGAAAGTGTTCTCTTATAAATATCCGTATGCTTTTCATCATCTTCAGCAACTGTGCGTCGTAATAAATCCATTGATCGCATTTTATCCCACTCCTCATCAACAAAGGAAACACGTAGAAAGTTATCAATATCTTCAGGATAATTGCGCAGCACACGATTGGAAAGATTAACTTCTGGACCACAAAAGTATATTTTAGCAGGTGTTACATGAACTCTGTGAACATATACCAAGCCAGGCTCCAATGAAATGGCAGTAGATTTGGGAAGGCGCTTTGATGTTTCGTAGCTTCTATACTTCTCTTGAAGCCATTTTGCAGGTTCGAAACAGTAGTCTTTTAAATAGAAAAGACTCTCCAAAGCATGTTCTATGAAAGCAATGGGTGTGCACTGAGGATCAACCAATCTAAAAAACTCCTCATTGAGTGTTGGGCCCACAAGGACCCCATTCTGAACCAAACTGTTTATCTTAAACAGAATTTTATATGGCAGTCGAATGTTCTGGGGAGGCTCAACAATTGGGACTAGATCTAAACGACAAGAAAAAGAACAACCCTTCTCCACAACGAACTGACCATCATTTTCTTTATAATAGAAGAAGGTCTGGCCAATATCTGGTAGGTCACATCTTCGTGGAAGCTCCAAACATAATGCAGAAGACTGGCCTATAGAACATGATCCAGTAAAATCTGTTGTTCTCACCCACTGATCATCTGGAATGTCGTGAAAGTAGTTGAAAATAGGACTGTCAAGCACTTGCATGGAACTGCTCTGTCGAGACATCTTATAAATTCGAGGAGATGCTTGCAGCTGGAAACAAAGAAATTAATAAAGCTTGGAACACTAAAAAGAGCTACTAAAGCAAATACAAATGGATAATATTTTTTCAAATTCCTAAGAGACATCTCTAGTGACGCTAGAGAACTGAGAACAGGGATTTGCGATACCACATAAAATCAGTTCAGGATCAAGGGCACCTTTGCCATAAGATGGGAATGGCTGTTACACAAAATGCAGAAACGCAACACCCTAAGAAATAGAAGGGATGATGTGTTGTGTCTTTTCACGATCCAAGAAGTACTAGAATACAAAAGAGAGTGGAATGATACAAGTTCAAATAACTAATTATAAAGTAAAAAGTGATGTGACTTCCTGATCCACCTGTCAACAGACTGAAAAGCATAGACACACAATGTGATGGATTTCTTGTGAAGCAGAGAAATGGAAAAGAAATTTGGAAGGAATAGAAGCTAAGCACATGCAAACTAGTTAAAGAAACAACAACAACGATGTATGTGGGGACTGAAATCAATTGGGGAACTGACACAGAAGCTTCTGACATTTCATGTATGAGATGTTATAGGTTGATGAATGAATTGGCTTCACGCTCAGATGTTGAAAATGTTGTTGTAAGATATTGACATCCTCGAACTCATAGCATGATTATCTTGGCTACTGATTATCAATTCTAGTTCCTACTCATATTTCAAACTAAAACAAGATCCATCGGCCTAACTCTTCTTTTGTTTGCAAATGACTGCAGACCAAAAGACACACAGCTAATATGAGTAGAGATGTGGCTCAATACTATATAACCAATATGTCTCAAAAGGAACCCCTTCATCCAAATCAATAAAAGCTAAAAACAAGGAAGGAGATCACCTTAAATCCAAAATCATGTGGCTTCCAAGTCTAGAAATCAGCTGACTCAATTACGACCTCAACAAAATCATTGTTTTTCTGTACCCAGATAACAAATAACTTGTGTCACCATTCTTGCCATAAAAGATCTGACGAATCCATGTTTTTCCAAGTTTAACATGATTTGAGAACATGCATCAGAGAAAACAAGTAATGTGGGAATGAAATGTCCATTTTAGAGGTAAGCCTTCTAGCCTAGTGGCATAAGGAGTCTCCCCCATGGTAGGTCATGGCTCTGAGGTTCCTCATGTGTGTGTGTGTAACTTTCAGAAAAAAAACCCAAATAGAAAAAAAGACCAAGGAAAGGAAAGAAGAATGAAAGTGTTTGCAAATTGAAAAAATATTCACAGGCAGTGTGCTTAGGCAAAGGGTTTATCGAACATCAATTGCCTCCTAAAAGAATGGTCCAACAGCTACAAAGTTGGCAGCATATTTGTTTTTCCCTATTCTCCTTTGTCTTTCATTCATTCATACGAGTTGTTCTTGATCGCAAAAAGCACTATCTGACAATAACTTTGGGCGGGCCCCTTGTTTCCATAATAGCACTTCTGACACAGGAGTGTCTCTACTTCAAATGACTGATTTTGAAGTAGGGGAGAAAATGGAGGATCAGGAATGTGGACTCCCTATGCTCCAAACTCTGATGCTATTTTGATTTTTCCTCCAAGTCAAAATCGTTAGGGAAACTGGTTATGGTCTCATTTATTTCAGTCAATTTTGTATGGGATATTGGTCCTGGTCCTCAGTCAGTCATAAAAATCACTTATTGCAGAACGTCTAACGATGTATGGATGGTTGTTCCTAGGCTTTTAAAATATCAGTCAAAATTGTCACTTATTGTAGAAAGTCCACCTCTGCATGGAGAGTTGTTCCCAGGATCTTTAAACAGCCATATGACATTAATGAAAAAGGCAGTTTTTAGGCATGTTTTTCCTTTCAGAAAACTTGAGAGTTCTCTGTTTTCTTTCTTTCACTGCATCTCCTGGGAATTAACCTAGACTGGTGAGACATCTACCCTGTAGCCCTAAGGTGGTGGATTTCCTGTATCCTTAGACTGGTAAGCATGGTTATCCAAAAACCCATTTATCCAGTATCAACTTCATTCTTTTACACTCATTTGACTAGATTTATAAAATGGTAGCCTTTTTTTAAGCACTCTTATTAACTACTTGGAGAAGTGGTCATTGGTTACTTAAGTCTGAAGCCCCATTATTCATACCAGGGAGCAAGGGTATCATTTCCCAAAATTCACCTATATTATTTTGTGTTTTGCTTTGCAAATTGCAATATGTACAAGCAAGTGCAGAGAAATGAGTACTAACATCCAAATTTGATGTTCAGAAGACATGATATGCTGGAACTGGAGACAGCATTCCTAGACAAAAAAGTGCATCAATCTGAGATAAGTGTTACTGATCGTCAGGTCATCAACTAGCATTTGCACAGATCTAGCTGGCCTCAGGCAGGACCTCACTACTTTGGTAGTGGAGTACTACTGTGCAGCTGCCCTTGATGACTATAAAGGCATATTGTCTTGATTGAATTAGGATGATGTGCTAACTTCATCTTCTCACATATGGATCAAGGAGACCTGAAGAAAGAAGTGAAACAGATTAAGGAAGAAGGCAGCTTCTAAGGTTTGAGAAATATGCTGATTAAGTTCAGATGGATCTTTGTGAATTTAGATTTGCCACTAATGCACTCTGTTTTAGCTGACACAGATGTACTTCCAACACTTTCCAATGATAGAATCATAATCTTAGGGGCTCCAGGAGCAGCAACCATGCCTCTCGCTAGACATGATCCAAATCAAACAACTCTAAATCAACCCACAACTAGCTTGAGGGAACTCACGTAATATGTTCAGAAACTGCATGTACCAACCGTAAGAAAGAAAAATTGGTGGCTTTTTATTAGCAATGATGGAAAGTATTTATCAACAGCGATACGCACCATCCAGGGGGCCATTCATAGCTACAAAATCCAGACTAAAAAATGTTGCATTTCAGATTCAAATGAGGTCATAATTCATTCAGACGAATGTAAAAGAAGGTCAAAGACAGTGAACTTGAAACCCCGTAGATGTGCTAGCACTGTTTGAAACTCAGAACAAGGTTTTGTGACTACTAAGTTTGCTTTGCAATTTCATGAAAAGAAGAACCAAGATCATTACATCATCATAAAGAAATGGTTTATATTATAGATATAATCAAGTAGATAGTATCAATCTCACCATCAGAGAAGACAGAAGAAAAAAATAGAGATGTGATCACTTCCATAAAACTAGTCTTGAAGACCAAACCTGTATCATGAGAAACTTCTTGTCATGGCCACGTGGGTGATGTAGCACAATTCGCCAAATACTTTCGTAGAGAAGTTCAAGCTTATAATCAACACCACGGTAAGATAGAAAGAAGCATAATCTTCGAAGGCCAAATCCAAAGTCCGCTTTGACATTAACCGCATTCCAGAGGACAGAGAATTTGTCATTTGAAACCGGACATCCAAAATGCAGAACTGTGCCTTCCATGCTAAACATAGCGGTTCTCGGCTTTGGCACAATGTCACGTTCCATTTCTCTAACTGTTAGATAAGAGGAACCATACCAAATTTGCCGGTCCAGAGCCATACGAACAATATTTTCTGCACTCTTGGCTGATGTAAACTGGATAATTGCAAATGCTCTTGATTTTACATTACCACTCTTGGGAAGCCTGACCTTAATTGCATAAATAGTTCCTTCCCCTGAATGCATTTCCACACAAGCCTTAATCCCTTCAGCGGTCAGATTACTTATAGGAAAACCAGACAATTGAATTGTCTTTGTCTTACTTCCCATTTTTAGAAAAGTTGGCTGCAGGAAATATATGATAAGAACATCAATTCAAACTCAAAAGTAGTACAGAAAAACAAGCTTTTCTTCAATCAACACAGCATGGTTGGTCGACCACAGAAAACGAAGGATCAATTCCTACTCTAAAGTAGAGCAAAATAAACAAATCTTCAAGGGACACAATATGGCCAATTGACCAAGAGAAATACAATGTTTTACCACCTCAATGCCCTGTCTATGAAGTTCAAGGGTTCTATGCCTAAGCTTGAAACTACAGGTGACACGCGGTTTTGAGAATCTATTTCTAGTTTTGTAAAATAAACAACGCAGAAGTACCAAATAAGGGGACAAGTAAACAAATATCATGATAATCAGAAATTTGACACCTGTTTGGTGCTTGGGCCCTTTTCAATCAACTGAAAAGCCCATGAATGAATATGAAAGAAAACTACCATCGATATAAGAATATTTTAGAGGGAAAATAATTGGTTAGAGTCCTTAAATTTACAGGAAATGAGTGTTAACAAGCAGGATAGGTAAAGGAAGCAACAGATTCCGATCATGCTACCTTTAACTTCAATTGAACTCTGCTAAATCCCCAAAATATACTAATTCCTTGTTATGTTTTCCAAAAATAGCACCCATAAGATGGAACGAAATTAATCAAAGCAAACAGGTAATGGAGAAAAGATCACTCATTCAGAGAATGGAGACCTTAAACAACACAAATTGTTCCTCTTTTTGACCTTTTCTCTTTCTGATTGGTGAGTGGACCGAACCCACAACCTTTTGGTTGTGATATGAGGCAATTGCTCCTGTTCTTTTTCAGTCAAGGATTGCTGCAAAATGTAAAATACTGCACTGCTTATATATATAAAAAAAGGGGCAGCCGCATGAAGCTCCCGCCTATGCGGGGTCTGGGAAAGGGGCGGACCATAAGGACCTAAAGTACACAGCCTTGCCCGACGACAACTTTTTCCGTTATGGCAAGGATCCCCTTTCTCCTCTAGAGAGATCAGGAAACTACAGACTGTAAAGTAATTTGACGCTCTATCAGTCTAAAAATAGCATAAACAAAGCAAATTAAACTCCACACAGAGTATGTGTGGCGCTGGGTTGGGTGGATTTTTTCATGGAAAAATGAAGAACATGAAAAATAGAGAGACCACTAACTCTGAAGCAATTTAAACTTGAATTCTTAAGCTTTAAAAGCTCTACGGTCTAAAATAATAAGAAACAAAGCAAACTGAACTCCAAACACACACGTAGTGGAAGGATTTACATGCAAGAATCTGACCTGAAAAACTTGGGAAACTTGATCTCTTCAATACTGCAAAAGTGAGAATTCCATGGGAAGAAGAGGTGGGGGAAGGTAGAGATGGAAAGACATATAAGAAGACCAGCTTTTCTTATTCCTGTTCTCTTTCAACGATCACGAATTTTGCTGATACAGAGAAAGTGACTTCAGCAACCGAAGAGACTTTGGAATTCCCATGCTTTTATGCACTTGTTCCGGGAAGGGTCCCTTATTTACGCTCTCCCGTTCCCCCAAGGCGACCCGCGAGTTCATCCAAACCTGTAATCAACCCAGCAACGTACGTCACCTCAAACCATAGCATAAGTGAATTCATAACTATACTTCAATGGTTTGTACGAAAGGTAGTTTTGGTAAAAGTTTTCGTCATGTAACCTTGAGATTATGGGTCTGAGACGTGAAATCAGCCTCTTACAAAATACAAGGTAAGGCTGCCTACTATAAGCCCTTGTGGTCCGCCCCTTTTCTGGACCTCACATAAGCAGGAACTTCATGCACCAAGACTGCCCCTTTATTTCAATGGTTAGTACTATTTATGTGCATGTAAAGCCAATGGAATTACAAATGGGACGGACTTGCTGTGATCACTAGCCATTTATAAATGGGCCATGCACTAAAATTCTCTGTCCCCAGGCAATCCTAAGCCTTAGATTAGTATTGTTCATTTCTTTTTCCTTTGTGTCTCTTTACGGGCCACAAATTGGTTCTCTAGATGGACTAATCATGAAGCTCCTGCATATGCAGGATTTGTAGAAGAAACATGCCATAAAGATTTATAGTACTTAGCCTTATCTTATATTTTGCAAGAGGTTATGTCTGGGTCTCAAATCTGTAAACCTTAAGGCCACGAGACAACAACTCTACCGATGCGTAAGGCATGAGACTCTCTTACATATAGACCTTAATGTTTGGACTTTTGAAGAAAGGTAGATCAATGAGAGTGTGCCCATCGTGATTGCCATGTTGTGGGTTGGATCACAATTTGGTTTGATCTTTTGGATTACCATATCATTTCCTCGTATTCCCCCACCGTTTTTCCTTGGAAAAAAGGGCGGCAGGTACGGTTAGCCCTTTTGGAGTCAATCCAAGTCTTCTCCTTTGTCGTTTGTTTACTTCCTGTATAACAATTGCGAGACTAAGCAAACCTCAGTCATCTTGCCAAATTTTCCTCATCAAATGAGTAAAATACAAGAAAGTAATCAAATATTTTTACCCTCTTTCCTCTTGGCGATAGAAAAGATTCCTCTGGTTGCCACTTAAAAAGTATTATGCAGTGATTAAATCTAATAATGTGGGGTAGATGAAAAAATTCAGAACCAATTTGATAATCGTACTCGTCGGATTTCTTTGCCTTTCAATTTCTCATAAACCAAAACTCACAACAATTTGGCAAAGTTGAACCGTCCGATTCCTTCGATCAAAGGTATATTTATTCAGATTCTGTATATTGTTTTAGAACTTGCAGAAATTCAAAGTCAAATAGATCACATGAGCGGGTGGGATCAACCAAAAGTGAGGCTGTCATGTAAAAGTGGGGTACCACAAGGCAACTTGCGATGGTGCCAAACTGTAGCATTCCCAGCGCCCCAATTCATTGGAGTTGCACAAACTAAGCAAGCCCATTAGCATTTAAGAGGCTGAATGTACGAGCCTAAGAATCTTAATGAGGCTCTAAAGGGGCCCACTTCACTATCTGGTAAAATCAAAGGGCCCACGTTCGAACAAAGAAAAGTTTCACCTGCCCACCTTTACTACTGTGCGAGAAATTCTTAGTCCCCAAGCAAGGGAAAGGGATTGGATCCAGCTTTAGAACCGTACATAGGGTGGGCCCGCGACCAAAGACAGGAAAGAAAAAGTAGTGTCCGTACAAAAAAAGAATCAAAGCAAACAGATATGTCAGCGTCAGAATCATACCATCAAGGAGAAGATGTTGGTGACGTGTCGCTGCAGTATAAGCCTGGTGCTTTCAAGGATGGTTCCGCCTAGCCCCAACTTCCTGCTTTCTACGCTGCCTAGACCCTGTTTTCCTGGAAATCTCCCCTACCTTTGGGTTGTTTAATATGGAGAATCATTTAGTGGATTTACTTATCCATGAACCGACGCTGGTGTATATATTTTTTAAATAATGCATAAAAACATTGATAGAACTATTTCTTTTTAAAAGGCCAGGTTATTGATCTTTGCATACATTTGCATAATTTTATTTACATTGCCAGAAGGGTATCCACCACACAGTGATATAATTGTCGTCACATGACCTTGAGTTCATAGGTTTAAGGCATAAAAATGGAAGACTGCATACTATAGATCTTTGTAGTCCACCATTGAATCTCACACAGACGAGAGCTTTGCACCCAAGACTGCCCTTTGTGTCTTAGGTTGGTAATAGTAAGGGATAGAATGCTATCCGTGGATAAGTTTGTTCATTTTTTCTTGTCCCTGCACCAAATAACCACATTAGAGCTTTTGTCTGGTTTAGGCTTCTAAAGAAGGGGGTACAGAGTTCAAATCATTCGTACAGGCATGGCCCAAAATATTCTGATCAGAATGATACTAAGGATGGAGGACAGGCATAGGCTGTGCCGGGATGTGTCTCTATCTCTAAATAAAAGAAGACTATAGCAGACACACACCTGATAAATGCAACGACGTGCAAGAAAATAAAAGAATAATGAAATGAAATATCTCAAATCTCCCCGATCAAATTATGTTACCTGCATGGACCGAGCTGCGATCCGTTCACACAGTGTCACGAAATGTTATTAGACAGCCCATGACTAAGGTCTGCATGCTCTAACGAAGGCCTGCATACCTCGCAGATTTGGGCCGAAAGTACTCAAGCCCATATTGGTAAATTTATAAAAGAAGGCCTCTTTTTAGAAGACTTAGTTTTTAGAAGAATCCTTGTAAATATTTAGAAAGACATAAACTTAGATATTTATGTAAAAACTTTTAGAGAGAATTTTAGAATAGTCCTCGATCATTGGATGGTTAACACATGTAAAGATCTTTACCATCTATTAAGAAAGTAGAAGAGAAAAAGCACCTATAAATAGGGGAGCTCCTTCATTTGTAAGACATTCAATAATCCAGTAATCTAGTAATCAATCATCTATCCAAGAGTTGTAAGCATCTTCAGAGCAATAAAATTAGAGTTCTCTCTAAATCCTCTCTAGTTATTTTTCTTGTTAGAGATTCTAGTGGTGCTGAATGAAAAGTCAAGCTAAGTGCTGCATGGGCCTAACCCTGGGCAGTCACAATTACTATCAAACATCTTGACATAGAAAATTATAACCTGCCCCCTCTACTATCATCCTTGCCATTTATCTGCTTCGCCTTGGTTGGGATGAGTCATCCAACAAAATCTCCACCGTTTGATGATTCTAAGACCTTGATTCTTTATTGTTATATGGCCATGTAATCTAAATCATTTATCCTAAAGACCATGCTTCGGATGATTCTTACATAATACGCAACCGCCGTATGATTCCAAGTCTTCCAATACACATTTGATATTGATTTTTCCAGGCAAAAATACAAGCACAGTGTCAGTCCATGCTCATCTACAAGCGTGCCCCACTAGTCAGATGGCTTCAAATAAAAAAGGGTGAGCTCTGCATTTGTTAGGGTAGCCCTGGTGCATGAAGCTCTCGCTTATGTGGGATACGGGGAAGAGGCGGACTATAGGGGTCAATAGTATGCAGCCTTATCTTATATTTTGTAAGAGGCTGTTTTCATGCCTTGAACCCGTCACTTCAAGGTTACACGACGACAACTCTATCGTTGCGCCAAGACTCCCCTTTTATTCCAAATAAAAGTATAGCAGTCACTTATGCTTGGTAGCTCAAGCAATAGAAGGGACTGTAGGCCTCCTTGGGTCAAGTCCATTCACCATTCAGCTTCTTAGGCCTCTGGGAAGTTCTGTCAGATAATCTTAGCCATTGTTGTTCCAAGCTGGAGAATTGAGGGCGTGAAAGTTTGAAAAATAAATGACATAAAATCATGACCTATCAGAAGGTCAAAACTGCCGGTTAAACTATCTACTTTTGATGCCCTTCAATATAGAAATTTAAAAAGTAAAATATCAATGATTATTCAACATACATCATCTAACTTAAGTCTATTTAAACAAGAAAGAACCCTGAAAATTCTCCAACCATTGTTGAAGCTAGAGGGATCTTGTCATCCACAAAAATTAGAGACGTTAGGATAAGTGTTATCACTGTAATCACGGGATTACGAATCATTATCTATAGCTACAATCACAGTGAGAATATGGTGCTTATCAACATATAATGTCTATAAATATTGATATGTATTACCTTTTGATTATCAATTAGCACAGTAAAGGTGTTCTATCCAGAGAAACTCCAAGATTTACTTCTCGTCAAAGTTCAGGCATTGGCCATCAGTTATATTTCTGCCAAATATTCCATCTTCAAGCAAAGAAAATAAAACTTCCCAGTACATCTAATGCAGCAACAAGGGTCACGGAATGCATATTTACCTACAATACAAACATAAATAGATATACGACCATCTGCATTCATCAGGGAGTTGCAGAAGCACAATTTAAGGATTTAAACTAAACCACAGGTTCCTAACAAAGCGTAGAATGGCTGACAGCACGTGCTTTACCGTAATCTGCTGCTGCCTCTTATTCTTGATGTGAATCAGCTTGTCATAGACACACCATGGAAAACTAATATAGTGGTCCCTCTTCATTTCCACATTGTAGCAACCCCAATATCAGGATGGTAAGTCACATGATACCATGCTGATGCCTTTGCATACACATCATCATCTGTTCCTCATCGGAACGCCTACATTTCTCTTCAAACCACCTTCGTGCTTGTTCCTTTAGGGAGCTTACTTCCAGACTGATTGCCTCTGCATCTTTTCTTTTTTAATACAATTTTGACATTTTCATTATGCTTCCGCTAAGGAGCTCTGCCTCAGTTTTTATCCCGTAGTGCTCTAGCAGGTTCCCTAACATGAAATCATACTGCTCTTTCTAGTAATATGCGTCACTAACATAGTGCTCAAAACCATCAACTTCCATATCGGAGTCGTATGAACGTCTTGCCACATCCCGTGTGAACGACTTTGTATAGCCAGCATTTGGTTGAAGAGCTTTGATATCTCTGTAATGCTTCCCAATGATTCGGTTTGATTCATAGGTGGGTTTGTCCAACTTTTCCATGAAATCTGGCCATTCCTTGACCTGTAGATGAGGTGGAATTTCAGCAGGAACGCCAGTCTTAGGAAAATCAACAGCAATTGAGAATAGTTTCGCAAGCTCTATGCAGGGCTCGCTACAAGCCTTCAATGGCTCCTTGTCAGAAATACAGCGTCGGCATTTGAAATGACTCCTAAGCTGTCATTTACCATATAGTTTGCAAAGTATTCTTCCACATTCTGCATCATGAAGAGCATTACGTCTTTCACGGAGCAACTCACAAGAAAATCTACAGGTACGCATTTATGTATGAAGAAAAAAATTAACAGATTCTTGGTTGCTATGCAGCAGCACAAATGGAGATAAAACTTAACAAAAGATCTTCAGCCCTCAAAGCATTTTCATGGGACAGAACATACAATCCAAGTGCACTGCCAAGTGATTACTTAAACGAGCTACAGCCTATTCTTTTTACAAAGCATCTAATTATTTTGCAGCAATACTCTGCCGAGAGACACCGCCAACAGGCTGATTCAAACATTCCCTGCCTTACATCAAGGGCGGAAAGTGTTAACCAAAAGTTACCAGCCAGAAGCAAGACATATCAATCATCGTGTTTTCTTGCATAACTAGTAGGTACCAGAAAACAAGTCTGTGAAATTGAATAGCCTGATAAGTGGTGGTTATTACGGGATGAGCAAAGATCTATGCAGATCAATCATGGCCCCTCTCCATGTTTCAAACATAAATCGGTCCCTTCTTTTGTACTACATACGCAAACAGGCTGCTCAATCATATATGGTCATCAGTTTCACGGGAAGCAAGGGAGCACTGGAGGGAAAAGAAACACATTTGCTAATATTTCTCATACGGATAGCATTTGAAGTGAACATAAGTAATATATATGTCAGGGTTATCAGTCAGAAAGAAAAAAGAAGATAATTACTTTACACATATTACATCAATAGAATACTATAATTTGTAACAAACATATGAAGCCTTCTGGGCAGTGGGTATATTAATTATCAAATAGAAGCTTAAAAAAATAACTATTGAGTGAACATGAGTGAAAATTTTAATCTGAAATTAGGAAATAACAGGGAACATCGGAGGAAGAAAGAAAAAGGGCAGCCCAGTACGTGAAGCTCCCACGTGCGTGGGGAGCGGAGAAAGGGCAGACCACAAGGGTCTAAATACACAGCCTTAGTGGGTATATTAATTATCAAATAGAAGCTTTAAAAAATAACTATTGAGTGAACATGAGTGAAAATTTTAATCTGAAATTAGGAAATAACAGGGAACATCGGAGGAAGAAAGAAAAAGGGCAGCCCAGTACGTGAAGCTCCCACGTGCGTGGGGAGCGGAGAAAGGGCAGACACAAGGGTCTAAATACACAGCCTTACCTCTCCCTTCTATCGGAAGAAGAATAGGACATCAAATAAGGTCAAAATGTATGAGAGTGATACCTCAATGGAAATATCATGATCCAATATCTCCGTTGGGGCAGCAGTAGAGTCCAAGGGGGGGACTTGTCGAGGTGGAATAAGATCAGGGTCCCAGCTCACGAAGTATATATCGCCATCCAAATTGCTTCCGGAACACTCATTTGGATGCGGTCTAAAGAATCACAATCAGCAAATTACTTGTGCAGAAGACATGTTTCAGCATGAACATGTAATAGAGGTCAGCCAGAAAAATGCTACGGTGAATTATTTAAATGCCATGATAAGAAATAATAGTATAACAACAAGGAGTTGCACTGGTTCAAGTTGAGAAAATAAGCCAAAAATACAAGTAAATGTCTGACCTTTTCCCTTTCTGTGGAAAAACAAGGCAATCAACCATATGGTGCAAGGCAGGGACATCGATAGCTGTCAATACCCTGACATCACCAGGGTGGAGGCAGGGATTCTTAGCAACCATTACTTTGCCCTCTACCACAACAGAATGCTGTCCTGCTTCATTGAATAAATGGTGGCCTCCATGGGGAACCCGTTTATGTCCAGCACAAGAAATATTAACAAATACCTGCCCATATTCTAGAGTTCTAGTTTCATCCAGGCACCCCATCATCGATCTTCCATCTGGAACAAATATCCGTGTTTTGGTCCTCAGTTCTTGCAGCTTTGATGCCCAAAAGGCATGCAACATCATTGAAAGGAACGGTTCAGCATCAGGTTTATAACCACACATCAACATCTCCCTAAGAACCCCGGTGCGTTCACCGGGGAACATAATATCAAGTGTCTCTTTCGCCCTTTCTGGATCTGTTAACATCATTCCCAGTTTGTCTACAGCCTTTTTCTGCTTCTTCTCAAACACGCTATCTCTGATTCCAAGAGTAGATAAAAGAGTAATCAATTGACGGTTGAGAAAACAGGGCTGATACTTGCTCCACCCCAGGACATCCAATTCTGTGGTTTCAGACTTGTACTTGCACATACTCTTTCGCAAGGACAGTTTAAATGAAGACTGTGGATCCACAGCAACAACACCTTTGTAACCAGCATATCTAATCTGCAATGCAGACGGTACCGTTTTTAAGTTACACGTCTTTGCTACTCTTCTTGCGAATTTAGCAGAAAATTTTCCAATTCCATCTGAAAAAACATATTTCTTTCCACCCACTGCAGTCTCTATATCAGGAATAATTTCAATTTCCCTCCTACGAGCACGCAGGGATTCTCTCGATGAGCTGAATGATTGACCCAGTCTGGATGCATACTTTGCAACATTTCTTATCTCACGAAAATCGCCCGTCCAATTGCGGATACGAGAAGTACTAAGTCAAGTTCTTGCAGCAAACATCCATGCAGAATTTTCCCGTAATTGACTTGAAGAAAAGGCAAGAAATTTGAACTTCTTATCGCCAATAACTATGCCATTTCTCAGGGTAGAAAGTATTCTCTTATAAATATCTGTATGCTTTTCATCGTGTTTGGAAACTGTGCGTCGCAATAGATCCATTGATCGAATTCTATCCCGTTCCTCGTCGACAAAGGAAACACGGAGGAAGTTCTCAATATCTTCAGGATGATTGCGGAGCACCCGATTGGAAAGATTAACTTCTGGACCACAAAAGTATATTTTAGATGGAGTTACATGCACTCTGTCGACATAAACAGGCCAGGCTCCAAGGATCACAAGGGCTTATAGTATGCAGCCTTACCTTGCATTTTTAATAGATGCTATTTTCACGCCCTAAACCCGTGATCTCAAGGTCACACGACAACAACATACATAATGAATGAAATTGATTGGGAATCTGACATAGAAACTTTCGACACTTTATGTTTGAGATGCTATAGGTTGATAAATGAACTGGCTTCGCAATCAGAAGTTGGAAGAATTTATATAGACGCCATGCTTATGACTGCAGCTAATTTTTACTGTTGAAATGGTTGTTGTAAGATATAGACACCCTTGAACTCATGGCATGATTATCGGTTCTAGTTCTCAATCATATTTCAAAATAAAACAAGATCCTTAGGCGCTAACTCTTCTTCTATTCGCAAATGACAGTGTGGACCACAAGACACATTTCAAACTCCTACTACTAGTAACCGTATGTCTCACAAGAAACCCCTTGATCCAAATCAAGCAAAACTAAAAAGTAGGAAGGAGATCCCTTTAAATCGACTAATCATGTGGCTTCCAAGACTAGAAAAAATGTTGACTCAATTCCGACCTCAACAAATTTTTTTATTTTTATTTTCCTTATGTGTACCACAGATAACCAAAAAGTTGTGTCACCATTCGAACCATTAAAGATCTGATCAATCACCGCAGAGAACAACTTACGTGAAAATGAAGTTTCCGTTTTAGAGGTAAGCCTTCTAGCCTTGCTGCATAAGGAGTCTCTCCAATGGTACATCATGGTTGGAGGCTTATCGTGTGTGTGTTTTACTTTAAAAAAATAGCCAAAGAGGAAAAAGAAGGAAGAATGAAAGTGTTTAATTTTAGCCAAAATATCTCTAATTTATAATTTAATTAGATCATCATCATCATCATCATCAAGACCTTATCCCAATTAGGGGTCGGCTACATGAATCTTATTCCTCCATTCCACTCTATTAAATACCATGGCTTCATTTAGTCCTAAAGTTTTTAAATCTTTCCTCACCACTTCTATCCACGTTCTTTTGGGCCTTCCCCTCGCCCTTTTAGAACCTTCAACTTGTATTGCCTCACTCCTTCTAACTGGTGCCGTTGTTGGCCTCCTTTGAACATGTCCAAACCATTTAAGTCTAATCTCCCTCATCTTGTTACCTATTGGTACTATCCCTAAATTTCTTCTAATATTTTCATTTCTAATTCTATCATTTCTTGTCTTACCACTCATCCATCTCAACATCCTCATTTCTGCAACACTCAGCCTATGAGTATGATGTTCCTTAACTGCCTAACACTCTGATCCATATAGCATGGCCGGCCTTATAGCCATCCTATAGAATTTTCCCTTTAGTTTGAGTGGCACCCGCCGATCACATAAAACCCCTGATGCACATCTCCATTTGTTCCAACCCGCTTGGATTCTCTGGGTAACCTCCCTCTCAATCTCTCCACTCTCATGGATCAATGATCCTAAGTATCGGAAGTGGTCTCTCATGGGGACCTCTTGGTTATCAATCTTGACTGGTGCTCCACTCCTACTCTCCTTGCTAAAATTACATTCCATATATTCTGTCTTAGTTCGGCTAATTTTAAATCCTTTCGATTCTAATGCTTCTCTCCATAGCTCTAGCTTTATGTTGACACCCTCCCTTGTCTCATCAAGTAGGACTATATCGTCTGCAAATAGCATGCACCAGGGGATCTCCTCATGCAGATGTTTTGTTAACTCATCCATAACTAATGTGAAAAGGTATGGACTCAATGCCGATCCTTGGTGCAATCCGACAAGCGGTGACGGGAAAATCACCGGTCACGCCACTTGTGGTCTTAACATTTATTCTTTGCTCCCTCATACATATCTTTAATTATGTCTATATACCCCGAGAAACCCCTTTAACACCGAACACCCTCCATATTAACTCTCTAGGGACTCTATCATAAGCCTTCTCTAAGTCAATAAAGACCATGTGTAGGTCTTTTCTCCTCTCCCTATATTTCTCTACTAATTGTCTTAGTAAGAAAATAGCTTCTATGGTAGACCTCCCAGGCATGAAACCAAACTGATTCTCCGATACACTTGTTTCATGTCGTAGCCTCTTCTCAATGACTCTTTCAAAAAGTTTCATGGTGTGGCTCATAAGTTTGATCCCTCGATAATTAGTGCAGCTCTGAGTGTCTCCTTTATTCTTATAGATTGGTACAATAGAGCTTTTCCTCCACTCATCAGGCATTTTCTTTGATTTTATAATCTTGTTAAACAACTTGGTCAACCAAACTACCCCAATATCTCTCATATGCTTCCAAACCTCTATTGGTATACTATCAGGCCCCATGGCCTTTCCTGATTTCATCTTTCTCAAGGCCTCTTTTACTTCAAGCATTCTAATCCTACGTTCATATCTATAATATCCAGTGTTATTTAGATTTATAGTATTTTCAATTCCTATATTCTCAGGGCCATTGTCATTTAACAATTTTTGGAAGTATATTTCCCACCTTTGTTTGATCTCAGCGTCTTTGACTAATACCCTTTGATCGTCGCTTCTAATGCACCTAACATGCTCTAAGTCCTTACTCTTCTGTTCTCTTACCTTTGCAAGTTTAAACACATCTTTCTCACCTTCTCTTGTTCCTAGTCTATTATAGAGCTCATCATACACTTTAAGTTTAGCCTCACTTACTATTCTCTTAGCAACGTTTTTAGCATTCTTATATTGTTCATAGTTTTCATTATTTCTAATCTTCTGTCATGCTTTAAAATGCATTCGTTTTTCTTTAATAGCTTTTTGCACTGTGTCATTCCACCACCATGTTTCCTTTGCTAATAGCCTTTTACCTTTAGATACTCCTAAGACATCTTTTGCCACTTTCTTAATGGACTCAGCCATATTAGTCCACATGGTATTTACTTCTGTTTCATAATTCCAATTTCCTTCTACCATCAACTTATTTTTTGAATGAGGTTATTTTCTCTCCTTTTAAGTTCCACCACTTAGTTTTTGGATGTGTATTAAGTTCATTTCTTTTACTCCATCTTTTGATATGAATATCCATAACCATTAACCTATGTTGTGAGGTTAAACTCTCACGGGGTATCACCTTACAATCCTTACATATAGATCGTTCATTATTCCTAAGTAGAAAAAAGTCTATTTGGCTTTTATGAAGTCCACTTTTAAAGGTTATTAAGTGTTCATCCCTCTTCTTAAAGAGTGTATTTGCAATGGATAGGTTATATGACAAAGCAAAATCGAGGATATTCTCCCCCATCTCGTTTCGTTCACCTATACCATACCCTCCGTGTATTCTATCATATCCTTCCTTATCTTTTCCTACATGGCCATTTAAGTCTGCTCCTATAAATATTCCCTCAGTATTGGGAATTTCTTACATGACTCCCTCCATATCTTCCCAAAACTGTCTCTTAATTATATCTTGTAGCCCTACTTGTGGTGCATATGCACTTATAATATTTATAATCTACTCTCCTAGAATCATATTTATTATTATTATTATTCTATCACTGATTCTTTTAACGTCCACAACTTTATCCTTCAATTCCTTATCCACTATTATTTCCACGCCATTTTTATTATTTTCCTTTCCTACGTACCATAATTTATACCCATCTATTTCTCTAGCTTTAGCCCCTTTCCACTTGGTTTCTTGGATACAAGCGATATTGACTCTCCTACGTTTTATCGTGTCTACTAACTCCAAACTCTTACCTGTCAATGTCCCTATATTCCATGTAGCGATGCGAATCTTATGATTTGGAGATTCCCTATTTACTATCGCCTTTCTCGACCTCCATGGTATGAACCCATGTCCACTTTTCACTGCACCTGGGTTCTGATGCAGTGCGTCGCTTCCGAGGGACGCTCAGCAGCCCTTACCCATTTTTCACTACACCCGGATTCGATGTGGCGTCGCTTCGGGAGAACGCCTTAGCAACCCTTGCCTATTTTTCACCGCATCAGGGATCGATGCGGCCGCGTCGCTTATGGGGAACGCCCTAGCTTGAGCGAATTTCAGATTTCGATTCATGTCATGTTGGGGTTGCCATAGTTTTAAAAGCTGAAGATGATTTTCATTAAAATCGTTACAATCATTAAAATCATCTTCAGCTTCACCCTTGCCGGCTACCTGACGCAAGGGTGGCCATATTTTAAGAAGCTGAAGATGATTTTCATTTCTCCCTCACAAATTAATATACAAATGCATATTTATTTAATTAGATCATCTAACCAATTAATTTTGTGATTTTTAGATAAAATATGAATTGTAGCTCCAATTAACAATTCAATAGTTGATTTGTAAAATTTAACGATTAGATGATCATCAGAGCTAATCTGAGGTGTAATGTACAGTTTAGATTATTTTAATTTAATCTTATATTTTGTAGATCAACCAGATTGAAGCTTGGATAGCTCAAATCAAATTTAACGGTGCTAAATTAACCTTTAAGAAGCACACCGTCAATTGATTAAGGAATTGTTTTTATTTGAGTAAGGCAAAACCAAAGGACAAATATTAAAGAGAAAGGAAAAACAAAGTATAAAGAAAAACCGTAAGAAGAAGAAAGAAAAGATGAATGTGAAGAGGAAGACCAAATAAGGAAAGGTAAAAATAATGGCTTTAAAAGGAGGTTGGGGGTGGGGAGGCGAGCTGAAGACCCGGCCAACAGCACTGCCACTGTAGGAAGAACCCGAAGAGAAGCAAGGGAACCGGCAAAGCTCCCTTTTTCAGCGTTCACTTCCGGTCTCTCTCGACTCCTCTCTCTCTCTCTCTCTCTGTCTCTCTCTTCATCACTCCTCCTAGCTTTTTTTTTCTCTTTCTCGGTTTCTAGCTGCACATCGGAATTCCCAGACTCGGACCCATCTCTCTTTGCTTCTCTCCAGGACTTTCTGTACTCAAAAGAGAGGCCCAAACCCGAACCGCAGCACCTCCGTCTCCCTCATCTCCCCGGCCTCTGTATCTCTTTCTCACATTGCCCCTACCTCTCTCTCTCTGCACTGCATTCCAACAGAAACCCGAACCATCTCTTTCCTCTGTTCTCTTTCACTCTCAGCCAGTCGGCCACCCTCTCCCGCTCCTCTCTTCCAATTATCTCCCTCAATTTCGTCCTCTGCTCTATTTCGCACAGAACCACACCCCTCTCAGACTTCCCTCTCATTCTCATCCTGTCTCTCTACTTCTCAGTTATCTTCTCCCTGGGATGACCAAACCCATGTTTTCTCCTCTTTTTTTCATCATTATTGTTCTATTTTCTTTTTCTTTTTTTGCGTTATTTGCAATCCATTGTCACTTTGGAGCAAAAGCCAAATCAAATTTTCTCCCAATTCTTCTCCTTTCCCACCTTTCCCACCTTTCTCCATTCCCTGCTTCATTGTCTTCCTCGGGCCGCAGTTCTCCCATTTTCAGTTAAAACCAGATAAATAAATAAATTCTAATTTTACCCTTTAGACATTAATTGTAATTTCATTTTCATTCTTTTTTGTCTTATTTTAATTTCGTCTTATCCTTGTTCCATGGTATTTTCAGATTAATCTATCCTAGTTTGATTTAAGTTTAATCGGATCAACGGTTTAGCTTTAAGAAAAAGGAAAACTTTATTTTTTTAATCTTTTTCTCATCAGAATTTAAATCAATTCTTAAATCTTATTTTTAGGACAATTCCTACTTGATTTATCATCTTTGATCTTCAATCTGAAACCCAAAAAATTAATCTAAGCCATCCAAACCCCAAAATCTTTTCTTAGTCTAGATAATAATTTTTTTTTTAAATCTGAACAATCCAGCTATTGGATCCTTAAGTAGAGATATGCTTACAAGATTAATGAAGGCCCATCGACTTTGATAACAATAGATTTGAAGACATTTTCTATGATCGAGCTAGGAAAGTAGATTTTATTTAATTTTTAGTCTATTTTAGTTAAAAAAAAATTTGTATTTTTTTATTAATGCAATATATATGAATTTTGACTTCACCGTTATTTAATTTCTAATATTTTCTTTAATTTTTGGTTAATTAAATTTTATTTAAACTCCAAATTATTAAGTCGAGTCCCTGAGGTAAACAATCAACAATTTGCTTATCAACATAGCATCTGTAGCAATGAGCTTAGGCAAGAGGTTTATAAAACATCCATATTGCTACTAAAAGAAAGGTCCAAAGGCTACAAAATTAGAAAGTATACATGTTTTCCCTTTATCCTTGATTGCGAAAGAAAAAACTCCCAAACGATAACTTTGGCTGGGCCTGCTGTTTCAATAATAACACTTCATTCTTTTACACCCAATTGACTAAATTTTCAAAATTGTAACATTTTCTTTAGTGTTTTCATCGACCAATTGGGCAACCGGTCACTGGTTTATTAAGTCTGAAGCCCATTATTTAAGTAGGGGAGCAAGGATGTGATTTTTCCAAAATTTAGCTTCATAATCTAGTGTTTTCTGTGGCAAATTGCAATATGTATAAGCAAGTCAAGATCCGTGAATACTAAATTAAAATTAGTGTTCTCCGAGTAAAAAAAGAGCATCAATCTGAGAGAAGTACTGCTGCTCTTCAGTTCATAACCTAGCAGCTGCATATATCTAGTTGAGCTTAGTGTCACAGACTTACATTACAAAGCCTGTGACCAATGTTTGCAGGCTCCAAAGGAGGCCTACTTAGCTCATGGACTTAACTTAAGATACTTAGGTCAATCAATTTGTGGACGAAGATCCATAATCTAAAAGGCCTAGATTCTAGAAATGTCCTTAGAAATATCTAAAATCTAGAATATTATAGACTTAAGATATTTTAAGAGAATGTTCTAGAGAACAATCTCAACGATACACATGTAACAATCTCTATCATTCATTAAGGAGGTGGAAAGGGAGTGAACTCCTATAAATAGAGAAGTTCCCTCATTTGTAAGACATCTTGTAAGAAGCATTAAGCTTAGAAGCTCATGCTATTAAGGTGTAAGTTATTTTGAATCACAAGAGTAAATTGTTATCAGCCTCTAGTTCTCTTCCTTTATTTTCTCATAATCTTTTTATATTTTCCTATGAACTTCTGCAATTCAAGCTAAACTTATCCTTGTGCCTTAAGCGCATTTCAAGACTAAGGACCGCATGGGAGTCTGAAACTCTGAGCCCATGACATTAGACAAGAGCTCACTACTCTAATCGGTGTGAGCATTACTATGTAGATGCTCTTGGTGACTATGTAGGCATCTAGCCTCGACTAAATTAGGATGGCGTGTAATAGACGCGTAGAGGGAGTCCGCGCAAGATCAGAAAAATACTGGAATGGCAAAAGTAAATAAAGCAAGTAAAAGATAGATACAGAGATTTATGTGTTTCGGCAATTTTTCCCATATCTACAACATAGCAATTCCATGCTTCTCCACTGTGTTAGAACAAGTGTACAAGAATCACTATAGGGACTCGAGCAGCGGCAATTATACCTCTCATTTGACATGATCCAAGTCAAATAACTCTAAATTATGTCACAACTAGCTTGAGAGTGTTATTTAGTGTCTTATATCTATGAGGGTATTGGTGTAATTTTGGGTTTAGTAATTAATGGGCATTTTAAGAAATATTATATAATGTGTTTTTAGTGCAATGGATGTGAGTAGAACTATTGAGTTTTTTCTACAGTGGCAAAGGTGAAGAACATTGGTGGCTAATCTTCAAGGGCCTTTGTAATTACTCATTATTAGTGGATTTCTCTTTGGTTGCTCTTTTCGTAGACATAAGCAAACTTGTTGAACCACGTGCATCTTGTATCTCTCTTTAAATGTGCATGTCCCTCTTTCTCTATATTGTTTTTCTTTTATTTCTTTAAATGTATTGGGAGCAAACATTCTTCTATGTCATAAGTTGATCATTGGCTTCCGTCAAGGTGGGTTTTATTTATAATAGGAAGAACTCTGGTAATCTCTTCGGAACATCTACCAACTAACAGAGAAAAAAAAGGTAGCTTTTTGTTTGCAAGAAAAAACAATGATGGAAAGTATTTCTCAACAACGATTCACATTACCGAGCTGCCCGTTTATTGGTACGAAAGCTAGCCTCCGAAGTGCATTTCAGATTCAAATGGACTCATAAGTCATCGAAATGAATGTAAATGTTGGTTAGAGACAGGTAAACTTGAACCTGTTAAATGAATTAGCAGTCTTAGGAACTCGGAACAAGTTTTCATATTTACTCTACAGTTTACTAGGCAATTTCATGGAAAGAAAAACGAAAAACCAAGATCGTTACTTCACCAAGAAGAAATGGCATAACCAAGCAGACATTATCAATCCCACCATCAGAGAAAACAGAAGAAAAAAAAGAGAGAGTAAGCGATCACTTCCATAAAACAACTAGTTCAGAGCACCAAACCTGTATCATGAGAAACTTCTTATCACTACCACGTGGAAGACGTAGCTCAATTCGCCAAATACTCTCGTAAACAAGTTCAAGCTTATAATCAACATCACCATAAGACAGAAAGAAGTATAATTTTTTAAGACCATATCCAAAGTCGGCTTTGACATCGTCCGCAGTCCAGAGACGAGAGAACTTGTCATTTGAAACCGGACATCCAAATTGCAGAACTATATTTTCCACGCTAAACATAGGGGTCCTTATCTCTGGCACAATGTCACGTTCCAATTCTCGAGCCCTTAGATAAGAGGATTCATACGAAAGGAGCTGACTCTGAACCTTACGGGTAATAATCTCGGCACTCTTAGCTGATATAAATTGGATAATTGCAAATGGTCTTGATTCTGGAGACCTGACCTTAATTGCATAAATAGTTCCTTCCCCCGAATGCATCTCCACACAAGCCTTAATCCTTTCAGCAGTCAAATTCCTAACAGGAAAACCAGATAAATGAATTGTGGTTGTCTTCCTTCCCACTTCTGCCCAGAAATTTTCTCTGCAGAAAATATGTGACAGGAGCATTAATTCTAACCCAAAGTAGTATACCAAACCAAATTTGTTTTTCAATCAAAAGAAAGCAATGGATCAGCTCCTACTCAAAGTATAAAACAAAAAGGCTAATCTTCAACCAACAGAACACAGAAATGACCAAGAAAATATCATGCTTTTGCACCTCAGTGCTCTCTCTAATAAGTACTAGAGTTCTAAGCATAAGCTTCAAACTATAAGTAACACAGCCTTTTAGGAATCTATTTTTAGTTTCGCAAAGGTAATAAGGCCGAGATACCCAATGAGGGAGAATTAAACAAATGTCATCATAATTAGAAATTTAAGTCCTCTTAGGTGCTTTGGCTCTTTTCAATCAACTGGAAAAGCTCATGAGCAGACATGAAAGGAAATGATCATCACTCTAAGAATATTTTACAGATTAATAATTGGTTAAGAGTCTTTAAATTTACAGGAAATGAGTATTAACAAGAGAAAAGGCAAGGGGAGCAACATATTAAAATCATGCTGTCTTGGCTTCAATTCCACTCTTCCAAATTACCAAAAGTACTAAATTCTATGTATTGTTTTCCAAAACTAACAACCACAGAATGAAAGAAATTAAATCAAAGCAAACAGATGAAGAGGCAAGATCAGTTATGCAGAGAATGCTGACATCAGACAACACAAATTGTTCCTCTTTTTAACTTCTCTTTTTGAGGCAAATGCTCCTGTTCTTTTTCAATCAAGGATTGCTGCAAAATGTGACAGACGACTCTGCTTAAGAAGATATTATAGACAGAAAGTTGAGGGATCAGAAAATCACCTACTAGAATTTGACTACAATTCAACGCTTTAAATGATCTATCACCCACAAAGCAGCTTAAGCAAATTGAACTCCCACAGAGACAGAGAGAGAGAGAGTGTGTGTGTGGGTGTGGGTTTTACAGGTAAATGGCAGCCCCGGTGCACGAAGCTCCCACCTATGCAGGGTCTGGGGAAGGGGCGGATCACAAGGGCCTATAATAGGCAGTCTTACCTTGCATTTTGCAAGAGGCTGATTCCACACCTTGAACCCGTGACCTCAAGGTAAATGAAGAACTTTAAAATGGAGACACGGACTATGCAGCAATTTAACTTGAATTATGATGCTTTAAAAGCTCTTCTGGTGTAAAATAGTAAGAAATAAAGCAAACTGAACGCCTAACACACAGACATGCCCACAGAGGAATCTGACCTGAAAATTTTGGCAAGCTTAATCTTTGCAAGACTGCATAAGTGAGAAATCCATGGTGAAAAGAGGTGGAGGAAGGCAGAGATGGAAAGACACACAAGAAGAGCAGCGATCATGACTTACAATAAGAGTAAGGGACTTGAGTAACCGAAGAGACTTTGGAATTCCCATGCTTTTATTTATACACTTGTTCCGGGAAGGGTCCCTTCTTTACGTTCTCCCTGTTCCCCCTAAGGCGACCCGCGAGTTCATCCAAACCTGTAATCAACCCAACAACGTTCATCACCTCAAACCATAGCATTAAATGAACTCATAACCATATTTCAAAGGTTAGTGCTATTTATGTGCAAGTAAAGCCAATGGAATTCAAGTGGGACGGACTTGCTGTGATCAATAGCCATTTATAGATGGGCCATGCACTAAAATCCTCTGTCACCAGACAATTCTAACCTTTAGATTAATGTTGCCCATTCATTTTTTCTCCTTACAGGCCACAAATCGGTTCTCTAGATGGACTAAACATGAGATATCAGTTAAACCTTTGGTCATGGTAAGGCAGCCTGGTGCACCAAACTCCTGCATATGCAGGGTCCAAGAAGTGAGAGACCAGAAGATTTATAGTATGCAGTCTTACCTTGCATTTTGTAACAGGTAGTTTCTGCATTTTGAACTCGTAAACCTCATGGTCACACGACGACAACTCTACTATTATGCCAAAGCATGAGAGACCCTCTTACAAACCTTAATGTTTGGACTTTGGAGAATGAAGATCAATGGGAGAGCGGCCCTTTATGATTGCCATGTTGGGTTAGGTCACTGTTTGGTTTGATCTTTCGGGATTACCATATCATTCCCAACTCCCAACCCCGCAGGACCACTTCTAATCAAATATTTTTACCCTCGTATCTCTTGATGAAGAAGGGGAGCCTTGGCACAATAGTAAAAGTTGTTGTCATGTGACCTTGAGGTCGCGGGTTCAAGGCATAGAATCAGCCTCTTGCAAAAATGCAAGGTAAAGCTGCCTACTTTAGGCTATTATGGCCCGCCCCTTTCTCGGAACTCACATAGGCGGGAGCTTTGTGCACCGGGCTGCCCTTTTTTCTTCTTGATGATAGAATAGATTCCTTTCATTGTCACTTCAAAAGCATTGCCCAGTGATTAAATCTAATCATGTGGGCCAGATGAAAAAATTCATAACCAATTTGATAATCGCAGTCCTCGGACTTCTCTTGGCTTTCAATTTCTCATAAACCAAAACTTACAACAATTTGGCAAAGTTGAACCGTCCTATTCCTACGATCAAAGGTATATTTATGCAGATTCTGTATATGGTTTTAGAACTTGCAGAGATTCAAAGTCAAAGAGATCACTCTCCGGTTCTGATCAACCAAAAGTGAGCTGTTCATGTAAAAGCGGGATACCACAAGGTAACTTGCGATGGTGGCAAAATGTAGCATTCCTAGTGCCCCAATTCATTGGAGTTGCACAAACTGCAAGCCCATTAGCATTTAGAGGTTTGAACGTACGAGCCAAAGAACCTTAAACGATGTTCCAAAAGGGCCCAATTCCACTATCCGACGAATACAAAGGGCCCACGTTTGAACGAAGAAAAGTGTCCCCGTTTTACGAAAGCGTTGGCTGGCACTGGGCGAGAAAATCTTAGTCCCCTAGCAAGGGGCTGGAGCAAGTTTAAGATCCGTACATAGGGTGGGCCCGCGAACATGGACGGGTAACAGAAAGCAGTGACCGTACAAAGAGAAGAATCGAATAAAACAGATATGTCAGCATCAGAAACACACGATCAAGGAGAACATGTGGTGATGTGTCGATGCACTATAAGTCTATAAGCCTGGTGCTTTCTAGGATGATTCCGCCTAGCACCAACTTACTGCTTTCTATGCGGCCTGGACCCTGTTTTCATGGAATGGAGAATAATTTAGTGGCTTTACTTATTCGTGAACCGATGTTTGTGTATATTGTTTTAAAAATAATGTATTAAAACATGGATAGAACTATTTTTTTGAAAAAAGCCATGCACGAAGCTTTCCATTATGCAGGGTACGAGGAGGAGCAAACCACAAAAGATCAATAGACGTATTCTTATCTTACATTATGTAAGAGGTTATTTTTACACTTTGAACTTGTGATCATAAAGTCACATGGCAACAACTTTATCATTACGACAAAGCTTTCCTTCATTGATCTTTGTATAGATTGGAATAATTTTATGTACGTTGTTAGAAGGAAAGCCTTGGCACAACAATAGAGTTGTCAGCATGTGACCTTAATTAAGCCATAGGTTCAAGAAATAGAAACAACCTCTTGCAAAATATACGATAAGACTGCATACTATAGACCCTCGTGGTATGCTCTTTTACTAAATCTTGCATGGGTGAGAGCTTCTATGACGACTCGGGTTTTTACATACATTTTTAAATGCAAAACCAATTCCTAATGCAAAATCGATCTCTATTTGAAAATACTTTCATAAAAACAATGCAATGCAGTAAAAAAATCTTTTATTAAATTTTTTTTTTTAAAACCCCGAGTGTCATTTGCTTTCAAGACGAACAAAGTAATTTGTAAAACTAAGACAAACATATATGCATCCCAGATCTATCCAGTTATAACTCACAGCCCAACTGTAATAATTACATATACATATCCAAATGATATGTCATATACTTACATTCATACTTGTCTTTGTCTTTGTTCACTTGATTGTAGTACTAACATTTCCTGATGCTTCTTCTAATCTTGTTGGAGCTAATATGTAAAAATAATATACTTGAATGAGTATTCATTATAATCAGTAGGTGATCTGATACTACTATTTTGAAAATACAGTATGCAACATGCATAATTTCAAGAGGGGCTTTTCGTGTAAAAAAATCATGCAATTTTTTTTTATTTGTAAACATGCATATTTATGCATAAATCATAAGCTCATTTACACATTTTCAACCATGAAATTTTTTATCGAGATCCAGTAATTAATAATATAAATATTTCCAAAATCATAGAGTAGTAATCAATCAATCCATGCACTAAAATCTCGGTGAACACATCAAGCCGACTAATCAAAGTTAATGATTCATAAAATAATAATAATTATGAAATTCTTAAAGTAGTAATTGGTCAAAACAGATGATAGCATCTCAAACCCACTATAGACATCATGCACGTGGGTCTCTTGGCAAACATAGCAAGCCAATGGGTCAGTGAACACATCAAGCCGAATGATCACAAGTACTCATCTAAGACCATCTCAATGCAATATGCATATTGATATCAAAATTGAAATCATGAGTCAACTATGCTCACGATCAGAACCTATTCTGAAAATCACGTTCTCTGGTATCTAAATACTAGCCCACCATAGCCTCCACAACGACTATAGATATGTCCTCTTTGTCCCTTCGTAAGCTGCCACATTTGGCAATTTGCCCACTTGGAACTCAAGGTTTTGTTCCGTCCGCAGGTTGCCTTAATCGATGATTTACCTATTTGGAACTCAAGATTTTGTTTCCTTTACAGGTTGCCTCAATTGGCGATCTATCCATTTAGCATAGTACCCACCAGGCTCATTAGCCCAAAAGGATATATACATATAATCAAATTCTCAATAATCATAAATCATGCAATTTATGCAACTAGTTTCAAAACATGCGAGCAATGTATATATACAATATTGATAACTACGTGGAAGGGGGAGAGATTGAGAGTTAGTCCCACATCGCTAGGGGGAAGGGTGCTGGGCTGTTGATAAAGGGTGCAGTGTCTCTCATTATAACAAGGCCTTTTTCTTGGGAAACTGGAGAAGAACAAAACCGTGCAGGTCCAGGCCCAAAGCGGACAATATTGTTACTGTGGGTAGACCCCGGCCATTACAGTACCCACCAAGCTCATTAGCCCAAAAGGATATATACATATAATTAAATTTTCAATAATTATAAATCATGCAATTTATACAACTAGTTTCAAAACATGCGAGCAATGCATACATAAAATATGTTCATGAAATATATAAGAAATCACATTTTAAATCAAGATCATGAACCATAAAAATAGTTTACATGAAAATATCATATCTCAACATTATTTCTAAAAGCATACTAAATACAAAAATGGATTCAAGTAGAATTTAAAATGTAGTTTGAAAACTTAGCAGCATTAGACTACCTACCTTGATGTTTCTTGAATCGCATTTTTCTTCAATCGAATCCTAAATCACCTTTGTGAAGTCCTGAATATTATTTGATAACAAGAATTCAAGTATCATTTCCCATTCTCTATAGATCATCAATTAGACTTACAGATTAATGGCTATATTTATCTTTTAGGTTATAGATCATTGATTAATGCATTTCCAGGCTAGATCTCACTTATAGATCTAATATTTAATGGTTAGATTACCTTCAATAACTTTTATGTCATCAAGATCTTGTAATTGAACGGTCAGATCTCCTATCTTGATGCTTAGATCAGGTTCGTTCTTAATTTGAATGGTTAGATGTACAATTCAAAGGTTGATGTATGTAATTTAGGGTTGATCTATGTATATTAATCTCCTTATACATCCAATGGATCAATTTATGAGATTTGATTATCTTTGATCTTGTAGATCTATGAGATTTCTATGATTTTTAGGCTATGGTCACATTAAATAGTCCTCTAATCCTAAATTTTATTATAATTAGGTTTGCATCGTCAAGACCAACACAACAGACTTTTCAGATCGTTAATCAGAGTTATATAGCTCCCTAAATATCAATTTTTGTGTTTCGGGTCTGTTTAACGGTTTAGATTCAAATTCTGAATCTAGAACGTAAAAAAGAATTAAGTCACCAGTGTCGGAGAAGACGACTGGAGCAATTGTTGTAGGTGACAATTTTTAAGTACGATTAACTTTTAATTAAAAAGGTTTGTAGATCAGGCTTTTACCTTCACTCCTGTCAAGTTTAGAGTCATTCTGTGTTCATTTAATGCCAGAAAACAAGAATTTCACATCGGAGGTTCGCTGGAAAACGCAATGTCACTGAAATTTGAAATTTCGGCCCGATCAATGGTGAAACTAATTCTGATTCAAAAAATTTTAGAGGGCTTTTGATCCCCTCTTCATAAGGAATCCAATGGTGGTGTTTAATCTTCAATCCGTCGCCATTTGGGCAAGCTGTTTTCAAGATCTAGACAATGACCGTGTTCACTGTTGCCGAAAAAAATGGAGAAAGTGGTGGTAGAGGGAGAGAAGAAGAAAAATGATTGAAGAAAGGAGGAGAAGATGGGTTTTTTTATAGCTGGTGATGGGGGTGGTGCGCTGTCTCCGTGGCGGTGCCGTCCTTGTGGAGGTACCATCTTTTCTCTCAGCATAGCAAAGGATGACTGGAGAAGTGGGTGGCGCCTGCTAGTTTACTGGCATAGATGCGATGATGTGGTGATGACGAAGGGGGGTGTCGTTATCAAAACAATTCCCTGCATTTTCTTGTTTTTCCGTAATATTTACAAAATTACAAAAATGCCCTCAAATCTTCAAATGCTCGTAACTTTGTCATCCAATCTCCTTTTTAGCGTTCTTTATGTTATTCGATTCTATTTTTCGAGGAGAATCTAATTATGGGGATATTTCTACCCAATTTGATCTCTGTAAAATCTCACTTTCAATATTCAATTACGACTTAAAAATTCAGGTTATTACAACTTCGTGCATGGGCTACCCTTTACGTCTTCTGTTGGTAATAGTAATGGATAGAATACTATTCGTTGATACGTTTGTTCATATTTTCTTGTCCCCGGCTCAAATAGCTGCATTGGAGCTTTTATCTGGTGTTTTAGGCTTATAAAGAGGGGGTGCCAATTTTTGGAGATCAGATCATTCGTATAGGTATGCCCCAAAATATTCTAGATTAGGATGATACTAAGGATGAAGGACAGCTCTTAAAGGTCTAGCAAATAAGTGGTTAGGACCTCTATTGACAAGGAAGTACAAGCGGCACAAGGAGTCTCACTTGAGTGACCAGATTTGGAGGTTTAGGCCGTGCCGGGATGTCTCTGACTTCCAAACAAAGAACTAAAAAAGAAGAAGACTACAGTAGACACACACACCTTGCCATATGTAAAAACTAAAAGAATAACAAAATGAAAGATCTCAAATCTCCGTGATCCAATGATGTTAGCTGCATGGACCGGGCTGAGATCCGTTCGCTCAGGCAGTCACACAATACGAGTCGCCTTCCACCAATAGAGGTAGCCCACAATTACTACCAAAAACCTTGACATAGAAATTTATAACCTGCCCCACTCTACTACCATCCTTACCATTTATCTGCTCTGCCTCGGTTGGGATGAGTCATCCAACAAAAATCTCCACCATTGGATGATTCTAAGACCTTGGTTCTTTACTGCTATATAGTCATATAATCTTAATCATTTATCCTTAAGAACATGCTTCGGATGATTCTACATAATTCGCCATTCGCCTTCTCAGGCCTCGTTTGGGAACATTCTGTCAGATAATCTTAGCCATTGTTGTTCTGAGTTGGAAAATTGAAGGTGTGAAAGTTTGAAAAATAAATGACATAAAATCATGACCTATCAGAAGGTTAGAACTCTCTCATACCTAAGGTGGACCTCAAAGATGAATGGTTTGGATCACCCAATACGGATCCCGTACTTACAGTTCAAACTGCCTATTAAACTGACAACTTTTGGTTACGCCACAATATAGAAATATAAAAAGTAAAATATCAATGATTATTCAACATACATCATCTAACTTGAGTCTATTTAAACAAGAAAGAACCATGTAAATTCTCCAACCACTGATGAAGCTAGAGGGATCTTGCCATACAAAAATTAGAGAAAATCCAAGATTTACTTCTCATCAAAGTACAGGCATTGTCCATCAGCCACATTTCTGCCAAATATTACATCTTTAAGCAAAGAAAATAAAACGTACCAGTACATCTAATGCAGCAACAAGGGTCAGGGAATGCACATTTACCTACAATACAAACAAAAATAGATATACCACGATCTGCATTCATCAGGGAGTTGCTGAAGCGCAATTTTAGGGTTTAAACTAAACCACAGGTTCCTAACAAAGCGTAGAATGGCTGACAGAACCGTAATCTGCTGCTGCTTCTTATTCTTGATGTGAATCAGCTTGTCATAGACACACCATGGAAAACTAATGTAGTGGTCCCTCTTCATTTCTTCATTGTAGCAACCCCAGTAATCAGGATGGTAAGTCACATGATACCATGCAGATGCCTTTGCATACTCATCATCATCTGCATCCTCATCGGAACGCCTACATTTCTCTTCAAACCACCTTCGTGCTTGTTCCTTTAGAGAGCTTACTTCCAGACTGATTGCCTCTGCATCTTTTCTTTTTGTATACAATTTTGACATTTTCATTATACTTCCGCTAAGGAGCTCTGCCTCAGTTTTTATCCCGTAATGCTCCAGCAGGTTCCCTAACATGAAATCATACTGCTCTTTGTAGTAATATGCGTCACTAACATAGTGCTGAAAACCATCAACTTCCATATCGGAGTCGTATGAACGTATTGCCACATCCCGTGTGAAAGACTTTATATAGCCAGCAGTTGGTGGAAGATCTTTGATAGCTCTGTAAAGTTTCCCAATCACTCGGTTTGATTCATAGGTGGGTTTGTCCAACTTTTCCATGAAATCTGGCCATTCCTTTACCTGTAGCTGAGGTGGAATTTCAGCAGGAACGCCAGTCTTGGGAAAATCAACAGCAATTGAGAATAGTTTCGCAAGCTCTATGCAGGGCTCGCTATCAGCCATCAATGACTCCTTGTCAGCAAATACAGTGTGGGCATTTGCAATGACTCCTAAGCTGTCATTTACCATATAGTTTGCAAAGTATTCTTCCACTTCCTGCATCATGAAGAGCATTGCGTTGTTCACGGAGCAACTCACAAGAAAATCTAAAGATACTCATTTATGTATGAAGGAAAAAGATTAACAAATTCTTGGTTGCTATGCAACAGCACAAATGCAGATAAAAATTAACAAAAGATCTTCAGCCCCTCAAAACATTTTCATGGGACAGAAAATACAATCTAAGTCCACTGCCAAGGGATTACTTAAACATGCTACAGACTATTCTTTTTACAAAGCATCCAAATATTTTGCAGCAATACTCTGTCGAGAGACACCGCCAACAGGCTGATTCAAATATTCCCTCCCTAACATCAAGGGGCGGAAAGTGTTAACGAAAGGTTACCAGCCAGAAGCAAGACATGTCAGTCATCGTGTTGACTAAGCGCAGATGCCCAATGAATTTCTTGCATAACCAGTAGGTACCAGAAAAGAGGTCTGTGAAATTGGATAGCCAGATAAGTGGTGGTTATTACAGGATGAGTAAAGATATATGCATATCAATCAAGGCCTCCCTCCATGTTTCAAACATAAATTGGTCCCTTCTTTTGTACTACATACACAAACAGGTTGCTCAATCATTAATGGCCATCAGTTTGAAGGGAAGCATGTGAGCATTGGAGGGAAAGAAACACATCTTGCTAATATTTCTCATACGGATAGCATTTGAAGTCCACCTAAGTAATATTTGTGTCAGGGTTATTAGTCAGAAATAAAAAAAAGGAAGATAATTACTACACTCATATTGAATCAACAGAATACTATAATTTCTAACATACATATGTAAGCCTTCTGGGCCGTGGCTATATTCATTATCAAACAGAAGCTTAACAAAAGAACTATTGAGTGAACATGAGTGAAAATTCTAACCTGAAATTAGGAAATAACAGGAAACACAGGAGAAAGAAAAGAAAAAGGCAGCCTGGTACATGAAGCTCCCACGTCGCTGGGGAATGGGGACGCGGCGGACCACCAAAGGTCTAAATACACAGCCTTAAGAACAGGATATCAAATAAGGTCAAAATGTATGAGAGTGATACCTCAATGGAAACATCATGATCCAATATCTCCGTTGGGGCAGCAGTATAGTCCATGGGGGGTACCTGTTGGGGTGGGATAAGATCAGTGTCCCAGCTCACGAAGTATATGTCTCCATCCAAATCGCTTCCGGAACACTCGTTTGGATGCGGTCTAAAGAATCACAATCAGCAAATTACTTATGTGCAGAAGACATGTTTCAGCACGAACATGTAATAGAGGCCAGCCAGAAAAATGCTACGGTGAATTATTTAAATGCCATGACAAGAAACAATAGTATAACAACAAGGAGTTGCACTGGTTCAAGTTGAGAAAATAAACCAAAAATACAAGTAAATGTCTGACCTTTTCCCTTTCTGTGGAAAAACAAGGCAATCAACCATATGGTGCAAAGCAGGGACATCGATAGCTGTCAATACCCTGACATCACCAGGGTGGAGGCAGGGATTCTTAGCAACCAATACTTTGCCCTCTACCACAACAGAATGCTGTCCTGTTTCATTGAGTAAATGGTGGCCTCTATGGGGAACCTGTTTATGTCCATCACATGAAACATTAACAAATACCTGCCCATATTCTAGAGTTCTAGTTTCATCCAGGCATCCCATCATCGATCTTCCATCTGGAACAAATATCCGTGTTTTGGTCCTCAGATCTAGCAGCTTTGATGCCCGCAAGGCATGCAACATCATTGAAAGGAACGGTTCAGCATCAGGTTTAAAACCACACATCAACATCTCCCTAACAACCCCTGTGTGTTCTCCGGGGAACATATTATCAAGGGTCTCTTCTGCCCTTTCTGGATCTGTTAACATCATGTCCAGTATGTCTACAGCCTTTTTCTGCTTCTTCTCAAACACGCGATCTCTGATTCCAAGAGTAGATAAAAGAGTAATCAATTGACGGTTGAGAAAACAGGGCTGATACTTGCTCCATGCCAAGACATCCAATTTAGTCTTTTCACATTTATACTTGCACATACTTTTTCTTAAGGACAGTTTAAATGAAGACCGTGGATCCACAGCAGCAACACCTTTGTAACCAGCATATCTAATCTGGAATGCAGATGGTGCCGTTTTTAAGTTACACGTCTCTGCTACCCTTCTTCCGAATTCCGCAGAAATTTTTCCAATTCCATCTGAAAAAACATAGTTCTTTCCACCCACCCTAATCTCTATATCAGGAATAATTTCAATTTCATGCCCAAGAGCACGCAGAGATTCTCTCGATGAGCTGAATGATTGACCCAGTCTGGCTGCATATTTTGCAACATTTCTTATGTCACGAAAATCGCCCATCCAATTGCGGATACCAGAAGCACTAATTCCAGTTCTAGCAGCGAACATCCATGCAGAATTTTCCCGTAATTGACTTGAAGAAAAGGCAAGAAATTGGAACTTCTTATCACCAATAACTACGCCATTTCTCAGGGTTGAAAGTATTCTCTTATAAATATCTGTCTGCTTTTCATCGTGTTCGGAAACTGTGCGTCGCAATAGATCCATTGATCGAATTCTATCCCATTCCTCGTCGACAAAGGAAACACGGAGGAAGTTCTCAATATCTTCAGGATAATTGCGGAGCACGCGATTGGAAAGATTAACTTCTGGACCACAAAAGTATATTTTAGATGGAGTTACATGCACTCTGTGGACATAAACCAGGCCAGGCTCCAAGGAAATTGTGGTAGACTTAGGTTGGCGCTTGGACTTTTCGTATCTGCTATACTTCTCATGAAGCCATTTTGCAGGCTCAAAGCAGGAGTCTTTTAGACAGGAAAGGCTCTCTAAAGCATGTTCTATCCAAGCAATGGGTATCGGCTTGGGCATCGAGCAAGGATCAACCAATCTGAAGAACTCCTCATCGAGTGTTGGGCCCATAAGGACCCCATTCTGAACCAAACTGTTTATCTTAAACAGAATTTTATATGGCAGTCGAATGTTCTGGGGAGCGTCAATAATTGGGACTAGATCTAAACTACAAGAAAAAGAACAACCCTTCTCCACGACGAACTGACCATCATTTTCTTTATAATAGGAGAAGTTTTCGCCAATATCTGGTAGGTTGCATCCTCGTGGAAGCTCCAAACATAATGCAGAAGATTGGCCTATAGAACAAGATGGAGTAAAATCTGTTGCTCTCACCCACTGATCATCCGGAGTGTCACGAAAGTAGTTGAAGGTGGGACTATTATATGAACTGTTTTCTAGAGTCTTCTTATAAACTCGAGGACAAGCTTCCAGCTGGAAACAGAAATTATAGCATCCATCACCAGTCTGAATAAAGTTTGGCGCACTAAAAACACAGCTACTAACTCAATACAACTGGATAATATTTTTTTCAAATTCAAAAGAGAAATCTCTAGTGATCCGATGGAGCGTAGAATTGGGATTTGCACCACGGAGGATCGATTCAGGATCATGCATGGGATCCTTTTCTACAAGATAGGAATGGCTGCTGCAAAAAATGTGGAAGATGCAAGGCCCTATGAAATCAAGAGGTCACCTATTGTGTCTCACAATCCGAAAAGTACTAGAATACTGGAGGGGAAGGATACATGTTCAAAGAGTTGTAAATGTAAAAAGTGATAAGACTTGCTGATCCACCCATCAGGAGACTGAGAAGCATAAACATGAAATGTGATGGATTTCTTGTAAAAGGGCAGCCCCGCTGCATGAAGCTCCCACCTATGTAGGGTCCAAGAAAGGGCGGACTACAAGGGCTTATAGTACGCAGCCTTATCTTGTATTTTTAATAGGCTGTTTTCACGCCTTGAACCCGTGACCTTAAAGTCACACAACGACAACATACGTGATGAATGAAATTGATTGGGGATCTGACATAGAAACTTTCCACACTTTATGTATGAGATGGATGCTATAGGTTGATAAACGAACTGGCTTCACGATCAGAAGTTGGCAGAATTTATGTAGACGCCATGTTTATGACTGCAGCTAATTTTCACGGTTGAAATGGTTGTTGTAAGATATAGACACCCTTGAACTCATAGCATGATTATCTTAGCTGCTGATTATCGGTTCTAGTTCTTAATCATATTTCAAAATAAAACAAGATCCTTAGGCTCTAACTCTTCTTCTATTCGCAAATGACAGTGTGGACCACAAGGCACATGTCAAACTCCTGCTAGTACCAATGTGTCTCAGCTCCTAACACTAGTAACCGTATGTCTCACAAGAAACCCCTTGATCCAAATCAAGCAAAACCAAAAAGTAGGAAGGAGATCCCTTTAAATCGACTAATCATGTGGCTTCCAAGACTAGAAAAAATGTTGACTCAATTCCAACCTCAACAAATTTTTTTTTTCCCTTATGTGTACCACAGATAACCAAAAAGTTGTGTCACCATTCGTACCATTAAAGATCTGATCAGTCACCGCAGAGAACAAGTTACGTGAAAATGAAGTTTCCGTTTTAGAGGTAAGCCTTCTAGCCTTGCTGCATAAGGGGTCTCTCCAATGGTACATTATGGTTGGAGGCTCATCGTGTGTGTGTTTTACTTTCAAAAAATAGCCAAAGAGGAAAAAGAAGGAAGAATGCAAGTGTTTGTATTAAGTGTTTAATTTTAGCCAAAATATTTTTAGTTTAGAATTTAATTAGATCATCTAACTAATTAATTTTGTGATTTTTAGATAAAATATGAATTGTAGCTCTAATTGACAATGCAATAGTTGATTTGTAGAATTTAACGATTAGATGATCATCAGAGTTAATCCGAGGTGTAATATATGGTTCATATTATTTTAATTTAGTCTTATATTTTGTAGATCAACCAGATTGAAGCTTGGATAGCTCAGATCAAATTTAACAGTGTTAGATTAACCTGTAAGAAGCACACCGTCAATTGATTAAGGAATTGTTTTTATTTGAGTAAGGCAAAACGAAAGGAGAAAATATTAAAGAGAAAGGAAAAACAAAGTACAAAGAAAAACCGTAAGAAGAAGAAAAAAAAGAGGAATGTGAAGAGGAAGACCAAATAAGGAAAGGTAAAAATAATGGCTTTAAAAGGAGGTTGGGGTTGGGGGAGGCGAGCTGAAAATACCCTTCAGTGCCTTTTTCTGCACCACAGGAAAAACCCGGGCAACAGCACTGCCACTGTAGGAAGTACCCGAAGAGAAGCAACGGAACCGGCAAAGTTCCCTTTTTCAGCCTTCACTTCCGGTCTCTCTCGACTCCTCTCTCTCTCTCTCTCTCTCTCTCTCTCTCTCGGGCACTTCTTCCACCGCATGACACCACAACCGAAAACAGCCTTCTCTCTCTCTCTCTCTCTCTCTCTCTCTCTCTCTCTCTCTCCATCACCCCTCCTCGCTCTTTTTTTCTCTCTCTCGGTTTCTAGCTGTACATCGGAATTCCCAGACTCGGACCCATCTCTCTTTGCTTCTCTCCAGGACTTTCTGTACTCAAAAGAGAGGCCCAAACCCGAACAGCAGCACCTCCGTCTCCCTCATCTCCCCGGCCTCTGTATCTCTTTCTCACATTGCCCCTACCTCTCTCTCCCTCTCTCTGCACTGCATTCCAACAGAAACCCGAACCATCTCTTTCCTCTGTTCTCTTTCACTCTCAGCCAGTCGGCCACCCTATCCCGCTCCTCTCTTCCAATTATCTCCCTCAATTTCGTCCTCTGCTCTAGCTCGCACAGAACCACACCTCTCTCAGACTTCCCTCTCATTCTCATCTTGTCTCTCTACTTCTCAGTTATCTTCTCCCTGGGAAGACCAAACCCATGTTTTCTCCTCGGTTTTTCATCATTATTTTTCTTTTTTCTTTTGCGTTATTTGCAATCCATTGTCACTTTGGCGCAAAAGCCAAATCAAAATTTCTCCCAATTCTTCTCCTTTCCCACTTTTCTCCATTCCCTGCTTCATTGTCTTCCTCGGGCCACTGTTCTCCTATTTTCAGTTAAAACCAAAAAAATAGATAAATTCTAGTTTTACCCTTTGCACATTAATTGTAATTTCATTTTCATTCCTTTTTGCCTTATTTTAATTTTGCTTAATCTATCCTGATTTGATTTAAGTTTAACTAGATCAATGGTTTAGTTTTAACAAAAAGAAAAACTTTATTTTTCAATCTTTTTCTCATCAAAATTTAAATCAATTCTTAGATCTTATTTTTAGAACAATTCCTAGCTGATTTATCATCTTTGATCTTCAATTTGAAACCTAAAAAATTAATCTAAGCCATCCAAACCCCAAAATCTTTTCTTAGTCTAGATAATAATTTTTTTTTTATTTTTAAATCTGAACAATCCAGCTATTGGATCCTTAAGCAAAGATATACTTACAAGATTAATGAAGGCCGATCAACTTTGATAACAACGGATTTGAATACATTTTCTATGATCAAGCTAGGGAAGTAGATTTTAGTTGTTATTTTATTTGATTTTTAGCCTTTTTTAGTTAATTTTTTATATATTATTAATGCAATATATATGAAGTTTCACTTCACTGTTATTTAATTTCTAATATTTTCTTTAATTTTTTATCAATTAAATTTTCTTTAAATTCCAAATCATTAAGTCGAGTTCCTGTAGTCCAATGGCAACAAAATTAGAAAGTATACATGTTTTCCCTTTATCCTTGATTACCTAAGAAAAAACACCCAAACGATAACTTTGGTTGGGCCCGCTGTTTCAATAATAGCACTTCATTCTTTTACACCCAATTGACTAAATTTTCAAAATTGTAACATTTTCTTTAGCGTTTTCATCGACCAATTGGGCAACCGGTCACTGGTTTATTAAGTCTGAAGCCCATTATTTAAGTAGGGGAGCAAGGATGTGATTTTTCCAAAATTTAGCTTCATAATCTAGTGTTTTCTGTGGCAAATTGCAATATGTATAAGCAAGTCAAGATCCGTGAATACTAAATTAAAATTAGTGTTCTCCGAGTAAAAAAAGAGCATCAATCTGAGAGAAGTACTGCTGCTCTTCAGTTCATAACCTAGCAGCTGCATATATCTAGTTGAGCTTAGTGTCACAGACTTACATTACAAAGCCTGTGACCAATGTTTGCAGGCTCCAAAGGAGGCCTACTTAGCTCATGGACTTAACTTAAGATACTTAGGTCAATCAATTTGTGGACGAAGATCCATAATCTAGAAGGCCTATATTCTTGAAATGTCCTTAGAAATATCTAAAATCTAGAATATTGTAGACTTAAGATATTTTAAGAGAATGTTCTAGAGAACAATCTCAACGATACACATGTAACAATCTCTATCATTCATTAAGGAGGTGGAAAGGGGGTGAACTCCTATAAATAGAGAAGCTCCCTCATTTGTAAGAAGCATTAAGCTTAGAAGCTAATGCTATTAATGTGTAAGCTATTTTGAATCACAAGAGTAAATTGTTATTAGCTTCTAGTTCTCTTCCTTTATTTTCTCATAATCTTTTCATATTTTTTTGTGAGCTTCTACAATTCAGGCTGAACTTAGCCTTATACTTTAAGAGCATTTCAAGACTAAGGACTGCACGGGAGTCTGAAACTCTGAGCCCGTGACATTAGACAAGAGCAAACTACTCTAATATGTGTGAGCATTACTATGCAGCTACTCTTGGTGACTATGTCGGCGTCTAGCCCAACTGAATTAGGATGACGTGTAAAAGACGCGTAGAGGGAGTCCGCGCAAGATCAGAAAATTACTGGAACGGCAAAAGTAAATAAAGCCAGTAAAAGATAGATACAGAGATTTATGTGTTTCAGCAATTTTGCCCATATCTACAACATAGCAATTCCTGGCTTGTCCACTGTGCCAGAACAAGTGTACAAGAATCACTCTAGGAACTACTGCAAGATCCATTCCAGGACTCACTTTTAGGATCCACTCCTAAAACCCTGGCTAAAGTTACAATAAGTAGTATTCAGGCTTATAAGAAAGAAATCGAGGAAAAACTCAGCTGGTCACACCTTTTTGTCTTTCTTCTCTATTCTGATTCCTAAGTAGGCTTTGCAAGTCCAATTAACTCGATTCAGAACTTGACGCCCGTTACCCCAAGCCTTCCTTTTATAGGCGAAACCAGGAGAGTGGCTTGGTTCTATCTCATATGAACACTCGTTTGGCTGGCGCCTAACGCAGTTTTATTATGCTGCGCCAAATCAAAATATGGCCCCTTAATCTACGTATGATCTGTATCTATGAAGGAATGGTATTGTCGTTCCTAAAGGTCCATTCCTACATTAACACAGGTGGGATAATGAACGTGGCTACTCTCAACAATGAGCTTCCTTCTTCTCACGTATGGATCAAGGAGACCTAAAGAAAGAAGTGAAGCAGATTATGGAAGAAGGCAGCTTTGACAAATGTGCTGATTAAGTTCAGGTGGATCTTTGTGAATTTAGACTTGCCACTGGTGCACTGTGTTTTCGCGGACACGGATCTACTTCCAACCCCTCCAATGACAGAATCACAAGCTTAGGGACTCGAGCAGCGGCAGCTATACCTCTCATTTGACATGATCCAAATCAAATAACTCTAAATTATGTCACAACTAGCTTGGGAGTGTTATTTAGTGTCTTATATCTATGAGGGCATTGGTGTAATTTTGGTTTAGTAATTAATGGGCATTTTAAGAAATATAATATAATGTATGTAAACCTATGTTTTTAGTGCAATGGATGTGAGTAGAACTATTGAGTTTTTTCTGCTGTGGCAAAGGTGAAGAACAACGGTGGTTATTAGTGGATTTCTCTCTGGTTGTTCTTTTCGTAGACGTAGGCAAACTTGTTGAATCACGTACATCTTGTATCTTTCCTTAAATGTGTATGTCCCTCTCTCTATATTGTTTTTCTTTTATTTTTTTGAATGTATTGGGCGCAAACATTCTTGTGCGTAAGGTGATCATTGGCTTCCGTTAATAATTATCAAGGTGGGTTTTATTCATAACAGGGAGAACTGAGGTAATCTGTTCCGAACATCTGCCAACTAATATAGAGAAAAAAAGGTGGCTTTTTGTTTGCAAGAAAAAACAATGATAGGAAGAATTTCTTAACAACGATACACATTACCGAGCTGCCCATTTATTGGTGCGAAAGCTAGCCTCCAAAGTGTCGCATTTCAGATTCAAATGGACTCATAAGTCATCGAAATGAATGTAAAAGTAGTTTAGAGAGGTAAATTTGAACCTGTTAAATGAATTAGCAGTCTTCGGAACTCGGAACAAGTTTTCATGTCTACTCTACAGTTTACTAGGCAATTTCATGGAAAGAAAAACGAAAAACCAAGATCGTTACTTCACCAAGAAGAAATGGCATAATCAAGCAGACATTATCAATCCCACCATCAGAGAAAACAGAAGAAAAAAAAATAGAGTAAGCGATCACTTCCATAAAACAACTAGTTCAGAGCACCAAACCTGCATCATGAGAAACTTCTTATCACAACCACGTGGAAGACGTAGCTCAATTCGCCAAATACTCTCGTAAAGAAGTTCAAGCTTATAATCAACACCACCATAAGACAGAAAGAAGTATAATTTTTTAAGACCAAATCCAAAATCGGCCTTGACATCATCCGCAGTCCAGAGAAGAGAGAACTTGTCATTTGAAACCGGACATCCAAATTGGAGAACTATATTTTCCACGCTAAACATAGGGGTCCTCATCTCTGGCACAATGTCACGTTCCAATTCTCGAGCCCTTAGATAAGAGGATTCATACGAAAGGAGCCGACTCTGAGCCTTACGGATAATAATCTCGGCACTCTCAGCTGATGTAAATTGGATAATTGCAAATGGTCTTGATTCTGGAGACCTGACCTTAATTGCATAAATAGTTCCTTCCCCCGAATGCATCTCCACACAAGCCTTAATCCTTTCAGCCGTCAAATTCCTAACAGGAAAACCAGATAAATGAATTGTCGTTGTCTTCCTTTCCACTTGTGCCCAGAAATTTTCGCTGCAGAAAATATGTGACAGGAGCATTAATTCTAACCCAAAGTAGTATACCAAACCAAATTTGTTTTTCAATCAAAAGAAAGCAATGGATCAGCTCCTACTCAAAGTATAAAACAAAAAGGCTAATCTTCAACCAACAGAACACAGAAATGACCAATAAAATATCATGCTTTTGCACCCCAGTGCTCTCTCTACTAAGTACTAGAGTTCTAAGCATAAGCTTCAAACTATAAGTAACACACCCTTTTAGGAATCTATTTTTACAGATTAATAATTGGTTAAGAGTCTTTAAATTTACAGGAAATGAGTATTAACAAGAGAAAAGGTAAGGGGAGCAACATAGTAAAATCATGCTGTCTTGGCTTCAATTCCACTCTTCCAAATTACCGAAAGTACTAAATTCTATGTATTGTTTTCCAAAACTAACAACCACAGAATGAAAGAAATTAAATCAAAGCAAACAGATGAAGAGGCAAGATCAGTAATGCAGAGAATGCTGACATCAGACAACACAAATTGTTCCTCTTTTTAACTTCTCTTTTTGAGGCAAATGCTTCCGTTCTTTTTCAATCAAGGATTGCTGCAAAATGTGACAGACGACTCTGCTTAAGAAGATATTATAGACAGAAAGTAGAGGGATCAGAAAATCACCGACTAGAATTTGACTACAATTCAAAGCTTTAAGCAAATTGAACTCCCACAGAGAAAGGGAGAGAGAGAGAGAGAGAGAGAGAGAGAGAGAGAGAGAGAGAGAGAGAGAGAGAGAGAGAGAGAGAGAGAGAGAGACAGTGTGTGGGTGTGGGTTTTACAGGTAAATGGCAGCCTTGGTGCACGAAGCTCCCACCTATGTGGGGTTTAGGGAAGGGGCGGACCACAAGGGCCTATAGTAGGCAGTCTTACCTTGCATTTTTGCAAGAGGCTGATTTCATGCCTTGAACCTGTGACCTCAAGGTAAATGAAGAACATTAAAATAGAGACAGATTCTGCAGCAATTTAACTTGAATTATGATGCTTTAAAAGCTTTCTGGTGTAAAATAGTAAGAAATAAAGCAAACTGAACTCCAAACACACAGACATGCCCACAGAGGAATCTGACCTGAAAAACTTGGCAAGCTTAATCTTTGCAAGACTGCATAAGTGAGAAATCCATGGTGAAAAGAGGTGGAGGAAGGTAGAGATGGAAAGACACACAAGAAGAGCAGCGATCATGACTTACGATAAGAGTAAGGGACTTCAGTAACCGCAGAGACTTTGGAATTCCCATGCTTTTATACACTTGTTCCGGGAAGGGTCCCTTCTTTACGTTCTCCCTGTTCCCCCTAAGGCGACCCGCGAGTTCATCCAAACCTGTAATCAACCCAACAACGTTCATCACCTCAAACCGTAGCATTAAATGAACTCATAACCATATTTCAAAGGTTAGTACTATTTATGTGCAAGTAAAGCCAATGGAATTCAAGTGGGACGGACTTGCTGTGATCAATAGCCATTTATAGATGGGCCATGCACTAAAATCCTCTGTCCAGACAATTCTAACCTTTAGATTAATGTTGCCCATTCATTTTTTCTCTTTACAGGCCACAAATTGGTTCTCTAGATGGACTAAACATGAGATATCAGTTAAACCTTTGGTCATGGTAAGGCAGCCTGGTGCACGAAACTCCTGCATATGCAGGGTCCAGGAAGTGAGAGACCAGAAGATTTATAGTATGCAGTCTTACCTTGCATTTTGTAACAGGTGGTTTCTGCATTTCGAACTCGTAAACCTCATGTGACCATGAAGACAACTCTACTGTTATGCCAAAGCATGAGAGACCCTCTTAGAAGCCTTAATGTTTGGACTTTGGAGAATGAAGATCAATGGGAGAGCGGCCCTTTATGATTTCCATGTTGGGTTAGATGACTGTTTGGTTTGATCTTTCGGGATTACCATATCATTCCCAACACCCAACCCCGCAGGACCACTTTCTAATCAAATATTTTTACCCTCTTTCCTCTTGCCGATATAATAGATTCCTTTCGTTCACACTTCAAAAGCATTACCCAGTGATTAATAATCATGTGGGCCAGATGAAAAAATTCATAACCAATTTGATAATCGTAGTCGTCGGACTTCTCTTGGCTTTCAATTTCTCATAAACCAAAACTTGCAACAATTTGGCAAAGTTGAACCGTCCTATTCCTACGATCAACGGTATATTTATGCAGATTCTGTATATGGTTTAGAACTTGCAGAGATTCAAAGTCAAAGAGATCACTGAGCGGTTCTGATCAACCAAAAGTGGGCTGTTCATGTAAAAGTGGGGTACCACAAGGTAACCTGCGATGGTGGCAAACTGTAGCATTCCTAGTGCCCCAATTCATTGGAGTTGCACAAACTGCAAACCGTTTAGCATTTAGAAGTTTGGACGTACGAACCAAAGAACCTTAACGAGGCTCCAAAAGGGCCCAATTCCACTATCTGGCAAATACAAAGGGCCCACGTTTGAACGAAGAAAAGTGTACCCGTTTTACGAAAGCATTGGCTGGCACTGGGCGAGAAAATCTTAGTCCCCAAGCAAGGGACTGGAGCAAGTTTAAGAGCCGTACATAGGGTGGGCCCGCGAACATGGACGGGTAACAGAAAGCAGTGACCGTACAAGGAGAAGAATCGAATAAAACAGATATGTCAGCATCAGAAACACACGATGAAGGAGAACATGTGGTGATGTGTCGATGCACTGTAAGTCTATAAGCCTGGTGCTTTCTAGGATGATTCCGCCTAGCACCAACTTACTGCTTTCTATGCGGCCTGGACCCTGTTTTCATGGAAATCTCCTCTACCATTGAGGTACTTGGAATGGAGAATAATTTAGTGGCTTTAGTTATTCGTGAACCGATGTTTGTGTATATTATTTTAAAAATAATGTATTAAAACGTGGATAGAACTATTATTTTCACGCTTTGAATCTATGATCTTAAAGTCGCATGGCAAAAACTTTATCATTACGACAAAGCTCTCCTTCGTTGATCTTTGTATAGATTGGAATAATTTTATGTACGTGGTTAGAAGGAAAGCCTTGGCACAATAATAGAGTTGTTGGCATGTGACCTTAATTAAGCCATAGGTTCAAGGAATAGAAACAACCTCTTGCAAAATGTACGATAAGACTGCATACTATAGACCCTTGTGGTCTGCTCTTTCACTAAATCTTGCATAGGTGAGAGCTTCTATGATGACTCAGGTTTTTACATACATTTTTAAATGCAAAATCAATTTCTAATGCAAAATCGATCCCTATTTAAAAATACTTTTATAAAAACAATGCAATGCAGTAAAAAAATCTTTTATTTAATTTAATTTTTTTTTTTAAACATCGAGTGTCATTTGCTTTCAAGATGAACAAAGTAATTTGTAAAACTAAGACAAACATATATGCATCCTAGATATATCCAGTCATAGCTCACAACCCAACTGTAATAATTACATATATATATCCAAAGGATAAGTCATATACTTACATTCATACTTGTCTTTGTCTTCGTTCACTTGATTGTAGTACTAACATTTCCTAATGCTTCTTCTAATCTTGTTGGAGCTAATATGTAAAAATAATATACTTGGATGAGTATTCATTATACTCAGTAGGTGATCTGATACTACTATTATGAAAATATAGTATGTAACATGCATAATTTCAAGAGGGGCTTTCCATGTAAAAAATCATGTTTTTTTTTGTTTTTTTTTGTAAACATGCATATTTATGCATAAATCATAAGCTCATTTACACATTTTCAACCATGAAATCTTTTATTGAGGTCTAGTAATCAATAATATAAATATTACGAAAATCATATAATAGTAATCAATCAGTCCATGTATTAAAATCTTGGCGAACACATCAAGCTGACTAATCAAAACAGATGATAGCATCTCAAACCCACTATAGACATCATGCACGTGGGTCTCTCGGTGAACACATCAAGCCAAATGTTCACGAGTACTCATCTAAGACCATCTCAATGCAATATGCATATTGATATCAAACCAAAATCATAGACTCAACTATGCTCATGATCAGAACCTATTCTAAAATCGCATTCTCTGGTATCTAAAGACTAGCCCACTATAGCCTCCCATAGCCTCCACATCGACTATGAATATGTCCTCTCTGTCCCTTCGTAAGCTGCCACATTCGGCTATCTGCCCACTTGGAACTTAAGGTTTTGTTTCGTCTGTAGGTTGCCTCAATTGGCGATCTACCTATTTGGAACTCAAGATTTTGTTCCCTTTGCAGGTTGCCTCAATTGGCGATCTACCCATTTAGTATAGTACCCACCAGGCTCATTAGCCCAAAAAAGATATATACATATAATCAAATTCTCAATAATCATGCAATTTATGCAACTAGTTTCAAAACATGCGAGTAATGCATATATAAAATATGCTCATGAAATATATAAGAAAACACATTTTAAATCAAGATTATGAACCATGAGAAGAGTTTATATGAAAATATCATATCTCAATATCATTTCTAAAAGCATACTAAATAAGAAAATAGATTCAAGTAGAATTTGAAATGTAATTTGAAAACTTAACAGCATCAAACTACCTACCTTGATGTCTCTTGAATCACATTTTTCTTCAATCGAATCCTAAATCACTTTTGTAAAGTCCTGGATATTATTTGATAATAAGAATTCAAGTATCATTTTTCATTCTCTATAGATCATCAATTAGACTTACAGATTAATGGCTAGATTTATCTTTTAGGTTATAAATCATTGATTAATGCGTTTCCAGGCTAGATCTCACTTATAGATTTAATATTTAATGGTTAGATTACCTTCAATAACTTTTATGTCATCAAGATCTTGTAATTGAACGGTCAGATCTCCTATCCTGATGCTTAGATCAGGTTCGTACTTAATTTGAACGGTTAGATCTACAATTCAAAGGTTGATGTATAGAATTTAGGGTTGATCTATGTATATTAATCTCCTTATACATCCAATGGATCAATTTATGAGATTTGATCATCTTTGATTTTGTAGATCTATGAGATTTCTATGGTTTTTAGGCTATGCTAACATTAAATAGTCCTTTAATCCTAAATTTTATTATATTTAGGTCTGCATTGTCAAGATGAACACAACAGACTTTTCGGATCGTCAATTAGAGTTATATAGCTCCCTAAATCTCAATTTTTGTATTTCAGGTCTGTTTAACGGTTCAGATTCAAATTCTGAATCCAAGACGCAAAAAAAAAAAAGAGTCACCGGTGTCAGAGAAGACGACTGGCGCAATTGTTGTAGGTGACAATTTTTAAGTACGATTAACTTCTAAGTAAAATGGTTTGTAAATCAGGCTTTTACTTTCACTCCTGTCAAGTTTGGAGTCATTCCGTGTTCATTTAATGCCGAAAAACAAGAATTTCAAGTAAGAGGTTTCGCCAAAAAACGCAATGTCGCAGAAATTTCGGCCCGATCAGTGGTGAAACTAATTCTGATTCAAAAAATTTTAGGGGGCTTTTGATCCTCTCTTCATAAGGAATCCAATGGTGGTGTTTAATCTTCAATTTGTCGCCATTTGGGCAAGCTGTTTTCAAGATCTAGACAGTGACTGTGTTCACTGTTGCTGGAAAAAATGGAGAAAGTGGTGGTAGAGGGAGAGAAGAAGAAAAACGATTGAAGAAAGGAGGAGAAGATGGGTTTTCATAGTTGGTGATGGAGGTGGTGCGCTATCTCTGCCCGGTGTCATCCTTGTGGAGGTGCCATCTTTTCTCTCAGCACAGCAAAGGATGACTAGAGAAGGGGGTGGCGCTTGCTAGTTTACCGGCATAGACGCGATGATGACAAAGGGGGGTATCGATATCAAAACAATTCCCTGCGTTTTCTTGTTTTTCCGTAATATTTACAAAATTACAAAAATGCCCTAAAATCTTCAAATGCTTGTAACTTTGTCATCCAATCTCCTTTTTAGCATTCTTTATGTCGTTCGATTCTATTTTTCGAATAGAATCTGATTACGAGGATACTTCTACCCAATTTGATCTCTTTAAAATCTCACTTTCAATATTCAAATAGGACTTAAAAATTCAGGTTATTATAGCATCGTGCATGGGCTACACTTTACGTTTTCTGTTGGTAATAGTAATAGATATAATACTATTCGTTGATACGTTTGTTCATATATTCTTGTCCCCGGCTCAAATAGCCGCATTGGAGCTTTTACCTGGTGTTTTAGGCTTGTAAAGAGGGGGGTGCCAATTTTTGGAGATCAGATCATTCGTACAGGCATGCCCCAAAATATTCTAGATTAGGATGATACTAAGGATGAAGGACAGCTCTTCACGGTCCAGCAAATAAGTGGTTAGGACTTCTGTTGAAAGGAAGTACAGGCAGCACAAGGAGTCTCACTTGAGTGACCAGATTTGGAGGTTTAGGTCGTGCCGGGATGTCTCTGACTTCCAAACAAAGAATTAAAAAAGAAGAAGACTACAGTAGACACACACCCTGCCATATGTAAAAACTAAAAGAATAACAAAATGAAAGATCTCAAATCTCCGTGATCCAATGATGTTAGCTGCATGGACCCGGCTAAGATCCGTTCGCCCAGGCAGTCACACAAGACGACTAGCCTTCCACCAATAGAAGTAGCCCACAATTACTATCAAACACTTTGATATAGAAAATTATAACCTGCCCCACTCTACCACCATCCTTACCATTCATCTGCTCTACCTCGGTTGGGATGAGTTATCCAACAAAAATCTCCACCATTGGATGATTCTAAGACCTTGATTCTTTACTGTTATATAGTCATACAATCTTAATCATTTATCCTAAAGAACATGCTTCGGATGATTCTACATAATTCGCCGCCGCCACAGGATTCCAAGTCTTCGATATATCAAAAGTTTATTAGAATATACATTTGAAATTGATTTTTTCAGACAAAAATACAAGCATAGTGTCAGTCCATGGCTCGCCTACAAGCGTGCCCCACGAGTCAGATGGCTTCAAATCTAAAAGGGTAAGCACCACGCCTGTTAGGGCAGCCCCGGTTCACAAAGCTCTTGCGCATGCAAGATCCGGAAAGAGGCGGACTACAGGGGTCAATAGTATGCAGTCTTACCTTACATTTTGCAAGAGGCTGTTTCCACGCTTTTAACATGTGACCTCAAAGTCACACGAGGACAACCTTACTGTTGCACTAAGGCTCCCCTTCTATTCCAAATAAAAATATAGTTGTCACTTAATGCTTGGTAGTTGAAGCAATAGAACAGACTACAGGCCTCCTCGGGTCAAATGCATTCACCATTCAGCTTCTCAGGCCTTGCTAGGGAATGTTCTGTCAGATAATCTTAGCCATTGTTGTTCTGAGTTGGAAAATTGAAGGCGTAAAAGTTTGAAAAATAAATGACATAAAATCATGACCTATCAGAAGGTTAGAACTCTCTCATACCTAAGGTGGACCTCAAAGATGAATGGTTTGGATCACCCAATGTAGACCCCGTACTTACAGTTTAAATTGCCTGTTAAACTGACAACTTTTGGTTACGCTATAATATAGAAATTTAGAAAGTAAAATATCAATCATTATTCAATATACATCATCTAACTTGAGTCGATTTAAACAAGAAAGAACCACGTAAATTCTCCAACCATTGTTGAAGCTAGAGGGATCTTGCCATCCACAAAAATTAGAGAAACTCCAAGATTTACTTCTCATCAAAGTTCAGGCATTGTCCATCAGTTACATTTCTGCCAAATATTACATCTTTAAGCAAAGAAAGTAAAACATCCCAGTACATCTAATGCAGCAATAAGGGTCACAGAATGCATATTTACCGTCTGCATTCATCAGGGAGTTGCAGAAGCACAGTTTAAGGATTTTAACTAAACCACATATTCCTACCAAAGCTCTGTAGCATGACTCACAACGCGTGCTTTCCCATAACCTTGATGTGAATCAGCTTGTCATAGACAGACCATGGGAAACTAATATAGTGATGCCTCTTCATTTCTATATTGTAGCAACCCCAGTAATCAGGATGGTAAGTCACATGATACCATGCCGATGCCTTTGCATACACATCATCATCGACAGCCTCATCGGAACGGCTACATTTCTCTTCAAACCACCTTCGTGCTAGTTCCTTTAGAGAGCTTACTTCCAAACTAATTTCCTCTGCATCTTTTCTTTTTGTATACAATTTTGACTTTTTCATTGTTCTTTCGCTAAGGAGCTCTGCCTCAGTTTTTATCCCGTAGTGCTCTAGCAGGTTCCCTAACTTGAAATCATACTGCTCTTTATAGTAATATGCGTCGCTAAGAAGTGCTGAAAACCATCAATTTCCATATCGGAGTCGTATGAACGTCTTGCCACATCCCGTGTGAACGACTTTGTATAGCCAGCATTTGGTTGAAGATCTTTGATATCTGTGTAAAGCTTCCCAATGATTCGGTCTGATTCATAGGTGGGTTTGTCCAACTTTTCCATGAAATCTGGCCATTCCTTGACCTGTAGCCGAGGTGGAATTTCAGCAGAAATGCCAGTCTTGGGAAAATCAACAGCAACTGAGAATAGTTTCGCAAGCTCTATGCAGGGCTCGCTATCATCCTTCAATGGCTCCTTGTCAGCAAATACAGTATGGGCATTTGCAATGACTCCTAAGCTGTCATTTACCATATAATTTGCAAAGTATTCTTCCACTTCCTGCATCATGAAGAGCATTACGTTTTTCACGGAGCAACTCACAAGAAATTCTAAAGATACTTGTTTATGTATGCAGAAAACACATTTTGCTAATATTTCCCATACGGATAGCACATGAAGTGCACCTAAATAATATTTGTGTCAGGGTTTTTAGTCAGAAAGAAAAAAAAGAAGATAATTACTGTACACATACTACATCAACAGAATGCTATAATTTCTGAAAAACATATGTAAGCCTTTTGGGAAGTGGGTATATTCATTACCGAACAGAAGCTTAACAAAAGAACTATTGAGTGAACATGAGTGAAAATTCAAATCTGAAATTAGGAAATAACAGGGAACATAGGAGGTAGAAACAAAAAGAGCAGCCCAGTACACGAAGCTCCCACGTGCGTGGGGTACGGGGAAAGGGCGGACCACCAATGGTCTAAATACACAGCCTTACCACCCTTTCTATCGGAGGAAGAACAGGATAACAAATAAGGTCAAAATGTGTGAGAGTGATACCTCAATGGAAACATCATGATCCAATATCTCCGTTGGGGCAGCAGTATAGTCCATGGGGGGGACTTGTTGAGATGGAATAAGATCAGGGTCCTAGCTGACGAAGCACATATCGCCATCCAAATCACTTCCGGAAAACTCATTTGGATGTGGTCTAAAGGATCACAATCAGCAACTTATGTGCAGAAGGCATGTTTCAGCATGAACATGTAATAGAGGTCAGCCAGAAAAATACTACGGTGAATTATTTAAATGCCATGATAAGAAACAATAATATAACAACAAGGAGTTGCACTGGTTCAAGTTGAGAAAATAAACCAAAAATACAAGTAAATGTCTGACCTTTTCCCTTTCTGTGGAAAAACAAGGCAATCAAACCATATGGTGCAAGGCAGGGACATCGATAGCTGTCAATACCCTGACATCACCAGGGTGGAGGCAGGGATTCTTAGCAACCATTACTTTGCCCTCTACCACAACGGAATGCTGTCCTGCTTCATTGAATAAATGGTGGCCTCGATGGGAAACCTGTTTATGTCCAGCACAAGAAACATTAACAAATACCTGCCCATATTGTAGAGTTCTAGTTTCATCCAGGCACCCCATCATCGATCTTCCACCTGGAACAAATATCCGTGTTTTGGTCCTCAGTTCTTGCAGCTTTGATGCCCAAAAGGTATGCAACATCATTGAAAGGAACGGTTCAGCATCAGCTTTATAACCACACATCAACATCTCCCTAAGAACCCCAGTGTGTTCTCCGGGGGACATATTATCAAGGGTCTCTTCCGTCCTTTCTGGATCTGTTTCTGCTTCATCTCAAATACACGAATTCTGATTCCAAGAGTAGATAAAAGTGTAATCAATTGACGGTTGAGAAAACAAGGATGATACTTGCTCCATCGCACGACATCCAATTTCGCGGTTTCAGATTTGTACTTGAACATACTCTTTCGTAAGGACAGTTTAAATGAAGACCGTGGATCCACAGCAACAACAACTATGCAACCAGCATATCTAATCTGGAATGCAGATGGTAAGGTTTTTAAGTCAAACGTCTTCGCTACTTTTCTTGAGAATTCAGCAGAAAATTTTCCAATTCCATCTGAAAAAATATAGTTCTTAAATCTTAGTCCCCAACCAAGGGAAAGGGATTGGATCAAGCTTTAGAACAGTACATAGGGTGGGCCCGCGACCAAGGACAGGAAGAATCATACTATCAAGGAGAACATGTTGGTGATGTGTCGTTGCACTACAAGCCTGGTGCTTTCAAGGATGGTTCCGCCTAGCCCCAACTTACTGCCTTCTACGCTGCCTAGACCCTGTTTTCCTGGAAATCTCCCCTACCTTTGGGTTGTTTAATATGGAGAATCATTTAATGGATTTACTTATCCACGAACCAATGCTGGTGTATATTTTTTAAAAATAATGCATAAAATCATTGATAGAACTCTTTTTTTTTTAAAAGGCCAGGTTATTGATCTTTGTATATATTTGAATAATTTTATGTACATTGCTAGAAGGGCATTCACCGCGCAATGGTATAGTTGCCGTCACGTGACCTTGAGTTCATAGGTTCAAGGCATAGAAATGGAAGACTGCATACTATATATCTTTGTGGTCCACCATCGAATCTCACATAGACGAGAGCTTTGCACCCAAGACTGCCCTTTATGTCTTATGCTGATAATAGTAAGGGATAGAATGCTATCCGTGGATAAGTTTGTTCGTATTTTCTTGTCCCTGCACCAAATAGCCGCATTGGAGCTTTTATCTGGTTTAGGCTTCTAAAGAAGGGGGTGCCAATTTTTGGAGATCAAATCATTTGTACAGGCATGGCCCAAAATATTCTGATTAGAATGATACTAAGGATGGAGGACAGCTCTTAAAGGTCGAGCAAATAAGTGGTTAGGACCTTTATAGGCAAGGAAATACAACCCGCACATGAGTCTCTCACTTGAGTGACCAGGTTTGGAGGCTTAGGCTGTGCCAGGATGTGTCTCTATCTCTAAATAAATTAGAAGACTACAGTAGACACATACAACGACATGCAAGAAACTAAAAGAATAATGAAATGAAATATCTCAAATCTCCCCGATCAAATTATGTTACCTGCATGTACCGAGCTGGGATCTTTCACCCAGTGTCACGAAATGTTATTATACAGCCCATGACTAAGGTCTGCATACCTCGCAGATTTGGGCCAAAAGTACTCAAGCCCATATTGGTAGATTTATAAAAGAAGGCATCTTTTTAGAAGACTTGGTTTTTAGAAGAATCTTTGTAAATCTTTAGAAAGACGTAAATTTATATATTTGTGTAAAAAAAAAAATTAGAGAGAATTTTAGAATAATCCTCGATCATTGCATTGTTAACACATGTAAAGATCTTCACCATCTATTGAGAAAATAGAAGAGAGAAACCACCTATAAATAGGGGAGCTTCCTCATTTGTAAGACATCCAACAATCTAGCAATCTCATAATCAATCATCTATCCAAGAGTTGTAAGCATCTTCAGAGCAATAAAACTAGAGTTCTCTCTAAATCCCCTCTAGTTATTCTTCTCGTTAGAGATTCTAGTCAGGATTACTTAGTTGGTACATAATGAAAAGCCAAGCTAAGTGCTGCATGAGAGTGAGAAGTTAAGCTTGTAACACAAGGCAGTCACATGAGACAAGTTGTCTTCCCCCAAGAAAAGTAACCTAGGCAGTCACAATTACTATCAAACACTTTGACATAGAAAATTATAACCTACCCCACTCTACTCTCATCCTTGCCATTTATCTGCTTCGCCTCAGTTGGGATGAGTCATCCAACACAATCTCCACCATTGGATGATTCTAAGACCTTGATTCTTTACTGTTATATGGTCATGTAATCTGAATCATTTATCCTAAAGACCATGCTTTTGATGATTCCTATATAATGTGGGGTCCAGTCCCATTTTCAAAGAAGAATAGCACCGCCATTGCGTTGTCAAACTTTGCGGCACTTGTTGATGTTTAACCACAAGTGCACGGGCTATTATAGTGTATCTTATGCAAGTATAAGTCGATCCCATGAGGACTTGATTTAAAATGATGGAGTTTTAAATAAAATTTAATTAATAAAAGAATAAAAATAAAGAGTATACCAGAAATAAACTAACAATAAAATAAAATCTAGATTTATTCAACGGTTGCAATTTACAAAATTTCTTATTCAAAAAAAAAGAAGAAGAAAATAAAACTAAATAAGCAGTCCTGAATAAACCTATCCCTGGATAGGCAGAATGTGGATAATGTAAACCAGAATATTCAGGGATACAGATGGTATTAAAACAGGGACTCAGATGGAATTACATCAAGGACAGGGATGGTATTAAAGACAAAGGACAAAGTTGGAATTCCTGAGATCTTCCAGGGGCAGAGTTGTAATTTTTAGGATTTCTGGTTTTTAACGAAAACTAGAGGAAAAATGTTGAAGAGAAAACCGTAGAAGGGGGAAGAAGGAAGAAGGGAGAAGGAGGGAGAGAGAGGAAGACATAGGAGAGGAAAAGAATGCGGGAGTGGAAACCCGACTTGGGTTTCCTTCCCCAGGACGTCCAGTGACTTTGGAAGCTAGCTGGATATTCCAGTGATAAATGCGTGGTGAACAGAGGAACAAGAGAGAGTGTGAGAGAGAGCCATTTTTGGTCCAATGAAGCTTGGCCGGAGATGGGACTTCAAGAGCAAGTGGGCCGTCTGGTTTCTTCCTAGGTTGTGCTGGATTGGTGATGAACTAACAAGGAGAAGTGCGATGTGGTTGAACGGGCTGGAGAATAGGAAAGGGAACAAAGGCAAACTGGTAGTGTGTAGTTCCAATCTGGGCAATGGGCAAGAGACAAAAGACAGAGCTAGAGAGATGGAGATGAGAGTGGGCGATAGCGACAGAGGTCTGGCTTGGGTGGAAGATGATGCTGGTTAAGTAAAGAGATGGGGGAACGTATAAGGTGGGTGCGTGATGGACTAGTGCGAAGAGAAGGCTGGTAACAGGAGTTGGGCGGAGGAGAGATAGACAAGGTGGTGTTGGACAGGAGAATCGATGGTGATGGAGTGTTGTGGTAGAAGAAAAAAAAGAAAAAAGAAAAACAAAGAGATGATGAATGGCGAGGGACCTGGGAAACAAGAAAGATAGGGATTTGGAAAAAGAAGGAAAGCTGGTGGAGTAAAGGGCGTTGAAATAGAATCGAGAGAGAGAGAGAGAGAGAGAGAGAGAGAGAGAGAGAGAGAGAGAGAGAGAGAGAGAGAGAGAGAGAGAGAGAGAGAGAGAGAGAGAGAGAGAGAGAGAGAGAGGGAGCTGAGGGCAGGAGAGGTGCGGTCTTGTGGCTGTCCTCCTACAATCGTGCCCAGGAAGAAGAAGAGTGGAGAATGGAGAGTATCAGTGTGCCTTTGCCATCCATCCAAGAGAAGAAGACTAGAGAGAGGGCTGGGCGTGGAAGAGAATGGAGGAAAGATGGAGTGAGGGCAAGAGAAGAAGGGGAAAGTTGGCCAGCCCCAAAAGAGAGGGAAAAACCGTCTCCCCTGGGTAGAGGAGAAATACAAATATAAGAAGAGGGAGAGAGAGATGTGAAAGAGTGGGAGATAAGAGGGAGAGACGTGTAGGAGAGGGGGAAAAGAGAAAAGAGAAAAGAGAGAATAGTGAGAAAGAGAGGGAGAAAGAGAGAGGCGTTAGAGAGAAGGAGATAGGAGAGAAAGATAAAAGAGAGGACAGAGAGAAAGAAGGATGGGTCCACTAACATCTCAGTCTTGTTAGAACTTTGGAGTCTTCAAATTTCTTTTGTTTCCATGTAGCTTTATTATCCTCATCTAATCTTCGTGATTTGATTTGAATCGTCCACGCTTAAGTCGATTGATCTACAATGCACATGACCCAATTAGAATCATCTAAACCATTCATTATTCATCTAATTAGCTTTGATGATCATCTGACCGTTAATTTTGCAATTCAATGGTTGGATGGCCAATTAAAGCTAAAATAAAATATTTTATGCAAAATCTTAAAATTGATGGCTTAGATGCTCTAATTGAACACTAAATTAGGGGTATTTTGACCAAAATTGAACACTTAACACCCCCCTAAACCAGCATTTTGCTAGTCGTTGGAGAAAGATGCGAAGGATTAGATCAAAAATTTTATTTTTCAGGTCATCTCCATTTTTTTCTTAGAGAATTATTTTAAATAAATCCATCAACTTTAGCAAACTAATAAAGATAACTGAAGAATTCAAAACCCTACCCATATGCTAAAAACATTCCATTGGAGCTCAGATCTCAAAATGAGTGTGTGCATATATAGTCTACACATAGAATAATCTTTATCTCTAAGTGGACTTCTAACTTTTGAACTCCATCTGAAATATGTTTTGATCTCAATCCTTACTAATGACATACGTTCAGAAATAAAGTCTCTCAGATAGAGGGTTCAAATCATCTCTCTTTTAATTATGTGAGAAGAGTCAATAAAAACAAATTTATCTCACATATACTTATGAAGAATAGGAGTTACTAAGGAATTTAATTGTTTTGATTCCTTTGGAATAGATGTCATTACCTTTGCACATTTAGAAATACCACTCTTTTAGATCCTATCCATTCATTTCCTTATCAAGATTCTATTCACCCTAGAATCAATAGGTCTTTAACTGGGACGAAACATAGGCTTAGGACAAGATACCAAAGAAAGGGTATAAGGGTATTTAAAGTTTCTTCAAAAAATAAGTAGAGGTCTTCTACTAAAGTTGACAAATCTTTTTTTCTTTGTTGAAGTGAATATTTCTTTTTCTATTTCTTTGCATTCTTCAAACTTTTTTTTTTCAGACTCTTTTCTTTATATTTCAGTACTTTTAACTCACTTTGAAGAATATTTCTTTTCTTCATATCCACTTTTCTACTTTCATTGCAACTAAAAGATATTCCTTCCTTTTTCTCTAACTCATTTTTCAAAGAAAAATGGGTAATAGATAATTTATACTGTGGTAATATGGGTAAAAAGGTAATTTAGGTGACAAAAGAAAAGACTTATTTTGAAAGGCTCAAGTTGGTTGACTAGTGGTAAAATACTTCTAAGTATGCTTTATGTCTCTAGGTTAACAACAAGGATGACCTAAATTATTTTCTAAGTTTCTTATAATCTATCAAATTCAATGAACTTCAAGAATTTTAATGGTAGTATTCTAATTATTTAGGAAATTAGCCAAATTTAAGAGTTTGGGGTCAATTTTCTTTAAGCACACTAAAGAAAATTAGGAACATTTATAACCTCTCAAAACAAATGAATGGCTCTAAAACTCACTTAGCTTATAGGTCTCCACTGAATTCTTCAGAATTTCTAAGTTATAGGCACTTATCAATCTAGACTATCTATATGCAACTGCGTATACATATGTGATTTGAGACTTTCATGGAATTCTTTAAAAAATGAGTAAAATGATGAATTAATGATATTCAATTCCATTAATAAGCTAAAGTTATCTAGATTGTACTCCAAAAAATCCAATTCTCATCATAATGTGGGAAATGACTTAAAATTTTTCATTTTTCATTTTTTTGAAAAACCAAGGAAAGCACCTAAAAAACATAAAAACTACAATTTTCTAGAATTCTACACCCCCAACCTGACAGAAACATTATTCTCAATGTTTTAAAAAGTAGGACCTCAAATGAATATGGGTGATGTAGAAAACAACAAAAATGAAAAACTCTGGGTTGCCTCCCAATGAGCGCTAAGTTTAACGTCTTCAGCTAGACATATCCTAATATATCCTAATCTACACCCAATTGGTATTGAGTTCTCCAAATCCTAACAATAAAATGGCAAAATTTCTCACGCCACTTCAAAATCTCATAGTAGTCTATATGTTTCATCCACCCTGAAATTTTTGGTGAAGGTAACATTACAACATAGTAGACTACCATAAATGTAAATTGAGTGGGACCACTTTGAGGATCTCCTATCTTCAAAATTTCACGGTAATCAATATAACTCCACCTTGAAAATTTGGGTGGTGGAATCTCTATAACAATTAGAACTATTGTTAATTTGAATTCTGTTGGACCATATGGATGTGGAAAGTCCTCCTTTTCCCTTACATTTTCCTGAAATTGAGGTATAAGCTGACTATGCCCTCTCTTAAAAGATTATTTTGGTATTAGAGGAGGGAGCATGGTTTTGCTTACATCTTGATTATCTTCTAGTGTGTACCTTAAAGTTGGTTGATATATGGACAATATATCAATGGACTCTTTCTTTTCCTGTTCTATTAGCACATGTAATACTTCAAGTGGGCCTAATTTCTAATCTAATGGTTGTTCAAATAAGGTTTATAAGTCCCAATCAGGTACATAGTCCATATTAAAAGGCTTATGTGGAATGTCAGGCTCTGTAAGGGGTTCTACTAATGATGGGAGGGGAGTGATCTCACTTAATGGAAGCTCCTCGAAATGAGGTTTCCATTTTTCTGTTTCCATGATAGGAACAGAATCAAGGAGGGCATTCACTTCCTCTATTAATGCATCCTCATTAAACTCATTAAAATTGGCCAAATAGGCCTCAAGTGGGTCTGACAAGGAAGATGACTGAAACTGATCTTGCACAACTGAATTGATCATGTTAACACCATGCAAGTCATCTGAGGGTTCTCCAGGTTGCTTACATATATAAAAAAATGTTCAATTCTAGTGTCAAGTTACCAAAGGAAAGCTTCATGACACTATTTCTATAGTTTATCAGGGCATCAGACATAGCCAAGAATGGACGTCCAAAGATGACAGGAATTTCTCGCTGCTCATTCAGCACTGGTTGTGTGTTTAAAACTAGGAAATCAACTAAGAAAAAGAATTGCTCTATTTGGACTAACACATCCTCTATTATGCCCCTAGGTATTATCATTGATCTATTAGTTAATTGGAGTGTAGTGGATGTTGGCTTGAGGTCTCATAGTCCTAGTTGAACATAGACTGTATATGGTAACAAATTAACATTGGATCCAAGATCTAATAAGGCCTAGTTAATCTTATGGTTGCCAATGATACAAGTGAGAGTGGGGCAACCTGGATTCTTGTATTCCTGAGGTGTATGATGCTGAAGAATTGAACTTACTTGTTCAGTCACAAATGCCTCCTTTTGCACATTCATTTTCCTTTTGATTGTGCATAAATCCTTTAAAAAATTGCCACATGATGGGATTTGTTTTATTACATCTAAGATCGGTATGTTGATCTTATCTTGCTTGAATATCTCCATAATCTCATCGTTAGTGGTACTCTTTGTGACTTGACGCAACCTTTGAGGGAATGGAGCAGGGAATGGACATAGCTCAATAAGTGGAGTGGGATCCTTTTATGTAGATTTTTCTTTAGGTTTTTCTACCTTTTCAGTCTTTGGAGGCTCATCTTTCTCAATTATTTTACCACTCTTAAGAACAGTAACAGCTTTAGTCTCTTCTATTGTAGAGCTTGATGATGCATTAAGTGTAGTTTCACTAACCGCATGCACACCTTTAGGGTTTACTTGTGGTTGAGTTGGAAACTTTCCTTTTTTCGCACTTTGCATCCATTGCATCATCACGTTCTTCATTTCATTAACAGACTAGTTGGTTTGATTTATTTGTCTTTCCAATTGAGAAATTTTCTTCTCCTGGTTTTTAGCAAGTTGATTATCCTTTACATGCCTTTTGGGTGGGGGCAAGTAAGGTCCAGAAGAATGAAGTTGATGAGTTTGGTATGGGGGTAGAGCAAGTAGTCCTTGGTTTGGTTGTTGATGACTCTGGTATGGGCTTGGTTGTGAGACATTAGCATTTGGTCCACTTCTCTAACTGAAATTTGGATGGTTTCTCCAGTTGGGATTGTATGTCTCTGAATATGGGGAGAAAGGTCTTTTATAATTATTAAGTGCATTAGCCTGATTATGAAGTATATCTTGAAATGCAGGGATGGTAGGACATTCCTGAGTAAGATGTGCAGTACTTTCACAAATGCTACATACTTGTTCATCATTATTTAAGGTTTTGTTTCTCATTTCCATGACTTCTACTTTTCTAGCTAGGGTTGCTACTTTGGCACTGATTTCATCTTTTTCAGACATGGCATACATGCCTCCCCTAGTAGATGTGGTAGTGGGCTTGGGTCTATCTGGATGTTCTACTCTTTCTGAGTCAGCCCAGGTTTGTGCACTTTCAGCTAGCCATTTTAAATACTCCTCCGCTTCATCTAGTTGTTTATTCAAAAAGTTACCATTGCACATCATCTCTACAAACAGGCGCATGTTAGAATTAAGTCCTTCATAAAAGAAGCTGATAATACGCCATGGTTCATAGCCATGATGTGGGCAGGTAAGCAATAGATCTTTGAACCTTTCCCAACATTGGTATAATGATTCTTTATCTTTCTGGGTAAAGTTCATTATCTTACGACAGAGTGTATTTGTTTTATGCATAGGGAATTTTTTTTCCCCGAAAATTCCCTAGTCATTTCATTCTAAGTCCTTATAGAACTTGGTGGCAGTGCATTAAACTACAATTTTGCTTTTTCCTTTAAAGAGAACAGAAATAACTTAAGCCTGATAGTATCTAGACCTACATTTTGGGTTCTTTGGGTACTACATACCTCATCAAATTCTTTAAAATGCAAATAAGGACTCTCACTATCTAGCCCATAAAATTTGGGAAGTAATTGGATTACTCCCATTTTTAATTCTAACGCACTAGCATTTTGAGGAAGAATGACATAGGATGGTGTACTAGTGCATGTAGGTTGAAGGTAGTCTCTTAAGGTTCATCCATGAAGATTCTAATAAACATCATTGTCTCTATGGTCACTCTGTTGGTCCCATTCCCTATTTCCATTCCTTCTCCAATTTCTCTGTTGATGATTATTCCTCCTTGGTGGAGGTTGATATTCATCATCAATTAGAGGTGGTGGGTCCTCATTCATGATGAGTGGAGGACCTTAATCACCTCTGACACTACCATGGGGTGAATTACCCCTTGATTGTTGATCAGTCATTGTTGGTCTATTGTTTTGGTCGTATGAGACTAACCTACCGATTTTGTTGCGTATTCAAAAGGGCATACAATGAAAGATCTTTTTGGTTTTTGTTTTTGATTTTTTTTTAAATTTTTTTAAAGACTATCCTAAATGATGCAACTTAAATGCCTAGAATGATGCACAATCAAGGACACAATCAACCAATCCCCTAAGGCTAGCAAGCATAGATATTTTGATTTTCTTGATTTTCTGCGGGAACAATGCTTTTAATTAGCCTAATCTAACGCTCCTCCTCTCTTTAGGAGTAAACCACTGCTTACCAGTTAGGTTCTAACCAAAGTGGTTAATACAACCCTCGTGTAAGGAAGCATTTAGACCTCACAAACATTAATAGGAGGTGGGGGAAGAGCGAGGCTCTATTAGACAACCCCCAATAACCACAGTGATCAAAAGCCACTGGAGTGACAATAAATCGTGTCCTATTAAGAAGGTCCTATGAGCATGTGCTGACCCTATATGTCTCTTCTAATTGATTTTAACTTAATGTGAATGGTGGGGTTGTGCGCTCGAGGTGATTATCCTATTTGGGCCAATGAGTGGTGATGAAATTCACCCTTGATCTTGTGGGGTCGGGTGCCCTTACTAATTAATTTTCACACACCATGGTAATTCAATCAACATATAATTCACCTTAAAGCGTTAGATGTATCCTAAAATGCAATTTAAAGCAATAAACTAATGCAAATCCTAAAATGCAACAATTATAACAGATACTTTCTATATGAATTACACTAACAAACAATGCAAATTATTCTAAATGCAAACCCTAATCTAGAAAATAAATGAGTGAGAAAACTTACAGTGAGGTTTCTGATGAAGATCAAGTGTGGGCCACATTATCCCACACTTGCCCTATATTATTACAACCCTTTAAAAAATAAAATAAAAAATGCAAATTACAAAGGGGCCTCACTACAAGATTTACTCAAAAATAAAAAACTCCTAATCTAGGAAAGAAGGCAAAATCTATCTAATTGATGAAGCTCAACTCTAATTTCTTGAAAAAGAAAGAAAGCAATCAGTACCAAATTCAGGAACTAAAGTGGTTATACACTATAAAATTAAAGATGCAACTAAAAATGCCTAAAATGTTAAAAAATGCAATTCCTAAATTTTTTATTTTCTTGGATTTTTTTGGATTTTTAATTAAATTTTATAAAAACTCCGTTGCAAGTCCCTAGCAATGGCGCCAAAAACTTGTTGATGTTTAACCAAAAGTGCACGGGCTATTGTAGTGTAGCTTATGCAAGTATGGGTCGATCCCATGAGGACTTGATTTAAAAATATGGAGTTTTAAATAAAATTTAATTAATAAAAGAATAAAAATAAAGAGTATACCAGAAATAAACTAACAATAAAATAAAATTTAGATTTATTCAATTGTTGCAATTTACAGAATTTCTTATTAAAAAAATAGAAAATAAAACTAAATAAGCAATCCTGGATAAGCATGTCCCTGGATAGGCATAATGTGGATAGTGTAAAACCAAAATATTCAGGGACATTGATGGTATTAAAACAAGGACGAAGATGAAATTACATCGAGGATAGGAATGGTATTAAAGACAAAGGACAAAGTTGAAATTCTTGAGATCTGCCAGGCGCAGAGTTGTAATTTTTTGGATTTTTGGTTTTTAAGGAAAACCAGAGGAAAAACGTTGAAGAGAAAACCAGAGACTGGGGAAGAAGGAAGAAGAGAGAAGAAGGAGGGAGAGAGAGGAAGACAGAGGAGAGGAAAAGAATGCGGGAGTGGAAACCCGACTTGGGTTTCCTTCCCTAGGACGTCCGGTGACTTTGGAAGCTGGCTGGATATTCTAGTGATAAATACGTGGTGAACAGAGGAACGAGAGAGTGTGTGAGAGAGAGAGCCAGTTCTGGTCCAATGAAGCTTGGCCGGAGATGGGACTTCAAGAGCAAGTGGGTCGTCTGCTTTCTTCCTGGGTTGTGCTGGATTGGTGATGAACTAACAAGGAGAAGTGCGATGTGGTTGAACGAGGCTAGAGAATAGGAAAGGGAACAAAGGCAAACCGGTAGTGTGTAGTTCCAATCTGGGCAATGAGCAAGGGACAAAAGACAGAGCTAGAGAGATGGAGATGAGAGTGGGCGATAGCGGCATAGGTCTGGCTTGGGTGGAAGATGATGCTGGTTAAGTAAAGAGATGAGGGAATGTATAACGTGGGTGCGTGATGGACTGGTGCAAAGAGAAGGCTGGTAAAAGGAGTTGGGCGGAGGAGAGATAGACAAGGTGGTGTTGGACAGGAGAATCGATGGTGATGGAGTGATGCTGTAGAAGAAAAAAAGAAAAAAGAAAAACAAAGAGATGATGAATGGCGGGGGAGCTGGGAAACAAGAAAGATAGGGATTTGGAAAAGAAGGAACGCTGATGGTGAAAGAGGAAGACAGGAGAAGCTAAGTAGAGAGAGAGAGAGAGAGAGAGAGAGAGAGAGAGAGAGAGAGAGACGAGGGTAGGAGAGGTGGGGTCTTGTGGCTGTCCTCCTACGATCCTGCCCAGGAAGAAGAAGAGTGGAGAATGGAGGGTATTAGCCGGCCTATGCCATCCAGCCAAGAGAAGAAGACTAGAGAGAGGGCTGGGCATGGAAGAGAATTGAGGAAAGATGGAGTGAGGGCAAGAGAAGAAGGCAAAAGTTGGCCAGCCCCAAAAGAAAGGGAAAAAACGTCTCCCTAGGGAGAGGAGAAATGCAAATATAAGAAGAGGGGGAGAGAGAGAGAGAGAGAGAGAGAGAGAGAGAGAGAGAGAGAGAGAGAGAGAGAGAGGATAAAGAGAGAAGGATGGGGTCCACTAGCATCCTAGTCTTGTTAGAACTCTGGAGTCTTCAAATTTCTTCTGTTTCCATGTAGCTTCATTATCCTCATTTGATCTTCGTGATTTGATTTAGATCATCAATGCTTGAGTCGATTGATCTGCAATGCATAGGACCCAATTAGAATCATCTGAACCATTCATTATTCATCTAATTAGCTTTGATGATCATCTAACTATTAAATTTTGCAATTCAATGGTTGGATGACCAATTAAAGTTAAAATGAAATATTTTATGCAAAATCTTGAAATTGATGGCTTAGATGCTCTAATTGAACACTAAATTAGACGTATTTTGACCAAAATTAAACATTTAACAAAACCGAATTCAGCTGCCAACGTCAACTATGGTGGGCACCACCGTCGGCCGGTTTGTGAACTATTACGGCCACCGCCTACTACTAATGTGTTGATTTTGTTGAAAATTAAGCCATGATCATCCCTATAAATAGGAATGATCTGAGGCACAAATTAGACACCACATTCTAGTCATTCCTATTTGTAAATATCCCATAATACTCCTTATTTTAGTAAATTTGTTCTCCTCTCGTGGACGTA